>CANXME010002138.1:0-1200000 GCA_948144175.1 Closterium sp. NIES-65
AGATAACGAAAGGACGCTTCATCAGCATCTAGCCATCGACCAACACACTTGCCCTTCTCACCTGCCTCGCCAGCACCAGCTCCTGTGTTGACTGCAGCGCCTGGTGCTGCTGACTCAGTGCAGTAGCAGTGAGATCTACTCACCCACACCCACCCATCGACCAACACACTTGCCCTTCTCACCTGCCTCGCCAGCACCAGCTCCTGTGTTGAGTGCGGTGCCGGGTCGCTGCTGACTCGCCCCAGCCCTTGCTCCTCGCCCTGTGCTGCCACCACCCCAGCAGCAGCAGCAGTGGCAGCAGCAGCAGCAGTGGCAGCAGCAGCCACCACCACATCTGCACCTGCCTCTCTTACCTGTCTCGCCAGCACCAGCTCTTGTGTAGACTGTGGCCCCTGGCGCTGCTGAATCGCCCCAGCCCTTGCTCCTCGCCCTGTGTAAACATCGAGAGGTAAACTTCCTTTTCACACTCTTACCTGTCTCGCCAGCACCAGCTCCTGTGTAGACTGTGGCCCCTGGCGCTGCTGACTCAGTGCAGTAGCAGTGAGATCTACTCACCACACCCACCCATCGACCAACACACTTGCCCTTCTCACCTGCCTCGCCAGCACCAGCTCCTGTGTTGAGTGCGGTGCCGGTCGCGCTGCTGACTCGCCCCAGCCCTTGCTCCTCGCCCTGTGCTGCCACCAACCCCAGCAGCAGCAGCAGTGGCAGCAGCAGCACCACCACCATCTGCACCTGCCTCTCTTACCTGTCTCGCCAGCACCAGCTCTTGTGTAGACTGTGGCCCCTGGCGCTGCTGAATCGCCCCAGCCCTTGCTCCTCGCCCTGTGTAAACATCGAGAGGGGTAAACTTCCTTTTCACACTCTTACCTGTCTCGCCAGCACCAGCTCCTGTGTAGACTGTGCCCCTGGCGCTGCTGACTCAGTGCAGTAGCAGTGAGATCTACTCCCCACACCCACCCATCGACCAAACACACTTGCCCTTCCACCTGTCTCGCCAGCAGCAGCTCCTGTGTAGACTGCGGCCCCTGGCGCAGCTGACTCAGAAAAGCACCTGCCTTGCCTTGCCATGCTCTCACGCTTACCTGTCTCGCCAGCACCAGCTCCTGTGTAGACTGCGGTCCCTGGCGCAGCGCTGACTCGCCCCAGCCCTTGCTCCTCGCCCTGTGCTCCCACCAGCCCCAGCAGCAGCAGCAGCAGTAGCAGCAGCAGCAGCACCACCGTCACCACCGTCAGCAGATGAGAATGATGCATGCTTTGCTGCCTTGCGCAAAAGGTGCTTTGACGTGCCACCACCACTGCCGCTGCGGTTGTCACTGCCACCAGTCATCCCAGCCGTACTTCCCCTACTCGCCTGAGAGGCGCCTTGGTTGGAGTGGTCAGTCTGGTGATAAGCAAGGAAAGGGAGGAGCAGAGAGGGGCTGAGGTGGCTAATCTGGTGATAAGCAAGGGAAGGGAGGAACAGAGAGGGGTTGGGGTGGTCAGTCTGGTGATAAGCAAGGGAAGGGAGGAAGGTAGCGAGGCTGGGAACACGACACTGCCACCAGTCAGCCCTCCCGTTCCTCTCCCCACTCGCACTGAGAGGCGCCTTGGTTGGGGTGGCCAGTCTGGTGATAAGCAAGGAAAGGGAGGAGCAGAGAGGGGTTGAGGTGGCCAGTCTGGTGATAAGCAAGGGAAGGGAGGAACAGAGAGGGGTTGAGGTGGCCAGTCTGGTGATAAGCAAGGGAAGGGAGGAGCAGAGAGGGGTTGAGGTGGCCAGTCTGTGTGATGAAGCAAGGGAAGGAGGAGCAGAGAGGGGTTGGGGTGGCCAGTCTGGTGATAAGCAAGGGAAGGGAGGAGCAGAGAGGGGTTGAGGTGGCCAGTCTGGTGATAAGCAAGGGAAGGGAGGAACAGAGAGGGGTTGAGGTGGCCAGTCTGGTGATAAGCAAGGAAAGGGAGGAACAGAGAGGGGTTGAGGTGGCCAGTCTGGTGATAAGCAAGGGAAGGGAGGAGCAGAGAGGGGTTGAGGTGGCCAGTCTGGTGATAAGCAAGGGAAGGGAGGAACAGAGAGGGGTTGAGGTGCCAGTCTGGTGATAAGCAAGGGAAGGGAGGAGCAGAGAGAGGGGTTGAGGTGGCAAGTCTGGTGATAAGCAAGGGAAGGGAGGAACAGAGAGGGGTTGAGGTGGCCAGTCTGGTGATAAGCAAGGGAAGGGAGGAGCAGAGAGGGGTTGAGGTGGCCAGTCTGGTGATAAGCAAGGGAAGGGAGGAAGGTAGCGAGGCTGGGAACACGACACTGCCACCAGTCAGCCCTCCCGTTCCTCCCCCACTCGCACTGAGAGGCGCCTTGGTTGGGGTGGCCAGTCTGGTGATAAGCAAGGAAAGGGAGGAGCAGAGAGGGGTTGAGGTGGCCAGTCTGGTGATAAGCAAGGAAGGGAGGAACAGAGAGGGGTTGGGGTGGTCAGTCTGGTGATAAGCAAGGGAAGGGAGGAAGGTAGCGAGGCTGGGAGCACGACACTGCCACCAGTCAGCCCTCCCGTTCCTCCCCCACTCGCACTGAGAGGCGCCTTGGTTGGGGTGGCCAGTCTGGTGATAAGCAAGGAAAGGGAGGAGCAGAGAGGGGTTGGGGTGGCCAGTCTGGTGATAAGCAAGGAAAGGGAGGAGCAGAGAGGGGTTGAGGTGGCCAGTCTGGTGATAAGCAAGGGAAGGGAGGAGCAGAGAGGGGTTGAGGTGGCCAGTCTGGTGATAGTAAGCACGCAAGGGTGGGGAAGGAAGAGAGAGGTTGGGAACACGAGTGCTGTCGACACTGCCACCAGTCATCCCTTCCCTTTCTCCCCCACTCGCACTGAGAGGCGCCTTTTGAGTTGGGAAGGAAGAGACAAGGATGATAACTTGTGAGAAGCCCCCAATGCACTTGTCCTAGTCTTGTCCCTTCGTCCTCCACTCCACATCTCTCCACACACACTCCCTCCACCTCTCTCCACACACACTCCCTCCACCTCTCTCCACACACACTCCCTCCGAATCTCCTCCGCCTTCCTCCCTACAGCACTCTGCAGCAGCACCACCACACCAACCTTCCCTGAAACCCAAACTTTCCACACACAAACAGACTCAACTCCACTTACCCCAGTGACCAGTCTTGTGCCTTCCTCCTCCACATCCGTTCCCATCACATTCTCTCTTTACCTCCTCCACCTTCCTCACCACAGCACCCTGCAACCCAAACTTTCCACGCACAAACAGACTCTCCTCCACTCCACTTACCCCCAGTGACCAGTCTTGTGCCTTCCTCCTCCACATCCGTTCCCACACATTTCTCTCTTTACCTCCTCCACCTTCCCCCCTACAGCATCCCAACTACCCTTCACCCTCATCCTAATGCACTTACCCCAGTCTCGTTCCCTCCTCCTCCAAATCAGTCCACGCACACTCCCTCCGAATCTCCTCAGCTTCCTCTCCACGGCACCCTGCAGCACCACGTACCTACCCCCTGGAACCACTGCATATCCCCCACTTACCCTAATCTCGTTCCTTCTTCCTCCACATCTGTCCCTGCACACTCCCTCCTTATCTCCTCCGCCTTCCTCTCCACAGCACCCTGCAGCACCGCCACCAACCCCTCCGGATGAAGCCTCGCGCGTTCTAAAAAGCCTCTCACCGGCAGCTCGCTCCATTCTATAGGCGCCAGATCAGCCAAGCCTCCAGGGAAAGAGAGGAGAAAAGAGTCGGCGGGGGTAGCAGGAGCAGCAGAGGCGGCAGAAGTACCAGCAGTAGCTGCTGCTATGCTGTTCCTACCTGCTGCTGCTGCCCGTTGCAGCGTTAGCAGCAGCAGGCACATTACTATTAGCAGCATGAGAGGGATAAATTGTAACTGCTGCAAGGGAGGAAATGGCACTCGTGTGTTGGCCTGGCTGGGGGCAGCAGCAGCACCAGCACCAGCAGCGGCACCAGCAGCAACAGCAGCAGTAGCAGAGGCACCAGCAGCAGCAGCAGCGGTAGCAGCGGCACCAGCAGCAGCACCAGCAGCAGCACCAGTAGCCGTACCAGCAGCAGCAGCAGGGGGGGAGTGAATGGCATCAGACAGCCGCGCCTGCAGAAACATCTGCAGGAGAGAAAGAGCCTCATCCGTTTCAGCAGCCGTGGGGAGAGAAGCTGCAGGCTCCGCTGCTGCTGCTGCTGCTGCTGCTGCTACTGCGGTTCCTGCTGCTGCTGTGGCTGTTGTTGTGGCTGCTGCCGGTGCTGCTGCCATTCCTGCTGTTCTGGATCCTCGTGTTGTAGCAGCAGAAGCGGCAAGAGCAGGTGAAATGCGAGCCTTGCAGTCACTCAGGCCATGGTTCCCAGCCCCCAGGTACGCCCGGAATCCGTTGATTTGCAGCGAATGCGCGTGAAGCACTGCCGCCCTCGCCCTGCCAGTTGTATGGGGTTACAGTGTTACAAATGAGGAAAAATCGTGAGACTTGAAGTCACAAAGACCCCGGTTCCCAGGCCTCCAGGTAGGTTCCGAAGCCGTTGACTTGCAGCGAATGCGCGTCAAGCACCGCCGCCCTCGCCCTGCCAGTTGTATGGGGTTACAGTGTTACAAATGAGCAGAAATTGTGAGACTTGAAGTCACAAAGATCCCATTGACGCTCGGAAGCCATTGACTTGCAACGGATGAGCGTGAAGCACCGCTGCCCTCGCCCTGCCACGTGTGTTACAGTGTTACAGTGTTGTGCAACAAGAGGAACACACATTTGAGCATTCTCAAAAAGCTGACTTCCGAGTAGACTCAAATATCGCGGAGTTACAGTGTTGCACATGAGGAGCAAAACATTTTAAAGCATTCTCAAAACTTTCCTCGCCCTTCAACAGGCGTGCTACGGGGTTTCAGAGCTGCGCATCACAAAGAAAACCATGTGGGAAAACGGGAGGTGCGACCAGCATCGCACAGCAATTAATTCACTCACAACACACACCTTATCGACGAAGCCTCCTCGTCCATCTGCGTGCTCTGCGCTGACAGCGATTCGACATCGCGCGCTTTAACGTGCACGGATCGCTCACAACACACACCTCACAGCCGAAGCCTGCTTGTCCATGGCTGTGCTCTGCGCGGACAGCGACTCGACATCGCGCGCCTTCGAGTGCACCGATCGTTCCGGCGACACTACCGCCTGCTGCTCCTGCTGCTGTCTTCGTTCTACTGTTTGAGTCACTACTGTCTGCTGCTGCTGTCTTTTCCCGCATTGCTTCATCCCTCCCACAGAAACCTCACCTTATCGCTGAGGCCTGCTCGTCCATCTGCGTGCTCTGCGCTGACAGCGACTCCACATCGCGCGCTTTAGCATGCACAGATCGCTCGAGCGACACCACCGCCTGCTGCTCCCGCTGCAGTCGCTCCCGCCGCTTGCGCCTTCCGCTCGCGCGCATCCCTCTCCCGCTCCTCCTGCGCCCGCTCCTGCTCTCGTCGTTCGCGCAGTTCCCGCTCCGCCGCCTGCTCCGCGGTCTCCGGGGGTAGCCTTTCCCCCGAACCCAGATTTCCGCCAGCAGTTGCGCGGCTGGGCCCGCTTCCCCTGGATCCGACCCCGCGTTGCGCTTGCGGGGGAACAGATCCGCGCGGATACGCCCCGCGGGAAGGCTGGGATGCGGCTGTGTAGGTTTGTCTGCGAATTCTCGGATCCGCCATGTTACAGGCTAAGACTAAAAAGCTGATACGAACCTACTACTCTTGGATCATACAGCGCGAAGACGGTGGGAAAGACGAAATAGTTCAGGATTCGTTCACCGCATGTTAGCCTCAGATCAAGCTCCTCAAGTTGCCTTGAGTTTATTTTGCGTTGCTGAGTGCTTGTCAAATGCTTAGAGTCTGGGAATTCTTCTGACATGGCCCTAAGCCGAGGGGAGTGGGGGAGGGCAGGGCATGCAGGGCTTGTGATGAGAGTATCGAGCTTACGAACAATAATGATTTCGTGATGCGGGAAGCGAAGCTGCACATCTTCGCATTTTCTGCGGCTCGGCATTTTCAAGGGCCAGTTACAGACGTTGTTTCTGGCGGAATCCAGTTGAGTGGGATGGAACTTGTAACCCCCAACCAGGCGAACCTAAAGAAGTTCGCGAGGCTGATATTGGTTTCAAAAATTGCACACTTTACTCGGTTCTGTGAGGTATGTGCTGTTTCAAACCGGTTGGAAGTTAAATTCATGTGAGTTACTATTGAGGCAATGTTTCAGCAGTATCCAAGCATGGCCTCCTAATTTCAAGAGGGTTCTAAAGTGGGACAAGGAACTGTGCTGAGAATTGTTTGAGATAGGTACATCCTACGACCAGTCCCTTAGTCAGGTCCTTGTACTCGAGCATGGTAGCGCATGGTATTGCAAACGGCGATGCGTTTTCGCATGAACGTTTAGCTGACTGAAGGGTAGCGTAAAGGCGACGTCGTACGACAGATGCGCTTCGAAGCTAGGCTCGTCCCGCGTCGCGTCCTCGTGTCGATCCGTGAAGCAGTCGAAACGTCGTCGCTCTTCACGTTATTGCATGCCACTTCCATCGTTCCAATAACGAATATAACGACTATCCTACGACTTCCATCAACGTACCCCTCGTTTCCTAGCATGGCTACTCGTCCACTCACATTCCGACCGTTACAATCACTTCTTCCACGTGGGCCAGAACCCCCTCTACTTTCACCCTCGATAAAGGATAATCCCAATATTTTCAAGACCGTCACCTCGTTAGGAGCCGCAGCAGCAAGGTTTAGAGTAAAGGCTCTCATTGACCTGTCGGTAAGTAGTATTACTGGCAGCACGAGAAGCAGTATCTTTTCGCGAGGTGCTGTTACCAGCAGCTGCATTGCAAGCACCACGTGGCGTCATCCCATTTGTCCTGGTCCGCTCCGCGACAGCCAGACTGCCGCCCTTCACAGCGCACATTCTTCGACGGCGGAACCCTCTAAGGAAGCTTCTTCTACGGAACTCTCATCTCCAGACAATGCCAATACCCTCTCCCCTTCCTCTGTCCAAATCCTGTCCACTCCAACGCGTGTAGTACCTGAACGGCTATCTAGCAATGTCCAAACCGCAGAAGAATCTCAGCCGTTGGATCTAGATGATCCAAGGGTCCTGGCGTGCTGTGAACCGCTAAGTGCCAGTGGGAACTCGCAGGAGCAGCAGCGGCCGCTGCGGGTGGCCGTGCTGCTAAGTGGCGGTGTGGATAGCAGTGTGGCGCTTAGGCTGCTGCACGCAGCAGGGCACAAATGCGAGGCGTTTTACTTGAAGATCTGGTTCCAAGAGGACTTTGAGAACTTCTGGTCGCAGTGCCCCTGGGAGGACGATTTGGCCGTGGCTCAGGCCGTGTGTGACGAGGTGGGTAGCACTAAGCTTATAACGAGGATAACCTGGCCGTGGCACAGCCTCACATGTGGTTCCAGGAGGACTTTGAAAACTTCTGGTCGCAGCGCCCCTGGGAGGATGACCTGGCCGTGGCGCAGGCTGTTTGTGATGAGGTGAGTGTTTTTCCACTGCACACCCACACCCACCCACACACGGGTACACAGCCGCACACACAGCCGCACACACACACACACACACACACCCACACACACCCACACCCACACCCACACCACACAACCACACCCACCCACCAGACACACTCGCACATGTGGTTCCAGGAGGACTTTGAGATGTTCTGGTCGCAGCGCCCCTGGGAGGATGACCTGGCCGTGGCGCAGGCTGTTTGTGATGAGGTGAGACTCTGTCTAACACACACCAACAAACCAAGTGGAAGCTTCATCACCCCCCTCTATCTGCACCGCACTCCACCCCTCCCTCCAGATTAACGTTCCGCTGCACATAGTGCATCTCACAGACGCCTACTGGCAGCGCGAGGTGGCGCACTGTGCCACTGAGTGGGGGCTTCATTCATCTCTCTCCCTCCATCTGCACCGCACTGCACCCCCTCCCTGCAGATTAACATCCCGCTGCACATAGTGCATCTCACAGACGCCTACTGGCAGCGCGTGGTGACGCACTGTGTGGGAGAAATCCGCAGCGGCCGCACTCCCAACCCCGACATGCTCTGCAACTCGCGCATCAAGTTTGGTGCGTCCTCCATTTTAAAACCAGTAAAATGTTCTGTGTTTGGATGTCTTTTCAGTCTAGTCAAAACCCAACCCCGACATGCTCTGCAACTAGTGTGTCAAGTTTGGTATACTCTAAATCCATCCTGAACACATTCAAAAGCCACTTTGAAATCATCTGGAAACAACTAAAAAGTGATCAAGAATCCACCCTAAAGCCGTCCTAGAAATGTCATGAACCATCCTTAAAAAAAAAAAAAAAAAATTACAAATCATCCAGTATTCGGTCTAAAACCTTCAAGAAACCATCTTACAACCATCTTAACCCCCCCCGACTCCGAATTTCTGTCTTGGCTGTGCTCTCTCAAAATTCCAGAGTTGTAATATGTTCTGATTTGCGTATCCACAGTTGGGTACCTGATGATGGTGGATGGATGGGTGGGTGACTCCTAAAGCATTAGGGCGTGTTCCTACTTGCCTGATAGAGTGCGCGAAGGGTGAGTTTACACGAATATTAGTGTGGTGCAAAGTGAGTCTGATAAGAGGTTGCCTGAAAAAGGGCCATAGAAACACGCCCTTAGTTTGGTGTGAGATGCTTGTGCGTGGTGCACAAGGCACGTGCTTGCTTCCCAGTTGCAAGCCTCACCGTTGTGTTGTGTGCTGTATGCCCTTTTGTGTCTGCGCTATATCGGGACATCAGCGATGGCTAGACAACTTCACCAGTCTCCCCTCTGGGAGGTGCTAGACCTCGGTCTCTGCCTTGCTCCTCCAGGTGCTAGACCTCTGTCTCTGCCTTGCTCCTCCAGGTGCTAGACCTCTGTCTCTGCCTTGCTCCTCCAGGTGCCTTTTACGATCACCTTGACTCACTCAACGCCTTCGTCCACGTGGCATCAGGCCATTACGCTCCTTGCTAATATAATAACCGCGACGCCCCCGTTCTCTCTTCCCCCTGACTTCCACACCCCTCCAGGCGCCTTCTACAATCACCTCGACTTCACTCATTTCGACCGCGTGGCATCGGGGCATTACGCCCCTTACTAGTGGCCATTGCAACCCTATACATTCTTCCGTTCACCTTTGCTCTCCTCCAGGTGCCTTTTACGATCACCTCGACTTCACTCATTTCGACCGCGTTGCATTGGGGCATTACGCCCCTTACTAGTGGCCATTGCAACCCTATACATTCTTCCGTTCACTTTTGCTCTCCTCCAGGTGCCTTTTACGATCACCTCGACTTCACTCATTTCGACCGCGTGGCATCGGGGCATTACACCCCTTACTAGTGGCCATTGCAACCCTATACATTCTTCCGTTCACCTTTGCTCTCCTCCAGGTGCCTTTTACGATCACCTCGACTTCACTCATTTCGACCGCGTTGCATCGGGGCATTACGCCCCTTACTAGTGGCCATTGCAACCCTATACATTCTTCCGTTCACTTTTGCTCTCCTCCAGGTGCCTTTTACGATCACCTCGACTTCACTCATTTCGACCGCGTGGCATCGGGGCATTACGCCCCTTACTAGTGGCCATTGCAACCCTATACATTCTTCCGTTCACCTTTGCTCTCCTCCAGGTGCCTTTTACGATCACCTCGACTTCACTCATTTCGACCGCGTTGCATCGGGATATTACGCCCCTTACTAGTGGCCATTGCAACCCTATACATTCTTCCGTTCACCTTTGCTCTCCTCCAGGTGCCTTTTACGATCACCTCGACTTCACTCATTTCGACCGCGTGGCATCGGGGCATTACGCCCCTTACTAGTGGCCATTGCAACCCTATACATTCTTCCGTTCACCTTTGCTCTCCTCCAGGTGCCTTTTACGATCACCTCGACTTCACTCATTTCGACCGCGTTGCATCGGGGCATTACGCCCGAGTTATCCGCTCACCACCACCTGGCCGATCTCACCCCGGCGAGAGTGTTGCTGTGCGCCTGGTCCTGTCTGCAGATGAGGTGAGATATCATCTGAGGCGCCTCAAAACACTTTACTCGTTTGACTGTGTGGCATCGGGGCACTATGCCCGCGTTGTCCCCTCGCTAACTGACCCGTCTCAACCGGGCCAGTCTGCTGCTGCTGTGCGCCTGGTCCTGTCAGCAGACGAGGTGTGTCTGAGGGATCTCAAAGCAATTAATTTAGTCCTGTCTGATGAATATGCTGGCCGGTACCCCGGTTGACCCCTAGCATATTCATTCAATCTAGCAGATTCCTTGAACTAGCACCGTGCAATACAAAAGGTTCTCACTGTCTCACTGTCACGGCGGTCGCCGCTAGTTCAAGGAACCGCCGCTACAAAAGGTTGGTGTGAAGGTGTGGCGACCGCCGTGACTTCACTTATTTCTCTTTCCTTGATCCCTCCCTGCATAGTCTCTGCCACACTGTCTCTGCTCCTTCCTCCTTCCTCTTCTTCTTTCCACTTCATTTTACTCTTTCTACTCCCTTACATGCTCGCGGTTTTAACGCCAGGTGAAGGATCAGACCTACTTCCTCTCGCACCTATCGCAGCAGCAGCTCTCTCGAGTCATGTTTCCCCTTGGAGCCCTCACCAAGGTACGCTCCTCACCAAGGTACGCTCCTCACCAAGGTACGCTCCGCTCAACCTGCCACTTGCCACGTGTCACCCTGTCAACCCGCCCCATGCCACGTGTCACCTTGTTAATTTGCTCCATGCCACGTGTCACCCTTTCAACCCGCCCCATGCCACGCGTCACCCACGCCTTCCCATGTGCAGTCCCAGGTGCGACAGCTGGCAGCGGCGTTCAACCTGCCCAACCAGAGCCGGAAGGACTCCCAGGGGATCTGCTTCCTGGGGAAGGTACGGCCTGGGGAAGGTACGGCCTGGGGAAGGTACGGCCTGGGGAAGGTACGGCCTGGGGAAGGTACAGCCTGGGGAAGGTACGGCCTGGGGAAGGTACGGCCTGGGAAAGTTACGGCCTGGGGAAGGTACGGCCTGGGGAAGGTACGGCCTGGGGAAGGTACGGCCTGGGGAAGGTACGGCCTGGGGAAGGTACGGCCTGGGGAAGGTACGGCCTGGGGAAGGTACGGCCTGGGAAGGTACGGCCTGGGGAAGGTACGGCCTGGGGAAGGTACAGCCTGGGGAAGGTACGGCCTGGGGAAGGTACGGCCTGGGGAGGGTACGGCCTGGGGAGGGTACGGCCTGGGGAAGGTACGGCCTGGGGAAGGTACGGCCTGGGGAAGGTACGGCCTGGGGAAGGTACGACCTGGGGAAGGTACGGCCTGGGGAAGGTACGGCCTGGGGAAGGTACGGCCTGGGGAAGGTACGACCTGGGGAAGGTACGGCCTGGGGAAGGTACGACCTGGGGAAGGTAGAGCCCTTGCGATAGCTTGCAACCCTGTCCAGTCAAACAGAGCCGAAAGAACTCTCAGGGAATCTGCTTCCTGGGGAAGGATTGATTTAGCCCACTCTCCCCACTCGTTCCTACTCTTGTATCAAATTGCCCAAGCGCCTGTCTACCCTTGTACCTATCCTGTTTTTGTGTCACCGTTCATGTGTACCTACCCTTGTACCTACTCTGTTTCCATTCATGTGTCTGTGTCACCAGGTGAAGTTCCCTGAGTTTGTGGCGCGGCATGTGGGCGAGCAGGAGGGACTGCTGGTGGATGCGGAGAGCGGGGAGACCACATGTTCCTGCTCTTGTACCGAATTGCACACCTGCCTGTCTACCCTTGTACCTATCCTGCTTTTGTATCCCAGGTGAAGTTCCCTGAGTTCGTGGTGCGGCATGTGGGCGAGCAGGAGGGGTTGCTGGTGGAGCCAGAGAGTGGGGATGCGACTTGTTTCACACCCACTTGTTCCTACTCTTGTACCGAATTGCACACCTGCCTGTCTACCCTTGTACCTATCCTGTTTTTGTATCCCAGGTGAAGTTCCCTGAGTTCGTGGCGCGGCATGTGGGCGAGCAGGAGGGGCTGCTGGTGGAGGCGGAGAGCGGGGAGGCCCTGGGCGCGCACAGAGGCTTCTGGTTCTTCACCATCGGGCAGCGGCAAGGCATCAAGCTGTCTGGGGGACCGTGGTGAGTGAGGGAATGGCGAGACGGATGTTGAGAGAGACGCCTGGCTGCGCACACGCAGAGAGCGGGGAGGCCCTGGGGGTGCACAGAGGCTTCTGGCTCTTCACCATCGGGCTGCGGCAAGGCATCAAGCTGTCTGGAGGGCCGTGGTGAGTAAGGGAGGGAGTGTGTGGTTCACTCACCCCTCTGACTGTCGTTCATTCATCTCACATGCGCACACAGCACAGGGAGGCCCTGGGCGTGCACACAGAGGGGGGAGGCCCTGGGGTCACACACTGGCTTCTGGTTCTTCACCATCGGGAAGCAGCGGCAAGGCATCAAGCTGTCTGGGGGACCATGGTGAGTGAGTGCTGCTGCTGCTGTGTGCATGCCATTCTTTAGTTCATTCACCACCACCAGCCCCCACCCCCCCCACACACACACATAGTGGGGAGGCCCTGGGGGTGCACAGGGGCTTCTGGCTCTTCACCATCGGGCAGCGGCAGGGCATCCAGCTGTCTGGGGGGCCGTGGTGAGCGAGGGAGGGTGTGTGTATCGTTTATTCACCCCTCTCACACGCGCACACAGCACAGGGAGGCCCTGGAGGTGCACAGGGGTTTCTGGTCCTTGACCATTGGGCAGTGACAAGGCATCAAGCTGTCTGGGGGACCGTGGTGAGCACGGGCTGCTGTGTGTGCCGTTGATGGTGTTTGCTCTAATCTAAGCTCACAGTACAGTGAAACCCAGGGCACGTGCAGGGGCTTGTTTGAGGCGCCTCTAAACCCAGGGCACGTGCAGGGACTTGTTTTGAGGCGCCTCTAAACCCAGGGCACGTGCAGGGGCTTGTTTTGAGGCGCCTCTAAACCCAGGGCACGTGCAGGGACTTGTTTTGAGGCGCCTCTAAACCCAGGGCACGTGCAGGGGCTTGTTTTGAGGCGCCTCTAAACCCTGGGCACGTGCAGCGGCTTGTTGCCTGGGGCCGCCAACACGGTCTTTCTCTCGCACAACTACCTGTCACCAGCCATTTCTCGCTGACAGGTATTCACACTTGTTCTAATCTCACATAACCCGCATCTCTCTTCTTTCCCCTCTTTGTCCCACCTGCCCCCCTCACCAGGTACGTTGTTGCCAAAGACACGGCCACTAACACAGTCTTTGTATCCCGTGACTACCACTCACGCAGTTCTGTTATCCGTTGCCCCATTCCCCCTCTCCCCTCCCCCCCCCCCCCTCACCAGGTACGTTGTTGCCAAAGACACGGCCACTAACACAGTCTTTGTATCCTGCGACTACCACTCACGCAGTTCTGTTATCCGTTGCCCCATTCGCCCTCTCCCCTCCCTTCCCCCCCTCACCAGGTACGTTGTTGCCAAAGACACGGCCACTAACACAGTCTTCGTATCCCGCGACTACCACTCGCCAGCCAAGTCCCGGCGGCAGTTCTGGGTGGGCGGGTTCAGCTGGACGCAGGGAGGGGAATGCACCCCTCCTTTGAGTGAACGGCCAAATCTGACGTGCAAGGTGAGGCTCTCGAAAGCCCCAGCAGATCAGGGAACAAGCAGGCGACTCCCACTCACCTGCTAAATCTCGCCGGCAGGTTTGGGTGGGCGGGTTCAGCTGGACGCAGGGAGGGGCGTGCGCCCCTCCTTTGAGCGACAGCCCAACCTCACTTGCAAGGTGAGAGCAGGGAGCAAGGCAGCACCCACCCACCACACTAGTCCACCAAGTCTCGCCTGCAGTTGTGGGTGGGCGGGTTCAGCTGGACTCAGGGTGGCGAGTGCACCCGTCCTTTGAGTGAACGGCCAAATCTGACGTGCAAGGTGAGAGCAAGCAAGCAAGCAGTGTGAGAGCAGGGAGCAAGGCAGCACCCACCCACCCACCACACTCGCCCACCAAGTCTCGCCGGCAGTTCTGGGTGGGCGGGTTCAGCTGGACGCAGGGAGGGGAGTGCAGCCCTGCTTTGAATGGTCGACCCAATTTCATTTGTAAGTGCAGTGGTGGGCAGGCAATTCCTCCCTCCACATGTATGAGAAGCAAGGTAAGAGCAAGTGCCCGCTTGCGCGCATGAAAGGGTGTGCGTGCACACACGCAACCATGTCCTTTCATGAACATGAAATACCACGTTTTTATTCTTCCTCCATTCCCCCTTTCCCACCACCGACCCAACCTCCCCCCCCCCCCAATCCCCGCCTTCCCACTCCCCTCCTCTGGTCTCTTCCTCCAGGTCCACCATGGCCCCCAGTTCTACCCCTGTTCTTCAATGGGCGTCTGCTCCTGTCCCCATTTGTGCCCGTTCCCCCCCCCTTCTTTCCCCACTATACCCCCCCTCTCTCCAGGTCCGCCACGGCCCCCAGTTCTACCCCTGCTCTGTACAGTTTGCTGAACTGCCAGCGTCCATGCGTCCCGATGGAATGAACCTTCCGCCAGCAGAAACAGGATCAGCAGTAGAGGAAGCAGCAGCAGTGGAGGCAGGAGCAGAAGTAGAGGCAGAAGCAGCAACATTGGCAGAAGCAGAAGCAAAAGCAGCAGAAGCAGAAGCAAAAGCAGCAGAAGCAGCAAGAGAAGGAGAGGCAGCAGCAGTGGCAGCGCTGGTGACCCTCTCCCAGGACGATCAGGGCCTGGCTGCCGGCCAGTTTGCCAGGCAGGTAGCAGCAGGAAGGGCAGCAGCAGGAGAAACCGCAGCGCTGGTGACCCTCTCCCAGGACGATCAGGGCCTGGCTGCGGGCCAGTTTGCCGCCTTCTATGATGGCGTCACGTGCCTCGGGTCGGGCGTCATCATTGGCGTGCCGCCCGGGGACGACAGTGCGGGCGGCATGAGTGGCGACAGCAGCAGCAGCACAGTGCAGGACCAGCAGAGACCTGAGCAGGGGCTAGGTTCTGAAGCAGAGGAGGGGCAGGAGAAGAGGAAGGGACCTGTGTCAGCTGCAGCGTGGGAGACGGCAAGGCGAGGGCTGGCAGGGGTGAGGATTGGTAAGCTGAAACCACCCAAGACTGTGGAGAAAGGGAGTGGGAAGGTGGGGGGTGAGGGAGTGAGAGAGGAGGGGATGGGGAAAGGAAGGGGGGAGGGGAATGAGGTGGGGAGTGGTGAGAAGAGGAAGAGGAGGAGGGAGAGAGCAAGTCGAGGGAGGCCTGAGGCGCAGCTAGGCCAACAAGACCTTGAAGTGCAGGCAAGTGCTGGTGATTGCCAACCAGCAGAAATGGTCACAAAACGACATTAGCTGAATAAAAGAAAATGATTCTGGTAATTTTGTGTTTCGTGTTTGTTTATGCGATTTTGTAGTCCGATGTTTGGATCATGACGTGAAATAAGGTTTTTTCCAGGCCAACCTAAGAGATTGGTGATGAGTTCATCCTATAAGCACTATATTATTTGCGTGTATGAACTGCTAATATCGCGTATTTCCGGACTTCCCAGAGGTCGCCTTCCTTTGGCGTGTCAGAACCGCGTCGCGTCTCTCAAGCAGATGTCAGATCGACATATCTTTCACTTCTTGCCTGCTTCTTGTTCCAATCAAGTCAATCAGATGTACGCAGGTATTTATGTCCTAGTTTCCATCCCGAAGTGAGATACTGCTGAGGAGTAAGCACACACTTTCAAGCCGTTCTGCTTGGTAAAAGGGAAAGCTTAAGTAAGGTGAATGGAGTGACCCAATATTTCAGGCCGTTCTCCTCTTTCCGCGTTTCCATGTCGTTTGAGCCGTGTATCAACCGCGAGCCTCTTTGAGATGAACCGTCGAAATTTAGAAAAGCGCGAATTGATATAGTCGTATAATCTTAGCTCATACCTGCAGTTGGTTCTACTCCTAGTAATAGCTGAAGAGACGACGGATAGTCTTGCGTGAGAAACTTGCGATCGTGCGTCTGTACGCATTTAGATCCCCTCCTTGTTTCCACATCCTGCATGCTGTGAAGTCTTTTCATGCTGCACACCCTTGGGTTTTAGGTGTATATATTCAGTTCTTGAGGCGTTCCGAAGACTCGTTACATTGTCCTACTAGCAGGTGTACATATTGACTTTTACCCTACACAACCTTGGCCTTCTGAATCTGTACTGTCCAGGGTTAAGACTCTAGGGGCCTTCAGCCGTCGTGTAACTTGACAGTGAAGTTACATGTTTAACGAGAGCGATCTTGTAGCGAGTCCATGATCGAGCCGCGTTGAAACGGTTAAGGGAAGGTTTGAACCAGCGGAGTGCGTTGTCACACCAATAAGCAGCCATGGGTTGCTGTATATCGCGTACAAACGGTGCAGGACACCGTCAAGAAACTGCAACGCTTAACGGAGAAGCTAATAACGGAGCAGCGGTCCTGTTTCAACAGCAGGGCAGCACGCGGCAACAGTCCTTAGTAACTCCTTCCCAGAAACTAGTTGGTGCAGTGACAGCAGCACGACCGTCGGAACCATCAGCAGCGTCTGCACCGGCACCTGTAGCAGTACCAGCAGCAGCAGCAGCAACAGCAGCAGGGGCAACAGGGGTAATACCAGCAACAGCACCAGCGGCAGCACCAGCGACAGCAGCGTCTAGCATCCCCAACACCCCCATCGCTGTCTCCTCTTCAGACCCTCCCCCTCTCCCTTTCCCTCTCCCTATGGTGGTTCTAGACGATCCAGTGGAGGAGGCTATAGCGCGTATGAAGGCTGACGACGCCACGCCAGACCCTGCCGCCCTGCTGCTGCAGCGGCCAGAGCTAGGGGATGTTGCCCCGGGAATGGGGGGATTACTGGGTTTAGCCTCTTTCAGGGTTCGCGGGGAGGAGTGGGAGGGAGGTTTGGGGCTGGAAGGGAGGGGAGGAGAGGGGAGTGGGGGGGGAGGGGAGAGCGGAGGGTGATTCTTTTGGAGGTGGCTATAACGAGGATGGGAATGTGATTGATTTGGAAGGGGTGCTGGATGGAGGGGAGGAGGAGGAGGAGGAGGAGGAGGAGGAGGAGGAGGAGGAGGAGGAGGAGGAGGAGGAGGAGGAGGAGGAGGAGGAGGGGGATGAGGGGGGGATTGATATGGGTGATTTTCTAGCGGGGTTAGAAGGGGACGAGAGGGAGGAGGGTGGAGAAAGGGAGGAGGAGGGAGAAGGGGAGGAGGACGAGAGGGAGGAGGGGGAGGAAAGGGGAGAGGGAGGGGGGCGAGTGGGAGGAACTGAGTTGGCGTTGGGGGAGGAGGAGGGGGAGTGGGGCAAGGCGTTGGGAGACGAACTGGAAAGGGGAAGGACGATGGGAAGAGAAACGGAAGAGGGGAGGCTAGAGGCACCAGGGAAGGAAAATGGAGAGCTCGTGGTGGAGAGGGGTGAGATAAGAGAGAGAATCGGTGGTGAGCGATGCAAAGCGGTGGAGGGAGGTGGAGCAGGAGGAGTAGAAGGAAGGGAATATCTAGAACAAGGAGCGAGAGGCAATGGTTTTGAGGTGGAGGGAGGGACATACTCAGCGGAGCAAGAGCAGCAGAGAGGAGGGATTTCAGAAAGGGAGCAGATACAGTCAGAATTACTTCTGAGGCACCATGAAAGTCCCCAGGGAGGGGCATACTCAGCGGAGCAGCAGAGGGATAGGGATGTGCCTTTAGAAGGGGGGCAGAGACAGTCAGAAGAGATGGTGACTTTGGATAGAGATGATTCTCGTGGTGCTTTTACTGGCACTTTGGGGTGTGACAATCATGAGGGTGACAATAGGGAGAGTGACAAAGGGGAGAGTGGTCACGCCTTGGGTGGTGCTAACGGTCACTTGGAGGGTACCTTTCAGCAGCTTAACGAATCAGAGAGGCGGCACTATAACGAGGATGATGTGGATATGGAGGCATTAGAGGAGCTGCTGCAGCTGTGTGCTGATGATGGTGATGGTGATGATGATGGTGATGGTGATGATGGTGGTGATGGTGATGGCGATGATGGTAATGGTGATGGTAATAGTGATGGTCATGGTGATGGTGACAGGGGCACAACTGTCAGGCATGGATTCTCTTCTGAAGCTCCTCAAAACGGCTTTCCAACTGACCTTCAACACGAGCCACTGGTATCAGAGCAGCAGAGACATGACCTGGTGGCTGACCGAAACACAGATTTCCCTCATGTGACCCCCGTTGCTGACCGAAGCACTGATATCCCTCTTGCTAGCAACCACTCCTCTGCTCCTGTGAGCAACACTCCCCTCTCTCCTGAGAGCGATCCCATACAAGCAGCCTCGTTAGCAGCAGAGCGGTCGCTGGCAGCAGTGGCGGGGATAGCAGCGGAGTGCTTGGAGCGGGAGCTGAGTCGGTTTGAGGTGATCTGCCCGCCTAGCGGGGAGCAGCTGGTGGTGCTTTATGTGACGTCTCTTGAAGCCGTCAGGAAGACGCATGCTGACTGCGTGAAGATGCGAGCATTGCTCAAGGTAAGCGGTTTGCCAAATTGATGATGAGCTGAGTCGGTTTTTAGGTGATATGCCCGCCTGGAGGGGAGGAGCTGGTGGTGAAAGCTGTTAGGAAGGCGCACGCTGACTGTGTGAAGATGAGAGCACAGCTCAAGGTAAGTGGCTTGCTCACTGTTATTAGTGTATGGAAGAGGGGCGGGTCAGGGCGGGGGACGTGGCGGTGGTGCTGCATGTGATGTCGCTGGAGGCTGTGAGGAAGGCGCATGCTGACCGTGTGAAGATGCGGTCATTACTCAAGGTGAGTGGCTTGCCGGTGCAAGTGTCTGTTTGAAAGAGAAGCAGAGAGGTGAACTGCCCGCCATGAAGGCACGCAGCCTAGCCTATCTCCATACATCCTACCACTTATCTCCCTTCCAGTCTCTTTGTCCCCCCTCCTTTTTCCAACCTTTCCCCAACCCGTCCGCCACCCTGCCTCCCACCAATCAGAGCCTTCACCTGTGCTTCCAGGAGCAAGACGTGGCGTCACACCCAGCCTATCAGGACGAGCTGCTGCTGCTATTGATTCTCTTGCACCCCGACCCTTCCAACCCCTGTCACCCCCCGCCCTTCCTCACTCGCTTCCAACCAATCAGAGCCTTTATTTGAGATTTCAGGAGCGTGATGTGGCACCACACCCAGCCTATCGGGACCACCTGCTGCTGCCGTTCGATCTCCATGCAACCTCCCACTTCTCCTTTCTCCCGATCAGGAAGCCGTTTTTGTTTTTCCAGTCAAGTGCGTCCCCTTCCCCTACCCTTCCCACCCCCCTTGCCCCCACACTCTCCCTCCCTTTTTGTCACGTACCTCTGCCAATCAGAGCCTTCACCTGCGATTCCAGGAGGGTGACGTGGCGCTACATCCAGCCTATCAGGACGAGCTGCTGCTGCTATTGATTCACTTGCACCCTTACCCTCCCACCCCCTGCTTCCCCCACCCTTCCTCACTCGCTTCCAACCAATCAGAGCCTTCATTTGAGATTTCAGGAGCGTGACGTGGCGCTACACCCAGCCTATCAGGACGAGCTGCTGCTGCTATTCGCGGGGGACATGCCACGTGTCCCGCAGCTATTCGTGCGCGGGCGGCACGTGGGCGGCACGGAGGCAGTGCTACAGTTGTACGAGGAAGGGGCGCTAGACGCCCTGGTCGTCTGGCTCAAGGCAGCGGGCGGCGGCGCGGCTAGTGCGCGGCGTAGTTTGTCTGTTAGTGCTGCTTCTGCTGCTGGTGCTGGTGGTGGTTCTTCTGTTGGTGCGGGTGGGAGTGTGTGTAGGGGTTGCGGGGACGCACGGTTTGTTCCCTGCAGCCATTGCCATGGAAGCAGGAAGGTAGCTTCTGGGGGTGGTGGTGCTGGTGGTGGGGTGGGTGGGTTTGTAGAGTGTGATGTGTGTAACGAGAATGGACTGACATTGTGTCATAGTTGTAATGGGGTGGCCAGATGAGTGTAGCTATTTTGCTTTACTACGATTCCCGTTAGAAGAAACATGTCTTTCTTTGTGCGCATTTTGCATTACAATCTGCACTGTACATGTGTACGGTACACTCCCCGTGTCGCATCACATCCGCAACCATGATTCGCACACATGCAAATGCCGACATTCATCTCATGTATCGAATTCGTTTTATTAAAGGCAACAGCCATGCTCAGCTGCTTTTAGGTAAGCAGCATAAGAATGTTGCAACACTATGTACAAATGATGGGACCACGACTAGCTTGTAACGGAACACATTGTATGGAGCTGTGTTGATGGTACTTTCACCACTCCGCTGCTTCCCTTCCCTCCCCTTGCACGAGTTCCCCTCCACTACTCTCCCCTCCTCCACTACCCTCCTCCACTACTCTCCCCTCCTCCACTACTCTCCCCTCACACCGATCCTCTTGTGCAACCTCACAGCCACATGCCTTGATCCCGCTCGCGCCTCTCTCCCTGCCTGCCTGCCGGTCTGCTGCACCACCCACTCCTCAAATGGCGTCCCCAGGAGCCACCAACTGGCCTGGGACATGGGCCTGCTCACAGCCACACGCCTTGCCCTCTGCCTACCTGCCTTGGCCTTGCCCCACCCGTGCCTGCCTGCCCGTCTGCTGCACCACCCACTCCTCAAATGGCGTGCCCAGTTTCCACCAGCTGGCAGTCCGCTTGGATGCATCCAGAACGCGCGGGCCCGGGGCGTGGGCTTGCTTGCATGCCTTTCTCTCTCTCTACCTACCCTTGCCTTTGCCCCAACCGAGTCTGCCTGTGCGTCTGCTGCACCACCCACTCCTCAAATGGCGTCCCCAGGAGCCACCAACTGGCCTGGGACATGGGCCTGCTCACAGCCACACGCCTTGCCCTCTGCCTACCTGCCTTGGCCTTGCCCCACCCGTGCCTGCCTGCCCGTCTGCTGCACCACCCACTCCTCAAATGGCGTGCCCAGTTTCCACCAGCTGGCAGTCCGCTTGGATGCATCCAGAACACGCAGGCCCGGGCGTGGGCTTGCTGGCAGACCTACAGCCTATTTTTCACCTGCCTGCCCCTCTCCCTGCCTGCCTGTGCGTCTGCTGCACCACCCACTCCTCAAACGGTGTGCCCAGGTTCCACCAGCTGGCAGTGCGCTTGGAAGCATCCAGAACGCGCGGGCCCGGCGCATGGGCTTGTCCCAGGGCGCTGTGGCGAATTCCGTATGCGAGGTAAACGAGTGCTCCTATGGCGAGCCACGAGGAGGAGTAGAGCCACGTGGTGGCACTGGGAGGTGGGAAGAGACAGGGGAGTTGGGGAACGACAGGGGAAGGTGATTGAGAGGAAGGGGAGATGAAAGAGGGCCCGGCGTGTGGGCCTGCCCCAGAGCACTGTGGCGGATTCTATATGCGAGGTAAACGAGTGCTCCTATAGCGAGCCACGAGGAGGAGTAGAGCCACGTGGTCGCACTGGATGGTAGGGAGTGGGGGGGAAGGAGAGCGAGGGGCGGGAGGAAGGCGAGAGACGTAAGAGGGCCCAGCGCGGGGGCTTGCCCGACAGCACTGTGGCTAGTTTTGGGTCGACTCAATACCCGGTGTGTGGGCTTGCCCCAGAGCACTATGGGCTTGCCCGACAGCACTATCGCAAGGTGACTTTTGAATCGACTCAAAAGTCACCTAGGGCCAAGCCTGTGGGCTTGCTCGACAGCACTATCTGGTTTTTGAGAATTCTCAAAAACCCGGCGCGTGGGCTTGCCCGACAGCACTATCGCGAATTCCGTTGGCGAGGTAAACGACCGAGTGGCTTTACTCCGGTGTGACGAGGATGCTGGCGAGGAGAAGGGAACCACACTCCCTCCCAGGGGCACTAGCACCGTGCTTGACTCTGCTTGACTCTGCTTGACTATGGTTGACTAGGGTTGACTCGTACCCACCCCATGTTCGCCATGAGATACACGCTGACGAGGATGCTGGCGAGGGGAACACCCAAGGGCACTGGCACCCTGCAAGAAGGGCGTTGACCCTGGTTGACCTTTGTTGACTTTCTTGACTTTGCTTGGCTCAGCTTGCATAAGCTTGACTTTCTTTACTTGCCCCCTCACCCCAGATTTGCGTTACGGTATGCCAGGAAAAAGATCTGCTTATGAGTCGACTCAAAAGCTGAGTCGACTCAAATGCGATAAGGTATACCTTGACAAGGATATGCTGGCAAGGAGTGCAAAGCAACAAAGCTTCAACAGACGCCAAAGGGTGGTCGAAAGCTAGTCCTAGGAAACGTTAAGAGTCACATAGAGCCATAAACAATCATGGAGAAAAGAATCCCGGTGCACTTCTGTAGCACGTTCGGCTACGTGTACAAGTGGAAGAGAGAACCTTATCAACCCTTCAGTAGCATGTACGTGTACGTTCGAACCCGCTACTGAAGTGCGCTGGGATCCTTTGCTCCATGCGCTGAATTTCAATGCCTCCATGCGACTCTTGAAGTTTTCGAGGACTAGCTTTCGATCACCCGTCAGCACCCATAAGCACCCTCTAGAACCCTGGGAGGAGGGCATGACTCTGGTTGACTCGTACTCACCCAGGATGGCCATGAGATACACGTTGACAACGATGCTGGCAAGGGGAAACCACAGCACTGGCACCCTAGGAGAAGGGTGTTGACTCTGCTTGACTCACTTTGACCTGCTCTCACTCACCCTAAATTGGCCATGAGGTAGACGTTGACCAGGATGCTGGCGAGGGGAAGCCACGGCACCCGGCATTGACTCTAATTGAAATGCTTGACTCTGTTGACCTGTGAGGCTTGTACTCACCCTAAATTGGCCATGAGATACACGTTGACCAGGATGCTGGCAAGGGGAAGCCACGGCACCCAGGGACAGTGGAACCCTGAGAGAGGGCGTTGACTCTGGTTGACTCTGGTTGATCTGGTTGACTCGTACTCACCCTAAATTGGCCATGAGATAGACGTTGACAAGGATGCTGGCAAGGGGAAGCCATGGCACCCAGGGACAGTGGAACCCTGGAGAGTGGTTTTTGTTCGAACAGGGAGTAGGGGTGGGAAAAAGGGGGAGGTGGAGGAAGAGTGGGAAAGGTCTATTTAGACGTCTGGGAAAGTTAAGGATACAGGAGAGGGGAAGGCACGGCAACAACGGACACTAGAACCCTGAAAGGTTGATAGTGAGTCAAACTTTTGAGAATTCTCGGAAGTGACTCATGGAATCTTGGAAAATTAAAATTTGAATTCGAGTGTGTAATCCGCCTCACCTCCTGCTGATCCGAACTGGTGCCTTCCTTCGTCCTCATTGATACATCCAAACGTTGCTGCCCCCCCGAGGAACAGTGCACCACCCAGAGAGAATAGTAGGAGAGGAAGCCAACTGGTGGGAGTGGGGACGGGAGAAGGAACAGAAGAAAGAAGAGAGAGGAGAGGATGGGGGACAGGAGAGAGGGTAGGTGACAGGGAGGAGGGTAGGGGACAGGGAGAGGGGGTGTGGTGGAGGAGACATGGGACAGTTGGCAAGGGAGAGAATTCAGCAGTAGTGGCAGCTGGCCTCTTGCGCCACTGTGCACAGGCGTTGCTATATTCATTAGAGAGATATGGATGTGTGTCTGCAGCATAACCTGTATTTCTTACCCTGACAAGCTGTGTAAAGAGGGGAAGCGTTACCACTCACTCTGAACTGGGACTGAACTGGGGAGGTCAGCAGAAGACGAAGCCACAGCAGCAGCATTGGCAGCAGAAGTGGCCACGGCAGCAGACGCTGGAAGGAGGAGAATCGTTACTCACTCTGAGAAGCTGTTTAGAAACGGGAAGCGTTGCAACTCACTCTGAAAGGTCAGCGGAAGACGAAGCCACAGCAGCAGCAGCGCCAAGCAGAGGGGCACCCAGGGAGACGGCAACGATGGCTCGAGAGGCCAGGCGTCTGTGCTGTGGGATGTGAGGCTGTGGAGAGGGGGGGGTGATTACTCACTTTGCTGTACTGGGGAGGTCAGCAGAATCCGCAGCAGCAGCAGCGGCCACCCCAAGGAGTGGGGCTCCCAGCGAGACAGCAACGATGGCTCGAGAGGCCAGGCGTCTGTGGGATGTGGGTGCAGTGGCGGCTGTAGCAGCTGTAGCGGCTGTAGCAGGACCTGTCACAGCAGGTGTGGCTGTAGCAGTGACTGTAGTAGGTGTGATAGCAGTGGGGTGAGCAGAATCCTGTTTCCTGACTCCTAGAGTGTTGCCCCCAGTGGCAATGTCAACGGCAGCTTCATCACCCATTCCCCTCGGTACTGTGGCATTGTATTCGGTGGAAAGGTTTGCTGTATGGTGCTGCTTCTCCTCTTCTCGCTCTTCCCCTCCCACCTCCTCCCCTTCCTCATCCCCTCCCTCTTCCTCACTCTCCTCCTCCTCCTCCCCTCTTCCGTCCTCCCTCTCCTCCTCATCCCCTCCCTCCTCCCCCTCCCCCTCTTCCGCCCTCTCTTCAAGCAATCGAGCCAGCAGTGGTGCTTGAAACGAGTTGGGCGTGAGGGAAAACACGGACTGCAGCTGGCCGTTGGATCGGATTTCAACGGCCGGAGATGTACCCAGGCTGTCCGGCGAGCCCATGTGCCTGAACACACTGGATTGGCCGACCGGGAGCGGGGAAGAGACAAAAAAACCCACCCCTGCGGCGGCAGTTGGAAGGGAGGATGTTATATACTGGGGTCGAGTGGGGGGAGAGAAGGTATAGGCTGGTAGGGGGCGGGAGGAGGAGGATGTGGGGTGGTAAAGCTGGTTGTTGGAGGAAGAAGAGGAGGAGGGGAGTGAAGGGGGGTGTGAGGAGGGGAGAGGGGTGGGAGGAGAGGAGGGAGGGGTGTAGCGAAGGATGAGGACTGAGAGGCTGACAGTGGTGAATGCGAGAAGGGTGCCCACACTGACCTGGTGTGGGCATGGGGGAGGCAGACAGGGAGAGAGGAGGAATGGAGGCGAAAGTGAGTGGAGGAGGATGGGAGAAAGAGTTTAGATCAAAGAAGGATGAGGAGTGAGAGGCTGACAGTTGTGAAGGCGAGGAGAGTGCCCACACTGACCTGGTGTGGGCATGGGTGGGGGGGAAAGGGGGATGGACAGGAGACGGTGATAATGAACGGTATTTGCAGTTGATGGGTATGTGCAGCGAAGGATGCGGACACTGACGGTGGTGAAGGCGAGGAGAGTGCCGACACTGACCTAGTGTTAGCATGGGGGAGGAAGACAGGGAGAGAGGAGTGCGAGAGAAAGGGAGGAGATGGGCAGATGATCAATCACTGAAGGATGAGGGCTGAGAGGCTGACAGTGGTGAATGCGAGGAGGGTTGGTTGGAAGGAAGAAGAGGGTAAGAATAGACAAGATGACTCTGAAAACCATGCCATGATTACGCCCCCCTCCTCACCATGGTCCCACTTAGCCCCCCTCCCGCCCCCTCTCCCACCACCCCCTTCCAACCCACCATGCCTGACAGCTGCCCGATATCCAGCACAAACGCCATGGCGGCGGCCAATAGCCCATGCGAGCTATGCTGCCCATGCATGCTCCCCATGCTGTGCATGCTCCCCATGCTGTGCATGCTCCCCATGCTGTGCATGCTCCCTATGCTGCCCATGCATGCTCCCCATGCTGCCCATGCTCATGTGATGAGACGATTTTTGAGTCGGCTCAAAAATCGACCGCACCCTACCCATGCTCCCCATGCTCGTCACATGTAAACGCCGCACGGAAAATCCTGCTCCTGTTCCCCCCTTCCCCCACGCACCATGCCTGACAGCTGCCCGATATCCAGCACGAACGCCATGGCGGCGGCCAATAGCCCGGTGACAGCTGTCGCGTTCTGAGGTACGCCCGTGGCCTTGTCGATGCGGCCAAACCAAGCTGGGAGGAGGCCGTCGCGAGCCATGACCATGAGTATGCGCGGCTGTGGGGGAGGGGGGAGAAGGGGGAAGGGGTGTGAGGAGGAGAGTGAGGCGCATCACAAATGGAACCAGGCAGGGAGGAGGCCGTCCCGCGCCATCACCATGAGGATGCGCGGCTGGGGAGGGGGGAGGGAGGGGAGTGTGTGGGTCATGTATGGGGAGTGTATATGGCGTGTGATGGAACCAGCAGGTGGAGATGCGACCAGCACCCGAAGCAGCAGGGACTCGAGCAATTATCCATACCAGACAAATGGGAAAAGTGCTTAAATCTATCAGATGCAAATAGGGGCAGCAGGTGAGATGCGCATGCATGGCACCTACCACCTGTCGTGAGATGCGCATGCATGGCACCTACCTGGGGCAGCAGGGATCCGAGGAGAGTGGTGGAGAGAGCTGCGAGCGCACCCCCTGTCACAAGGTACCTGCAATACAAGCACATGTGCGGTACAGGCACATTTAAGCTACGAGAACATGTGAGGCGTCTCAAAGTTGGAGAGAGCTGCAAGCGCACCCCCTGTTACAAGGTACCTGTGATACAAGCACAAGTAACATACGAACACGTGTGCTGCAGTACATGCAGATATGTCATATGCTATACAATCACGTATCTCGCGATTTGCACAGTTTCATCTCACACATATGAGGTGCATCCACTCGATGACTCTCTCACTCTCTTACACATATGCACACTCTCTCACTCTCTTACACATATGCACACTCTCTCACTCTCTTACACATATGCACACTCTCTCACTCACTCGCTTGACCCACTCTAGGTGGTACGTCTGGAACGCCTGAGATTTGAGGCAACACACTCTCTCACTCACTCCCTCACTCACACTGTCAATTACTCTCTCACGTCACTCCCTCACTCACTCTGTCCATCACCCTCTCACGTCACACTTTGCCCAGTGATGAAGTTGTACCACTCCATGGTGTCCAGGGCAAAGTGCCCAGTCCAGGTGGTACGTCTCGAAGGCCTGAGCCATGGGCGTGTCAGGGTCAATGCGGTCAAACGGAGTCGACCCCACCAGCATCACCACTCCCTCACACCCTCCCTCTCCCACTTACTTGGCCCAATCCAAATGGTAGGTGTCAAACGCCTGAGCCATGGGTGTGTCCGGGTCAATGCAGTCAAACGGAGTCAGCCCCACCAGCACCGCTGCTATCACCATGTAGAGAGCGCCACAGCAGGTAAGGGACAGGCCTATCCCCAAAGGCAGGTCGCGCTGAGGGTGCTTCACCTGCGTATAGGGAATCGGGGAAAGGGAATTGGGGAATAGACAAGCGTAAATATAGGCAGGTAGACCGTAGAGTGGCGATATCACCATGTAGAGAGCGCCACAGAGCGTCAGGGAAAGGCCTATGCCGAGAGGCAGGTCCCTCTGAGGATGCTTCACCTGTGTTTAGGGAATTGGGGAGGGGAGAGCTTTGGGAGGAAAGAAGAGGAGGGTTAGTGTGGGAAGGGAGAGTGCCGGTAGCTATGGTAGGACGAGTGTGGCCCTATCACCAGGTAGAGAGGGAGAGAGAGCTGCAGCACGTCAGCAACAGGCCTATTCCTTGAGGCAGGTCACGTTGAGTGTGCTTCATCTGTATCAAGCACGATATTCAAAGAATCAAATGCTAGCAAGCTGATTGAAGCCACACACGTACGTGAAATGGTGATAGTAGTGTTTTGAGACGTCTCAAAACACTCCTTCTTTCACGTGATAGTAGTGTTTTGAGACGTCTCAAAACACTCCTTCTTTCACGTGATAGTAGTGTTTTGAGACGTCTCAAAACACTCCTTCTTTCACGTGATAGTAGTGTTTTGAGACGTCTCAAAACACTCCTTCTTTCACGTGATAGTAGTGTTTTGAGACGTCTCAAAACACTCCTTCTTTCACGTGATAGTAGTGTTTTGAGACGTCTCAAAACACTCCTTCTTTCACGTGATAGTAGTGTTTTGAGACGTCTCAAAACACTCCTTCTTTCACGTGATAGTAGTGTTTTGAGACGTCTCAAAACACTCCTTCTTTCACGTGATAGTAGTGTTTTGAGACGTCTCAAAACACTCCTTCTTTCACGTGATAGTAGTGTTTTGAGACGTCTCAAAACACTCCTTCTTTCACGTGATAGTAGTGTTTTGAGACGTCTCAAAACACTCCTTCTTTCACGTGATAGTAGTGTTTTGAGACGTCTCAAAACACTCCTTCTTTCACGTGATAGTAGTGTTTTGAGACGTCTCAAAACACTCCTTCTTTCACGTGATAGTAGTGTTTTGAGACGTCTCAAAACACTCCTTCTTTCACGTGATAGTAGTGTTTTGAGACGTCTCAAAACACTCCTTCTTTCACGTGATAGTAGTGTTTTGAGACGTCTCAAAACACTCCTTCTTTCACGTGATAGTAGTGTTTTGAGACGTCTCAAAACACTCCTTCTTTCACGTGATAGTAGTGTTTTGAGACGTCTCAAAACACTCCTTCTTTCACGTGATAGTAGTGTTTTGAGACGTCTCAAAACACTCCTTCTTTCACGTGATAGTAGTGTTTTGAGACGTCTCAAAACACTCCTTCTTTCACGTGATAGTAGTGTTTTGAGACGTCTCAAAACACTCCTTCTTTCACGTGATAGTAGTGTTTTGAGACGTCTCAAAACACTCCTTCTTTCACGTGATAGTAGTGTTTTGAGACGTCTCAAAACACTCCTTCTTTCACGTGATAGTAGTGTTTTGAGACGTCTCAAAACACTCCTTCTTTCACGTGATAGTAGTGTTTTGAGACGTCTCAAAACACTCCTTCTTTCACGTGATAGTAGCCTACATATAATCAGCTGTGCTTTCACGAATGTCGGATGTGTCAGAACTAGAGCTTAGTATTCATGCACTAGTAATGAGCTCAAGGCTCTTTAAGTACATCGGAAATGGGCAAGGTAAGGATGGGGAGAGAATCGGGGGCAATCTTAGGGGATTGGGGGTAATCCCAAGGCAATCTCCAATTGGTGGGTTGGAGATTGCTTGGAGATCACATTTGGGTTTGGTTAGGATGTAAGTGTAGACCCAACCAAACACAATGTGCACACTACACTAAGATACTAAAGTGCAGGTACAAAATGTGAGATTGAGGGCTAACACTAACAGGATGATCCAGCGTAAGTCAAGAGATGTAAGAGAAAAATGCCATTGAGTTAACAGCTAGCATGCCATTAGTGCCCTCGAGTCACTTACCATGCCTCTTCTTCTGTGCTTGCAACAGTGTCAACTCAAATATAACGTGTGAAAAGAAGCAAGATCAAGTTCAATTCAGCATACATAGGCGAGTTCACTGTTCACTTAGCATACATAGGCGAGTTCACTGTTCACTTAGCATACATAGGCGAGTTCACTGTTCACTTAGCATACATAGGCGAGTTCACTGTTCACTTAGCATACATAGGCGAGTTCACTGTTCACTTAGCATACATAGGCGAGTTCACTGTTCACTTAGCATACATAGGCGAGTTCACTGTTCACTTAGCATACCTCTTCTGCTGTGCTGGCTACGGTGTCGAACCCAATGTACGAGAAAAATGCCATTGCAGCTCCCCCCAGCAATCCCGACACTCCGAATGGTAGATAGCTGGAATAGAAAAGGCGAGATGGGGGAGAAGCAGGGGAAGGAGGGCAAAACGAAAGCAAAGAAGGTAATCCCAGCTAGCATTCCAGGCACACCGAACGGTACATAAACTGGGATTGAGAGCAAAGATGGAAATGTAAGTGATTACACACCTTCTCAGGGAAATGAACAGCAAAGAAAAGTAAGAATTTTGCCACACGAGGGCTTGGAAACTCAGAAAGGAATGGTAAGGGTCTGAGTTTGCTTTAAGAGTTTAAATGAAAGGAAACATAACAGGGTTTTGAGATGACTCAAAACATGGAGACAGATGGAGGGGAGGTGAGGGCACATAGGGTCTGCATTCGAGTCAAAGGAAATGTAACAGGTTACCACCAACACAAAAAACCACAGCACAAGCACTCACAGCACAAGCACCCACAGCACAAGCACCCACATCAAAAGCACTCATCACAAGCACCCACATCCTCCCAAGATTACTGCATCATAATCACCCACCTTGGAGACTCCTTGTACCCCGGCCATCCGTAGGTAAACCCTATCCATGCCCCTGCCACTGCCACAAACAGCAGTATTATCACATTTGCTATTGTCATACCCATCTGGAAATTGGCGCTCTGCAAGGGCAAGAGCGGAAACGGACGAGAGGGATAGTGAACAGAAGCAGAATAGAGGGACACTTGAGTGAAGCAGTACAATCACAGGGTTAAATATCCAACAAACAAAGTACCCACTGTCCCAAGAATCGGAACTTGTTTCCTGTGCCGTCAAGCGAGGTTCAGGAAGGTGCTGAGCTGGCAGCCCGGCAGCCCGTCCCTGCTTCCAGGCTGCCAGCTCAGCACCTTCCTAAACCTCGCTTGACGGCGTAAGAGACACGTTCTTATTCTCAGGGTTGATTCCCTTGCCACCTTATCCTCATCTGGATATTGGCGCTCTGCAAGGCAAGAGCAGAAAGAGAGCGGAGGGATGTTGCAACGTAAGGAAGAAAAGAAAAGTGAAGAAAACAGACAGACACACGAACAGCACAATCACAATCGCTACTATCTTCCTCCTCCTGCGTCTTCTCCCCCTCTTCTGCCCCGAGCTCAAGCACTCAGCCAACGTCTTTTCAATCCATTGCTAGAGCGGCGGTTTCTGAACGGCTCAAGTGCCTTGTGTTGTTGCACTGCTTAGGATTGGAGGAGGAGGAGTGGATCGGACTGCTTGCCGTCTGAGCTAAGTTGGAGGAGCTTAGGGTTCAACTGAATGACAAATTTTCAGATGAAGCGGTGGCGAGAAGCAGACTGGATGCGCTCACTAGATTCACAGTCAAACTAGTGAGCGCATCCAGTCTGCTTCTTGCCACCGCTTCATCTCAAAAGTTGTCATTCCGTTGAACCCTAAGCTCCTCCAACTTAGCACAGACGGCAAGTAGTTCGATCCACTCCTCCACCTCCTCATCGAGAAATTGACACTTTGTTATGAAGAGAAACAAAAGAGAGGGAAGTTAAACAAAAGAGAGGATACTGAACAAAAGACGGTTAGAGCCCACGTAAAACATACTCACAAACTCACACCCCAGGTGGCGCTCTGCCTCATATTCGTGAACGCAGCTACCTGATGCCGGCAGACAGCAGCGCAGTGACGAGAGCCACCATAAAGGCAGCACACGGAGGGATCCAACACTATAGTCAGTCAACGCACCTCTTTAATGCCGGCAGACAGCAGTACCGTCAAAGCAGCCACCATGATGGCAGCGCACGGATCCAACACTATCATGGTGCCTGGGATGGGTAGGCGAGCCATCCTCCCACGTGTTGCCCTAAAACATACCTCTCAGACTCACGCCAATACAATCACACACCTCAGCAGTACCGTCTTCGCAGCCACCATGAATGCAGCACACGGATCCAACACTACAGTGGTGCCTGGGACTGGTCAGTCAACGCACCTCCTTTATGCCGGCAGACAGCAGTGCCGTCACCGCAGCCACCATGAGGGCAGCGCACGGATCCAACACTACAGTGGTGCCTGGGACTGGTCAGTCAACGCACCTCTTTAATGCCGGCAGACAGCAGTGCCGTCACCGCAGCCACCATGAGGGCAGCGCACGGATCCAACACTACAGTGGTGCCTGGGACAGGAAGGCGGGCAAGGATGAATGGCAAGCTGTCCGCCCCTCCCAACGCCGTTGCCTGAACAGGTGGTTGGGGGGCGTGGGGAAGTATGTGAGAGACGATAGAATGAATTAGGGAACGTATAGGCATCTATGGAAAACAAGACAGGTAGGCGGGCCGGAGTTGAGTTGAGACAAGGCGTGCTCTCTGTCTGTTGGTCTGTCTGTTCGTTTTTACAAGGGTTAAGAAATGAGTCATGAAAGGACGCTACAAGATTGCATGCATGCATAGCTGAATGCACGAAACATCCCCAACACTTGCAAAATCGCCCCTGATTGTGCAGAATTACCAGGTTCGGTGAAATGCCTCGAGCCACTGCTGCTCCACCCACGGTGTACTCGAGAATGAGCGCCCAGCCGATGAGCCATGCCACCCTGGTGACAGCAGCGAGGGGGGATAACAGAGAGACGCATTGAGAATTGCACAGATCGTGTGAATGAAGAATGCCTCGAGCCGAGCCACTGCTGCCCCACCCACGGTATACTCTAGAATGAGAGTCCAGCCGATCAGCCATGCCACCCTGATGGAGTCAGCAAGAGGGGACAACAGAGAGACGGTTGAAGTTGACTCACAAGTCAAAGATGCATTGACTGTGCAACACTCCTCGAGCCACTGCCACCCCACCAATGGAGTAATCAACTTCAATCACACTTCCCCCAACCCCACTCGCACTTCCCCCAACCCCACTCACACTTCCCCAACAGTCGTATATGCATAGTGGTAGGCACTCCCAGCGGACGGGCAGCGACTGGCAAATTCGGCAGCAGAAAGCAGCCAAGCCCGCCGCCACGCCTGCTATGGTGGTGGAACCATCTACAACACTACCACACCCCCCAAGCACACTCACACTTCCCCGACGGTTGTGTAGGCGTAGTGATAATCTCTCCCAGCGGACGGGCAGCAACTGGCAAGTTCGGCGCAGCAGAGAGCAGCCAAGCCCGCCGCCACGCCTGGTATGAGGAAGGAGAGTCATCTAGGCGCCTGCACTTACACCTTTCCAGTCCCTGCTACCCAACCCACTCACACTTCGCCCACAGTTGCGTAAGCATAGTGATATGCACTGCCAGTGGACGGGCAGCGACTGGCGAGCTCAGCATAGCAGAGAGTAGCAAAACCCGCAGCCACAGTGATTCTACGTCTCTCCCACACCCCTCAAGCACACTCACACTTCTCCAACTGTCGTGAAAGCGTAGTGGTAGGCACTCCCAGCAGAGGGACACTGGCTGGCGAGCTCAGCATAGCAGAGAGCAGCCAAGCTCGCAGCCACTCTTGCTATGACACTGAACCAGAGCGTGTTTTTTGAGAATTCTCAAAAAACACGTCTTGCTATGATACTCAACCATCTTCCACCTCCACACCCCCAAAAACACACTCACACTTCCCTCACGGTGGTGTATGAATAGTGGTAAGCACTGCCAGCAGAAGGGCAACGACTGGCGAGCTCAGCATAGCAGAGAGCAGCCAAGCCCGCCGCCACAGTGATTCTACAGCTCTAACACACCCCCCAAGCACACTCACACTTCTCTGACTGTCGTGTAAGCGTAGTGATAAGCACTCCCAGCAGAGGGACACCGACTGGCGAGCTCAGCGTAGCAGAGAGCAGCCAAGCCCGCCGCCACGCCTGCTATGAGGAGGAAGGTGAATCGCCTGCATAACGGCCTGCACTACACCTTCCGCATTCCCCCATACCACTCACACACACTCACACTTCCCCAACAGTCGTGTACGCGTAGTGATAGGCACTCCCAGCGGACGGGCAGCGACTGGCGAGCTCAGCGTAGCAGAGAGCAGCCAAGCCCGCCGCCACGCCTGCTATGAGGAAGGAGACGGGCAGCGCCGGTCCGGCCTTCTCCCGTGCCACTGTGCCAATGAGAACGTACACTCCCGCGCCTATGGTCGACCCCACTCCTGTTGTAGGTGCGGGAGAGAGGTGCAAGGGAGTGGTAAGTGTTGTAGGGGCAGAATCTGGAGCTGCCTGCTATGGGGAAGGAGAAGGGCAGCGCACCCCGGCCCTTCTCCCGTGCCACGGTGCGTTATGGTTGACCTCACCCCTGTGGTGGGTGGGTGGGATGGGATGGGATGGGATGGGATGGGATGGGATGGGATGGGATGGGATGGGATGGGACGGCATGGGGTGGGACGGGACGGGGCGGGACGGGATGGGATGGGATGGGATGGGATGGGATGGGATTGGATTAGACCAGATAGGATATGATTGGATGGGATAAAATAGGATAGGAGATGGGATCGGATCCGATGGTGTAGGATGGGATGTGGTGTGATCAGGGTGTGACCCCGCCAGGCCGTTAGGCACGCGAGCACTCGTCTTAGAAAACGCCCGGATATCGGATCAGATCAAGCTCAGATCGTACCGAGTAGGGGAGTGGTTTGGAAGCGGAGACTTGCTCCTAGACTGGTTCAGACGGGATGGCTGGGGTCGGACGGGACGTAGTGGAAAGTAGCGCAAGCATGCTCGTTGTCTCAGCAGATCTCCGTTTGGAAATCCGGACCGTGACGGCCTGAAGCGCACCTAGTGGGATGGAGTCAAGCGTAATTACCGGGATGGAATAAGGCGTACCTAGCGGGATGAGCTGCCAGAACGTGAGGCACTTCGGAAGCGGCGCCGCCATGAGGTTCGTATGCGACTGAGAGTGCTTCAATCGGAACATCCCTCCCCACGAATTATGCCGGGTAAACCCCCCTCGCCTTGTAGTACCCGATCCTCCGCCATTCCCCGCTCCTCCGCGTTCCCCGCCGGATTCCTGAATCCTACGGTAGCCGGAATCGTGGATCTGCGGTTGAGATCCCCATTGGGGGGATGGATGGTGCGGATACGCGCCACCAGCGCCAGTTCGATCTGACGGTTGAGAACTCCCGAGGGGAGTCCCACCGTGATGATCTAGAAAACCTCCACGGCGATCCATGCTGACCGATGCCTGTCCGCAAAAAAGTATCGGAGCGTACTCGTTACAAGAATTAAGCTCCTATCGGTGCATGGACTAAGCCCATAGGAGTTACTTTCCCACCATGATGCGCACAATCTGAAACAGCTTTGAATGCGGAGCGATTTCTATCAATCTAGTTGTGCGGCTGGCGGCGCGTGAAGCTACACGTCGATCAGAACAGCTTATAATTGAAAACTCCCATTCTACGGCTGTCTCGCGACTCGTTCAAACGCGGCTATCTCCTGCCAGCGGGTGTGGTAAAGTAACCGACACAGTAAAGCGTGTCAATATGCTGGCGTGTCAAGAAGAGGTAGGTGCCAGCGCTAGCGGTTTCGGTTACACCAAGCAGGAGCTCCCTGCTGCTAAAGAGGCAGTGGCTTGTTCCACCGTTCGAAACGTCTCATTTCTCTGGTCTAGTTTCCATCGAGCTTGTCAGGAGAAGGATTTTGTCGCGCGATTGACGGGGAAACTGAAGTCGTTGTCGGAAATTTGAACAGAAAAGGTTGGAGCTTGTACGTGGCACGCGAAATCATATTGGCCCTGTTCGACAGGCTAACACCGACGGCCGCGGAATCCTCGCAGCTCTTTCGTTTTCACATTTTTTCCCACGGTCAGCCCGTAAAATGCGCAATTGGGGCATTAGCCCCCGCTAACCTGTTGGCAGAGTGTTAGCCTGTCGAACGCATCCGATAATTGACCCCTTCGCCCTCTCAGAAAGAACCGCGAGCCTTCCCGCACTGGCAAAGGTCTAGTCCTCGCCTAGCCTAACCCTCGCCACACAAAAGTGGGGTTTGCCAAAGGGCTCGCCAAGTGTTTGCAGTGGGGGAAACACCCACTCCCTGGACTCTAAAATGGGTCCTTGTGAACCCGTTTGGGCGGAAAAATCCTTGTGAGGCGAGCGATTTGTGGAGAAGGCCTTTTTTTTTTTTTTTTTTTCCCGCGATGTTACCCAGACCCCTTTGGAAAGCGGCCCAGACTATTCTACTGTGCCCGCCAAAAGGCAGGTTGAAGGGGGCGGGCAGCTTCGCCTAGTGGGCCCCGCTCCTTCTGGCTACTCACGAAGCTTCAGCGGTCGATCAGCTCGGAGAAGGTGCGGTGAGCCCTCCTCTTAACACTAACCTAACACTAACACTTTGCAGAGTGTTAGCCTGTCGAGCAGGGCCTTGAGTCAGCACGCTGGGAGCTTCCTTGCTGGACAACTGGAGAAGCATGTGTTTTCGAGGGTTTCTGATTGGTGGTTATGCCACATCAGCGTCGAGACACAATGCCATGCCACCCAAGTCTGCGTCAACGACACGAATGCATGACTCAACGCGTTCCTGGGCCACCAAACCCGATTAGACACGATTCGATTCAGCTGCGGCTGATTGGTAGAACACGGAACATATATTCATGGCATTCAAGTTCGATATACAGATAATATTTCATTCAAGGTGTACGTGAACGCAATCAGGGGGAATACATCTGACAGTGATAAAGATTCTCCTTCAGCCTCCGTACATTCCCAATCCTGACTGCAGCTCCAACTTGTGAAGAGTTGCTGGTGGAATAGAATCTCGGGATTATCACAAGCAAGAAACAAGGGTGAGAAAGTAGGGTTAGCAAATCTTGAAACTGTTACGAAAGGTTACTGATGACTGAAAACATGAAAGCCAGAGCCAGAATCAGTCTCCCTGCCTGCACACATGTCAGCACCCAAGGGTAAGACTGGCTAGTGCAAGCTTTCCATGTTTTGAGATGTGTCGATTTCCTAAAGCTGCAAATGTGAGGGCTTGACAAAGCCTGTAAAATGTGGGTCCCACAGTCTCCCAGCCTGTGCATGACTGAGCACAGCACAGGACAGGAAACGGCAGGAAACCGGCTTGACTCAGTCATTCAAATGTGGGTCCCACAGTCTCCCAGCCTGTGCATGACTGAGCACAGGAGAGCGCCTTTGGTACAGCAGGACCCAATTCCCATCCCTGCCACTGCCGCCCATTGCTCCTCTCGCTCGTGCATGCCGTGTGGCACACAGAGAGAACGAGAGCACAAGTGATGGCCGTGACTGAGAGGGGTGCTGCTGATATGGGAGAGGTTGCGAGCGTGGAGCATGGGAAGCTTCCGAACATGCCACTGGGGCCCTCTCCGAAGGGATAGATGGGCAAACAGCGGGATGGACAGACGGATGGGCGGTCAGAGAGGGGAGTGGACGGACGGACAGCGGACGGTCAGCTGACAGACAGTGGGGCGGACAAGGAGGGAACCATGGAGTAGCAGAGTAGAACTAAAGTACGCACACATGGGTGTTTTGAGCATTCATCTAGACTTATACGCACTCAAATACACTTCTACTCGTTGGACAATCAAGCTTCATTCAACAATTCAACAGGAGGGGTAAGAAACCTGCGGGAGAGGATCAATCAGATCAGCCAGCTGTGCTTTTGAGTCGACTCAAATCTCGACCCAAGATTAAACAATTGAGCAGGAGGGGTCAGACACTCTGGCCGGAGAGGACCAATCAGATCAGCCAGCTGAGTCTGTGGCCAGCAACCAATCAGAGCAGAGGCAGAGACAGAGAAAGTCAAGAGAGGAGGAAGGGGATTGAGAATGAGAGAGATTGAACGAGAAAAATACTTCCCGTTCCCTCCCATGCCCCCTGTCTTCCGACCCTGAAACCTGCTGTCCGTTGCTCCTGTCTGCTTGGACACATGGCTGCAAACACGGCCGGTGATGGTCAGAATAAGTAGCTTTCATCATTCCCCTCTGCCATTCAGTAATCGATTCATTGATTCAGGTATTTATAATAATTCATAAAAGATCGCATATACGCTTTAGAGGCGCACTTACAGAAGCGCCAAGGGAAAGGGTTGCAATAAGGAGGACATCGAGTAAGAGGATAAACAAAAAGTCACAGCAGGAAAGTGGGCGAATGCAAAGGGGGCCAAAAGAACAAGCTCCTACATTGACTCAATAGACATCATGAAATTCGATGCTTGTGCATGTTCAGAGAGCAAACGGAGCGAAGTCAACAGGTGAACTTCAGAGACGACTCGTATGTCATGACAGGCGGGTGGGCGAAAAACAAGGGGGCAAAAAAAGAGGTGCCGAAGGGCCGAGTTCAATAGGTGAACTCGCTAATAAACCAATCATATAAGCTCAGAAACATGTGTATGTTTTAAAGGCGCCCTTATGATAAGGGCTAGAGGGATCAGGGACGGTTGATTTTTGGTAGCCAATCACAGCACGCAACGGCTCGCCACCACCAGCCAATCAGAGCAGAGGCAGAGACAGCGAGGCTCAAGAAGCAAAGGAGCGCCTGGGAGAGTGATCAAACAAGGAAAGTCTTCCTGTTCTCTTCCCCCTGTGCTCCTCTCCACTCCCTTGAACCTCTCTGCCTGCTGCGTGCTGCTGAATGAACAGGAGGCAGCGATGAGCGGCCAATACATGACTCAGATGGGGTCGATTTCCATCATTTCCCTCTGTAGTTCAATTCTGAAGCTCAATTCTGAAGTTCAATTCTCGAGCAAGCTTGTGCAGCAACATGCGACTGCTTTGGCATGCTGCTGAATGAACAGGAGGCAGCGAGGGCGGCCAATACATGACTCAGATGGGGTCAATTTCCATCATTTCCCTCTGAAGTTCAGCTCTCCAGTTAGCTTGTGTGGCAACATGCCACTGCTTTGACTGATTGGTATTAGGAACTGAAAGCAAAAGAGAGGAACGAGAGCATGAAAGAGTTAGAACGAAAAACTCCTTCCAGTTTGCTCTCTCGCCGCTTCCCAGAGGATGGGCGAAATTACAGGGAGAATAGAGACCAAGTTCGCTTTTGAGTCGACTCAAAAGGAGAATAGAGACCAAGTTCGCTTTTGAGTCGACTCAAAAGGAGAATAGAGACCAAGTTCGCTTTTGAGTCGACTCAAAAGGAGAATAGAGACCAAGTTCGCTTTTGAGTCGACTCAAAAGGAGAATAGAGACCAAGTTCGCTTTTGAGTCGACTCAAAAGGAGAATAGAGACCAAGTTCGCTTTTGAGTCGACTCAAAAGGAGAATAGAGACCAAGTTCGCTTTTGAGTCGACTCAAAAGGAGAATAGAGACCAAGTTCGCTTTTGAGTCGACTCAAAAGGAGAATAGAGACCAAGTTCGCTTTTGAGTCGACTCAAAAGGAGAATAGAGACCAAGTTCGCTTTTGAGTCGACTCAAAAGGAGAATAGAGACCAAGTTCGCTTTTGAGTCGACTCAAAAGGAGAATAGAGACCAAGTTCGCTTTTGAGTCGACTCAAAAGGAGAATAGAGACCAAGTTCGCTTTTGAGTCGACTCAAAAGGAGAATAGAGACCAAGTTCGCTTTTGAGTCGACTCAAAAGGAGAATAGAGACCAAGTTCGCTTTTGAGTCGACTCAAAAGGAGAATAGAGACCAAGTTCGCTTTTGAGTCGACTCAAAAGGAGAATAGAGACCAAGTTCGCTTTTGAGTCGACTCAAAAGGAGAATAGAGACCAAGTTCGCTTTTGAGTCGACTCAAAAGGAGAATAGAGACCAAGTTCGCTTTTGAGTCGACTCAAAAGGAGAATAGAGACCAAGTTCGCTTTTGAGTCGACTCAAAAGGAGAATAGAGACCAAGTTCGCTTTTGAGTCGACTCAAAAGGAGAATAGAGACCAAGTTCGCTTTTGAGTCGACTCAAAAGGAGAATAGAGACCAAGTTCGCTTTTGAGTCGACTCAAAAGGAGAATAGAGACCAAGTTCGCTTTTGAGTCGACTCAAAAGGAGAATAGAGACCAAGTTCGCTTTTGAGTCGACTCAAAAGGAGAATAGAGACCAAGTTCGCTTTTGAGTCGACTCAAAAGGAGAATAGAGACCAAGTTCGCTTTTGAGTCGACTCAAAAGGAGAATAGAGACCAAGTTCGCTTTTGAGTCGACTCAAAAGGAGAATAGAGACGAAGTTCAACAGGTGAACTCCCTGATCTGATAAACCATTGATATAAGGGCAGGAGCATGTGATTATCTTAAGCGCGCCCTTAAGATTATGGGCTAGAGGGATCAGGTTGTGTGTGGATGGAACGATAGCCAATCACAGCGCGCATGGGCTTCCATTCACCACCACCAGCCAATCAGAGCAGAGGCAGAGACAGCGAGACTCAAGAGAAGAGGAAGGAGCGCCTGGGAGAGTGATCAAACAAGGAAATTCTTCCCGTTCTCTTCCCCCTGCACTCCTCCCCCGTCCCTGAACCCCTCTGCCTGCTGCGTGCTGCTAAATGAACAGAAGGCAGCGGGGAAGGCCTGTGCATTACTCATATCGACAGGGTGCGATCTCCATCATTTCCCTCTAAAGCTGATTTTTCCAGTTAGCCTGTGCGGCAACATGCCACTGCTTTGACTGATTGGTATTAGGAACTGAAAGCAAAAGAGAGGAACGAGAGCATGAAAGAGTTTGAACGAAAAACTCCTTCCAGTTTGCTCTCTCGCCGCTTCCCTGAGGATGGGCGAAATTACAGGGAGAATAGAGACCAAGTTCGCTTTTGAGTCGACTCAAAAGGAGAATAGAGACCAAGTTCGCTTTTGAGTCGACTCAAAAGGAGAATAGAGACCAAGTTCGCTTTTGAGTCGACTCAAAAGGAGAATAGAGACCAAGTTCGCTTTTGAGTCGACTCAAAAGGAGAATAGAGACCAAGTTCGCTTTTGAGTCGACTCAAAAGGAGAATAGAGACCAAGTTCGCTTTTGAGTCGACTCAAAAGGAGAATAGAGACCAAGTTCGCTTTTGAGTCGACTCAAAAGGAGAATAGAGACCAAGTTCGCTTTTGAGTCGACTCAAAAGGAGAATAGAGACCAAGTTCGCTTTTGAGTCGACTCAAAAGGAGAATAGAGACCAAGTTCGCTTTTGAGTCGACTCAAAAGGAGAATAGAGACCAAGTTCGCTTTTGAGTCGACTCAAAAGGAGAATAGAGACCAAGTTCGCTTTTGAGTCGACTCAAAAGGAGAATAGAGACCAAGTTCGCTTTTGAGTCGACTCAAAAGGAGAATAGAGACCAAGTTCGCTTTTGAGTCGACTCAAAAGGAGATTAGAGACCAAGTTCGCTTTTGAGTCGACTCAAAAGGAGAATAGAGACCAAGTTCGCTTTTGAGTCGACTCAAAAGGAGAATAGAGACCAAGTTCAACAGGTGAACTCCCTGATCTGATAAACCATTGATATAAGGGCAGGAGCATGTGGTTATCTTAAGCGCGCCCTTAAGATTATGGGCTAGAGGGATCAGGTTGTGTGTGGATGGAACGATAGCCAATCACAGCGCGCATGGGCTTCCATTCACCACCACCAGCCAATCAGAGCAGAGGCAGAGACAGCGAGACTCAAGAGAAGAGGAAGGAGCGCCTGGGAGAGTGATCAAACAAGGAAATTCTTCCTGTTCTCTTCCCCCTGCACTCCTCCCCCGTCCCTGAACCCCTCTGCCTGCTGCGTGCTGCTAAATGAACAGAAGGCAGCGGGGAAGGCCTGTGCATTACTCATATCGACAGGGTGCGATCTCCATCATTTCCCTCCAAAGCTGATTTTTCCAGTTAGCCTGTGCGGCAACATGCGACCGCTTTGACTGTTTGGTGAAAGAACTGTAAAAGAAGGAAAAGCGGCTGCAGACACGGCCAGTAGTGGCGAATTCATGTCAACATGTGAATTCATGTCAACATGTGAATTCATGGGAGGGCAACGAATCAAATTCATGAGATGAAAAAAAAGAAGAAAAAAAAAGAGAAACAAAAAGAAGGAAAGAAAAAACACCATGACATCGGAGCAAAAAACCCTTCTTTCTTTAAACGAGCCTTGAGATTATGGGCTGGAGGGATCAGGAAAGAGCAAACAAGAGGAGCTTCAAGGCTGTTCCTTGAATGTATTTTCCAGCGAATGTGATGAGAGTGTGGGCAAGAAGCCTAAGGATTGCAGGGAAGAGGAGGGGGCAGTGGGGGTGGCAGTCGTGCGGTTGCAGGAGAAGGCAGAGCAGAAAAGAAGCGCAAATTACGAGGCAGGCGTGTTCTCCAAATTACCCAAGTATCCATACATATAGAGTTCAGCGTTCATATAATTTTATACGCATTTGACTACACTAGACGCATTCACCAATTGAGCAAGAGTGGTAAAAAACCTGCAGGTGAGGATTAATCAGATCAGCCAGCTGTGCTTTTGAGTTGACTCACTCACATCTTGACTTAAATCTCGACTCAAAATTAAACAGCTGAGAGCAGGAGGGGTCAGAACTCCGGCCGGAGAAAATCCATCAGATCAGCCAGCTGAGTCTGTGGCCAGCAACCAATCAGAGCAGAGGCAGAGACAGAGAGAGTCAAGAGAGGAGGAAATTGAGTGAGTATGAGAGAGATTGAACGAGAAAAATACTTCCCGTTCCCTCCCACGCCCCCTTTCTCCATCACCTGAAGCCCACTGCCTGCTGCTCCTGTCTGCTTGGAGACGTGGCTGCAAACACGGCCAGTGATGGTCAGAATAAGTAGCTTTCATCATTCCCCTCTGCCATTGAATGGTAGATTCATCTAACTGGCTATTCATTCTCACGTATGAAAGAATCTCTCATGCGCTTTTGAGGCGCACTGACAGAAGCGCGAGGGAAAAGAGAGAATGAGGGGGGCGTTGGGTAAGAGGATTGAACATGAGTGCATGTACAGAATTTAAATCCGAAGGTGAACAGAACTTGAGAGAGACAACTCAAATGTCACAGCAGGAAGGTGAGCAAATGCGCAAGGGGGAAGAGAACAAGCTTTGCATTGCCTCAGTCAATAGACATCAAGAAGAATAAATTCTATGCATGTGCATATACAGATAGGAAACGGACCAAAGTCCCAAGGAGAACTTTAAAGACGAATAATCTGTTACGACGGCAGAGGGGTGGGCGAAATGAAAGGGGGCGAAAAAAGAGGAGGGCAATGGACCAAGTTCAAAACGGGTAACCACTGATGAACCAATAATCTAAGCTCAGGAACATGCGTTAATCTAAAACGCACCCTTTCGATTATGGGCTAGAGGGATCAGGGGGGGGATGGAGTTATAGCCAATCACAGCAGGCATCGGCTTCCATTCACCACCGCCAGCCAATCAGAGCAGAGGCAGAGACAGCAAGACTCAAAAAAAGAGGAAGGAGCGCCTGGGAGAGTGATCAAACGAGGAAATTCTTCCTGTCCTCTTCTCCCTGCGCCCCTCTCCCCTCCCCTGGACCCCTTTGCCTGCCGCGTGCTGCTGAATGAACAGGAGGCAGCGGGGAAGGCCCGTGCATGACTCAGACGGATGGAGGAGATTTCCATCATTTCCCTCGAAAGGTCATTTCTGAAGCTCAATTCTGAAGCTCAATTCCGAAGCTCAATTCTGAAGCCCAATTCTCCAGCTAGCTTTTGTGACATGCTATTGCCTCGACTGTTTGGTGATAAGAACTGAAAAAGAAGGAAAAGCGGCTGCAGACACGGCCAGTGTTGGTGTCAAAAGACCAATAATTATAATGTGATTGGGTAATGCATTCATTCAGTCATCCATTCAATCATACAGTCGCAAAAAAAATCAACTCATAATAAAAAGAAAACCATGACATCGGAGCAAGAACGTGCATTTTTTTTAAAGAGCCTTGAGACTATGGGCTGGAGGGATCAGGAAGGGGTGGAGTGATTGCCAATCACAGCGCGCACCGGACTCCCACTCGCAACCACCAGCCAATCAGAGCAGAGGCAGAGACAGCGAGACCTAAGAGAAGAGAAAGAAGAGCGTGAGAGGGAGAGATTGAACGAGAATTTCTTCCCGTTCTCCCCCCCTGCGCCCCTCCCCCCTCCCTTGAACCCCTCTGCCTGCTGCGCTCTGATGATTGGACAGGAGGCAGAGGAGACGACCATGCATGCTCAGATATCACAGAAGCCTCATCATCTCCCTCTTAAACCCGAATCTCGTTATAAGGACGCACTGCGCGCCGTAGAGGGAAAGGAGTGGAGCGACGTGGAAAAGAGCGGCAAAGAGTGAACGGCACTATTGCTGGAAAGAGTCTTGAATAATCCACGAGAGAGTGAAAGAGAGGGATCAGAAGAGGGCTTTGATATCAGAGCACGTGCGGTTTGTCTGCCGCCATCAGCCAATCAATCACAGGACACCCCACCCGTACAGGTAGAGCGCACTGCGAAAGAAAGACACAGCAGTCTTCCTGGAAAACCTTGGTCTATCAAGCACGCGAGATAGAGAGGGATCAGAAGAGGGTTTTGAAATCAGAGCACACGTGATTTGTCTGCCGCCATCAGCCAATCAATCACAGGATACCCCACCCCTAAAGGTAGAGCGTACTGCGAAAGACGTCCCCCAAGAAGGGAACCGCCGGGAGGCACGAGCAAGGCGCACGGCTGAGTCAGACCTTTTACTGCACCATCACCTCCCCCTCATCGGCGAGCAAGCGTCGCTTGTCTCGGTCGCAAGGAACGCGAGTATTGCCCCAGTGAAATAGGCTAGGCCAGGCCAAGGCACGCCTTGCCTCAGTGAAATAGGCCAGGCCAAGGCACGCCTTGCCTCAGTGAAATAGGCCAGGCCAAGGCACGCCTTGCCTCAGTGAAATAGGCCAGGCCAAGGCAATTAAATAGGTCAAGTTACGCTCTGTCTCGAAGTAGGTAGATGCCCCATACATACATGCATCCATCCACAAACACATTCTGATGAAGCATCCCGTAGATCCAAACTCGGTACGTAGGTACGGTGCACAAAAGTGACTTAGAAGGAGATTACAAATTGACACGTTCCATTGAATAACACGGATACACCCGAGGCATAATTACCTAGATCGGGTGGGCTGAAGGCAGGAGGCATGAACGATTCTTGGGCATTTCGTACGTCCTCCTGCGAGCAGAGGAACTTTAGTTTGGTTAGGCGCAGAACACATTGAGCTGGTTTTGGTTTCAGAAATACGGCTACGATCGCTCTGTCGCATACAAACTGATCCGCATACCGCTCAGTACAAGATCGGACCTGAAATGCACGCCCCACGAACCGTACCTGAAATGCCATGGCTCGCTCCTGAAGCAGCAGCTGAGTTGCGCCAAGCAGATGAGTTGCGCCGATCAGCTGAGTTGCGCCGAGCAGATGAGTTGCGCCGAGCAGCTGAGTTGCGCCGAGCAGCTGAGTTGCGCCGATCAGCTGAGTTGCGCCGATCAGCTGAGTTGCGCCGAGCAGATGAGCCGCATCCTCGTGCTCGTTATTCGTGAGCCGTCTTGAGAATGCCGAGCACCTGAGCTGTCTCCTTCAGCTTGCCTGCGCTGAGCAGATGAGATGCGCCGAGCAGATGAGCCGCATCCTCGTGCTCGCTATTCGTCAGCCGTCTTGAGAATGCCGAGCAGCTGAGCCATTTTCTTCGGTTTGCTATCCGTGAGACGCCTCGAGCCTGCGGAGCAACTGACCGACCCCTTGGGACCTCTTTTCTTGAAACGCCTTGAAGTTGCCGAGCTGCTGAGCTATCTCCGTCAGCTCCGATCTGCCACGTAGCTAGTCGTCGCATCAACCGTACGACTATTTACGACCGTGCGGAGTGCGTCGTGCCACGCGGAACGGAATCAATTGTTAATCCCGCAACGTGGCTCCCACGTGTTCCGGTTCAACCTGGTCAGTCTGAACCCTGGTCAAAGATTCCAGCTGAAGTTCCAGTGGCAACGAACTTTTTCGGGCAGATCTGCGATGATGCAGAATTTAGGAAAAGGTGATTTAACAACGCTTACGAAACGGTAATGCGGCAGTACGAAGCCCCCAGGTGCTGGTCGTACGATGGTCAGCGATGTGTACAGCAGGCCAAAGTTACGCAAACCCTCCCAACCACCACTCCCACTGCCAGTGGGCCGTGAAAATGGCATCTGAGAAAGCAAAAAAAAAAAAAACGCATTGAATGTTACTCTCGATCTAGCTACGCAGCGAGATTACGCCCTCTACGGCCATTTGCATAGCGTGTACTACAAACTTGGCAACAAACTAGACTAGAGGACCAGAGCCAAAAGGAAAAACTACTATGCAGACAATGCTGGTCGAAATTGAGCAGAGTTTCTTGCTTTATTGCAGAACCTAGGGAAGTGAGATCTAGATGTTCGCAGGGATCAACGTCAATGCTTGCACTCTCGGAACGAGTGATTTGATATAAAGATCGGCTGGGTAGGTTTTAGAGCGATGATGAACTTCTGGGACATGCCTTGCATCATCGAGGGATGTTGGTTGGTTGCTGCTTGGGATGGCATGAAATGGGAGGGGGGAGGGTTTTGCGAAGAGTTAGCAGCAATTGTTTGACCACCGCGTTCTAATTGGACAGTCAATAATGCACAATTGATTTCGCCAGGTGGCGAGGTCGAGCGAAAGCTCAATGTGTTGAGTTACAGAGCGAGTATTACTGTTGGCTCACCACCGTATTCGCAATGGTTTCGTATATAGACGCTACCTTTCGCGCAACGATGTCGACAACTGCGATGGCGAGGTGACCCTCAAATAAGGGCGTGTAAAATTGTAACGCCCAAACCAAATGGTCAGTCATATGCTCGTTTCAGGCGAGTGCGAAATCTGTAACGCGAAAGCGAACCCCGCCACAAGATTCGTCAGCATATAGGGCACCCATCCCAAACCATCCCCTAAATGAAAAGCGAAAGTTTTGATTTCCTCTACTATATTCGAACTGGGTATGGAATACGGGGAATCTGAAGCCTAAACAAGGGTGTTTAACAAAGCAGCGGGATTAGGCCCACAGAAATATTTTCTCCCCGTCAGTCTAGGAATTCCCCAAAATGCGATTCGTACATTTCTATGCGGAAAATACCTTAGCGATTCTGCAAATTTGGGGTGAGTACAAAATACCTCGCAATCGCCAGAAGCGCCCAGATGTGCGACCCATCGTTTGGTCATTACAAATTTACACGCCCTAATCAATCATTGGGTGATGGCAACTGCAAACTCCTGACAAGCGGAACCGCTTTAATGTTGATTTAAACCAGAGTGCAGCACGCAAAACAAAGGAGAAACCGAGGTTCGATGAGCGAAACCGCGCAAACCTTACCATAAACCGACTTGCACCACACGCAATCAGGGAAGTAGTTTCACCCTCTACGCAGTGCGCCACCTCTGCGGAACCTGCTCAACTGTTCTGATATTCAGTCTCCTAAAGCAATGTTCGTGGTGGGAATGAGCCGCTCATTTCCACACCACCTACTTACCGCGGCTTTTACCGCCGTGATTCACGCGCCTGTGTACCACGCTTCCCTGGCCTGTAAAATAGTTCGAGCTAATTTCAACACAGTGCTGCTGGCAGCGCCAGCAATCCGCGCCTGGTAACATCCTTACAGTTCGCCGTCGGTTTCGCTGTCTCCTCGCCAAATGTCGCGTCCCGCGGGTTACAAGGGTTCGGGTCAGCTTCACGAAAGAAAGCATTCGCCAGTAGCCTCGTCGTCCCCGTCCCCGTTCGTCCCAAACAGCAGTGGTAGCAACCCTCGCAACTTACCTTCCTCCAATCTTAGTAACCCACGCAGCGTTTTACAGACTCACCACGCCTATTACTCCTCGTCGCCACCCGATCACGACGACTCTGACGACGCTCGCGAAACGTCGGGTGCGAGAGCGTTCGGTTTCGCTTCGGGTGCCGTTTTGTCGTCGCGCGCGCGCGCGACAGTCGCAGCAGTAGCAGGGCATCTGCAGCGCGTGCGGGCGACCGTCGCCGTGCGATTATCGCGGCTTTCACGCGACCAGGCAGGTGCAATTATACTCGTAGAAAAAGAGGGCTGAATGTGCCCTCTAGATTCCGTTTATTCTACTTCCTACATTGCATTCCAATTTGATTCCGCTCCCTGCACTTTATAGTTTTTTTTTTGTTGTTTTTTTTCTCCTAACTCCTAGATTCCCCTTCTTGGTATTTCACTCCCTAGAGTATATTTCAACCATGCTTTCACAGGTCTTACCCCAGCCTTTCCCCCTCCCATGCATCCCCGTTACAGGTGGACGCGATAACAGTCCTAACAGCGGGCCTAGTGGCACTGGCGCTATGGGCGGCACTGTGGTTGCAAGACGAAGTGCAGTTGCTAGCAGCACCGCAGGGCACATGCCCCTCGCTCCCGGATTTTCCCCCAGAGGAAGCTGATGTTTTAGGGAGGGTTCCGCAGTATGGGAAGTTTGACCTAAGCGCGCCTATGGTGGGGAAATATCTAAAGCTTATACATAAGTACCTGGAGCCCTGGCAACCTATACCGGTGAGGCTTGTAAGGAGTATGGTGGGGAAATATCCAAACTTTTAGCTAAGTGTGCAGATGGAAGGTAAATGCTCAGGTTGTTACTTCATAGTACCTGGAGGAGCCATGGCAGCCCATACCAACTCTCCCATCCCATCCCATCCCATCCCATCCCATCCCATCCCATCCCATCCCATCCCATCCCAACCCATCCCATTCCGGTACGGGAAAATGTTATGCCAATCCATTCCAACATTCATCCCCATCCCATGTCATCCCAACCCAGGGGATTAAATCTGGTTTGGGCCATACTGGCTTCGTCACTCCCGAGGCTCTCTACTGCTTGGCTTCCAGGGAAATGATATCCCAATCCATTCACCCATCCCATCCCATCCCATCCCATCCCATCCCATCCCATCCCATCCCATCCCATGTCATCCCAACCCAGGGGATTGAGTCTGGTTTGGGCCATACCGGCTTCGTCACTCCCGAGGCTCTCTACCGCTTGGCTCGGCAGCCGTCTGTCATGTCATGTTCCGGCCATGTTAAGGTGCGTTAAGGTTTGGCCTGAATTACCTTTGATTTGAGGCTTGTTTTAAGCATGCTTGGCTCGGCAGCCGTCTGTCATGTCGTGTTCCGGCCATGTCAAGGTGCATTAGCGTTTGGCCTGAATTACCTTTGATTTGAGGCTTGTTTTAAGCATGCTTAGCACAGCAGCCGGCTGTCATCTCGTGTTCCGGCCACGTCAAGGTGCGCTGCATGTTTGTGCTTGAATCACTTTTGAGTATTCTTAACATTGATTCAATAACTCTTGGCTCAGCAGCCGCCTATCATCATGATAGTATCATGTCATGTTCCGGCCATATCAATGTGCGTTACATTTTCGTGGCACCACTTGTGTGTGGCCCTCTTGTTCTCATGCGTCACAAAGAAATAGCATTGTGCCCAGCAACAGTGCGCTCATCTTTGCTCATCTTTGCTCATCTTTGCTCATCTTTGCTCGTGTTTGTCCTCCTCTCTCACACAGGTGATCAACGGAAAGGTGTTCTTCCGGTACGGTGGCTTCTGGCATGTCTACTACCGCCTCAACCGCTTTCTACAAACAGTCAAGATGATTCAGGTGAGGTTAGTAGAAGTGTGTTTGAGAAAGATGCAAGGTGAGGTGAGTAGAAGTGTGTTTGAGAAAGATGCAAGGTGAGGTTAGTAGAAGTGTGTTTGAGAAAGATGCAAGGTGAGGTTAGTAGAAGTGTGTTTGAGAAAGATGCAAGGTGAGGTTAGTAGAAGTGTGTTTGAGAAAGATGCAAGGTGAGGTTAGTAGAAGTGTGTTTGAGAAAGATGCAAGGTGAGGTTAGTAGAAGTGTGTTTGAGAAAGATGCAAGGTGAGGTTAGTAGAAGTGTGTTTGAGAAAGATGCAAGGTGAGGTTAGTAGAAGTGTGTTTGAGAAAGATGCAAGGTGAGGTGAGTAGAAGTGTGTTTGAGAAAGATGCAAGGTGAGGTTAGTAGAAGTGTGTTTGAGAAAGATGCAAGGTGAGGTTAGTAGAAGTGTGTTTGAGAAAGATGCAAGGTGAGGTTAGTAGAAGTGTGTTTGAGAAAGATGCAAGGTGAGGTTAGTAGAAGTGTGTTTGAGAAAGATGCAAGGTGAGGTTAGTAGAAGTGTGTTTGAGAAAGATGCAAGGTGAGGTTAGTAGAAGTGTGTTTGAGAAAGATGCAAGGTGAGGTTAGTAGAAGTGTGTTTGAGAAAGATGCAAGGTGAGGTTAGTAGAAGTGTGTTTGAGAAAGATGCAAGGTGAGGTTAGTAGAAGTGTGTTTGAGAAAGATGCAAGGTGAGGTGAGTAGAAGTGTGTTTGAGAAAGATGCAAGGTGAGGTTAGTAGAAGTGTGTTTGAGAAAGATGCAAGGTGAGGTTAGTAGAAGTGTGTTTGAGAAAGATGCAAGGTGAGGTTAGTAGAAGTGTGTTTGAGAAAGATGCAAGGTGAGGTTAGTAGAAGTGTGTTTGAGAAAGATGCAAGGTGAGGTTAGTAGAAGTGTGTTTGAGAAAGATGCAAGGTGAGGTTAGTAGAAGTGTGTTTGAGAAAGATGCAAGGTGAGGTTAGTAGAAGTGTGTTTGAGAAAGATGCAAGGTGAGGTGAGTAGAAGTGTGTTTGAGAAAGATGCAAGGTGAGGTGAGTAGAAGTGTGTTTGAGAAAGATGCAAGGTGAGGTTAGTAGAAGTGTGTTTGAGAAAGATGCAAGGTGAGGTTAGTAGAAGTGTGTTTGAGAAAGATGCAAGGTGAGGTTAGTAGAAGTGTGTTTGAGAAAGATGCAAGGTGAGGTGAGTAGAAGTGTGTTTGAGAAAGATGCAAGGTGAGGTGAGTAGAAGTGTGTTTGAGAAAGATGCAAGGTGAGGTGAGTAGAAGTGTGTTTGAGAAAGATGCAAGGTGAGGTGAGTAGAAGTGTGTTTGAGAAAGATGCAAGGTGAGGTGAGTAGAAGTGTGTTTGAGAAAGATGCAAGGTGAGGTGAGTAGAAGTGTGTTTGAGAAAGATGCAAGGTGAGGTGAGTAGAAGTGTGTTTGAGAAAGATGCAAGGTGAGGTGAGTAGAAGTGTGTTTGAGAAAGATGCAAGGTGAGGTGAGTAGAAGTGTGTTTGAGAAAGATGCAAGGTGAGGTGAGTAGAAGTGTGTTTGAGAAAGATGCAAGGTGAGGTGAGTAGAAGTGTGTTTGAGAAAGATGCAAGGTGAGGTGAGTAGAAGTGTGTTTGAGAAAGATGCAAGGTGAGGTGAGTAGAAGTGTGTTTGAGAAAGATGCAAGGTGAGGTGAGTAGAAGTGTGTTTGAGAAAGATGCAAGGTGAGGTTAGTAGAAGTGTGTTTGAGAAAGATGCAAGGTGAGGTGAGTAGAAGTGTGTTTGAGAAAGATGCAAGGTGAGGTTAGTAGAAGTGTGTTTGAGAAAGATGCAAGGTGAGGTTAGTAGAAGTGTGTTTGAGAAAGATGCAAGGTGAGGTTAGTAGAAGTGTGTTTGAGAAAGATGCAAGGTGAGGTTAGTAGAAGTGTGTTTGAGAAAGATGCAAGGTGAGGTTAGTAGAAGTGTGTTTGAGAAAGATGCAAGGTGAGGTTAGTAGAAGTGTGTTTGAGAAAGATGCAAGGTGAGGTTAGTAGAAGTGTGTTTGAGAAAGATGCAAGGTGAGGTTAGTAGAAGTGTGTTTGAGAAAGATGCAAGGTGAGGTTAGTAGAAGTGTGTTTGAGAAAGATGCAAGGTGAGGTTAGTAGAAGTGTGTTTGAGAAAGATGCAAGGTGAGGTTAGTAGAAGTGTGTTTGAGAAAGATGCAAGGTGAGGTTAGTAGAAGTGTGTTTGAGAAAGATGCAAGGTGAGGTTAGTAGAAGTGTGTTTGAGAAAGATGCAAGGTGAGGTTAGTAGAAGTGTGTTTGAGAAAGATGCAAGGTGAGGTTAGTAGAAGTGTGTTTGAGAAAGATGCAAGGTGAGGTTAGTAGAAGTGTGTTTGAGAAAGATGCAAGGTGAGGTTAGTAGAAGTGTGTTTGAGAAAGATGCAAGGTGAGGTTAGTAGAAGTGTGTTTGAGAAAGATGCAAGGTGAGGTTAGTAGAAGTGTGTTTGAGAAAGATGCAAGGTGAGGTTAGTAGAAGTGTGTTTGAGAAAGATGCAAGGTGAGGTTAGTAGAAGTGTGTTTGAGAAAGATGCAAGGTGAGGTGAGTAGAAGTGTGTTTGAGAAAGATGCAAGGTGAGGTTAGTAGAAGTGTGTTTGAGAAAGATGCAAGGTGAGGTTAGTAGAAGTGTGTTTGAGAAAGATGCAAGGTGAGGTTAGTAGAAGTGTGTTTGAGAAAGATGCAAGGTGAGGTTAGTAGAAGTGTGTTTGAGAAAGATGCAAGGTGAGGTTAGTAGAAGTGTGTTTGAGAAAGATGCAAGGTGAGGTTAGTAGAAGTGTGTTTGAGAAAGATGCAAGGTGAGGTTAGTAGAAGTGTGTTTGAGAAAGATGCAAGGTGAGGTGAGTAGAAGTGTGTTTGAGAAAGATGCAAGGTGAGGTTAGTTGAAGTGTGTTTGAGAAAGATGCAAGGTGAGGTTAGTAGAAGTGTGTTTGAGAAAGATGCAAGGTGAGGTTAGTAGAAGTGTGTTTGAGAAAGATGCAAGGTGAGGTTAGTAGAAGTGTGTTTGAGAAAGATGCAAGGTGAGGTTAGTAGAAGTGTGTTTGAGAAAGATGCAAGGTGAGGTTAGTAGAAGTGTGTTTGAGAAAGATGCAAGGTGAGGTTAGTAGAAGTGTGTTTGAGAAAGATGCAAGGTGAGGTTAGTAGAAGTGTGTTTGAGAAAGATGCAAGGTGAGGTGAGTAGAAGTGTGTTTGAGAAAGATGCAAGGTGAGGTTAGTTGAAGTGTGTTTGAGAAAGATGCAAGGTGAGGTTAGTAGAAGTGTGTTTGAGAAAGATGCAAGGTGAGGTGAGTAGAAGTGTGTTTGAGAAAGATGCAAGGTGAGGTTAGTTGAAGTGTGTTTGAGAAAGATGCAAGGTGAGGTTAGTAGAAGTGTGTTTGAGAAAGATGCAAGGTGAGGTTAGTAGAAGTGTGTTTGAGAAAGATGCAAGGTGAGGTTAGTAGAAGTGTGTTTGAGAAAGATGCAAGGTGAGGTTAGTAGAAGTGTGTTTGAGAAAGATGCAAGGTGAGGTTAGTAGAAGTGTGTTTGAGAAAGATGCAAGGTGAGGTTAGTAGAAGTGTGTTTGAGAAAGATGCAAGGTGAGGTTAGTAGAAGTGTGTTTGAGAAAGATGCAAGGTGAGGTTAGTAGAAGTGTGTTTGAGAAAGATGCAAGGTGAGGTTAGTAGAAGTGTGTTTGAGAAAGATGCAAGGTGAGGTTAGTAGAAGTGTGTTTGAGAAAGATGCAAGGTGAGGTTAGTAGAAGTGTGTTTGAGAAAGATGCAAGGTGAGGTTAGTAGAAGTGTGTTTGAGAAAGATGCAAGGTGAGGTGAGTAGAAGTGTGTTTGAGAAAGATGCAAGGTGAGGTTAGTTGAAGTGTGTTTGAGAAAGATGCAAGGTGAGGTTAGTAGAAGTGTGTTTGAGAAAGATGCAAGGTGAGGTGAGTAGAAGTGTGTTTGAGAAAGATGCAAGGTGAGGTTAGTTGAAGTGTGTTTGAGAAAGATGCAAGGTGAGGTTAGTAGAAGTGTGTTTGAGAAAGATGCAAGGTGAGGTTAGTAGAAGTGTGTTTGAGAAAGATGCAAGGTGAGGTTAGTAGAAGTGTGTTTGAGAAAGATGCAAGGTGAGGTTAGTAGAAGTGTGTTTGAGAAAGATGCAAGGTGAGGTTAGTAGAAGTGTGTTTGAGAAAGATGCAAGGTGAGGTTAGTAGAAGTGTGTTTGAGAAAGATGCAAGGTGAGGTTAGTAGAAGTGTGTTTGAGAAAGATGCAAGGTGAGGTTAGTAGAAGTGTGTTTGAGAAAGATGCAAGGTGAGGTTAGTAGAAGTGTGTTTGAGAAAGATGCAAGGTGAGGTGAGTAGAAGTGTGTTTGAGAAAGATGCAAGGTGAGGTTAGTTGAAGTGTGTTTGAGAAAGATGCAAGGTGAGGTTAGTAGAAGTGTGTTTGAGAAAGATGCAAGGTGAGGTTAGTAGAAGTGTGTTTGAGAAAGATGCAAGGTGAGGTTAGTTGAAGTGTGTTTGAGAAAGATGCAAGGTGAGGTTAGTAGAAGTGTGTTTGAGAAAGATGCAAGGTGAGGTTAGTAGAAGTGTGTTTGAGAAAGATGCAAGGTGAGGTTAGTAGAAGTGTGTTTGAGAAAGATGCAAGGTGAGGTTAGTAGAAGTGTGTTTGAGAAAGATGCAAGGTGAGGTGAGTAGAAGTGTGTTTGAGAAAGATGCAAGGTGAGGTTAGTAGAAGTGTGTTTGAGAAAGATGCAAGGTGAGGTTAGTAGAAGTGTGTTTGAGAAAGATGCAAGGTGAGGTGAGTAGAAGTGTGTTTGAGAAAGATGCAAGGTGAGGTTAGTAGAAGTGTGTTTGAGAAAGATGCAAGGTGAGGTTAGTAGAAGTGTGTTTGAGAAAGATGCAAGGTGAGGTTAGTAGAAGTGTGTTTGAGAAAGATGCAAGGTGAGGTTAGTAGAAGTGTGTTTGAGAAAGATGCAAGGTGAGGTTAGTAGAAGTGTGTTTGAGAAAGATGCAAGGTGAGGTTAGTAGAAGTGTGTTTGAGAAAGATGCAAGGTGAGGTTAGTAGAAGTGTGTTTGAGAAAGATGCAAGGTGAGGTGAGTAGAAGTGTGTTTGAGAAAGATGCAAGGTGAGGTTAGTTGAAGTGTGTTTGAGAAAGATGCAAGGTGAGGTTAGTAGAAGTGTGTTTGAGAAAGATGCAAGGTGAGGTTAGTAGAAGTGTGTTTGAGAAAGATGCAAGGTGAGGTTAGTAGAAGTGTGTTTGAGAAAGATGCAAGGTGAGGTTAGTAGAAGTGTGTTTGAGAAAGATGCAAGGTGAGGTTAGTAGAAGTGTGTTTGAGAAAGATGCAAGGTGAGGTTAGTAGAAGTGTGTTTGAGAAAGATGCAAGGTGAGGTTAGTAGAAGTGTGTTTGAGAAAGATGCAAGGTGAGGTTAGTAGAAGTGTGTTTGAGAAAGATGCAAGGTGAGGTTAGTAGAAGTGTGTTTGAGAAAGATGCAAGGTGAGGTGAGTAGAAGTGTGTTTGAGAAAGATGCAAGGTGAGGTTAGTAGAAGTGTGTTTGAGAAAGATGCAAGGTGAGGTTAGTAGAAGTGTGTTTGAGAAAGATGCAAGGTGAGGTTAGTAGAAGTGTGTTTGAGAAAGATGCAAGGTGAGGTTAGTAGAAGTGTGTTTGAGAAAGATGCAAGGTGAGGTTAGTAGAAGTGTGTTTGAGAAAGATGCAAGGTGAGGTTAGTAGAAGTGTGTTTGAGAAAGATGCAAGGTGAGGTTAGTAGAAGTGTGTTTGAGAAAGATGCAAGGTGAGGTTAGTAGAAGTGTGTTTGAGAAAGATGCAAGGTGAGGTTAGTAGAAGTGTGTTTGAGAAAGATGCAAGGTGAGGTGAGTAGAAGTGTGTTTGAGAAAGATGCAAGGTGAGGTTAGTAGAAGTGTGTTTGAGAAAGATGCAAGGTGAGGTTAGTAGAAGTGTGTTTGAGAAAGATGCAAGGTGAGGTTAGTAGAAGTGTGTTTGAGAAAGATGCAAGGTGAGGTTAGTAGAAGTGTGTTTGAGAAAGATGCAAGGTGAGGTTAGTAGAAGTGTGTTTGAGAAAGATGCAAGGTGAGGTTAGTAGAAGTGTGTTTGAGAAAGATGCAAGGTGAGGTTAGTAGAAGTGTGTTTGAGAAAGATGCAAGGTGAGGTGAGTAGAAGTGTGTTTGAGAAAGATGCAAGGTGAGGTGAGTAGAAGTGTGTTTGAGAAAGATGCAAGGTGAGGTTAGTAGAAGTGTGTTTGAGAAAGATGCAAGGTGAGGTTAGTAGAAGTGTGTTTGAGAAAGATGCAAGGTGAGGTTAGTAGAAGTGTGTTTGAGAAAGATGCAAGGTGAGGTGAGTAGAAGTGTGTTTGAGAAAGATGCAAGGTGAGGTGAGTAGAAGTGTGTTTGAGAAAGATGCAAGGTGAGGTGAGTAGAAGTGTGTTTGAGAAAGATGCAAGGTGAGGTGAGTAGAAGTGTGTTTGAGAAAGATGCAAGGTGAGGTGAGTAGAAGTGTGTTTGAGAAAGATGCAAGGTGAGGTGAGTAGAAGTGTGTTTGAGAAAGATGCAAGGTGAGGTGAGTAGAAGTGTGTTTGAGAAAGATGCAAGGTGAGGTGAGTAGAAGTGTGTTTGAGAAAGATGCAAGGTGAGGTGAGTAGAAGTGTGTTTGAGAAAGATGCAAGGTGAGGTGAGTAGAAGTGTGTTTGAGAAAGATGCAAGGTGAGGTGAGTAGAAGTGTGTTTGAGAAAGATGCAAGGTGAGGTGAGTAGAAGTGTGTTTGAGAAAGATGCAAGGTGAGGTGAGTAGAAGTGTGTTTGAGAAAGATGCAAGGTGAGGTGAGTAGAAGTGTGTTTGAGAAAGATGCAAGGTGAGGTTAGTAGAAGTGTGTTTGAGAAAGATGCAAGGTGAGGTTAGTAGAAGTGTGTTTGAGAAAGATGCAAGGTGAGGTTAGTAGAAGTGTGTTTGAGAAAGATGCAAGGTGAGGTTAGTAGAAGTGTGTTTGAGAAAGATGCAAGGTGAGGTTAGTAGAAGTGTGTTTGAGAAAGATGCAAGGTGAGGTTAGTAGAAGTGTGTTTGAGAAAGATGCAAGGTGAGGTTAGTAGAAGTGTGTTTGAGAAAGATGCAAGGTGAGGTTAGTAGAAGTGTGTTTGAGAAAGATGCAAGGTGAGGTTAGTAGAAGTGTGTTTGAGAAAGATGCAAGGTGAGGTTAGTAGAAGTGTGTTTGAGAAAGATGCAAGGTGAGGTTAGTAGAAGTGTGTTTGAGAAAGATGCAAGGTGAGGTTAGTAGAAGTGTGTTTGAGAAAGATGCAAGGTGAGGTTAGTAGAAGTGTGTTTGAGAAAGATGCAAGGTGAGGTTAGTAGAAGTGTGTTTGAGAAAGATGCAAGGTGAGGTTAGTAGAAGTGTGTTTGAGAAAGATGCAAGGTGAGGTTAGTAGAAGTGTGTTTGAGAAAGATGCAAGGTGAGGTTAGTAGAAGTGTGTTTGAGAAAGATGCAAGGTGAGGTTAGTAGAAGTGTGTTTGAGAAAGATGCAAGGTGAGGTTAGTAGAAGTGTGTTTGAGAAAGATGCAAGGTGAGGTTAGTAGAAGTGTGTTTGAGAAAGATGCAAGGTGAGGTTAGTAGAAGTGTGTTTGAGAAAGATGCAAGGTGAGGTTAGTAGAAGTGTGTTTGAGAAAGATGCAAGGTGAGGTTAGTAGAAGTGTGTTTGAGAAAGATGCAAGGTGAGGTGAGTAGAAGTGTGTTTGAGAAAGATGCAAGGTGAGGTTAGTAGAAGTGTGTTTGAGAAAGATGCAAGGTGAGGTTAGTAGAAGTGTGTTTGAGAAAGATGCAAGGTGAGGTTAGTAGAAGTGTGTTTGAGAAAGATGCAAGGTGAGGTTAGTAGAAGTGTGTTTGAGAAAGATGCAAGGTGAGGTTAGTAGAAGTGTGTTTGAGAAAGATGCAAGGTGAGGTTAGTAGAAGTGTGTTTGAGAAAGATGCAAGGTGAGGTTAGTAGAAGTGTGTTTGAGAAAGATGCAAGGTGAGGTGAGTAGAAGTGTGTTTGAGAAAGATGCAAGGTGAGGTTAGTTGAAGTGTGTTTGAGAAAGATGCAAGGTGAGGTTAGTAGAAGTGTGTTTGAGAAAGATGCAAGGTGAGGTTAGTAGAAGTGTGTTTGAGAAAGATGCAAGGTGAGGTTAGTAGAAGTGTGTTTGAGAAAGATGCAAGGTGAGGTTAGTAGAAGTGTGTTTGAGAAAGATGCAAGGTGAGGTTAGTAGAAGTGTGTTTGAGAAAGATGCAAGGTGAGGTTAGTAGAAGTGTGTTTGAGAAAGATGCAAGGTGAGGTTAGTAGAAGTGTGTTTGAGAAAGATGCAAGGTGAGGTGAGTAGAAGTGTGTTTGAGAAAGATGCAAGGTGAGGTTAGTTGAAGTGTGTTTGAGAAAGATGCAAGGTGAGGTTAGTAGAAGTGTGTTTGAGAAAGATGCAAGGTGAGGTGAGTAGAAGTGTGTTTGAGAAAGATGCAAGGTGAGGTTAGTTGAAGTGTGTTTGAGAAAGATGCAAGGTGAGGTTAGTAGAAGTGTGTTTGAGAAAGATGCAAGGTGAGGTTAGTAGAAGTGTGTTTGAGAAAGATGCAAGGTGAGGTTAGTAGAAGTGTGTTTGAGAAAGATGCAAGGTGAGGTTAGTAGAAGTGTGTTTGAGAAAGATGCAAGGTGAGGTTAGTAGAAGTGTGTTTGAGAAAGATGCAAGGTGAGGTTAGTAGAAGTGTGTTTGAGAAAGATGCAAGGTGAGGTTAGTAGAAGTGTGTTTGAGAAAGATGCAAGGTGAGGTTAGTAGAAGTGTGTTTGAGAAAGATGCAAGGTGAGGTTAGTAGAAGTGTGTTTGAGAAAGATGCAAGGTGAGGTTAGTAGAAGTGTGTTTGAGAAAGATGCAAGGTGAGGTTAGTAGAAGTGTGTTTGAGAAAGATGCAAGGTGAGGTTAGTAGAAGTGTGTTTGAGAAAGATGCAAGGTGAGGTGAGTAGAAGTGTGTTTGAGAAAGATGCAAGGTGAGGTTAGTTGAAGTGTGTTTGAGAAAGATGCAAGGTGAGGTTAGTAGAAGTGTGTTTGAGAAAGATGCAAGGTGAGGTGAGTAGAAGTGTGTTTGAGAAAGATGCAAGGTGAGGTTAGTTGAAGTGTGTTTGAGAAAGATGCAAGGTGAGGTTAGTAGAAGTGTGTTTGAGAAAGATGCAAGGTGAGGTTAGTAGAAGTGTGTTTGAGAAAGATGCAAGGTGAGGTTAGTAGAAGTGTGTTTGAGAAAGATGCAAGGTGAGGTTAGTAGAAGTGTGTTTGAGAAAGATGCAAGGTGAGGTTAGTAGAAGTGTGTTTGAGAAAGATGCAAGGTGAGGTTAGTAGAAGTGTGTTTGAGAAAGATGCAAGGTGAGGTTAGTAGAAGTGTGTTTGAGAAAGATGCAAGGTGAGGTTAGTAGAAGTGTGTTTGAGAAAGATGCAAGGTGAGGTTAGTAGAAGTGTGTTTGAGAAAGATGCAAGGTGAGGTGAGTAGAAGTGTGTTTGAGAAAGATGCAAGGTGAGGTTAGTTGAAGTGTGTTTGAGAAAGATGCAAGGTGAGGTTAGTAGAAGTGTGTTTGAGAAAGATGCAAGGTGAGGTTAGTAGAAGTGTGTTTGAGAAAGATGCAAGGTGAGGTTAGTTGAAGTGTGTTTGAGAAAGATGCAAGGTGAGGTTAGTAGAAGTGTGTTTGAGAAAGATGCAAGGTGAGGTTAGTAGAAGTGTGTTTGAGAAAGATGCAAGGTGAGGTTAGTAGAAGTGTGTTTGAGAAAGATGCAAGGTGAGGTTAGTAGAAGTGTGTTTGAGAAAGATGCAAGGTGAGGTGAGTAGAAGTGTGTTTGAGAAAGATGCAAGGTGAGGTTAGTAGAAGTGTGTTTGAGAAAGATGCAAGGTGAGGTTAGTAGAAGTGTGTTTGAGAAAGATGCAAGGTGAGGTGAGTAGAAGTGTGTTTGAGAAAGATGCAAGGTGAGGTTAGTAGAAGTGTGTTTGAGAAAGATGCAAGGTGAGGTTAGTAGAAGTGTGTTTGAGAAAGATGCAAGGTGAGGTTAGTAGAAGTGTGTTTGAGAAAGATGCAAGGTGAGGTTAGTAGAAGTGTGTTTGAGAAAGATGCAAGGTGAGGTTAGTAGAAGTGTGTTTGAGAAAGATGCAAGGTGAGGTTAGTAGAAGTGTGTTTGAGAAAGATGCAAGGTGAGGTTAGTAGAAGTGTGTTTGAGAAAGATGCAAGGTGAGGTGAGTAGAAGTGTGTTTGAGAAAGATGCAAGGTGAGGTTAGTTGAAGTGTGTTTGAGAAAGATGCAAGGTGAGGTTAGTAGAAGTGTGTTTGAGAAAGATGCAAGGTGAGGTTAGTAGAAGTGTGTTTGAGAAAGATGCAAGGTGAGGTTAGTAGAAGTGTGTTTGAGAAAGATGCAAGGTGAGGTTAGTAGAAGTGTGTTTGAGAAAGATGCAAGGTGAGGTTAGTAGAAGTGTGTTTGAGAAAGATGCAAGGTGAGGTTAGTAGAAGTGTGTTTGAGAAAGATGCAAGGTGAGGTTAGTAGAAGTGTGTTTGAGAAAGATGCAAGGTGAGGTGAGTAGAAGTGTGTTTGAGAAAGATGCAAGGTGAGGTTAGTTGAAGTGTGTTTGAGAAAGATGCAAGGTGAGGTTAGTAGAAGTGTGTTTGAGAAAGATGCAAGGTGAGGTGAGTAGAAGTGTGTTTGAGAAAGATGCAAGGTGAGGTTAGTTGAAGTGTGTTTGAGAAAGATGCAAGGTGAGGTTAGTAGAAGTGTGTTTGAGAAAGATGCAAGGTGAGGTTAGTAGAAGTGTGTTTGAGAAAGATGCAAGGTGAGGTTAGTAGAAGTGTGTTTGAGAAAGATGCAAGGTGAGGTTAGTAGAAGTGTGTTTGAGAAAGATGCAAGGTGAGGTTAGTAGAAGTGTGTTTGAGAAAGATGCAAGGTGAGGTTAGTAGAAGTGTGTTTGAGAAAGATGCAAGGTGAGGTTAGTAGAAGTGTGTTTGAGAAAGATGCAAGGTGAGGTTAGTAGAAGTGTGTTTGAGAAAGATGCAAGGTGAGGTTAGTAGAAGTGTGTTTGAGAAAGATGCAAGGTGAGGTTAGTAGAAGTGTGTTTGAGAAAGATGCAAGGTGAGGTTAGTAGAAGTGTGTTTGAGAAAGATGCAAGGTGAGGTTAGTAGAAGTGTGTTTGAGAAAGATGCAAGGTGAGGTGAGTAGAAGTGTGTTTGAGAAAGATGCAAGGTGAGGTTAGTTGAAGTGTGTTTGAGAAAGATGCAAGGTGAGGTTAGTAGAAGTGTGTTTGAGAAAGATGCAAGGTGAGGTGAGTAGAAGTGTGTTTGAGAAAGATGCAAGGTGAGGTTAGTTGAAGTGTGTTTGAGAAAGATGCAAGGTGAGGTTAGTAGAAGTGTGTTTGAGAAAGATGCAAGGTGAGGTTAGTAGAAGTGTGTTTGAGAAAGATGCAAGGTGAGGTTAGTAGAAGTGTGTTTGAGAAAGATGCAAGGTGAGGTTAGTAGAAGTGTGTTTGAGAAAGATGCAAGGTGAGGTTAGTAGAAGTGTGTTTGAGAAAGATGCAAGGTGAGGTTAGTAGAAGTGTGTTTGAGAAAGATGCAAGGTGAGGTTAGTAGAAGTGTGTTTGAGAAAGATGCAAGGTGAGGTTAGTAGAAGTGTGTTTGAGAAAGATGCAAGGTGAGGTTAGTAGAAGTGTGTTTGAGAAAGATGCAAGGTGAGGTGAGTAGAAGTGTGTTTGAGAAAGATGCAAGGTGAGGTTAGTTGAAGTGTGTTTGAGAAAGATGCAAGGTGAGGTTAGTAGAAGTGTGTTTGAGAAAGATGCAAGGTGAGGTTAGTAGAAGTGTGTTTGAGAAAGATGCAAGGTGAGGTTAGTTGAAGTGTGTTTGAGAAAGATGCAAGGTGAGGTTAGTAGAAGTGTGTTTGAGAAAGATGCAAGGTGAGGTTAGTAGAAGTGTGTTTGAGAAAGATGCAAGGTGAGGTTAGTAGAAGTGTGTTTGAGAAAGATGCAAGGTGAGGTTAGTAGAAGTGTGTTTGAGAAAGATGCAAGGTGAGGTGAGTAGAAGTGTGTTTGAGAAAGATGCAAGGTGAGGTTAGTTGAAGTGTGTTTGAGAAAGATGCAAGGTGAGGTTAGTAGAAGTGTGTTTGAGAAAGATGCAAGGTGAGGTTAGTAGAAGTGTGTTTGAGAAAGATGCAAGGTGAGGTTAGTTGAAGTGTGTTTGAGAAAGATGCAAGGTGAGGTTAGTAGAAGTGTGTTTGAGAAAGATGCAAGGTGAGGTTAGTAGAAGTGTGTTTGAGAAAGATGCAAGGTGAGGTGAGTCAAGGGCTGGCATGTGAAACGAATGAAAGGCTTCTGGCCCGTGTACTACCGCGTCAACTAACCACTTCTTGCAAACAGTCAAGTTGATTCAAGTGAGATGTGATAGTGGTGTCAGGCACGCACAATAATGTAAGTAGGTCAGGAGGTGACAAGTAGAACAACTGAAAGGCTTCTGGCACGTCTACTACCGCGTCAACCGCTTTCTGCAGACTGTCAAGATGATTCAGGAGAGCTGAGTAGAGACGATTTTTTTAGTTGGATTCAGGTCAAGAGGTGACAGCTGAATTGATTGAACTACCGCCTCAACCGCTTCTTGCTGCAGACAGGGAAGACGATTCAGTTGAGTCAAGTGAATGAAGTCGATTCAAGTGAGTTGAGTTTTGACAATCTGTTTTGACAATCTGTTTTGAGCCAAGGGGCAACATTGAAAGGCCGCTGGCAACTCGTGCGATCGCCCGCTCACAGCCCTTCTCCTCCCTGCCTTCTTTGCTTCCCTCGTTTCTCCTTTATTTCTTCTCATTTCTTGCAGGACGCTATAGACGTGTACGCCTTAACAACAGACCTCCGACTAGAGATGATGGTCAGCACGTGCAACCACCCGCAGCCAGTCAACAGCAGCCACTGGCCCGAGCGCGCTTCTTACCTTCCCCTCTCCTCCCTGTTCCCTTCTTCGTCTACAGGACGCTATAGACGTGTACGGTCTAACAGACCTCCGACTAGAGATCATAGTCAACATGTGCGACCACCCGCAGTCCTTCTACAGCAGCCACTGGGCCGGCCGCGCTGCTTACCCGCCCACCCCTCTCCTCCCTTTCTTCCTTTCTCCCATTCACCTGCATTCCTCCTTGCCCTTTGTTGCAGGATGCAATCGACGTGTACGGCTTGACAGATCTACGGTTAGAGATGATAGTCAACACGTGCGACCACCCGCAGTCGTTCTACAGCAGCCACTGGGCTGACCGTGCTGGTTACCCTGTCATGAGCATGGGGTTCACGGTAGACACCATGGACATACCCATCCCTGACCCGCTCGACCTGACAGAGGATTACACTCCTGATCTGAGCACCCAGGTGTGTGGAGGGAGAGAGAGGCACTCAGGTGTGTGTGGTATGTAAATCACTGGGCTGACCCCACTGGTTACCCTGTCTGTGATGAGCATGGGCTTTACAGTCGACACCATGGACATACCCATCCCTGACCCGCTTGACTTGACAGAGGACTACACACTGATCTCAGCACGCAGGTATGTTGTGTTGTGAGAATGAGACCAGCCAGGAGGACTCAGGTGTGCGTGGTATGTGACCCACTGGGCTGACCGTGCCGGTTACCCTGTCATGAGCATGGGCTTCACAGTCGATACCATGGACATACCCATCCCTGATCCACTTGATCTGACAGAGGACTACACAGCACTCAGGTGTGTCAATGAGATGAGAGGCACTCAGGTATGGTATTTAAGCCATGTGTCACCCTCCTTCCCCCCCCTCTCCTCATGCTGGTCACCGTATGAAGACATTGGCTTCACGGGTGACCTGATCTGCACGGATGGAAGCTCACATGCACAGATGCATGCGTGCATAGAATGAACCCCCATTCGTGTGGTGTGGCGTTTGAGTCGACTGATGCGCCGCATTCACCCCCTGTCCGTCCCTAACACCCTCTCAATCGCCAGGTACCGTGGGAAATCAAGGAAGCAAGAGCAGTGTTCATTGGCAATACGACCAACTTTGACAGGCTGGACGGCAACTGGGGCGCCAGCCAACCCCCTTGCTTCTCTGCACCTCTCTTGTACACCACACCGGGTTCCTTGGGAAAGATGGAGGCCCGGGCAGTGTTCCGAGGGAAAAAGACCAACTTTGCCATGCTGGACGGCAACTGGGGCGCCAACCCGCGCGTGCGGTTACTGAGCCAGCTTCCACCCCCAAACCCGCATCTCTGCACCAATGTTGTACACCAGGTCCCTTGGGAAAGGAAAGAAGCGCGAGCAGTGTTCCGCGGAAAGACCACCAACTTTGACATGCTGGACGGCAACTGGGGCGCCAACCCGCGCGTGCGGCTGCACCGGCTGTCAGATGTGCACTCGGCGCTGATGGAGGCTCACATCAACGCGTGGAGCCACGCCAAGCCTGCGGTGATCAAAGCGATGGCGGAAGATGGGCTGTTGCTGGCGAAACGCATGAACTTCACTCAATTCAACGCGTTCAAGTACCAGGTGAGGAGTGGGGGGGAAGAGGGAGAACGCAGTGGAGAGAGGGGGGGAAGAGACGGGGAGAGAGAGAGGGAGAGAGAGGGTGAGACGTGCACGTGGGCTGACACACACCGGCTGTCAGACGTGCACTCTGCGCTGATGGAAGCACACATCAACGCGTTCAAGTGTCAGGTAGCTAGAGAGGGCGAGAGAAGGTGAGACGTGGGCAGCGCTGTCAGACTTGCACTCTGCGCTGATGGAAGCACACATCAACGCGTTCAAGTGTCAGGTAGGCGGAAGCTGTAGGACATGCGGAGTGCTGAGAGCATCCGCCAGGAGACGCCTGTCGTCCAGTTCTATGAGCCTTCCTCCACCCATGTCCTCTTGCATTCCCCGCTTCCATCAGGTGATTGTTGATGGGGGAGGTGGCAGCTGCAGGACGTGCGGAGTTCTGCGATCCAATCAGCTGAGCATCCGCCAGGAGACTCCCTTGTTTCAGTTCTATGAGCCGCTGCTAGAGGATGGGGTGCACTGGCTGGTTACCACCCGCACGTGAGTAACATAACAGCTGTGCCTGCTGGTAACCCTATGACCACTTACACGTGAGGAACAATGCCTATTGGTAACCCTATATTAGCCATACAGACGCCTCCCTTTCAGTTCTACGAGCCTCTGGCCCTCTGCTTGGGGATGGGGTGCACTGCACTGGCTGGTTACCACTCGCACATGAGTAACAGCTGTGCCTTCTAGTAAGTAACCGTATCAATCAACCATACAGACGCCTCTCTTTCAGTTCTACGAGCCTCTGCTTGAAGATGGGGTGCACGGGCTGGTTACCACTCGCACGTGAGTAACAACTGTACCATCTGGTAACCCTATTACTACACACGCGCCTCTCTTCCAGTTCTTCGAGCCGCTGCTGGAGGATGGTGTGCACTGGCTGGTTACCATGTGCACGTGAGTAACAACTATGCGTGCTGGTAACTCTATACAGCCATAGAGACGCCCTCCTATTTGCAGCGAACCATATGGCGCAGTATGCTTGCACATGGAGTGGCAGGCAACAACCCCTCTCCACCACTCTCAACCCCTCTTTAATCCCTTCTCAAATGCAGCGAACCACATGGCGCAGTATGCTTGCACGTGGAGCGGCAGGCAGGCAGGAAGGCTTCTATACTGAGCGCTGTTGGCAGGCCGAGGGGCCATGCGATACAGGTTGCCGATGTGAGACAGCTTAAGAACCCTCTCCACCCCTCTCGATCCCCCTGCAACCCTCGAATTCTCCGATCTCCCTGCCAAGATCCGGTGGGCCTAGGAGAATGACGATGCAGCACAGAGGCTGGTGCATGCAGCGAACAACATGGCACAGTACACTTGCAACCGCTCATACAACCCCCACTACCGCTGTCAACTCCTCCTTAACCCCCGTTATTTACAGATTCTCTGATCTTCCTGCTAAAATTCGGTGGGTCCAAGAGAACGACGATGCAGCACAGAGGCTGGTGCATGCAGCGATTCACATGGCACAGTATGCCTGCACGTGGAGTGGCAGGCAGGCAGGCAGGCAGGCAGGCAGGCAGGCAGGCAGGCAGGCAGGCAGGCAGGCAGGCAGGCAGGCAGGCACGCATGCAGGCAGGCACGCATGCAGGCAGGCAGGCAGGCACGCGTGCAGGCAGGCACGCATGCAGGCAGGCACGCATGCAGGCAGGCAGGCAGGCACGCGTGCAGGCAGGCACGCATGCAGGCAGGCAGGCAGGCACGCAGGTGGCTGTACTGGGGGGGTTGTGAGACAGCTCAACCACCCCTCTCCACCCTTCTCTATTCCCCTGCAACCCTCAGATTCTCCGATCTCCCTGCTAAGATACGCTGGGCCCAAGAGAACGACGACGCAGCACAGCGGCTGGTGCATGCAGCGAACCACATGGCGCAGTATGCCTGCACGTGGAGTGGCAGGCGGCTGTACTGGGCGCTGCTGCTCGTCAAGTACCATGACGTCTTGCAGGACCCGTCGGCCATCACTGAGCCTACTGCCAACGAGATGTGCACCAAGCAGTGAGTTCGCACTTGCCTCTTTCCCATGTCTCTTCCCCTCAACAAGGCCGCTGTACTGGGCTCTTCTCTTGGTCAAGTACCATGACGTGCTGCAGCACCTATCCGCCATCACAGAACCTACTGCCAACGAGATCTGCACCAAGCAGTGAGTGGCGTGGTGCTGGTGTATGTTCGGTCGCTTTAGTTCTTCCGTTCCTGTACTGGGCGCTGCTGCTGGTCAAGTACCACGACGTGCTTCAGGACCCCTCAGCTGTGACAGAACCCACTGCCAACGAGATTTGCACCAAGCAGTGGGTGGTGCCACTCTGTGTTTCCTCGATTTTGTCTCTCGGCTCTCTTCCCGCCCTTCCATCGCTGCTGCTCGTCAAGCACCATGACGTGCTGCAGGACCCCCCTGCCATGACCGAGCCTACAGCCAACGAGATTTGCACCAAGCAGTGAAGTGCTTTCTTCATGCCTCCCTCTACCACCCAAACCCCAAATCCACACCCACTCCCTCCCGGTCGTTATCCCAGGCCCTTTCTCCAGCCCTCCTTCTCCCCTCCCTCCCCCCGTCTTCCTCCCCCCTTTTCCTTGCTGCTTACTGCTTTCATCCCAGGCCCCTTCTCCAGCCACCTCCCAACGCCACCAACCCTGCTCTGGTGCTCTGTGCCGACTCTGCCGCAACCAAGCACCAACCGGACTCTGCATTTCTCATTCCTCCATCTCCCCTCTCTCCCCCCGTCTTCTCCCTCTTTCCCTCCTCTCACCCTTCGCCTCGTCTATCCCTGCTATTACCCCAAACCCCTCTTGCAACCCCCTCCCAACGCCACCAACCCTGCTCTGGTGCACTGTGCCGACCCCGACGCAACCAAGCACCAGCCGGACTCTGCATTCCCCATGTGTCTGTCTCCCCTCCCCTCTTCCACTCCACCACTGGCGTTTTTCCTTGTTATTGCAGACCACTTCTACAGCCCCCTCCCAACGCCACCAACCCTGCTCTGGTGCACTGTGCCGACCCCGACGCAACCAAGCACCAGCCGGACTCTGCATTCCCCATGTGTCTGTCTCCCCTCCCCTCTTCCACTCCACCACTGGCGTTTTTCCTTGTTATTGCAGACCACTTCTACAGCCCCCTCCCAACGCCACCAACCGACCCTGCAATGGTGGATTGTCGACCCTGACTCATCCAAGCACCAACCCGACTGCGCACTCTTCATGCCCCCATCTCTCTGCCACCCCTTTCCCCCCACACCTGCTGCTTTTATCCCAGACCCCTCCTACAGCCCCCACCCAACGCCACCAACCCTGCTCTGGTGCACTGTGCCGACCCCGACGCACCCAAGCACCAGCCGGACTCTCCATTCCTTTCATGCCTCCATCTCTCTACTACCCCCTTTCCCCTCAACCCTGCTGCTTTTATCCCAGACCCCTCATACAGCCCCCGCCCAATGCCACCAACCCTGCTCTGGTTCACTGTGCCGACCCTGACGCACCCAAGCACCAGCCTGACTGCGCATTCTTCATGCCTCTTTCTGCCCTCCCTCCTTCCTTCCTCCTCGCCCCCTCCCCTTGCTCCACCCCACTATTACCGCAGGCCCCTTCTACAGCCCCCACCCAACGCCACCAACCCTGCTCTCGTGCACTGTGCCGACCCCGACGCTCCCAAGCACCAGCCTGACTGCGCATTCTTCTGTGCCAAGGCCACCATTCCCGACTCGGGGCTCATCTGGCTGCGAGCAGACGTGCTGAGAGGGCTCAAGAAGATTGGCCCACCGTGATTGCTTGCTGTGGGATAAAGTCAGATGAAGTATGGTGGGGGGAGGGGAGAGGGGGGTGAGGGGGGGGCACGGTCTACATACCACTTTAACTTTACCACTAGCTGGACTGTGCATTGAATGAAATGTGGGTACAAGTACTAACCCTAACTTCGGGTTCTACCCCATATGAGCTACCCCACTATAGCCTTCACAAAACTAACACATATATAGATTGTGACAAGACTCTGAAAAGAGTTTGCAATGCAGTCGTGGATCTGTGGGGGTTATGAAAACGAGAGCCGTTGAACTCGTCAAATCGAGCCAACCAGAACCGAAGCTCATCCACCGAACTATCAGATAGGAGATTTCTGTGATTCCAAGTCGGACATTCTGCTATTTGCGTGAGCAGATTATGCGAGAACGCGCGGGCCACGGTGCCGGGCGCGAGCGACATGGATGCGAGCATTCCTGTAATGCGGGCGAGGCGGCAAATCGGGACGAGACGTCCCTGCTGCCCTCTGAGCACGTCAGGCGCATTTCCTAAAGAAGGTGTGCCCGTCGTGTCGAGTCCACGGAGAAAGACAACTAATTGGTATCCAGGAGCAGGCTGAGGAGTTTGAGGCGTTGTACTGGTTCGAGCTGAGACTTTTTGTATTGTTAATAAATCCAGCATGTCGGAGATCTTGTAGAATGGTGTCCCGAAATTGCAGTGCGCTAGTAAGGGTCACATTGATTACGAGGATATCATCCACGTAAGGAATTATTCAAATCCCTCGACTTCGCCACCGTTTGGCAAGCTGCTTGATGAGCTGAGTGAACAGGAAGGGTGCGGTCGCGAGTCCAAACGGGAGAGAGAGAAACTGATATTCCACGCCTTGGAAAGAGAATCCAAGAAAGCGCTAGAAGCTAGGATGAATGTCGACATGATGGTATCCTGATTTGAGGTCGATTGTGAATAACCAGGCATCCTGCTGAACGAGATCAGGGATACGATTAAGACCCTCGTATCGGAATTTAGATGTATGTAAAAAACTATTCACGTGCCTCAGGTCGAGGATGAGCCGCTCCTTGGTCGGTTGTACAACCAAGTTCAGAGGACTAGAGCATGTATTTACTGTCCGGGACGAGATAACGCGTGCTGCTCCAGTGGCTACGAGCTCGGCAATTGCCTCTGTCGTGAAAGTGATATGCTACGCTACGCCAGGGTGGTTGGGTGCACGCCAGGGTGTGGGCTCGTTGTTCACCTATGGTAGCTGGTAACCGCGCGAGATTATGGAAAGTATCAATCTGCTTGTCAGAATCTAGCAGCAGGAATGACGGGCCTGCAGGGGCGGGTAGCGGGCCTGATCGGCCTGCAGGGACGGCTGGCGGCCTGACGGGCCTGCAGGGGCGGCGCTCTGGCCTGACGGACCTCCAGGGGCGGCTCGCGGGCGTGACGGGCCTGCAAGGGCGGCTAACGGGCCTGACGGGCTTGCAGGGGCGGCGCACGGGCCTTACAAGGCTGTAGGGGTGGCGCGCGGGCCTTACGGGCCTGCAGGGGCGGCACGCTGGCCTAGGGCAGCAATAGGCAGCGTGAGGGCTGCAGGACGGCGCGCGCGGCGCAGCACGTCACAAGGCAAGGCAGGCAGGCAGGCAGGCAGGCGCAGGACAATACGGGGGGTAACGTGGTAACCGCAACGGTAGGTGGGCCCGAAAAAAACGGTCCTACGGACCTAGTGCTCTGAAACCATGTCAGAAGCCTAAGTTGACTTAGGACTTGGGTTGAGGGTAGAACGAGAGTTACGAGAGGAAGGGATCGAGAGATTAGCCAAAAAAGAGGGTGTTCACTATAGAGCGAGCAGTACAAATAGGCAAGAATCAAGAAAGGCGCACCACCAATCAGAATGTTATATGACTACAGTATTCTACACTACAGGCACTTATAGAACAATATATAGAATTATATGTTATTCTAACACGCCCCCATAAGTGCCTGTAGGGAAGAATGTGCAGTCAACGCCCGCATAATGGGGTACACCAGACAGGGTGCAGCGGAAGAAACAGTGGCAGGCAAAAGCAGTAATAACCGGTGCAGAAGTGGTAGAAACAGCTGTAGCCAACCCTCAGCCAAGGAAGAAGCAGTAACATGTGTAGAAGGCGGCAGGTAGCATGAGGAGCAGGCTCTATGGCTGCAACAGGCAGCAGGACAGCAGCGGCTCGACGGCAGCACCTGCAGGCCCAATCAGCAGCAAACAACAAACAGGGCAGGTGGCGACAGGGGCGACAGTTGGAGGTGCCACAGTAGTAGCGGGCGGCAGCAGCAGATACCCGGCTGTCTTCCGCCACCCTCTCTCACCCTCCCCCCCACAGCGGCACGCACGACAGTGAGAGAGAGAGGAGGAAGGGCGGCTGCTGGCTTGGCTGAATGTCTCTCGCCACCCCCTCACATTTCCCCCCTTCCCCCATAGCGACAGGCGCAGGAGGGAGAGAGAGGAGAGAGGAGGGCGGCGGCTGGTTCCTACGGGTACACTCCTGCCACCCCTGCACCCTCCCCCCCACAGCGATAGTCGCACATGGGGCGATAAAGGGCGACGGCAAGCGCTGCTGGCGTCTCACAGCGATCACCTCGTCACGCCACCTCCCCCACTGTCCGCCACCGCCGCCACTTTTCCTCCACTGCCCGCCACCCTCAAAACATTCCCTCACAGCAGGAGCGCTCGCGACAGCTGTAGCGGGGCCGGTGGGAGGGAGGGCGGGGACAGTTGCACGGGCGCGACGGGCGGGATAGGGGGCCGGAACGGAGGTGCGACGAAACGGCGACGGGGCAGCGTGGCCGCAAACGACGGGCGGAACTGTCAAACTCATATGCTTTAGTCTGTGTAGGCTATAGTGGGGTAGACAATATGGGGTACAACACTTTTAGGTTATCCTACTTGTACCCACTTGCTTGGTAGTTCATTCATTCCTCGTTCTTTCACATGGTATAGAGCAGGTTCCCTAGTGGGAACGTTTCCTAGGGCCCACCAAATATCGATTTTTTTTTTCCTGCCCGTAGCGCGCTTCGCCCGTGCCCAAGTTGCGCCCCGTGTGCCTACCCTCCCGTCGCGTCCACTGCCCTAAGTGGCCCGTCGCGCTACCTTACGGCCCCGTAGCGGCCCCTCTCACGGCCCCTTTGTGGCCCATTCGTGGCCCCTTTGTGGCCCCTTCAGGCCCCTCGTGGCCCCTTCGCGGCCTCCCTTCGCGGCCCCTTCGCGGCCCCTTCACGGCCCCTTCGTGGCACCTTTGCGGCCCCTTCGCGGCCCCTTCACGGCCTCTTCGCGGCCCCTTCATGGCCCCTTCGCGGTACCTTCGCGCCCCCCTCGCGGCCCCTTCATGGCCCCTTCGCGGCCCCTTCACGGCCCCTTCGCGGCACCTTCGCGGCCCCTTCACAGCCCCCTCGTGCCCCCCCTCGCGGCTCCCTTCGCGGCCCCTTCGTGGCCCCGCCCTGTCGCCAATCGCGGCCCCGCCCCGTCGCCAGTCGCGGCCTCGCCCCGTCGCCAGTCGCGGCCCCGCCACGTCGCCCCTGCCTCGTTGCGACGCCCCTGCGGGACCCGCGAGGCGCGGCTCCTGTGCGTCGCGACGCCCCTGCAGGACCCGCGTGGCGTCACCCCTGCCCTAACCAGCCGCACCCTGCCCTAACCCGCGCCTTGGAGAAGCGGCCCCTGGAGCAGCCACCACTGCAGCACCCGCCCTTGGAGTAGCCTCCCCTACAGCAGCCGCCCGTGGAGCAGCCGCCCCTCAAGCAGCCGCCCTTCGAGCAGCCGCCACTACAGCAGCCGCCCCTGGAGCAGCCGCCACTGCAGCAGCCGCCCTTGGAGCAGCCTCCCCTGTAGCAGCCGCCCCTGGAGCAGCCGCCACTGCAGCAGCCGCCCTTGGAGCAGCCTCCCCTGTAGCAGCCGCCCCTGGAGCAGCCGCCCTTGAAGCAACCGCCCTTGGAGCAGCCGCCACTATAGCAGCCGCCCCTGGAGCAGCCACCCCTGTAGCAGCCGCCCTTGGAGCAGCCGCCCCTGCTGCAGCCGCCCCTGGAGCAGTCGCCTCTGTAGCAGCCGCCCCTGCAGCAGCCGCCCCTGAAGCAGCCGCCACTGCAGCAGCTGCCCCTGGAGCAGCCTCCCCTGCAGCAGCCGCCCCTGGAGCAGCCGCCCCTAAAGCAGCCACCCCAGGAGAAGCCGCCATTGCAGCAGCCGCCCCTGGAGCAGCCACCCCTACAGTGGCCGCCCTTGGAGCAGCCGCCCCTGCAGCAGCCGCCCCTAGAGCAGCCACCCCTGCAGCAGCCGCCCCTGAAGTAGCCGCCCCTGCAGCAGCCGCCCCTGGAGCAGCCGCCACTGCAGCAGCCGCCCCAGGAGCAGCCACCCCTGCAGCAGCCGCCCCTAGAGCAGCCGCTCCTGCAGCAGCCGCCACTGCAGCAGCCACCCCTGGAGCAGCCGCCCCTGCAGCAGCCGCCCCTGGACCTGTTGCCCCTATAACTGCCGCCCGTGGAGCAGCCGCCCCTGCAGCTGCCGCGGAGCCCTCGCCCTACAGTGGTAGCGGCCTCGCCGTTGCCGTCGTCGTACGCCTGCCCTTCTTGCCACTGGTGAGCACTGCCTTGCCCGTACTGCTGTTACTGCTGCTCTTGCTGCTACTACTCTTTCTACAGCTACTGCTGCTCTTGGCGTAGCCAGATGCAGTTCCAGCGCCATCCGCCTGAGTCCCTCATCCCCCAACAGCTTTGTGAGTGGTACGCTAGTTGGGGTTATAGGGGTGGCTACGCTGCGACTACTGCTATTGCTACTGCGGCTACCACTTCTCTTGTTGCTCCTGGCGGTGGCCGGATGCAGCTCCAGCGACGTCCGCGTGAGTCCCTCACGCCCCAGCAGCTTTGTGAGTGGTACGCTACTTTGGGTTGTTGGGGTGGCCGTAGTGGGAGTCGTCCTGGAGTGAGTAGTTCGGCAGCTGCTTGTACTGGCCAGGTGCAGCTGCAGCATCGTCCATACGCGGTCCTTTCGCCCCAGCAGCTTCGTGAGTGGTACGCTCAGCGTGGCGGGTCATGGGGTACTGCTCGCTGTGCGTACGTCATTCGCACTGGTGCTCGGTCTGGCCAGCCTTGCGGAACGTTTGGTCATGCAGAGTCCTGCTGCTTCGCCCGAATGAGCGACGCCTGGCGTACGGAGTTTGGCGACGTGGCTTAGCTCCCCGACTGGGTGGAGCTGCTAAGGCTGCGGGTAGATATCTATATTCTTGACTATCATGCTATCCTCACTGCCATGTATGCATTGCCTACTAGTGATGAGGGTGACTGTTACCTGTGTGTTCCGCCTGACCCGGGCATTGAGGTTGCTGCCCTAGGTGCTGGTGAGGTTGCTGCTCTAGGTGCTAGTGCGTCTGCTGCCCCAGGTGCTAGTGAGTCCGCTCTCTCAGGTACCATGTCGGCTCAGGCCTTACACACCTTCACCCTTGACTCGAATGCTTCCCGCTCCTTCTTTCGAGACCGCACCACGCTTACGCCGCTTAGTCGGCTGTTGCGGTCTCCCTGGCGGACCCCTCTTGGGATCCTATCCTTGCTAGCTTCTCCACTGTCTTACCGTGCCCGGCAGCCCCCTCTGGCACCCTGTCAGGTCCCTACCTCCCCTCGTTCTCTACGAACTTGGTGAGTGGTGCTGATCTACAGGATGGGGGGACTGACCAGTTCACTCCTGCGAGTCAGCGGGTGACCCACTGTACGTGTGCTCGGACGGGCCGACACTTGGCCACGTTTACCCGTCAGCCAAGGTCGAGCCTATACACACTGACCACTAGGTTTCCTCCGGTTGCGGAGTCTTGTCAGGTAGCTGCGTCCGGTCAGGTGTTTGCTGCAGCGTCCAGGTCTGGTCCTGAGTCTGCTCCCTGCTCGTGTCGTCTTTGTCAGAATGTAATTGTATACATTTACTATAACTGCCTGTAGTGTAGACCAAGTGTAGTGATATCGCTTTCATGTTAGGTGGTGCACCCTTTTCCTTCACTATATCTTGTACAACCTTCTATAGTGAACCTCTCATTCTCTCGACTCATTTCTTCTCACCCTCGATCTCAACTTACTCGACCTCACTAGCTATGGCTCCTAAGCCTTGCTAGAAACCTTTGACATGCTATCTGAGTGACCACGGTTCTTACCTGTGGACCCGCCCCATTGCTTCTGCTGCTACTCTGTGTTCGGCACGCCCCGTGGCGTGCCCCTTAACCTTTTCTTAGCGGCCCCGTTGCCGCCCTTTCAGGCCCCTCGCGGCCCCTTCGCGGCCCCGTCGCCGCCCTTTCAGCGGCCCCGTCGTCGCCCGCCCTTCAGCAGGCCCCGCTACGGCCTCGCTACGGCCCCGCTTAGGCCCCTCTACGGCCCCGCTACGGCCCCGTCGCCCACTGCGGCCCCGTCGCCCGCTGCGGCCCCATCGCCACCTGCGGCCCCGCCACCTGCAGCCCCGTCGCCACCTGCGGCCCCGCCCACCGCGGCCCCGTCGCCCACTGTGGCCCCGTCGCCACCTGCGGCCCCGTCGCCACCTGCGGCCCCGTCGCCCACTTCGGCCCCGATGCCACCTGCGGCCCCTCCCACTTGCGGCCTCGACCCCGCCCCGGCCATGCCCTGTCGCCAGCCACGGCACACTGGGGGCACGTGCACCGCCCCCCCCCTTTTCCCGTCACCTGTCGAGGCGACCCGAGGGGGCCGCGCGGAAGGCGTGGGCAGGCGTTGTCCCCTCTGCCGCCTGCTTTGGCGCCCAAGGAGGTCGTGCGTCGCCCACCCCCCCCCCCCCCCCCCCCCCCCCCCCCCCCCCCCTTCCCCTTTCTCCTTCGTCTCCCTGCAGCTTCAGGGGGGAGGGTTTGGGGGTGGCGGGTGTGGGGGTGATGGGTGTTGTGCTTCCCTTCCCCTCCTCCTCCTTTAGTTCCAACTGCTGCAGCTACTGCTGGGGGGGAGGGTGTGGGGGAGCCGGGTGAGTGGCACTGGGGTGGCGGGTGTGAGACCAACCAGCAGCCGTCCCTCCACCTCTCCTCTCTTCCCCCCTCTGCTGCTCCTGCAACAGTGTGTGGGGGAGGGGGAGGGGGAGGGGGAGGGTGAGGGGATGGAGTGGGTGACAAACTAGCTCTATTACCTTGTCTGTTGTTGCTACTTTCTTTGCACTTGGTGTACCTTTGCAGGAGGTGTACTGCACACGGTTCTTCACTGCAGGCAGTTAGGGGGTGTGTCAAAATGTAATTGTATACATTTACTATAACTGCCTGTAGTGTAGACCTAGTGTAGTTATATCGCTTTCATGTTAGGTGGTGCACCCATTTCCTTCACTATATCTTGTACAACCTTCTATAGTGAACCTCTCATTCTCTCGACTCATTTCTTCCCACCCTTGATCTCAACTTACTCAACCTCACTAGCTATGGCTCCTAAGCCTTGCTAGAAACCTTTGACAGTCTCCTGTCCCACCAGACTCTCCTTTCGCACCACCGCATTGGTCACCCCTCCCTGCCTTGTCTCCGAGGCATGGCCTCTTCTGGTCTCCTCCGGTCCCTCCCTCCCCTCCCTCCAGGGCCTACCCCTACCTACATTCTCTGTGTCGAGGGGCGGCAGCGAGCTGCCCCTCACTCCTCCGAGTTTCCTCCGATAGAGGCTCCGCTTCAAACTCTTCACATGGACGTGTGGGGCCCCGCCCGCATCCGTGGCTAGGGTCACGAGCGTTACTTCCTGTTGGTGGTTGACGACTACTCGCGTTACACCACAGTGTTCCCCTTGCGCAGCAAGGGTGACTTCACTGAGGTGTTGATCGACTGGATCTCCGCAGCTCGTCTCCAGCTCAGAGAGAGTTTCGGCTCGGACTTTCCTGTTCTGCGTCTGCACTCTGACAGAGCCGGGGAGTTTTCCTCTGCCCTTCTTGGAGCCTTCTAACGTGCACAGGGCATCCGCCAGACCTTCACGCTTCCGGCATCTCCACAGCAAAATGAGATTGCGAAGCGCCGCATTGGCATGGTCATGGACGTCGCTCGTACGTCCATGATCCATGCGGCTGCTTCCCATTTTCTGTGGCCGTTTGCAGTTCAGTACGCAGCGCATCAGATCAACCTTCAGCCCTGAGTCTCTTTGCCAGAGACCTCCCCCACCTTGCGGTGGACAGGCAAGGTTGGCAATGCGTCTGCGTTTCAGGTCTGGGGATGTCAGGCGTTTGTCCGCGACTTATCTGCGGACAAGCTGTCCCTTCGTGCGGTTCCTTGCGTCTTCCTTGGCTTCCCCCCTGACGCGTCTCGTTGGCAGTTTTACCACCCCACCTCGCACCGTGTTCTGTCCTCCAAGAACGTCATGTTTGATGAGTCGGTTCCTTACTATCGTCTCTTCCCCTACCGCACTGCACCCCTCCCCCCACCGCCGCTCTTCCTTGCGCCAGGTCCCCCCCCCAGTAGACCCCCTCCCCCCTCAGGGAACTACCCCGTCGGGTGTGTCCCAGGTAGATGCAGTCGAGCCTGTCGAGGTAGCTATTGACTCTGGTACTGCTAGGGGTGCTGAGCGTGGGGGTGCTGAGTCTGGGGGTGCTGAGCCTGGGGGTGCGGAGCCTGGGGGTACGGAGCCTAGGGGAGCTGAGCCTGGGGGTGGTGGGTCTGCTCGTGTGGCCTCAGGCGGTGCTGGGTTTGGGGACTCTTTGGGTGCTTCGTCGAGGCACGAGCTACCCTCTCCACAAGAGTTGCACGAATGGTTTGCCCGGCGCTGGAGCCGTGCTGTTGGAGCTCGAGGTGCTGCTGTTACTACTGACCCAGGGGTCCGCACTAGAGTTACTAAAGCCACTGGTCCTTGAGGTGCTCGTACTAGCGGTACTGGAGCTGCTAGGCCTGGGGGTGCTGCTGAGACTGCTGGAGCGGACGGTCCTGCTAGAGCTGGAGCTGCTAGGGGTGTTAGCGCTGGAGGTGCTACTGGCACTGGTGCTTCTGAGGGTGCTGGAGTTGGCGCTGCTGGAGCTGGAGGTGCTGCTGGCGCTGGTGCTGCCGCTGGGGGTACTGGTGCTGTCCCTACTGGTTCTGGAGGCGCTGTGTGGTCGTGGCCGTACTTCGTTCCGCTCCTTGAGCAGGTTCTTGGTCTCTTGCCCTCTACTGTCCTGCTCCTCCCTTAGAGTGTCCACAGCCTGTCCAATCGCGGTCCCAGTTACAGCCTGCCTCCCCCCTACCTGCTCCTCCCTACACTGGTCCTACTCGAGGTCTTGCTGAGCGCTTGAGTCTGCGTCTCGTCCTGCGTCGCCTGTTCGTGCTGCTTGCACTAGTCGTCGTGCTGCGTGTCCGTGTCCTCTTGTGGTCCCCGGCACACACAAGATGGCACTCCGTCCTTCCACTGCTCCTCTGCGCGTCCCGTTGCCGTCTCCTCTAGAGTCCTCTCTTCCTGTCCTTGTTGACCCGGAGTCTGATTCTTGTCATGTTGCCAATCCTACTATCACGCGTCTCCTGGCAACTGTTGTCACTGACCCTTCTTTTGACTCCACAGCTGCGTCTGCCTTGGTTGCTGAGCTTGTGGACTTAGCTGCTCGCTGTCCTCTAGACTACGCTACTGTTGGTGCAACCCTATGGTTTGCACTCGGCTTGTTGTCCGTGTGCGTGCATGTGTTTGTGTATGGAATGGTATGAGGGTATGGGATAATATATATTTCATGCTTATAATTGTGTGTGAATGTTGAGTCATGATGTCGAGTGTATGTGTCGAGTCAATTGCGAGTTATCGCTAGACGCGTGTTACGCGGTCGTTTGTGTCTCGCGCGCGGTTTTTATTTTGTCGTGCGCTGTTTCTATTTTGTCATGTGTCGAACGTTCGGCGTGTCGCAGGTGTGTGCACAAAACCCATCAAGAACTCAAGGATGAGTTTGTGATGAAGAGCCCGAGCCTTTGTGTCAAGCTTCGACTGATTTCGAAGCTCGCCAAAAGGGTGCACCTCAAGATATTGAAGATAGTTACATTACTTTGTGGAGTGTAACATTTCACTTGGTGTAGGCCCTAGTGAAGGGTAGTTTCGAGACCCTTCGTGGTTGGGGACAGTGTGGCACTGTTCCACATCACTGTACCTCGGCTCTTGGGGTTTGTAGGAGCTGGGAGTCATTCCCAACTCGTAACTCTTCCTAACTCTTCCTATCTTGTGTTCTAAGACTATAGTGGCTGCCATAGTGTCGTTCGTTCAAACCAACGTTGTGTCGTCAATACTTGTTCAAATCGTGTGATCTAAATTGCCTATTGTAGGCGACAATAATACGCTCCAGATCCAAGTTGAATCAAGTCATTTGAAGCTATGAACAGAACGATATGAACGTTTGAAGCCGCTATGCAGAAATCCGACTGTGCACTCTATCTTTCGTTTTAGGCACATTGGAGCCTGCTGTGACTATAACAAGTGGTATCAGAGCCCCTTGGAGCAGTTTCGACAATGGCTGGACCTGAGGAAAGGGGTGGCAGAGGTGCTGGTGGCAGAGGAGAAGCCCAAGCTCAAGGCCAACCCCGTGATTCAACCACGGCGCCCGTGCAACCAAGTGTTGGCCCATCTAGGGATGAGCCTAAAGTGTTTGGCCTTGACAAGTTCAATGGTGACAAATTTGCTGAGTGGTCCTTCAGAATGGAGAGCATATTTGACCACTATGACCTGCTGGAGGTAATGGAAGGAACGAAGAAGCATCCCGAGAACGACCCGGAGAAGAGCCCGTGGGTGCGGAAGAGCGCACAAGGCTACCTCCTACTTGGGCAAGCGTTGGGGAGCAGCCAAATCCGTCACATCAAGCCTTTCCAGCGTGAACCAGAGAAGGGACCAAAGGCATGGGCTGCTCTGAAGGGTGTACACGCTCCTGCAACAGCGGCGGTAGCTGTGGTGTTGGAACGGCAAATGGCGACGTTACGAATTGAAGAGGATGAAGCGGTTGAAGAAGGGGTGCAGAAATTCTTCGACTTGTTGACGCGGCTTGAGGGAGCGGATTTGAACCATAGCGAGCTCCAAAAGAAGACCAAGTTGCTGGCCCTACTCCCTAAGTCATGGTCCTCGCTCATCATCAACCTGAATCGCGACTTGCCCCGCCTCTCGCTCGAAGATGTGAAGCGAGCTATCCTTCAAGAGGATTTCTGCCGCCGTGAGTTGGCGAGTGCGTATGGCGCTGGGGCAGCAAGCATCGGCCATGGATATGGTCGAGGAAGAGGCAGAGGACGAGGGGGAGGAAGGTTTGGTGGCAGCAACTTCGGCGGAGGCCGCGGGATTGGCGGTTATGGCAGCAACGACAAGAGCTACGGGCGCGGTCGCGGCCGATTCGACGGCGAATGCCAATATTACCACAAGAGCGGACATATGTGGCATGATTGCTACAAGCTCCCTGATGGTTGGACCCCTACTCAAGTCCAGAAGGGTAGAGGAGCAGGAGGAGGGAGAGGAAGAGGCCATGGAGGCCGTGGCGGTCGCGGTGGCGGAGCTGCAATCATGACGAGCGGAGATAATGACAAGGACCCGAGCAACGATCGGTACCCGGGTCTATTCTACTTCGTGTCGACGCAAGTACCGACTGGTCCAGAAAAGGATGAAGGCTTTGAGGAGCCAGCAACTGTGGGGAAGGTGACCCTACACCCTCTGGACTATTGGGTGATCGATAGTGGCGCTACCTATAGCATGACACCTCGCCTGGACTTGCTCACCGAACTCGAACCGTCACCGGTGAAGCATATCACATCGGCTTTGGGGCAGCGAGCGGAGGTGAAAGGCATGGGCAAGGCCATGTTTAAGGATGCTGATGGGAAGATGGTGGGCCTCAATAATGTGCTTTGGGTGCCCAGCCTTGCTGCCAACCTGATTTCCATGTGGCGGTTGGCAAAGGTCGGCATGGACACGAACTCGAAGGGAGCCAAGACCTATACCGCAAGGCTTGGCAATCGGATTCTTTGGGACCTTCATGAGGACAGAGATGTCTACAACGAGATGTGGCAGATCCCTGTGGTCCCAATGCCTAAGGAGAGGCAAGTGGCAGCAAGCGTCAGCACCAAAGGTGGAGCGGTTGGTAGCGGCGATTGCGCGGACGGTCGCGCTAAGGAGAAAGAGCCCAAGAAGTGCAAACTTGGTGGGACCAGCAAGCTTGGTGAAGCTATGGAGAGAGGTGCAGCAGCCAAGGAGCAACAGAAGGGTGAGAAGAACCCCGAGGCAGCAGCGGAGGAGGACTACGGAGAGAGTATGTGGGCGCTATTGCGAGCGCAACATTCTCCAATCCAACTTCGGCTACGGGGGAGTGTGATTGGCTCACCTTGCATCGGCGCATGGGGCATGTGGCCCTGCCCATCTTGCAGGAGCTAGTAAAGAATGAGATGGTTGCTGGCATACGTGTGAAGGGGGAGCCCAATGAGGTACTTGGCTGCCCGACGTGCATGCAAGCCAAGTTCACCCGATTCCCGTTCTCTAGTTCGGAGGCGACAGCTAAGGCACCGCTTGATGAGGTGGTGATGGACGTGGTGGGCCCCCTGAAGCTTGGAGCTGAGTATTTTCTCACCATTGTCGATGTCTACACCTGCATGACTTGGGTGTATGTGCTGGCCAAGAATAGCGACGTGGCTGAAACGTTGAAGACGGATTGGTTCCCGATGGTGGAGCGGCAACAAGATCGTCTAGTCAAGTCAATCCGCACCGGTCGAGTGGGAGAGTTCATGAGCAAGGAGTTTGGGTTGTGGCTGAAGAAGAATGGTATTCGGCACTCCCTCACCATGCCATACTCCCCTGCAATGAACGGCATCGCCGAGCGAGAGAACCGCACAATCACGGAGGCGGCACGCGGGTTGCTCATTGAAGCCGGGCTACCCGACTATTTCTGGCCTGATGCGGTGCGGAGCGCGTGTGTGGCCAAGAACTGAGCCTTGACTCATGTGGGAGCAGACAAATGGGTGCCCTATGTGGAGTGGCTAGGAAGGAAGCCAAAGGTGGATATGCTTCGGGTGTTCGGGTGCATGTGCATGGCGCTCGTGCCTAAGCATCTTCGGCACAACAAGCTTGGTGCCAAGGCGGTGTGGGCCGTTCACTTGGGCATGGCTCAAAACAGCAAGGGATGGCTTCTTTGGGACCCATCCACCAAGAAATTTTTGGTGAGCAGGGACTGCAAGTTCATGGAGAACTTCATGTACAAGGATTGGAAGGCGGAGAATGAGGCGAAGATAGGCGTGCGGTTTGGGGAAGTGAAGAGTTCCGGTTTGGAGCATGTGGAGCTGCCTTTGGAGCTGAGCAGCGGTAGCAAAACCACGAGGCAATCCTCCCTTGTGAATGGGGGAGAGGAGGCCAATGATGCAGAGGAAGAAGAGGAGGAGGTGCAGCAAGTGAGCGAGCGTGCACCGTCACTCCCTTCCCGTACTATGAGTGCTCCACGGATTCGAGCCACACCGCAGCAACACCAAGGCCTTCAAGTCCCTACAGCTGAGGAGGAAGGAAGGGGGAAGAGGAGAGTTCAACCCCCTAATAGGCTAACTTATGATGCACTGGGAAAGCAGGGCAAGACAGCCCTGGCCGGAGCGACAATGATGGTCGGAGACGACGAGGAGAGTGACTACGAGGAGTGTGCCTTCGCGTTCTTCTCTTCGGTGGAGATGCCGGGAGAACCAGCAACTCTCATGGAGGCTTTGGAGAGTATTGATGCTGAGGAGTGGAAGAAGGCCATGGAGAGTGAGCAAAAGAGCATCGAGGAGAATGACACATTTGAATTGGTGGAGCTACCGGAGGGGCGTATGGCGATAACGTCCAAGTGGCTCTTCAAAATCAAGTCGGATGCCGACGGCAAGATCGAGCGCTACAAGTCTAGGCTTGTAGCCAAGGGGTACCAACAGAAGGAGAAGGTGGAATTTAAGGAGCTGTTTGCCCCTGTGGTGAAGCCGACGACGCTGTGAACCCTGTTCGCGGGAGCCGCCATCAAAGGATGGGTAGTAAAACAAATGGACATTGTAATGACATTCCTTAACGGCATCCTTGAGGAGGAGATTTTTATGGCGCAGCCAGAGGGGTTTGACGATGGTAGTGGCAGAGTTTGGAAGCTGAAGAAGGCCCTCTATGGGCTGAAGCAGGCCCCTAGGCAATGGTACATGAAGCTGCGCGAAGTGTTGGAAGGGATCGGCTTCACTCCCTCAACGGCCGATCACTCCTTGTTCATGCTTGGCGAGGGGGAGCAGAGGAGCTTCATGGTGGTTTATGTGGATGACATTCTCATATTCTCACCCTTCTCTGACCTTGTGAAGGAGGTGATGTTGAAGCATGACAAGTTCAAGAGCAAGTCCCTTGGTGACGTGAACTTCTACCTTGGGCTCCACATCGAACGAGACGTGGAGAAGCGGAGCATGCGAGTGCACCAACGGAAGTACCTGGAGGCATTGGCCGCCAACTTCGGCCAGAGTGAAGGTCATTTGGCTACTCCCTTTCCCTCTGGGCTCAAGTGTGTGAAGGGGCCAGAGGAGGAGAGCGTTGGAGAAGAAGAGAGGCGCCGTTTTCACTCGTTGGTGGGCAGCCTCATGTATGCGGCGGTAAACACCCGACCGGACGTCGCGTTTGCTACCGGGCAGCTGGCTAGGGTTGTGCAATGCCCTAATGAAGAGCAGGTAGCAGCTGGAATGAGGGTGGCCAAGTATCTTGGCCAAACACCGACCGTTGGGCTGCAATACTCGGCGGCGGCACAAAGGCGCCAAAAGGGCGCGGATGGTGTTGAACCTGGGCGTTTGTTCCTCACCGCCTACTCGGATGCTTCATATGCATCGGAAACAGAGGACATGACAAGTGTGGGAGGCTTTATATGATGTTTTGGTGGAGGCCCAACTACTTGGGAGAGCAAGAAGCAGGTTGACCAAGCTTTGAGCTCGGTTGAGTCCGAGTACATGGCACTCTTCCGTGCTGTACGGGTGATTGTGTGGCAGCGGCGTTTGTTGGCTGAATTGGGGGAGGAGCAGCAAGGACCCACCCCACTCTACTGTGAAAGCCAGGGTGCCATTGCTCTCGCTAAGAACCCTGTGTTGCATAGACTCACAAAGCACATGAGGGTGAAGTGGCATTGGACGAGGAGCATGGTGACCACGGGTGAAGTTGAGTTGCGGTACGTGAAGACCACGGGGCAGCCGGCTGACATGATGACTAAGAGGCTGGTGGAGCAGCAGCATTGGAAGTGTTGCAAGCTGGCTGGGATGGTTCTGAACTGAGAGAGCAACATATCCTAAGGCCAACAATCCGAGGGGGAGTTTGCTGGTGCAACCCCACGGTTTGCACTCGGCTTGTTGTCCGTGTGCGTGCATGTGTGTGTATATGGAATGGTATGAGGGCATGGGATAATATATATTTCATGCTTATAATTGTGTGTGAATGTTGAGTCATGATGTCGAGTGTGTGTGTCAAGTCAATTGCGAGTTATCGCTAGACGTGTGTTACGCGGTCATTTGTGTCTCGCGTGCGGTTTCTATTTTGTCCTGTGTCGAACGTTCGGCGTGTCGCAGGTGTGTACACATAACCCATCAAGAACTCAAGGATGAGTTTGTGATGAAGAGCCCGAGCCTTTGTGTCAAGCCTCGAATGATTTCGAAGCTCGCCAAAAGGGTGCACCTCAAGATATTGAAGATAGTTACATTACTTTGTGTAGTGTAACATTTCACTTGGTGTAGGCCCTAGTGAAGAGTAGTTTCGAGACCCTTCGTGGTTGGGGACAGTGTGGCACTGTTCCACATCACTGTACCTTGGCTCTTGGGGTTTGTAGGAGCTGGGAGTCATTCCCAACTCGTAACTCTTCCTAACTCTTCCTATCATGTGTTCTAAGACAATAGTGGCTGCCATAGTGCCGTTCGTTCAAACCAACGCTATGTCGTAAATACTTGATCAAATCGTGCGATCTAAATTGCCTATTGTAGAGGACAACAAGACGCTCCAGATCCAAGTTGAATCAAGTCATTTAAAGCTGTGACCAGAACGATATGAACGTTTGAAGCCGCTGTGCAGAAATCCGACTGTGCACTCTATCTTTCCTTTTAGGCACATTGGAGCCTGCTGTGAATATAATAGCTACTAGTCTTCTTGCTGAGTCTGAGTCTGTTTGTTCTCCATCCGTCGGGGGTGAGTGTGCTCTTAGCACGGACGTCCTTGAGGACAGGAAGGAGGAGTTCCTGCTGCTGTTTTACCTCATCTCGTGTCCATGCTGATTGCCCCTGAGGGAGACCCGGATGCACCAGACATCCTGAATCCTCGATCGTACGCTGAGGAAATCGAGAGTCCCTACTCCTTACAGTGGCAGTCATCCATGGACGCAGAGATGGCTTCCTGGAAGTCCACAGGCACCTACGTCGACGAGGTTCCCCCACCTGGGGCGAACATCGTCAATGGCATGTGGATTTTCAGGGTGAAGCGGCCGCCGGGTTCTCCGCCTGTCTTCAAGGCGCATTACATGGCTCGAGGCTTCAGTCACCGGCACAGAGTTGACTACTTTCAGACCTTTTCTCCCACCCCAAAGATGACCACTCTTCGGGTGCTGCTACACATAGCCGCTCAGGGGGACTACGAGCTTTACTCTCTTGACTTCAACACTGCTTTCTTACAGGGTAGCCTGCACGAGGAGATCTTGCTGCCCGCCCTCCTGGCTTCACTGGGTCGTTTCCCCTTGGTACCCAGTGGAGCCTCCAACGGCCAATCTACGGTCTCCGCGAGGCACCCCGTGAGTGGCACGACACACTGAGGACTACACTTGCGGCTCTTGGGTTTGCTCCTTCTACTGCCGACCCGTCGCTGTTTCTGCGCACCAACACCTCTTTGCCACCCTTCTCCGTCCTCGTGTACGTCAACGACTTGGTCTTTGCCACAGGTGACAATGCTGGACTCGCCCAAGTGAAGTCCAAGCTGCAGAAGAGACACGCGTGCACAGACTGGGGCTTGCAGATCACCCGGGACAGAGCACAGCGCACCATTACCGTGACTCAGTCACACATGGTGCAGTACGTCCTTCAGCGCTTCGACTTCACGTACTCCTCGCCTCAGGCCACTCCTCTGTCTACTCGCCACTCGCTCTCAGCTCTGCCTTTGGTTGAGTTCGTAGAGCCGAGTGGCCCATACCTAGAGCTTGCTGGCTGCCTCATGTACCTGATGACCTGCACACGACCTGACCTTGCATACCCTCTTAGTATCTTGGCACGCTATGTTGCTCATGGGAGACACCAACTAGAGCACATGGCTGCAGCGAAGAGGGTGTTGCGCTACTTGTGCAGTACGTCGGGCATGGGGCTAGTGCTTAGAGGGCGACGTCAAGTGGTCCTCACAGGTCACGTAGACGCTTCTTGGGCTGACGACCAGGCTACTCAGCGGTCGTCACAGGGTTACACCTTTAGCCTTGGTTCTGGCTCTGTTTCGTGGCGGTCTACCCGCTCGTCTTCTGTTCTCGGCTCCAGCGGTGAGCCTGAGATCTACACGGGGCCATGGCTGCACAGGAGCTACACTGGCTCACCTACCTGCTGACTGACCTAGGAGAGTCGCCTCATTCTCCTCCAGTTCTGTACATAGACAACAAGGCCATGCTGGCCTTGTGTCAGGAGCACAGACTGGAGCACAGGACAAAGCACATTGCTCTTCGCTACTTCCTTGCTCGTGAGCTGCAGCAGCGTGGTCTGCTGCGCCTTGCTTACGTGGCCTTTGAGGCCAACACTGCTGATATCTTTACCAAGGCACTTCCGCCTTGTGATCATCAGCGCTTCTGTACGATGCTAGGTCTTGTGCCTACTTGGCCTCATTTGCTCACTTCTTGACCTTGCTTGTACTGTGATCTTTCTATACCTGCACTTGCTTGTTTACCTTTATATATGATCTTGCATGTGAACTGGCCTTGTGGCTTTGAACTTGTGCTCGGAATGTGTGGTGACGTTGTGATCCACCCTAAGCTTGCTGTGCTTTGCTTCACTGGTCTTGTGACCCCTTGTTTTCCCCCACTTTGCCTATGGGGGTGTGTCAAACTCATATGCTATAGTCTGTGTAGGCTGTAGTGGGGTAGACAATATTGGCTATAACAATTTTAGGTTATTCTACTTGTACCCACCTGCTTGCTAGTTCATTTATTCCTCGTTCTTTCACAGGAGCCAGTGTGACAGCCGCCCAGCTCGTCGCCACGACAGTCGCGCCCTTCGTCGCGAATGTCGCGACATTTACAGCAACAAGCGCACGACTGGTAGGGCGAACGAGCGGGATGACGCAAGCCGCAACGGAGGGTGCCATTACGAAAAAGAAACCACACGATAGGATCGAAGCATGCTCTGATACCATGTCAGAATGTAGCACCAGGAATGACGAGCCTACAGGGACGGCTGGCGGCCTGACGAGCCTGCAGAGGCGGCGCTCTGGCCTGACGGGCGTGTTGGGGCGGCGCTCTGGCCTGACGGGCCTGCAGGGGCGGCGCTCTGGCCTGATGGGCCTGTAGGGGCGGCTCGCGGGCCTGACGGGCCTGCAGGGGCGGCTAACGGGCCTGACGGGCATGCAGGGGCAGGTGCATGGGCCTTACAAGGCTGTAGGGGTGGCGCGCAGGCCTTACGGGCTTGCAGGGGCGGCGCGCTGGCCTAGGGCAGTAGTAGGCAGCGAGAGGGCTGCAGGACGGCGCGCGCAGCGCAGAACGTCACAAGGCAAGGCAGGCAGGCAGGCGCAGGACAATACGTGGGGTTTTGTGGTAACCACAACGGTAGGTGGGCCCGAAAAAAACGGTCCTACAGACCTAGTGCTTTGAAACCATGTCAAAAGCGTAAGTTGACTTAGGACTTGGGTTGAGGGTAGAACGAGAGTTACGAGAGGAAGGGATCGAGAGATTAGCTAAAAAAGAGGGTGTTTGCTATAGACGAGCAGTACAAATAGGCAAGAATCAGGAAAGGTGCACCACCAATCAGAATGTTATATGACTACAGTATTCTACACTACAGGCAGTTATAGAACAATATATAGAATTATATATTATTCTAGCACCGCTATCACACCATCTGGACCACCATGCTGTGCATCCTCGTAATCGGCCGCGCATATGAACTTGGGTTGAGAGTGGTGGTACAGATTGGACGAGCGTGCCTGGGAGATGGGTGGCCACAGTGAAATGCAAAAACAAATTCATGTACCATAGGCCTGGCCTTCTGGGCAAAGGGGGATGCAAAATATGGCAAGCCCCCCTACTCTCTCTCTCTCTCTCTCTCTCTCTCTCTCTCTCTCTCTCTCTCTCTCTCTCTCTCTCTCTCTCTCTCTCTCTCTCTCTCTCTCTCTCTCTCTCTCTTAATATATATATAGTTTTATAAACTTCAAACATTATACATTTTCCATGTCTACAAGCTAAGGAATAAATTTGCAAAGCATTTACGCATTTAAATATGCAAAGGCAGCCGAACAAACTTTACGCGCGAGCTGGTTTGGTCCTTGCTCGCGCTGGGGGCACTGCGCAAAGCTATGGCCCAGCTCGCAGCAAATGAAGCAACGTCCATCCCCGTCGCGACGCCACTTGTTCTTAGAGCGTTTGCCATTGCCTCGACCATGGTTATTCTGGTTGTACCGTTGGGGGTAGGAGGTGGTACGATTGGGGCGGCTCTTTTTCATCCCGCCACAATTTGAGCGGCAAACTTTACCGTTTTATCCTCCACCACCTCCCCATATTTATTTTTTAGGGCCACATTAGCCACGTCAAAGTCGCGTTGGTCAGCGGTGAACAGAAACATAATATTTTCCTCGACCTCTTGTTCAATCTCTTTTAACTAGAGAGCCGCTTGTTGGCTTCCTCCGGAAGGCAAAGCACTCAACGCATGGCGAGCAATTATTTGAATTCTTTCAAAGCCAAACATTTGAGTACAAACACCGTCGCTCTTAACGAGAGCAGATCGCAATTGCGGGCGTGCTGGAGGAATAGGAACGAGTGCCGATGACGAGTGAGGGGTGGGGGCGTGCGGAAGAGGGCGAGGGCCGTTACCTTCGTTAATTTCATTGAAAATGCCACGCTCGCCTTCTTTCTCGTCCGCTGCCACCTCGGGTGTGAAAATGAGAACGAGGATGAAATCACTAGGTGAAACTTGGGTACAAATACAACCCTAGAAAGCTGTACCCCATATGTGCTACCCCACTATAGCCTACAATAGCAATGTCATATATATCTGACACACCCCCATAGGCAAAGTCGGGGAGAACAAGGGGTCACAAGACCAGTCAGGCAAAGCAAAGCAAAGCAAGCTCAGGGTGGATCACAAAGTCACTACACAGTCCGAGCACAAGGTCAAGGCCACAAGGCCAGTACACATGCAGGAGGAGACATAAATATATATGACTAAACAAGCAAGAGCAGGTATATATATATCCCAGAGTACAAGCAAGGTCAAGAGGTGAGCAAGTGAGGCAAGACTGGGACAAGTCCTAGCTGAGTGCAGAAGCGCTGATGATCACAAGGCGGAAGTGCATTGGTGAAGACATCAGCAGTGTTGGCCTCAGAGGCCACCTACGCAAGTCGCAACTGACCACGCTGCTGCAGCTCACGAGCAAGGAAGTAACGGAGAGCAATGTGCTTCGTTCTATGCTCCAAGCGCTGCTCGCGACACAAGGCCAGCATGGCCTTGTTGTCTACGTACAGCACTCGAGGAGAACGAGGCGGCTCTCCAAGGTCAGTCAGCAGGTAGGTGAGCCAGCAAAGCTCCTGTGCAGCCATGGCCCCGGCGTAGATCTCAGGCTCACAACTGGAGCCGAGAACAGAAGACGAGCGAGTAGCCCGCCACGAGACAGAGCCGGAACCAAGACTGAAGGTGTAACCCTGCGACGACCACTGCGTAGCCTGGTCGTCAGCCCAAGAAGCGTCCGCGTGCCCAGTGAGGACCAGTGGACGTCGCCCTCCAAGCACTAGCCCCATGCCCGACGTACTGCACATGTAGTGCAAAACCCTCTTCGCTCCAGCCATGTGCTCTGGTCGGTGTCTCCCAGGAGCAACATAGCATGCAAGAATGCTAAGAGGGTATGCAAGGTCAGGTTGTGTGCAGGTCACCAGGTACATGAGGCAGCCAACAAGCTCTGGGTACGGGCCACTCGACTCTACGGATTCATCTGAAGGCAAAGCTGAGAGCGAGTGGCGAGTAGACAGAGGAGTGGCCTGAGGCGAGGAGTACGTGAAGCCGAAGCGCTGAAGGACCTGCTGCACCATGTGTGACTGAGTCAGGGTAATGGTGCCGCATGCTCTGTCCCGGGTGATATGCAAGCCAAGGTAGCTGCGCAGTTCACCCAGGTCTGTGCACGTGTGTCTCTTCTGCAGCTCAGACTTCACGTAGGCGAGTCCAGCAGTGTCAGCTGTGGCAAAGACCAAGTCGTCGACGTACACGAGGATGTAGAACGGCGGCAGAGAGGTGTCGGTGCGCAGAAACAACGACGGGTCAGTAGTAGAGGGAGCAAACCCAAGAGCCGCAAGCGTAGTCCTCAGTGTGTCGTGCCACTCACGCGGTGCCTGGCTGAGACCATAGACTGGCCGTCGGAGGCTCCACTGGGTGCCAGGAGGGAAAGTCCCAGTGAAGCCAGGTGGACGGCGCAGCCAGATCTCCTCGTGCAGGCTACCCTGTAAGAAAGCAGTGCTGAAATCAAGAGAGTGAAGCTCGTAGTCGCGCTGAGCGGCTATGTGCAGCAGCACCTGAAGAGTGGTCATCTTCGGGGTGGGAGAGAAGGTCTGAAAGTAGTCAACTCCTTGCCGCTGACTGAAGCCACGAGCGACGTAACGCGCCTTGAAGACAGGTCGAGAGCCAGGCGGCCGCTTCACCCTGAAGATCCACATGCCACTGACAATGTTCGCCCCAGGAGGGGGAACCGCGTCAACGTAGGTGCCTGTGGACTTCCAGGAAGCCATCTCTGCATCCATAGCTGCCTGCCACTGAGAGGAGTAGGGACCCTCTACGGCCTCCGCGTAAGAGCGCGGAGTCGAGATGTCTAGTGCATCCGGGTCTCCCTCAGGGGCAAGCAATACGGATGCGAGATGAGGTGAAGCAGCAGCCAGACACTGGAACCCCTCCTGCGTGTCCTCAAGGACGTCCGTGCCAAGAGCACACTCACCCCCGACGGACGGAGGACAGACAGACGCAGACTCAGCAACAAGACTAGCAGCGTAGTCTAGACGACAGCGAGCAGCAAAGTCGACGAGATCAGCAACAAGAGCAGACGCAGCAGTGGACTCAAAAGAGGGGTTAGTGACGACAGTAGCAAGGAGACGCGTGACAGTAGGACTAGCAGCACGAAGAGAGTCTGACTCCGGGTCGGCAAGCGCAGGAAGAGAGGACTTAGGAGGAGAAGGCAAAGGGGCACGCAGAGGAGCAGTGGATGGACACAGAGACATCCGGTGCGTGCCAGGGACAGGAGGAGGACGCTGACGCGAACCGCGACCACTAGCGCGAGCAGCACGAACAAGCGACGCAGGACGAGACGCGGGCTCACGACGCTCAGCAAGACCTCCAGTAGGACCAGTGTAGGGAGAAGGAGCAGGTAGTGGAGAGGCCGGCGGTAACTGTGACTGAGACTGGCAGGTGGTGGACACTCTAAGGGAGGAGGAAGACCAAGAACCTCCTAAAGGAGTGGAACAAAGTACGGCCGAGGCCACGCGGCGACTCCAGACACAGCAGGGACAGCACCAGCACCCTCAGCGGCAGCACGAGCGCCAACAGCACCTCCAGCTCCAGTACCTCCAGCAGCACCAGCAGCACTCGCAGCAGGACCGCCGCCAGGACTGACTGCAGTAGCCTTAGTGCCAACACCCTCACCAGCTCCAGCTTCCGTAGGACCCGCAGGCCCAGCAGCTCCGGGACCGGCGGTACCAGCACCCTCAGCGGCTGAAGAAGCTCTAGCTCCAGCAGTACGCCTCCAGCGGCTAGCAAACCACTCGCGCAGCTCCAGTGGAGAGAGTGGCTCCCGCCGAAACGAAGCACCCGGAGAACCTCCAGGTCCAGCACCGCCAGACGCCACAAGGGGAGGTCCAGCGGCCGCAGGCTCTACACCTCCAGGCTAAGCAGTTCCAGACGCAGCACCCCCAGGCTCAGCAGCTCCAGACGGAGCACCCCAAGGCTCAGCAGCTCCTGACGGAGCACCCCCAGACTCAGCACCCCCAGGCTCAGCACCCCAAGTCGCAGTACTCCCAGGCTCAGCACCCCCAGGCTCAGCACCCCCAGTCGCAGCACCCCCAGACTCAGCACCTACGCGCACGGCACCCCCAGAGTCAGCACCCTTAGGCTCAGCACCCGCAGCAGTACCATAGTCACCAGCAACCTCGACCGGCTCGACTGCATCAACCTGGGACACACCTGAAGGGGCAGGACCCTGAGGGGGAAAGGGGTCTACCGGGGGGGGACCTGGCAAAAGGAAGTTTGGCAGCGGAGGGAGGGAAGGAGTGTTGTAGGGGAAGAGACTGTAGAAGGGGACAGACTCGTTGAACGTGACGTCATGGGAGGACAGAGCACGGCGAGAGGAGGGGTGGTAGAACTGCCACCCTGGTGCGTCAGGGGGGAAGCCAAGGAAGACACAGGGAGCAGCACGAGGGGACAGCTTGTCCGCAGACAATTCAGGGACAAACGCGCGAGACCCCCGGACACGGAACGCAGACGCATCGCCGACCTTCCCCGTCCACAGCAGAGCTAGGGAGGTACGGACCTTCACGGGCCGGGAAACCCCGGGGTGAAGGTTGATCTGATGCACCGCGTACCGAACCGCAAACGGCCACAGAAAATGGGGGGCAATCGCATGTATCTTGGACGTACGAGCGACGTCCATGACCATGCCAATGCGGCGCTCATCAATCCTTTTTTTCTGCGGAGAGTCCGGAAGCGTAAAGGTCTGGCGGATGCCTCGTGCACGACAGTAGGCTCGCAGAAGGCCAGAGGAGAACTCTCCGCCTCGGTGAGAGTGCAGACGCAGAACAAGAAAGTCCAAGCCGAAGCTCCTCCTGAGCTGGAGACGAGCTGCGCGGATCCAGTCGATCAACACCTCAGTGACATCACCCTTGCTGCGCAAGGGGAAGACTGTGGTGTAACGCGAGTAGTCGTCAACCACCAGCAGGAAGTAGCGCTCGTGACCCTGTCCACGGACGCGGGCCGGGCCCCACACGTCCATGTGAAGCGTCTGCAGAGGAGCCTCTGTTGGAGGAAACTGGGAGGAGTGGGGGGCAGCCCTAAGCCGCCCCTCGACACAAGGGACACAGGAAGGTCCAGGCCCCGAAGGAAGGGGAGGGAGAGACCGGGGAAGACCAGAGACAAGGACACGGGAAGCCATGTCCCGAAGACGAGGCAAGGAGGGATGTCCAAGATGGTGGTGCCACAGGAGAGTCTCGTGAGACAGGAGGCGACACGAGCAGGGGGCAGACTCAGGACCAGACCTGGACGCAGCAGCAAACACCTGACCCGACGCAGCTACCTCGCCAGACACAGGGACAGGAGGAGACTCAGTGGTCAGGGTGCAGAGACTCGACCTTGGCCGACGCGAAAACGTGGCCACGTGTCAGCCTGTGCGGGCGTCCGAGCAGTGGGTCACGCGCTGACTCACAGGAGTAAACTGGTGAACCCCGGCATCTTGCAGGTCAGCACCACTCATCAAGTTTGTCGAGAACGAGGGAAGGTACAGACCAGACAGGGTGCCCGAGGGGGCAGCCGGACACGGGAGGACAGTGGAGAAGTGAGAGAGGACAGGACCCCCAGAGGGGTCAGCCAGGGAGACTGCAACCGGCCGACCAAGCAGCGTAAGTGTGGTGCGGTCTCGAAAGAAGGAGCGAGAATCCCCTGAGTCAAGTGTGAAGGTGAGGGAGGCCAAAGCGGACGCAGTACCTGAGAGCGCAGACTCACTGGCACCTAGAGCAGCAGCCTCACAAGGACCTGGCGTAGTAGTACCAATGCCCGGGTCGGGCGGGAAACACCGGTAACAGTCACCCTCCTCACTAATAGTCACAGCATACATGGCAGCAAGGATAGCATCAAAGTCAAGATCAAAGATAGCTACGCCAGCCCTAGACAGCTCTCCCCAGCGGGGAATCTCACTAGCCTCGGAGAACTGCTGACGCCAAGCGTCTGTCAGGCAGCCAAAGCAGCGCTGGGTGGGGTGGGCACCCCCACACTGCTCACCCGCGCGGTTGCCGGAACGAATAACGTAGGTGCACAGACCAAAACCCCCACCCCGCTGACGCTACGTGTACCACTCACGGAGTTGCTGGGGCGGGGGAATGTCCCGCGAACGCTGCTGCTGCTGGCGCTGACCACCACCAGAGCCGCTCCGCTGCGGGGCACCACCCCGACCAGCTCCACCCTCTCCGCCATCGCCGCCTCCACCTCCGCCACCACCGCCGCCTCCGCTCCCACCGCTACCGCCGCCACCACCTCCGCCTCCGCTGCTGCCACCACCACCACCGCCCCCGCCACCACTCCCACCGCCACCCCCACTCCCTCCGCCGCCTCCACCGCCACCTCCACCGCCCCCGCCAGCTCCACCCGCGCCCTTGCCCCCCTTGCCCTTGCCAGGGCGGCGTCTCCCGCTAGGGGCAGACGCCGCGCCGACCGACTCAAGACCAAGCAGGTCGGCAGCAGCAGCAGAGGCAACAGAGGGCAGTAGGGGGGAAGGAGAACACCCCTCAAAGATGGGGGTGCGAGGGTCACCACGAGAGGCTCCTACAGCGACGATGCTCTTCTCCGCCACCAGGAGGGCCTTCTCGAGGAGGTCGATAGTGAGAGTGGTGGGACAGACTGAGAGGAAGTGGTCCCTAACTACGCGAAGGGAGTCAGGGAGGCGTGTGACTATGTAATAGAGAGTGATGTACATGGGGGGGGGTGTTCTTGGCGCAGAACTCAGCAGGAAGGGCGGCGCGGTAGCGAGTGTCACTAGTGCGGAGGTGCGTAATGAGGTCAGCGACAGTGGGAAAGGCAGCAAGGTCAGGAAAGAGGTACGGTAGCATGAGGCGGCTCAGTGCAGCAATGGCAAGGGAAGAGTAGCGCGCAACTACAGCGTCGTACAAGGTCTGAGCACTCTTGTACTGACTAAAGTGCGCGCGCTCAGTGGTAGGCAGGTGGCGACGCACAGCAAGACGTACAGCAGCATCGCGGGTGGCCCACTGAGAGCGAACAGTGGGGTGAGCATCAGCAGCAGGGGCAGGAGAGGCGCTAGAGGTGAGGTCAAAGAGAGAAAGACCGTCCACCCTATCGCACTTTAAGAACAGCTGCAGGTCGTCGACCCAGACCTCAAAGTCAATGGCTCGACCCTCAGCGTCAAAAGCGAGGACACTAGGGGTAGCCATGACGACGACAGTGTAGCAGTGCAAGCAGTAAGGGAAGGGCACGCAGGAACAGTGGTGCTGTGCTCACCGGGCAGGGCAGGTCCGGCGGCTCGGCAGTAGGGCGGCCCGGCGATTGGGCGGCTCGACGGATCGGCGGCTCGGCTGCTGGGCGGTTCGGCGGCAGGGCGGCTCGGCTCCCGGGCGGCTCGGCGGCAGGGCGGCTCGGCGGCAGGGCGGCTCAGCTCCCGGGCGGCTCGGCTGCTGGGCGGCTCGGCTCCCGGCGGTTATGCTGCTAGGCGGCTCTGGTGCAGGGCGGCGCTGTGGCGCTGGTCCAGGGCGGCGCGGCGGTCGTAGGCAGCGGGGTCGGTAAGGTAGGCGGCGGGGCCGCAAAGGTAGGCGGCGGGGCCGGTAAGGTAGGGCGGCGGGGCCGCGAAGGTAGGCGGCGGGGCCGCGAAGGTAGGCGGCGGGGCCGCGAAGGTAGGCGGCGGGGCCGTGACCGTAGGCAGCGGGGCCGCGAAGTGGGACGGCGGGGCGGCGAAGCTAGGTGGTGGGGCCGCGAAGGTAGGTGGCGGCGGGGCCGCAAGGGTAGGCGGCGGGGCCGCGAAGGTAGGCGGTGGGGCCGCGAAGGTAGGTGGCGGGGCCGCGACCGTAGGCGGCGGGGCCGCGAAGGTAGGCGGCGGGGCCGCGACCGTAGGCAGCGGGGCCGCAAAGTGGGACGGCGGGGCCGCAAAGTTAGGTGGCGGGGCAGCGAAGGTAGGTGGCGGCGGGGCCGCGAGGGTAGGTGGCGGGGCCGCGAAGGTAGGCGGTGGGGCCGCGAAGGTAGGTGGCGGGGCCACGACCGTAGGCGGCGGGGCCGCGAAGTGGGGCGGCGAGGCCGAAAAGGTAGGTGGCGGGGCCGCGAAGGTAGGTGGCGGCGGGGCCGCGAAGGTAGGCGGCGGGGCCGCAAAGTTAGGCGGCAGGGCCGCGAAGGTAGGTGGCGGGGCCGCGACCGTAGGCGGCGGGGCCGGGAAGTGGGGCGGCGGGGCCGCGACAGTAGGTGGCGGGGCCGCGAAGGTAGGTGGTAGGGCCGCGAAGTAGGGCGGCAGGGCCGCGAAGGGCGGCTCGACGCGACCGTAAGGGCGGCGCGACGGGCCGCTAGGGGCGACACGGCGGGTCGCTAAAAAAAAAGGGAGCGCGACTCGAGGCGCGCTTCGGTCGGCCCTAGGAACAGTCCCTAGGAGGGGACCTGCTCTGATTCCATGTGAAAATGAGAACGAGGATGAAATTACTAAGTGAAAGTTGGGTACAAATACAACCCTAGAAAGCTGTACCCCATATGTGCTACCCCACTATAGCCTACAATAGCTATGTCATATATATATCTGACATCGGGAGCCTCGACGTGGCGTGTTGCTGGGCGAAGGTTCTCAGGATGAACCGGCGTCCCGTTGGTGTGGTTTCACTGGAGCATCACCAAAAGCTCAAGCATGTGCCTTTCCTGACCTGACGCATGCGCATGAGGGGCATGAGGGGCCCGAGGAGCGAGGGGCCGAAACTGCCGCGGCCACAGTGCCAGCCTCCGGATTTCCGAATCCGGGAGGCCCCTCGTGGTTAACGCGACTGCTAGGGGCGTCATCATTATGCCCCTGACGGTTTTCTGCTCCTGCTGCAACAATCGCGCCGGCTTGAGGTCCATCTTGATTGCGTTCGTCGGGGCGACTGTTACGAGCACCCGTCATCGCGATTGGAGCCCAATGGTCGTCGTTGTTCTGGTTGGTTCCGCAAGCTGCGGCGCCAATTAAATCAAGAGCAGTAACTGCCGCGCGATGTTCACCTCGGGGCGAGCGAGACCTCTCCATTCTGTCAAACTCATATGCTATAGTCTGTGTAGGCTGTAGTGGGGTAGACAATATGGGGTACAACATTTCTAGGTTTTCCTACTTGTACCCACCTCTTTCCTAGTCCATTCATTCCTCATTCTCATATGGTATTAGAGCAGGTTCCCTGATTTTTTTTTTTTCTGACCGGAGCGCCGCTCGCTTCTGCCCATGCGCGCCTTGTGGGCCACCCTTCCGTCGAAGTCCCTTAGAGGCCCCTCCCACGGCCCCCCATGCCGCCCCTCGCGGCCCCTAGCGGCCCCGTAGCCGCCCCGTTGCCGCCCCTAGCGGCCCCGTCGCCGCCTCTCTCCCTGCGCGACCCCATCGCCGCCCCTAAGCGGCCCCATCGCCGTCCCTACGCGGCCCTGTTGCCGCCCCTAGCGGCCCGGTCGCCGCCTCCCTACCTACGCGGCCCCGTCGCCGGCCCTAGCGGCCCCGTCGCCACCCCTACGCGGCCCCGTCGCCGCCCCTAGCGGCCCCGTCGCCGCCTCCCTACCTACGTGGCCCAGTCGCCGCCCCTAGCGGCCTCGTCCTCGCCCCTACGCGGCCCCGTCGCCGCCTCCCTACCTACGCGGCCCTGTCGCCGCCCCTACGCGGCCCTGTCACCACCCCTATGCGGCCCTGTCACCGGCCCTACGCGGCCCCGTCGCCGCCCCTAGCGGCCCCATTGCCACCTTCAGCGGCCCCGTCGCCACCTCCCTACCTATGCGGCCCCGTCGCAGCTCCCCTCCCTCCGCGGCCCCGTCGTCGCCCCTAGCGGCCCCTTCACCGCTGAGCCGCCTAGCAGCTGAGCAGCTGAGCCACCAAGCCACCGAGCCACCCAGCAGCTGAGCCGCCCGACAGCCGAGCCGCCGAGCCACCCAGCATCCGAGCCGCCCAGCCACCGAGCCGTCGAGCCGCCCGACAACCGAGCCGCCCAACAGCCGAGCCGCCGAGCCGCCCAACAGCCGAGCCGCCGAGCCGCCCAGCAGCCGAGCCGCCAAGCCGCCCTGCCGTTGAGTCGCTCCTGTTCCTACCGGCGCGCCCCGGCCCTACTTACTCGGACGGGTGAGATCACTCCCTGCTAGGCCACTGCAGCCATGGCTACCCCCAGTGTCCTTACCTTTGATGCTGAGGGTCGTGCTGTTGACTTTGAGGTCTGGGTCGATGACCTCCAGCTGTTTCTACAGTGCAATAGGGCAGACGGACTCTCTCTATTCGATCTCACCTCTGGTGCCTCTCCTGCCCCGCCTGCTGATGCTGACAGCAATGTTCATTCACAGTGGGCCACCCACGATGCTGCTGCCCGTCTTGGTGTGCGTCGCCACTTACCAACCACTGAGCGTGCGCACTTTAGCCAGTTCAAGAGTGCTAAGACCTTGTACAACACTGTAGTTGCATGCTACTCCTCCCCTGCCACTGCTGCGCTTAGCCGCCTCATCCTGCCGTACCTGTTCCTTGACCTTGCTGCCTTTCCTACAGTCGCTGACCTCATTACGCACCTTCGCACTAGTGACACTCGCTACCGCGCTGCGCTTCCTGCTGAGTTCTGTGCCAAGACCCCCCCCACCCCATGTATATCACCCTCTACTACATAGTCACCCGGCTCCCTGACTCCCTTCGCTTAGTCATGGACCACTTCCTCTCAGTTTGCCCCACCACACTCACCGTTGACCTCCTTGAGGAGCGCCTCCTAGCAGCAGAGAAGAGCATAGTCGCTCTAGGAGCCTCTCATGGTGACCCTCGCACCCCCGTCTTTGAGAGGTGTTCCCCCTCCCCCCTCTTGCCCTCTGTTTCTTCTGCTGCTGCGGCCGACCTCGTTGGTTTCGAGTCGGTCGGCGCTGCGTCTGCCCCTAGCGAGAGACGCCGCACCGGCAAGGGCAAGGGGGGCAAGGGCGCTGGAGGGGCTGGCGGGGGTAGTGGAGGTGGTGGTCGAGGCAGTGGAGGGGGTGGGGGTGGTGGTGGGAGTGGTGGCGGGGGTGGAGGTGTCGGGAGCACCAGTGGAGGCGGAGGAGGCGACGGTGGTGGCGGAGGGAGCGGAGGAGGCAGAGGTGGCGGAGGCGGCGGCGGCAGCGGTGGAGCTGGTCGCGGCTCTGCACAAAGGAGTGGGCCGGTGGTGGTCCGCGCCAGCAGCACCAGCGTAGTCGTGAGACCCTGTCCCCTCAGCAGCTTCGTGAGTGGTACGCTGCGCGTCAGCGCGGTGGGGGTATTGGTCCCTCCACCTACGTCCTCAGTACCGGCGACCGCGCTGGTGAGCAGTGCGGGGGCCCGCACTCCACCCAGCGCTGCTTCGGCCGCCTGACGGACACGTGGCCTCACCAGTTCCCTGCGGCCTCTGAGATCCCTCGCTGGGACGTTCTGTGTAAGGCGGGGGTTGCTATCTTTGATCTTGACTATGATGCTATTCTTGCTGCCATGTATGCTGTGTCTCCTAGTGATAAGGGTGACTGTTACATGTGTGTTCCGCCTGACCCAGGCATTGGAGCTCCTGCTCTAGGTGCTGGTGAGGCTGCTGCTCTAGGTGCTAGTGCATCGCCTGGCCCAGGTGCTAGTGAGTCCGCTCTCTCTGGTACGACATCGGCTCACGCCTTATACACCTTCCCCCTTGACTCGGGTGCTTCCCGCTCCTTCTTTCGAGACCGCACCACTCTTACGCCGCTTAGTCGGCTGGTTGCAGTCTCCCTTGTGGACCCCTCTGGGGGTCCTGTCCTTGCTAGCTTCTCCACTGTCTTACCATGCCCGGCAGCCCCCTCTGGCACCCTGTCAGGTCCCTACCTCCCCTCATTCTCTACGAACTTGGTGATTGGAGCTGATCTACAAGATAGGGGGGTTGACCATTTCACTCCTGCGAGTCAGCGGGTGACCCACTCCACGTGTGCGCGGATAGGCCGACACTTGGCCACGTTCACCCGTTGGCCAGGGTCGAGCCTGTACACACTTACTACTAAGTTTCCTCCGGTTGCTGAGTCTGGTCAGGTAGCTGCGTCAAGTCAGGGGTTTGTTGCAGCGTCCAGGTCTGGTCCTAAGATTGCTCCCTGCTCGTGTCGTCTCCTATCCCACCCGACTCTCCTTTGGCACCACCGCCTTGGTCACCCCTCCCTGCCTCCTCTCCGAGGCATTGCCTCCCGTGTCCTTGTCTCTGGTCTCCCCCGGTTTCTCTGTCTCCTACCTCCTGGGCCTGCCCCTACTTGCATCCCCTGCGTCGAGGGGCGACTGCGCGCCGCCCCTTACTCCTCCGAGTTTCCTCGGACAGAGGCTCCGCTTCACACTCATCACATGGACGTGTGGGGCCCCGCCCGCGTCCGTGGACAGGGGCACGAGCACTACTTCCTGTTCGTGGTTGACGACAACTCGCGTTACACCATAGTATTCCCCTTGCGTAGCAAGGGTGACATCACTGAGGTGTTGATCGACTAGATCCGCGCAGCTCGTCTCCAGCTGAGAGGGAGTTTCGACTCGGACTTTCCTGTTCTGCGTCTGCACTCAGAGAGAGGCGGGGAGTTTTCCTCTGCCCGTCTGGGAGCCTTCAGTGATGCACAGGGCATCCGCCAGACCTTCACGCTTCCGGCCTCTCCACAACAAAATGGGATTGCTGAGTGGCGCATTGGCATGGTCATGGACGTTGCTCCTACGTCCATGATCCATGCGGCTGCCCCCCATTTTCTGTGGCCGTTTGCGGTTTAGTACGCAACGCATCAGCTCAACCTTCAGCCCCGGATCTCCTTGCCAAAGACCTCCCCCACCTTGCGGCTAGGGCTTGGGGTGCTGCTGGGGCTGTTGGAGGTAGTCCTGCTGGAGGTACTGCTGGAGCTGCTGGCGGTACTAGAGCTGCCGGTCCTACTGGAGTTGGTGCTGTTGGAGCTGGAGCTATTGGGGGTGTCGGCGCTGGTGGTTCTGCTGGCGCTGGTGCGTCTGAGGGTGTTGGAGCTGGCGCTGTTGGAGCTGGAGGTTCTGCTGGCGCTGGTGCTGTCGCTGGGGGTACTGGTGCTGTCCCTGCTGGTTCTAGAGGCGCTGCGCGGCCAAGGCCGTACTTCGTTCCGCTCCTTGAGCAGGTTCTTGGTCTCTCAACCTCTACTGGTCCTGCTCCTCCCTTAGAGTGTCCATAGCCTGTCTAGTCACGATCACACTTTCAGCTCGCCTCCCCTCTACCTGCTCCTTCTCCCTACAATGGTCCTACTCGAGGTCTTGCTGAGCGTCGTGAGCCTGCGTCTTGTCTTGTGTCCTCTGTTCGTGCTGCTCGCACTAGTCGTCGTGCTCCGCGTCCGCGTCTTCTTGTGGTCCCAGGCACACACCAGATGGCACTACGTCCTTCCACAGCTCCTCTGCGTGTCCCGTTGCCATCTCCTCTAGAGTCCTCTCTTCCTGTACTTGCTGACCCGGAGTCTGACTCTCTTCGTGCTGCCAATCCTACTGTCACATGTCTCCTTTTTTTGTTGACATTGACCCTTCCTTTGAGTCCACTGCTGCATCGGCCCTAGTTGCTGAGCTTGTCGACTTTGCTGCTCGCTGTTGTCTGGACTTCGCTACTAGTCTTGTGTAGTACGTCGGGCATGGGGCTAGTGCTTGGAGGGCGACGTCGAGTGGTCCTGACAGGTCACACAGACGCTTCTTAGGGTGACGACCAGGCTACACAGTGGTCGTCACAGGGTTACACCTTCAGCCTTGGTTCCAGCTTTGTTTCGTGGATGTCTACCTTCTCATCTTCGATTCTCGGCTCCAGCTATGAGGCTGAGATCTACGCGGGGGCCATGGCTGAACAGGAGCTACGATGGCTCACCTACCTGCTGAGTGACCTAGGAGAGCCGCCTCGTTCTCCTCCAGTTCTATACGCAGACAACAAGGCCATGCTGGCCTTGTGTCGGGAGCACAGACTGGAGCACAGAACGAAGCATATTGCTCTTTGCTACTTCCTTGCTCGTGAGTTGAAGCAGCGTGGACAGCTGTGCCTTGGTTACGTGGCCTTTGAGGCCAACACTGCTGATATCTTTACCAAGGCACTTCCGCCTTGTGATCATCAGCGCTTCTATTCGATGCTAGGTCTTGTGCCTACTTGGCCTCACTTGCTCACTTCTTGACCTTGCTTGTACTGGGATCTTTCTATACCTGCACTTGCTTGTTTACCTTTATATATCATCTTGCATGGGAACTGGCCTTTTGGCTTTTGCTCTTGTGCTCAAATTGTGTGGTGACGTTGTGATCCACCCTGAGCTTGCTTTGCTTTGCTTGACTTCTTGCTTGACTACATTGTGTGGTGACGTTGTGATCCACCCCCATAGGCAAAGTGGGGGAGAACAAGGGGTCACAAGACCAGTCAAGAAAAGCAAAGCAAGCTCGGGGTGGATCACAACATCACCACACACTCAAGCACAAGCAAAGGGGCCACAACGCCAGTTCACATGCAAAGGTATATATGCAACAACAGTACAGTGATCACTACCTAGCAAGAGTAAGCATGTAGGTATATATATATAGATCACAGTACAACCAGGGTCTACAGCAAGTGAGGAAACGTAGGCACCAAGCCTAGAGCAGTGCAGAAGCGCTAATGATCACCAGCCGAAACGGCCTTGTTGAACACATCAGCAGTTTTGGCCCAGGTGGGCACGTGAGCGACACAATGCTGACCACACTGCTGCAAGTCTCGAGCAAGGAAGTAACGCAGAGCGATATACTTTGTTCAGTGCTCCAGTCTATGGTCGTGACACAAGGCAATGGCAGCCTTGTTGTTGATGTACAGAACTGGAAGAGAACAAAGCCTCTCTCCCAAGTCAGTCAGCAGGTAGGTAAGCCAGCGTAGCTCCTGTGCAGCCACAGCTGTGGCGTAGATCTCAGCCTCACAACTGGAGTTGAGAACAGAAGACGAACGAGCAGACCGCCAATAAACAGAGCTAGAGCCAAGGCTGAACGTGTAACCCTTTGACGACCGCTGCATAGCCAGATCGTCAACCCAAGAAGTGTCTGACTGCCCAGTGAGGACAACAGAGCTCCGCCCTCCAAGCACGAGCCCCATGCCCGATGTATTGCACAGGTAGCGCAGTACCCTCTTCGGAGCATCCATGTGCACCTTTTGGTGCCTACCAGGAGCCACGTAGCGTGCCAGAAGGCCAAGAGGGTACGCAAGGTCAGGACGAGTGCAGTTCATTAGGTACATGAGGTAGCCCACTAGCTCTGGGTACGGGCTACTCAGCTCTACGCACTCGTCCAAAGGTGGAGCTGAGAGCGAGTGACCTCTAGCGAGAGGAGTGGACTGTGGCAAGGACCAAGTGAAGCCGAAGCGCTGAAGGACCTGCTGCACCATGTGTGACTGATTCAGGGTGATGGTGCGGCGTGCTCTGTCCCGGGTGATATGCAAGCCAAGGTAACTGCGCAGCTCACCCAGGTCTGTGCACGTGTGTCTCTTCTACAGCTCCGACTTCATCACAAAGGCAAGAGCCTCTATGTCAGCAATGGCAAAGACCAAGTCGTCGACATACACGAGGATGTAGAATGGCGGCAGTGAAGTGTCAGTGCGTAGAAACAGCGACGGGTCAGCAGTGGAAGGGGCAAACCCAAGAGCCGCAAGTATCGACCTCAGTGTATCGTGCCACTCACGAGGCGCATGACGGAGACCGTAGACTGGCCGATGGAGGCTCCACTAGGTACCAACAAGGAACGACCCAGTGAAGCTAGGTGGGCGGCGCAACCAGATCTCCTCGTGCAGACTGCCCTGTAAGAACGCTATGCTGAAGTCCAGAGACTGAAGCTCGTAGTCATGCTGAGAGGCAACGTGCAGTAGCACCCAAAGAGTGGTCATCTTTGGGGTAGGGGAGAATGTATGGAAGAAGTCAACTCCCTATCGCTGACTAAAGCCTTGTGCAACGTAATGAGCCTTGAAGACAGGCGGAGAACCCGGCGGCCGCTTTACCCTGAAAATCCACATGCCATCGACGATTTTCGCCCCAAGAGGGGGAACCTCATCGACGTAAGTGCCTGTGGACTTACAGGATTCCATCTCTGAGTCCATGGCTGTCTGCTACTTAGAGGAGTACTCACCCGCGATTGCCTCAGCGTAAGAGCGCGGGGTCGGGATGTCTAGGGCATCCGGGTCTCCCTCAGAGGCAAGCAGCATGGCCACGAGACGAGGCGCAGCGGCTGCAAGACACTCAAAGTCCTCCTGCCTGTCCTCAAGGACGTCCGTGCCAAGAGCACACTCACCCCCAACGGACGGAGGACAGACAGACTCAGACTCAGACTCAGCAACAAGACTAGCGGCGTAGTCTAGACGACAGGCAGCAGCAAAGTCAACAAGCTCAGGGACTAAGGCAGACGCAGGAGCAGACTAAAACGATGGGTGAGTGACTACACTGGCGAGCAGACGCGTGACAGTAGGGTGAGCAGCACGAACTTGGTCGGACTCAAGGTCCTGAACGTTAGGCAGAGAAGACGCAGGAGGAGATGGTAGGGGAACACGCTGTGGAATAGAGGAAGGACGAAGCGCCATAGCGTGCGTGCCAGGGACAGGAGGCTGACGCTGACGAGGAACACAACGACCATTCCGACCAGCGCGAACAGGCAAGACAGGATGAGACGCAAGCTCACGACGCTCTGTAAGGTAGTCTGTCTGCTTAGTGTAAGGAGAAGGAGCAGGCAGTTGTGCGCCGGGCTAGAACAGGAGGCCAGTGGAAGACGGGAGGCTAAGAATGTGGCGAAGCACGGAGTCAGGCGGTGGCTGAGACGACGGTGACGGCGGAGCGAAAACAGTCGCGACGGTGTAGGGCCACCAGTACCTGTAGCTCAAGTGCCTCTAGCAGCTACACAACCTCCAGCTTCGGCGCCTCCAAATCCAGTGACTCCAGCAGCAGCACCTCCAGCTCCAGCACCTCCAGCTCTAGGGACTCTAGCAGCAATACCTCCAGCTCCAGCGCCTCTGGCAACTCCAGAACCTTCAGCTCCTACGCCACCAGTAGCAGCACCTCCAGAATCGGCACCTCCAGCCTCATGGTCCCCAACTCAAGGGTCGACAGGACCAGCGCCAGGGCCTCCAGCAGCAGCATCCTGAGAACCGGCACCTCCAGCTCCAGGGTCTCCAACTCTAGGGTCGACAGCACCAGCTCCAGGGCCTGCAGTACCTCCAGCAACAGCACCCCTAGAGCCGACACCTCCAGCTCCAGGAGTAGTACTCGCCACGACAGCTCCAGTACCTCCAGTACGAACACCTCCAGAACCAGAGACACCAGCACCCCCAGCGCCTCCACGACAAGCAGCTCCACTAGCACGACTCCTCGGGCAAGTTCGCGACGCAAGCCACTCTCGTGCCTGCTGTGGTGAGACAGGCCCGCGTCGTGAAACGAGACCCAGAGGAACGCCAACAGACTCACCACCCCTTGGCTCCGCACCCCCCAGCACCTCACAGACGGGCTTAGCAACCCCAGATTCCGTAGCCGCAGGCTCAGCACCCCCAACCTCCGCACTCCCCAACACCTCACGCATAGGCTCAGCACCCTCAAAAGCAGCACCCCCAGTAGCACCTTCCGCAGCAGCACTTGAGACGCTAGTGACTTCTACGGGATCAGCCAAGGGGGGCGGGTCTACCCGAGACACACCTGAAGGAGCAAGAACCTGAGGGGGGAGGGGTCCTACCAGAGGGGGACTTGGAGCAAGGAAAAGCAGCGGGGGAGGGGGAGGGGCAGTGCGGTAGGGGAAGAGACGGAAGAAAGGAACCGACTCGTCAAAGGTGACGTCATGAGAGAGGAAGACACGGCGCGAGGTGGGGTGCTAAAACTGCCAGCCAGGCGTGTCATGGACAAAGCCAAGGAAGACACAAGGAATGGTGCGGGAGGAGAGCTTGTCCACGGTCGTATCGCGGACAAGGGCACGAGCACCCCAGACCCGGAAATGCGACGCATTGCAAACCTCCCCCGTCCAATGTAGTCTGGGTGAGGACGGGACCAGAGGTTGAGCTGCTGCACGGTGTATCGGACCACAAACGGCCATAGAAAATGGGGAGTTGCCGCATGAATCAAGGAGGTACGAGCGACCTCCATGACTAAGCCAATGTGGCGCTCAGCAACCCCATTTTGCTGTGGTGAGCCTGGAAGCGTGAACGACTTCTTGATGCCCTCCCCCTGACAGAAGGCTCACAAGAGGTCGGAGGTGAACTCACCACCTCTATCAGAGTGCAAACGCAGGACAGGAAGGTCTGGGCGGAACCTGCGGCAGAGCCGGAGATGAACTGCTCGGATCGAAGGGATCAGGACAGCAAGGACCTCACCCTTGGTGCACAAGGGGAAGACCGTGGTGTACCGCGAGTAGTCGTCGACAACCAGCAGAAAGTACCACTCACAGCCCTGTCCAGGAACGCAGGGTGGGCCCCACACGTCCACGTTGAGGGTCTACAAAGGAGCCTCTGTGGGGGGAAACGAGGAGGAGTGAGGAGCGGCGTGTTGCCGCACCTTGACGCAACAAAGGCAGGGCGGCAGAGGCGAGGCAGGGAGGGGTGGGAGAGACCTGGGAAGACCAGACACAAGGAGGCAACGGTGCATGCCATGTAGACGTGGCAAGGAGAGACACTCACAAGGAGAGACTACCTGACCTGACCAGACACCTGACCGGTGGCAGCTACCTGAGGAGGCGCAGTCGTCAGTGTAAAGACTCGACCCTAGCCGACGGGTAGACGTGGCCAGGTGGCGGCCGGTCCGGGAGCACATACAGATTGCCACACGCTGTCTTCCACGGGTTAAGGTGTCAACCCACTGGTCCTGGAGAACTGCGTTGCTCACCAAGTTCATAGAGAACGAGGGGAGGTGGAAGCCTGTCAGTGAGCCGGACGGAACCGCCGGGCACGGAAGCACAGTGGTGGACCGTGCAAGAACTGGGCCCCCTGAGGGGTCAGCCAAAGAGACTATAACAGGTGCAGTGAGTGGTGCGAGTGCAGTATTTTCATGAAAGAAATAGCGGGAAGCACCTGAGTCAAGCGTGAAGGTGTGCAAGGCCTCATCAGGCACAGTACCTGAGGAAGCAGACTCGCTAGCACCTAAGGCAGCAGCCTCACTAGCACCTAGAACAGCAACCTCTATACTGGGGTCGTACTGCACGCACATGTGACAATCACTCTTAGCACCACCAGGCAAAGCAGACATGGCAGTAAGGATGGCGTCATAGTCTAAAGCAAAGACAGCAACGCCCGACCTAAGCAGCTCAATCCAGGGGGGAATCTCAGCCTCGTCGCCACACTTTGTGCGCCAGGCGTAAGTCAAATAGGCGACGCAGCGGGACTGTGCGTGACCACGTGTCCCACAGGTCTCACCAGCTCGACGACCTGTGCGAATGACGTACGGGCAGCGACCCGGACTCGAAGACGGCCCACGCTGGTAAAGCCACTCACGAAGCTGCCAGGGGGTAAGGGTCGGACGCCGTCGTAGCTGCATCTGGCTACCGCTTGACACTCCGCACCAAACAGCGCCACAGTGACTGCTACTACGGCCGCCACCACTCCCACTGCTGCCACCACTGCCGTCACCACTCCCACCGGTACGACAAAGGGAAGTCATGGCGGGCAAGCTAGGAGGAGCGCGACCTCTAGGGCAGTACGGAGTGAAGGCAGTAGGACGAGTAGCAGAAGCAGCAGTAAGAGCAGCAGGGCGGCGCGTGGCCAGAGCAGGGCGGTGCGCGGCCACATGAGGGCAGTAGCAAGTAATAGCTCCTAGGGCAGAAGCACCTAGGGCCCTCTTTTTTTTTTTTTTTTTTGGGTTTAGCGGGGCGCTGGCGCAGAGTAGGGCGCTGGCGCAGGGCAGGGCGCAGATGCAGGGCAGGGCGCTGGCGCAGGGCAGGGCGCCAGCGCGCGCAGGGCAGGGCGCTGGCGCAGGCTGTAGCAGTACGTGACGCGAGAATTACAGTGCGGTACCCTAAACCCTAAACCCATATAGTGGGGTAGCCCATATAGTAGGGTTTAGGGTACCATACGCGTGATCAATGGTTGCATTGAATGAAATCTGGGTACAAGTACTGACCCTACTTTCGGGCTGTACCCCATATGGGCTACCCCACTATATCTTACACAAAACCAACACATATATAGTTTGAGAGCTGATGTGTTGGCTGATAATTCCGTTTTTTTTTTTTAAGTGTTGGCCGATTGTTAATGTTTTTTCTTATGTATTGGCTGATTTTCTAGGGTTTTTTTACAAGTGTTCGCTGATCGATCCGACTTGTAACGAGACTGTAGGCTGAATTCACGCTATTACAGATTCGTGCTATGCCAGATTCGGCTGTCCAGGTACATCCACCGCCAATCACGCAACTGTTGCCATGTACATTGCCGACATGGGGGGAAAACGAATTCTTCGTGACGCGTCGGTTGCTTCGTTGTCACCGACAGAATGCAGTAATTGATGTGATTGGTTGTTTAACCAATCACATCCCTTATGGGCCAATCACTTGTCAAACCATATATGTGCTAGTTGTGTGTACGCTATAGTGGGGTAGGTAGCCCATGTGGGATACAACCCAATACTAGGGCTAGTACTTGTACCCACAATTCACTCAATGCACTCATTCCTACTTGCTATCTTGACATGGTTTCATAGTAGTAGGTCCGTAGGACCCTTTTTTTTTTCGGGCCCACCATACTTAGCTTCTGACTGCAGTTACCACTTTACCCCACTACCCTGCGCCGCGCTGCCCCGCGCACGCCCTGCCTTGCCCCGCGTCGCGCTGCCTCGCGCATGCCCTGCCCTACCTTACCTGGCGTCACCCTGCGCCAGCGCCTTGCGCCAGCGCCCTGCCCTGCGCTAGCGCTCTGCCCTGCGCCAGTGACCTACCCTGCGCCAGCGCCCAGCCTTGCGCCAGTGCCCTGCCCTGCGCCAACGCCCTGCCGTGCACTGGCGCCTTGCCCTGCGCCGGCGCCCTGCCCTGCACCAGCGCCCTGCCTTGCGCCAGCGCCCTGCCCTGCGCCAACGCCCTGCTCTGCGCCAGCGCCCTGCCCTGTGCCAACGCCCTGCCCTGCACCAGCACCCTGCCCTTCGCCCATGCTGTGGCCCTGCACATTGCACTCTGATGTAGCCCGCGCGTTGCGCCCTAACGCAGCCCACGAGTCGCACACTGCTGCCTCGCGCGTCACGCTCTGGTGCAGCCCGCGCGTCGCGCCCTAAGGCAGCCCGTCGCGTCTCGCTCTACTACCCCTTGTGTCACGCACTACTGCAGCCTGCACCAGCGCCCTGCCCTACGCCAACGCCGTGCGCGGCGCCCACTGCACCAGCGCCCTGCCCTACGCCAACGCCGTGCGCGGCGCCCACTGCACCAGCGCCCTGCCCTACGCCAACGCCCTGCTTTGCGTCAGCGCCTTGCTAAACCCTAAATACAATTAATTTATATATATTAAAAAAAGGGCCCTTGGTGCTTCTTCCCTAGGAGCTACTGCCTGCTACTGCCGTGCTGTGGCCGGGCGCCGCCCTGCTCTAGCCGCGTGCCGCCCTGCTGCTCTTACTGCTGCTGCTGCTACTTCTGTTATTGCCTTCACTCCGTACTTCCCTATAGGTCGCGCTCCTCCTAGCTTGCCCGCCATGACTTCCCTTTGTCGTACCGGTGGGAGTGGTGACGGGGGTGGTGGCAGCAGTGAGAGTGGTGGCGGCCGTAGTAGAAGTCACTGTGGCACTGTTTGGTGCGGAGTGTCTGGCGGTGGCCAGATGCAGCTACGGCGGCGTCCGACCCTTACGCCCCGGCAGCTTCGTGAGTGGCTTTACTAGCGTGGGCCGTCTTCGAGTCCGGGTCGCTGCCTGTACGACATTCGCACAGGTCGTCGAGCTGGTGAGACCTGTGGGACACCTGGTCACACACAGTCCCACTGCTTCGCGTATTTGACTTGCGCCTGGTGCACAAAGTTTGGCAACGAGGCTGAGATTCCCCCCTGGCTTGAGCTGCTTAGGTCGTGCGTTGCTGTCTTTGCTTTAGACTATGACGCCATCCTTACTGCCATGTCAGCTTTGCCTGGTGGTGCTGAGAGTGATTGTGAGCAACGCAGGCTACGAACTTGGTGAGCAGCGCACACCTTAACCCCTGAGGACAGCGTGTGGCGATTTGTACGTGCTCCCGGACCGGCCGCCACCTGGCCACGTTTACCCGTTGGCCAGGGTCGAGTCTTTACACACTAACGATTGCGCCTCCTGAGGTAGCTGCTACTCGTCAGGTGTCTGCGTCAGGTCAGATAGCCTCCCCTTGTGAGTGTCGCTCCCTGTCGCACCAGACTCTTCTCTAGCACTACCGTCCGGGTCACCCCTCCTTGCCACGTCTACGTGGCATGCACCGTCGCCTCCTTGTGTCTAGTCTTCCCAGGTCTATCCCTCCCCTCCCTACCTCGCCTGCGCCGCCCTGCCTTCCTTGCGTCGAGGGGCGGCAGCGCGCCGCTCCTCACTCCTCCTCGTTTCCCCCCACAGAGGCTCCTCTGTAGACCCTCCACCTGGACGTGTGGGGCCCAGCCTGCGTTCCTGGACAGGGCGGTGAGTGGTACTTTCTGCTGGTTGTCGACGACTACTCGCGGTAAACCAAGATCTTCCCCTTGCACACCAAGGGTGAGGTCCCTGCTGTCCTGATCCCTTGGATCCGAGCAGTTCGTCTCCGGCTCCGCCACAGGTTCCGCCAGGGCCTTCCTGTCCTGCGTCTACACTCGAACAGGGGTGGTGAGTTCACCTCTGACCTCTTGCAGGCCTTCTTTCAGGGGGAGAGCATCGAGCAATCGTTCACGCTTCCGGGCTCACCACAGCAAAACAAGGTTGCTGAGCACCGCATTGGCTTAGTCATGGAGGTCGCTCGTACCTCCTTGATTCATGCGGCAGCTCCCCATTTTCTGTGGCCGTTTGCGGTCCGGTACGCCGCGCAGCAGCTCAACCTCTGGCCCCGTGTCTCCTTGCCGGAGACCTCGCCCACACTGCGTTCGACGGGGGAGGTTGGCGATGCATCGCGTTTCTGAGTCTTGGGTGCTCGTGCCGTTGTCCGGGATACCACCGCGGACAAACTCTCCTCCCGCACCATTCCCTGTATCTTCTTTGGCTTTGTCACTGACGTGCCTGGCTGGCAGTTTTACCACCCCACCTCGCGCCGTGTCTTCCCCTCACAGGATGTCACCTTTGACGAGTAGGTTCGTTTCTACCGTCTCTTCCCCTACCGCCCTGCCCCTCTCCCTCCCCCGTTGCTTTTCCTCACTCCAGGTACCCCTCCGGTAGACCCCCTCCCCCCTCAGGGTCCTGCTCCTTCATGTGTGTCTCAGGTAGAACTGCCCCCCTTGGCTGAGCCTGTAGAGGTCACTAGTGACTCAGGTGCTGCTGCGGGAGGTGCTACTAGGGGTGCTGCTCCTAAGGTTGCTGAGCCTGCGCGTGAGGTGGTGGGGAGTGCGGAGCGTGGGGGTTGCTGAGCTTGCTGCTGCGGAGTCTGGGGGTGCTGAGCTCGTCCGTGAGGTGCCTGGGGGTGCGGAGCCGGCCCGTGTCCGTGGACAGGGCCACGAGCAGTACTTCCTGCTGGTCGTCAACGACTACACGCGTTACACCACGGTCATCCCCTTGCACACCAAGGGTGAGGTCCGTGATGTTTTGATCCCTTGGATCCGCGCTGCTCGTCTCCAGCTCCGCGAGTGGTTTGGGACGGAGTTTCCCGTCCTGCTTTTGCACTCTGATAAAGGTGGGGAGTTTTCCTCTGCCCTCTTCACAGCCTCCTGTGCGGAGCACGGAATTCGGCAGATGTTCACGCTTCCGGCCTCTTCAGAGAAAAATGGTGTTGTTGAGCGCCGCATTGGCTTGGTCATGGAGGTCGCTCGTTCGTCCATGATCCATGCGGCTGCCCCCCATTTTCTGTGGCCATTTGCAGTCCAATACGCCACGCATCAGCTCAACCTTTGGCCCCGTGTCTCCTTGCCGGAGACCTCGCCCACACTGGTGTGGACGCGGAAGGTTGGCGATGCATCGCGTTTCCGGGTATGGGGTGCTCATGCCTTTGTCCAGGATACCGCTGTGGACAAACTCTCCGCCCGCTGCCCGTGCTGTTCATTATGTCTTCCTTGGCTTTGTCCCTGACGCGCCTGGTTGGCAGTTTTACCACCCCACCTCGTGCCATGTCTTCCCCTCTCAGGACGTCACGTTCGATGAGTTCGTTCCCTTTTACCGTCTCTTCCCCTACCGCACTGCCCCTCTCCCCCCCCCGCCGCTCTTCCTTGCTCCAGATGCTCCCTAGGTAGACCCCCTCCCCACTCCCGGTCCTGCTCCTTCAGGTGTGACTCAGGTAGACCCTCCTCCCTTGACTGCGCCAGTTGAGGTCACTGGTGACTCAAGTCCTGCTGAGGGTGGTTCTGCTCGGGGTGCTGCCTCTGGTGGTGCTGAGCCAGGGGGTGCGGAGCCTGGGGGTGCTGAGCCTTGGGGTGCGGCGCCTGGGGGTGCTGAGCCTGGGGGTGCGGAGACAGGAGGTGCTGAGCCTGGACGTGAGGAGTCTGGGGGTGCTGAGCCTGGGGGTACTGAGTCTGGGGGTGCTGCACCTGGGGGCGCTGAGGCGTATGGTGAATAGTCTCCTTGGGGCGGCCGTCTCCGCAATTGCTCTGCTGGTATGTCGCCGCTGCACTCTCGTCGTCGACTCCCTCTCTCCCCACAGCAACTGCGTGAGTGGTACGTTGGACATCAGGGTAGCGTTGCTCGAGCTAGGGGCCCTATTGCGGGAGGCGCTGGTGCTGGTGTCTCTACGACTGGAGTTGATTCTGCTGGAGGTTCTGGAGCTACAGCGGGTGCTGGAGCTGGAGGTTCTGGGCTGCTGAGGGTGCTGGCGCTGGAGGTTCTAGAGCTCTTGCGGGTGCTGGCACTGAGGATTCTGAGTATGCTTTTGTGCGGTCTCCTTGGAGTAGCCGCCTTTGTCCGCGTGTGCCTCTCACCTCACAGCAGCTGCACGACTGGTACGGTCGCCGTCAAGGTCGCCCTTCTGGAGCTCGGGGCTCTGCCGCTGGAGGTACTTCTGCTGCCGTCACTGGAGCTGGGAGTGGTGCTGGTCCCGCAGGTGCTCGTACTGGAGGTACTGGAGCTGTTGGGGCTGGAGGTGCTGAGCCTGAGGGTGCTACTGCTGGAGACCCTGGGTCTGGAGGTGCTGTTGCTGGAGACACTGAGGCTGGAGACCATGGGACTAGAGGTGCCGGTTCTGGGGGTGGTGCTGCTGGTGGAGCTGGTCCTGGAGGAGCTGGTGCTGAGGATTCTGGAGCTGCTCGAGGTGCTAGGGGTGCTGGGGGTGCTGGAGCTGCTGGTGCTGGTGGAGCTCCACAGCCGCGCCTGTTCTTTGCTCTAACGTCTCCCTCGTCTCAGCCACCGTCTGACTCTACCTCGTCAGGTTCTTAGTCTCCCTTTGTCTACTGGTCTTCCGTTACAGCCTCGCTCACAGCTGCCTGCTCCTTCTTCTTACACTGAGCGGATAGGGGGTCTCAGTGAGCGTCGTGAGCCTGCGTTGCGTCCTATCTCGCCTGTCCATTCTGGTCGACCTGTTCGTCATGTTCCTCGTTTGAGTCACTCGGCTCTCATCGGCACCCACCTCGTAGTCCGTCGTCCTTCCTCTCCTCCGCATCGTGTTCCCCCGCCATCCCCTCTTGCGCCTTCTCTGCCTACCATTCCTGAGCCTGAAACTGACCGCACCCGTGCTGCTCACCCAATTGTCACACGTCTACTAGCCACAGTTGTCACTCTCCCGTCGTTTGAGTCTGCTGCTGCGTCTGCCTTCGTTGCTGAGCTTGTTGACTTTGCTGCTGCCTGTCGTCTAGACTAAGCCGCTAGTCTTGTTGCTGAGTCTGAGTCTGTCTATCCTCCGTGCGTCGAGGGTGAGAGTGCTATTGGCAAGAACGTCCTTGAGGACAGGCACAAGGACCTTGAGTGTCTTGCAGCCGCTGCGCCCCATCTCGTGTCCATGCTGCTTGCCCTTGAGGGAGACCCGGATGCTCCACACATCCCGACCCCGCGCTCTTACGCTGAGGCAATCGCGGGTGAGTACTCCTCTCAGTGGCAGACAGCCATGGATGCAGAGATGGAATCCTGGAAGTCCACAGGCACCTACGTTGACAAGGTTCCCCCTCCTGGGGCGAACACCGTCAGTGGCATGTGGATTTTCAGGGTGAAGCGGCCGCCGGGTTCTCCGCCTGTCTTCAAGGCTTGTTATGTTGCTCAAAGGTTCAGTCAGCAAGAGGGAGTAGACTTCTTTCAGACCTTCTCTCCCACCCCAAAGATGACCACTCTTTGGGTACTGCTGCACGTTGCCACTCAGCGTGACTACGAGCTTCACTCTCTTGACTTCAGCACAGCTTTCTTACAGAGCAGTCTACACGAGGAGATCTGGCTGCGCCACCCACCTGGCTTCACTGGGTCGTTCCCTCTTGGTACCCAGTGGAGCCTCCGGTGGCTAGTCTACGGTCTCCGCCAGGCACCACGTGAGTGGCACGACACACTGAGGACTACACTTGCAGCTCTTGGGTTTGCTCCGTCGACTTCTGACCCGTCGCTGTTCCTGCGCACCGACACGTCGCTGCCACCGTTTTACGTCCTCGTGTACGTTGACGACTTGGTCTTTGCCACTACTGATATTGAGGCTTGAGGAAATTAGAACGAGAATGAATGACTATGGAATGAACGTGATACAAATATGCAACCCTAGAAATGTGTACCCCATATGGGCTACCCCACTATAGCCTGCACAACATTATAATTTGACACACCCCCATAGGCAAAGTGGGGGAGAACAAGGGGTCACAAGACCAGTCAAACAAAGCAAAGCAAAGCTCCGGGTGGATCACAACGTCACCAGACATTCCGAGCACAAGTTCAAGGCCAGAAAGCCAGTTCACATGCAGGAGCACAAATATATATAAGAGGCTAAGCAAGCAAGAGCAGGAGTATATGTATGTGACAGTACAAGCAAGGTCAAGAAGTGAGCAAGTGAGGCAAGACAAGGACAAGACCAAGCTGAGTACAGAAGCGCTGATGATCACAAGGCGCAAGTGCCAAGAGCACACTCACCCCCGACGGACGTAGGACAGACAGACGCAGACTCAGCAACGAGACTAGTAGCGTAGTCTAGACGATAGCGAGCAGCAAAGTCGACAAGCTCGGCAACAAGAGCAGACGCAGCAGTGGACTCAAAAGAGGGGTCAGTGACGACACTAGCAAGGAGACGCGTGACAGTAGGACTGGCAGCACCAAGAGAGTCCGACTCCGGGTCGGCAAGGGCAGGAAGAGAGGACTCAAGAGGAGAAGGCAAATGGGCACGCAGAGGATCAGTGGACGGACGCAGAGACATCTGGTGCGTGCCAGGGACAGGAGGAGGATGCTGACGCGAACCGCGACCACAAGTGCGAGCAGCACGAAAAGGCGACGCAGGATGAGACGCACGCTCACGACGCTCAGCAAGACCTCCAGTAGGACCAGTATAGGGAGAAGGAGCAGGCAGTGGGGAGGCCGGCGGTAACTGTGACTGTGACTGGACAGGCGGTGGACACTCTAAGGGCGGAGGAAGACCAAGAACCTGCTGAAGGAGCGGAACAAAGTACGGCCGAGGCCGCGCGGTAACTCCAGACACAGCAGGGACAGCACTAGCACCCCCAGTGGTAGCACCAGCGCCAAGAGCACCTCCAGCTCCAGTACCTCCAGCACCACCAGCAGCACGCGCAGCAGGGACGCCGCTAGGATTGACAGCAGTAGCCTCAGCGCCAACACCCTCAGCAGCTCCAACTCCAGTCGCACTCGGAGGCCCAGCAGCTCAAGCACTCCCAGGGCTAGTACCTCCGAGACCGGCGGCACCAGCATCCTCAGCTGCCGAAGAAGCACCAGCTCCAGCAGTACGCCTCCAGCGCCGGGCAAACCACTCGCCGGCTCCTGTGGAGAGAGTGTCTCCCGCCGAGACGAAGCACCCGGAGAACCACCAGGCCCAGAACTTCCAGACTCCACACGAGCAGGTCCACCGGCCGGGGGCTCCGCACCCCCAGGCTCAGCAGCTCAACACATGGCACCCCCTGGCTCAGCAGCTCCAGACGCAGCACCCCCAGGCTCAGCAGCTCCAGACGCAGCACCCCCAGGCGAAGGAACCCCAGGCTCAGCACCCCTAGTCGTAGCACCCCCAGGCTCAGCACCCGCAGTCGCAGCACCCCCAGGCTCAGCACCCACTCGCGCAGCACCCGCAGAGTCAGCACCCCCAAGCTCAGCACCCGCAGCAGTACCAGAGTCACCAGCAACCTCGACCGGCTCGACTGCGTCTACCTAAGACACACCTAAAGGGGCAGGACCCTGAGGGGGGAGGGGGTCTACCTGGGGGGGACCGGGTACAAGGAAGTGCGGCGGCGGGGGGAGGGAAGGAGTGCGGTAGGGGAAGAGACGGTAGTAGGGGACCGACTCGTCAATCGTGACGTCGTGGGAGGACAGAACACGACGAGAGGAGGGGTGGTAGAACTGCCACCCTGGTGCGTCAGGGGGGAAGCCAAGGAAGACACAGGGAGCAGCACGAGGGGACAGCTTGTCCGCAGACAAGTCGCAGACAAACGCCCAAGATCCCCAGACACGGAACGCAAACGCATCGCCTACCTTCCCCGTCCACTGTAAGAGTTGGGGAGGTCTCTGGCATGGAGACCCTGGGGTGAAGGTTGATCTGATGCGCCGCGTACCGAACCGCAAACGGCCACTGAAAATGGGGGGCAGCCGCATGCATCATGGACGTACGGGCGACGTCCATGACCACGCCTATGCGGCGCTCAGCAATCCCATTTTGCTGTGGAGAGTCCGGAAGCGTAAAGGTCTGGCGGATGCCTCGCGCACGATAGTAGGCTCACAGAATGCCAGAGGAGAACTCTCCGCCTCGGTCAGAGTGCAGACGCAGAACAGGAAAGTCCGAGCCGAAGCTCCTCCTGAGCTGGAGACGAGCTGCGCGGATCCAGTCGATCAACACCTCAGTGACATCACCCTTGCTGCGCAAGGGGAAGACTGTGGTGTAATGCGAGTAGTCGTCAACCACCAGCAGAAAGTAGCGCTTGTGACCCTGTCCACGGACGCGGGCGGGGCCCCACACGTCCATGTGAAGCGTCCGCAGCGGGGCCTCTGTCGGGGGAAACTAAGAGGAGTGAGGGGCAGCCCGGAGTCGCCCCTCGACACAGGGAACACAGGAAGGACCAGGCCCTGGAGGAAGGGGAGGGAGGGATCGGGGGAGACCAGAGAGAAGGACACGGGAAGCCATGCCTCGGAGACGAGGCAGGGAGGGGTGACCAAGACGGTGGTGCCACAGGAGAGTCTCGTGAGACAGGAGGCGAAACGAGCAGGGGGCAGACTCAGGACCAGACCTTGACGCTGCAGCAAACACCTGACCCGACGCAGCTACCTGACCAGACAAAGGGACAGGAGGAGACCCAGTGGTCAGGGTGTAGAGGCTTGACCCCGGCCGACGCGTAAACGTGGCAAGGTGCCGGCCTGTGCGAGCATCTGAGCAGTGGGTCACCCGCTGAGTCGCAGGAGTAAACTGGTGAGCCCCCGCATCGTGCAGGTCAGCACCACTCACCAAGTTCGTAGAGAACGAGGGGAGGTAAAGACCAGACAAGGTGCCCGAGGGGGCAGCCGGACACGGGAGGACAGTGGAGAAGTGAGAGAGGACAGGACCCCGAGAGGGGTCTGCCAGGGAGACTGCAACCGGCTGACCAAGCGGCGTGAGTGTGGTGCGGTCTCGAAAGAAGGAGCGAGAAGCCCCTGAGTCAAGTGTGAAGGTGAGGGAGGCCGAAGCCGACGTGGTACCTGAGAGCGCAGACTCACCAGCACATGAGGGCGCAGACGCACTGGCACCTAGAGTAGCAGCCTCACGAGCACCTAGAGCAGCAGTACCAATGCCCGGGTCGGGCGGGAAACACTGGTAACAGTCACCCTCGTCACTAATAGTCACAGCATACATGGCAGCAAGGATAGCATCAAAGTCAAGATCATAGATAGCTACGCCTACCCTAGACAGCTCTCCCCAGCAGGGGATCTCACTGGCCTCTGGAAACTGCTGGCGCCAAGCGTCCGTCAGGTGGCCAAAGCAGTGCTGGGTGGGGTGGGCACCCCCACACTGGTCACCCGCGCGGTCGTCGGAGCAAAGGACGTAGGTGCACAGACCGAAACCCCCACCACGCTGACGCTGGGCGTACCACTCACGGAGCTGCTGAGGAGGGGGAATATCGTGAGAACGCTGTTGCTGCTGCTGCTGCTGGCGCTGACCACCACCAGAGCTGCTCCGCTGCGAAGCGCCACCCCGACCACCTCCACCTCCTCCACCACCGCCTCCTCCACCTCCGCCACCACCGCCGCCTCCGCTAGCACTGCCGCCGCCTCCGCCTCCAATGCTGCCACCGACACCTCCACCCCCGCCACCACTCCCACCGCCACCTCCACTCCCTCCGCCGCCTCCACCGCCACCCCCACCGCCCCCGCTAGCTCCACCCGCGCCCTTGCCCCCCTTGCCCTTGCCAAAGCGGCGTCTCCCACTAGGGGCAGACGCCGCACCGACCGACTCAAGACCAACGAGGTCGGCCGCAGTGGCAGAGGCGACAGAGGGCAAAAGGGGGGAAGGAGAACACCCCTCAAAGATGGGGGTGCAAGGGACACCTCGAGAGGCTCCTACAGCGACTATGCTCTTCTCCGCTGCTAGGAGGGCCTTCTCTAAGAGGTCAACAGTGAGAATGGTGGGACAGACGGAGAGGAAGTGGTCCCGGACTACACGAAGGGAGTCAGGGAGGCGGGTGACTATATAATAGAGAGTGTTGTACATGGGGGAGGGGGTTCTTGGCGCTGAACTCAGCAGGAAGCGCGGCTCGGTAGCGAGTGTCACTAGTGCGGAGGTGCGTAATGAGGTCAGCGACTGTGGCAAAGGCAGCAAGGTCAGGGAAGAGGTACGGTAGCATGAGGCAGCTTTGTGCAGCAGTGGACGGGGGAAGAGTAGCGCGCAACTACAGCGTCGTACAAGGTCTGAGCACTCTTGTACTGACTAAACTGCGCGCGCTCAGTGGTAGGCAGGTGGCGACGCACAGCACGACATGCAGCAGCATCGCGCGTGGCCCACTGGGAGCGAACAGTGGGGTGAGCATCAGCAGCAGGGGCAGGAGAGGCGCTAGAGGTGAGGTCAAAGAGAGAGAGACCGTCTGCCCTATCGCACTGTAAGAACAGCTGCAGGTCGTCGACCCAGACCTCAAAGTCAATGGCTTGACCCTCAGCGTCAAACGCGAGGACACTAGGGATAGCCATGACAACAGTGGACTAGCAGTACCAACTATAGGACAGGGGCAGTGCAGTCATAGAAGCGCTGCTCACACCAGACAGGGCGGATCAGGCAGCTCAGCAGCACAGCAACACGGCAACACGGCTGCTCGGATGGCTCAGCAGCAATTGCGGCTCCGCGCCACCAGCGGCTCGGCTCCTAAGGCGGCTCGCGTGGCTCGGGCGGCTCGGGCGGGTCGGGCGGCTCGGGCGGCTCGGCTCCTCAGCGGCACACGCGGCTCGGGCGGCTCGGGCGGCTCGAACGGCGCGGGCGGTGTAGGGCGGTAGGGCCGTTGGTAGGGCGGCGGGGCCGCAAGGTAGATGGCGGGGCCGCAGTGGGAGGGGTGGCGGGGCCATAGTGAAGGGCGGCGAGGCCGCCGTGAAGGGCGGCGGGGCCGCTGAGAAGGGCGGCGGGGCCGCAGTGAGAGAGGCGGCGGGGCCGCAGAGAAGGGCGGCGGGGCCGCTGAGAAGGGCGGCGGGGCCGCAGCGAAGGGCGGCGGGGCCGCAGCGAAGGGCGGCGGGGTCGCTGAGACGGGCGGCGGGGCTGCAGCGAAGGGCGGCGGGGCCGCAGTGTGAGGCGCCGGGGCCGAAGGGAAGGGCGGCGGGGCCGCATTGTGAGTCGACGGGGCCGCAACGAAGGGCGGCGGGGCCGCAGCGAAGGGCGGCGGGGCCGCTGAGACGGGCGGCGGGCCTGCAGCGAAGGGCGGCGGGGCCTCAGTGTAAGGCGGCGGGGCCGTAGCGAAGGGCGCCGGGGCCGCTGAGAAGGGCGGCGCGACCGCAGCGAGAGAGGCGGCGGGGCCGCAGCAAAGGGCGGCGAGGCCGCTGAGACGGGCGGCGAGGCCGCAGTGAAGGGCGGCAGGGCCGCATTGTGAGGCGGCGGGTCCGCAGCGAAGGGCGGCGGGGCCGCTAGGGCGTTGGGGCCGCTAGGGCGGCTGGAGAAAGTGAGAGTCCAGAGCGCGACTCGGGCTGAGCGCGCTTAGGGCAGGAAAAAAAAAACTCGATGTGGTGGGCCCTAGGCACAGTTCTCACGGGGGAACCTGCTCGATATCATGAGGAAATTAGAACGAGAATGAATGACTATGGAATAAACGTGATACAAATATTCAACCCTAGAAATGTGTACCCCATATGGGCTACCCCACTATAGCCTACACAACATTATAATTTGACAAGGCTCTTGCCTTGGTGAAGTCGGAGCTGTAGAATAGACACACGTGCATCGACCTGGGTGAACTGCGCAGCTACCTTAGCTTGCAGATCACCCGAGACAGAGCATGCCGCACCATCACCCTGACTCAGTCACACATGGTGCAGCAGGTCGTTTAGCACTTCGGCTTCACCTGGTCCTCGCCACAGCCCACTCCTCTGGCTATAGGCCACTCGCTCTCAGCTCCACCTTCGGACGAGTCCTTAGAGCCGAGTGGCCCATACCCGAAGCTAGTGGGCTGCCTCATGTACCTGATGACCTGCACTCGACCTGACCTTGCGTACCCTCTTGGCCTTCTGGCTTGCTACGTGGCTCCTGGTTGGCACCAAAAGGTGCACATGGATGCTGTGAAGAGGGTACTGCGCTACTTGTGCGGTACGTCGGGCATGGGGCTCATGCTTGGCGGGCGGAGCGCAGTTGTCCTCACTGGGCACTCAGACGCTTCTTGGGTTGACGACCAGGCTACTAGAGGTACTGGAGCTGCCGGGACTAGTACTGCTCCTAGAGCTGGAGGTGTCGGCTCTGGGGGTGCTGCTGCTAGAGGTTCTGGGTCTGAAGGCCCTAGAGTTGGTGCTGTCGACCCTGGCGTTGGAGACCCTGGAGCTGGAGGTGCCGGTTCTGGGGGTGCTGTTGTTGGAGGCCCTGGCGCTGGTCCTGTCGACCCTGGAGTTGGGGACCGTGAGGTTGGAGGTGCCGGTCCTGAGGGTGCTGCTACTAGTGGTGCTGGAGCAGGAGGTTCTAGAGCTGTTGGAGGCGCTGGAGCTGGAGTTATTGCTGCTGGAGTCATTGGAGATGGAGGCACTGCTGCTAGAGGCGCTGGAGTTGGAGGTGCTGCTGCTGGAGTCGCTGGAGCTGGAGATTCTGGAGCTGCTGGAGGCGCTGGAGCTGGAGGTGCTGCTGCTGGAGTCACTGGAGCTGGAGGTGCTGCTGCTGGAGGTGCTGTAGCTGGAGGTTCTGGAGCTGTTGAAGGCGCTGGAGCTACTGGTACTGGTGGCCCTGCACTGTCGCGACTGTTTTTCGCTCCGCCGTCACTGTCGTCTCTGCCACCGCCTGAGTCCTTGCTTCTCTAGGTTCTTAGCCTCCCGTCTTCCACTCGCCTCCCGTTACAGCCCGGTGCACCACGGCCTGCTCCTTCTCCTTACACTGAGCAGACAGACTCGCTTACAGAGCGTCATGAGCATGCGTCTCGTCTTGCCTCACCTGTTTGCGCTGGTCGTACTGGTCGTCGTGTTCCTCGTGAGCGTCCGCCTCCTCTCCCTGGCACGCACGCGCTGGCACTTCGTCCTTCCTCTATTCCACAGCGTGTTCCCCTACCGTCTCCTCCTGCGTCTTCTTTGCCTGACGTTCAGGACTCTGAGTCCGACCTGGTTCGTGCTGCTCACCCTAATGTCACGCGTCTACTAGCCACTGTTGTCACTGACCCGTCATTTGAGTGTGTTGCTACGTCTGCCTTAGTCTCTGGGCTTGTTGACTTTGTTGCTGCCTGTCGTCTCGACTTCGTTGCTAGTCTTGTTGCTAAGTCTGAGTCTGTCTATCCTCCGTCCGTGGGGGGTGAGTGCACTCTTGGCACGGACGTCCTTGAGGACAGCCAGGAGGACTTTGAGTGTCTTGCAGCCGCTGCACCTCGTCTCGTGGCCATGCTGCTTGCCCCTAAGGTAGACCCGGATGCCCCAGACATCCCGACCCCGCGCTCTTACGCTTAGGCGATCGCGAGTGAGTACTCCTCTCAATGGGAGACAGCCATGGATGCAGAGATGGCATCCTGGAAGTCCACAGGCACTTACGTCGATGAGGATCCCCCTCCTGGGGCCAACATCGTCGGTGGGATGTGGATTTTCAAGGTGAAGCGGCCGTCGGGTTCACCGCATGTCTTCAAGGCTCGTTACGTTGCACGAGGCTTCAGTCAGCGACAGGGGGTTGACTTCATTTAGACCTTCTCCCCCACCCCAAAGATTACCACTCTTCGGGTGTTGCTGCACGTTGTCGCTCAGCGTGACTACGAGCTTCAGTCTATGGACTTCAGCATAGCGTTCTTACAGGGCAGCCTGCACGAGGAGATCTGGCTGCGCCACCCACCTGGCTTTACTGGGTTGTTCCCTCCTAGTACCCAGTAGAGCCTCTGTCGACCGGTCTACGGTCTTTGCTAGGCATCTCATGAGTGGCACGACACACTGAGGACGATGCTTGCGGCTCTTGGGTTTGCCCTTTCCACTGCTGATCCGTCGCTGTTCCTGCGCACTGACACTTCACTGCCGCCGTTCTACATCTCCGTGTACATCGACGACTTGGTCTTTGCCACTGCTGACATTGAGGCTCTTGCCTTGGTGAAGTCGGAGCTAGCAGAAGAAACACACGTGCACAGATCTGGGTGAGCTGCGCAGTTACCTTGGCTTGCAGATCACCCGGGACAGCACACGCCGCACCATCAGACTGACTCAATCACACATGGTGCAGCAGGTCCTTTAGCGCTTCCATTTCACCTGGTCCTCGCCACAGCCCACTCCTCTGGCTACAGGCCACTCGCTCTCAGCTCCACCTTCGGACGATCCGTAGAGCCGAATGGTCCATACCCAGAGCTAGTGGGCTGCCTCTTGTACCTGATAACCTGCACTCGACCTGACCTTGCATACCCTCTTGGCCTTCTGGCACGCTACGTGGCTCCTAGTAGGCTCCGAAAGGTGCACATGGGTGCTGTGAAGAGGGGACTGCGCTACTTGTGTAGTACATCGAGCATAGGGCTCGTGCTTGGAGGGCACAGCTCAGTTGTCCTCACTGGGCACTCAGACGCTTCTTGGGTTGACGATCTGGCTACCCAGCGGTCGTCAAAGGGTTACACGTTCAGCCTTGGCTTTGGCTCTGTTTCTTGGCATTCTACTCGCTCGTCTTCTGTTCGCAGGTCCAGTTGTGAGAATGAGATCTACGCCACGGCCATGGCTACACAGGAGCTACGCTGGCTTACCTACTTGCTGACCGACTTGGGAGAGAGGCCTCGTTCTCCTCCAGTTCTTTACGTCAACAACAAGGCTGCCTTTGCGTTGTGTCAGGACCATAGACTGGAGCACAGAACGAAGCATGTCGCTCTGCGTTACTTCCTTGCTCGAGAGCTGCAGCAGCGTGGTCAGCTTCATGTCGCTCACGTGCCCACCTGGGCCGGCACTGCTGATGTGTTCACCAAGGCCCTTCCGGGTGGTGATCATCAGCGCTTTTGCACTGCTCTAGGCCTGGTGCCTACGTTTCCTCACTTGCTGTAGAATCTGGTTGTACTGTAATCTATATATGTATACCTGCATGTTTACTCTTGCTAGGTAGTGATCACTGTACTCCTGTTGTTGCATACAGACCTCTGCATGTGAATTGGCCTGTTGGCCCCTTTGCTTGTGCTAGAGTGTGTGGTGACGTTGTTATCCACCCCGAGCTTGCTTTGCTTTTCTTGACTGGTCTTGTCACCCCTTGTTTTCCCCCACTTTGCCTATGGGCGTGTGTCAAACCATATATCAGGGCCCTAGATATTAGACTCTGGAGTCTGATTCAGAGTCCGTTCAGACTTTTTGTTTGTACCTGATCTGCACTCTAAGATTTTGTTTAGGCACCTTGTCTGATTAGTCAGAGATTTTTTCATAGATTTTTTCTTGTCTGTAATTTCGGACTATTTTGAGTAGTGTAGGCTGAGCCTTAGACTTGTATCAAGGGTGCACTCTGAAACCGATAATACAGGGGTTTGCGCCAGCTTGGCGGCGTGTAGCACTAACCCCGTCAATCACGGGCGGGAACCCAAAATTTCTCCAGTGCGGCATTGCATAGTCGCGGTGGCACAGAATTGCAATAATCACAACCAACTCTGACCAATCACGGCTGCGCTGCAGGAAGTATTGGCAAGATTCCTTGCCAGCACATAGCTCGCCCCGCACTGCACCTTCACTGGACACCACGACCATCCACCGCACCCCGCCTTCGTTGTTGCCAACGCATAGCTTGCAGCGCGCTGCCACTCTCACGTCACCACATCCATCCACCCCACTCCACCTTCCTCGTTGCCAGCGCAAGGCTCGCACCGCGCTGCTACTCTCACGTGACCACATCCATCTACCCCATTCACCCCACCTTCCCAGCATTTACGCCCTGGTGCCTTGCATGCAATGACCACCTGGGAGATGAGAGGTCCTAATACGAGGACCTCTCTACTTCCTCTTGGTCACCGTTCTTGCCAGTCTCTCTCAGGGCCCCTCCGTTTGCCTCGCCTGAAAGTAGTGTAGGAGCCCTTGTTTCAGGCTCCCTTTTCCTAGGTCGCTACACCACTGTTCGGCAGGCTCAATGACAGCCCAAGAGTCTGTCGCTGATGGACCTGACGATAAGGATGATGCAGACGGTCGCTCAGTTTTTGACCCACTCACCGGTCTAGACTTCCTTAGGTCAGTCCTACCGAAGCATAATCCACCGCAAGCGCCACCGTCGCTATCGAGCTCGAGCCGCCCACCGATTCCCAGAGACTTTGCACCGCTGCACAACACGCGGTGCCCCATAAGGCTTCCGTCGGAGCACCTTCTCGTCCTGCGCCGCCGACGAAGCTGCGGTATTGTCAGTCCACCATTGGGTGGGCAAATCCACCTCCTCCATCGACCGTTGTAACTCCTGCGAGCAGCGGTTCTCCCATGCAGGACAGCTCAAAGCCCACGCAGGACAGCTCAAAGCCCACGCAGGGCAAATCCGACAATCCCGAGTTGAAATACGAAGAAGCTAATGAGAGATTCAAATCCAAGTGGTCCACCGATTACAGTTGGCTTCTTCTAATTAAAACCTCTTATGGTGCTCCTTCTTTCAAGTGCAGTATTTGCTTGGAGTTTGCGGGATTGCATGGCAAGTGCGGGCGGCGTTCCGAGGGAGCTACCAATGTGCAGACACAGTCCTTCAAGAAGCACGAAGTCACGGTGAAGCACCGCTTTGCTCTGCAGCGCCAGGAGGACTTGCTGGAGAAGTATGGGCGATAGCAGCGCATTGACATGCACCCGAAAGCGCAGGACATGGAGCTGCTGCAGGTGTCTTCCCTCGTGGACTCCCTGTACTTCATGGGGAAGTGCAACGAGCCCATGGACTTGTAGATCCGGCTGGTGCGCTACCTGGCGAAGAAGAAGGTGCCCGGATTTCCCGAGCAGGGCTACGGCAGATACTATAATACGTGAGGGTTTTGGGTTTATGACATTCTTTCTCGTTGATCGTCGCTAACGACTTCGTTTTTCTTGTGTAGGTAGGGATTTGGAGAGCTCACTCAAGCAATTGTGACGTGGCTCCAAACAATGCAACTGGAGCACCTTCTCACGAGCCCTTTCATCGGGATAACACAGGACGAGAGCACTGACCGTCGGCGCGGCAAACACATGATTGTGTTTGCCACGTTTCTCCGCGATTGCCAAGTTGTCACTGAGTTCATCGCCCATTTGACGATTGAGAAGGGTGACGCTGCATCTTTATGGAGCTTGTTGGTTTCCCACCTCACGGCTGTCGGCGTTGACCTCCTGCGTAACTCGAGAGTGAGCACGGATGGCGCCTCGGTGATGGTGGGGAGTCAAAATAGTGTGGTTGCTCATCTGCGAATGCTCATCCCCAACCTGGTTTCGTTTCACTGCATCGCTCACCGGTGTGCTTGTGCTTTAATGTGATATGTGTAAAAGTCAGTGATTGTTATTATCATTCTATAATTGTGTGTGGTTTTGTTTGGCAGGGAGGCCTTGGCTGCCAAGGCCGTAGTGGAGGCGAAACCAACCTTCAACATGGTTGACGACGTGATCCGCGCCGTCGCAGAGTCCCTCGGAGAGGCTGAGAGGGGGCACCGAGAGGCTGTACCTGTTCATTGAGAAGCACAGTCCAAATGGGTCACCCGAAATGATGGTGGAAGGAGCATCGTCCGACGGCAGTATGAACCGCTTCAAGGTAATACTTCACGAGCGCACCAACCCGAGCTATCGTGGGCCAGGTCATCACCACGTCTGAATGCGCTCTGCACCGACATGGCTGAGCTCGTCGTCGAGAACCTCCAGTCAAAGCTTGGCGGCCTTAACTCTCTTTCCGGAGTGAGGTTGTTTATTGCAGACATGTGGCAACCGCACTGGGACCGGGACGCATGGCAGGCACAGTGCCTGGAGTGGTTGTTGGCTCTTGTCACGTTGTTTCGCGCAGATGAAGCCGACGAGATCGTACCTGGTAAGATTTTGTGTCATCCCGCCCCGTTCCCCCCTTGACAACGACTCATTTACTCAACCCGTGTCCTGTTTTACCTTGCAGACATTGACAAGAGGAAAGCCGTGAGGGAGCTACGGACACTGTGTCCAGTCCTTGCCAGAGCTGCGAAGAGTGAGCACAAGTTTCACACGAGACTTACCGCGATTCTTAGGACACCCGATTGGCAGCAGTCGTACCCCAACCTCGTCGGACTGTGTGTGGAGATTGCAGTGCTGCCTCTCAGCACGGTCGAATGTGAGCGAGGGTCCTCCTGACATAATCTCATCAAAACATGGCAGAGGGGCAGCATAAAGGATTGTAGGCTGAGTGATCTGATTTGTATTTCAATGCTAGACTATGAGCTAGAGGTCCAAGGAGTAGTATAGATATGGCGCAGGTACAAGAAGCGTCGGCCAGTCACAGCACCTGCTGCAAGGCACAGGGAAGAGCCCCCAAGGGCTGGGAAGGATCCTGTAGACGAGCCAGTGTGAAGATTAGAACGAGAGAATGATTGAACTATGAAAGAGTTAGGTACAAGTACTAACCCTAATTGGGTTGTACCCCTTATGGGCTACCCCACTACAGCCTACACAAATGTATAAGCTATAATGTTCTGACACACCCCCATAGGCAAACTGGGGGAGAACAAGTGGTCACAAGACTACTCGAGCAAAGCAAACCAAGCTCAGGGTGGATCACAAAGTCACCACACAGTCTGAGCACAAGAGTAAGGCCACAAGGCCAGTTCACATGCAAGGTCATATATATAAAGGTAAACAAGCAAGTGCAGGTATAGAAAGAGTACAATACAAACAAGATCAAGAAGTGAGCAAGTGTGGCCAAGCAGGCACAAGACCTAGCAAAGTACAGAAGCGCTGATGATCACAGGGCGGAAGGGCCTTGGTGAAGATATCAGCAGTGTTGGCCTCTGAGGCCACGTAGGTGAGGCGGAGCTGACCACGCTGCTGCAGCTCACGAGCCAGGAAGTAACGGAGAGCAATGTGTTTCGTTCTGTGCTCCCGACACAAGGCCAGCATGGCCTTGTTGTCTACCTACAGAACTGGAGGAGAATGAGGCGGCTCTCCTAGGTCAGACAAAAAGTAGGTGAGCCAGCGTAGCTCCTGTGCAGCCATGGCCCCTACGTAGATCTCAGCCTCACAGCTCGAGCTGAGAACAGAAGACGAGAGGGTAGACCGCCACGAAACAGAGCCGGAGCCAAGGCTGAAGGTGTAACCCTGTGACGACCACTGCAGAGTCTGGTCATCAGCCCAAGAAGCGTCTGCATGCCGAGTGAGGACCACTCGACCTCCCATGCCCGATGTACTGCACACGTAGCGCAACACCCTCTTCGCTGCAGCCATGTGCTCTGGGCGGTGTCTCCCAGGAGCAACATAGCGTGCCAAGATGCTAAGAGGGTAAGCAATGTCATGTCGTGTGCAGGTCATCAGGTACATGAGGCAGCCAACAAGCTCTGGTTACGGGCCACTCGACTCTACGGACTCATCCGAAGGCAGAGCTGAGAGCGAGTGGCAAGTAGACAGAGGAGTGGCCTGAGGCGATGAGTACGTGAAGCCGAAGCGCTAAAGGACCTGCTGCACCATGTGTGACTGAGTCAGGGTAATGGTGCGGTGTGCTTTGTCCCGGGTGATCTGCAAGCCAAGGTGGCTGCGCAGTTCACCCAGGTCTGTGCATGTGTGTCTCTTCTATAGCTCGGACTTCACGTGGGCGAGTCCAGGAGTGTCAGCAGTGGCAAAGACCAAGTCGTCGACGTACACGAGGATGTACGGCGGCAAAGAGGTGTCGGTGCGCAGAAACAGTGACGGGTCGGCTGTAGAAGGAGCAAACCCAAGAGCCGCAAGTGTAGTCCTCGCTGTGTCGTGCCACTCACGCGGCGCCTGGCGAAGACCGTAGACTGGCCGCCAGAGGCTCCATTGGGTACCAGGAGGAAACGATCAAGTGAAGCCAGGTGGGCGGCGCAGCCAGATATCCTCGTGCAGGCTGCCCAGCAGGAAAGCAAGAGAGAGAGCGTAGTCAAGAGAGTGAAGCTCGTAGTGAGGTCAAGAGAGTGAAGCTCGTAGTCGCGCTGAGCGGCTATGTGCAGCAGCACCCGAAGAGTGGTCATCTTCGGGGTGGGAGAAAAGGTCTGAAAGTAGTCAACTCCTTGCCGCTGTCTGAAGCATCGAGCCACGTAACGCACCTTGAAGACAGGCAGAGAACACGGCGGCCGCTTCACCCTGAAAATCCGCATGCCACTGACGATGTTCGCCCCAGATGGGGGAACCTCGTCGATGTAGGTGCCTGTGGACTTCCAGCAAGCCATCTCTGCGTCCATGGCTGACTGCCACTGAGAGGAGTAGGGACCCTCGATCGCCTCAACGTATGATCGAGGAGTCGGGATGTCTGGTGCATCCGGGTCTCCCTCAGGGGCAATCGGCGTGGACACGAGAGGGGGCAAAGCAGCAGCAAAACACAGGAACTCCTCCTGCCTGTCCTCAAGGACGTCCGTGCTAAGAGCACAGTCACCCCCGACGGAAGGAGGAGGGACAAACTCAGACTCAGCAACAAGACTAGCAGCGTAGTCTAGACGACAGCGAGCAGCAAAGTCGACAAGCTCAGCAACCAAGGCAGACGCAGCTGTGGACTCAAAGGAAGGGTCAGTGACAACAGTAGCAAGAAGGCACGTGACCGAAGGACTAGCAGTATGAAGGGAGTCAGACTCCGGGTCAGCAAGAGTAGGAAGAGAGGACTCTGGAGGAGACGGCAACGGGACACGCAAAGGAGCAGTGGAAGGACGCAATGCCATCTGGTGTGTGCCAGGGACCGCAGGAGGATGCGGACGCGCAGTACAACCACTAGTGCGTGGAGTACGAACAGGCGACACAGGACGAGACGCAGGCTTACGATGCTCAGCAAGACCTCCAGTAGGACCAGTGTAGGGAGAAGGAGCAGGTAGATGGGAGGCGGGCTGTAATTGTGACTGCGACTGAACAGGCTGTGGACACTCCATGGGAGAAGCAGGACCAGTAGAGGGCGGGAGGCCAAGAACTTGCTCAAGGAGCGGAACGAAGTCGGCCTCGGCTGCGTAGCGCCTCCAGAACCAGCAAAGAAAGCACTAGTACCCCCAGCGGTAGCACCAGCGCCAGCAGCACCTCCAGCTCCAGCAGCGCCAACTCGAGCACCTTCAGAAGCACCACCACCAGCGGCAAGACTAGCACCAACACCCCCAGCAGCTCCACCTTCAGTTGCACCAACTCCGGTGGGACCGTCAACTCCAGCAGCACCCCCAGGCGCACCGGCGCCAGGAGAAACACCTGCGCCAACACACCCAGCAGCTCCAGCTCCAGCAGCACTAGTACCGCCAGCAGCTCCAGTAGGACCAACTCCAGTAGCCCAGCAGCACCCCTAGTCTCAGCAGCACGTCTCTAGCGGCCGGCAAACCACTCGCGCAGCTCCTCAGGAGAGAGTGGCTCCCGCCTCGACGAAGCACCGCCGCCAGCCACACAAGCAGACCCAGCACCCCCAGGCTCGGCACCTTTAGGCTCCGCACCTCCAAACCCAGCACCCCCAGGATCAGCACCCCCTGACTCAGCACCCCCAGTCTCAGCACCCCCAGAGTCCGCAACCCTTCGCTCAGCACCCCCAGTCTCAGCACCCCCAGACCCGGCATCCGCAGGCTTAGCACCTCTTGCAGCACCGGAGTCAACAGCTTCCTCAACAGGCTCAACTGCATCTACCTAGGACAGAACTGACGGGGCAGGACCCTGCGGGGGGAGGGGGTCTACCAGGGGGGGACCTGGTGAAAGGAAGAGCGGCGGCGAGAGGAGAGGCGCAGTGCAGTATGAGGAAATGAGAACGAGAATGAACGACTATGGAATGGAAGTGATACAAATATGCAACCCTAGAAATGTGGACCCCATATGGGTTACCCCACTATAGCCTACACAACATTATAATTTGACACACCCCCATAGGCAAAGTGGGGCAGAACAAGGGGTCACAAGACCAGTCAAGCAAAGCAAAGCAAAGCTCAAGGTGGATCACAAAGTCACCACACATTCCAAGCACAAGTTCAAGGCCAGAAGGCCAGTTCACATGCAGGAGCACATATATATATAAGAGGCTAAGCAAGCAAGAGCAGGAGTATATATATGTGACAGTACAAGCAAGGTCAAGAAGTGAGCAAGTGAGGCAAGACACGCACAAGACCAAGCTGAGTACAGAAGCGCTGATGATCACAAGGCGCAAGTGCCTTGGTGAAAACATCAGCAGTGTTGGCCTCAGAGGCCACGTACGCAAGCCGCAACTGACCACGCTGCTGTAGCTCATGAGCAAGGAAGTAGCGAAGAGCAATGTGCTTTGTTCTCTGCTCCAGTCTCTGCTCTCAACACAAGGCCAGCATGGCCTTGTTGTCTACGTACAAAACTGGAGGAGAACAAGGCGGCTGTCCAAGGTTCGTCAGCAAGTAGGTGAGCCAGCAAAGCTCCTGTGCAGCCATGGCCCCGTCGTAGATCTCGGCCTCACAACTGGAGCCGAGAACAGAAGACGAGCGAGTAGCCTGCCACGAAATAGAGCAGCAACCAAGGCTGAAGGTGGAACCCTGTGACAACCGCTGCGTAGCCTGGTCGTCAGTCCAAGAAGCGTCCGCGTGCCCAGTGAGGACCACTGGACTCTGCACTCCAAGCACTAGCCCCATGCTCGACGTACTGCACAAGTAGCGCAACACCCTCTTCGCTACAGCCATGTGCTCTGATCGGTGTCTCCCAGGACCAACATCGCATGCAAGAATCCTAAGAGGGTATGCAAGGTCAGGTCGTGTGCAGGTCATCAGGTACATGAGGCAGCCAAGAAGCTCTGGGTACGGGCCACTCGACTCTACGGACTCATCCGAAGGCAGAGCTGAGAGCGAGTGGCGAGTAGGCAGAGGAGTGGCCTGAGGCGAGGAGTACGTGAAGCCGAAGCGCTGAAGGACCTGCTGCACCATGTGTGACTGAGTCAGGGTAATGGTGCGGTGTGCTTTGTCCCGGGTGATCTGCAAGCCAAGGTAGCTGCGCAGTTCACCCAGGTCTGTGCATGTGTGTCGCTTTTGCAGCTCGGACCTCACGTAGGCGAGTCCAGGTCGTCGATGTACACAAGGATGTAGAACGGCGGCAGAGAGATGTCGGTGCGTAGAAACAACGACAGGTCAGCAGTAGAGGGAGCAAACCCAAGAGCCGCCGGCGTAGTCCTCAGTGTGTCGTACCACTCGCGCGGTGCCTGGCGGAGACCGTAGACTGGCCGTTGGAGGCTCCACTTGGTGCCAGGAGGGAAAGTCCCAGTGAAGCCAGGTGGACGGCGCAGCCAGATCTCCTCGTGCAGGCTACCCTGCAGGAAGGCAGTGCTGAAGTCAAGGGAGTGAAGCTCGTAGTCACGCTGAGAGGCTATGTGTAGCAGCACCCAAAGAGTGGTCATCTTTGAGGTGGGAGAGAAGGTCGGAAAGTAGTCAACTCCCTGCCGCTGACTGAAGCCACGAGCCACGCACCGCGCCTTCAAGACAGGCGGAGAGCCCGGCGGCCGCTTCACCCTGAAGATCCACATGCCACTGACGATGTTCGCCCCAGGAGGGGGAACCGCGTCAACGTAGGTGCCTGTGGACTTCCAGGAAGCCATCTCTGCATCCATAGCTGCCTGCCACTGAGAGGAGTAGGGACCCTCTACGGCCTCCGCGTAAGAGCGCGGAGTCGGGATGTCAAGTGCATCCGGGTCTCCCTCAAGGGTATGCAGTACGGACACAAGATGAGGTGAAGCAGCAGCCAGACACTGGAACTCTTCCTGCATGTCCTCAAGGACGTCCGTGCCAAGAGCACACTCTCCCGCGATGGACGGAGGACAGACAGACGCAGACTCAGCAACGAGACTAGCAGCGTATTCCAGACAACAGCGAGCAGCAAAGTCGACAAGCTCAGCAACAAGAGCAGACGCAGCAGTGGACTCAAAAGAGGGGTCAGTGACGACAGTAGCAAGGAGACGCGTGACAGTAGGACTGGCAGCACGAGGAGAGTCCGACTCTGGGTCGGCAAGGGCAGGAAGAGAGGACTCAGGAGAAGAAAGCAAAGGGGCACGCAGAGGAGCAGTGGACGGACGCAGAGACATCCGGTGCGTGCCAGGGACAGGAGGAGGACGCTGACGCGAACCGCGGCCACTAGCGCGAGCAGCACAAATAAGCAACGTAGGACGAGACGCAGGCTCACGACGCTCAGCAAGACCTCCAGTAGGACCAGTGTAGGCAGTGGGGAGGCCGGCGGTAACTATGACTGTGACTAGACAGGCGGTGGACACTCTATTGGAGGAGGAAGACCAAGAACCTGCTGAAGGAGCGGAACGAAGTACGGCCGAGGCCGCGCAGCGACTCCAGACACAGCAGGGACAGCACTAGTACCCCCAGCAGCAGCACCAGCGCCAACAGCACCTCCAGCTCCAATACCTCCAGCAGCACCAACAGCACCCGCAGCAGGACCGCCGCCAGGACTGACAGCAGTAGCCTCAGCGCCAACACCCTCAGCAGCTCCGACTCCAGTCGCACTCCCAGGCCCAGCAGCTCCAGCACTCCCAGGACTAGCACCTCCGAGACCGACGGCACCAGCACCCTCAGCAGCCGAAGAAGCACCAGCTCAAGAAGTACGCCTCCAGCGCCAGGCAAACCACTCGGGCAGCTCCTGTGGAGAGAGTGGCTCCCGCCGAGACGAAGCACCCGGAGAACCACCAGTCCGAGCACCGCCAGACGCCACACGAGCAGGTCCTGCGGCCGCGGGTTCTGCACCCCCAGGCCCAGCAGCTCCATACTCAGCATCTCCAGGCTCAGTAGCTCCAGACGCAGCACCCCCAGGCTCAGCAGCTACAGACGCAGCACCCCCAGGCGAAGGACCCCCAGACTCAGCACCCCTAGTCGTAGCACCCCCAGGCTCAGCACCCGCAGTCACAACACCCCCAGGCTCAGCACCCACTCCCGCAGCACCCCAAGAGTCAGCACCCTTATGCTAAGCACCCGCAGCAGTACCAGAGTCACCAGCAACCTCGACTGGCTCGACTGCGTCTACCTGGGACACACCTGAAGGGGCAGGACCCTGAGGGGGGAGGGGGTCTACCTGGCACAAGGAAGTGCGGCGGCGGGGGGAGGGAAGGAGTGCGGAAGGGGAAGAGACGGTAGTAGGGGACCGACTCGTCAAACGTGACGTCCTGGGAGGAGAGAACACGACGAGAGGAGGGGTGGTAGAACTGCCATCCTGGTGCGTTAGGGGGGAAGCCAAGGAAGACATAAGGAGCAGCACGAAGGGACACCTTGTCCGTAGACAAGTCACGGACAAACGCCCGAGATCCCCAGACACGGAACGCTGACGCATCGCCTACCTTCCCCGTCCACAGCAGAGTTGGGGAGGTCTCCGGCATGGAGACCCTGGGGTGAAGGTTGATCTGATGCACTGCGTACCGAACCACACACGGCCACAGAAAATGGCGGGCAGCCGCATGCATCATGGACGTACGAGCGACGTCCATGACCATGCCAATGCGGCGCTCGGCAATCCCATTTTGTTGTGGAGAGTCCGGAAGCGTAAAGGTCTGGCGGATGCCTCGCGCACGGCAGTAGGCTCGCAGAAGGCCAGAGGAGAACTCTCCGCCTTCGTTAGAGTGCAGACGCAGAACAGGAAAGGGGAAGAGCTGAGCTCGAGACGAGCTGCCCGGATCCAGTCGATCAACACCTCAATGACATCACCCTTGGTGCGCAAGGGGAAGACTGTGGTGTAACGTGAGTAGTCGTCAACCACCAGCAGGAAGTAGCGCTCGTGACCCTGTCCACGGACGCGGGCCGGGCCCCACACGTCCATGTGAAGCGTCTGTAGCGGAGCCTCTGTCGGGGGAAACTGAGAGGAGTGAGGGGCAGCCCGGAGCCGCCCCTCGACACAGGGAACACAGGAAGGACCAGGCCCTAGAGGAAGAGGAGGGAGGGACCGGGGGAGACCAGAGACAAGGACACGGGAAGCCATGCCTTGGAGACGAGCCAGGGAGGGGTGACCAAGACGGTGGTGCCACAGGAGAGTCTCGTGAGACAGGAGCCGACACGAGCAGGGGGCAGACTCAGGACCAGACCAAGACGCAGCAGCAAACACCTGACCCGACGCAGCTATCTGGCTAGACGCAGGGACAGGAGGAGACCCAGTGGTCAGGGTGTAGAGGCTCGACCTCGGCCGATGCGTAAACGTGGCCAGGTGCCGGCCTGTGCGAGCGTCCGAGCAGTGGGTCACTCGCTGACTCGCAGGAGTAAACTGGTAAACCCCCGCATCCTGCAGGTCAGCACCACTCACCGCAGCGGGGCCTCTGTCCGGGGGAACTGAGAGGAGTGAGGGGCAGCCCGTAGCCACCCCTCGACACAGGGGACGCAGGAAGGACCGGGCCCCGGAGGAAGGGGAGGGAGGGACCGGGGAAGACCAGAGACAAGGACACGGGAAGCCATGCCTCGGAGACGAGGCAGGGAGGGGTGACCAAGGCGGTGGTGCCACAGGAGAGTCTCGTGAGACAGGAGGCGACACGAGCAGGGGGCAGACTCAGTACCAGACCTGAACGCTGCAGCAAACACTTGACCCGACGCAGCTACCTGACCAGACGCAGGGACAGGAGGAGACTCAGTGGTCATGGTGTAGAGGCTCGACCCCGGCCGACGCGTAAACGTGGCCAGGTGCCTGCCGGTGCGAGCGTTCAAGCAGTGGGTCACCCGCTGACGCGCTGAAGTAAACTGGTGAACCCCCGCATCCTATAGGTCACCACCACTCACCAAATTCGTAGAGAACGAGGAGAGGTAAAGACCAGACAAGGTGCCAAAGGGGGCAGCCGGACACGGGAGGACAGTGGAGAAGTGAGAGAGGACAGGACCCCCAGATGGGTCTGCCAGGGAGACTGCAACTGGCCGGCCAAGCGGCGTGAGTGTGGTGCGGTCTCGAAAGAAGGAGCGAGAAGCCCCTGAGTCAAGTATGAAGGTGAGGGAGGCCGAAGGCGACGTGGTACCTGAGAGCGCAGACTCACCAGCACCTGAGGGCGCAGACGCACTGGCACCTAGAGGAGCAGCCTCACTAGCACCTAGAGCAGTAGTACCAATGCCCGGGTCGGGCGGGAAATACCGGTAACAGTCATCCTCATCACTAATAGACACAGCATACATGGCAGCAAGGATAGTATCAAAGTCAAGATCATAGATAGCTACGCCTGCCCTAGACAGCTCTCCCCAACAGGGGATCTCACTAGTCTCCGGGAACTGCTGACGCCAAGCGTCCGTCAGGAGGCCAAAGCAGCGCAGGGTGGGGTGGGCACCCCCACACTGCTCACGCGCGCAGTCGCCGGAGCGAAGGACCTAGGTGCACGGACCAAAACCCCCACCACGCTGACGTTGCGTGTACCACTCATGGAGCTGCTGAGGAGGGGGAATGTCCCGAGAACGCTGCTGGCGCTAACCACCACCAGAGCTGCTCCGCTGCGAAGCGCCACCCCGACCACCTCCACCTCCTCCACCACCGCCTCCTCCAACTCCGCCACCACCGCCGCCTCCGCTAGCACTGCTGCCGCCTCCGCCGCCTCTGCCTCCACTGCTGCCACCGACACCTCCACCCCCGCCATCACTCCCACCGCCACCCCCACTCCCTCCGCCGCCTCCACCGCCACCTCCACCGCCCCCGCTAGCTCCACCCGCGCCCTTGCCCCCCTTGCCCTTGCCAGAGCGGCATCTCTCGCTAGGGGCACACGACGCACCGACCGACTCAAGACCAACGAGGTCGGCCGCAGCGGTAGAGGCGACAGAGGGCAAAAGGGGGGAAGGAGCACACCCCTCAAAGATGGGGGTGCGAGGGTCACCACGAGAGGCTCCTACAGCACCTATGCTCTTCTCCGATTCTAGGAGGGCCTTCTCTTGGAGGTCAATAGTGAGAGTGGTGAGACAGAGTGAGAGGAAGTGGTCCCCACGAAGGGAGTCAGGGAGGCGGGTGACTATATAATAGAGGGTGATGTACATGGGGGGGGGGGGGGGGGGTCTTGGCGCAGAACTCAGCAGGAAGTGCGGCGCGGTAGCGAGTGTCACTAGTGCGGAGGTGCGTAATGAGGTCAGCGACTGTGGGAAAGGCAGCAAGGTCAGGGAAGAGGTACGGTAGCATGAGGCGGCTCAGTGCAGCAATGGCAGGGGAAGAGTAGCGCGCAACTACAGCGTCGTACAAGGTCTGAGCACTCTTGTATTGACTAAAGTGCGCGCGCTCAGTGGTAGGCAGGTGGCGACGCACAGCAAGACGTACAGCAGCATCGCGCGTGGCCCACTGGGAGCAAACAGTGGGGTCAGCATCAGCAGCAGGGGCAGGAGAGGCGCCAGAGGTGAGGTCAAAGAGAGAGAGACCGTCTTCCCTATCGCACTGTAAGAACAGCTGCAGGTCGTCGACCCAGACCTCAAAGTCAATGGCTCGACCCTCAGCGTCAAAAGTGAGGACACTAGGGGTAGCCATGACAATAGTAGACTAGCAGTACCAACTGTAGGGCAGGGGCAGTGCAGTGATAGAAGCGCTGCTCTCACCAGAAGAAGCGGTTCGGGCAGCTCAGCAGCACAGCAACACGGCAACACGGCTGCTCGGACGGCTCAGCGGCAACTGCGGCTCCACGGCACTAGTGGCTCGGCTCTTCAGGTGGCTCGGGCGGTTCGGGCGGCTCGGGCGGCTCGGCTCCTCAGCGACTCAGGCGGCTCGGGCGGCTCGGGCGGGTCGGGCGGCTCGGGCGGCTCGGGCGGGTCGGGCGGCTCGGGCGGCTCAGCTCCTCAGCGGCTTAGGTGGCTCGGGCGGCTCGGGCGGCTCAGGTGGCTCAGGCGGCGGGGCCGCAGTGGGAGGGGCGGCGGGGCCGTAGTGAAGGGCAGCGGGGCTGCCGTGAAGGGCGGCGGGGCAGCTGACAAGGGCGGCGGGGCCGTAGTGAGAGAGGCGGCGGGGCCGCAGAGAAGGGCGGCGGGGCCGCTGAGAAGGGCGGCGGGGCCGCAACAAGAGAGGCGGCGGGGCCGCAGCGAAGGGCGGCGGGGCCGCTGAGACGGGTGGCAGGGCTGCAGCGAAGGACAGCGGGGCCTCAGTGTGAGGCGGCGGGGCCGCAGGGAAGGGCGGCGGGGCCGCAGCATAGGGCGGTGGGGCCTCAGAGTGAGGCGGCGGGGCCGCAATGTGAGGCGGCGGGGCCGCAGCGAAGGTCGGCGGGGCCGCTGAGACGGGCGGTGGGGCCGCAGCAAGAGAGGCGGCGGGGCCACAGCAAAGGGCGGCGGGGCCGCTGAGACGGGCGGTGGGGCCGCAGGGAAGGACGGCGGGGCCGCAGTGTGAGGCGGCGGGGCCGCAGCGAAGGGCGGCGGGGCCGAATCGATGGGCGACGGGGCCGCTAGGGCTAGGGGGGGCCGCTAGGGCGGCTCAACAAAGTGAGGGCCCGGAGCGCGACTCGGGATGAGCGCGCTTCGGGTAGGAAAAGAAATCGATGTGGTGGGCCCTAGGCATAGTTCCCACGGGGGAACCTGCTCGATACCATGAGGAAATGAGAACGAGAATGAATGACTATGGAATGGAAGTGATACAAATATGCAACCTTAGATATGTGTACCCCATATGGGCTACCCCACAATAGCCTACACAATATTATAATTTGACACGGCAGGGGAAGAGACAGTAGTAAGGCACCGACTCATCAAAGGTGACGTCCTGGGAGGACAGAACACGATGCGAGGCGGGGTGGTAAAACTACCACCCAGGCGCGTCAGGGGGGAAGCAAGGGAAGACGCAAGGAACAGCACGGGGGGACACCTTGTCCGCAGACAAGTCGCGGACAAACGCCCGAGATCCCCAGACCCGAAACGCAGACCCATCGCCAACTTTTCCGGTCCACCGTAAGGCGGGGGAGGTCTTAGGCAAGGAGACCCGGGGCTGAAGGTTGAGCTGATGCACGGCGTACTGAACCGCAAACGGCCACGGAAAATGGGGGGCAGCCGCTTGCATCATGGACGTACGAGCGACGTCCATGACCATGCCAATACGGCGCTCAGCAATCCCATTTTGCTGTGGAGAGGCCAGAAGCATGAAGGTCTGGCGGATGCCCGCTGCAGGACAGAAGGCCCCCAAACGGGCAGAGGAAAACTCCCCGCCTCTGTCTGAGTGCAAAAGTAGAACAGGAAAGTCCGAGCCGAAACTCTCTATGAGCTGGAGACGAGCTGCGCGGATCCAGTCAATCAACACCTCAGTGACGTCACCCTTGCTGCGCAAGGGGAAGACTGTGGTGTAATGCGAGTAGTCGTCAACCACCAGCAAGAAGTACCGCTCGCGCCCCTGCCCACTAACGCGGGCTGGGCCCCACATGTCCATGTGGAGAGTCTGTAGCGGAGCCTCTGTCAGAGGAAACTCGGAGGAGTGAGGGGCGGTGCGCTGTCGCCCCTCGACGAAGGGGACGCAGGTAGGGCCACGCCCCGAAGGTAGGGGATTCAGAGACCGAGGGAGACCAGAGACAAGGACACGGGAGGCCATGCCTCGGAGACGAGGCAGGAAGGGTTGACCAAGGCGGTGGTGCCAAAGGAGAGTGTGGTGGGACAGCACACGACACAAGCAGGGAGCAGACTCAGGACCAGACCTAGACGCTGCAGCAAACACCTGACTCGACGCAGCTACCTGACCAGACTCAGCACCCGGAGGAGACTCAGTAGTAAGGGTGTACAAGCTCGACCCTGGCCGACGGGTGAACGTGGCCAAGTGTCGTCCTGTCCGAGCACACGTGCAGTGGGTCACTCGCTGACTCACAGGAGTGAACTTGTCAAACCCCCTATCCTGTAGGTCCGCTCCACTCACCAAGTTTGTAGAGAATGAGGGGAGGTAGAGACCTGACAGGGTGCAAGAGGGGGTTACCGGGCACGGTAAGACAATGGAGAAGCTAGCAAGGACAGGACCCCCAGAGGGGTCTACCAGGGAGACTGCAACCGGCCGACTGAGCGGCGTAAGAGTGGTGCGGTCTCGAAAGAAGGAGCGGGACGCATCCGAGTCAAGGGTGAAGGTGTGGAAGGCCTAAGCCGACGTAGTACCTGATAGAGCAGACTCACCAGGACCTGGGGCAGCAAATGCACTGGCACCTGGGGTAGCAGACGCACTGGCACCTGGGGCAGCAAACGCACTAGCACCTAGAGCAGCAGCCTCACCAGTACCTAGAGCAGTGAGCTCAATGCCCATGTCCGGCGGTACACACAGGTAACAGTCACCCTCAACACTAGTAGTCACAGAATACATGGCATCATAGTCAAGATCAAAGACGCCAACCCCCGCCTTAGACAGATTTCCCGAGCGAGGGATCTCCGTCGCCTCAAGGAACTGGAGACGCCACGCGTCCATCAGGCGACTGAAGCTGCGTTGGGTGGAGTGCGGGCCTCTGCACTTCTCACCAGCTTGGTCGCTAGTACGGAGGACGTAAGTGCAGGGACCAAGACCCCCACCGCGCTGACGTTCAGTGTACCACTCACGAAGCTGCTGAGGGGACAGGGTCACACCATTCCGCTACTGCTGGCGCGGACCACCACCTGAGCCACTCCTCTGCGCAGAGTCGCGACCCGCTCCACCACCGCCGCTGCCACCGCCGCATCCGCCGCCTCCTCCACCTCCCCCTCCTCCGCCACCTCCGCTGCCTCCGCTCCCTCCGCCGCCTCTGCTCCCTCCGCCACCACCACCGCCTCCGCCGCCTCCACTGCTGCCGCTGCCGCCGCCACCCCCGGCACAACTCCGACCACCACCCCCACTCCCTCCACTGCCTCCACCACCACCTCCACCACCCCCTCCAGCCCCTCCAGTGCCCTTGGCCCCCTTGCCCTTGCCGGAGCGGCGTCTCCCGCTCGGGGAAGACGCAGCGCCGACCGACTTGAAGCCAATGAGGTCGGCCGCAACAGCAGAGGCAGCAGAGGGCAATAGGGGGGAGGGAGAACACCCCTCAAAGACGGGGGTGCAAGGGTCACCACGAGAGGCTCCTACAGCGACTATGCTCTTCTTTATCGCTAGGAGGGCCTTCTCGAGGAGGTCAACGGTGAGAGTGGTGGGGCAAATAGAGAGGAAGTGGTCCCTGACTACGCGGAGAGAGTCAGGGAGCCGGGTGATGATGTATTAGAGGGTGATGTACATGGGGGGGGGGGGGGGTTCTTGGCGCAGAATTCAGCACGAAGCGCAGCGCGGTAGCGAGTGTCACTAGTGCGAAGGTGCCTAATGAGGTCAGCGACAGTGGGAAAGGCAAGAAGGTCAGGGAAGAGCTACGGTAGCATGAGACAGCTCAGTGCAGCAGTGGCAGGGGAAGAGTGGCGTGCAACTACAGCATCGTACAAGGTCTGAGCACTCTTGTACTGGCTAAAGTGTGCACGCTTAGTGGTCGGTAAGTGGCGGCGCACAGCAAGGCGAGCAGCAGCATCGCGCGTGGCCCACTGTAAGCGAACAGTGGCGTCTGCATGAGCAGCAGGGGCAGGAGAGGCACCAGAAGTGAGGTCAAACAGGGAGAGACCATCTTCCCTATCGCACTGGAGGAAAAGCCGCAGATCATCTACCGAGACCTCAAAGTCAACTGCCCGACCCTCTACATCAAAGGTATGAACATTAGGGGAGGCAATGACAGCAGTAGATAGGCAATGAGTACAATGGGGCAGAGCAGTGCAGTGGCAGAGGCTCTGCTCTTACGAGGCAAGTAGGGTGGTCCCGGGCAGGCGGACAAGCGGCTCAGCGGTCGGGCGGCTCGGCTGCACGGTGGCTCGGCTGCTGGGCGGCTAGGCGGATGGGCAGCTCGGCTGCTTGGCGGCTCGGCTGCTTGGCGGCTCGGCTGCTGGGCGACTCGGCTGCAGGGCGGCTCGGCGGTCGGGCGGCTCGGCTGCTCAGCGGTTCGGCTGCTCGGCGGCTCGGTTGCTCAGCGGCTCGGGCGCTGGGCGGCTAAGCGGCGACGAGGCCGTGGAAGGGCGGCGTCGGGGCCGCTGAAAAGGCGGCGAAAGGCCACTCAAAGGGCGGCGACGGGCCACTGAAAGGGCGGCGACGGGCCGCTGAAAGGGTGGCGACGGGGCCGCTGAAGGGCGGCGACGGGGCCGCGGAAGGGCGGCAACGGGGCCGCTGAAAGGGTGGGCGGTGACGAGGCCGCTGAAAGGGCGGCGACGGGGCCGCTGAAAGGGCGGCGACGGGGCCGCTGAAGGGCGGCAACAGGGCCGCTGGAGGGCGGCGTCGGGGCCGTGGAAGGGAGGCGACGGGGCCGCTGCAAGGGCTCGCGGCGAGGCCATGGAAGGGCGGCGACGGGGCCGCGGAAGGGCGGCGATGAGGCCGCGGAAAGGGCGGCGATGGGGCCGCTGAAAGGGGCGGCGACAGGGCCGCGGAAAGGGCGGCGACGGGGCCGCTGAAAGGGGCGGCGACGGGGCCGCTTAAAGGGCGGCGCGACGGGGCCGCAAGGGCGGCGTGACGGGGCCTCAAGGGCGGCGCAACGGGGCCGCAAGGGCGGCACGACGGGGCCGCAAAGGCGGCGCGACGGGGGCGCAAGGGCGGCGCGACGAGGCCAGAAGGGGTCGTAAAAAGGGGTCGCTAGAGGGGGAACGACACGGGGCGCGACTTGGGCAGGGGCCAAGCGTGCTCCGGGCAGGAAAAAAAGTCGGTGGGCCCTATGAATAGTTCCCACGAGGGAACCAGCTCTATACCATGTGAAGATTAGAACGAGAGAATGATTGAACTATGAAAGAGTTCGGTACAAGTACTAACCCTAATTGGGTTGTACCCCTTATGGGCTACCCCACTACAACCTACACAAATGTATAAGCTATAATGTTCTGACAGCCAGTAGTAGCACGTGCCCCTGTAGTATCTCTGTCAGACTATCAAGAAGAAATGTAAGAAGTTCACTACACTTACCGTAGGTGTTTTCATATAAGTTGTGAAATTGACTGTTAGTCTGTAAGATCAGCATTGAAATGCAAGTGTAGTCTGAACTTTCAGACTAAAAGAATCGGGTTACTCTGACAGCCAGACTAGGAAGAGGGGTGTACTCTAAGGCCGCATACTACCTCAAAACGAATATAGGGGCCTGCTGTACATGTCTTAGTTCTGTGTAGGCTATAGTGAGCTAGCCCATATGGGGTACAATCTGAAGTTAGGGTCAGTACTTGTACCCAGATTTCATTCAATGCAACCATTCCTGCTTCCTATCTTAAAGCCCGCGTCCCAAATTGCGGACCGCGAGGGTCAAGTTTTAAAACTTGATGAAGTTGAGTGTCCAAGCTTTTGAAAGACACGCACTTGCAATTTGGGACTTTCGAAGACAGATTCACTCACTAGGTGGAAAACTGAGGGTTGGCTTGGTCTCGCGAAGAAAACAAACCTTTACGAAATTGGAAACTCTCGCCAAAGCCCACACCAGAAAAACTCCCTTCGAACAAATTTTAAAAGCATGAACAGTTTGGGCCGCCGGCTTTAACATCAGCCACATGTCTGGGAAATCAGCGTCCTGACCCTAAATCAGCCAATTTAGAAAGCTTGCTTTCTTGCATGTAGCAATTGGCATCGTCTCATTTCAAATGGGTTTAGTACAATTGAAAACAAGCAGCGTCATTACAATAATATGCCTCTATGTTATCAACGCTATCCTGCTTTCGAGGGGGGGTGGGTGGGAAGATCGGCTAAACCGTCTGAAATGAGAGACGTGGGTGGAGGGAAATGACCTCCAGCCCACGTTCTGTACTCCAAAACGGGCGTTTAGCGCGGCTCGACGCTGCCAAATCCTACATTACAGGCAGCTTCGCTTTCAAAATACATCATTTTAAAAAGCGTTACAGCTTTTGAAAATATACATATTTAGAAAGCTTGCTTTCTTGCATGTAGCAATTGGCATCGTCTCATTTCAAATGGGTCTTCTGAGACATGTGTCGTGCTGGTTGGCGATGGCGTGTCAACGCCGCTGAGTGTTGCAACGGTGACGAGGCTCGCGTCGGATCTTGGACATGTCGAGATGCTCCGACCAACTGTTCTATTGCCGGAGTGATGTACATTTCTTTAGCCGTATCGCTGGGCCACCTCCCCAGCTGCTTCAGAATGCGGTCGGGTACTCCTCCGTTGGCGGCGACAGTTGCTGCGCCTTTGCGGAAAGAGTGGGTGCCGAGGTGCTCGAGTCCTAATCCAATCTTTTGGAATGCCTCCTTGCACCAATTGCGAATCGTTGTGTAGGAGGGTGGTGTTGGCGGACTACCACGACCCATGGTGTCTGAACCGAAGACTCGTATCAGTGGACCTTCCTGTGCACGGCCGTAGCCTGCCAACTGGATGAAGTGCTTAGTGCACTGTACGGGGCAAAAAGGGCCCGAAGTTTGAGGCTACGGGAACCCATGCACCGTCTCCTGCCTGGTCTGTTTTGGAGCGGGGGATCAGGAGCCACATAACGTCTTGCTCAAACTCAATCTTGTGCCAGTTAAGTGCGGCGAGGTCTGAGTATCGTAGGAAGCCGGAGTACATGAGTAACGGAATGAGCCCCTTCTGAAACTCGCCAGGCTTGTTCGATTCCAGGAATTCCGCCGCCATTGCGTGTACTTGATGTAGAGAGACGGGTTCCTTGAGACGCTGGGGCCGCGGGCAATGTCGCTTGGCGAAGTCTCGCACGTTGGATGTGAATGGCCCAGTCGACGGGCACGTGGCCCCAATCATCCGATGCGCAAAGCTGACTGCCGAGCATGTCAGTTGTATTGCCGATATGGTGGCCTTCTGTTGAATCGCGTGGACCAGGTATAATGCGAGTGTCATGTCTGTGCATGGCAGGAACTACAATTTGACGTGTGTGCAGAATGCGCGAAACTTGGCCCAGTATGGTTTGTAGGTGCGAATCGTCGAGTCAGCCCTCGTACGCGTGGTTATCCGCAGCAATTCTTGCTTGAGCTTCTCGAGCAATCCTGCACCAGATCGGCTAAACCGTCTGAAATGAGAGACGTGGGTGGAGGGAAATGACCTCCAGCCCACGTTTTGTACTCCAAAACGGGCGTTTAGCGCGGCTCGACGCTGCCAAATCCTACATTACAGGCAGCTTCGCTTTCAAAATACATAATTTTAAAAAGTGTTACAGCTTTTGAAAATATACATATTTAGAAAGCTTGCTTTCTTGTGTTTGCAATGGCAACGAGCTTCGTTTCAAATGGGCATTACAACATTCTCGTCCTACTTAGATATGGTACATACATTACAAGTTCCAACATGCAATTTTTGCTAGGGTGGGTGGGTGGGAAATAATACATTTGAAATTTCAAACGAAGACGTGGGTGGAGGCCAAATGGCCTCCACCTCCTGCTATATAGTTGGCGAAGAGCGTAGAGCACTTCGCCGTTGCCATTGCTGCATTACAAGCAGCGTCGCTTTCGAAATATACATTTTTAGAAAGTGTTACACACTTTCAAAAAACTTGATATTTAGAAAGCTTGCTTTCTTGTGTTTGCAATGGCAACGAGCTTCGTTTCAAATGGGTCTTCTGAGACATGAGACGGGGTCATTCTAACGAGATGGTAAGGTTGTTTGTGGCTTATGCGATGACATGTCGGTGGAGGTCCAATCACGCACGAAGGAGAGGCTGGCACCGATGTTGATGGTGATGCTGTATTCTCTGCTGTTGCCTTGGATGAAGTGTTGCCCCGAGTGTAGCATAGTAATGTTCATTTATGAGAGTCGGCTGACATGTGAGCTTCGGACACAAACTCGCAAGCAGTATATGAGGACTCGGGTAACGGGCATTGGTGTTTTGTGTGATGATGGATGTGATGCTTGTAGGAGCCCAACCCTTTTAGCAGTCACAACCGTGCTCACATTACAAAGAGTGCGTGCATCTGTATCCGGATAGGGTAAATCTGCCGGCGTTTGAGCCCTTTGTATGTGTGTGCTTTTTTTTTTTTTTTTTTGATCTGCTAGACTTGAGCACCATTTCAAACTCACCACAACATTGTTCAATCAACCAACTCAAGTGTGACCACATCCGGACCTTGCAATTGAAGGCTTTCAAAGCCTAAGGTGTGTGAGAAGTGTAACTAAATTGCACAACTATGAATCTACCCTACAAATGGCCCACAAGCCAAAAAGGGACCCACCGGTCCTCCTCCCCCCTGGGGAGCTCACTGGCCAGCACCGCACAGGGCCCACCGGTCCTCCTCCCCCCTGGGGAGCTCGCTGGCCAGCACCGCACAGGACCCACCGGTCCTCCTCCCCCCTGGGGAGCTCGCTGGCCGGCACCGCACAGGACCCACCGGTCCTCCTCCCCCCTGGGGAGCTCGCTGGCCAGCACCGCAGAGGACCCAACGGTCCTCCTCCCCTCTGGGGAGCTCGCTGGCCAGCACCGCACAGGACCCACCGGTCCTCCTCCCCCCTGGGGAGCTCGCTGGCCAGCACCGCACAGGACCCACCGGTCCTCCTCCCCCCTGGGGAGCTCGCTGGCCAGCACCGCAGAGGACCCAACGGTCCTCCTCCCCTCTGGGGAGCTCGCTGGCCAGCACCGCACAGGACCCACCGGTCCTCCTCCCCCCTGGGGAGCTCGCTGGCCAGCACCGCACAGGACCCAACGGTCCTCCTCCCCCCTGGGGAGCTCGCTGGCCAGCACCGCACAGGACCCACCGGTCCTCCTCCCCACTGGGGAGCTCGCTGGCCAGCACCTCACAGGACCCACCGGTCCTCCTCCCCCCTGGGGAGCTCGCTGGCCAGCACTGCACAGGACCCACTGGTCCTCCTCCCCCCTGGGGAACTCGCTGGCCAGCACCGCACAGGACCCACCGGTCCTCCTCCCCCCTGGGGAGCTCGCTGGCCAGCACCGCACAGGACCCACCGGTCCTCCTCCCCCCTGGGGAGCTCGCTGGCCAGCACCGCACAGGACCCACCGGTCCTCCTCCCCCCTGGGGAGCTCGCTGGCCAGCACCGCACGGGAGCGCATGGGGTTGTGCCAATTGTTTGCCGCAGTCTTTCTTCGCCGATGGTCTCTCATGGCGACCCAAAGCTATGGTAGTTGCCTCGCACCAATTTACTGCGATCAGAGGTAATAAATAATACGAGAGAAAAACGAAGACAAACAAAAATCGAAGATACGTGCGAAGAAAAGGTGTAAACATATGCAAGGTAATAAGTTATCCGCTGACAATGTCAGTAGCAGAAGAGCATGTGTCATGCCAGTTTGTCTCTGGAGATTTTGCCAACCTGCTGGTGCCAACTGCCGCTGGACGAGCCCCTGGTTATTGCACGCCACTGGCGATGTCGTAGCCACGTGCGCCAGTGGCGATTTGACCATTTCGGCGCCATGAGCGCCACTGGTGCCACTTGCGCTGCTGGCAATTTTTACGTCACGTGCGCCACTGGCGATTTCGCCACGCGCGCCTGTGGCGTTTCCGTCGCCACACGCGCCTGTGGCGATTTCGTCGCCACGAGCACCTGTGGCGATTGCTTCGCCACTCGCGCCTGTGGCGGTTTCGTCGCCACGCGCGCCTGTGGCGATTTCGTCGCCACGCGCGCTTGTGGCGATTTTTTCGCCACGTGCGCCAGTGGCGTTGTCGCTTTATTAGCCCCAACAAGCGCGCCTATTGTGCGGACGGGTGCCTATTTCTGTAACACGTTGTGCCATGTCGAGTGAGTTGATGCCTACTATTTTATGAGAGAATTGAGAAACTGAGGAAAACGGGAAGCGCCAAGTCGTCGGACGAGAATGAAATAATACATTTGAAATTTCAAACGAAGACGTGGGTGGAGGCCAAATGGCCTCCACCTCCTGCTATATAGTTGGCGAAGAGCGTAGAGCACTTCGCCGTTGCCATTGCTGCATTACAAGCAGCGTCGCTTTCGAAATATACATTTTTAGAAAGTGTTACACACTTTCAAAAAACTTCATTTTTTCGCTGACTTCTGAGCCCCTGCAAGCTGGACATGCTTTTCTGGTCTGAAATATAAGTCGAGCAAATGGAATTTCTAGTTTCTTTAGTTGTTCAATGTTCTCTGCATGGGTATTTTATGCAAGAGCCACCATTCCTCCTTCCATGTTCTACGGTACCTGTGTGAATGTGCCTCAACAAGTGATCTTCATCTGGTTCTGCATGGTTGAATTGAAAGATTGCTTTTCTGAAATGGCAGCTTGCATACCGTACATTGCATGTGTGCCTGATGGATCAATCAAGAGTACTCATCAGTCTCGAATTCAAAGTCCTGCATTCATCAATCTGCAAGAACTGGATGTAATTTGCATGGTAATAACTAGTTTGAGAACACAGTGCACCAGCATTCATGCATCTGCCAGCCTCTATCGCGAATGCCAAATTGAACTCCCCGATACCCCAGTAAGAGTCTCCTCACTCGACGGAACCTGCATATTCCCCACAAGAATCTAGTAGATAGATTATGCGCAGAAGAGGAGAGCGGCGAGCAAGACGGCGAGGAGGCCAGTCGCTATGCTCGCAGGAGATGTGAGGGATCCTGTTCCGGACATAGGGCGAAAGCAGAGAAACGTGTAGGTTTAGGACATGCGGCAATGTGGGTGTAACGAAATCGCTTAAGTGTCTTTGCGTCCTCCGTATAAGATCTACTTCTCCACGTAAAGACGAAATGGCTATTACCGACCAGCAGACTTGGTTGCTGAAACAGAGTCCGGGTTTACTGCCACGACTTCGTTCATGTTCAATGTAACAATCACAGAGGGTTCCTAGTAACAGGAGGATCCACGGCACCTACCAGCAAGCTTGGGTGCGGGCGGAGCGGCTTGATTAACGGTCACGGTTCCGTCAGGATTCACCGAGAATCCTGGCGTCTGAATCCCGCCGGCGCCGCCGGTACTGATGTTGACCCCGCCGGGTAGCGTAATCCCGCCGCCAGGATTGACGGTTGTCCCGTCAGAACTGACGGTCCCGTTCGGATAGACGGTGAAACCGCCGGCAGACACAGATCCGTCCGCGTTCGTCGTCGGGGTGATCGCCTGACCGTCACTGTTCACGATCGTGCCGTTGGGGAAGAACGTCGTGCCGTCTACCGTCACGCTTCCGTCCCCCGCGTCGGTTGAATAACCGTCACCGCTCACCGAACCGTCTGGACCGATGGTAACGCCTGGAATTCGAACCTTGCCGTTAGAGGGTTGAGCGACCGCAAGATTGACGGCCGGCGACAAAGCCGCTGCGAGGAGAAGCACTGTGAGCATGAGTGGACGAGACGCCATGTCAAACCCGACCAGAATGAGGCTTGCAAGAACAGAGGAAGGTGCCTTCTGTTAGGTATGATAGATGAACAACGCAACGTATTGCACTTAGCATCAAGCTAACGGGCCACGGAAAGCTCGGAAAGTTCGCCTGTTTGGCTGTGAGATTTGGATTGGATATTAATACGCAATCGTGGACGGGCATATCTCGCCCTGGTTCCCTCTGTCCGTCCCTCTGTCTGTCCCTCCATCTCCTTGACGCGCTAACGCTCCAGTTGCTTCCGCCAGTTCTGTAACGGCGGCGCCTCATTTCCCCTCCTCTTGCGTGGAACTTGAAGCCATGGCTTGTTGCTTGTTTGGCAAACACGTAAGGCTTTCTTGCGTTTCCTAGCTAACTGCACCGACCGACAACGCCCCCAACGTCTTTTCCTGCCTTGTCCGCCAACAACGCTTGCAAGTTTCCCCGAGGTGGACCCCAGCCCATCAGTGCACACAAAAGGACAGGGATGTTTCTGCCGCTTTTGCCGTTAGCCACTGTAAACCCTCGTAAAAATGCTCTGCGACTGCAAACCCACCAATCATTGTGCATCAACACCAGGTCGGCTTGCTGCGGGACGGTACAAAGCGGTGACTCGTGAACCAGTTTCTGTTTGCCAAAAATTGGCTAGCCAAAACCTCGGCGCCTTACTTAACCGCATTGTACCGGCTGTAAAGGGACAGGAATTTGTTCCTCCCAGCATATTTTCTGGCTTCCCCATGTCTGGTGCAGGGGTTGAGCAAGGGATTACCAGTATATGCGAACAAAAATATGCTCGGGAGCTTCAGCCCCCATGGCTTCTCTGCGACTCACCAGTCGCGAGAGGAGTGATCTAGCGACATAATACGTAGTTTGACCCGGCGAAATTGCTGCCCGTCTCCTCCTGTGCCTACCTCTCCCCATGCCGCGATTGCCTCCGCGTTTATCGTTTAATCATCGACCGTGATGGTTTAGCAAGTATCGCGAGAGGAGGAAGCCTTTCCTGGTGCGGCGGGCGAAGTTGTACCGTAACCAACAGAACGCAACGCATTGTGGTCTAGCAGCTTGCACAGACCTAAGAAGTCAGTTTTAGCGCCCTAAAAGAGCCATCTTTCGGATACGGAGACAACAGGCTCGTGATAGGTCATTCAACATACAGCCAGAGATGTCTACCTCTCTTCTGCAACAGCAGCGACGCCAGAGAAGGGAGAGCTGGCCACAGCCAGATCTGCGACTCATGCCACGTCATCCCGAGGTGTACGAACCGTGCGACGACTCCTTCGCCCTCGCCGATGCCATCGCCACGGATATCGCCCGGTTCTACCCGTCGCTCGCAACCTGCGCCAGCGACAACAGTCCGTCATCCGATCAAGCCCTTCCACCATCGTTGATCTCTCACAAATCCCCCGCGTCCCCTTCTTCAAATTTCTCTACATCCCCTCACCCTTCACATTCCCCCACCATATCCCCTGGCGTTCCGTCGTTCCCTGCTCTGGTTGTCGAGCTCGGGTCCGGAAGTGGCTTCGTGCTTACATCAGTAGCCCTCGCCCTCCGCGCCCTCTCTGCCCCTTCCGCCCCCCCTGTCATCGCGGGCAGCAACAGTGCGGCTACTGGTGCTGGCGGTGTTGATGTTGCTGGTGCTGCCGGTAGGGATGCTGGCAGTGGTGCTGCTGCTCCCAGTGCTGCCGTCTCCCTTGCCTCTCAGGCCGCATTTCTCGCGGTGGACATAAACCCCCATGCCGCTGACATCACTCGACAAACCCTAGCAGCCCACAGCATTCCAGCGGATGTTGTTTTATCGGATCTCGGAACGGCCCTTATACCGAGGATGGCAGGCCAAGTGAACATTCTCATTTTCAACCCACCATACGTCCCCACTTCGCCTCAAGAAGTGCACCGGCCGGGAATCACGCAAGCCTGGGCGGGAGGGGATCGCGGGAGGGAGGTAATTGATCGAGCTATGGAGGTTTCAGCGGAGCTATTGTCTCCCACAGGGGTGTTTTACCTGCTTGTTGTGGCGGAGAATGACCCTGAAGAGGTGGGGGAGAGGATGAGAGGGTTGGGGTTTGAAGGAGAGGAGCTGCTGAGGAGAGGGACGGAAGAGGAGGTTATTGTGGTGCTCAAGTTTTGGAGATTAAAATTACTGTGATGTTGCCATAAAGTTGATTCATTTGTGTGTTTTGACATGTGAAGAATGTTGACCAGGAACGTTTATACCGTAGATGATAATGTGTATATAAATTCCTTGTCTAAATTGTTCTGGAATACTCAGCTTAACGCCTATTCTGAATCTTGACCCTCAACCGGCTCACCCTTAACTGGTTTTTTGCCTACGTCATCACTCGAGAAGGTCTTGTGCTGTTTCGCGGTGCGCTCCCCCCAAATATCGTCTGACGTCATCTCACCGCCAATGCACTGCTGGCAAATCCTCGTCACCGCACAAGCTACCCACGCTTGCACAGGTGCACGTGGCTTATATACTTCAGGCTCGCTGTTCCGAATCTGACGGGTCCTCGCCAGGCCTGTCGCTTACTCTAAACCCAACCCTTCAGAAGTTGAGCTGGCCCAAAACCAGCCCGGAAGGATCCGGGTAGGGGCTGATTTTGGCCCGTAAGAATCAGGGCTGGCCAGTAAGAATCAGGGCTGACTTCAGGCCTAGTGTATTTGCAGCCAGCAACATACCCGCTTACAAAAACTATGAAGTTTCAACTAAATGTGTTTGAGGCGGATTCGCGGATAAGGGGTCAAGAAACTCCAAGGGGAAGCTAGTTCGGGAAAGGAGGGGGGGGCGACATACACGGAAATCCGGGCAAGGCCCAAAACCAGTCCGTTAGGGTCCGGCCAAGGGCAAAACCAGTCCGTTTTCCTTACGGGCTTCCTCGCAAACTAACCCTTAAAATCTCTGAGGTGCGTCAAACCCAGCCCTGAATTCTCAGGACAAACGGGCAAATGCCCGTGAATCGACAGGCCTGGTCCTCGCTAGGCTGGCAAGGCCGTTTGGTTCGTGGCATCTACATTTTTGCCAAACCAGCTTTCCTGACTTGATTCCCCCTCTTGTCAAAGCCGATTTGGCATTGTCGGTTTTCCCTAACCTAACAGTTGTTCGCCTGACCTGACCCTTTGATTCCCAGACGTGCTTGGTTCGGCTAGTTTCTCCAATCACACCTCTCCCTAATCAAGCCTCCCCACTAACCTTCTCCCCAGCTGCGCAGACCAAACCTCCACTTTGCTCCCCAGCCTACCTTCCTTCCCCGCTTCCTCCCTCGTCAAACCTTCCCACATCAGAATCTTTTATTTTCATCGCCAGACCAACTCCCACCTAAGCCGAGCAAGCCCAAAAGCAAGCCAGACCAACTTTTCTGTTCCGACGTGCTACTTTTCTGCTTCTTGCGACATTAGTACGCACGCCATTCTTGAAGTTCTGATCGTATTTTCAACTATTTCCGAAGAAAATATAGCATTTGTACCCTTGCACGTAGCTACTGCTCATCAGCTACCAAGAGAGAACCCGTAATCGAGCACTTTCCGTAGTGCTGAGAGCGTATTGAAGGAGGCCATCCTTCCTGGTGCCTTTCTTTCCGCTAGTGAATCAGGATCCAGATACTTGCACTGGTCTGGTTGTTCAAGATTTCACATGGCGGAACGTCAGATTGTGGTTGCGATGGATGCTCGCGAGGGAAGCCGCGACGCGTTCTTTTGGGCTTTGGATAATCTAATAAAGCCGGAGGACCATGTCACGCTCCTTAATGTCCGACCAACCCGCGCCACGATTCTTCCCACGCGCACAGGTATTTTCCCCCACGCGCAGGTATCCTCCCTATAGGTGGTGACGCGCTTTTCAGTTGTTGAGACTCCCCATACGCGTGGACCACTTTCCGTAGGCGACGGGCTTTCCGTTGTTCCGACGGCTGTGGCCGCCTCTTGCAGAGAAAATCGAAGGGTTTGAACCGCAGCAAGACGACGGAAGTGGTCCGGCGAGCTGGGTCGTGCACTGATGCGCTTTTTTAAACGCAAGTAATCCTTCTTACGTGGCATTACTCACCGTTGTTGCGTCTCGACCGCTTCACCGTGCTTGTAACAAACTCCCGTGCTTGTATTAGAACGCCCTTTCTCTGCAAAAGTATTGTCGCCATGGCATGCCATCCCATGCCATGTCGTGCCATAACATACCATCCTTTTTCATTTATGCCATTACAACCATGCAATACCATATCACCACACCACGCCACACCACGCACTTCATGCCCTGCACCACGTTCCATCGTCCACCCCACCATGCAGACCTGTCGGCATCGTCCGGAGGGCAAGGCAATGACGGCGATGGGTGCATGCTGGCAATTGAGCCGTTTCCCATGTTAGCCCCCAACCCGGCCCCAACCCCATCCATCCCCACTTCTCTTCTGCGTAACATGCAATCTGTGCAGACCTGTCAGCATCGTCAGGAGGGCAGGGCGACGACGACGATGGGTACATGCTGGCCATGGAGCAGATTCTCAATGACGTCATTCACAAGGCGCATGAACGCTTCCCTGTAAGCATGCAATGTGACACTGACAATTCGGTGCACCTCTTGTAACGGGTATGAAAATAACAGCGATGGGTACATGCTGGCCATGGAGCAGATCGTAAACGACGTCATCCACATGGCGCACAAAGGCTTCCCTGTAAGCGTACACAAACGAATTGGTGTGGCTCTTATAACGCGTATGCAAGTCACACCAGTGGGTGCTTGGTGGTTATCCACAAAGCACATGAATGCTTCCCTGTAAGCAATGTGACTCTAACAAGTGGCTGGGTGTGCCTGAGGCGCCACAGGAGGTGCGCGCACGAATGCTTTCCTCTACGTGAGGGCGCACGCGTGCAAGCGTGCACGGATGGGGTTGTCAGGTGCTAGGGAGATGGCAACGATGGGTGCATGTTGGTCTGTTCTTGAGTCGACTCAAGAAGCAATGATGGGTACATGTTGGCCATGGAGCATCTTTGAAACGGCCTCCTCTACATGCCGCACAAACACTTATTCTCAAGTAAACGTGACACTAACCAGTGGGTGGGTGTACCAGACCAGGCGACCCGAAGCACCTTATTCTTGATGAGGTGGTTGTTAGGGACGCTGCTGCTCCCTGTGTACCTCTCTTCAACCCTCTTCACCTCTCATCACCGCTCTTCACCTCCCGCTCTCCCAAGGCCATGAAGTTGGCCGACCCCAAGCACCTGCTGCCCTCCCTTTCTTCCCTTTTTCACCCCTCTCACCCTTGCTTCACCCCCCTTCACCACTCTCAACCGCTCTTCACCGCTCTTCCAGGGCTTCAAGGCGGACAAGGCCATCAAGTCGGGCGACTCCAAGTACCTCATTCTCGACAAGGATGCTGCCGCTCCTCTCTTCACCCCTCTTCATCCCTCCACACCCCTCGTAACCCCTTCTTCTCCCATCTTCACCGCTCTCCACCACTCTCCCAGGGTCTCAAGGTGGATAAGGCCATCAAGTCTGGAGACCCCAAGCACCTCATCTAGGACGAGGTGGTCATCTGAGACGCTGGTGCTCTCTTGCTCTCCCTCTCTTCACCTCTATGCACCTCTCTCGTTTCCTCTTCACCTCTCTCCACCTTTCTTCACCGCTCTCCCAGGGGCTCAAGGTGGACAAGGCCATCAAATCGGGCGACCCCAAGAACCTCATTCTGGACGAGGTGGTCATCAGGGACGCGACAGCGCTGGTCATGAGCTCAAGGGGGCTCAGTCCGGTGCAGAGGTGTGTGCATGGGTGTCTGAGTATGGGGTGGATGGGGCAGCGTACTTACAGCACCTCGTCCTGGGCGAGGTGGTTATCAGAGACGCGGCAGCGCTCGTGATGAGCTCACGGGGGGTCAGTCCGGTGCAGAGGTGTGTGCATGGGTGCTTTAAGCAGGGTGCCTGATGAATGTGGATAGGATTGCATGTGAACCTCGTTTTGAGTCTACTCAAAGCGGCACAACTTGGTTCTGCCTGCCCTCCCTTTCCTTCTTAGTATATATATATATATATATACATATATATATACATATATATATATATATCATATTATATGCACTGCACGCCTTGCCTCCTGTTCGCTCTCCTGCCTTCGAACTCTGTTCACCCCACCCCATCTGCACGTTTCTCCTAACCTCTTGTATCCCCATCCTCCCCCTGTCTACTGTCCCCCTCACCGCCTTCCTCGGCTGAGTCAGCAACTACTGCTCTCCATCCCTTTCTCCTCTCTTCTTCCCCACCCTTGCGTTTTTCCCATCCTCCCTCCCCGGTCCTCCATCTCCCATCCTCGCTCATCCACTCTTCCTCCCACAACCTCCATCCCCCGTCCTCCCACCTCCCCCTCCTCAGGGCCTTCCTTGGCTCAGTTCAGCGACTACTTCTCTCCAATTCCTTCGCCGCTCTTCTTCCCCTTCACCTTTCCCTTCTCCCCTGTCCCCCCCCCCTCCCCCCTTTCAGGACCTTCCTTGGCTCAGTTAGCGACTACTGCTCTCGCAATGCAGGTGAGGGGTGAGGCGGGCAAACACAGGGGGGGCGGGCAAACACAGGGGGGGCGGGCAAACACAGGGGGGGCGGGCAAACACAGGGGGGGCGGGCAAACACAGGGGGGGCGGGCAAACACAGGGGGGGCGGGCAAACACAGGGGGGGCGGGCAAACACAGGGGGGGCGGGCAAACACAGGGGGGGCGGGCAAACACTGGGGGGGCGGGCAAACACAGGGGGGGCGGGCAAACACAGGGGGGGCGGGCAAACACAGGGGGGGCGGGCAAACACAGGGGGGGCGGGCAAACACTGGGGGGGCGGGCAAACACTGGGGGGGCGGGCAAACACAGGGGGGGCGGGCAAACACAGGGGGGGCGGGCAAACACAGGGGGGGCGGGCAAACACGGGGGGGCGGGCAAACACTGGGGGGGCGGGCAAACACAGGGGGGGCGGGCAAACACAGGGGGGGCGGGCAAACACAGGGGGGGCGGGCAAACACAGGGGGGGCGGGCAAACACGGGGGGGCGGGCAAACACGGGGGGGCGGGCAAACACAGGTGGGGTGGGCAAACATAGGTGAGGCGGGCAAACATAAGTAAGCTTTGCACAGCTAATTACACACCTCATTTTCCTATCCATTCCTGCCCTTTCCTGCCCTCATCTCACTCCCTGCCCCATCCTGCCCTCATCTCACTCCCTGCCCCATCCTGCCCTCATCTCACTCCCTGCCCCATCCTGCCCTCATCTCACTCCCTGCCCCATCCTGCCCTCATCTCACTGCCTACCCTTTGCTGCCTGCATCTCTCTCCCATACCAATTTGTTCCCACATCTCATTCCCGTTGCTCCCATTCCAAGCGGCGACGTTTGAGGCGCCTCGGAAGCTGTTTATTCTCTCTTCCGAGTGGCGACTTTTGAGGCGCCTCAGAAGTTTGTTTATTCTCTCTTCCGAGTTGCCATTCTCTTGTCAACCTTGAAGCACTCCATTCAATCCTCTCCCTCATGAGTCGACTCCAAACGAGGTGACTTTTGAGTCGAGTCAAAACGAGGTGACTTTTGAGTCGAATCAAAACGAGGTGACTTTTGAGTCGACTCAAAACGAGGTGACTTTTGAGTCGACTCAAAACGAGGTGACTTTTGAGTCGACTCAAAACGAGGTGATTTTTGAGTCGACCCAAAACGAGGTGACTTTTGAGTCGACTCAAAACGAGGTGACTTTTGAGTCAAACCAAAACGAGGTGACTTTTGAGTCAACTCAAAACAAGGTGACTTTTGAGTCGACTCAAAAGTCACCTCGTTTCCATTCTCTTGTCAAACTGGAAGCAATCCAGCCCATCCACTCCCTCCTCTGCCCATTCGTGCGACTTTTGAGACAAGCAATCCAGCCCATCCACTCCCTCCTCTGCCCATTCGTGCGACTTTTTGAGAATAGCAACCCAGCCCATCCACTCCCTCCTCTGCCCATTCGTGCGACTTTTTGAGAATAGCAATCCAGCCCATCCACTCCCTCCTCTGCCCATTCGTGCGACTTTTTGAGAATAGCAACCCAGCCCATCCACTCCCTCCTCTGCCCATTCGTGCGACTTTTTGAGAATAGCAATCCAGCCCATCCACTCCCTCCTCTGCGCATTCTCCTCTACCCACTCTCCCTATCCACAACCCCTATCCCACATCCCTGCGCAATCTGTATTGAATTCTTGAGAGAATTCTCAAAAGCAACCCCTATCCCACAACCCCTATCCCACAACCCCTATCCCACAACCCCTATCTCACAACCCCTATCCCACCACCCCTATCCCACATCCTCTGCCCCACCATGTCTCCTGACCATTGAGTTTACTCAAAGTCATCTCTGAATTTGTTGCCTGCCCACATCCCCACCCCACCACATATCCTCCCGTTCATTTCTCCCTTTCCTTGCCACATTTCCTTGTTGCTTCGGCTGTGGCAGAGTGTCCGGTGATTGTTGTGAGAGGCAAATCAGCCCACTGATTCCCCTTCATGAGCTCTTGTTTATCTCCACCGGGAATGCATGTGTTTGAAGGTAACACGTAGCCAGACAGATTTGTCTTTGTGCACACCTGCCAGTCATACTTGAAACAGTGAATCCAGTCACTCCATGCTGCAATTTTTGTGTTATAATTAAGCATTTACGGGATCAGGGTTTGGGGTTTAGGGTGTCTTACTTCAAACACCTCCATTTTAGGTAACATTTAAGCATCGCATAATCCTAGGTTGAATTTGCAGTTTTGTTCTAAAAACAAGTGCTAGAAACGCACAGCGCCGACATAGCTGAAGCTTGTTTGTAAAATAGATGAGCAAGAGAAACTTTCTTGAAAGAAATTATTATGAAACAATGCACCAGGGAATATGTAAGGATTTACAGAATCCTTACTGGGGCACTCGATAGCGAGGCCATCCCGAGGGTCACGCGACGAACCTGTCCTTCCTATTTCGTCGCACCGAACCACTCCCGAGTCGCCTCCGCACCAAACGCAACCATCACCGAGCCATCCTCGCCCAACCTCTCCGCCTAGCTAGGACTTCCCCTATTTAGTCGTGCCTTTCTCTTTGTATCGTCATTCGATTATTCAGTGATTCAGTAATTAGTTCATTCTCGTTATTCGATATTCTGCGCACTCTGCAAGTTCATTCATAACACCTGGTATCAGAGCTACTTTCATATTGTTGGGAACAAATAAGTTAAGCGCCTCTGTCGTGTCAGAACTCAAGACACAAAGCGAAGCAGCTCAAGCCGAAGCATCGCGAGTCAACCCTTGGTGGTTAACGTAACCGTCGGAGGTTACGAGAAAGTCAAAGGTCAGCGACCTTTAACATGACGCAGCGCGACAGCAAGGACAAACAACTGACTCGACATTGAGCAGTTGCCCGAGTCGCACTGTATCGAACCGCAACAATAAAAGTAGTTCTAATGTCTCTTCATATTCTCTGTACTCATCTATTTATATTCTTGTATCTCTTTGCTTTAATCAACTCACTTTGCCCTCACATACCAGCGCAAGGTAGTTCAAAGACTTCATTTCAACGCTTCCGCTATTACAACATCTACTCAGACTTTAACTCTACAAAGATCCTAGGGCGTTTCAGCCCAACATGGTATCAGAGCAGTTAGAGTTAAAATTTATTATTCATCACTCAATACATCAAGAAGACATGTCTGCTAGAAAGGAGAGGAGCTCCTCTAACGGCTCTCCCAGTACTACCCCTACTCCACCTCCTTCCTCTGGCCTACTGACAGAGGAGGGGACAACGACGAGACCAGCAGCTGGGTCTACGGAAACACCCGCAAACCAAGGCGCGGGCTTCGATCCAAGCATGATGGAGAAATTTTTCTCCTTCATGTCCTTCTACGAGGAGCACCAGCAAGGAGCACCTGCGCAATCAAACAACAGCAACAACAACAACAACGTGACGCCTATGAGTCTCGATGGCTCATCCTACGCACGCAGGAATCAACATCAACAACCTACCTTTGCTCCGTACGAGCCCCAGCGTGGCTCCGTCAGCTTTATGCCGCAACCACATGTCAGAATATTATCTTATTGTTCTAGCTTGTAGTGGGGTGCTCTATAGCGAGTACAACCCTTCTAGGGTTTGCTATTTGTATCCTCATTCTTGCTAGTTCAATCCTCTTTCTTTCTTCAAATTTTGACACCACAACCTGCACCGGGACAAGAGAGAGCACTGGACGCATTACAAGTTCAGTCGCAATTCGCGCATGTTCTAAAACTGCAAACGACAAAGCCTTTTGACGGAAAAGACTTTTTCACCTGGTCTTTCGAATTCGAGCTGATGATGGAAGGAGCGCAGATCCTTGGCTTCTTCAACGGGTCCCTGCCATATCCAACATGTGAAACTGAAGAACAAGAATGAATGACTATGAAATGAAAGTAATACAAATATAAAACCCTAATTGGGTTGTGCCCCCTATGGGATACCCCACTATAGCCTACACAACAGCATAAGCTATATAATGTTCTGACACACCCCCATAGGCAAAGTGGGGGAGAACAAGGGGTCACAAGACCAGTCAAGCAAAACAGAGCAAGCTCAGGGTGGATCACAAAGTCACCACACAGTCCGAGCACAACGACAAAGCCACAAGGCCAGTTCACATGCAGGAGTACACATATATATAGAGCTAAACAAGCAAGAACAGGTATATATATGTGACTGTACAAGCAAGCTCAAGAGGAGAGCAAGTGAGGCAAGACAGGTACAAGACCCAACTGAGTGCAGAAGCGCTCATGGTCACCAGCCGCGAGTGCCTTGGTGAACACGTCAGCAGTGTTGGCCTCAGAGGCCACGTACGCAAGCCGCAACTGTCCACGCTGCTGTAGCTCACGAGCAAGGAAGTAGCGGAGAGCAATGTGCTTCGTTCTGTGCTCCAGGCGCTGCTCTCGACACAAGGCCAGCATGGCCTTGTTGTCTACGTACAGCACTGGAGGAAAACGAGGCGGCTCTCCAAGGTCACTCAGCAGGTAGGTGAGCCAGCAAAGCTCCTGTGTAGCCATAGCCCCGGCGTAGATCTCAGCCTCACAAGTGGAGCTGAGGACAGAAGACGAGCGAGTAGCCCGCCACGAGACAGAGCCGGAACCCAGACTGAAGGTGTAACCCTGTGACGACCACTGCGTAGCCTGGTCGTCAGCCCAAGAAGCGTCCGTGTGCCCAGTGAGGACCACTGAACTCCGCCCTCCAAGCACTAGCCCCATGCCTGACGTACTGCACAAGTAGCGCAACACCCTCTTCGCTGCAGCCATGTGCTCTAGTCGGTGTCTCCCAGGAGCAACATAGCGTGCAAGAATGCTAAGAGGGTATGCAAGGTCAGGTCGTGTGTAGGTCATCAGGTATATGAGGCAGCCAACAACCTTTGGGTACGGGCCACTCGACTCTACGGACTCATCCGAAGGCAGAGCTGAGAGCGAGTGGCGAGTAGACAGAGGAGTGGCTTGAGGCGAGGAGTACGTGAAGCCGAAGCGCTGAAGGACCTGCTGCACCATGTGTGACTGAGTCAAGGTAATGGTGCGGCGTGCTCTGTCCTGAGTGATCTGCAAGCCAAGGTAGCTGCGCAGTTCACCCAGGTCTGTGCACGTGTGTCTCTTCAGCAGCTTGGACTTCACGTAGGCGAGTCCAGCAGTGTCAGCAGTGGCAAAGCCCAAGTCGTCGACTTACACGAGGATGTAGAACGGCGACAGAAACAACGACGGGTCAGCAGTAGAGGGAGCAAACCCAAGAGCCGCAAGCGTAGTCCTCAGTCTGTCGTGCCACTCACGCGGTGCCTGGCGGAGACCATAGACTGGCCGTCGGAGGCTCCACTGGGTGCCAGGAGGGAAAGTCCCAGTGAAGCCAGGCGGACGGCGCAGCCAGATCTCCTCGTGCAGGCTGCCCTGCAAGAAAGCAGTTCTGAAGTCAAGAGAGTGAAGCTCGTAGTCACGCTGCGCGGCTATGTGCAGCAGTACCCGAAGAGTAGTCATCTTCGGGGTGGGAGGAAAGGTCTGAAAGTAGTCAACTCCCTGCCGCTGACTGAAGCCACGAGCGACGTACCGCGCCTTGAAAACATGTGGAGAGCCAGGCGGCCGCTTCACCCTGAAGATCCACATGCCACTGACGATGTTCGCCCCAGGAGGGGGGACCTCGTCAACGTAGGTGCCTGTGGACTTCCAGGAAGCCATCTCTGCATCCATAGCTGCCTGCCACTGAGAGGAGTAGGGACCCTCTACGGCCTCCGCGTAAGAACGCGGAGTCGGGATGTCTAGTGCATCCGGGTCTCCCTCAGGGGCAAGTAGTACAGACGCGAGATGAGGTGAAGCAGCAGCCAGACACTGGAACTCCTCCTGCCTGTCCTCAAGGACGTCCGTGCCAAGAGCACACTCACCCCCGACGGACGGAGGACAGACAGACGCAGACTCAGCAACAAGACTAGCAGCGTAGTCTAGACGACAGCGAGCAGCAAAGTCGACGAGCTCAGCGACAAGAGCAGACGCAGCAGTGGACTCAAAAGAGGGGTCAGTGATAACAGTAGCAAGAAGACGCGTGACAGTAGGACTGGCAGCACGCAGAGAGTCCGACTCCGGGTCGGCAAGCGCAGGAAGAGAGGACTCAGGAGGAGAAGGCAAAGGGGCACGCAGAGGAGCAAGGACGGACGAAGAGACATCCGGTGCGTGCCAGGGACAGGAGGAGGACGCTGACGCGAACTGCGACCACTAGCACGAGCAGCACGAACAGGCGACGCGGGACGAGACGCAGGCTCACGACGCTCAGCAAGACCTCTAGTAGGACCAGTGTAAGGAGAGGGAGCGGGCAGTGGGGAGGCAAGCTCTAATAGTGACTGGGACTGGACAGGCGGTGGACACTCTACAGGAGGAGACAGACCAAGAACCTGCTGCAGGAGCGGAACGAAGTACGGCCGAGGCCGTGCGGGGACTCTAGCCACAGCAGGGACGGCACCAGCACCCTCAGCGGCAGCACCAGTGCCAACAGCACCTCCAGCAGCGGGACCTCCAGCCGCACCAGTAGCAGGACCACCGCCAGGACAGATAGCAGTAGTCTCAGCACCAACACCCTCAGCGGCTCCAGCTCCAGTAGGACCCGCAGGCCCTGCAACTCCAGGACCGGTGGCACCAGCACCCTCAGCGTCCGAAGAAACTCCAGCACCAGCAGCACGCCTCCAGCGGCGAGCAAACCACTCACGTAGCTCCTGTGGAGAGAGCGGCTCCCGCCGAGACGGAGCACCCGGAGAACCTCCAGGCCTAGCACCACCAGAAGCCACAAGGGGAGGTCCAGCGGTCGCAGGCTCCGCACCTCCAGGCTCAGCAGCTTCAGACGTAGCACCCCCAGACTCAGCACCCCCAGGCTCAGCAGCTCCAGACTCAGCACCCCCACGCTCGGCTCCCTCAAGCTCAGCACCCTCAGGCTCGACACCCCCTAGCTCAGCACCTCCAGGCTCGTCACCCCCAGGTCAAGCACCCACGCGCACAGCACCCCCAGAGTCAGCACCCCCAGGCTCAGCACCCGCAGCAGGACCAGAGTCACCATCAACCTCGACCGGCTCGATCGCGTCTACCTGGGACAGACCTGAAGGGGCAGGAACCTGAGGGGGGAGGGGGTCTACCGGGGGGGGAACTGGCACAACGAATTCCGGGGGCGGGGGGAGGGAGGGAGTGCAGTAGGGGAAGAGGCGGTAGAAGGGGACGGACTCGTCGAACGTGACGTCCTGGGACGACAGAACACGACGAGAGGAGGGGTGGTAGAACTGCCACCCTGGAGCGTCAGGGGGGAAGCCAAGGAAGACACAGGGAGCAGCACGAGGGGATAGCTTGTCCGCACACAAGTCGCGGACAAACGCCCAAGATCCCTAGACACGGAACGCAGACGCATCGCCCACCTTCCCCGTCCACAGCAAGACTGGGGACATCGCGGGTCGAGAGACCCTGAGGTGAAGGTTGAGCTGATGCGCCGCGTACCGAACCGCAAACGGCCACAGAAAATGGGGGGCAGCCGCATGCATAATGGACGTACGAGCGACGTCCATGACCATGCCAATGCGGCGCTCAGCAATCCCATTTTTCTGTGGAGAGTCCGGAATCGTGAAGGTCTGGCGGATCCCTCGTGCACGACAGTAGGCCCGCAGAAGGCCAGAGGACAACTCCCCACCGCGGTCAGAGTGCAGACGCAGAACAGGAAAGTCCGAGCCGAAGCTCCTCCTGAGCTGGAGACGAGCTGCGCGGATCCAGTCGATCAACACCTCAGTGACATCACCCTTCCTGCGCAAAGGGGAAGACTGTGGTGTAACGCGACTAGTCGTCAACCACCAGCAGGAAGTAGCGCTCGTGACCCTGCCCACGGACGCGGGCCGGGCCCCACACGTCCATGTGAAGTGTCTGCAGAGGAGCCTCTGTCGAGGGAAACTAGGAGGAGTGAGGAGCAGCCCGGAGGCGCCCCTCGACACAGGGGACACAGGAAGGTCCTGGTCCCGAAGGAGGGGGAGGGAGGGACCGGGGGAGACCAGAGACAAGGACACGGGAAGCCATGCCCTGAAGACGAGACAAGGAGGGGTGACCAAGACGGTGGTGCCACAGGAGAGTCTCGTGAGAGAGGAGGCGACATGAACAGGGGGCAGACTCCGGACCAGACCGGGACGCAGCAGCAAACACCTGACCTGACGCAGCTACCTGACCAGACGAAGGGACAGGAGGAGACTCAGTGGTCAGGGTGTAGAGGCTCGACCCCGGCCGACGCGAGAACGTGGCCAGGTGGCGGCCTGTGCGTGCGTCCGTGCAGTGGGTCACCCGCTGACTCGCAGGAGTGAACTGGTGAACCCCCGCATCCTGCAGGTCCGCACCACTCACCAAGTTCGTCGAGAACGAGGGGAGGTACAGGCCAGACAGGGTGCCCGAGGGGGCAGCCGGACACGGGAGGACAGTGGAAAAGTGAGAGAGGACAGGACCCCCAGAGGGGTCAGCCAGGGAGACTGCAACCGGCCGACCAAGCGGCGTGAGTGTGGTGCGGTCTAGAAAGAAGGAGCGAGAAGCTCCGGAGTCAAGAGTGAAGGTGAGGGAGGCCGAAGCCGACGTAGTACCTGAGAGCGCAGCCTCACCAGTACCTGAGAGCGCAGCCTCACCAGCACCTGAGGGCGCAAACGTACTGGCACCTAGAGTAGACGCCTCACAAGTACCTAGCGCAGCAGTACCAATGCCCGGGTCGGGCTGGAAACACCGGTAACAGTCACCCTCATCACTAATAGACACAGCATACATGGCAGCAAGAATAGCATCAAAGTCTAGCTCAAAGATAGCTACACCAGCCATAGAAAGGTCTCCCCAGCGGGGGATCTCAGAGGCGTCAGGGAAATGCTGACGCCAAGCGTCCGTCAGGCGGCCAAAGCAGCGCCGGGTGGCGTGGGCACCCCCACAATGCTCACCGGCGCGGTCGCCACTGCGAAGAACGTAGGTGCACGGTCCAGCACCTCCACCACGCTGACTCTGCGCGTACCACTCACGGAGTTGCTGAGGCGGGGGGATGTCCCGAGAACGCTGCTGCTGCTGCTGCTGAGGCGGACCACCACCAGAGCCGCTCCTCTGCGGGGCACTACCCCGACCAGCTCCACCTCCTCCGCCACCACCGCCTCTACCTCCGCCACTACCACCGCCTCCGCTCCCACCGCCTCCGCCGCCACCACCTCCGCCGCCGCTGCCGCCACCACCTCCACCACTCCCGCCACCACTCGCACCGCCACCCCCACTCCCTCCGCCGCCTCCACCGCCACCTCCACCTCCCCCACCAGCTCCACCCGCGCCCTTGCCCCCCTTGCCCTTGCCAGAGTGGCGTCTCCCGCTAGGGGCAGACGCCGTGCCGACCGACTCAAGACCAAGCAGGTCGGCAGCAGCAGCAGAGGCAACTGATGGCAGCAGGGGGGAAGGAGAACACCCCTCAAAGATGGGGGTGCGCGGGTCACCACGAGAGGCACCTACAGCGACGATGCTCTTCTCCGCCGCTAGGAGGGCCTTCTCGAGGAGGTCGACAGTGAGGGTGGTGGGACAGACTGAGAGAAAGTGGTCCCTGACTACGCGAAGGGAGTCAGGGAGACGAGTGACTATGTAATAGAGAGCGATATACATGGCGGGGGGGTTCTTGGCGCAGAACTCAGCAGGAAGGGCAGCGCGGTAGCGAGTGTCACTAGTGCGGAGGTGCGTAACGAGGTCAGCAACAGTGGGAAAGGCAGTGAGGTCAGGAAAGAGGTACGGTAGCATGAGACAGCTCAGTGCAGCAGTGGCAGGGGAAGAGTAGCGTGCAACTACAGCGTCGTACAAGGTCTGAGCACTCTTGTACTGACTAAAGTGCGCGCGCTCAGTGGTGGGCAAGTGGCGACGCACAGCAAGACGTGCAGCAGCATCGCGGGTGGCCCACTGAGAGCGAACAGTGGGGTCAGCATCAGCAGCAGGGGCAGGGGAGGCGCCAGAGGTGAGGTCAAAGAGAGAAAGGCCGTCCGCTCTATCGCACTGTAAAAACATTCGCAGGTCGTCGACCCAGACCTCAAAGTCAATGGCTCGACCCTCGGCGTCAAAAGCTAGGACACTGGGGGTAGCCATGACGACAGACTAGCAGTGCAAGCAGTGGGGAGGGGGACGCAGTAGCAGTGGGGCGGTGCCGTGCTCACCAGACAGGACAGGTCGGGCGGTCCGGTAGAAGGGCGGCTCCGCGGCTCCTTGGCGGCTCGGCGACTCCTGGGCGGCTCGGCTGCGCCGGGGCGGCTCGGCTGCTGCTGGGCGGCTCGGCTGCAGCTAGGCGGCTCGGCTGCGGCTGGGCGGCTCGGTTGCTGCTGGGCGGCTCGGCTGATGCTGGGCGGCTCGGCTGCGGCTGGGCGGCTCGGCTGATGCTGGGCGGCTCAACTGCTGCTGGGCCGCGTAGGTAGGGCGGCTGTAGGGCCGCAAGGAAGGCGGCGGGTGGACCGCAGGTGGGACGGCGGGTGGGCCGCAGGTGGGGCGGCGGGTGGGCCGCAGGTAGGGCAGCGAAAGGCTGCAGGTAGGGCGGCGGTAGGGCTGCAGGTAGGGCGGTGGGTAGGCCGCTGGTAGGGCGGCGGGTGGGCCGCAGGTAGGGCGGCGAAGGGCCGCAGGTAGGGCGGCGAAGGGCCGCAGGTAGGGCGGCGAAGGGCCGCGGGTAGGGCGGCGGGTGGGCCGCAGGTGAGGCGGCGTAGGGCCGCAGGTAGGGCGGCGGGACGGCCGCTGGTAGGGCGGTGGGTGGGCCGCAGGTAAGGCGGCGGTAGGGCCGCAGGTAGGAGGCGGCGGGGCCGCGACCGAGAAGGGGCGGCGGGGCCGCGACGGGATGGCAGGGCCGCGTCGAAGTGGCGGGGCCGCGACGGGGCGGCGGGGCCGCGACAAAGTGGCGGGGCCGCGACTGGGTGGCGGGGCCGCGATGAGAAGGGGCGGCGGGGCCGCGAGTGGGTGGCGGGGCCGCGACTGGGTGGCGGGGCCGCGACGGGGCGGCGCGGCCGCGACTGAGTGGCGGGGCCGCGTCGAAGTGGCGGGGCCGCTCGAAGGGGTGGCGGGGCCGCTAAAAAGGGCGGCGGGGCCGCTAGTAAGGGCGGCGGGGCCGCGTCTTAAGGGCAGCGGGGCCGCGAGGGGAAGGGCGACACGGAGGGTCGCTAAAAAAAAAGAATCGCGCGCCTCGGGGCGCGCTTCGGTGGGCCCTAGGCGAAGTTCCCTCAGGGAACCTGCTCTATACCATGTGAAACTGAAGAACAAGAATGAATGACTATAAAATGAAAGTGATACAAATATAAAACCCTAATTGGGTTGTACCCCCTATGGGATACCCCACTATAGCCTACACAACAGCATAAGCTATATAATGTTCTGACACAACAAGCGGCACACAGTATGAGAAGCAGCAGTATACTTATCAATCGATGATGGCGTACACAATACTACTGAGGAACATCACCCCGACTCAACAGCAGAACATCAGGCCTTACCGAGGCTACGACAACTCCGCGGAGCTCGCGTACAACCACTTGAAGAACCTGTATCAAGCAACAGACAGTGTAAACCAAAGCCGGTTAATGGCGCAGCTGACAACAATAGAAATGAAGCCAGGGGAAAAGGGCATGGAGTATATCAGTCGCTGCCGCGAGCTGCGCGACAGGCTCCTTCGATGTGGAGGATCAATTTCAGAAGACGCCTTCGTCACGGTCGTCATCGGCGGTCTCGGCCCTCACTGGCGCTCCACTCGCGCCATACTACGAGCACACGGAAGAATCTCCAAAGAAGCACTCTGCGCCGAAATCCATGCCGAGCAGCAGGATATGGACCTGCAAGAAGAATGACATAAGAAGAAAGCATCAGTACCAGAGTTCGGTTTTCACACCCAGCGACGCTACAACAACAGCAACAATCGACAACAACAACAACCGAAGCCAGTACCTCCGTTTTGCCATATCTGCAAGACTTTAGGGCATCCTCGCACGCACTGCCCGTATCGCCATCAATCGACAACACCACAGCGACAACTTCGACCTTCGAGCAGCCAAGTCACCTCGACGCAAGCAGCCCCAACAACTTCAGTCCAAGCTTCAACGACTCCAACAGGACAACCTGCGCAAAAGCCAAGAAATATCGTCAACTGCATGGTAAAGATAACCGATTCCTGCACAACCGAGTCACCACTGTACTACTCACCCGAAGAACAACTCGACAACAGCACGCCTCGCCGCGAGTCTCTTCAACCGAATCCGACGTACGCCGCCATTGCTCAAAGTGAACCGTCCGGGAAAGACACTTGGTTCTTGGACAGTTGCTGTGGACAACACATGTGCTCTTCGGGACGCTTCGTCCAACGCGAACATCGACTTCAACGAGAGGTCGTCATCACAGTTGCCAACAACCAGAACCTGCGCACACGACGACAAGGAGTAGTACAGCTTCAGTCCAGGGAAACCAACGTTATACTGCATATGTCAAAGGTACTAATAGCAGAGGGACTCGGCTACAACTTACTGAGCGTCAGCCAGTTGATGACGAAGGGTATCCACCTGGAAGCCGACAGCACCACCCAGGAATTCAAGTTATACCACGGGAAAGGCGGCCTCTACATCGGGAAGGCAGTTCTGAAGAACAACGTCTTCGTCCTCGACTTCGTCCCGGACCTGGGCACCGCAGACAGCGACGCCACCGTGAACTTCACCGACTGGACGCACCCTCCAGATCTTGATCCAGACTTCAGCCCAGAAGGCTTTTGGTACTCGCACACTATCCCTGAAGCAGAAAGAATATGCGCGTTAGCAACAATACAACATTCGGCAGCAGCAGAAACAACATCGACATCAGCAGAGACATCATCGGCAGCAGCAGAGACAACATCGGCAGCAGCAGAGACATCATCGGCAGTAGCAGAGACAGCATCGGCAGCAACAGCAGAACCAACACCCGCACAGCAGTTGAAACCAACTCCACGAGAAGCCCACAGAAGCGCAAACTTCGTCGCCAGCTTCTACTCCAACTCCGACGCGTATCAACGCTCACCCGGACATCGCGCCTCCGAAGAAATCTGGCACGCACGAATGGGACACCCAAGCAACACAGTGTTAAATAACACGATAAGAGCGGGAGTTCTAGACAAGGACTCCTTACTACTACCCGACGGCAGAGAACTTCAAAAGGCACGAGGAACTTGCCTTACCTGCCCCGAAGCTGACTTACCACATCGGCCGTTCACTCCTCATCACAACCTGAGCGCACCCGCGTACGCACCACTCGAGAAGGTGTACAGCAACATCCTCTTCAATCGCGAACCAGGACAAGTTACCTACAACTACACGATTACCTTCATCGACACCGCCACTCGATACGTCTGGCATCTAAATCTACCAAGCCGCGACATGACACTCGCAGCGTTCGCCGCCTGGCTACCAGTAGCAGAACGAGAGTCGGGAGCACAGCTGAAAACCTTCCAGTCAGACGGAGGAGGAGAATACACCTCTAAGCGATTCAAGCAGTACCTGGCGGAAAGAGGAATCAAGCAACTCCTCTCCCTTCCCTACGCCCATCAGCAGCAAGGTGTCGCAGAACGAATGAACAGGACCCTGCAGAACAGCATGCGCAAACTGTTACGAGGCATGCGGCTACCCAACCACCAGTGGCCTGCAGCAATGGACCATGCTGTCATGCTGCACAACTTGATGTCGTCGTCCTCACTCCCGAACAACGCATCACCACATCTGCTGTGGACAGGGAAGCAGGGCAGCACAAAAATGTTACGAGTTTTTGGGTGCATGGTACAATACCGACCCCCTGAGGCACGAGCGGGAAGATTTTCACAACGCGCACAGTGGGGACTACACCTCGGCATCGAAAAGAATTACAACGCGTGGAAAATCTTCGACGTCCACTCAAAGGAAACAGTAGCAGCACGTGATGTGATCTTCTACGAACGACTCACCCTTCAGACGTACCTCGCCAACTTGCACGAAAATCAGGACCCCACAGGTGGCTTTCGTGGTGACCGAGCCTTCGCCTCAGCAGCGGACGAAGCAGACTGGGACGAGCAGAACGTCGACAACGCATCCGAAGAAGCCGGACCTCTCCCGTTCTGCTCCGTCAACGTCCCCATGGACGAAGAAAATCCTCGCGAAAGTGCCAACGCCGAAGTCTTCTATCACTTCGCCGACAATGGTTACGTAACACCTGCAACAGCCAACACCAATGAAGAAGAAAGAGTAGGACCGAATTTCATACCCGATCCAGAAGCGGGAGATGAAGCAGCTTATCCCGAGGACACAACACTCCCCCGCTAATCACAGACTGGACTGCAGATTCTCTGCCTCGTCACCGCAGTCCACGGCCCTTCTCTTCCTAAAGAGCCTGCGACAGTTCAACAGGCTTTGGGGGGGGAACACAGGGAGAAATGGCGTGAAGCCATGGACAGAGAGTTAAAGGCCTTGGAAGAACGCAATACCTGGAAGGTCGTTCGAGCAAGCGTGGAAAGAAACAAGACCATTCTTACCGGGAAATGGGTCTTCCGCATCAAAACGAAAGCGGACGGCACAATTGAGAAGTTCAAGGCACGCTGGGTCGTGCGAGGATTTGATCAGGAAAAAAGGACGGGACTTCACAGAGACATTCGCCTCGGTTAGCCGACACACCTCTCTCCGAATCCTCCTCGCGATCGCCGCCATGAAGAAAAAGAAACTGCGACAGATCGACGTCGCTAATGCCTTCCTCTACGCACCCGTCGACGCCGAAATCTTCGTCGAGCTCCCTCACGACCAAGGCATGTATCGACTCACCAAAGACGCCAACTACATCCTGCTTATCGTCTACGTCGACGATCTACTCTACATCGGTTCTACCGACGACATTACTACCTGGTTCGAAGGGGAGCTGAAGAAGGACCTCACACTCACAGTCTCCACTACTATCACTCAATATCTCGGACTCAACATCCGCGAAGAAGAGAATGCGATCTACCACAGCGCCAAAAAATATGCAGACACCATCGCCAAACGCTTCGCACTCACACCTGCTACTATCTACACGCCATACCGTTACACGGCAGGAAACGGCAAAGAAAGCCCCGTCCTACTTAATACCGCCGAAATACGCAACTATCAGCGAAAACTGGGCTGTCTCCTCTTCGCAGCCGTCACCTGCCGCCCAGACCTGTCCTACTCCGCAAGCCAACTTGCTACCTATCTCAAGAAGCCCGAAGCAGAACACCTAGCAGAACTCGACCGTGCTCTTTACTACTTCGTGAGCACCGCAACGATCGGCCTGACGTACTACAAAGACACAACTACGCCGACGAAACTAATCGGCTACGTTGATGCTGATCACGCCGGTGACTCAGATAACAGGCGCTCCCGCACTGGCTACATCTACCGCCTAGAACCTATCGGACCTATCTCCTGGCAATCGAGCAAGCAGGAACTAATTGCGCTTTCTTCAGCCGAAGCAGAATATATCGCCCTCTGCTCAGCCACCAAGGAAGGACTCTACCTTCGCGAGCTGCTGGAAGAAGCGAAGTTAGCCGAGTTACCCAACTTCACCTTGCTCTGCGACAACCAATCTGCAATTCGCATCGCCAACAAGAGCGGATTCGCGAACAGAACGAAGCATATCGCCCTGCGATACTTCTTCGTGAAAGACGAAATCGAGAAAGGGAAACTCGATCTATCCTACTGTCCCACGTCCAAGATGGCAGCTGACTACTTGACCAAGAAACTTGGAAAACAGAAGTTCGAGTACTGCATGCTGCTGACTGGACAAAGCCACGTCACCATCAGCGACACTCCAGAAGCGAAGGGGAGTGTTGGGAACAAATAAGTTAAGCGCCTCTGTCGTGTCAGAACTCAAGACAGAAAGCGAAGCAGCTCAAGTGGAAGCATCGCAAGTCAACCCTTGGTGGTTAACGTAACCGTCGGAGTTACGAGAAAGTCAAAGGTCAGCGACCTTTGACCTGACGCACCGCGACAGCAAGGACAAACAACTGACTCGACATTGAGCAGTTGCCCGAGTCGCACTGTATCGAACCGCAACAATAAAAGTAGTTATAATATCTCTTCATATTCTCTGTACTCATCTATTTATATTCTTGTATCTCTTTGCTTTAATCAACTCACTTTGCCCTCACATACCAGCGCAAGGTAGTTCAAAGACTTCATTTCAACGCTTCCGCTATTACAACATCTACTCAGACTTTAACTCTACAAAGATCCTAGGGCGTTTCAGCCCAACACCTAGCTCACCCCGCTTTTTAGAGTGTAATACCCCTCGGGGGGGGGGATGAGGAAGGATGCCTTGGGGTCCAGGAGTTGCGTATGCCGGCCAGGAGAACTAGTTAGTTGCTTCTCGCGGCGATGTTTTCACGGGCACTCCTTCGGCACCGCCTGATCCTTGCCTCGAACGGTCGCGATCGACCGTGGCCTCCCTCCCCCCGGGCAACGGACAGCTGTAGCTGTCGCGACATTAAACGTGAGTTTTTAATCCGCTGCGGTTTTAACGACGATTTCGGAATTTTGTGAGGCAGCTGGCGTCAACAGACCTGCGTCGGCACCTGCACAAAATTTGTGGAAGCTGTCAGCGTGTGTAGCAGTTGACGCCGTCGGACTTGGGTCAACAGTTGCGCGACAACTTCGAAGTCGTCCCATGCGGCAAGTGACAACGGTGGCACGTCGTCATTTTGCGCGCGTGACTCACGGAGTGTGGCTCGGCAGCTAGCAACAAGGGACGTGCGTCACTGTGGCGATAATTTCGGAGCTACTGGGGAGAAAAAGTCGGCTGGGGAACTCGCCAGGGGCAAATGGAGTTTTGCGTCCAAAAATATCGATGGACGAGGAGAGATGACACGCGAATTGCCCGAATTGTGCGGGGTCAACTGTCGTCGCGCCCGACCTGAAGTGCAGCGGCTTTTACTGCATGGCGGGCGCGTCATCGAATATTTCGATAGAAGTGCTCGTGGACAGACGGGACTTCAGACTCGCGACACTTACGGGCTGCAACAAAAAGCGGAGTGGCCATATCGCACTTAGCAGAAGTGGGACGCAGGCGGCGAGGGAATTCGAGGCAGGTACACCTCGGAAACAACTCGTACGACACTGCGTGCCTGGTGTTGTTGCAAGCTGGCCCGCAGTATCGAGAGCGGTTTCTCCTGACCAGGGAATTCGTTTTCAGGGACAGGTGCTGACAACCCACGATTAAACGGTGTCCAAGGTACCGCCCGACAATTTCGGAGGGATCGTTACTGGCTGCCGGGACACACGGGCAGAAACGGTCCAACGGCTAAGCGAGGGTTGAAGAACGTCGTGGGGAGCAGATTTAAAGCCGGTAAAATCGATCTGCGGCCCTACTTCGCCCGAACCTCACCATCCCCACCAAGTCCTGGTTCTGACTCATGCAGTCAACCTACTTTGCCCCATAACGGGGGTGAACACGTGCCTACCCTGTGCTGGTTAAAGGCACCTGGATTGGTGCTCGTTCGACAGCTGCACAAAAAATACAAAAAAAAAAAAAAGTGGAGTTCGCGACACTGTTCTACTCCGACAAAAGCGGGCTGGGTGAACGGCACGCAAAAAAGTCGGGGAGCTGCGAGGATAACATCGGTGCAGTTTACAGGTTTCTCCTGACCCGGGCGTCTACACACGAGGTAACGGCGCAGCGGCAAAGCTGAGAGCGGGAAGCTGCAGAAATTTCGTGGCGTGATAGGCACGGCGGGCTGCAAAACGGTTGGGCGACAGTTTCCTTTTAACTAAGGCTGCCCCGACTTCAATAAATTTTGCCTCTCCAACGTGACCGAGTTCGCGCGGGCAACAACGACGATACCTCATCCGACAAAAGCGGACGCTGGGTGAACGGCGGGAAGCGGAATTGTCAGGGGGTGAATACGAAAAAATATGACGACGGAGGGAAAGTTGTGGGTGATCCAGCAGATCACTTGAGTGAGAGGTTAAGCCCGTGCACCAATCCACCAGGAATTCCGGAGTCTATTCGGTAGACCCCCGAAAGGGGTTTGATATTGTTACATGGAGGCGCGGCGAGCGGTACATTGCCAATGATACCTGGGATTCGCTTAGTGGTTCCGACGGGTATGAAGATGGGTGAACATCGTGTGAAAATGAGAACGCGAATGGATCAACTATGAATAAAGTGAGCACATTTAGGAAACCCTAATTGGGTTGTACCCCCTTTGGGACACCCCACTATAGCCTACACAACAGCATAAGCTATAATTTTCTGACACACCCCCATAGGCAAAGTGGGGGAGAGCAAGGGGTCACAAGACCAGTCAAGGAAAGCAAAGCAAAGCAAGCTCAGGGTGGATCACAAAGTCACCACACAGTCCGAACACAAGGTCAAGGCCACAAGCCCAGTTCACATGCAAGAGAACACATATACATAGAAGACTGAACAAGCAAAAGCAAGTATATATATACATGGAAGAGTACAAGTGAGGTCAAGAGGAGAGCAAGTGAGGCAAGACAGGCACAAGGCCCAGCTGAGTGCAGAAGCGCTGATGATCACAAGGCGGAAGAGCCTTGGTAAAAACATCAGCAGTGTTGGCCTCAGAGGCCACGTACGCAAGTCGCAACTGACCACGCTCCTGCAGCTCACGAGCGAGAAAGTAGCGGAGAGCAATGTGCTTCGTTCTATGCTCCAGGCGCTGCTCCCGACACAAGGCCAGCATGGCCTTGTTGTCTACGTACAGCACTGGAGGAGAACGAGGCGGCTCTCCGAGGTCAGTCAACAGGTAGGTGAGCCAGCCAAGCTCCTGTGCAGCCATGGCCCTGGCATAGATCTCAGCCTCACAACTGGAGCCGAGAACAGAAGACGAGCGAGTAGCCCGCCACGAAACAGAGCCGGAACCAAGACTGTAGGTGTACCCCTGTGACGACCACTGCGTAGCCTGGTCGTCAGCCCAAAAAGCGTCCGCGTGCCCAGTGAGGACCACTGGACTCCGCCCTCCAAGCACCAGCCCCATGTCCGACGTACTGCACAAGTAGTGCAACACCCTCTTCGCTGCAGCCATGTGCTCTGGTCTGTGTCTCCCAGGAGCAACATAGCGTGCAAGAATGCTAAGAGGGTATGCCAGGTCAGGTCGTGTGCAGGTCATCAGGTACATGAGGCAGCCAACAAGCTCTGGGTACGGGCCACTCGACTCTACGGACTCATCCGAAGGCAGAGCTGAGAGCGAGTGGCGAGTAGACAGAGGAGTGGCCTGAGGCGAGGAGTACGTGAAGCCGAAGCGCTGAAGGACCTGCTGCACCATGTGTGACTGAGTCAAGGTAATGGTGCGGCGTGCTCTGTCCCGGGTGATCTGCAAGCCAAGGTAGCTACGCAGTTCACCCAGGTCTGTGCTACGTGTGTCTCTTCTGCAGTTTGGACTTCACGTGGGCGAGTCCAGCAGTGTCAGCTGTGGCAAAGACCAGGTCGTCGACGTACACGAGGATGTAGAACGGCGACAGAGAGGTGTCGTTGCGCAGAAACAACGACGGGTCAGCAGTAGAGGGAGCAAACCCAAGAGCCGCAAGGGTAGTCCTCAGTCTGTCGTGCCACTCGCGCGGTGCCTGGCGGAGACCGTAGACTGGCCGTTGGAGGCTCCACTGGGTGCCAGGAGGGAAAGTCCCAGTGAAGCCAGGTGGACAGCGCAGCCAGATCTCCTCGTGCAGGCTACCCTGCAGGAAAGCAGTGCTGAAGTCAAGGGAGTGAAGCTCGTAGTCACGCTGCGCGGCTATGTGCAGCAGCACCCGAAGAGTGGTCATCTTCAGGGTGGGAGAGAAGGTCTGAAAGTAGTCAACTCCCTGCCGCTGACTGAAGCCACGAGCAACGTACCACGCCTTGAAGACAGGTGGAGAGCCAGGCGGCCGCTTCACCCTGAAGATCCACATGCCACTGACGATGTTCGCCCCAGGAGGGGGAACCGCGTCAACGTAGGTGCCTGTGGACTTCCAGGAAGCCATCTCTGCATCCATAGCTGCCTGCCACTGAGAGGAGTAGAGACCCTCTACGGCCTCAGCGTAAGAGCGCGGAGTTGGGATGTCAAGTGCATCCGGGTCTCCCTCAGGGGTAAGCAGTACAGACGCGAGATGAGGTGAAGCAGCAGCCAGACACTCGAACTCCTCCTGCGTGTCCTCAAGGACGTCCGTGCCAAGAGCACACTCACCTCCGACGGACGGAGGACAGACAGACGCAGACTCAGCAACAAGACTAGCAGCGTAGTCGAGGCGACAGCGGGCAGCCAAGTCCACGAGCTCAGTAACCAGTGCAGACGTAGCAGTGGACTCAAAAGAGGGGTCAGTGACGATAGTAGCAAGAAGACGCGTGATAGTAGGACTCGCAGCTCGAAGAGAGTCCGACTCTGGGTCGGCAAGCGCAGGAAGAGAGGACTCAGGAGGAGAAGGCAAAGGGGCACGCAGAGGAGCAGTGGACGGACGCAGAGACATCCGGTGCGTGCCAGGAACAGGAGGAGGATGCTGACGTGAACCGCGACCACTAGCGCGAGCAGCACGAACAGGCGACGCAGGACGAGACGCAGGCTGACGACGCTCAACAAGACCTCCAGTTGCACCAGTGTAGGGAGAAGGAGCAGGGAGAGGGGAGGCTGGCGGGAACTGTGACTGTGACTGGACAGGCGGTGGACTCTCTAAGGGAGGAGGAAGACCAAGAACCTGCTGAAGGAGCGGAACGAAGTACAGCCGAGGCCGCGCGACGACTCCAGACACAGCAGGGACAGCACCAGCACCGTCAGCGGCAACACCAGTGCCACCAGCACCAGCAGGACCCGCAGCAGAACCGCCGGCAGGACCAACAGCAGTAGCCTCCGCGCCACCACCCTGCGCAGGACTAGCACCAGTCGTACCCGCAGGTACAGCAGCTCCAGCACCCTCAGCAGCCGAAGAAACTCCAGCGCCAGCAGTACGCCTCCAGCGCCGGGCAAACCACTCGTGCAGCTCGTGTGGAGAGAGTGGCTCCCGCCGAGATGAAGCACCCAGAGAACCACCAGGCCCAGCAGCGCCAGACTGCACACGAGCAGGTCCAGCGGCCACGGGCTCCGCACCCCCAGGCTCAGCAGCTCCAGACTCAGCACCCCCAGGCTCTGCAGCTCCAGACGCAGCACCCCCAGGCGAAGCAGCTCCAGACGCAGCACCCCCAGGCTCAGTAGCTCCAGACGCAGGACTCCCAGGCTCAGCACCCCTAGGAGTAGCACCCACAGGCCCAGCACCCCCAGTCGCAGCACCCCCAGACCCAGCACCCCCAGGCGCAGCACCCGCAGCAGCACCAGAGTCACCAGCAACCTCGACCGGCTCGATTGCGTCTACCTGGGACACACCTGAAGGGGCAGGACCCTGAGGAGGTAGGGGGTCTACTGGGGGGGAAACTGGTACCAGGAAGTGTGGAGGCGGGGGGAGGGACGGAGTGCGGTGGGGGAAGAGGCGGTAGAAGGGGACGGACTCGTCGAACGTGACGTCCTGGGAGGACAGAACACGCCGAGAGGCGGGGTGGTAGAACTGCCACCCTGGTGCGTCAGGGGGGAAGCCAAGGAAGACACAGGGAGCAGCACGAGGGGACAGCTTGTCCGCAGACAAGTCGCGGACAAACACCCGAGATCCCTAGACACGGAACGCAGACGCATCGCCGACCTGCCCCGTCCACAGCAAGGCTAGGGAGGTCTCCGGCCGGGAGACCCTGGGGTGAAGGTTGAGCTGATGCGCCGCGTACCGAACCGCAAACGGCCACAGAAAATGGGGGGCAGCCGCATGCATCATGGACGTACGAGCGACGTCCATGACTATGCCAATGCGGCGCTCAGCAATCCCATTTTGCTGCGGAGAGTCCGGAAGCGTAAAGGTCTGGCGGATGCCTCGTGCACGACAGTAGGCTTGCAGAAGGCCAGAGGAGAACTCCCCACCTCGGTCAGAGTGCAGACGCAGAACAGGAAAGTCCGAGCCGCGACGTGAGGGCGGTAGGGCCGCGACGTAAGGGCGGCGGGGCTGCGTAGGTAAGGGCGGCGCAACGGGCCGCTAGGGGCGACACGGAGGGTTGTTTAAAAAAAAAAAAAGAAAGCGCGCCTCGGGGCGCGCTTCGGTGGGCCCTAGAAACAGTCCCTAGGAGGGGACCTGCTCTGATACCATGTGAAAATGAGAACGCGAATGGATCAACTATGAATGAAGTGAGTACATATAGTAAACCCTAATTGGGTTGTACTCCCTATGGGATACCCCACCATTGCCTACACAACAGCATAAGCTATAATGTTCAGACACATCGGAGTACCGGGGAAAAAACGGCGGTAACATCGGGGCTACACGGCAGAGAATAACTTCGGGACTACTGCCTCAACCATGATTTTCGGGCGATTTTTCCTAAAAAAGAGAAAGAGTTGAAGGTGAGGGTGTTTCTTCGCCTGAAGGGTCACTTTTAAGTCGCCTGGCAAGAAACACAGCGGCGGGGATACTTAGAACCCACTGATGTTTAAACGTACACCACGGAAAATTCTTCAGTAAAAAGGGAGCGTGGGAGCAGCCGAAGTTTTTGGATTTACGTACCGGCAACGAGCGATGGGTGAAACATCTGCAAAGCGCCAGTGGGAGTTTTGAGTGGTTTTCAGTTAAACCTATCGGCGGGAGCAGTTCCGACGATGGGGTCAACGGCGTTGATGCCACTAGGTTCCGTGAAATTCGGTTTCGGAAGACCCAGGGCAGTCCCCGGTTCTCGATTGAACCCACACGCTGGGGTCGGGTAACCGAAGGAAACTGATGGTGACCGGGTGGGCGGCTATAGAACGACCGAGATTTTCGGAGAAGAACTGCACCTGCATCTGCGGATTTTCGGGGCTGTGTTCAAACGACATTTTCGGAGTTTACGCGGGAATTCACAGGTTTTACGGCGAGAAGCGGCAACAATTTCGGAGGAGTATTCGGCGTTTAGTTAAACGCACACGACATTTACGCAGGGCGACACCGCGGGAACTACACAGAGTTTTCAAGGGGTACGAACGACTTACGACGAACTGAAGAAGACGGCAACAACAGTGACGGGGGGGAGCGACAGCTGTAAAGTTTCATCCCTGCCCTCGAACTCTCAGCGCATTACGACAAATTTCTCGGAGAAGCCATTCCAACTCTGCTACCGACAACTCGCCTTCGACCCGCCCACGACAACTGCATTCAATATCAACCACGTCAGGTGCTGCCAACTGCAACTGCTGAAGATATCGGCTGATTCTGGCGAGTGAAGACAACACAGGTTCTGTTCGAGCAACGCATAATTTTCGCCGCGGTTTCTGGTCTACTTACGCGGGTTCGCCATTCTAGACTTTTTGGGCACGTCACACCCGATTACGTCATCAACTTTCCGCTCAACACTCTTCTTCGTGGGACTTCACGCCCGTCTTTTTGCTGGTTTTCATCTCGGCGCAGCTGTGAAACATTTGCTGGTGTGCTTTTTTGGAGGGGGGGGAGAAAGTGCGCTGCACTGTTCTTTCCTTGGCGTTTTTCTCTGTCCTTTCTGACTTTGTCAGGTTGCGTTAGCACGACGGACGATCGCGATCACACCGACACGATCAACGGTCCCTGATCAATCGCGTTTGAATTCGCGTCGGCAGGTTCCCTCCAATCTCGCGTCAGTCTTCGACCGTCAGATCTAGACCTGCTCGATCTACGGCCCACATTCCAACTTCTACTTCATTTTGGGCCAGTTCATTTTCGACCGTCAGATCAAAATCGGACTCCATCAACGGCCTACATTCCAACCTTTTCAAAATTATTGTCAAAGGCATTTCGGCCGTCGGATTCAGTTGAAGCGGAGATCTACGGAATCCTCGCTAGTGTGGGGCCTGTTTCAGTACAGGACTACCATATTTAGAAGGTGGGAGAGTGTAAGGATTTACAGAATCCTTACTGGGGCACTCGTTAGCGAGGTCATCCCGAGGGTCACGCGACGAACCTGTCCTTCCTATTTTGTCGCACCGAACCACTCCCGAGTCGCCTCCGCACCAAACCCAACCATCACCGAGCCATCCTCGCCCAACCTCTCCGCCTAGCTAGGACTTCCCCTATTTAGTCGTGCCTTTCTCTTTGTATTGTCATTCGATTATTCAGTAATTCAGTGATTCAGTATTCAGTTCATTCTCGTTATTCGATATTCTGCGCACTCTGCAAGTTCATTCATAACAGAATATATGCTACCAGTTACCATAACCGACACCCATCCATCCACACCAATAATTGTATCTCCAATAATAGCAACTCCAATAAATGAGTACCAATAATTCTACCCCACAGACCTCTAGACTCCAATAATTCTAGCCCTACAACAATTGTACAATCATTGCAGGCCCTAAAGTTTTATAAGGAGGACTACAGCAAAATTGCAAGGAATTCGAATTCATTACTATAGTCAGTTCTTAGCGAGTACATCCCGAAGGTCACGCGACGAACCTGTTCGGCCTATTTCGTCGGCCGAACCACTCCCGATTGGCCTCCGCTCTAATCGCATCCATCACCGAGCCATCCTCGCCCAGCCTCCCTACCTTGCTAGGAACGCCCTTATTTAGGCCTCGTCACTTCCATTGTATCGTCATTCTGTAATTCTCATTCTCGTTATTCGATATTCTGCGCACTCTGCAAGTTCATTCATAACACCTGGTACCAGAGCTACTTTCCTAGCCTACCCTGCTTTTTAGAGTGTAATACTCCTCAGTCGGGGGGGGGGGGGGGGGGGGGGACGAGGAAGGATGTCTTAGGGTTCAGGAGTTGCGTAAGCCGACCAAGAGAACGAGTTAGTTGCTCTTCGCGGCCATAAAATTATTGTGCACTCCTCAGCACCGCCAGATCCTTGCCTCGAACGGTCGCGATCGACTGTGACCTCCCTCCCCCCGGGCAATGGACAGCTGGAGCTGTCGCGACGTTAAACGTGAGTTATTTCCGCTGCGTTCCAACGATTACAGAGTTGATTTTTGTGTGGCAGCTGTCCTGCGTCGGCATCTGCACGAAGATTTCGGAGTCGTCGTCTGGTGCGGCAGTTGGCGTGGTTGTTCGTCGACGTGCGCGCGATATTTTCGGAGGGTTCTACTGTGAAGAAAAGGGCAGCTCGATGAACTCGCCAGGCGCAAATGGAGTTTTGCGTCGAGGATCCCGACGGCTGGGAGAGATAGACGCTCAAGCCGCCCGAATTAAGCGGGGGTTGAGTTTCATCCCGTCCGACCGAAAATACGACGCTTACCGTACTGGCGGGCACGTCGTCGACGATTTTGGGCAGAAGTGCTTGTGGACAGACGGGAATTTGGACCCGCCGACAATTACGGGCTACAACAGACAAAGACGTGGCTGAATCACACTTAGCGGGAGTGGGGCGCAGGCGCGAGTGCATATCGGGGCTGAACACCCGAAAAATGCTCGTTTGTTGCTGCGTGCCTGGAGTTGCTTGTCAGCTGTTCGACAGTTTCGAGATCAGTTTCCCCGTTCAAGGAAGCCATTTTCGAAGACAGCCGCAACAGCTCACGATTAAACGGTGTTCAAGGTGCTACCCCGACAATTTCGGAGTGTGGTGCAGGCCGCCGGGACACGCGAAAAGAGACTGCCCAACGGCTAAGCAAGGGTTAAAGAACGTCGTGGGGAGCAGATAAAAGCCGGTGGAACCAATCTGCGGTCCTACTTCGGCCGAACCTTACCATCTCCACCGATTACTGGTTCCGACTCATGCAGTCGACCTTATTCTGATGAATAACGGGGGTGAACACGAGCCTACCTTGCGCTGGTTTAAAGCATCTGGTTTGGTGCCCGTTCGACAGCTGTACAGAAAAGACAAACAAGGGTTACACCTTCAGCCTTGGTTCTGGCTCTATTTCGTGGCGGGCTACTCGCTCGTCTTCCGTTCTCGGCTCCAATTGTGAGGCTGAGATCTACGCAGGAGCCATGGCTGCTCAGGAGCTTCGCTGGCTCACCTACCTGCTGACTGACCTCGGAGAGCCGCCTCGTTCTCCTCCAGTGCTGTACGTAGACAACAAGGCCATGCTGGCCTTGTGTCGGGAGCAGCGCCTGGAGCACAGAACGAAGCACATTGCTCTCCGCTACTTTCTTGCTCGTGAGCCAGCGTGGTCAGTTGCGACTTGCGTACGTGGCCTCTGAGGCCAACACTGCTGATATATTCACTAAGGCACTTGCGCCTTGTGATCATCAGCGCTTCTGTACTCAACTTGGTCTTGTGCCTGTCTTGCCTCACTTGCTCACTTCTTGACCTTGCTTGTACTGTCACATATATATACTCCTGCTCTTGCTTGTTTAGCCTTTTATATATATATGTGCTCCTGCATGTGAACTGGCCTTCTGGCCTTGAACTTGTGCTCGGAATGTGTGGTGACTTTGTGATCCACCCTGAGCTTTGCTTTGCTTTGTTTGACTGGTCTTGTGACCCCTTGTTCTCCCCCACTTTGCTTATGGGGGTGTGTCAAATTATAATGTTGTGTAGGCTGTAGTGGGGTAGCCTATATGGGGTACACATACCTAGGGTTGCGTATTTGTACCACTTTCATTCCTTAGAGCAACCATTCTCGTTTCAGTTTTCTCAATATATATCCTGGTACTCCTATCTTATATCTATCTTGTTCTCCTTCAATTTATTAACAAGGTCATTACAGAGACTTCACAGTTCTCTCTCTTACACTTAGTAGCATTATCCTATCTACTACGATCCTTCAGTTATATCATCATGGTTTGAGAGCTAGAGTGGATTTTAAGGCCTGCTAAGTTCTTGTTCTCTACGGAACATTCTGTCAGAATGTTATCTTATGCTCTAGCCTTTAGTGGGGCGCTCTATAGCGAGTACAACCCTTCTAGGGTTTGCTATTTGTATCCTCATTCCTGCTAGTTCAATCCTCTTTTTTCTTCTAAACTTTCACATGCTATCAGAGCAGGTCGATCCCCTTGGATCGATCCTGTGGGTGGGCTTACCACCTCCTTGCTTCCGCTGCACCTACTATTACTACACTCTGTGCCACACGCCCCGTGGCGTGTGGCAGTTATTCTTCCCGCCGTGCGCCCCGAGGCGCGCGGCGGTTTTCTTCCTGCCGTGCGCCCCGAGGCGCGCGGCGGTTTTCTGCCCGCCGTGCGCCCCGAGGCGCACGGCGGTTCTCTGCCCGCTGTGCGCCCCGAGGTGCGCGGCGGGCTTCGGCCCCGTCGGCCGGCGCGTCACCCTCGGGAGGCGCCGCGACGGGCGACGGGGACCCGGTCGTCACCCCCCCTCGCCTGTCGTGGCCTACGCGTGGCCCGTACAGGCAGCGCGCGGCCCGTACGAGCTGCGTGAGGCCCGCGCGCGGCCCGTACGGACGGCGCCAGGCCCGCGCGCGACTCGGGCCGCCTGTGCCAGTCGCCCGTGGGTCCGTTGCTCGTCTGCCGCTACGTTAGCCGCGGGGCCAGTTACTCCAGTATTCCGAAGCGTTGTTCCGGTAGCCACTGTGCCAGTGTGCCTCCTGTTGCCCGTGTGTCTGCAGCTTCAGCCGTCGCCTCCTATCTCCTCTCCCCTCACTCTCTCTTCTCCTCCTCACTTGCCCGATGCGATAGCCTCTAGCTTTGCTCATAATTGTGAACTCTAAACTATTGCTTCTTGAACTTGTGCTCAGAATGTGTGGTGACATTGTGATCCACCCTGAGCTTGTACTGCTTTGCTTGCTCTGCTGATTACACCCCACTTTGGCTATGGGGGTGTGTCAGAATGTTATCTTATGCTCTAGCCTGTAGTGGGGTGCTCTATAGCGAGTACAACCCTTCTAGGGTTTGCTATTTGTATCCTCATTCCTGCTAGTTCAATCCTCTTCTTTCTTCTAAACTTTCACACATTCTCCTTATAAATTAATCATTACAGCATTAAAATACTATGCACTACTATGGCTCCAGAAGGAAAAGCCACTACAGACTCTCCGGGCCCACCACCAGCAATACCCACTGCACCATCAGCAGTGACCTCGGTGAGCGTCGCTCTCGCTGAGCAGCTGGTTGCCCGCATCAACGCTCTTGAGAGCCATCAGGCGATGAGCGTTGATGGCTTAAGCTATGCACGTGGAATTGTTGGACTTCCTCTCCCTGGCGAAGGCCGTTGCGTCAACTCCAAGAGATCATTCACCTTTGACAATCGTCAAGCCTCAGCTCCTCCGCAAGACAGTCAACAACGCGCACACTCAGACATGATTGCAACAATGCGGACAAAACTCGTTCTGACATCAAAGCTGAAAACATCAGTTCCTTCCGACGAAAATAACTTCTACACTCGGAGCTTCGAGTTCGAGCTCCTCGCAACAACTGCGCAAATCTGGATGTACTACGACGGGAGCTTACCGTTTCCAAGGAAGGCACCATCCAAGAGAATAACCAATATTACCACGAATCTCTTCTCGCGTACACCGCTCTGCTCCTAATCTCTCCCCTGACGAACAGCTTGGCATTCACTCCTACAAATCAGAGTGGGCGCCCGCGTACGCCTCTTAGGAGCACCTGCGCAACTCATACATGGCAACAAATCCAGTTACTATGAGTCGCCTTCTCAGCCAGCTCACATCGGTCAAAATGCATCAAGGGGAGAAAGCGGGACCATATATCAACCGGTGCCGCAATCTGCGCGACCACATCAAGAAGTGCGGCGGATCAGTCCCAGACGATATGTTCGACTCAATGGTCCTCTCCGGCCTCGGACCCGACTGGCGACAATGCCAATCCCAGCTCCGCGCTCGAGCAACCGTTTCTGAATCGGCCCTGTGCGGCACACTTCTCTCAGAGCAAAAGGAGATTGACCTGTACAACGAGAAGAACACCAAGCGGGAGAAATAAGTCTTCTACGTTGGAGCAACTGAAGGGGAGCAGCACGAAAAGAAAGGAGCTTTCTGCTAGTACTGCAAGGGCACACTATTGATCGGTGCTACAAACGAAAGGCCGCCGACGAAAGGCGCAATAACCCTTCAAACTCTTCGACCTCTTCCGCCGCAACAACCACCGTCTCGCCTCCCGCTATCGCAAGCACCTCACACACACCTGCACGCATTACGACCAAGGACAAAGGCAAAGGGACAATCATGAGGATTTCGATACTACGATCGAGTAACATTCCCGTCTGACGACCCCATCAACCCTGTTGCACCCAGGAAAAACAGCGATCCCACTATCCATACCTGGTCCGATGAACCACAAAGGTACCCTCCTGATTTCGAGTTGCTACGAGTGACACCGGAATCGCCCCCCAGCATCTCGACGAACCGATACTTCACTCTCTCGCCATACACCGGCGAAAGGGATCGCGTGGTTACGCCGAAAATCGCCAACATCGCGCGACAGAGCTGCGAGAACATCAATACCTGGTACCTGGACAGTTGCTGCGGACAGCACATGGTGGGATCACCAACGTTCATCAGCAGCTCCAAACGCATGCGTCGACCCTACGAGATCACTAGCAAACAATGGCACACTCAGAGCATACGACATCGGTGAAATCTTCCTTGAAGCTGATGACACAAGATTCACAATTCACATTGGTGACGTGCTCGTCACTCCAGATCTGCAGTACAACCTGCTTTCCTCGGCGCAGCTCATGCGGTTTGGTGTCGACATTCGAAGTAACCGCAAAGACAAGACCTTCGAACTCTTCTACAACAACACTTACATCGGTACGGTGGATGACAACGACGGGGTCTTCGTACTGCACTTCTCAGCGCAAGGCACCACAGGAGATTCTCACCGCACCTTGCTACTGAAGACGACTCCTTCAAAGACACCGACTTGGACACATCCCACGGAAATGGATCTCGAGGGTCCTGCCTCAGACGGCCTTCTACGATTGCGCACCGTTCCGACTGCCTCAACCTCCAACCCAACTGAGACTGGACTTGCATCAATGGAAGAAGACAGCGGCACGTCAGCACCTGCGGAACCAGTCACCGAAGAAAGCGAGATGACTGGAACTCGATCAGGCAGATCTGGCCCTGCACTCGGTCCCTTGGGAGAAGTCCTAACGCCAGAAGAAGCAGCCACCGAAGAACGGGGCACCATCTCGGCAACAGAAGCGAGCGGCGTCGCTGCAGCTGAAGGCGGACGGGGAGTCGAAGAAGTAGGCTGGGGCACAGGTGGTTGGGGTGTCTTTGCAATCAGAGGCGGCTGGGGTGCAAGCAAAGGAGAAAGGAAGCGAGCAACCCCCCTTTGTCCCGAAGCCCAGGAACTCCCCTTGGAAGAAACCGCGGCAATCGATCCGTACGGGGCAACTCGCGGCACCAACTGGGGTGGACCCCCCCTTCCTGACCAGTACGCTCCTAACACACCAGAGCCAATGAAAGAAGAGTCAGAGGAAGAAGAAACATACGAATTCTTCGGAGAAGCAGCAGAACTGCCAGAACCTACCGAGGAGCCGGAGCCGTCAGAACAAGGACCACAAGAAATTGAGGTCATCGAAGCCAAGTACAGTTACTTTCGAATTCCCATGAAGGGACTTCCAATCCGCGACTGGCCCAACCAGTGCCTGGTTGTAATCGGAGACCAAGTTGACACCGGCGACACCGATGAAATCATCGGGATTCCATACGCGCTTCTGGAACGGAAGTCAGTCCACGCGTTCATTCCCGACAGCGACGATGCCGCCGATGCAGGACCTAAAGGGGAGGCGAACGACACAACAAAAAACACGGATTATCAGAAAACGGTCGGCTACCGCGCGGAACCAGAAATCTGGCATCAACGGCTTGGGCACCCTTCTCACACAACACTCAAGAACTCCTTGCGGGCTGGCGTCCTTGACGTCGGAGCATTACTCTTTCCCCACGGAGGCTCCCTCACCATCGAATCCGAAGACTCACCATGCACAGTGTGTCCTGCTGCGTCACTGGCCGACAAGCCCTTCCCCGACCTGCCACCCGGTTACGAACCCTACAAACCACTCGACAAGGTTTAGAGCGACTTCATGTGCTTGACGAAGGAGGGACTCGGCGGCGAATCCTACACGCTTACCTTCATCCACGCATGCACTCGCTACGTTTGGGCTGTTAATACTATCTGCAGGTCACTCGCCTTCGAGTGCTTCATCGCATGGATGAAGCGGGCTGAACGACAATCGGGGCTCAAGCTAAAGAGTTGGCAGACGGACGGAGCCTTGGAGTTCTTCTCAGACGAGTTCAATGAGCTCTTCAGGAAGAAAGGGATTGAGCACCTGGTGTCCCTGCCCTACGCTCACGAGCGGCAAGGAGTAGCAGGCCGGACAAACAGGAGCCTTGCCACCAGAATAAGGGCCCTGATGAAGCAGTCGGCCATACCAGCTCGGTACTGGCCGTTCTCCATGAACCACGCAGTCCGGCTGCACAATTTGCTGTCCTCCCGAAGCCTCAAGAACAACAACTCTCCCTACAGGGCTTGGACGGGCAGAAAAGCAGACACACACCTGCTTCGGGTGTTCGGCTGCATGGTACAGTACAGGCCACACACAGCAAGGACTGGAAAGTTTGCTGACCGGGCTCGCTGGGGCATCCACCTCGGCATAGAAAAGGAATACAAAGCGTGGATCGTGCTGGACTATGCGACACATGAAGTGACGAAATCACGTGACTGCATGTTCTACGAGAAGCTGACTCTGCCACTGTTAAATGAACACCGCAAAGCTGACAGGGCACCGGAAAGGGTTTTCGAGGGACACCCTAGCTTTGCAACTCCACACGATGAAGCTGACCTGGCGGAGGATGTGGATGTAGCAAATGTTACACAGTTTGACAGCGCACCCAACATCCCCCTTACAAGCCCGCTCCAGACTCCAACCTTCACACCTCTACACCAAACCGATCCAGATGATACAACTCGAGAAGCCTTCAACTTCAATAGCTACACCCACCAGTCACCAGATGCAGCGTTACCACCGCCAAATACTTCACAGGAGTCCATCCGCCCTGGCAACAATAGTGACGACGACGTGGTCGAGGTAACCAGCTTCCACGACTACGATCGCCTGCACTACGAAAAGACCAACGAGACCGGTCTCCGCATCCTTGGGCTTGCCGTCGCTGTTCGCCACACTTCCCCCAAGGAACCCACCACCGTTTGCCAAGCTCTCTCCGGCCCCGACAGTGAGAAATGGAAGGCAGCCATGGCCAAGGAGATCGCGTCGCTCAAGAGCTGTGGAACCTGGAAGCTCATTCCCCGGACATCTGCGAAGGGAAGAAAAGTTCTCAGCGGAAAATGGGTGTTCCGCATCAAGACACTGGCGGATGGCTCCATCTACAAATACAAAGCGCGATGGGTGGTACGCGGCTTTGAGCAGACTCACCTAGTGGACTTCGATCTCACCTATGCACCCGTCGGGTGACACACTTCAGTGCGGATTCTCATCTGCATCGCCGCCGTCAAACAGCGCCCACTCCGCCAAATCGACGTCGGCAGTGCATTCTTATACGCTCCGGTCAAAGCAATCATCTTCGTCGAGCAGCTGCATGCCTTCGAAGAGCACGACTGTGCCTTCTGCTTGCTCCAGAAATCTCTCTACGGGATTAAGCAAGCACCTCGCCTTTGGCAGCAGTACCTGCACACGGTATCCACGCAGCTTGACTTTCAACAGCTGCCGCATGACCTCGGCATGTACAGGAAGGAGTCGCACGGCAAATTCATCCTCCTTGTTGCCTACGTCGACGACCTCCTCTTCACCGGAAACGACACGGAGCTACTGGACCAGTTCGAAGCGGACATCAAGGGGCAGCTGGAAGTCACTGTAAACCACGACGTCACTCAATTCCTGGGTCTCAACATCACCCAGTCCGCCTCCTCCATTCATCTCTCCGCCGCTAAATATGCCAAAACACTCGCGAAGAAATTCGGCATCGCACCTGCAACCTTACTACCCCTTTTCGCACTCCTCCTCCTAACCATGAACCGGACACCACGCCCCTCTCTCTCGAGGATCATCGGCTCTATAAGCAACAGCTAGGGTGCCTCCTGTTTGTCACCGTCACGTGCCGGCCCGATCTCTCCTACGTCGCAAGCCAGCTCTCTCAGTACATAAAGCGACGTGAATGGGAGAATCTACAGGACCTACGCCGCGCACTTGAATACTTCATCTCTACTCCCGACGTCAGCCTCACCTACGAAGCTAACTTAACGGCTACCCTGCGTCTGCACGGCTACGTAGACGCAGACCATGCGGGAGATGTTGACAACAGACGCTCCCGCACAGGATCAATTTTCCAACTTCAACATGCTGGACTTATCTCGTGGAACTCTCAGGAGCAGGAACTGATCGCTCTTTCGTCACCCAAAGCAGAGTTCATCGCCACTAGCGCAGCTGTTTACGAAGGACTGTACTTGATGGAGCTCCTGCAGGAAGCGAAACTAACGATGAACGGGCACTTCACGTTACTTTGCGACAACCAGAGCGCAATCAAGATCGCGAACAAGCCCGGCTTCGTGAACCGCACGAAACACATCGCACTTTGCTATTTTTTCGTCAAAGATGAAATCGACAAATGCAAAGTCAAGCTTATGTACTGCCCAACTGGTAACATGGCGGCCGACTTTCTGACAAAGAAATTGCCACGTCAACAGTTTCAGCACTGCGCCAATCTCTGCGGAATCACCAAGAAGTCCCACATGGCTCACCTTCAGGAATGGAGGGGAGTGTTGAAATAATCGAAAGGTTATTATAAGCACTCCCGAAGACTCTCCACTGTCACGTCTCTTCATAGCGAAGCAGTCGCCTATACCAGTATTGCATTAGCTCATATAGAGCACGCGGAAAATCGAGGGTCACCCGAAGGTCAACAGTCGAAGACAATCAACAATCGTAACCCTTGACTGCCTAGTAATCGCACAAGGCAGTTGCGAAGTGCAACATGGTATCTGTCTAGAATGGCAATAGTCGTGGTTACTGAAGCAAAGCAATTCAGTTAATAAGGGAATGTACCCCTCAGAATACATGGCTAGCCAGGAATGCTATTTATATCTTTGTACTCCTATCTTATATCTATCTTGTTCTCCTTCAATTTATTAACAAGGTCATTACACAGACTTCACAGTTCTCTCTCTTACACTTAGCAGCATTATCATATCCACTACGATCCTTCAGTTATAACATCAGGTGTCATACATCAAACACCTCATCCATTTCGGTTACAGTTAAACATCTCATACCCCTTGGTTGAGTTGCAATTTCATTCTAAGAACAAGTTGTTAGATTATGTTAGAATTGCAGCGGACAATGAAGTCAACACAATGAAGTCAGCACATTGAAGTAAACATAATCAAGTTAACAAATGTGAGCTGAGTAGAAGCCTCATCAAGCCAGTTAAACAAGACCTTTTCTTCTACCAAGCACATAGCTGGAGGGGTAGTACATGAGAAAAGACATTCTTCAAACGAGCGGTCTTCAACCGGTGCTCCGTCGGAATCGTCCAAGTGCGTCTGGCCGACGTCGGCGACAGTGACGACGACATCCATCAATAAGCGCCACGCCCTTCTGCATGGCTGTTGTGGTGACCGGCGTGCTATGTTTAGTGTGCACACCACCATGCCCTTCTGCATGGCTGTTGCGGTGACCGGCGTGCTATGTATAGTGTGCACGCCAATGACCTTTTCCATTGTACTCTTTCCCTCGAAGTTCTAGGAGGACCTCGTATGTGGGTGCCCAAGTGTCGATGGGCAAGGGAGTGTTGATGGGAGTTGGCCACGCCTCGCTTGGGCGAGGCCACTTCGTAGTTGGGTGCGCGGGAGGTGTAGCCGACTACTCCCTGTGGTCGACACTAACTCAGGCGAGGAAGTCGACGCGCTTGGTCGACTTTGTTGGTGCAACCCTACAGTTTTGCACTCGGCTTGTTGTCCGTGAGCGTGCATGTGTGTGTGTATGGAATGGTATGAGGGCATGGGATAATGTATATTTCATGCTTAGAATAGTGTGCGACTGTTGAGTCATGATGTCAAATTGTCAGAACATCATAGCTTATACATTTGTGTAGGCTGTAGAGGGGTAGCCCATAAAGGGTACAACCCAATTAGGGTTAGTACTTGTACCCAACTGTTTCATAGTTCATTCATCCATTCTCACTTTTCGTCATGGTATCGAGCAGGTTCCCGAGTGGGAATACTGCCTAGGGCCCACCACGAACTTTTTTTTTCCTTCCCTGCCCGCAGCGCGTTTTGCTCCTAACCCGAGTAGCGCCTCGGGCCGCCTTAGTGGCCCCACCGTTGGCCGCCCTTATGGCCCCTTGAGCCGCCTTCTACGGCCCCGTCTGGCCCCTTACGACACCGTCGCGGCCCCACTTAAGCCCCTCTCGGCCCCGTCGCGGCCCCGCTTAGGCCCCTTACGGCCCCGTCGCGGCCCCCCTTAGGCCCCTTACGGCCCCGTCGCGGCCCCGCTTAGGCCCCTCACGGCTCCGTCGCAGCCCCGCTTAGGCCCCTTACGGCCCCATCACGGCCCCTCTTACGGCCCCTTCCTGCCACTTCGCGGCCCCGTCTGGCCTCTTACGGCCCCGCTACGGCCCCGCTAAGGCCCCGCTACGGCCCCACTAGGGCCTCTTACGGACCCGCTACGGCCCCGCTAAGGCCCCGCTACAACCCTGCTTAGGCCCCGCTACGGCCTCCGCTACAGCCTCTTACGGACCCGCTACAGCCCCGCTAAGGCCCCACTACGGCCCCGCTACGGCCTCTTACGACCCCGCTACGGCCCCGCTAAGGCCCCGCTACGGCCCCGCTACGACCCCGCTACGGCCCCCTTTACGGACCCGTCGCCACCTGCGGCCCCGTCACCTACTGCGGCCCCGCCCACCCTTGCAGCCCCGTTGCCCACTGTGGCCCGCCGCCACCTCAGGCTCCGCCGCCACCTGCGGCCTCGCCACCACCTGCGACCCCGCCGCCCAACGCCCGCAGCGCCGAGCAGCCGAACCCCCGGCCAGCTGAGCCGCCCGACCGCCCGACCGCCGAGCCGCCCATCACCGAGCCGCCCAGCAACCGAGCCGCCCAGCAGTCGAGGCGCCCAGCAGCCAAGCCGCCCAACAGCCGAGCCGCCCAGCACCGTGCAGCCGAGCCGCCCAGCAGCTGAGCCGCCCGACAGCCGAGCCGCCCAGCACCGTGCAGCCGAGCCGCCGAGCAGCCCGATCGCCCCACGTGCCTGGTAAGAGCATAGTCCCTGCCTACTGCTGTTTTGGCTTCCCCTAGCGTTCTCACCTTTGACGCTGAGGGTCGGGCAGTGGACTTTGAGGTCTGGGTAGATGATATGCAGCTTTTCCTGTAATGCGATAGGGCAGACGGCCTCTCCCTGTTTGACCTCACTTCTGGTGCCTCCCCTGCCCCTGCTGCTGATCCTGACGCCACTGTTCGCTCACATTGGGCCACACGTGATGCTGCTGCTCGCCTTGCTGTACGCCGCCACTTACCGACCACTGAGCGTGCACACTTTAGCCAGTACAAGAGTGCTCAGACCTTGTACGACGTTGTAGTTGCACGCTACTCTTCCCCTGCCACTGCTGCACTGAACCGCCTCATGCTACCGTACCTCTTCCCTGACCTTGCTGCCTTTCCCACTGTTGCTGACCTCATTACGCACCTCTGCACTAGTGACACTCGCTACCACGCTGCGCTTCCTTCTGAGTTCTGCGCCAAGAACCCCCCCCCCCCATGTACATCACCCTCTACTACATAGTCACTCGGCTCCCTGACTCTCTTCGGGTAGTCAGGGACCACTTCCTCTCTGTTTGCCCCACCACTCTCACCGTTGACCTCCTCGAGAAGGCCCTCCTAGCAATAGAGAAGAGCATAGTCGCTGTAGGAGCCTCTCGTGGTGACCCTCGCACCCCCGTCTTTGAGGGGTGTTCTCCCTCCCCCCTCTTGCCCTCTGTTGCCTCTGCTGCTGCGGCCGGCCTCGTTGGTTTCGAGTCGGTCGGCCCCGCGTCTGCCCCGAGCGGGAGACGCCACACCGGCAAGGGTAAGGGGGGCAAGGGCACTGGAGGGGCTGGAGGGGGCGGTGGAGGTGGTGGTGGAGGCGGTGGAGGGAGTGGGGGTGGTGGTGGGAATGGTGCCGGGGGTGGCGGCGGCGGCAGCAGTGGAGGAGGCGAAGGCGGTGGAGGTGGCGGAGGGAGCGGAGGAGGCGGAGGTAGTGGAGGAGGCGGAGGTGGAGGAGGCGGCGGAGGCGGCGGAGGTGGCGGCGGCGGCGGAGGCGGCGGTGGTGGAGCGAGTTGCGACTCTGCGCAGAGGAGAGGCACCGGTGGTGGTCAGCACCAGCAGCAACAGCGTAGTGGTGTGACCCTGTCCCCTCAGCAGCTTCGTGAGTGGTACAATGCGCGCCAGCGCGGTGGGGGTTTTGGTCCCTGCTCTTACGTCCTCCGTACCGGTGACCGCGCTGGTGAGCAGTGCGGAGGCCCGCACTCCACCCAGTGCTGCTTTAGTCGCGTGACGGATGCGTGGCGTTGCCAGTTCCCTGAGGCGTCAGAGATCCCTCACTGGGGAGATCTGGCTAAGGCCGGGGTTGCTATCTTTGATCTTGACTTTGATGCAATCCTTGCTGCCATGTATGCTGTTGATACTAGTGTTGAGGGTGCCTGTTACGTGTGTGTACTGCCTGACCCGGGCATCGAGGTCGCTGCTCTAGTTGCTGGTGAGAGTGCTGCTCTAGGTGCTAGTGCGTTTGCTGCCCCAGGTGCCAGTGCGTCTGCTGCCCCAGGTGCTGGTAAGTCTGCTCTCTCAAGTACTACGTCGGCTCAGGCCTTCCACCCCTTCATCCTGGACTCGGGTGCGTCCCACTCCTTCTTTCAAGACCGCACCACTCTTACGCCGCTCAGTCGGCCGGTTGCAGTCTCCCTGGCAGACCCCTCTGGGGGTCCTGTCCTTGCTAGCTTCTCCACTGTCCTTCCGTGCCCCGCAGCCCCCTCTGGCACCCTGTCTGGTCTCTACCTCCCCTCGTTCTGTACGAACATGGTGAGTGGTGCAGACCTACAGGATCGAGGGGTTGACCAGTTCACTCCCGCGAGTCAGCGACTGACCCACTGCACATGTGCTCGGACAGGCAGACACTTGGCCACGTTCACCCGTCGACAAGGGTCGAGCCTGTAAACCCTTACTGCTGAGTCTCCTCCTGCTTCTGAGTCTGCCCAAGTAGCTGCGTCGAGTCAGGTGTTTGCTGCGGCGTCCAGGTCTGGTCCTGAGTCTGCCCCCTTCTCGTGTCGTCCGCTATCCCACCAGACTCTCCTTTGGCACCACCGCCTTGGTCACCCCTCCTTTCTCGTCTCGAAGGCATGGCCTCCCGTGTCCTTGTCTATGGTCTCCCTCGGTCTCTCCCTTCCCTTCCTCCGGGGCCTGGCCCTACCTGCGTCCCCTGCGTCGAGGGGCGACAGCGCGCCGCCCCTCACTCCTCCGAGTTTCCTTCCACAGAGGCTCCGCTGCAGACTCTCCACATGGACGTGTGGGGCCCAGCACGCGTCAGTGGGCAGGGGCGAGAGCGGAACTTTCTGCTGGTCGTTGATGACTACTTGCGTTACACCACAGTCTTCCCCTTGCGCAGCAAGGGTGACGTCACTGAAGTGTTGATCGACTGGATCCACGCAGCTCGTCTGCAGCTCAGAGAGAGTTTCGGCTCAGACTTCCCTGTTCTGCGTCTGCACTCTGACAGAGGCAGGGAGTTTTCCTCTGCCCGTCTGGGAGCCTTCTGTCGTGCACAAGGCATCCGCCAGACCTTCATGCTTCCGGCCTCTCCACAGCAAAATGGGATTGCTGAGCGCCGCATTGGCATGGTCATGGACGTCGCTCGTACGTCCATGATGCATGCAGCTGCCCCCCATTTTCTGTGGCCGTTTGCGGTTCAGTACGCCACGCATCAGCTCAACCTTCAGCCCCGTGTCTCCTTGCCAGAGACCTCCCCCGCCTTGCGGTGGACAGGGAAGGTTGGCGATGCATCTGCGTTTCGGGTCTGGGGATCTCGGGCGTTTGTCCACGACTTGTTTGCGGACAAGCTGTCCCCCCCTATTGTTCCTTGCGTCTTCCTTGGCTTCCCCCCCGACGCGCCTGGGTGGCAGTTCTACCACCCCACCTCGCGCCGTGTTCAGTCCTCCCAGGACGTCACCTTTGACAAGTCGGTGCCTGACTACCGTCTCTTCCCCTACCGCACTACGCCCCTTCCCCCTCCGCCGCTCTTCCTTGCCCCAGGTTCTACCCAGGTAGATCCCCTCCCCCCTCAGGGTCTTGCCCTGTCAGGTGTGTCTCAGGTAGACGGAGTAGAGCCTGTCGAGGTAGCTGTTGACTCTGGTGCTGCTAGAGGTGCTGAGCCTACGGGTGCCGTGTCTAGGGGTCCTGAGTCTGGGGGTGCTGGGACTAGGGGTGCTGAGCGTGAGGGTGCTGAGACAGGGGGTGGTGAGCCTGGGGGTGCTGAGCGTGGGGGTGCTGAGCCTGGGGATGCTGTGTCTGCTCGTATGGCCGCCGGCGGTGCTTCGTTGAGGCGGGAGCCGCTCTCTCCACAGGAGCTGCGCGACTGGTTCGCCCGTCGCTAAAGACGTGCTGCTGAGTCTGGGGGTGCTGCTGGAGATACTAAAGTTGGTCTTGCTGGAGGTACTGTCGGTGCTGGTGCTGCTGGAGGTGGAGCTGCTGGGGGTGTTGGCGCTGGTGTTTCTACTGGTGCTGGTGCGTCGGGGGGTGCTGCTAAGGCTGCTGGTGCTGACAGTCCTACTCGAGTTGGTGCTGCTGGAGCTGGAGCTGCTGGGGGTGTTGGCGCTGGCGGTGCTGCTGGCGGTGGTGCTCCTAGGGGTGCTCGAGTTGGCACTATTGGAGCTGGGGGTGCTGATGGCGCTGGTGCTGCCGCTGGGGATACTGGTGCCATCCTTGCTGGTTCTGGAGGCGCTGCGCGGCCGAGGCCGTACTTCGTTCCGCTCCTGGAGCAGGTTCTTGGTCTCCCGCCCTCTACAGGTCCTGCTCCTCCCTTAGAGTGTCCTTAGCCTGTCCAGTCGCAGTCAATGTTACAGCCCGCCTCCCCTCTACCTGCTCCTTCTCCCTACACTGGTCCTACTGGAGGTCTTGCTGAGCGTCGTGAGCCTGCGTCTCGTCCTGCGTCGCCTGTTCGTGCTGCTCGCACTAGTGGTCGTACTGCACGTCCGCGTCCTCCTGCGGTCCCCGGCACACACCAGATGGCACTGCGTCCTTCCACTGCCCCTCTGCGTGTCCCGTTGCCGTCTCCTCCAGACTCCTCTCTTCCTTCTCTTGCTGACCCAGAGTCTGACTCCCTTCATGCTGCTAGTCCTTTGGTCACGCGCCTTCTTGTTACTGTCGTCACTGACCCTTCCTTTGAGTCCACTGCTGCTTCTGCTCTTGTTGGTGAGCATGTCGACTTCGCTGCTCGCTGTCGTCTAGACTACGCTGCTAGTCTCGTTGCTGAGTCTGAGTCTGTCTGTCCTCCGTCCGTCGGGGGTGAGTGTGCTCTTAGCACAGACGTCCTTGAGGACAGACAGGAGGAGTTCCAGTGCTTTGCGGTGCTTTGCCCCATCTCGTGTCCACGCTGATTGCCCCTGAGGGAGACCCGGATGCACCGGACATCCCGACTCCTCGATTGTACACTGAGGCAATCGAGGGTCCCTACTCCTCTCAGTGGCAGTCGGCCATGGACGCAGAGATGGCTTCCTGGAAGTCCACAGGCACCTACGTCGACGAGGTTCCCCCACCTGGGGCGAACATCGTCAGTGGGATGTGGATTTTCAGGGTGAAGCGGCCGCCGGGATCTCCGCCTGTCTTCAAGGCGTGTTACATGGCTCGAGGCTTCAGTCAGCGGCAGGGAGTTGACTTCTTTCAGACCTTCTCTCCCACCACGAAGATGACCACTCTTCGGGTGCTGCTGCACATAGCCGCTCAGCCTACACGAGGAGATCTGGCTGCGCCGCCCTCCTGGCTTCACTGAGTCGTTTCCTCCTGGTACCGAGTGGAGCCTCCGGCGGCCAGTCTACGGTCTTCGCTAGGCGCCCCGTGAGTGGCACGACACACTGAGGACTACACTTGCGGCTCTTGGGTTTGCTCCTTCTACGGCCGGCCCGTCGCTGTTTATGCGCACCGACACCTCTTTGCCGCCGTTCTACATCCTCGTGTACGTCGACGACTTGGTCTTTGCCACTACTGACGCTGCTGGATTCGCCTACGTGAAGTCGGAGCTACAGAAGAGACACACGTGCACAGACCTGAGTGAACTGCGCAGCTACCTTGGCTTGCAGATCACCCGGGACAGAGCACAGCGCACCATTACCCTGACTCAGTCACACATGGTGCAGCAGGTCTTTCAGCGCTTCGACTTCACGTACTCCTCGCCTCAGGCCACTCTGTCTACTCGCCACTCGCTCTCAGCTCTGCCTTCGGATGAGTCCGTAGAGTCGAGTGGCCCGTACCGAGAGCTTGTTGGCTGCCTCATGTACCTGATGACCTGCACACGACCTGACCTTGCATACCCTCTTAGCATCTTGGCACGCTATGTTGCTTCTGGGAGACACAAACCAGAGCACATGGCTGCAGCGAAGAGGGTGTTGTGCTACGTGTGCTGTACGTCGGGCATGGGGCTACTTCTTGGAGGGCGACATCGAGTAGTCCTCACAGGTCACGCGGACGCTTCTTGGGCTGACGACCAGGCTCTGCAGCGGTCGTCAGAGGGTTACACCTTCAGCCTTGGCTACGGCCCTGTCTCGTGGCGGTCTACCCGCTCGTCTTCAGTTCTCAGCTCCAGCTGTGAGGCTGAGATCTACGCAGGGGCCATGGCTGCACGGGAGCTACGCTGGCTTACCTACCTGCTGACTAACCTAGGAGAGCCGCCTCGTTCTCCTCCAGTTCTGTACGTGGACAACAAGGCCATTCTGGCCTTGTGTCGGGAGCACAGACTGGAGCACAGAACGAAGCACATTGCTCTCCGCTACTTCCTGGCTCGTGAGCTGCAGCAGTGTGGTCAGCTCTGCCTCACCTACATGGCCTCTGAGGCCAACACTGCTGATATCTTCACCAAGGCCCTTCCGCCTTGTGATCATCAGCGCTTCTGTACTTAGCTAGGTCTTGTGCCTACATAGCCTCACTTGCTCACTTCTTGATCTTGTTTGTACTGCACTCTTTCTATACCTGCACTTGCTTGTTTACCTTTATATATATGATCTTGCATGTGAGCAGGCCATGTGGCCTTACTCTTGTGCTCAGACTGTGTGGTGATCCACCCTAAGCTTGCTTTGCTTTTCTTGACTGGTCTTGTGACCACTTGTTCTCCCCCACTTTGCCTATGGGGGTGTGTCAGAACATTATAGCTTATACATTGGTGTAGGCTGTAGTGGGGTAGCCCATAAGGGGTACAACCAAATTTGGGTCAGTACTTGTACCCAACCGTTTCATAGTTCATTCATCCATTCTCACTTCTCGTCACAAATGTGTTTGTCGAGTCAATAGCAAGTCATCGCTAGTCGCGTGTCTACGTCGTCGTTTGTGTGTGTCGCGCGGTTTCTGTTTTGTCTTGTGTGGAACGTTTGGTATGTTGCAGGTGTGTGCAGCAGTCCCATCAAGAACTCAAGGATGAGTTTATGATGAAGTTCCAGAGGGATGGAGGGGGCGGCAGTGGTGGCGGAGGTGGAGGAGGCGGAGGTGGAGGTGGTGGAGGTGGAGGTGGTGGACGTGGAGGTGGTGGAGGTGGTCGGAGAGGCGCTTCGCAGCGGAGCAGCACTGGTGGTGGTCAGCGCCAGCAGCAGCAGCGTTCTCGCGACATCCCACCCCCTCAGCAGCTCCGTGAGTGGTACATGCAGCGTCAACGTGGTGTGGGTTTTGGTGGTGTCAAGACTCAAGTGATCGCAAAACCCGCGAAAAGGGTATACCTCAAAGATATTGAGAATAGTTACATTACTTTGTGTAGTGTAACATTTCACTTGGTGTAGGCCCTTCTGAATGGTGGTTTCGAGACCCTTCGTAGTTGGGGACAATGCGGCACTATTCCATATCACTGTATCTCGGCTCTTGGGGTTTGTAGGAGCTGGGAGTCATCCCCAACTCGAAACTCTTCCTAATTTGTGTTCTAAGATTATAGTGGCTGCTATAGTGCCGTTCGTTCAAACCAACGATGTGTCGTCAATGCTTAGTGAAATTGTGCGATCCAAATTGCTTGTTGTAGGCCACATTAAGACGCTCCAGATCCAAGTTAAATCAGGTCATTTGAACTATGACCAGAATGTTAAGAATGTTTCAAGCCGCTGTGCTGAAATCCGACTGTGCACTCTCGCTTTGGTTTTAGGCACATTGGAGCCTATTGTGACTATAAAAAGTGGCATCAGAGCGCCTTGGAGCAGGTTGGACGATGGCTGTGATAAGATAGTAAGCACAGTGAGGAGCCATAGCTAGGGTTAGCTATCTAGGCAAGAGAGAAATGAACAAAGGAAAGGGGTTTCACTAGCAGCAGTTGGGATACATATAGCAAACCCTAACAGGGTTGTACTCGCTATAGAGCACCCCACTACAGGCTAGATAATAACATTCTGACACACCCCCATAGCCAAAGTGGGGTGTAATCAGCAGAGCACACAGTCATAGAGCAGGTTCACAATGACAAGCAAAGCTAGAGGCTATCGCAGAGGGCAAGTGAGGAGGAGGAGAGTACTGTGGACGGAAAGAAGATGGGAGGCAACGACTGAAGCTGCAGAGGCACGGGCACAGGAGCGGCTGACTCAGTGGCTACCAAAGCAAGGGCGATGGAGTACAGGCGCTGCAGGCGACACGACAGCTACCTCCACACAACCTCCTCCAACTGGCCCACACCCTTGACACACACCCCCTGCTGAACCCCTAACTCCACTCCCACGTCACCCCCCTAGCACCACTCTTTCGGCTCCCACACACCCACCCCCCTGAGCGGCAGCTGCAGCAGCGGGAGATGGAGGAGGAGGAGGAGCAAGGGACAGCGCACACAACCGGCACCCCCACAACCGTCACCCCCACACTCCCCACCCCCAAACCCTAAAACGGGTGGCACGGGGTAGGAGCGCGGGGGACGGCGAGGGGGACGGCGCGCGGCCCCTAGGGCGCCACCACGGGGCAGCGAGGGGCTGTGCGCGGCTCCAGGGGTGGCGCGCGGCCCCCAGGGCGCCACCAAGGGGCAGCGAGGGGCCGCGCACGGCTCCAGGGGTGGCGCGCGGCCCCCAGGGCGCCACCACGGGGCAGCGAGGGGCCGCGCGCGGCTCCCCAGGGCGCCGCAACGTGAGGGGCGGGGGCTGCGCGTGCTCCCCAGGGCGCCGCGACGAGCAGGGCGGGGGCCGCGCGTGCTCCACAGGGCGCCGCGACGAGCAGGGCAGGAACCGCGCGCGGGTTCCCAAGGAAGGAAACCGCCGCGCGCCTCGGGGCGCACGGTGGGCAGAAAACTGCCGTGCGCCCCGAGCGCACGGCGGAAAGAAAAACCGAAAAAAAAATCGCCGTGCGCGGCAGGAAGGAGGAGTCGCACGCCATGGGGCATGCAATAGACAGAGTAGCAGCGGAAGCAGTTAGGTGGGCCCACAGGCCAGCAGCGTAGATTCTCTGATACCATGTTAAGATAGTAAGCATAGTGAGGAGCCATAACTAGGGTTAGCTAACTAGGCAAGAGAGAAATGAAGAAAGGAAAGGGGTTTCACTAGCAGCAGTTGGGATACATATAGCAAACCCTAACAGGGTTGTACTCGCTATAGAGCACCCTACTACAGGCTAGACAATAACATTCTGACAAGCCAGATCTGCAAAAAGGGGTGACAGAGGTGGTGGAGGCAGTGGAGGACCCCAAGCACAAGGTCAACCCCGGGATTCAGCCATGGCGCCCGTGCAACCTACTCTTGGACCTTCTAGGGATGAACCAAAAGTGTTCGGGCTTGACAAGTTCAACAGTGACAGCTTTGCTGAGTGGTCCTTCAGAATGGAGAACATGTTTAACCACTATGACCTGCTAGAGGTGATGGAAGGAACGGAGAAGCGTCCCGAGAACGACCCGGAGAAGAGCCCGTGGGTGCGGAAGAGCGCACAAGGCTATCTCCTACTTGGGCAACCGTTGGGTGGTAGCGGCGGTAGCCGTGGTGTTGGAACGGCAAATGGCGACACTGTCAGCATTCGAACCACTAGACCATTGAGATATAATGACTTGTTAAGTAGCGTGTCAGTGCGCCCATAACCTACCAGACAACGAGCCTGTAACCCTTCCCTAAGATCAATTGGGGATCACCAGTGGATCTCTGACACCCCCCCGCACTGGGATGCCCGAAGTGCAAACACTAGGATTCGAACCCAAGACATTCGCTCTAATACCATGTCAGAATTCCAACCACTAGACTATTGGGATAAAAGGGCTTGTTAAGTAGTGGGTCAGTGCGCATATAACCTCCCAGGACAACGAGCATGTAACCCTTCACTAAGATCAATCGAGGATCACCAGTGGACCTCTAACAGACACTACGAATCGAAGAGGATTAAACTGTTGAAGAAGGGGTGCAGAAGTTCTTCGACTTGTTGATGCGGCTGGAGGGAGATGATCTGAATCACAGTGAGCTCCAGAAAAAGACCAATTTGCTGGCCCTACTCCCTGAGTCATGGTCCTCACTCATCATCAACCTCAACCGTGATCTGCCTTGCCTCTCGCTCGAAGACCTGAAGCGAGCAATCCTTCAAGAGGATTTCCGCCGCTGTCAATCGGCGAGTGCGGATGAAGCGGGGGCAGCAAGCATCGGCCGGGGTTACGGCCGAGGAAGAGGCAAAGGACAAGGGGGAGGAAGGTTGGTGGCAACAACTTCAATGGAGGCCGCGGGAGTGGCAGTTACGGCAGCGACGACAAGAGCTACGGACGCGGTCTCGACCGATTCGACGGCGAGTGTTACTATTGCCATAAGAACGGATACATGTGGCGCGATTGCAAGAAGATCCCTAAAGAATGGACCCCTGCTCAAGGCCAAGAGGGTAGAGGAGCAGGAAGAGGGAGTAGAAGAGGCCGTGGAGGCCGTGGAGGTCGCGGAGGTGGTACTGCAAACATGAAAGGCGGAGATAACGAGAAGGACTCGAGCGACGATCGGTTCCCAGGTCAAGTCTTCTTTGTGTCAATGCAAGCATCGGCTGCACCAGAAGAGGATGAAGGCTTTGAGGAGCCAGCTGCTGTGGGGAAGGTGACCCTACACTCCCTGGACTATTGGGTGATCGATAGCGGCGCTACCTATAGCGTGACTCTTCGCGCGGACTTGCTCACCGAACTCGAACCGTCACCGGTGAAGCATGTCACTTCAGCTTTGGGGCAGCGAGCTGAGGTGGAAGGCATGGGCAAGGCCATGTTCAAGGGTGCTGATGGGAAGATGGTGGGCCTCAAGAACGTGCTTTGGGTGCCCAAACTTGCTGCCAACCTGATTTCCGTGCGGCGGTTGCAAAAGGCCGGCATGGACACGAGCTCGAAGGGAGCCAAGACCTACACCGCGAGGCTTGGTGAGCGAATTCTATGGGACCTTCACGAGGATAGGGATGTCTACAATGAGATGTGGCAGATCCCTGTGGTCCCCATGCTTAAGGAGAGGCAAGTGGCAGCAAGCGTCAGCACCAAGGGTGAAGCGGTTGGTAGCGGCGGTGGCGCGAACGGTTGCGCTAAGGAGATTGAGTCCAAGAAGTGCAATCTTGGAGGGACCAGCAAGCTCTGTAAACACGAGGAGAGTGGTGCAGCAACCAAGAAGCAGCACAAGGGTGAGGAGAACCCCAAGGCAGCAACGGAGGAGGAGTGCGGAGAGAGCATGTGGGGCGCTATTGCAAGTGCGGCATTCTCCAATCCGACTTCGGCTACGGGGGAGTGTGATTGGCTTACCTTGCATCGACGAATGGGCATGTAGCCCTGCCCATCTTGCAGCAGCTAGTGAAGAATGAGATGGTTGCTGGCATACGTGGGAAGGGGGAGCCCGATGAGGTACTTGGCTGCCTGACGTGCATGCAAGCCAAGTTCACCCGTTTCCCATTCTCTAGTTCGGAGGCAACGGCGAAGGCACCACTTGATGAGGTGGTGATGGACGTGGTAGGCCCCGTGAAGCTTGGAGCTGCTAGAGCAGAGTACTTCCTCACCATTGTGGACGTCTACACGTGCAGGACTTGAGTGTATGTGTTGACCAAGAAGAGCGACGTAGCTGAAACGGTGAAGACCGATGGGTTGCTGATGGTGGAACGGCAACAAGACCGACTAGTGAAGTGATCCGCACCGATCGAGGGGGAGAATTCCTGAGTAAGAAGTTTGGAATGTGGCAAAAGAAGAATGACATAAGACACTCTCTCACTATGCCATACTCCCCTGCAATGAACGGCATCGCCGAGCGAGCGAACCGCACAATCACGGAGACGGCGCGCGGGTTGCTCATTGAAGCCGGGCTACCTAACTACTTCTGGCCTGATGCAGTGCGGAGCACGTGTGTGGCCAAGAACAGAGCTTTGACTCATGTGGGAGCAGACAAATGGGTGCCCTATGTGGAGTGGATTGGGAGGAAGCCCAAGATGGATATGCTCCGAGTGTTCGGGTGCATGTGCATGGCGCTCGTGCCTAAGCATCTTCGGCACAACAAGCTTGGTGCCAAGGTGATATGGGCTTTGCATTTGGGCATGGCTCAAAACAGCAAGGGTTGGCTTCTTTGGGACCCATTCACCAAGAAGTTCTTGGTGAGCAGAGACTGCAAGTTCATGGAGAACCTGATGTACAAGGATTGGAAGGCGGAAAATGAGGCGAAGATAGGCGTGCGGTTTGGGGAGGTGAAGAGTTCCGGCTTGGAGCATGTGTAGCTGCCTTTGGAGCTGAGCAATGGCAGCACAACCACAGGGCAATATTCCCTTGTGAATGGGGGGGAGGAGGCCAAGGATGGAGAGGAAGAAGATGAGGTGCAGCAAGTAAGTGAGGTTGCACCGACACTTCCTTCACGTGCTACTAGTGCTCCACGGGTCCGAGTCACCCCGCAGCAACGCCAAGGCATTCAAGTCCCTTAAGCTGAGGAGGAAGGAAGGGGCAAGAGGATATTTCAAGTCCCTAATAGGCTGACCTATGATGCACCGGGAAAGCTGGGCAAGTCAGCCCTGGCCGGAGCGGCAATGATGGTCGGAGATGACGAGGAAAGCAACTACGAGGAGTTCGTATTCTTCTCTCCAGTGGAGATGCCGGGGGAACCAGCAACTCTTAAGGAGACCTTTGAGAGTAGTGATGCTGATGAGTGGAAGAAGGCCATAGAGAGCGAGCTGAAGATCATTGAGGAAAACGACACGTTTGAATTGGTGGAGCGACCGGAGGGGCGTAAGGTGACAACGTCCAAGTGGCTCTTCAAGTTCAAGTCTGATGCCGACGGCAAGATCGAGCGCTACAAGTTTAGGTTTGTGGCGAATGGGGTACCAGCAGAAGGAGAAGGTGGACTTCAAGGAGCTGTTTGCTCCTGTGGTGAAGCCAACAACGCTACGAACCCTTATCGCGGGAGCCGCGATCAAAGGTTGGGTGGGGAAACAAATAGTCATCACAACGGCAATCCTCAACGGGATCGTAGAGGAGGAAATCTTCATGGCGCAGCCAGAGGGGTTTGACGATGGAAGTGGCAGAGCGTGGAAGTTGAAGAAGGCCCTCTGTGGGCTCAAGCAAGCCCCTAGGCAATGGTACTTGAAGCTGCGAGAATTTTTGGAGGAGATCGGCTTCACTCCCTCAACGGTCGATCACTCCTTGTTCATGCTTGGCGAGGGGGAGCAGAGGAGCTTCAAGGTGGTGTATGTGGATGCCATCCTCATATTCTCACCCTCCTCTAACTTTGTGAAGGAGGTGATGCTGAAGCTTCAGGACAAGTTCAAGTGCAAGGCACTTGGCGACGTGAACTTTTACCTCGGGCTCCACATCGAACGCGACATGGAGAAGCGGTACATGCGAGTGCATCAACGCAAGTACCTGGAGACCCTGGCTGCCAACTTTGGGCAGAGTGAAGGTCATGTGGCTACACCGTTTCCTTCTGGGTTCAAGTGTGTGAAGGGACCAGAGGAGGAGAGCGTTGGCGAAAAGGAAAGGTGCCGATTTCACTCGTTGGTGGGCAGCCTCTTGTATGCAGCGGTAAACACTTGACCCGATGTTGCCTTTGCTACCGGGCAGCTGGTAAGGGTTGTGCAATGCCCCCATGAGGAGCAGGTAGCAGTTGGAAAGAGGGTGGCCAAGTATCTTGGCCAAATAACGACTCTTGGGCTGCAATACTCGGCAGGGGCACAAAGGCGCCAAAAGAGCGCGGATGGTGTTGAACCCGGGTGATTGTTCCTCACCGTCTACTCAAATGCTTCTTATGCATCAGAACAAGAGGACATGACAAGTGTGGAAGGCTTCATCTGCTGTGTTGGTGGAGGCCCAACTGCTTGAGAGAGCAAGAAAGTAGGTGGACCAAGCATTGAGCACGGTGGAGTCCGAATACATGGCACTCTTCCGTGCTGTACGAGAGATTATGTGGCAGCGGTGTTTGTTGGCTGAATGGGGGGAGGAGCAGCAAGGACCTACCCCACTCTATTGTGACAGCCTGGGTGCCATTGCACTAGCTAAGATCCCATTGCTGCACGACCTCACCAAACACATGAGGGTGAAGTGGCATTGGACGAGGAGCATGGTGAAGTTGAGCTGCACTACACAAAGACGGTGGGGCAGCGTGCAGACATGATGACCAAGAGGCTGGTGGAGTAGCAGCACTGGAAGTGTTGCAAGCTGGATGGAATGGCTCTGAACTGAAAGAGAGCAACAGATCCTAAGGCCAACAACCCTAGGGGGAGTTTGTTGGTGCAACCCTACCGTTTTGCACTCGGCTTGTTGTCCGTGAGCGTGCATGCGTGTGTGTATGGAATGGTATGAGGGCATGGGATAATGTATATTTCATGCTTATAATAGTGTGCGAATGTTGAGTCATGATGTCGAATGTATGTGTTGAGCCAATAGGGAGTCATCGGTAGTCGCGTGTCTACGTCGTCGTTCGTATGTGACGTGCGGTTTCTGTTTGTCGTGTGTGGAACATTCGTCGTGTCGCAGGTGTGTGCTGCAGACCCATCAAGAACTCAAAGATGAGTTTATGATGAAGAACCAGAGCCTTGGTGTCAAGACTCAAGTGATCTCAAAGCTCGAGAAAAGGGTACACCTCAAGATATTGAGAATATTTACATTACTTTGTGTAGTGTAATATTTTACTTGGTGTAGGCCCTTTTGAAGGGTGGTTTCGAGACCCTTCGTCATTGGGGAAAGTGTGGCACTGTTCCATATCACTGTACCTCAGCTCTTGGGGTTTGTAGGAGCTGGGAGTCATCCCCAACTTGAAACTCTTCCTAATTTGTGTTCTAAGACTATGGTGGCTGCTATAGTGCCGTTCGTTCAAACCGGCGCTGTATCATCAATACTTGGAGAAATCATGCAATCTAAATTGCCTATTGTAGGCGACATTATGACGCTCCAGATTCAAGTTGAATCATGTCATCTGAAGCTGTGGCCAGAACGCTATGAACGTTTATAGCCGCTATGCAGAATTCTGACTGTGCACTCTAGCTTTCGTTTTAGGCACATTGGAGCCTATTGGGACTATAGCAGACTTCTACAGGACAACTACAAAGCCGCCGCCGACGGTAATTTGGCGGCCGACTTCGAAGACCAATGAAGGGGTTTGTCGACTAGGGGACACCGACTTGCTTAAGATGGAAGGTGGTGTCGACCTGGGCGGTTGACGAGCATGTGCATCGGATTACGAGCCCCTAGCGCCCAAGTTGGCGCCGACTTGGCAGTTTCCCAGTCGACCAAGTAACCTGGGCGACGGGGTTATGCGGAAATGAGCAAACAATGCACAGGTAGTTATGGTGAAGCCGAATGACGTGGTGCATTAAGCGCAACCATCAGCATGTGGTCGAATTGGCATCTACGCGATAAGCATGATGGTGCATGTCGTGCTCAACCGTCTACAAGCACCTGCATGTGCACTACAGTCACATGCGATTGCAATGCTGGTAGGCTGCTCCACTGCAACGTTGGCAACCGCCTTGGTGCAGTGCTGGCAAGCCGTCTTTCTGCCACGTTGGCGCAGTATTGTCAATTTACAGTGCTGGCAAGTCGTCAACTTTGCTAAAGGTCGACCTATTTATGTGCTAGGTTGATAGGCTCTGATCTAGTCATTGTTGCCTACCATTGTGCATCCTTGTTCTCAATTTTTGCTAGTGAAACTCTTGCTGGTTTTCCCCATGAATGCACAAGTGCTAGAGAACGCAAGGAACGATACAGTCACTTGTACCATCTGTGCCTTCCCAGTAATACAGGTATGCCTCCCACCTGTATAGAGTGACTCTCCACAGTTCGGGCTGTGTCAGTCGGAATTGTTTCTGTACTGTTGGCTGTGGTGGTGGGAAAGTTGGTGGGGCGGTATGTCTCAACCCACCGAGGGCACTTTAGTGCCTTTGATCCCTTTGACTAGGGATCAGGGAGGTGGAACCATTTGAATTCGGGAGACTCCTAGTTCTGTGCCACGTGGCGGCTCCACAATCCAACCTTCACTTGGAAGGCACACTCGGTTTGTTTCGGTGAAATTTGGCGATCGAATTTCACCCAACATAAATTGTTACACGTGGCGCATTAGCGACACGAAATGTGGCAGTTCGATGTTACATGTGCAATGCGATGTCAATCAACTGCTATAAATCCGTTTGCCTTGTATGCATGACTCATAGTGAACACTGGAATCATCTTGTACATGGTACAACTCGTCAAAATTCTAGAGAGTATCCATTCTTCATTCCAAGAGCATACCCGTGCACGTTAACGCCTATATATTGGTCATTACTTAGTTGATTAATGTGTTCTACGGCTTGTTGGAAAGCCAAGAGAGTGCTCTACTGTTCAGTTCAACTCCGAGTTCCTGCCAAGGAGAGGACAAGCATCTACAACAGTGGTATCAGAGCTGGTTGGCAGAGTCTACGTGCGCGGCAAGTAGCTAGCATGGTGACGTCAAGCGAGGCCTCCCGCACTCCTTAGTTGGTGTCGTAAACTCCTGCAAACCCTGGACAATCTTCGACAGGTCTGCGGGTCTGATTTTCACTGGACAAAACTACTTCGCATGGAAGTTGAAGTTCCAAGAGCTCATGATGGATGGGACTTTGGGGTTTCTTCGATGGAACGAAGAAGAAGACGGACAACAAAAATGACATCAACCTTGTAACCTTGGTGCGCACGTGCATCACGCTCAAAGCGTCAGCGCATGAAGTGTGGAAGCGGCTCGAGTTGATTCACGTAAACAAGACTCTCCACGACAAGAACCTAGCCCGACAAGCGTTCTTCACGGTGAAGTGGTGCGAGGGTGAATCGATGCATGAGTATGCGTCTCGTGTGGAGGAACTCAGAGAAACGTCAACAGACCTTGGTGGAACGTTCACACAGGAGGATTGGATTCTCACCTTGCTTTGTGGCCTTCCGGAAGAGTTGTCGACATTGATTACAACACTTGAGGGCATGAAAAACACGTCGACGAAAGAAATGGTGGTTGGCCAGCTTCTCCATGAAGAATCTCGTCGCCGACAATTTGCTAATGAGAGCGATGCGACAAGTGAGGGAGTGAGAGGGAAAGAAGTCCAAGTCGAGCAAGGGTTCGACAAAGGAATCATTTGGTGGGAGCGAGCATCGCGGCAAGTGTCATTATTGCCGCAAACCATGACACTTTTGGCATGATTGTCAAAAGGGGCCAAGCAATTGGACTCCATCGATGGCGCGAAACCGAGAGGGCAACGCGCACACGACATCTAGTGAGGCAAATATTTCAAGGGAGACACTCGTGTTATTGGCCGGTGACGGGATCAACACTCCAAACGATGCGTGGTTCCTCAACACCGGCGCAACACAACACATGACACACTCGGCGTTGCTCCTCAACAACATTGGTGCTCTGGGACACATCACACGCATCGTCTTCAGAGTCGACGAGTCGCTACCGGTGGTTGGAGTTGGGAGTACGCGCCTCATCGTCCATAGTGGAGCGGTGGACATCACCAAAGTGCTTCATGTCCCAGGGTTGAAAGTGAATCTCTTCTCCATCACGCAGCTTGCCAAGAAGGGCGTGAGCGTCACCATCGACGATGCAAAGATGAACCTCTTTTGGAAAGGGGAGCAATTCGCACAAGGTGATCTTAACGGAGAACTCTACCAACTCAAGACGCACCTGAAAGCAGCCTCATCCAACGTGGCACAAGGCTCCATGGTGACTCTCAAGGCGTGACATAATCGGCTTGCGCAAGCCAACTACAAGTCCGTCAAGGAGTTGGCAAACACAGGACTTGGAAAGGGCCTCGATGTGATCGCTGGCGACGATGAGAAGGGCATGTGCACAGTGTGTGTGGAAAGAAAAATGGCTCGCAATAAGAAGCCTACCGGTAGGCCCGCTTTCAGAGTTACCTCTGTCAGCTAGTATAGCAGTGTCCCACCAGAGCCAACAGAGCCACTAATGCCTTCCACGCCACCTGCGCCGCCTGCTCCTCCTGAACCTCATGCTCCTCCTGCTCCTCCGAATCCGCCGGTGTATGAAGGCACGTGCAATCGGCCCGTGCTCACGCTCCTACTCCCATCCGCGTTCGACAAGTACCTCTCGAAACCCGACATCAACAAGGCCCCAGATGAGTACGTTGTGGCTCTGGCCCCGGCAGCACGATGGGGCCAGCCCGAAGATTGCACGTGGGACGAATCTGTTGTGGGCGCTGTCAACGATGTGGCCGATGCCGATAAGGAATGGCGTGCCGGCGCCGATGAGACTGGCACCAAGGAGGGCACCATGGATGATGTGTTTCTCGAGGGTGCCCCTTACGACAACGACAACGGCGACGGCGTAGAGTACTGGTCGCGCGACGGCCTTCCCGAGAAACCACTGATACCATCTTTTTGCCTACGGACCGCAAGCGATCCCACCTTCCTTCTGAGGACCGTGATGCCTGCCCCCCCTCTACTAGGCATAAGCCCCAACAGCATAAGCGTCATGCTTATATTGAACAAGAAAAGTTCAAGTGGATCGCGCGTCCAGATGTGGTGGTGTTAGTGCGCGTGTTGGCTTGCAAAAAGGCATCCACTGCAAGTGTCTCACGAAGTGGAAGAGAGCCTCATACTTCCTCATGGATGTTCATTGTGCACGAAAGCGCGTGCACGGTTGGGGGAGATCTTCTTGGTACCGTCCGATGGAACTTAAGGTGTGCGAGAGGCTTCTCAACTGGCACCGCAAGGGAGCCACTGTCTCCGTCTATCGTGTGCAGGAGTGGTCGCGGGAATACATGAAGGTACTATACTCCGACGTAAAGTGGAAGGGGAGCCAAAGTTGGTCGGACCGGTTTCGGCGGCGGTGGAATCTGAGCGTGCGCATGAAGACGAAGGTTGCCCAAAAGACCGCCGCCCATAACAAATTCCTTGGTGATGCTCGATAACGCGACGCAAATGTGTTGGACCTGTCAACGGGAGTTGTGGTAGGTCCCGTCCTCCCTTGGGTAGAGCCGACATCATAAGGGGTGCAGCCGACCTGAAGCAGTGGGCGAGGTGGTCGACGAGGGTGGTCGACCTGTGCGAGGGCCACTGCAGTGGCGCCGACTTCAGGGCGCCGAGTTTGGGGGTGGTCGACTTGATGGTCGACCTGACCTGGTGGTCGATAAAGGAGGGACGCCGGCATTGACTTGGACAGGGAGTCTAGGGACACCGAGCTGATGCCAAGATGCCAAGCGGCTGGGTGTCGAGCACCAGGGCATCGAATTGGAGGGCATCGAGCTAGGGGATGCCAAGCATGCGCAAGCGGCGACCGAGAGAGCTGTCGACCAGACGTGGTTGCCCGGTCGACCGGAATACCCGGGCGATGTGTGCGAAGGTCGCTGAGGTGGTTGTGCGAGGTCGACCTCGGATGTCGTATCCCGAGTTCGACGTGGCTGGTGGGCGCAGTCAGTGGCGTAGACTCAACCTGGGCGTCTGCGCTGTGCACGTGTCGAGGAGTTGTGCACCAACCAGCTGCACGCACCTGCAAAGCAGGTGCAATGTTGTCCTACGGGTGCAACACTGTGCAGCCGACTTGCTGCAGCGTTGGGACACCGTGGAATTGCAACGTTGGCAAGCCGTGACTTTGCACTGCTAGAGCACGGTCGACCAAGCCGTGCTGGCACGCGGTCGACCGTGTTGTGCTGGCGGTTGACCGACTAGCATGCTCGTTCTGATGTAGTCTGGTGTACCAATGTTGTTGCAATCATTCTGAATCACCATTGTCAACATTTTTCTAGGGAAACTCTTGCCAATCCTCCTCGTGAACTAGCAAGTAGTGTGAGCACTTAGAAATGACTAAAGGAACAAACGCAGAGGTCACCCTCACATCCGTACGTAGCCCGTAGTCTAGCTCCTGTTCAAGTAGTGCAGTGAGCGTGGACGGTACACGACTTACCTTTCAGTCTAGTCAACATAGTTATCACTTATCTAAGTTGCGCGTAGGCCGGCACCCGTGTAGTCACCATTGTGAGCATAGGTGACACAGAGATGATGGACACCCTGGAAGAACAGCTGGAGGGTGCAAGGAGACGCCATGAGGCTCAGGAGTACAGAGCAATCCACTGGGTGGTGGTCGAGGCTGGCATCCACGCCATGTGGGCATCGCAGAACCCTTCTCGGCCTACTTCTCCTTGACCGGTGAACAGCGAGGGCAGTGTCGACATGGGCGTCAATGCCGGTGACCAAGTCGGCAGCAGTGCGGTAGGCATGTTTAGGCAGCGAGGTGTGATTCATGCCGATGGAGTCGGCGGTGTTCAAGAGCGAGTGATGCAGTCATCGGCGGCTACAGGATCCTTGCAGGGCAATGTCGGAGGACGTCGATGTGGACTGGCATCGATATCGACGACCCACGTGACTGCAGGAGGAATTGCACTGAGCTACGGCTGCTTCAATTTTATGCCAGACAGAATCTCGATCACGTTTTATGGGTATCCATGTCTCATCCCCAATGTTCGTGTAGTCGTTTCCTTGATGATCCCCCTTTTCTTCAGCCACAAATCTAGCTTTTCTCCTGTAAATTCTCTGCCACGGTCCATGCGAATCTGAGAAAATTGAAACGAGAATGAAATGACTAAGTGAAAGTTGGGTACAAATACAAAACCTAGAAAGCTGTACCCCATATGTGCTACCCCACTATAGCCTACAATAGCTATGTCATATAAATCTGACACACCCCCATAGGCAAAGTGGGGGAGTACAAGGGGTCACAAGACCAGTCAAACAAAGCAAAGCAAAGCAAGCTCAGGGTGGATCACAAAGTCACCACACATTCCGAGCACAAGGTCAAGGCCACAAGGCCAGTTCATATGCAGGAGTACATACATATATATAAAAGGCTAGACAAGCAAGAGCATGAGTATATATATATAGATGTAACAGTACAAGCAAGGTCAAGAGGTAAGCAAGTGAGGCAAGGCAGGCACAAGACCCAGCTGAGTACAGAAGCGCTGATGATCACAAGGCGCAAGTGCCTTGGTGAATATATCAGCAGTGTTGGCCTCAGAGGCCACGTACGCAAGACGCAGCTGACCACGCTGCTGCAGCTCACGAGCAAGGAAGTAGCGAAGAGCAATGTGCTTCGTTCTGTGCTCCAGTCTCTGCTCTCGACACAAGGCCAGCATGGCCTTGTTGTCTACGTACAACACTAGAGAAGAACGAGGTGGCTCTCCTAGGTCAGTCAGCAGGTAGGTGAGCCAGCGAAGCTCCTGTGCAGCCATGGCACCGGCGTAGATCTCAGCCTCACAACTGGAGCCGAGACCAGAAGACGAGCGAGTAGCCCGCCACGAAACAGAGCCGGAACCAAGGCTGAAGGTGTAGCCCTATGACGACCGTTGCGTAGCCTGGTCGTCAGCCCAAGAAGCGTCTGCGTGCCCAGTAAGGACCACTGGACTCTGCCCTCCAAGCACAAGCCCCATGCCCAACGTACTGCACACGTAGCGCAACACCCTCTTCGCTACGGCCATGTGCTCCGGTCTGTGTCTCCAAGAAGCAACATAGCGTGCGAGAATGCTAAGAGGGTATGCAAGGTCAGGTCGAGTGCAGGTCATCAGGTACATGAGGCAGCCAACAAGCTCTGGGTACGGGCCACTCAACTCTACGGACTCATCCGAAGGCAGAGCTGAGAGCGAGTGGCGAGTAGGCAGAGGAGTGGCCTGAGGCAAGGAGTACGTGAAGCCGAAGCGCTGAAGGACCTGCTGCACCATGTGTGACTGAGTCAGGGTAATGGTGCGGCGTGCTCTGTCCCGGGTGATCTGCAAGCCAAGGTAGCTACGCAGTTCACCCAGGTCTGTGCACGTGTGTCTCTTCTGCAGCTCAGACTTCACGTGGGCGAGTCCAGCAGTGTCAGCAGTGGCAAAGACCAAGTCGTCGACGCACACGAGGATGAAGAACGGCGGCAAAGAAGTGTCGGTGCGCAGAAACAGCGACGGGTCGGCAGTAGAGGGGGCAAACTCAAGAGCCGCAAGCGTAGTCCTCAGTGTGTCGTGCCAATCACGTGGTGCCTTGCGGAGATCGTAGACAGACTTTCGGAGGCTCCACTGGGTGCCTGGAGGAAAAGTCCCAGTGAAGCCAGGAGGGCGGCGCGGCCAGATCTCCTCGTGCAGGCTGCCCTTCAAGAAAGCAGTGGTGAAGTCAAGAGAGTGAAGCTCGTAGTCACGCTGAGCGGCTATGTGCAGCAGCACCCGAAGAGTGGTCATCTTCGGGGTGGGAGAGAAGGTCTGAAAGTAGTCAACTCCCTGCCGCTGACTGAAGCTATGAGCCACATACCGCTCCTTGAACACAGGTGGAGAACCTGGCGGCCGCTTCACCCTGAAGATCCACATGCCACTGACGATCTTCGCCCCAGGCAGGGGAACCTCGTCAACGTAGGTGCCTGTGGACTTCCAGGAAGCCATCTCTGCGTCCATAGCTGCCCGCCACTGAGAGGAGTAGGGACCCTCTACCGCCTCCGCGTAAGAGCGTGGAGTCGGGATGTCAAGTGCATCCGGGTCTACCTCAGGGGTAAGCAGTACGGACACGAGATGAGGTGAAGCAGCAGCTAGACACTGGAACTGCTCCTGCCTGTCCCCAAGGACGTCTGTGCCAAGGGCACACTCACCCCCGACGGATGGAGGACAGACAGACTCAGACCTAGCAACAAGACTAGTAGCGTAGTCTAGACGATAGCAAGCAGCGAAGTCGACAAGCTCAGCAACTAGGGCAGACACAGCAGTGGACTCAAAGGAAGGGTCAGTGACTACAGTAGCCAAGAGACGCGTTACAGTAGGACTGGCAGCACGAAGAGAGTCCGACTCCGGGTCGGCAAGAGTAGGAAGAGAGGACTCAGGAGGAGAAGGCAAAGGGACACGCAAAGGAGCAGTGGACGGACGAAGAGACATCCGGTGCGTGCCAGGGACAAGAGGAGGACGCTGACGCGAACCGCGACCACTAGTGCGAGCAGCACGAACAGGCGACGTAGGACGAGACGCAGGCTCACGACGCTCAGCAAGACCTCCAATAGGACCAGTGTAGGGAGAAGGAGCAGGTTGTGGGGAGGCCGCCAGTAACTCTGACTGTGACTGGACAGGCTATGGACTCTCTAAGGGAGGAGGAGGACCAAGAACGTGCTGAAGGAGCGCAACGAAGTACGGCCTAGGCCGCGCGGCAACTCCAGACACAGCAGGGACAGCACCAGCATCCCCAGCCGCAGGATCAGCGCCAACAGCACCTCCAGCTCCAGTACCTCCACCAGCACCAGTAGCACCCCCAGCAGGACCGCCTCCTGGACCGACAGCAGTAGCCTTAGTGCCAACACCCTCAGCAGCTCCAGCTCCAGTCGTACCCGCAGGCCCAGCAGCTCCAGTACTCCCAGTACGAGCACCTTCGGGACCCGCGGCACCAGCACCCTTAGCAGCCGAAGAAGCTCCAGCTCCAACAGTACGCCTCCATCGCCGGGCAAACCACTGACGCAGCTCCTGTGGAGAGAGTAGCTCCCGCCGCGACGAAGCATCCGCAGAACCTCCAGGCCCAGCACCACCAGACGCCACACAAGCAGGCCCAGCGCCCGCAAGCTCCGCACCCCCAGGCTCAGCAGCTCCAGACGTGGCACCCCCATGCTCAGCACCTCCAGACGTAGTACCCCCAGGCTCAGCACCCCCAGGCGTAGCACCCCTAGGCTCAACACCCCTAGGCTCAGTACCCCGAGTAGTACCAAGCGTAGGCCCAGCACCCCCAGGCGTAGCACCCACTAAATCAGCACCCCCAGAGTCAGCACCCCCAGGCTCAGCACCCCCAGCAGCACGAGAGTCACCAGTAACCTCGATAGGCTCGACTGCGTCTACCTGGGACACACCTGAAGGAGCAGGACCCTGAGGGGGGAGGGGGTCTACTAGAGGGGGACCTGGCACAAGGAAGAGCGGTGGCGGGGGGAGGGACGGAGTGCGGTAGGGGAAGAGGCGGTAGTAGGGGACCGACTCGTCAAACGTGACGTCCTGGGAGGACAAAACACGGCGAGAGGTGGGGTGGTAGAACTGCCACCCTGGCGTGTCAGGGGGGAAGCCAAGGAAGACGCAAGGAGCAGCACGAGGGGACAGCTTGTCGGCAGATAAGTCGCGGACAAACGCCCGAGATCCCCAGACACGGAACGCAGACGCATCGCCAACCTTCCCCGTCCACAGCAAAGCTGGGGAGGTCTCCGGCATGGAGACCCTGGGGTGAAGGTTGATCTGATGTGCCGCGTACCGAACCGCAAACGGCCACAGAAAATGGGGGGCAGCCGCATGCATCATGCACGTACGGGCGACGTCCATGACGATGCCAATGCGGCCCTCAGCAATCCCATTTTTCTGTGGAGAGTCCGGAAGCGTAAAGGTCTAGCAGATGCCTTGTGCTCGACAGTAGGCTCGTAGAAGGCCAGAGGAGAACTTTCCTCCTCTGTCAGAGTGCAGACGCTGAACAAGAAAGTCCGAGCCGAAGTTGTGCCGGAGCTGGAGATGAGCTGCGCGGATCCAGTCGATCAACACCTCAATGACATCACCCTTGCTGCGCAAGGGGAAGACTGTGGTGTAACGCGAGTAGTCATCAACCACCAGCAGGAAGTAGCACTCGTGACCATGTCCACGGACGCGGGCCGGGCCCCACAAGTCCATATGAAGCGTCTGCAGCGGGGCTTCTATCGGAGGAAACTGGGTGGAGTGAGGGGCAGCCCGCTGCCGCCCCTTGAGACAGGGGACGCAGGTAGGGCCAGGCCCCGGAGGAAGGGGAGGGAGGGACCGGGGAAGACCAGAGACAAGGACACGGGAGGCCATGCCTCCGAGACGAAGCAGGGAGGGGTGGCCAAGGCGGTGGTGCCACAGGAGAGTCTCGTGAGACGGGAGGCAACACGAGCATGGGGCAGACTCAGAACCAAACCTGGACGCTGCAGCAAACACCTGACCCGACGCAGCTACCTGACCAGACGCAGTGAAAGGAGGTGACTCAGTGGTCAGTGTGTACAGGCTCGACCCCAGCCGACTTGCAAACGTGGCCAGGTGCCGGCCTGTGCGAGCGTCCGTGCAGTGGGTCACCTGCTGACTCGCAGGAGTGAACTGGTGAACCCCCTCATCCTGTAGGTCAGCACCACTCGCCAAGTTCGTAGAGAACAAGGGGAGGTAAAGACCAGACAAGGTGCCACAGGGGGCAGCCGGACACGGGAGGACAGTGGAGAAGTGAGAAAGGACAGGACCCCCAGAGGGGTCTGCCAGAGAGACTGGAACTGGCCGACTAAGCGGCGCGAGTGTAGTGCAGTCTCGAAAGAAGGAGCGAGAAGCCCCTGAGTCAAGGGTGAAAGTGAGGGAGGCCGAAGACGATGCGGTACCTGAGAGCGCAGACTCACCAGTACATGAGGAAGCAGACGCACTGGCACCTAGAGCAGGAGCCTCGCTGGCACCCAAAGAAGCAGCCTCACCAGTACCTAGAGAAGCAGTCTCAATGCCCGGGTCGGGCGGAAAACACCGGTAACGGTCAACCTTATTACTAATAGTCACAGCATACATGGCAGCAAGAATAGCATCAAATTCAAGGTCAGAGATAGCTACTCCCGCCTTAAACAGCTCACCCCAGCGGGGGATCTCAGTGGCCTTCGGGAACTGGTGATGCCAAGCGTCCGTCAGGCGGCCAAAGCAGCGCTGGGTGGGGTGCGCACCCCCACACTGCTCACCCGCACGGTCGCCGGTGCGTAGGACGTAAGTGCACGGACCAGTACCCCCACCGCGCTGACGTGCAGCGTACCACTCACGGAGCTGCTGAGGGGGGGGGGATGTTCCGACTGCGCTGCTGCTGCTGCTGCTGCTAGCGCGGACCACCACCAGAGCCGACCCGCTGCGTAGCGCCACCCCGACAGCTCCACCACCTCCGCCACTGCCTCTGCCACCGCCGCCACCTCCGCTACCTCCGCTCCCACTGCCATCGCCGCCGCCGCCTCCGCCTCCACTGCCGCCACCGACACCTCCACCCCCGCCACCACTCCCACCACCACCCCCACTCCCTCCGCCGCCTCCACCGCTGCCTCCACCGCCCCCGCTAGCTCCTCCCGCGCCCCGGCCCCCCTTGCCCTTGCCAGAGCAGCGTCTCCCGCTAGGGGTGGACGCTGCACCGACCGACTCAAGACCAACAAGGTCGGCCGTAGCAGCAGAGGCGACAGAGGGCAAAAGGGGGGAGGGGGAACACCCCTCAAAGATGGGGGTGCGAGGGTCACCACGAGAGGCTCCTACAGCGACTATGCTCTTCTCCACTGCTAGGAGGGCCTTCTCGAGGAGGTCAACGGTGAGAGTGGTGGGGCAAACTGAGAGGAAGTGGTCCCAGACTACGCGAAGAGAGTCAGGGAGTCGGGTGACCATGTAGTAGAGGGTGATGTGCGGAGGTCAGCGACTGTGGGAAAGGCAGCGAGGTCAGGGAAGAGGTACGGTAGCATGAGGCGGTTCAGTGCAGCAGTGGCAGGGGAGGAGTAGCGTGCAACTACAGCGTCGTACAAGGTCTGAGCACTCTTGTACTGGCTAAAGTGCGCACGCTCAGAGGTAGGCAGGTGGCGACGCACAGCAAGACGTGCAGCAGCATCGCGTGTGGCCCACTGTGAGCGAACAGTGGCGTCAGCATCAGCAGCAGGGGGAGGAGAGGCACTAGAGGTGAGGTCAAAGAGGGAGAGACCGTCCGCCCTATCGCACTGTAGGAAAAGCTGCAGGTCATCTATCCAGACGTCAAAGTCAATGGCCCGACCCTCAGCGTCAAAAGCGAGGACACTAGGGTTGGCCATGACAGCAGTAGTCTAGTAGCGCGAACAGTGGGGTAAGGGCAGTGCAGTGGTAGAGGCGCTGCTCTTACCAGTCAGGGGCGGCTCGGGCGGCTCAGCGACTCGGCGGCTCGAGCGGCTCGTGCGGCAATTGCGGCTCGGCGACTTGGGGGCTCGGTCGGCTCGGGTGACTCGGCGGCTCGGGTGACTCGGGCGGCTCGGGCGGCTCGGGCGACTCGGCGGCTCGGGCGACTCGGCGACTTGGGCGGCTCGGGCGACTCGGCGGCTCAGGCGGCTGGGGCGGCTGGGGCGGCTCGGGCGGAAGGGTTACGCGACGGGGCCGAGGCCGCAGGTAGGCGACGGGGTTGGGGCCGCAGGTAGGCGAAGGGGCCGGGGCCGCAGGTAAGTGACGGGGCCAGGGCTGTTGGTCGGCGATGGGGCCGCAGGTAAGTGACGGGGCCGGGGTCGCAGGTAGGCGACGGGGCCGCAGGTAGGCGACGGGGCCGCAGGTAGGCAACGGGGCCGCAGGTAGGCGACGCGGCCGCAGGTAAGTGACGGGGTCGGGGCCGCAGGTAAGTGACGGGGTCGGGGCCGCAGGTAGGCGACTGGGCTGGGGCCGCAAGTAGGGCGGCGCGAGGGCCGCGGGGTAGGCGACGGGGCCGCAGGGCGGCGGATCGGGGCCGGTAAGGGCGGCGCCAGGGCCGCAGGGCTAGGCGACGGGGCCGCTAGGGCGGCGGATCGGGGCCGAGAGGGCGGCGCGACGCAGCCGCTAGGGGGGCGCGACGCGATCAGAGAGGGGAGCGCGACTCGGGCAGGGGCTGAGCGTGCTCCGGGCAGGAAAAAAAAAATCGAATCGGTGGGCCCCAGGAATAGTTCCCACAAGGGAACCTGCTCGATACCGTGAGAAAACTGAAACGAGAACGAAATGACTAAGTGAAAGTTGGGTACAAATACAAACTCTAGAAAGCTGTACCCCATATGTGCTACCCCACTATAGCCTACAATAGCTATGTCATATAAATCTAACAGAATCCGCTTTTCTTGACACTCTGACTCTGTTTCTGCTATGGTAACCCACTCGTCCTGAACCACCGTTGCTGCATCGCTCTTTCACCTCAGGGGGTAGGCCCACATTACTCTGCTCCAATCGTCGATGATCGTGAGGAAATATTGCTCTCCTCTGTCCCCTTGCACCGGTAGTGGTCTGACTAGATCCATATGTACTAATTCTAGCGGCTTCCTGCTGCGCTTGAAAACTGAGGAGAAAGGAGATTTAGTGAACTTGCTCACCAAGCAGGTCTCTGACGTGTGCTTTGGGGCCGTACCAATTAGCTTCAAACCATTCACCGCTTCTTCCTTTACTAGCTGCTGCAGCACTTACATTGTGAGGATCCAGGATCGAGCTCAGGAAAGAGAGTTGTAATTGAATGATCCACCTGGGTACAACACGAGGCTATATATAGTCTTGACACAAGGCTAGTTACCCAGGTGTTACGCGAATGTTCTGAGGGTCGTGAAGCACCCCGAACAGAACCTTCCCAAACTCAGTAGAAAGCAATTCAGTGGAAACCGAATAGGCTTGAGTTCGGTACATGTAACCTGGTTTGGTACTGTAACTAAAACAAAATATAGGAATGCACCTAACCTAGGAAATCAAGCATATCTATGCATGATAAAAAAAATCCAAGCTAGATATGGCGTAATAAAGTCTAGGCAAGCTAGCAAAGCCAGCATAAGCCGTCGTACTCTCACACGTCCCCCCCTCAAAGCTGGGTGGCGTGAGATACACCCTGATTGACAAGATAGTTCTTGAGAGCACGACGTGCGTTTCCCATATCAGCTTCTGCAACCCAACTGTCCTCAGTGGGGTCATATCCCTTCCAGCGTATCAGGAACTCGAGGTTCGTGCCGCTGCGGCGCCGATGAGTGAGAACACGTACTCTGGTTCATCCTGTACGAGAACAGTGTCAGAACATTATAGCTTATACATTTGTGTAGGCTGTAGTGGGGTAGCCCATAAGGGGTACAACCCAATTAGGGTTAGTACTTGTACCCAACTCTTTGATAGTTCAATCATTTTTTTTTCTCGTTCTAATCTTCACATGGTATAGAGCTGGTTCCCTCGTGGGAACTGCTCCTAGGGCCCACTGACTTTTTTTTTTTTCGTGCCCGGAGCACGCTTGGCCCCTGCCCGAGTCGCGCCTCGTGTCGTTCCCCCTCTAGCGGCCTCTAGCGGCCCCTTTTACAGCCCCTAACGGCCCCGTCGCGCCGCCCTTGCGGCCCCGTCGCGCCGCCCTTGCGGCCCCATCGCGCCGCCCTTTAAGCGGCCCCGTCGCCGCCCCTTACTGCGGCCCCGTCGCCGCCATTTCAGCGGCCCCGTCGCCGCCCTTTCAGCGGCCTCGTCGCCGCCCTTCCACGGCCCCGTTGCCGCCCTTCCACGGCCTCACCGCCAGCCCTTGCAGCGGCCCCGTCGCCGCCCTTCCGCGGCCCCGACACCGCCCTTCCGCGGCCCCGTCACCGCCCTCCAGCGGCCCCGTCGCCGCCCTTCAGCGGCCCCGTCACCACCCTTTCAGCGGCCCCGTCGCCGCCCTTTCAGCAGCCTCGTTGCCTTTCAGCGGCCCCGTCGCCGCCCTTCCGCGGCCCCGTCGCCGCCCTTCAGCGGCCCCGTCGCCCCCCCCCCCCCCCCCCCCCCCCCCCTTCCGCGGCCCAGTCCCCGCCCTTTTAGCGGCCCGTCGCCGCCCTTTCAACGGCCCGTTGCCGCCCTTTCAGCGGCCCATCGCCGTCCTTTCAGCGGCCCTGTCGCCGCCCTTCCACGGCCCCGTCGCCGCTCAGCCACCCAGCGCCCAAGCCGCCGAGCAGCCCAGCCACCGAGCGGCCGAACCGCCGAGCAGCCGAGCCGACCAACCGCCGAGCCGCCCTGCAGCCGAGCCGCCCGAGCGTCGAGCAGCCCAGCCGCCGAACCGCTGAGCAGCCGTGCCGCCCTGCAGCCGAGCCGCGCGGCCGCCGAGCCGCCCAGCAGCCAAGCCGCCGCGCCGCACCGCAGCCGGGGCGCTGCCGCCTGTCGGCCTGCCCGGGACCACCCCACTTGCCTGGTGCGCCTCTGCCACTGCACTGCCCTGCCCCACTGTACTCACTACCTGTCTATTGCCGTCATGGCCTCCCCTAGTGCTCTCACCTTTGACGCTGAGGGTCAGGCAGTTGTCTTTGAGGTCTGGGTAGATGATCTGCAGCTTTTCCTCTAGTGCGATAGAGCAGACAGTCTCTCCCTGTTTGACCTCACTTCTGGTGCCTCTCCTGCCTCTGCTGCTGATGCTGACGCCACTGTTCGCTCCCAGTGGGCAACGCGTGATGCTACTGCTCGCCTTGCTGTGTTCTGTCCTCCGAGGACGTCACCTTTGACGAGTCGGTGCCTTACTACCGTCTCTTCCCCTGCCGCACTGCGCCTCTCCCCCCGTCGCCGCTCTTCCTTGCACCAGGTCCTCCCCCGGTAGACCCCCTCCCCCCTCAGGGTCCTGCCCCGTCACGTGTGTCCTAGGTAGACTCAGTCGAGCCTGTCGAGGTAGCTGTTGACTCTGGTGCTGCTAGAGGTGCTGAGCCTACAGGTGCCGGGTCTGGGGGTGGTGAGACTGGGGGTGCTGAGACTGGGGGTGCTGAGACTGGGGGTGCTGAGACTGGGGGTGCAGAGCGTGGGGGTGCTGGGTCTGGGGGTGCGGAGCCTGGAGGTGCGGAGCCTGGGGGTGCCGAGCCTGGGGGCGCTGGGTCTGCTCGTGTGGCCGCCGGCGGTACTTCGTCGAGGCGGGAGCCGCTCTCTCCACAGGAGCTGCGCGAGTGGCTTGCCCGCCACTGGAGACGTGCTGCTGAGACTGGAGGTGCTGCTAGGGCTACTGGAGTTGGTCCTGCTGGAGCTGCTGGCGGTACTGAAGCTATTGGAGTTGGAGCTGCTAGGGGTGTTGGCGCTGGTGTTTCTACTGGCGCTGGTGCTTCTCGGGGTGCTACTAAGGCTGTTGGAGCTGACGGTCCTACTGGAGTTGGTGCTGCTGGAGCTGGAGCTGCTGGGGGTGTTGGCGCTGGTGGTGCTGCTGGCGCTGGTGCTTCTGAGGGTGCTGGAGTTGGCGCTGCTGGAGCTGGAGGTACTGCTGGCGCTGGTGCTGCCGCTGGGGGTACTGGTGCCGTCCTTGCTGGTATTGGAGGCGCTGAGCGGCCGAGGCTGTACTTCGTTCCGCTCCTAGAGCAGGTTCTTGGTTTCCCGCCCTCTCCTAGTCTTGCTCCTTCCTTAGAGTGTCCACAACCTGTCCAGTCGCAGTCACAGTTACAGCCCGCCTCCCCTCTACCTGCTCCTTCTCCCTACACTGGTCCTACAGGAGGTATTGCAGAGCGTCGTGAGCCTGCGTCTCCTCCTGCGTCGCCTGTTCGTACCGCTCGCACTAGTCGCCGTGCTGCGCGTCCGCGTCCTCTTGCGGTCCCCGGCACACACCAGATGGCACTGCGTCCTTCCACTGCCCCTCTGCGTGTCCCATTGCCGTCTCCTCCAGAGTCCTCTCTTCCTACTCTTGCTGACCCGGAGTCTGACTCCCTTCGTGCTGCTAGTCCTTCGGTCATGCGCCTTCTTGCTACTGTTGTCACTAACCCTTCCTTTGAGTCCACTGCTGCGTCTGCTCTAGTTGCTGAGCTTGTCGACTTCGCTGCTCGCTGTCGTCTAGACTACGCTGCCAGTCTTGTTGCTGAGTCTGAGTCTGTCTGTCCTCCGTCCGTCGGGGGTGAGTGTGCTCTTAGCACGGACGCCCTTGAGGACAGGCAGGAGGAGTTCCAGTGCTTTGCGGCTGCTTTGCCCCATCTCGTGTCCACGGTGATTGCCTTTGAGGGAGACCCGGATGCACCACACATCCCGACTCCTCGATCGTACGCTGAGGCGATCGAGGGTCCCTACTCCTCTCAGTGGCATGTGGATTTTCAGGGTGAAGCGGCCGCCGGGTTCTCCGCCTGTCTTCAAGGCGCGTTACGGGCTCGAGGCTTCAGTCACCGGGAGGGAGTTGACTACTTTCATACCTTCTCTCCCACCCCGAAGATGACCACTCTTCGGGTGCTGCTGCACATAGCCGCTCAGCGCGACTACGAGCTTCACTCTCTTGACTTCAGCACAGCTTTCCTGCAGGGCAGCTTGCACGAGGAGATCTGGTTGCGCCGCCCTCCTGGCTTCACTGGGTCGTTTCCTCCTGGTACCCAGTGGAGCCTCTGGCGGCCAGTCTATGGTCTCCGCCAGGCGCCCCGTGAGTGGCACGACACACTGAAGACTACACTTGCGGCTCTTGGGTTTGCTCCTTCTACAGCCGACCCGTCGCTGTTTATGCGCACCGACACCTCTCTACCGCCGTTCTATATCCTCGTGTATGTCAACGACTTGGTCTTTGCCACAGCAGAAGAGATACACGTGCACAGACCTGGGTGAAATGCGCAGCTACCTTGGCTTGCAGATCACCTGGGACACAGCACAGCGCACCATTACCCTGACTCAGTCACACATGGTGCAGCAGGTCCTTCAGCGCTTCGACTTCACTTACTCCTCGCCTCAGGCCACTCCTCTGTCTACTCGCCACTCGCTCTCACCTCTGCCTTCGGATGAGTCCGTAGAGCCGAGTGGCCCGTACCCAGAGCTTGTTGGCTGCCTCATGTACCTGATGACCTGCACACGACCTGACCTTGCATACCCACTTAGCATCTTGGCATGCTATGTTGCTCCTGGGAGACACCGACCAGAGCACATGGCTGCAGCGAAGAGGGTGTTGCGCTACGTGTGCAGTACGTCGGGCATGGGGCTAGTGCTCGGAGGGCGACGTCGAGTGGTCCTCACAGGTCACGCTGACGCTTCTTGGGCTGACAACCAGGCTCTGCAGCGGTTGTCACAGGGTTACACCTTCAGCCTTAGCTCCGGCTCTGTTTCATGGCGGTCTACCCGCTCGTCTTCTGTTCTCAGCTCCAGTTGTGAGGCTGAGATCTACGCAGGGGCCATGGCTGCACAGGAGCTTTGCTGGCTCACCTACCTGCTGACTGACCTAGGAGAGCCGCCTCGTTCTCCTCCAGTTCTGTACGTGGACAACAAGGCCATGCTGGCCTTGTGTCGGGAGCACAGACTGGAGCACAGAACGAAGCACATCGCTCTCCGTTACTTCCTGGCTCGTGAGCTGCACCAGCGTGGTCAGCTCCACCTCACCTACGTGGCCGCTGAGGCCAACACTGCTGATATCTTCACCAAGGCCCTTCCGCCTTGTGATCATCTGCGCTTCTGTACTTTGCTAGGTCTTGTGCCTGCCTGGCCTTTCTTGGTCACTTCTTGATCTTGTTTGTACTGTACTCTTTCTATACTTGCACTTGCTTGTTTACCTTTATATATATGATCTTGCATGTGAATTGGCCTTGTGGCCTTACTCTTGTGCTCGGGCTGTGTGGTGACTTTGTGTTCCACCCTGAGCTTGCTTTGCTTTGCTTGACTGGTCTTGTGACCTCTTGTTCTCCCCCACTTTGCCTATGGGGGTGTGTCAGAACATCATAGCTTATACATTTGTGTAGGCTGTAGTGGGGTAGCCCATAAGGGGTACAACCCAATTAGGGTTAGTACTTGTACCCAACTCTTTGATAGTTCTATAATTTTTTCTCTTGTTCTAATCTTCACAAACAAGTGTGGTGGTGGCGGTAGCTGCCGTCCCTGAAACTGCTGGTTGGGGTCCTTATAGGGCTTTAGTAGCTGAACATGGAAAGCGTTGTGAAGCTTCGACGTAGTAGGTAAGCGCAAGCGGAATGTTACTGGCGTCACCTGTGCCTCCACGAGAAAAGGACCACAGAAGCGAGGCCGGAGTTCGGATGGGAGGTGAGACAGGTTCAAGTTGCGTGTGTCAAGAAGCACCTGATCTCCGACTGCTACTGAGTGATCACGTCGCTGGCGATTGGCATACTGCTTCTGGGAGTTCTGCATCGTGGTGAGACGTCGCTGAGTCTTCTCCCATAGCTACTGCATGGTGGTGACGAAGTCATGGGCGGCTTGGATGTGTGCCGGTGTGGTTGGCTGCTGTGGTGTAAGTGGTTCCCGTTTGTAACACAGGAAGAAAGGAGTTTCCATGTGGCCGCATGTGTCGCATTGTTGTAAGCGAACTCTAGGCTCGCCAACTGTGTGTCCCAGTGGCTGACATTGTCTTAGCAAGCTGTGCGCAATAAGTGTTCAACCACCTGATTGAGTCCCTTGGTCTGTCCATCAGTTGGGGGGTGGTATGTTGAAGACATCGCAAGTTTGTCCCCAACAGTCCCATGAGCTCCTTCCAGAACTTAATCATGAATTTCGGGTCTCTGTCTGAGATGAGTGTAGTGGGGATGTCGTAGATGGTGATGATGCGGCCGAAGAAGAGGCAAGCAGTTTCTTCAGCTGTAGCGGTGGCGTTGGTCGGGATGAAGTGACCCTTTTTGGAGAACTTGTCGATCACCACGAGTATAGCGTCATGCCCTTCGTGAGGTCGAAGGAAGTCCCATGATGAAGTCAAGGCTAACGAATTGCCATGGCTGCTCCAGTACGGGTAGAGGCTGAAGTAACCTTGCTTTTTCTGCTTGCTACTCTTCATCTGTAAGCACGTGTCGCATGAGGTGACGAACTGCTGCACGTCTGCTGCCATTCTGGGCCAGTAGTAATACTTCGCTATCCCTGCTAACGTCCTACTGCTCCCGAAATGTCCCACGTAAGGTACGTCGTGAAACTCCTCCAATAGGATCTGCCGTAGCGGGGCGTAATTCGGTTCCCAAATCTTCCCGTGCCCTTCCTTACAGCTAAGTCTCTCTCCCACTGTAACAGTTTCTTAGTCTGTGCTGTAGCGATCTCTGCATCCACGGAGCATCCATGTTGGAATAGACCCTTGAGCAGAGGGTTCATCGCGTCGAGCTAGATGATTGCTACATGTCCGTGGCGGCTCAATGCGTCGTGCCTTGTTGTGTAGCCCGGGCTTGTAGACGATGTCGTAGTGGAAGTGAGTTTCCAGGAAGTCCATCTACCGCATCTGACGTTGTGAGAGCGTTGGCTGTGACTTCAGGTATTTGAGACTGCAGTGGTCAGTATAGACTGTAGTCTTGGCTCCCTCTAGGTAACACCTTCACGCCTTGAAGGCTACAACTATAGCTAAGGCTTCTTTGTCGTGGATGGGGTAGTTCAGTTCTGCTCCGTGTTGTTTTTTACGGAGGTAGGCGATAGGCTGTAAACCGTTCCCGTGATCCTGCATTAGTACTGCTCAGACTGCCTGGTCACTAGCGTCCGGTAGGATGAGTACTGGTGCTATAGTCAGTGTTGTCTGCAACTGCTCCATGGCTCGCCGATGAGGCGTATCCCATTTGTAGGGCGTATCCTTTTTCAGTAGGTCGGTCAGTGGCGCTGCTATCTTAGCGTACTCTGGCACGAACCTGTTGTATTAGTTGGCGAAGCCTAGGAACTGCTGCAACTCCTTCACGTTCTCCGGTACTTTCCACTTCTTGATGGCTTCAATCTTCCGCAGGTCCACGTCTATGCCCTCGGCACTCACCATGTGCCTGAGAAATTGCACCTTCTTGAGGGCGAAGTCGCTCTTCGACAGCTTCACGTAGAACTTGTTTTTCCGCAGAATCTTGAACACCTTCCGCAGATGCTCCACATGCTCCTTCATGTTTTTGGAGTAGATGAGGATATCGTCTAGGTACACTGCTATGCACTCGTCTAGCAGGGGCCGTATGATGTGGTTCATCTCCGCCTAAAACGTTGCTGGTGCGTTGCAGAGTCCGAACGGCATCACCAAGTATTCGTAGGAGCCGTATCTGGTACGGAACGCCGTCTTGTGGACCGAGTTGTCTGCCATCTTTGATCTGCCAGTAACGCGACCCTAGGTCCACCTTCGAAAAGACTATTGCACCACACAGCTGATCCAGAAGGTCGTTGATGCGCGGTATGGGGTATTTGTTTTTTAACTGTCTGATGTCTGCTGCATTCACAAATGACACCCTCTTGGTTAGAGAGCGTGTTTGGATCCTCCCCCTCTTCGGCAAAGTTGGAGCCTTCACTTGTGTAAGGGGATGTTGCTGCATGTTGTCTTCATGGGCTTGGATGTCCTGCTCTTCGGCTTCCCAACAAGTTCAGTACTTTTGTTCATGTCCTTCGTGATTTCCCTGGGGGTTGCTTGAGGGAGTTCCTCCTGATCAGGATCGAGCGAGACTGACATCTCTTGTAGGTGCTTTGTGCTCTTTTGTCAGAAGTATAGGCAGGAATGAATTAGGTACAAATATCATACCCTAGAAGAGGTTGTACCCCATATTGGCTACCCCACTACAGCCTAAACATATATAGCATACATAATCGGACACACCCCCATAGGCAAAGTGAGGGAGAGCAAGGGGTCACAAGACCAGTCAAGAGAGGCAAAGCAAGCTCAGGGTGGATCACAACGTCACCACACACTCTGAGCACAAGCAAAGGGCCACACGGCCAGTTCGCATACAAAGATGTATATGCAACAACAGTAGTACAGTGATCTCTACCTAGCAGAACAAGCAAGCAGGTATTTATATTTATAGATCACAGTACAAGCAGAGTCGACAGCAAGTGAGGAAAGGTGGGCACAAGGCCCAGCAAGGTACATAAGCGCTGATGATCACCAGGCGGAAGTGCCTTGGTGAATATATCAGCAGTGTTGGCTCGAGTGGCGACGTAGGCAAGACAAACCTGACCACGCTGCTGCAACTCTCGAGCTAGGAAGTAACGCAGAGCGATGTGCTTCATTCTGTACTCTAGTCTGTGCTCCTGACACAAGGCAATGGCGGCCTTGTTGTCGACGTACAGCACTGGAGGAGAACGAGGCCGCTCTCCCAGGTCAGTCAGCAGGTAGGTGAGCCAGCGTAACTCCTGTGCAGCGATGGCTGTGGCGTAGATCTCAGCCTCACAACTGGAGCCGAGAACAAAAAACGAGCGTGTAGAACGCCAAGAACTTGAACCAAAGTCAAGGCTGAAGGTGTAACCCTGTGACGACCGCTGAGTAGCCTGGTCGTCAACCCAAAAAGCGTCCGAGTAACCAGTGAGGACAACCTCACTCCGCCCTCGAAGCACGAGCCCCATGCCTGATGTACTGCACAAGTAACGCAGTACCCTCTTTGCAGCATCCATGTGCACCTTTCGGTGCCGACCAGGAGCCACGTAGCGAACCAGACGGCCAAGAGGATACGCGAGGTCAGGACGAGTGCAGGTCATAAGGTACATGAGGCAGCCATCTAGCTCTGGGAAAGGACCACTCGGCTCTACAGACTCGTCCGAAGGTGGAGCTGAGAGCGAGTGACCTGTAGCCAGAGGAGTGGCCTGTGCCGAGGACAAGGTGAAGCCTAAGCGCTGAAGGACCTGCTGCACCATGTGTGACTGAGTCAGGGTGATGGTGTGGCGTGCTTTGTCCCGGGTGATCTGCAAGCCAAGGTAACTGCGCAGCTCACCCAGGTCTGTGCACGTGTGTCTCTTCTGTAGCTCCAAATTCACTAGGGCGAGTGCCTCAGTGTCAGTAAGTGGCAAAGACCAAGTCGTCGACGTACACGAGGATGTAGAACGGCGGCAGCGAAGTGTCGGTGAGAAGAAACAGCGACGGGTCAGCAGTCGACGGAGCAAACCCAAGAGCCGCTAGTGTCATCCTCAGTGTGTTGTGCCACTCACGCGGCGCCTGGAGGAGACAGTAGACCGACCGCCGGAGACTCCACTCGGTACCAAGAGGGAACGACCCAGTAAAGCCAGGCGGGCGGCACAACCAGATCTCCTCATGCACGCTGCCCTACAAAAAAGTTGTGCTGAAGTCAAGAGAGTGAAGCTCGTAGTCACTCTCAGCAGCAACGTGCAGCAGCACCCGAAGAGTGGTCATCTTCAGGGTCGGAGAGAAGGTCTGGAAGAAGTCAACTCCCTCTTGCTGACTGAAGCCTTGCTGGTGAAGAAGAGGTGGAGCTCCACCAGCAGCAGCACCCCTAGAACCGGCACCTCCAGTCCCAGGGTCTCCAGCTTCAGTGTCTCCAGCAGCAACACCCCCAGATCCAGGGCTGCCAGCAGTAGTAGCCTCCGGCTCAGCAGCACCTCCAGCCCCAGCAGCTCCAGTACCTCCAGTACGAGCACCGCCGGGACCAGCACCACTCCTAGCTCCAGTGACAGCAGGAGAAGTACCTCCAGCGGCAGAGCCCCGAGCTCCAGACGCGTGACCCTGACGGCGACCGTACCAGTCGTGCGGCTGCTGTGAGGTGAGAGGCACACGTGGACGAAGGCGGCTACTCCAAGGAGACCGCACAACAGCAGACTGAGAACCCTCAGCGCTAGCACCTGCAGCAGCTCCAGATGCTACAGTAGCAGCACCCTCAGCAGCTCCAGAACCTCTAGCGCCAATACCCTCAGCAGCTCCAGAACCTCCCGTGCCAGCACTCGCAGCAGCTCCTGAACCTCCAGCGCCAGCACCCTCAGCAGCTCCAGAACCTCCCGCACCAGCACCCGCAGCAACTCCTGAACCTCCAGCGCCAGCACCCTAAGCAGCTCCAAAACCTCTAGTAGAAGTGACTCTAGTAGTAGAGTCACCAGCGCCAGCGCCTCCCGCAGTAGGGCCCCTAGCTCCAGCAGCACAACCCTGACGGCCAGCGTACCACTCACGCGGCTGCTGTGGGGAGAGAGGGGGTCGACGACTAGAGTGCAGCAGCGAGGCACCAGCGGAGCGACTGCAGAGACGGCCGCTCCAGAGAGACTGGTCACCAGACTCCTCAGTGCCCCAAGCACAGCACTCCTTGACCCAGTACCCCCAGGCTCAGCACCCCCAGACTCCTCATACTTACGCTCAGCACCTCCACGCTCCGCACCCCCAGGCTCCGCACCCCCAGGCTCCACACCCCCAGGCTCAGCACCCCCAGGCTCAGCACCCCCAGGCTCAACACCCCGAGGCTCAGCACCCCCAGATGCAGCACCCCAAGCAGGACCTGAGTCACCAGTGACCTCGACCGACGTAGGCAAGGGAGGAGGGTCTACTTGAGACACACCCGAAGGAGCAGGACCTGGAGCGGGGAGGGGGTCTACCTGGGTAGCACCTGGAGTGAGGAAGAGCGGCGGAGGGGGAGGAGAGGGGCAGTGCGGTAGGGGAAGAGACGGTAAAAGGGAACCGACTCGTCAAATGTGACGTCCTGAGAGGGGAAGACACGGCGCGAGGTGGGGTGGTAAAACTACAAACCAGGCGCGTCAGGGACAAAGCCAAGGAAGACACATGGAACAGCGCAGGCGGAGAGCTTGTCCGCGATGGTATCGCGGACAAAGGCATGAGAACCCCAGACCCGGAAACGTGACGCATCGCCAACCTTCCCCGTCCACAGCAGTGTGGGCGAGGTCTCCGGCAAGGAGACACAAGGCCAGAGGTTGAGCTGATGCGCGGCGTACCGGACCGCAAACGACCACAGAAAATGGGGGCAGCCGCACGTAGCATGGAGGTACGAGGGACCTCCATGACCAAGCCATTGCGGCGCTCAGCAACCCCATTCTGCTGCGGAGAGGCCAGAAGCGTAAACGACTACGTGATGCCGTGCTCCTCACAGAAAGCTGCCAAGATGTCGGAGGAAAACTCACCACCTCTGTCAGAGTGCAGACGAAGTACGGGAAACTTCGTCCCGAACCGCTCGCGGAGCTGGAGACGAGCAGCGCGGATCCAAGGGATCAAAACATCAGGGACCTCACCTTTGGTGCGCAAGTGGAAGACTGTGGTGTAACGCGTGTAGTCGTCGACGACCAGAAGGAAGCACCGCTCGTGGCCCCGTCCACGGACGCAGGCTGGGCCCCACATGTCTAGGTGGAGAGTCTGTAGGGGAGCCTCTGTGGGAGGGAACGATGAGGAGTGAGGAGCGGCGCGCTGCCGCCCCTTGACACAGGGAAGACAGGGAGGAGCAGGCAAGGGTGGGAGGGGAGGGAGAACCCTGGGAAGACCAGAGACAAGGACACGGCGGTGCATGCTGCGAAGGCGCTGTACCAAGGGGTGACCAAGGCGGTGGTGCCAAAAGGAGGGTCTGATGCGACAAGGCGCGACACGAGCAGGGGGCCGACAACTGACCTGACGCAGACGCAGACGCAGCTACCCGAAGGGGACTCAGTGGTCAGGGTATACAGGCTCGAGCCAGGCTCACGAATAAACGTGGCCAGGTGTCGGCCCGTCCGAGCACACGTACAGTGAGTCACTCGCTGACTCGCAGGAGTGAACTGGTCAACCCCCCCATCCTGGAGGTCAGCTCCACTTACCAGCGTAGAGAATGAGGGGAGGTAGAGACTTGACAGCAAACCAGGCGGGGCGTCCGGACACGGCAGAACCGTGGAGTAGTGGGCAAGGACTGGACCCCTAGAGGGGTCTCCCAGGGAGACTGCAACTCGCCGACTAAGCGGCGTGAGTGTGGTGCAGTTGCGAAATAAGGAGCGGGAAGCTCTTGAGTCAAGGGTGAAGGTGTGCAAGGGCGCAGCAGGCAAAGAACCAGAGAAAGCAGACTCACCAGCACTTGGAGCAGCAGCCTCACTAGCACCTAGAGCAGGAGACGCACTAGCACCTAGAGCAGCAGCCTCACCAGCTCCTAGAGCAGCAGGCTCTATACCTGGGTTAGGCGGTACGCACAGGTAACAGGCACGGTCAGCACTAGTAGGCAATGCATACATGGCAGTGAGAATAGCATCATAGTCAAGAGCAAATATATCTACCCTCTGCTCAAGCAGCTCCACCCAGTCGGGGAGCTCAGCCTCGTCGCCAAACTCGGTACGCCAGGCATCGCTCAGACGGGCGAAGCAGCGGGACTGTGTGTGACTAGGCGTCCTGTAAGCCTGACCAGTCCGAGCACCAGTGCGAATGACGTAAGGGCAGCGAACGGTACTAAGAGACCCTCTACTCTGAGCGTACCACTCACGAAGCTGCTGGGGCGTGCGAGACTCGCGCGGACGACGCTAGAGCTGCATCTGGCCACCGCCAGTAGCAATAGTAGCAGTATTTGCAGTAGTAACAGCAGTAACAGCCGTAGTAGCAGTAGCAGCAGTAGCAGCGCAGCCACCCCTACAACCCCAACTAGCGTACCCCTCACTAAGCTGCTGGGGCGTGAGGCTCACGCGGACGTCGCTGGAGCTGCATCTGGCCACCGTCAGTAGAAGCAGCAATAGCAGTAGTAGCAGTAGCAGCGCGTGCAGGGCATGAAGAAGAGGGGGGTTCACTAGCAAGCAGTTGAGTACATATAGGAAACCCTAAGTTGGGCTGTACTCACTATTGAGTACCCCACTGCAGGCTAGACAAACATAACATTCTGACACACCCCATAGCCAAAGTGGGGTGTAATCTGCACAATGAGCAAGCAGGCATAGAGCAAGAGTTCACAATAGCGAGCAAAGCTAGAGTCATTCACAAAGGGCAAGTGAGGAGGAGGAGGCGAGACTATAAGAGGAGAGGAGATAGGAGGCGACGGCTGAAGCTGCAGACGCACGGGCAATAGGAGTCACACTGGCATAGCGGCTACCGGAATAACGCTCCGGACTACTGGAGTAACTGGCTCCGCGGCTAAAACTAGCGGCAGACGAGCAACGGACCCACGGGCGACTGGCACAGCTGGCTACGACTGGGCTACCGGAGCAACACCCTGGACTACTGGTGCTGCTGACGACACGACGACAACCTCCGTTCAACCAACCTCCTCCAGCTGCCCCACACCTCTCTACACACACCCCCTACTCAAACCCTAGCTCCACTGCCATAGCACCCCCCTTACACCCCAAACCGCAGGCTCACACACATCCACCTCCCTCAAACCCTAGCTCCACTCTCACAACACCCCCCTTAAACCCTAAACCCCAGGCTCCACACATCCACCCCCTCAGCGATAGCTGCAGCAGTGGGAGACGAAGGAGGAGGAGGAGTAGAGGAGACCACACACCTGCCACCCCCCACTCGCCACCCCCAAACCCTAACACAGGGCAGGGCGGGATGGCGGGTAGGGAGGTTATTGGGGGGGGGGCGATGCGCGACTTCCCAGGGCGCCAAAGCAGGCGACAGAAGGGGCGACGCTCGCCCCCCTCCCCCAGGCACACGGCCCCCTCAGGTCGCCTCGACAGGCGACGGGAAAAGAAGGGGGGGGGGGGGGGGGGGGGGGGGGGGGGGTGCACGTGCCCCTGGTGCGCCGCGGCTGGCGACGGGGCATGGTCGGGGCGGGGCCGGGGCCGCAAGTGGCGGCGACGGGGCCGCTGGAGGCGGTGACGGGGCCGCTGGCAACGACGACGGGGCCGCTGGCGGCTGCGACGGGGCCGAAAGGAGCGGGGGACGGGGCCGCTGGCGGCGGCGACGGGGCCGATAGGAGCGGCGACGGGGCCGCTAGGGTCGGCGACGGGGCTGCTGGCGGCGTCGACGGGGCTGATAGGGGTGGCGACGGGGCCGCAAAGGGGCCGCGAGGGGCCTGGAAGGGCGGCGATGGGCCGCGAAAGGGGCGGCAAAGGGGCTGCGAGGGGCCTGGAAGGGCGGCAACGGGGCCGCTAAGAGTAGGGCGAGGGGCACGCCACGGGGCATGCCGAACACAGAGTAGTAGCAGAAGCTGTTAGGTGGGCCCACAGGCCAGGACCGTAGATGCTCTGATGGTATGTGAAGATTAGAACTAGAGAATGAAAGAAGAGGGGGGTTCACTAGCAAGCAGTTGAGTACATATAGGAAACCCTAAGTTGGGCTGTACTCACTATTGAGTACCCCACTACAGGCTAGACAAACATAACATTCTGACAGGGCAGGCGCGACAGGCAGGCAGGTCGGCAGGCAGGCTGGTAGGCAGGCAGGCAGGCGGCGCGGCAGCGCGCTACCAAGGCAGGTGCTCACCAGTGGCGGGAAGAGCAGGCGCTTACCGGGCGAGCAGGGCCGGTGCTCGGCGGACGGTGGCAGGGTCAACGCAAGACGGCGGCGACGGCGGGGTCGCAACAGCGGCTACAGTCAAGGGCCGCGTCAGCTGCAGGGCTGGGTTGAGTCAGCGGCAGGGCGGGGCCGTGTTGGCGGCAGGGCGGGGCCGGGTTGTGTCAGCGGCAGGGCGGGGCCGTATCGGCGGCAGGGCGAGGCCGTGGCAGCAGTAGGGTGGCGCGCGCCGCTGCCTAGGGCCGCGCACTGACGGGCAGAGCGCGGCGCGGGCTGCGCGGACAGCGCGCAGCGCGCTGCGGGCCGCGGACGCGCCACGCGGGCTCCGGGCGGGCTGCGCGGGGCAGCGGCGGGCCGCGCGCGCGCTGCGCCGGCTCGGTGCGGGCCGCGCGGGGTAGGTGTGGGCCGCGCGCGCGTCGCGCGGGCTCGGGGCGGGCTGCGCGGGGCAGCTGCAGACCGCGCGCCCACTGCGCGGGCTCGACGCGGGCTGCGCGGGCCGTGCGCGGGACGAGACGCGGCTGCCGAGGCGCGATTCGGGCAGGCTAGGGCGACGCGCGGGGGTAAAAACGAGGCAGCGCGCTAGAAGTAGGTCTGCGCGCGAAGCAGCAGCAGACAGCTCAGACAGTAGACTGCAGGCAGCAGGCAGACAGTGTGCGCAGTGCAGCATGTCCTAGGTACAGTGACAGGCACATTCGTGGGGTAGCGGCAGGTGGGCCCAAAAAAAAAAAAAGACGGTCCTACGGACCTACTGCTCTGAAACCATGTCAGAAGTATAGGCAGGAATGAATGAACTATGGAAGAGTTGGGTACAAATATCAAACCTTAGAAGAGGTTGTACCCCATATTGGCTACCCCACTACAGCCTAAACATATATAGCATACATAATCTGACATCTTCTCCTCCGGCTGTTGCTTCCAGTTGCCAGACATTACATTTTCAAGGAACTTCACATCTCGACTGTCAAAGAACCTTCCCTTTTTTGGCTCCCAGAGCAGCCATCCTTTGCTTTCTTGAGGTAGTCCAAGGTGCACGCACCAAATAGCACTAGCCTCAAGCTTGCTCCTGTGGACCTTGGGGACGTGAGCAATTGCCATGCAACCAAAGACACACAGCACATCCACTGCTATCTTAGCATACTGTGGCACGAACTTGTTGTTGTGGTTGGCGAAGCCTAGGAACTGTTGCAACTCCTTCACGTTCTCTGGTACTTTCCACTTCTTGATGGCTTCGATCTTCCGTGGGTCCACGTGTACGCCCCCGGCACTCACCATGTGCCCGAGAAATTGCACCTTCTTCTGGGCGAAGTCGCTCTTCGACAGCTTCACATAGAACCTTAAGCCACCTCCTCATGGGTACCCATGTCTCATCCCCGACGTTTGTGAATACTTTGTTCCGCGCAACTGTAGCGTGCCTCACTGCACGCGGCAACTTCGAGTTTCCAAGACCGGACTCAATCAGCAGTGCTCGAGCTGTCTCAAGAATCGTTCTATTCGCTCGTTCGGCTACCCCGAGACTGTGGTGAGTAGGGTCGTTTCCTTGACGATCCCCCTTTTCTTCAGCCACAACTCCAGCTTGTCTCCTGTAAATTCTCCGCCACAGTCCGTGTGAATTTGCTTGATCCAACACTGTGACTGCGTTTCTGCTGTGGGAATCGACTCGGCCTGGACCACCGTTGCTGCATCGCTCTTTTGCCTCAGGGGGTAAGCACACATGACTCTGCTCCAATCGTCAATGATCGTGAGGAAATTGTTGAAATATATTCTATATATAAACTGCTTGTAGAAGTAGTTTGTGTAGTGTAAATTGTTTGTAGGTGGTGCACCTTCTTTGCCTTGTTTCTCGTTTGTACTTCTTGGGCCTTTGCCCATTCTGGTGCACCTTTTCCTACTCTCGATAGTTGCCACCCAGAACCCTAAGCACTACTATCCTTAATCTTCTGACATGGTATTAAGAGCGGGTTCCTTCTAAGGACCTCCTTTTTTTTTCGATCATGGGCCCACCGCATTTCTTTTCCAGTATGCTGCCCGTCGCACACCCCGGGCGCGCGTTGATTCTCTGCCCGTCATGCGCCCCGGGCGCGCGTTGATTTCGTGCCTGTCGCGCGCCCTGGGCACGCGACGGTTTCCTGCCCGTCGCGCTCATCGGATTCTGCCCATCGCGCGCCCCGTGCGCGACGGAATCTGCCCGACACACGCCCGCCCGCGCGCCCTGGTGTCGCCTGCGCAGCTCCTAGCCTCCCCCCCCCCCCCCCCCCCCCCCCCCTTTCTCCTCCATCTCCCTGCTGCGCGTGCAGCAGTGGGGGGGAGGGTATGGGGGTGGCGGGTGTGAGTAATCAGCTACCGCCCCTCCTCCTCACTCTCCCACATGCCGCTGTTGAGGGGGGGGGGGGGGGGGGGGGAGGAGTGTGGGGGAGACAAGGGAGTGGCGGTAAGGATGCCGAAGGGTGTGAAAGGGAGTTTTGGGAAAATGGGGGAGGTTGAAGGGGGGTGGCCACCATGAAGCCAGCAGCTCCAGTCGCCCGTGAGCCCGTTGCTCCAGTCATCCGTGAGCCTATTTGTCCAGTTGCTCGTGAGCCCGTTGCTCCAGTCGCTCATGAGTGAGTTGATCCAGCCGCTCGTCTAGCTGTAGAGCCAGTTACTCCAGTTGTCCGTGTGCCAGTTGCTCCAGTTGCCTGTGTGGCAGCAGCTTCAGCTGCCGCCCACCACCTCCTCTCCTCTCATGGCCCCTCTTCCTCCTCACTTGCTCCCTCCTTCTGCTGCGCCTAGTGTACCGCTTCAGGTGGTGTCTCTGCATTAGCTTCCTGCTGCAAGCAGTTTAGGGGGTGTGTTGAAATATATTCTATATATAAACTGCTTGTAGCAATAGTTAGTGTTGTGTAAATTGTTTGTAGGTGGTGCACTTTTGCCTTGTATCTCGTTTGTACTTCTTGGGCCTTTGCCCATTCTCGTGCACCTTTTCCTACTCTCGATAGTTACCACCCAAAACCCTAAGCAATGCTATCTGTAATCTTCTGATAGGAATATCGCTCCCAAACATCTTGTGTGCGAAAATCTTGAAAGGATCTTTGGCAACTGGCGACAATGGGCCTGCGTCAACATGGGCAACATAATTGGAGCAATTGTGGAGAAAACATCGGCTGGGGAACTCGCTAGGAGCAAATGGAGTTTTTGCGTATGAAAATATATTTGGCAAGGAGAGACGACACGAGGACTGCCCGACTTAGCGGGGGTTTGACAAAATTAGAAGAAAGAAAGAGGATTGAACTAGCAGAAATGGGGATACAAATAGCAAACCCTAGAAGGGTTGTACTCGCTATAGAGCACCCCACTACAGGCTAGAACATAAGATAACATTCTGACAGGGTCAACTGCCGTCCCGCTCGTTTGATATACAGCGGCTTTTACTGCATGGCAGGCACGTCATTGAATATTTGGGCAGGAGTGCATGTGGACAGATGGGAACTTTAGACCCGCCGACACTTATGGGTTGCTACAAAAACTGGAGTGGCTAAATTGCACTTAAGGAAAGTGGGACGCAAGCAGCGATGGCAATTTGAGCCCATACACCTCGAGGAAAACTCGCATGGCGTTGCGTGCCTGGTTCTGTTGACAGCTAGCCGGCCATTTTGAGAAAGGTTTCCCTCTAAGGAAGACATTTTTGGAGACAGTTGCAGTGGCCCACGGTTAAACGGCATTCAAAATACCACCCCGACATTAACGGAGGAGAGTGGTACCGGCCGCCGGTACACACGGATAGAAACCGCCCGACGGCTAAGCGGGGGTTAAAGAACGACGCGAGGGGCAGGTTAAAAGCCGCTGTGAACGATCTGTGTCCCTCCATCGCACTGTTCTAGCACCCGAACCTCACCATGCCCACCAAGTTCTAGCACTCAACTTACTTGGCCGAATAGCAAGGGTGAACACGTGCCTACCGTGCGCTGGGTTGGCGCTCGTTCGACAGCTATACAGAAAAAAAAGGAGGGGGGGGGGGGGGAGTTGCGGCACTGTTCTGCTCTGACAACAGCGGGCTGTGTGAAACAGCACGCGGAAATTGGGTCGCCGCAAAGACAACACTGGTGCAGTTTGCTGGTTTCTCCTGACCCGGGCGTCTACACAATTTGACGGTGCAACGGCGAGCTGGGACCGGGAGCTGTGGAGTTCAGTGGCGCGACGGGCACGGTGGGATGCAAAGCGGTTGGGCATGGACTCCTTTTAACTAGGGCTACCCCGACTTCGATAGACTTTGCTTCTCCACTATGGCTGGGTTCGTGCGGGCAACACTGACTGTACCCCATCCGACAAAAGCAGACGCTGGGTGAACGGCAGGAAGCGGAACTATGGAGGGGTGAAACAAAAAAAAAAACAAATCATAAAGCTGGGGTATTTCTTCGTTTCTTGGAGTGCGGTTGAGCCGTTGGGGAACTTCGCTTGATAGGCACTTTTCAAAGTTGCCTGGCAAGAAACTTAGCGGCGGGGATACCTAGGACCCATTGGTGTTTAAATGCAGGGAAAATATGTCAATGGTAACTTACATGGGGCAATATAACGCATACGGTAACGATTTTTGCGCTTTTGGTAACTCGCCTAACGCGTTTGATAACTCACTTAACACGTTTGGTAACTCGCTTAACGCGTATGGTAACTATATACTAGCAGCCCATTACGCGAATGGTTGCAAAGAAACCCTCGCCCAAAATGACCCTGATTCTGGCATTTCCCGCTCGCTTCAGACTAAATTGACGAATCTTCAAGCAGAAACCTCTGACACACTCTCCGAGATTCTGACACAGTTTTCCGAAATTCTGACACACTTCCCGAAATTCTGACACACTTTCCGATCTTCAAGCTAATTGCAAAAACGTAAGTGTTGTAAAACAAATAGCTAAATGCACACCTAGGGAAATTCTTCAAGAAAAGGGAGCGCACGAGCAGTCGTAGCTTCGAGGACTTACCGGCCGGCGATGAGCGATGGGTGAACCATATGCAAATTGCAAATGGGGGAAAAATTGGGTTTTTGTTAAATAGAATTTGCTTCGACGACGGAGTCAATGACGTTGATGCCACTAGGTTCCGTGAAATTTGGTCTCGGAATAGCCCAGGGCAGTCCCCAGTTCTCGATTGAACCCACATGCTAGGGACGCGGTGCAGATCGAGCGATCGATCGCCTCAGATCATCCGATCGGGTCGGGTCGGATCAGATTGCATGAGATTGCCCCGATCTTAGGCAATTTGTTGATTGCTTTCCGAGCCGCGCGATCAGACGATAAATTTTGGGGAAGTAAATGAGAATTAGCTGCGAGGGCTCTGTGCAATTCACTTGTTTCTTGCAGAGTTGGCGACACCTGGCGAAATTTTGAATCGCGCAGTTACAAAGTAGCCCCTCTTGGGGGGCAGGCGCGTCTGCAAAGTCTGATATCGCGATATCCAATGGTGCTGCTAAAATTTTTGGCAGGAAGGGTTACCATTCGCAACTATCGCCAAACCACACGATCCGAGGCAATCTGTCGATTGCAATCGATCGCAAGAGATTGCGTCAGATCGGGGCGATCGATCATGTCAAACATTATATATGTTGTGTTAGTTTAGGCTACAGTGGGTTAGCCTATAAGGGGTACACAATTGTAGGGCTAGATACTTGTACTCATTTTCGCTGTTTGTTCACTCATTTTCCTGTTCAGTAATTCCAACTTGGTATAGAGCACGTCCTTCCTAGGACTGAAATTTTTTTAAGGGCCCACCACTACCCACTTACCTACCTACCTACCTACCTACTTGCGCCCTAGGGCGCCTCGGCTGTGTCACGCCCCTAGAGGCCCCCTTTGACGGCCCCGCGCTAGCCCCGTTCAGGCCCTGTCGGCCCCACGCCCGCTCTCCCTAGCGGCCCCGTTCAGGCCCCGCGCTAGCCCCGTTCAGGCCCCGTTGGCCCTGTGCTAGCCCCGTTCAGGCCCCGATCGGCCCCGCGCTAGCCCCGTTCAGGCCCCGTCGGCCCCTTTCAGGCCCCGTCGACCCCGCGCTAGCCCCGTTCAGGCCCCGTCGGCCCCGTGCTAGCCCCGTTCAGGCCCCGTCGGCCCCATGCTAGCCCCGTTCAGGCCCCGTCGGCCCCGTGCTAGCCCCATTCAGGCCCCGATCGGCCCCTGCGCTAGCCCCGTTCAGGCCCCGTCGGCCCCTTTCAGGCCCTGTCGGCCCCGCGCTAGCCCCGTTCAGGCCCCGTCGGCCCCGTGCTAGCCCCGTTCAGGCCCAGATCGGCCCCGCGCTAGCCCCGTTCAGGCCCCGTCGGCCCCACGCCCGCCCCGTTCGACCCTGTGCCCGCTGTCCCTAGAGGCCCCAACCGGCCACGTGCCCACCGCCCCTAGAGGCCCCGAGCGGCCCGTTCCCGCCGCAGCCCTCGACCGAACCGAGCCACATGACCCAAGCCGCGCGACCCGAGCCGCGCGCCCCGAGCCGAACCGCGCGCCCCGAGCTGAGCCGCGCGACCCAGCCGAACCGCGTGACCCGACCTGAACCGAGCCGCGCCGCCCTGCCCTAACTGGTTCGTCCTACCTGCTTCTCCTACTGCTACTGCTGCTATTTCTGCTGTTCCTATGGCTAGCCCACAGGTTCTCGTGTTCGATACTGAGGGCCGCCCTGTGAAGTTTGACACCTGGCTCGATGACCTGCACCTCTACCTACAGCTCACAGCCAAGGATGACATCTCACTGTACGATCACGCCCTAGGCCATGTCACTGCCCCTGCTGCTACTGCTGACAGCACTGCTCGCTCACAGTGGCAGACTCGTGATGCCAACGCTCGCTTCGCTATTCGCAACTCCCTGCCGATAGACGAATGCGAGCACTTTGGCCAGCACAAGACTGCACAGGCAGTGTACACAGCTGTAGTTGCTCGCTACTCCTCACCTGCCTCTGCCGCACTAGGCCGTCTCTCCCTCCCCTACCTGTTTCCCAACCTGGCCTCGTTTCACACAGTCGCCGACCTCATCACGCACCTCCGCACTAGCGAGGCCCGCTTCCGTGCCGCCATGCATGCTGAATTCCTTGCCACGCACCCCCCTCCACTCTGGCTCACTCCCTACCACCTAGTCACCCGCCTCCGTGACACACTGCGTGCTGTCAGGGGCCACTTCCTAGCTCACTGCCCCACTGAGCTCACCACTGCCCTCCTCGAGAAGGAGCTACTTGCAGCTGAGACTAGCATAGTCGCTGTAGGTGCCTCTCGTGGCGACCCCCGTACCCCGTTCTTTGAGGGGTGTTCTCCTTCCCCCCTTCTTCCCTCTGTCGCCTCTGCTGCTGCTGTCGACCTTCTTGGTGCTGAGAAGGTCGTTGCTGCGTTTGCCTCGAGTGGGCGCCGCAGCGGCAAGGGCAAAGGGAGCAAGGGTGGTGGCGGTGAAGGCGGGGGAGGCGGCGGTGGGGGCGGTGGAGGCAGTGGGGGTGGTGGCTCGGCTGGAGGGGCGGTGGAGGCGGTGGGGGTGGTGGCGGCAGCGGCGGGGGAGGTGCCAGGGGTGGAGGCGGTGGTTGGGGTGGCGGTGGACGAGGCGGCGGCAGGGGTTGGGGTGGTCGAGGAGGTGGCAGCGGTGGTGGTGGCCGTGGAGGCGCTGGCGGTGGCCAGGGCCAGCAGCACACTCCTTCACCCCAGGAGGTCCGTGAGTGGTACTCTCAGCACGGGGGTGGGGGTGGTCTTAGCTGCACGTACGTCATTCGCACTGGTGACCGCACTGGTCAGTAGTGTGGACGACCGCACGCCACACAGCGCTGCTTCTCTCGTCTCGACGACGCTTGGCATGTTCAGTTCCCTCAGGCCACTGAGCTGCCCCGCTGGCTTGATCTCCTGAAGAAGGGGATTGATATCTATGCTCTAGACTTTGATGCTATTCTATCTGCCATGTATGTGATGTCTACTAGTAGAGAGGGTGTTGAGTACTTGTATGTGCCGCCCGACCCGGGCATTAGGGCTAGAGCGTCTGCCGCTCCAGGTACTCGCGTGTCGGCTACCCCAGGTGCTGGTGAGGCTGCTGCTTTAGGTGCTCGTGTGTCTCCCCCCCTTGGTTCTTCGTCGACTGCCGCAATGCACAGCTTCACATTGGACTCAGGTGCTTCTCGCTGCTTCTTTCGTGACCGCACTGCCCTTGAGCCGCTTGCTCGGCCAGTTGCTGTCTCCCTTGCTGACCCCTCTGGGGGTCCGGTCATTGCGACCTCTTCCACTGTCCTTCCCTGCCCTGCGGTCCCGTCGGGCACACTGTCTGGTCTCCACCTCCCCTCGTTCTCTACGAACTTGGTGGCAGGATGTGCGCTCCAGGAAGGGGGTGTTCACCAGTTCACCCTTGCCTACAAGCGCGTGACACACTACACGTGTGCTCGTACGGGCCGTCACTTGGCTACCTTCACACGGCAGCCGGGGTCGGACCTGTACACACTGACTACTGAGTCCCCTCAGGTTGCTGCGTTTGCGTCCGCGTCCGCGTCAGGTCAGCTGTCCGCCCCCTGCTCGTGTCGCTCGTTGGCCACCCGTCTGTGCAGCGGCTTCGTGCCATGCACTCCCGGTACCTTGTCTCTGGCCTGCCCAGAGTCCTTCCTGCCCTCCAACCCTCGCCTGCTCCTACCTGTCTCCCCTGTGTCGAGGGACAGCAGTGCGCTGCTCCTCACTCCTCCTCGTTCCCCCCGACGACTGCTCCCTTGCAGACGCTCCACATGGACGTGTGGGGCCCAGCCCGCGTCCGTGGTCAGGGTCAGGAAAGATACTTCCTGATAGTTGTTGACGACTACTCGCGCTACACTTCGGTCTTCCCCTTGCGCACCAAGGGTGAGGTCCCTGATGTCTTGATCCCTTGGATTGGCGGAGCTCGTCTCCAGCCCAGCGAGCATTTTCACTCAGACTTTCCTCTCCTTCGCTTGCACTCTGACAAAGGTGGTGAGTTTTCCTCCGACCTCTTGGTAGCCTACTGTGCTGAGCACGGCATTGAGCAGTCGTTCACGCTTCCGGCATCTCCACAGCAGAATGGGGTTGCGGAGCGCCGCATTGGCCTGGTCATGGAGGTCGCCCGTACCTCCTTGATCCATGCGGCTGCCCCCCACTTTCTATGGCCGTTTGCAGTCCGGTACGCTGCGCATCAGCTCAACCTCTGGCCCCGTGTCTCCTTGCCGGAGACCTCGCCCACGCTGCTGTGGACGGGGGAGGTTGGCGATGCGTCGCGTTTCCGGGTCTGGGGGTCTCGAGCTTTTGTCCGCGATACGTCTGCGGACAAGCTCTCCTCCCGTGCTGTTCCCTTCGTCTTCCTCGGCTTTGTCCCGGACGCGTCTGGTTGGCAATTTTACCACGCCACCTCGCGCCGAGTCTTGCCCTCCCAGGACGTCACTTTTGACGAGTCCGTCCCCTACTACCGCCTCTTCCCCTACCGCACTGCCCCGCTCCCCCCCCCCGCCTCTCTTCCTCGCGCCAGGTGCTGCTGTTGCAGACCCCCTCCCCCCTCAGGGTGCCGCTCCCTCAGGTGTGTCTCAGGTAGACCCGGTTGAGCCAGTTGAGGTAGGTGTCGACTCTCGTCCTGCTGGGGGTGCTGAGCCTGGGGATGCTGAGCCTGGGGGTGTCGAGCCTGGGGTTGTGGAGCATGGGGGTGTGGAGCCTGGGGGTGTGGAGCCTGGGGGTGTGGAGCTTGGGGGTGTGGAGCCTTGGGGTGTGGAGCCTCGGGGTGCTGAGCCGCAGAGTCCGGAGTCTGGGGGTTCTAGGTCTGGAGGTACTGGGCCTGGGAGTCCTCCACCTGGAGGAGCCCTGTCCTCGGAGCAGCTGCGTGCGTGGTACTTACAGTACTGCAGCCTCCGGAGAGGTACCGCTCGAGCCGGATGTACTGCTGGGACTGGTGCTAGTGCTTCTTCTCCCGTTAGGGAGATCCCCTCCCGCGAGCGGATCCGTGAGTGGTACGAGCGGCGCTGCACTCTTCGGAGTGGCGTGCCTCTTGTTACGGACCCCGCTGCCGTTGGAGCTGCTGCTGGTGCTGAGGACCTGGGCGTTGGAGCTGCCGCTGGTACTGCGGACCCGGGTGTTGGAGGTGCTGCTGGTGCTGAGGACCCGGGCGTTGGAGCTGCTGCTGGTACTGAGGACCCGGGCGTTGGAGCTGCTGCTGGTGCTGAGGACCCGGGCGTTGGAGCTGCTGCTGGTGTTGCGGACCCGGGCGTTGGAGCTGCTGCTGGTGCTGCGGACCCGGGCGTTGGAGCTGCTGCTGGTGCTGAGGACCCGGGCGTTGGAGCTGCCGCTGGTGCTGAGGACCCGGGCGTTGGAGCTGCTGCTTGTACTGAGGACCCGCGCGTTGGAGCTGCCGCTGGTGCTGAGGACCCGGGCGTTGGAGCTGCCACTGGTGCTGCGGACCCGGGTGTTGGAGCTGCTGCTGGTGCTGAGGGCCCCGGTGTTGGAGCTGCTCCTGGAACTGCGGACCCAGGTGTTGGAGCTGCCGCTGGTGCTGCGGACCCTGGTGCGGGTGTCCCTGCTGGCTCTGGTGTCACTGCACGGTCCCGGCCGTACTTCGTTCCGCTCCTTCAGCAGGTTCTTGGTCAGCTCCCTCCTCCTTGTCCTCCTCCCTCCTTAGCGTGTCCTCCGTCTCTCCAGCTGCAGTCGCAGTTACCGTCTGCCTCCTCTCTCCCTGGCCCTGCTCCTTACACTGGTCCGACTGGAGGTCTTACTGAGCGTCGTGAGCCTGAGTCTCGTCCTGCGTCGCCTGAGTCTCGTCCTGAGTCGCCTGTCCGCACTGCTCTCTCTAGTAGTCGTGTCCAGCGTCAGCGTCTTCCTACTGTCCCAGGCACTCACCGGATGGCACTTCGTCCGTCCACTGCTCCACAGCGTGTCCCACAGCCATGGCGGCCCAGGAGCTACGCTGGCTCACCTACTTGCTGACCGACCTTGGAGAGCAGCCTCGTTCTCCTCCAGTGCTGTACGTCGACAACAAGGCAGCCATTGCCTTGTGTGAGGAGCACAGACTGGAGCACAGAACGAAGCACATTGCTCTGCGTTACTTCCTTGCTCGAGAGCTGCAGCAGTGTGGTCAGCTTCGCTTACGTTACGTGGCCTCTGAGGCCAACACTGCTGATGTGTTCACCAAGGCGCTTCAGCCTTGTGACCATCAGTGCTTTTGCACTCTTCTAGGCCTTGTGCCTACTGGACCTCACTTGCTTACTTCTTGAGTCTGTTTGTAGTGTGATCTCTATATATATACCTGCATGTTTACTCTTGCTAGGTTGTGATCATTGTACCTTTTGCTCTATTATAAACCTGCATGTGAACTGGTTTTGTGACCACTTGCTTGTGTTCGGAATTTGTGTGGTATCCTTGAGATCCACCCTGAGCTTGTTTTGCCTTGCTTTGCCTTGACTGGTCTTGTGACCCCTAGTTCTCCCCCACTTCGCCTATGGGGGTGTGTCAAACATTATATATGTTATGTTAGTTTAGGCTACAGTGGGTTAGCCTATAAGGGGTACACAATTGTAGGGTTATGTACTTGTACTCATTTTCGCTGTTAGTTCACTCATTTTCCTGTTCAGTAATTCCAACAGATCGCAATCGATCGGATTTCTGATGGCAATCGACAGATTGCCCTTGATTGCATGCGATTGCCTCAAAATACCCCTGCGGCTTCTTCAAAATGGTGGATTGCCCAAATCTGACGCAATCGCACTCAGATCGGGCCGATCTGCACCGCGTCCTAGGGTTGGGTAAACAGACGGAAACTGATGGTGACGGAGTGGGCGGCTATAGCACGTCTGAGATTTTTGGAGGCGAACTGCAACTCCGGATTTTCGGGGATGTCTTTGATAAGAGTGCATTGAGCAGAATGAGGAGTACAAGTTTTAAAACCTTAAGTGTTGTACCCCATATGAACTGCCCCACTACAGCCTACACAGACTATAGCATATATGCCTGACAGTCTTTTCGACCGACAATTTAGGAGTTTTACAATGGACCTACCGGTTTTACGACGAGGAGCGCTGTAATCTCTCATCTCTGCCCAGGAGCCATCGGCGCCTTACGACAAATTTCTCCACGAAGAAGCTGACGTCATCCGACATTGAGAACGAGTTCGATATTTTCGAGTGAAGAATATTTCGACAAGGTTACTTCTGCCACGACCATCGCTGTCCCTTGTGTTCGACTTCGCGACCAATCGCTTGTATGATCGAGTTTTTGCCCTCCCCAATTTCACGGCGAGAGGATTTCGGGACAGGACTTCCAACTCTACTAGCAACAAGTCGCTCCACCTGACCTGCCCAAGACAAACGAACCTACATACACCACGTCACGTGCTGTCGGTTGTAGTTGCAGAAAGTACCACCAAAATTTTGGTGGTTTGACGACAAAAAATGACTGTTCGAGCAACGACGTTTTTCATCGCGGTTTCTGGGCTACATCTACTGGCTCGCCCTTGAAGATTTTTGGGCACGTCATACCTGGTTTCCGCCACTGATTTCCGTACCGACTCGTCTTCACCTGGCCCTCCCCTCTACACTAGTTTCAGTGAAACTTAACACCTGTGTTTGTTGGATTTACTTCCGCGCAACTGTGAAACATTTTCTGGTGTGTTTTCTTGGAGGGGGGAGAAAGTGCCCGGCACTGTTTCTTTCCTCGGTGTTTTCTCGGCACATTACTGACTTTGTCAGGTTGCAGCAGCAAGACGGACGACCTCGATTCATTCATCGAAATCTACGGCTCCTGACGTTCGCGATTGAATTTTCACGTCAGCAGCTTCCCTCCACATTCGTGTCATCGTCGACCATCAGATCGACATTGGGATTCATCAACGGTCCTAATCCCAACGTTCAATTCAAACTGGTCAAGGTCGGTTCCGACCGTCCGATCTTTATCTGCTCGTTCGACTGCCCACAGTCCAACTTTCATTACATTTGGGTTAGTTCATCCACAACTGTCAGATCGAGACCTGACTACATAGACGACCTTCATTCCAAATCCAACCTTTCGTTTCATGTTGAAGACACATTTTCAGCTTTCAGATTTGGCTGAAAATAATATTTACAGCATCCTCACTAATATGGGGCCTGTTTCAGTACAGGGCTGCCTTATTTAGGAGGTGGTAGTGTGGGGACTGTTTCAGTACAGGGCTGCCTTCTTTAGGAGGTGGGAGAGTGTAAGGATTCAAAAATCCTTACTGAGGCACTCGTTAGCAAGGCCATATCGAGGGTCACGCGACGAATGTGTTGGCCTATCTTGTCAAACCAAACCACCCCCAAGTCGGCCCCACTCCAATCGCAGCATCGCCGAACCATCCTTCGCCCGAACTTCTCGCCTAGTTAGGATTCCCCTTATAAATTCCCGTCATTTTCCTTGTATCGTCATTCAGTAATTTCCATTCTTGTTCTTTGTTATATTGTGTGCATTCAGCAAGTTCATTCATAACAGAGACGAAGTCGACTAGACAGAAGGTAAGTCGTGGTGCCATCCACGCTCACCGCACCATGCGGAGATAACTGAATCAACGGGAGCTATACTGCGTAGGCTAGGCATGGGGTAGGAGTGGTCTCTGCGTTTGTTCCTTAGTCGTTTCCTTGTGCTCTTACTGCTTGCTAGTTTACAGGGGAAATCGGCAAGAGTTCCATTAGGTAAAGTTGACAACAAAAATGGTAGTAACAAAGTTGGCAAGACTGCCTACGTTAGAGCTACCATACAAGTCGGTCGACTGCCAGCGTAGCACGGTCGACCGTGTTCTAGCATGACTTGGTTGACCGCACTCCAACAGAGCAAAGTCGTAGCCCACCAACAATGCAAGTTAATAGCGTGCTAACGCTGCAGCAAGTCAACTACACGGCGTTGCACCGTAGGACAGCAGCGCACCCGCTTCGCATGTGCTTGCAGATGTTTGGCGAGCTGTGTCTTGTCACCTGCACAGCGCACACTGTGAAAGTAAGAGAACAGGAATGGATGAACTATGAATGAAGGCAGTACAAATATGAAACCCTAACAGGGTTGTACCCCCTATGGGATACCCCACTACAGCCTACACAACAATATAAGCTATAGATATATTCTGACACACCCCCATAGGCAAAGTGGGGGAGAACAAGGGGTCACAAGACCAGTCAAGCAAAGCAAAGCAAGCTCAGGGTGGATCACAAAGTCACCACACAGTCCGAGCACAAGAGCAAGGCCAAAGGCCAGTTCACATGCAAGAGTACATACACATATATATAAAGCTAGACAAGCAAGAGCAGGTATATATATAGTCACAGTACAAGTAAAGTCAAGAGGAGAGCAAGTGAGGCAAGACAGGCACAAGACCCAGCTGGGTGCAAAAGCGTTGATGGTCACAAGGCGCGAGTGCCTTGGTGAACACATCAGCAGTGTTGGCCTCAGAGGCCACGTACGCAAGTCGCAACTGACCACGCTGCTGCAGCTCACGAGCAAGGAAGTAGCGGAGAGCAATGTGCTTCGTTCTGTGCTCCAAGCGCTGCTCTCGACATAAGGCCAGCATGGCCTTGTTGTCTACGTACAGCACTGGAGGAGAACGAGGCGGCTCTCCAAGGTCAGTCAGCAGGTAGGTGAGCCAGCGAAGCTCCTGTGCAGCCATGGCCCCGGCGTAGATCTCAGCCTCACAACTGGAGCCGAGAACCGAAGACGAGCGAGTAGACCGCCACGAGACAGAGCCGGAACCAAGGCTGAAGGTGTAACCCTGTGACGACCGCTGCGTAGCCTGGTCGTCAGCCCAAGAAGCGTCCGCGTGGCCTGTAAGGACCACTGGACTCCGCCCTCCAAGCACTAGCCCCATGCCCGACGTACTGCACAGGTAGCGCAATACCCTCTTCGCTGCAGCCATGTGCTCTGGTCGGTGTCTCCCAGGAGCAACATAGCGTGCAAGGATGCTCAGAGGGTATGCAAGGTCAGGTCGCGTGCAGGTCATCAGGTACATGAGGCAGCCAACAAGCTCTGCATACGGGCCACTCGACTCTACGGACTCATCCGAAGGCAGAGCTGAGAGTGAGTGGCGAGTAGGCAGAGGAGTGGCCTGAGGCGAGGAGTACGTGAAGTCGAAGCGCTGAAGGACCTGCTGCACCATGTGTGACTGAGTCAAGGTAATGGTGCGGCGTGCTCTGTCCCGAGTGATCTGCAAGCCAAGGTAGCTGCGCAGTTCACCCAGGTCTGTGCACGTGTGTCTCTTCAGCAGCTCGGACTTCACGTAGGCGAGTCCAGCAGTGTCCGCTGTGGCAAAGACCAAGTCGTCGACGTACACGAGGATGTAGAACGGCGGCAGGGAAGTGTCGGTGCGCAGAAACAGCGACGGGTCAGTAGTAGAAGGAGCAAACCCAAGAGCCGCAAGCGTAGTCCTCAGTGTGTCGTGCCACTCACGCGGTGCCTGGCGGAGACCGTAGACTGGCCGTCGGAGGCTCCACTGGGTGCCAGGAGGGAAAGTCCCAGTGAAGCCAGGCGGACGGCGCAGCCAGATCTCCTCGTGCAGGCTACCCTGCAGGAACGCAGTGCTGAAGTCGAGAGAGTGAAGCTCGTAGTCGCGCTGAGCGGCTATGTGCAGCAGCACCCGAAGAGTGGTCATCTTCAGGGTGGGAGAGAAGGTCTGAAAGTAGTCAACTCCCTGCCGCTGACTGAAGCCACGAGCAACGTACCGCGCCTTGAAGACAGGTGGAGAGCCCGGCGGCCGCTTCACCCTGAAGATCCACATGCCACTGACGATGTTCGCCCCAGGAGGGGGAACCGCGTCAACGTAGGTGCCTGTGGACTTCCAGGAAGCCATCTCTGCATCCATAGCTGCCTGCCACTGAGAGGAGTAGGGACCCTCTACGGCCTCCGAGTAAGAACGCGGAGTCGGGATGTCTAGTGCATCCGGGTCTCCCTCAGGGGCAAGCAGTACAAACGCGAGATGAGGTGAAGCAGCCGCTAGACACTGTAACTCCTCCTGCCTGTCCTCTAGGACGTCCGTGCCAAGAGCACACTCACACCCGACGGACGGAGGACAGACAGACGCAAACTCAGCAACAAGACTAGCAGCGTAGTCGAGACGACAGCGAGCAGCAAAGTCGACGAGCTCAGCGACTAGAGCAGACGCAGCAGTGGACTCAAAAGAGGGGTCAGTGACGACAGTAGCAAGCAGACGCGTGACAGTAGGACTGGCAGCACGAAGAGAGTCCGACTCAGGGTCGGCAAGCGCACGAAGAGAGGACTCAGGAGGAGAAGGCAAAGGGGCACGCAGGGGAGCAGTGGACAGACGCAAAGACATCCGGTGCGTGCCAGGGACAGGAGGAGGACGCTGACGCGAACTGCGACCACTAGCGCGAGCAGCACGAACAGGCGACGCGGGACGAGACGCAGGCTCACGACGCTCAGCAAGACCTCCAGTAGGACCAGTGTAAGGAGAGGGAGCAGGTAGTGGAGAGGAAGGCTCCAGCAGGGACTGCGACTGGACAGGCTGTGGACACTCTACCGAAGGAGAAAGACCAAGAACCTACTGTAGGAGCGGAACGAAGTACGGCCGAGGCTGAGCGGCAGCTCCAGACTCAGCAGGGACAGCACCAGCACCCTCAGCGACAGCACCAGCGCCACCAACACCTCCAGCGGCAGGACCTCCAGCAGCACCAGCAGCAGAACCACCGCCACGACAGACAGCAGTAGTCTCAGCACCAACACCCTCAGCAGCTCCAGCTCCAGTAGGACCCGCAGGCCCAGCAGCTCCGGGACCGGCGGCACCAGCACCCTCGACGGTCGACGAAGCTCCAGCTCCAGCAGTACGCCTCCAGCGGCGAGCAAACCACTCGCGCAGCTCCTGTGGAGAGAGGGGCTCCCTGGCGAGACGTAGTAGCAGGAGAAACCCCAGGCTCAGCAGCTCCAGACTCAGCACCCCCAGGCACAGCAGCTCCAGTCTTAGCACCCCCAGGCTCAACAGCTCTAGACTCAGCACCTCCAGGCTCAGCAGCTCCAGACTCAGCACCCCCAGGCTCAGTAGCTCGAGCTCCAGGAGGACCCGCAGGCCCAGCAGCTCCGGGACCGGCAGCACCAGCACCCTCAGCAGGCGAAGAAGCTCCAGCTCCAGCAGCACGCCTCCAGCTCCAGCAGCACGCCTCCAGCTCCAGCAGCACGCCTCCAGCGGCGAGCAAACCACTCGTGCAGCTCCTGTGGAGAGAGCGGCTCCCGCCGAGACGGCAGAACCGGAGAGCCCCCAGGTCCAGCAGGCGCAGGCTCGGCACCTCCAGGCCCAGCACCCCCAGGCTCAGCAGCTCCGGACGTAGCACCCTCCGGCTCAGCACCCCCCGGCTCAGCACCCCCAGACTCAGCACCCCCAGCAGCAGCACCCCCTGGCTCAGCACCCGCAGCAGGACCAGACTCAGCAGCAACCTCGACTGGCTCGACTGTGTCTACCTAGGACACACCTGAAGGGGCAGGAACCTGAGGGGGGAGGGGGTCTACCGGGGGGGGGAACTGGTACCAGGAAGTCCGGTGGGGGGGGGAGGGAAGGAGTACGGTAGGGGAAGAGGCGGTAGAAGGGGACTGACTCGTCGAACGTGACGTCCTCGGAGGACAGAACACGACGAGAGGAGGGGTGGTAGAACTGCCACCCTGGAGCGTCAGGGGGGAAGCCAAGGAAGACACAGGGAGCAGCACGGGGGGACAGCTTGTCCGCAGACAAGTCGCGGACAAACGCCCGAGATCCCCAGACACGGAACGCAGATGCATCGCCGACCTTCCCCGTCCACAGTAACACTGGGGACATCGCGGGCCGAGAGACCCTGGGGTGAAGGTTGAGCTGATGCGCCGCGTACCGAACCGCAAACGGCCACAGAAAATGGGGGGCAGCCGCATGCATCATGGACGTACGAGCGACATCCATGACCATGCCAATGCGGCGCTCAGCAATCCCATTTTGTTGTGGAGAGTCCGGAAGCGTAAAGGTCTGGCGGATCCCCTGTGCACGACAGTAGTCTCGCAGAAGGCGAGAGGAGAACTCCCCACCTCGGTCAGAGTGCAGACGCAGAACAGGAAAGTCCGAGCCGAAGCTCCTCGTGAGCTGGAGACGAGCCTCGCGGATCCAGTCGATCAGCACCTCAGTGACAGCACCCTTGCTGCGCAAGGGGAAGACTGAGGTGTAACGCGAGTAGTCGTCAACCACCAACAGGAAGTAGCGCTCGTGACCCTGCCCACGGACGGGGGCCGGGCCCCACACGTCCATGTGAAGCGTCTGCAGAGGAGCCTCTGTCGGGGGAAACTGGGAGGAGTGAGGAGCAGCCATGAGGCGCCCCTCGACACAGGGGACACAGGAAGGCCCTGGTCCCGAAGGAAGGGGAGGGAGAGACTGGGGAAGACCAGAGACAAGGACACGGGAAGCCATGCCCCGAAGACGGGGCAAGGAGGGGTGGCCTAGACGGTGGTGCCACAGGAGAGTCTCGTGAGACAGGAGGCGACACGAACAGGGGGCAGACTCAGGACCAGACCTGGACGCAGCAGCAAACACCTGACCCGACGCTGCTACCTGACCGGACGCGGGGACAGGAGGAGACTCAGTGGTCAGGGTGTAGAGGCTCGACCCCGGCCGACGCGAGAACGTGGCCAGGTGCCGGCCTGTGCGTGCGTCCGTGCAGTGGGTCACCCGCTGACTCGCAGGAGTGAACTGGTGAACCCCCGCATCCTGTAGGTCTGCACTACTCACCAAGTTCGTCGAGAACGAGGGGAGGTACAGGCCAGACAGGGTGCCCGAGGGGGCAGCCGGACACGGGAGGACAGTGGAAAAGCGAGCGAGGACAGGACCCCCAGAGGGGTCAGCCAGGGAGACTGCAACCGGCCGACCAAGCGGCGTGAGTGTGCTGCGGTCTCGAAAGAAGGAGCGAGAAGCCCCAGAGTAAAGTGTAAAGGTGAGGGAGGCCGAAGCCAACGCGGTACCTGAGAGCGCAGCCTCACCCGCACGTGAGGAAGCAGACTCACTAGCACCTATAGCAGCAGCCGCACCTGTACCTGGAGCAGGAGACGCACTAGCACCCAGAGCAGCAGCCTCACCAGTAGCTAGAGCAGCAGGTCCTATACCTGGGTCAGGCGGGACGCACAGGGGACCGGCACGGTCAGCACTAGTAGGCAATGCATACATGGCAGTGAGAATAGCATCATAGTCAAGAGCATATATATCTACCCTCTGCCTAAGCAACTCCACCCAGTCGGGAAGCTCAGCCTCGTCGCCAAACACGGTACGCCAGGCGTCGCTCAGACGGGCGAAGCAGCGGGACTGTGTATGACTAGGTGTCCCACACAGCTGACCAGTCCGAGTACCAGTGCGAATCACGTAAGAGCAGCGAACAGCACTGAGAGACCCTCCACTCTGAGCGTACCACTCACGAAGCTGGCGAGGCGTGAGGGACACTCGAGAGGGTCGCGGGAGCTGCATCTGGCCGCCACCACGAGTAGAAGCAGCAGGAGTGGTAGTAGGAGTAGCGCCGCCACCCCTACAGCCCCAACCAGCGTACCACTCACGCAGCTGCTGGGGCGTGAGGGACTCACGCAGGCGTCGCTGGGGCTGCATCTGGCTCCGCAAGTAGAAGCAGGAGCAGGACTAGCAGCAGGAAGGCAGGCAGCCAGGCAAGCCAAAAGGCAGGCAGGCAGGCAAGCGACGCGCAGCGTGCTAGCAGGGCAAGAGCTCACCAGTGGTGGGAAGAGTAGGCTCGGCGACTCAGCGGCTCGGCAGCTCGGCGGCTCGGCGGCTCGGGCGACTCGGGCGGCTCGGCGGCAAGGCGGCTCGGCAGCAACTGCAGCTCAGCAGCTCGGCGACTCGGTGGCAGGGCGGCTCGGCAGCAACTGCAGCTCAGCAGCTCAGTGAACCGGCGGCTCGGCTGCTGGGCGGCTCGGGTGCAGGGCGGCTCGGCGGTGGGGCGGCTCGGCTGCTGCAGGTGAGCGGCTCGGCTGCTGCAGTGGGAGATGAAGGAGGAGGAGAAGCAGGGGAGGCCACACACCTGCCACCTCCGCAAGCGGCCCCCTCAGGTCGCCTCGACAGGCGACGGGAAAAAGGGAGGGGGGGGGGTGGTGGGGGCCGGTAGGTGCAGCAGCGGGGCCAGCAGGTGCAGTTGCGGGGCCAGTAGAAGAGGACGGCGGGGCCGTCAGCAAGGGACGGCGGGGCCGTCAGGAGGTGACCGGGCCGCGACGGGGCAGCTGGGCCGGGTTGGGGCGGGGCCGCGACGGGGCGGCGGGGCCGCGACGGGGCGACCGGGCCGCGACGGGGCGGCTGGGCCGCGACGGGGCTGGGCCGCGACGGGGCGGCTGGGCAGCGACGGGGCTGGGCCGCGACGGGGCGGCTGGGCCGCGACGGGGCTGGGCCGCGACGGGGCGGCTGGGCCGCGACGGGGCTGGGCCGTGACGGGGCGACGGGGCCGCGACGGGGTGGGGCCGCGACGGGGCGGCTGAGCCGCGAAGGGGCGGCTGGGCCGTGACGGGGCGGGGCCGCGACGGGGCTGGCTGGGCCGCGACGGGGCAGGGGCCGCAAAGGGGCAGGGCCGCGTCAGGGTGGGGCCGCAACGGGGCGGGGCCGCTAGAGGGCGGGGCCGCGACAGGGCGGGGCCGCTAAAGGGCGGGGCCGCTCGAAAGGTGGGCGGCGGGGCCGCTAGTAAGGGCGGCGGAGCCGCGAGAGGAAGTGCGACTCGGAGAGTCGCTGGAAAAAAAAAGCGCGCCTCGGGGCGCGCTTCGGTGGGCCCTAAAAAAACAGTCCTTAGGAAGGACCCGCTCTATACCATGTGAAAGTAAGAGAACAGGAATGGATGAACTATGAATGAAGGCAGTACAAATATGAAACCCTAACTGGGTTGTACCCCCTATGGGATACCCCACTACAGCCTACACAACAGTATAAGCTATAGATATATTCTGACACACACACCAAATTGTCCTCGTGCTCACGGATACTCCTGATCAGCCATGTCGACCTCGGATACCACACCGAGGTCGGCCTTGCCACGAACACCTGGGCGACCCTCGCGTACCTTAGCAGAAAACTGTCACCCATGTAACCTGGTTGACCGGGCAACCATGTCGACCACCAGCTCCTCCTTGTGCCAGTCGACCATCCATGTCGACGACCACCATTGGTCAACCATGCCAAGTCGACCAAGCACTTTGTCAACCAGCTCCAGGTTGACCTCACTCCCGGTCGGCCAACTACAGGTCGACCAGCACACATGTCAGCCGACCGCCCAAGTCGGCGTCACTAGGTCGACGCCTTCCACAGGTTGACCTCCCAAGTCGACCTCCTGAAGTCGGCGCCCACCAAAATCGGCGCCCTTGCAGTAGCCCCTGTGCAGATCGACCAGCCCCGTCGACCAGCTCGCCCACTGCTGCAGGTCGGCTGCACCTCCCACGCACCCGACCAAGAGGTCGGCTCCGCCCAAGCGAGGATAGGCCAAGTACAACTCCCGTTGATAAGTGCGGCATTTTGCTTCATGACCAAGGGCGATGATCAGCACGTGAATTCTCTCACGGAACCATTCCCTAAATATTCATCCCGTACATGCTATGAGCATGTTGGATTGCACACCTAGTGGGTTGGGTGCAAGGGGGAGTATTGGAAGAAAACGGTGGTGGGGCAGTGATATGCCCCCAACCCATCGAGGGCACTTCGGTGCATTCAATCCCTTTGACTAGGGATCGGTGGGGTGGCACTGTTTGACTTCGGGAGACTCCTAGTTTGGTGCTATGTCACGGCGCCACAATCCAACCTTCACTTGGAAGGCGCATTTGGTTTGTTTTGGTGAAATTCAGTGACCAATTTCAACCAACCGAAATTGTTACGCATGGCGCATTAGGGACACGAAATGTGGCAGTTCGATGTTGCATGTGCGATGCGATGTAAATCAACTACTATAGATATGTTTGCCTTGTATGCATGACTCATAGTGAACATTGGAATCATCTTGTATATGGTACAACTCGTCAAGATTCTAGAGAGTATCCATCCTTCATTCCAAGAGCATACTCTTGCACGCTATCGCCTATGTCTTGGTTGTTACTTTGGCGATTAACGCATTCTACGGCTCATTTAAAAGCCAAGAGAGTGCTCTACTGTTTATTTTAACTCCAAGTTCTTGCCACATAGAGGACAAGCCTCTACAAGAAGTACTGTCGGCTATGCCCCGGGTTCTAACTGTATGCTGTGGCGTGCGGTCGCTGAGGTAAGAGTCCTTCTGGTAGGTCGTCAAGAAAACCTTCCCGCTCTGCTTCAGGATAGGTCTTTGAGTACATTAGTGAGCAATTTCTGTAAATCACTTGGATTCTTTGGTTCCTCAACTTCCCAGACGTCAACTACATATATGTTAGCTCCCGCCGCTACGGCGCTCCCTAAAACAAAATCTAAACTAAGTCCGTGTGGATTCTTTCTTTGAGCAGCACTGTACCCTCCATATTGAACCGAGTGTGATCGATTGTATGAACTGGTACTATCACTCATCGCGGGCCAGTTGAGTTGGGCAAGCAATGAGTCGTGTCAGTAGAGGGTGCATTTGCTATCGCTCCCAGCATTTTCATGCTCCTTATACCCCTTCTGCTGCTCAGATCCCTTTGTGAGTGTCAACGGGAGTTATGTTTGGGCCACGTCCTCACTTGGGCGGTGCCGACTCTTGGTCGGGTGTGAAGTGCAGCCGATCTGTAGTAGTGGGCAAGCTAGTCGACGGAGCTGATCGACCTGCACGGGGGCCACTACAAGGGCGCCGACTTCGGGGAGGTCGACCTGTCGAGGCGTCGATTGGGTGACGTTGACTTGGGGAAGCCAACTGGGCGTGTTCGGCTGACATATGGGCTGGTCGACCCAGGGCTGGTTGACCAGGAGTGTCGTTGACCTGGAGCTGGTCGACTAAGGGTGTGGTCGACCTGGTGAGGTCGACTAGAGGTGGTTGTCGACTTGGGTGGTTGACGGGCACGTGGAGAAGTAGCTAGTCAACATGGTAGCCCGGTCGACAAGGTTACCTGGGTGACGAGGTTCCGCGGAGGAGTCTGATGGTCGCCCGGGACTACTTCAATGATGGGACCGGCCGGATGTGCAAGCTACTGAAGAGCCTCTATGGGCTGAAGCAGTCACCGCTGCTGTGGTACAAGGCTCTCAATGACGTGCTGGTCGGCGCCAGCTGGAAGAAGAGCCAGGTCGACACGGCGCTCTACTTCAAGGTCGGCGATGACAAGGTGGCCTGCTGGGTGCTGGTCTACGTCGACGACCTGCTTGCCGCCAGCAATAGTGTGGCGATGCTGAAGGAGCTGAGGGAGCTGCTGGAGGCCGCCTTCAAGCTGCGCGAGATTTCGCCGGTGCAGAAGTACCTCGGGCTAGAGATTGTGCGTGACAGGCCGGCGAGGAAGCTGAGGCTGCACCAGCAGGCCTATGCCATCAAGATGCGTAGGCCGTACATCGATGAGGAGCAGATCAGGCGCACCCCAAAGACGCCGGTCTCAGTTGGCGCCTACGCCAAGCTGAGGTTCGACAACGAGGAAGCGCAGGAGTGCCAGGAGGAGGAGTACCGGCAGAAGGTCCGCTCGTTGCAGTTTGCGGCAACGACGATGAGGCCGGACATCGCCTTCGCCTGCAGTAAGCTTAAGAGCGGCCTCATGGTGAGGAGCGACCAGCACTGGCGTGACGTTGACCGCTGCCTCACCTACCTCGCCAACATGTGTGACACCGCTCTGGAGTTTGGTGGTGGACCAGAGTCACTGAAATTGGTCGACTAAGTGGACGCCAATGACATCGGCAACAACCAAAACTGGACGAGCACGGACGGTTACGTGTATATCTACAGAGGTGTCACGGTCTCCTGGTCAAGCCAGCGCATCAAGTGCGCAACGCTATCGTCGACCGAGTTGGAGTACATGGCGGCCACCGAAGCCGGTAAGGAGGGACGTCGCCTTCGCTTCCTCCTTGCAGAGTTCCGACAGCTGTACGCCGAGACCCGACGGTCCTTCGGGTGGACAACAAATCGGCCATCTCGATCGCCGGGGGCATGGGGTTGATCGGCAACCTCAAACACATAGAGTGTCGACAGGCCTGGCTACGACACATGATGGCGCGGGAATTTCTCTTTGAAATACATGTGAAGGAAGTGAACAGGGATGAATGAACTAGCAGTGAAATGAGTACAAATAGTAAACCCTAGAATTGTGTACCCCCTATAGGCTAACCCACTGTAGCCTACACAAGCATAACATATATAATGTTTGACACACCCCCATAGGCAAAGTGGGGGAGAACAACGGGTCACAAGACCAGTCAAGCAAAGCAAAGCAAGCTCAGGGTGGATCACAAAGTCACCACACAGTCCGAGCACAAGAGCAGGGCCAGAGGCCAGTTCACATGCAGGAGTACAGACATATATATAAAACTAGACAAGCAAGAGCAGGTATATATATGTGTCACAGTACAAGTAAAGTCTAGAGGAGAGCAAGTGAGGCAAGACAGGCACAAGACCCAGCTGGGTGCAGAAGCGCTGATGGTCACAAGGCGCAAGTGCCTTAGTGAACACATCAGCAGTGTTGGCCTCAGAGGCCACGTACGCAAGCCGCAACTGTCCACGCTGCTGTAGCTCACGAGCAAGGAAGTAGCGAAGAGCAATGTGCTTCGTTCTGTGCTCCAGACGCTGCTCTCGACACAAGGCCAGCATGGCCTTGTTGTCTACGTACAGCACTGGAGGAGAACGAGGCGGCTCTCCAAGGTCAGTCAGCAGGTAGGTGAGCCAGCGAAGCTCCTGTGCAGCCATGGCCCCGGCGTAGATCTCAGCCTCAAAACTGGAGCTGAGAACCGAAGACGAACGAGTAGCCCACCACGAGACAGAGCCGGAACCAAGGCTGAAGGTGTAACCCTGTGACGACTGCTGCGTAGCCTGGTCGTCAACCCAAGAAGCGTCCGCGTGGCTTGTAAGGACCACTGGACTCCGCCCTCCAAGCACTAGCCCCATGCCCGACGTACTGCACACGTAGCGCAATACCCTCTTCGCTGCAGCCATGTGCTCTGGTCGGTGTCTCCCAGGAGCAACATAGCGTGCAAGAATGCTCAGAGGGTATGCAAGGTCAGGTCGTGTGCAGGTCATCAGGTACATGAGGCAGCCAACAAGCTCTGGGTACGGGCCACTCGACTCTACGGACTCATCCGAAGGCAGAGCTGAGAGCGAGTGACGGGTAGACAGAGGAGTGGCCTGAGGCGAGGAGTACGTGAAGCCGAAGCGCTGAAGGACCTGCTGCACCATGTGTGACTGAGTCAAGGTAATGGTGCGGCGTGCTCTGTCCCGAGTGATCTGCAAGCCAAGGTAGCTGCGCAGTTCACCCAGGTCTGTGCACGTGTGTCTCTTCAGCAGCTCGGACTTCACGTAGGCGAGTCCAGCAGTGTCCGCAGTGGCAAAGACCAAGTCGTCGACGTACACGAAGATGTAGAACGGCTGCAGTGAAGTGTCGGTGCGAAGAAACAGCGACGGGTCAGCAGTAGAAGGAGCAAACCCAAGAGCCGCAAGCGTAGTCCTCAGTGTGTCGTGCCACTCACGCGGTGCCTGGCGCAGACCGTAGACTGGCCGTCGGAGGCTCCACTTGGTGCCAGGAGGGAAAGTCCCAGTGAAGCCAGGTGGACGGCGCAGCAAGATCTCCTCGTGCAGGCTACCGTGCAGGAACGCAGTGGTGAAGTCGAGAGAGTGAAGCTCGTAGTCACGCTGAGCGGCTATGTGCAGCAGCACCCGAAGAGTGGTCATCTTCGGGGTGGGAGAGAAGGTCTGAAAGTAGTCAACTCCCTGCCGCTGACTGAAGCCACGAGCAACGTACCGCGCCTTGAAGACAGGTGGAGAGCCCGGCGGCCGCTTCACCCTGAAGATCCACATGCCACTGACGATGTTCGCCCTAGGAGGGGGAACTGCGTCAACGTAGGTGCCTGTGGACTTCCAGGAAGCCATCTCTGCATCCATAGCTGCCTGCCACTGAGAGGAGTAGGGACCCTCTACGGCCTCCGCGTAAGAGCGCGGAGTCGGGATGTCTAGTGCATCCGGGTCTCCCTCAGGAGCAAGTAGTACAGACGCGAGATGAGGTGAAGCGGCCGCTAGACACTGTAACTCCTCCTGCCTGTCCTCTAGGACGTCCGTGCCAAGAGCACACTCACCTCCGACGGACGGAGGACAAACAGACGCAGACTCAGCAACAAGACTAGCAGCGTAGTCTACACGACAGCGAGCAGCAAAGTCGACGAGCTCAGGGACAAGAGCAGACGCAGCAGTGGACTCAAACGAGGGGTCAGTGAGGACAGTAGCAAGCAGACGCGTGACAGTAGGACTAGCAGCACGAAGGGAGTCCGACTCAGGGTCGGCAAGCGCAGGAAGAGAGGACTCAGGAGGAGAAGGCAAAGGGGCACGCAGAGGAGCAGTGGACGGACGCAAAGACATCCGGTGCGTGCCAGGGACAGGAGGAGGACGCTGACGCGAACTGCGACCACTAGCGCGAGCAGCACGAACAGGCGACGCGGGACGAGACGCAGGCTCACGACGCTCAGCAAGACCCCCAGTAGGACCAGTGTAAGGAGAGGGAGCAGGCAGTGGAGAGGACGGCTCCAACAGTGACTGCGACGGGACCGGCTGTGGACCCTCTACTGCAGGAGAAAGACCAAGAACCTGCTGTAGGAGCGGAACGAAGTACGGCCGAGGCCGCGCGGCAGCTCCAGACTCAGCAGGGACAGCACCAGCACCCTCAGCGACAGCACCAGCGCCACCCACACCTCTAGCAGCAGGACCAACAGCAGTAGTCTCAACACCAACACCCTCAGCAGCTCCAGCTCCAGTAGGACCCGCAGGCCCAGGAGCTCCGGGACCGGTAGCACCCGCACCCTCGACGGTCGAAGAAGCTCCAGCTCCAGCTCCAGCAGCACCCCCAGACTCAGCAGCACGCCTCCAGCGGCGAGCGAACCACTCGCGCAGCTCCTGTGGAGAGAGGGGCTCCCGGTGAGACGCAGCAGCAGGAGAAACCCCAGGCTCAGCAGCTCCAGACTCAGCACCCCCAGGCTCAGCAGCTCCCAGCTCAGCACCCCCAGGCTCAGCAGCTCCCGACCCAGCACCCCCAGAGCCAGCACCTCCAAGCACAGCACCCCCCAGCTCAGCACCCCCAGGCTCCGCACCCTCCGCAGTAGCACCCCCAGGCCCAGTACCCCCAGGCTCAGCACCCCCGCGCACAGCACCCCCAGAGTCAGCACCCCCAGGCTCAGCACCCGCAGCAGCACCAGAGTCACCAGTAACCTCGACCGGGTCAACGGCGTCTACCTGGGACACACCTGAGGGGGCAGGAACCTGAGGGGGGAGGGGGTCTACTGGGGGAGGAACCGGCACAAGGAAGTCCAGGGGAGGGGGGAGGGAAGGGGTGCGGTAGGGGAAGAGGCGGTAGAAGGGGACTGACTCATCGAACGTGACGTCCTGGGAGGACAGAACACGACGAGAGGAGGGGTGGTAGAACTGCCACCCTGGAGCGTCAGTGGGGAAGCCAAGGGAGACACAGGGAGCAGCACGAGGGGACAGTTTGTCCGCAGACAAGTCGCGGACAAATGCCCGAGATCCCCAGACACGGAACGCCGACGCATCGCCAACCTTCCCCGTCCACAGTAAGACTGGGGACATCGCGGGTCGAGAGACCCTGGGGTGAAGGTTGAGCTGATGTGCCGCGTACCTCACCGCAAACGGCCACAGAAAATGGGGGGCAGCCGCATGCATCATGGACGTACGAGCGACATCCATGACCATGCCAATGCGGCGCTCAGCAATCCCATTTTGCTGTGGAGAGTCCGGAAGCGTGAAGGTCTGGCGGATCCCCTGTGCACGACAGTAGTCTCGTAGAAGGCGAGAGGAGAACTCTCCGCCTCTGTCCGAGTGCAGGCGCAGAACAGGAAAGTCCGAGCCGAAGCTTTTAAAAGCTGGAGACGAGCCTCGCGGATCCAGTCGATCAGCACCTCAGTGACAGCACCCTTGCTGCGCAAGGGGAGGACTGTGGTGTAACGCGAGTAGTCGTCAACCACCAACAGGAAGTAGCGCTCGTGACCCTGCCCACGGACGGGGGCTGGGCCCCACACGTCCATGTGAAGCGTCTACAGAGGAGCCTCTGTCGGGGGGAACTGGGAGGAGTGAGGAGTAGCCCGGAGGCGACCCTCGACACAGGGGACACAGGAAGGTGCTGGCCCGGAGGGGAGGGGAGGGAGAGACAGGGGAAGACCAGAGACAAGGACACGGGAAGCCATGCTCCGAAGACGGGGCAAGGACGGGTGGCCAAGACGGTGGTGCCACAGGAGAGTCTCGTGAGACAGGAGGCGACAAGAACAGGGGGCAGACTCAGGACCTGACCGGGACGCAGCAGCAAGCACCTGACCTGACGCGGCTACCTCACCGGACGTAGGGACAGGAGGAGACGAAGTGGTCAGGGTGTAGAGACTCGACCCCGGCCGACGCGAGAAGGTGGCCAGGTGTCGGCCTGTGCGTGCGTCCGTGCAGTGGGTCACCCGCTGACTTGCAGGAGTGAACTGGTGAACCCCCGCATCCTGCAGGTCTGCACCACTCACCAAGTTCGTAGAGAACGAGGGAAGGTACAGACCAGACAGGGTGCCCGAAGGGGCAGCCGGACACGGGAGGACAGTGGAGAAGTTAGACAGGACAGGACCCCCAGAGGGGTCAGCAAGAGAGATCGCAACCGGCCGGCCAAGCGGCGTGAGGGTAGTGCGGTCTCGAAAGAAGGAGCGAGAAGCCCCGGAGTCAAGTGTGAAAGTGAGTGAGGACGAGGGCGACGCAGTACCTGAGAGCGCAGTCTCACCAGTACCTGAGAGCGCAGACGCACTGGCACCTAGAGCAACAGCCTCACAAGCACCTAGCGCAGAAGTACCAATGCCCGGGTCGGGCTGGAAACACCGGTAACCCTCATTCTCCTCACTATAAGTCACAGCATACATAGCAGCAAGGATAGCATCAAAATCAAGATCAAAGATCGCTACACCAGCCCTAAGAAGCTCATCCCAGCGAGGGATCTCACTAGCCCCGGGGAACTGCTGACGCCAAGCATCCGTCAGGCGGCCAAAGCAGCGCTGGGTGGGGTGGGCACCCCCACACTGCTCACCCGCGCGGTCGCCGGAATGGAGGACGTAGGTGCAAGGACCAGTACCCGCACCTCGCTGACGCTGAGTGTACCACTCACGGAGCTGCTGAGGCGGAGGGATGTCCCGCGAACGCTGCTGCTGCTGCTGCGAGCGCTGGCCACCACCACCGCCGCTCTGCTGTTGGGTACCACCCCGACCAGCTCCACCCCCTCCACCACCACCGCCTCCTCCGCCGCCTCCTCCGCCACCTCCTCCGCCGCCACCACCCCCGCCGCTGCCACCACCACCACCGCCGCCGCCACTACCGCCTCCTCCGCCGCTGCTGCCACCACCACCACCACCCCCGCCACCACTCCCGCCGCCACCCCCACTCCCTCCGTCGCCTCCGCCGCCACCTCCATCGCTCCCTCCAGCTCCACCCGCGCCCTTGCCCCCCTTGCCCTTGCTAGAGCGACGTCTCCCACTAGGGGCAGACGCCGCGCCGACCGACTCAAGACCAAGCAGGTCGGCAGCAGCAGCAGAGGCAACAGAGGGCAGCAAGGGGGAAGGAGAGCACCCCTCAAAGATGGGGGTGCGAGGGTCACCACGAGAAGCCCCTACAGCGACTATGCTCTTCTCACCTGAGAGGAGGGCCTTCTCGAGGAGGTCGACGGTGAGGGTGGTGGGACAGACTGCTAGAAAGTGGTCCCTGACTACGCGAAGGGAGTCAGGGAGGCGCGCGACTACGTAGTAGAGAGTGATGTACATGGGGGGGGGGTTCTTAGCGCAGGTTTCAGCAGGAAGGGCAGCGCGGTAGCGAGTGTCACTAGTGCGGAGGTGCGTAATGAGGTCAGCGACAGTGGGGAAGGCAGAGAGGTCAGGAAAGAGGTAGGGAAGCATGAGACGGCTCAGTGCAGCAGTGGCAGGGGAAGAGTAGCGCGCAACTACAGCGTCGTACAAGGTCTGAGCACTCTTGTACTGACTAAAGTGCGCACGCTCAGAGGTAGGGAGGTGGCAACACACAGCAAGACGTGCAGCAGCATCGCGGGTGGCCCACTGAGAGCGCACAATGGGATCAGCATCAGCAGCAGGGGCAGGAGAGGCGCCAGAGGTGAGGTCAAAGAGAGAAAGGCCGTCTGCCCTGTCGCACTGTAAGAACAGCTGCAGGTCGTCGACCCAAACCTCAAAATCAATGGCGCGACCCTCAGCGTCAAAGGCTAGGACACTAGGGGTAGCCATGACGACGACAGCGAAGCAGTGCAAGCAGTAGGGGAAGAGCATGCAGTGACAGTGGGACTGTGCTCACCAGGCAGGGCAGGTCGTGCAGCGCTGCAGAAAGGCGGCTCGGGTGCACAGCGGCTCGGCTCCCGGGCGGCTCGGCGGCAGGGCGGCTCGGGTGCAGGGCGGCTCGGCGACAGGGCGGCTCGGGCGCAGGGCGGCTCCGCTCCCGGGCGGCTCGGCTGCACTGCTGCCCGACTGCTGCAGGTGGGGTGGCGGGGCCGCTAGAGATACGAGGCGGGGCCGCGTGAGAGCCGGCGGTGGGGCCGCGGGAGAGCCGGGGCGGGGCCGCGTGAGAGCCGGGGCGGGGCCGCGTGAGAGCCGGGGCGGGGCCGCGTGAGAGCCGGGGCGGGGCCGCGACAGAGCTGGCGGCGGGGCCGCGTGAGGGCCGGCGGCGGGGCCGCGTGAGAGCCGGGGCGGGGCCGCTTCAGAGCCGGCGGCGGGGCCGCGTGAGAGCCGGGGCAGGGGCCGCGTCAGGGCCAGCGGCGGGGCCGTAAGAGAGCCGGCGGCGCGGCCGTGTAAGGGCCGGCGGCGGGGCCGCGTGAGAGCCGGGGCGGGGCCGCAAGAGAGCAGGGGCGGGGCCGCGAGAGAGTCGGGGCGGGGCCGCATGAGAGCCGGGGCGGGGCCGCTAGGAGCCGGGGCGGTGCCGCGTGAGAGCCGGCAGCGGGGCCGCGTCAGGGCCGGCTGCAGGGCCCCGTCAGAGTGGGCGGCGGGGCCGCGTCAGTGGTGGCGGCGAGGCCGCAAGGGAAATGGCGACCCGAGGGGTCGCTAAAAAAAATCGCGCCTCGGGGCGCGCTTCGGTGGGCCCTAAAAAAAAACGGTCCTTAGGAAGGACCCGCTCTATACCATGTGAAGGAAGTGAACAGAGATGAATGAACTAGCAGTGAAATGAGTACAAATAGTAAACCCTAGAATTGTGTACCCCCTATAGGCTAACCCACTGTAGCCTACACAAGCATAACATATATAATGTTTGACAGTACATCCCGACTTCTTGACGAAGGCGCTGCACTATCCAGCCTTCAACCAGTGCTCCGTCGCAATCGGCCAAGTGCGCCTGGCTGACACGGGCGACGACGTCGTAGGTGTCATGCCCGCTTGCATGACTGGTGCAGTGACCGGTGTGCTATGTGTTGGGTGCACGCCGACGAGCTATTCTCTGAGTGGTGCTTGTTATGTGATGCTATCATTTGCATTCACGTCTGTCTGCCTCCCATCATGTGTTCGTGCGTTGCATGTATGAAATGAGCGTGCGCAAGAATTTGTGTTTTCTGTGGTTTGGATTTTTCTGAGTGTGTGTGAATGTTATTTGGCTTGAGCAGATATCTGAAGTGACTCCTCCGCTCAAGAGCTTTCCGACGAACCAAGTATCGCTTCAATCGGAGCACGAACAAGAAAGTTACGAACGTTGGAGTTCGTATGCTTTTGATATTTGGTTGTGGTGACTATGGGAAGTTGTGGGGTTGACTCAATATGGGGTACAGACTTTTGGGGGTTGGGAAATTCGTCACTACTACTATAGTTGCTGCTAATTGGTTGGGAGAAACCAAACCAGGTTGGCAAGTGTGGCCAAGTTGGGTTGAGGTGAATTGTGGAGGTTGGGAAAGTGACAAAAGTGAAAGTGGGGTTGCCTATGGAGAAGGGAATTGTGTGGCATGGGGTTTCCTTGGTTGGGAACTCTCTTGTGACCTTCCCTCTCGTCCTCCTCATCCCATCCTACCTGGTTTAGTGCTACTCTAACTTCCTTGTGTGGGAATTGTGAACTTGTGAAACTATTGTGAGTGAATTAAGTTTCTATGTGGCAGCATACCCCCTGGTGCGCCGAGAAGCATAACTCGAGCTTTACTCCACCTTTCGATACGATTCAAATTGGGAATGATAGCCACAGACAAATGCTAGAACATACTTGAGTTTGAGACGATTCTAACGGTGCACTTTTCAACGACAACGTTTCTTGTGAAGTCGCGGTTTCTGTCCATAATTTCAAGCCAACGATTTTGAGAAATTTAGGCTCCTAATCTTCACAGACTCGATCCTTAATCCCTTCAAGTGGTATCAGAGCTGATTAAGGACCTTGTGGGGAGTCTACTGAAGTGTGAAGACCCTCCTAGACCCACCATGGCCTGTGGGCGTGCCTAAGTGGAGTTCTGGAGGTTGGATATGACTTCCGCTAAGGGGAAACTCTGCCGAAATTTCGTTGACGCCGACACTTGTGAAATTATTGTGGGACTTTGGTGTGGACAGCAAAGGGGGAGCTGAAATTGTGATTGGGAGCAGAGAAGATGAGTCAAGGAAGTGGAGATGCAGTTGAGAAGAGGAGTGAACCGCCACCATCCAAGATTGAAGCTTTGGATGGCTCCAACTATGAGGAATGGAGCGGGCGGATGCGGAGCGCCTTCAAGCGCTACAAGCTGCTGAAAATTGCAATGGGAGAGGAGAAGATGCCGGGGGAAGGAGATGCCCGCGATCGGTGGATTGAGAAGAGCGCGGTGCTGTACGACCTCATCCTCCAATCGGTCAACAACGACATGTTCCAGCACATCAAGGATTTGGTGGAGTTGGATGATTCCGGACCGAAGGCATGGAAGCTGCTACGCGATGTGATTCAGCCCAACACGCTGCCGATGGTGATTGTGTTGGAGAAGGAGTTGGCTACCCTCTCCATGAAACCGGGAGATGATGTGAAACCGGTCCTTGACAAGATCAAGGACACCTATGCGAGGATGGCAGCGGTGGGCAGCCAAGTGTCGCAGATGCAACAGTGCACCAAGATCATCTCGGTGCTCGAAAACTCGTGGGACAACCTCATCCCCACCCTCAACGTTCAGCAGGACAAATGGACGCCTGAGTGGCTACGGCACCAGATCCTGCAGAAGGACTTCCGCAGGCGTCACACTGGAGGTGGTGCTGCCAACAAAACTGCTGAGGGGTATGGAGTTGTAGGAGGCAGAAGAGGAAGAGGGGGAGGGAGAGGCCGAGGCCGTGGGAGAGGCTTTGGCAGAGGAAGAGGCCGAGGTGACTACAACGAGGGGCATGGAAGCTCTGGTAGCAGGGGGAGCACCCGAATGGAGGGTGCGTGCTGGTACTGCAAGAAGGCTAGACACCCATGGTTCAAGGGTTCCAGCCGGCCTGAAGGATGGGCGCCTCCAGGCATGAAGCCGCCAAGTGGTGAACGTGCACGAGGTGGCGCTGTGCAAGGTTCAGGTGCACAAGGTGATGGTGCACAAGGTAAAGCTGACCCCTGGGATGTTCCTCATGGTTGAGGATGTGCAAGGGAGTGGGGGTGATGTGGGTTCAGTAGGGAAGGTTGTGATGCACCCCCTCACTCACTTGGTGATCGATTCAGGTTGCACGAGTCATATGACCCCACGGGCAGATTTGCTTGATGAGGTAAAACCTCCTGGGAAGATCAAGTTTGTGGCTGCCGTTTCAAATGCTTTGCTCCCTGTGATTGGTGTTGGGAATGCCAAGGTGATGGGAGCCAATGGAGAGCTTGTGGGGCTTGGGAATGTGCTGTTGGTTGAAGGTTTGTCCGCTAACCTTCTTTCTGTGCGCCGGCTGCAGAAGAGCAAGGCTGAAGTTACCTTCGGCCCAACCAGCTGCCGTGCAAAGCTTGGGAAGTTGCTGCTGTGGAACTTGGAGGAGAAGAGCAGCTGCATCAAGGACCTATGGCAGCTGCCCATCATCCCTTGGAAGGGGAAACCACCAGCAACGGCAAAGGCAGCGGCAGCGGCTAAAGCAACTGCGGGAGGAGAGGAGACTACACCAACTGCAGGGGCCCTGGATGCAGTCAAGAAGGTGCAGTAGTCACAGCAACCACATGATGAGGTGCTTGCTGGTGTGGATCCGACAGCTGCATGGGCAAAGGCTTCATCTGGGAGTGGTGAGGCCAATTGGGAGACGTGGCATGAGAGGCTGTGCCATGTGAACATTCCTATGCTGCAGAAGTTGGTAAAGGATGGGTGCTTGAAGGGGCTGGAGGTGAAGGGGGGAGCAAAGGAGATTGGGAGCTGCCCTACATGCCTTGAGACCAAATTCACAAAGTTTCCCTTGAGCAGCAGCACAGGACCAGCCAAGGCACCACTTGCACTAGTGCACATGGATGTGGTGGGCCCCACGAGGGCCCTTTCTCTCTCGGGCAGTCGCTACTTCTTGACGATTGTGGACGACCACACGCGTGCGGTGTGGGTGTACCCTTTGAAGACTAAGGGGGAGGTGGCAGCGGCTGTTCTCAAGGAGTGGATGCCAAGAGCTCAAAGGGAGAGCGGACATAAGGTGAAGGTGATTCGCACCGACAATGGGGGAGAATTCATTGGCGCTGATTTTGAGGCGGTGCTAAAGAAGAAGGGGATCCAGCATCAGCTCACAGTGCCCTACAACCCTCAGCAGAACGGCGTGGCTGAGCGGTTCAACCGGACCCTGCAGGAAGGTGCTCGCACACTCCTTGGGCGTGCAGGGCTGCCGGATCCGTTTTGGGTGACTGCACTGCGGCAGGTCGCCCTTGTGAAGAACAGGGTGCTGGCAACTGTGGGGGACAAGCAGTGGGTCCCCTACACCAAGTGGTATGGGAGTGCACCAACAATCAACATGCTGAGAGCCTTTGGGTGCATGGTGGTGTTTCATGTGCCTAAGGAGAAGAGGGGAAAGTTGGAGGCTTCTGGGAGATGGGGTGTGCACTTGGGGCTTGCTAAGGATCACAAGGGCTGGCTGATTTGGGACTTGACCAGCCAGCAGCTGACTGTGTCAAGGGATGTGAAATTCCTTGAATCCTTGTACTATAAGGAGTGGAAGCAGCAGCAGCAGAAGCTTCCTACTACACCGCTGATCTTTGAGGCCGACGAGGTGCAGCGGCCTTCGAGGCAAGTGCAGGTCACTATCTCAGAGGAGGAGATTTCTGGGGTGACTGAGGATGGGGGAGAACCTGAGGTGGAGGAGCAGCAGCAGCAGCAAGGTGCTCCACAAGGTGCCGCACGTCCGACTGACCATCCTAGGAGGGATGTGCGCCCTCCTAATAGGCTGACCTATCCTAGTTTTGGCAAGCCAAGTGTGGTATCAGCTGGGAGTGTGACCGAGCAGATTGATGGGGATGCGATAGCCTACTGCTATGGGGCTACATTGAGAGGGTATGGAGCTTAACACCATGAGACAGAGGCTGCAGAAGGGTGCTTTAGAATTGGGCATAACAGAGATTTTTGACTGTTCGTTGGGATGAGTGACGGAAGAACATTGGAAGGGAATGACGATTGCTGGGATGAGTGTGCATTGAGGGTGCATGCTTGAACTATGGCATGTCGGATGATGGTAGGCAGCCAGAGGGGGAGTTTGTTATGTGATGCTATCATTTGCATTCACGTCTGTCTGCCTCCCATCATGTGTTCGTGCGTTGCATGTATGAAATGAGCGTGCGCAAGAATTTGTGTTTTCTGTGGTTTGGATTTTTCTGAGTGTGTGTGAATGTTATTTGGCTTGAGCAGATATCTGAAGTGACTCCTCCGCTCAAGAGCTTTCCGACGAACCAAGTATCGCTTCAATCGGAGCACGAACAAGAAAGTTACGAACGTTGGAGTTCGTATGCTTTTGATATTTGGTTGTGGTGACTATGGGAAGTTGTGGGGTTGACTCAATATGGGGTACAGCCTTTGGGGGCTGGGAAATTCGTCACTACTACTATAGTTGCTGCTAATTGGTTGGGAGAAACCAAACCAGGTTGGCAAGTGTGGCCAAGTTGGGTTGAGGTGAATTGTGGAGGTTGGGAAAGTGACAAAAGTGAAAGTGGGGTTGCCTATGGAGAAGGGAATTGTGTGGCATGGGGTTTCCTTGGTTGGGAACTCTCTTGGGACCTTCCCTCTCGTCCTCCTCATCCCATCCTACCTGGTTTAGTGCTACTCTAACTTCCTTGTGTGGGAATTGTGAACTTGTGAAACTATTGTGAGTGAATTAAGTTTCTATGTGGCAGCATACCCCCTGGTGCGCCGAGAAGCATAACTCGAGATTTACTCCACCTTTCGATACGATTCAAACTGGGAATGATAGCCACAGACAAATGCTATAACATACTTGAGTTTGAGACGATTCTAACGGTGCACTTTTCGTCGACAACGTTTCTTGTGAAGTCGCGGTTTCTGTCCATAATTTCAAACCAACGATTTTGAGAAATTTAGGCTCCTAATCTTCACAGACTCGATCCTTAATCCCTTCAGTGCTATCGTGTGGACTAGGGAGGTCCAAGCGTGAACGCGGCAGGGGAGTGTCAACGGGAGTTGTGTTTGGGCCCCGTACTCGCTTGGATGGTGCCGACTTCCTTGTCGGGTGTGAAGTGCAGATCTGTAGTAGTGGACGAGCTGGTCAACGGGCCTGTTCGACCTGCACGGGAGCCACTGCAAGGGCGCCAACTTTGAGAGGGCGCCTGTTGTATGCACGTCAGTATGCGTGCATGTCATCCTAACGTCCTGCTGTGTGCTCGTGCAATTCATGCTTGCGTCATTTGTATGAGCATAAATCATTATGCATGGCTGTTTGATTTTATCACCTCTGTGTTTTTCTCCAAGTCTAAATGCTTGATCGCGCAGGAGAAATTCAGAGCTTTCCAACGATACCAAGATCGCCTTATTCCGACAAAGATCGCCCAAGCTACAAGATTTCCAAGATTTGGGAATTCTATCTTGATTTGGGATATTAAGTAAATTGGGCGATTATTGGGACATGACTATAAGGTATCTTTGATTGGATGGTTAGGAAGGCAACTTTGACTTTTGGATTGGGGTGGCTAGAAGTTTCTAGCATGGGTTGCAAATGTTGCAACACCTAGGCAAAATCCAATTGGATTGGATTTTGCATGTGACACTACAAGGATCTCATCATGAGGGTTGCATCTTTGATGCTAGAGAAGTTCCCACCATCCTTCCCAAGCATTTGGAGAGCCTTCACTCACAAATTTCTCTTGAAATCCCCCAACTCCTTATTCTATGCTTAATGTTTATACTTCATCCTTTCTAGTGAAAGCAATAGCTATACATTTTCAGCTGGTTCTCGCTCCCTAGACTATGAAATCAAGTGATTCAACTTGCTAATGGTAGCTAAAACCAGTGCGCGCAATCCTACTGAGCGGATTTGCGTTTAGTTGAGATTTGAAATTGTCGTAAGTCTTCAAAGTGACCGGATCCTAAGCAACAAGTGGTATCAGAGCTGGTGATCGATTTTGAAGCGACGAATCGTCATTGATTCTCAACCAATTTTGATGAATGAGACCATGTTATTGTAGCTTTGCTCGCGATATTTCTATTGGTGGTCGAATCGCGTCCTAGTTCGAAGTTTGCTAGCCGCGACAGCGTTTTTCGTAAAAGCAAAATTTCTAGCAGAATTTTGTCCAAGGGTTTTTTCTCAAGATTGCACTGTGCCTAAGGCCTTGTGATGGCTGAGATGGACTCCAGAGGTGCTAATGATGAGATGGATGGGAGTGGAGAGGCTGGAGGGCGAGGGAAAGTAGTTGGTGGTAGAGTGGGAACTCACCAACCAACTACCCCTGTGCTACCCTCTTCCACTACACCATCTCCTACATCTGTGGATCCTATGAAAGTCTTCTCTATTAAGAAGTTCATGGGGGAGGATTATGAGCACTGGAGCTTCCGTATGAGGCTCATGTTTATCCAATACAAGTTATTGGATGTGGTGGAAGGAAAGGAATAGATGCCAGAGGCCATGGACTTGAAAGGAGCATGGATAAAGCGCTCATTTGATGCATACATGCTCATGGTCCAAGCGGTTGGTGGATACCAACTTGACCATATCAAAGGCCTATTGGGTGATCCAGAGTGTGGACCCAAGGCATGGAGGAAACTCCTTGATGTGCACTCTCAAACACATGCTACGGGCATTGTGCTACTTGTGCGGCGATTGCGCGACATCAAATTTGTTGATGGAGAGCCAATGCAGCCCGTGTTGGATGAGATGCGAGTCATCTTCACGAAGCTCAAGAGTGGTGGCGTTGTCTACCCTAAGCTTGTTCAGTGCGTGGAGATAGTGATCCGACTTCCAGAGTCGTGGTCTGCCCTAGCCATCAACCTCAACTCCCAGCAACCACAATGGAGTGTGGATTAAATTCGTGCGCGAATCCTTGAAGAGGATTTGAGGTGCCGAAGTGTAGAGCACTTAGGGGACGGTGCTGGTTAGGGGAGGTGGGAAGAGCGGCTTCAAAAAGAAGTGGAAGGGCAAAAAGAATGAGAATTCCCGAGAGGAGAGTGGCGGAGGCCAAGGGGACGTGTGCTTCTATTAAAAGAAGCGCGGCCATCGTTGGAGAAAATGCTACCAACGGCCCCAAGATTGGACCCCGCCTTCCGCAAGCAACCAGCATGGTGGCAAGAGGAGTGGGGGAGTCATGGGAGCTAGTGGAGAGGAGAAGGATGACGAGAAGGGTGGCAAACATGAAGAGCGGAAGGTCGGGTTCTTCTTCTTTGTGAAAGAAGGAATGACTGACCCCGCTATGGCTGCCAAGGTTCTCCTTCATCCCCTTGGGTGATTGACTCTTATCACCCATTGGGTGATTGACTCTAGGAGCTCCTGGGATATGACTCCTCGTGCCAATCTTCTTGATGAGACCCAGCCCGCACCGATCTCTACAGTCACATCTGCGACTGGCTCCAAGCCCAAAGTCATAGGCATGGGATGCGCCAAGTTCATGGGAGCGGATGGTGAGCTTGTGGGATTGAAGAACGTGCTATTCGTGCTGGACTTGTGCGCAAACCTGATCTCGACTAGCCGATTGGGAGACGCAGGTGTGAATACCGAGACCATTGGCTCGGAGTACTATCGTGCATACAAGGATACGCGCCTTATTTGGGACCTGCAGCATAAGGGAGATGTCCACAAGTGCATGTTGCAGATTCGGTTCTCCCTTAGCACAAATCAGGTAACACGGCTGCCGTGGCTTCAATGGAGGAGCAATATTGTGTGCAAAGTGAGGAGCTGATTGGCGCAAGCGCAGCCGTAAAGGCGTCAGCTACATCAGGCCAAGCGGATTGGGAGACTTGGCACCGGCGACTTGCACATGTGGCTCTCTCCACTTTGGAGTTGATGCACAAGGAGAAGTGCGTACATAGCCTGCAAGTGCATGGTGATGGCGCTGCCTTTGGCGGACAAGTTCATGCAATTCCCGTTCCCACGTGCAGAGGGATCAGCGAAGGCACCATTGGATGTGGTGCACATGGACCTTGTAGGTCCTATGAGGACAGAGGGGACTGGGGGAGCATTGTACTTCCTCACCATGGTGGACGAATGGAGTCGATTCACATGGGCTCGTCCCTTGTCCAAAAAGAGTGACACCGTTGCAGCAATCAAAGAGGATTGGCTGTCGATTGTAGAGCGTCAGTCTATGAGTCTGGTGAAGGTGCTGAGGAGTGACCATGGTGGTGAGTTCCTTGGAATTGATTTCACCAAGTTTCTCAAAGGGAACGGCATCCGGCACCAGCTGACCTGCCCTGGAACACCGCAGCAAAACGGCATTGCCGAGCGTGCCAACCGGACCATTGGCGAGGCTGCCAAGACCTTGTTGGGGGCTGCAAGTTCTGGCCTGACGTTGTCTGCCATGTCATTACGGTCAAGAACAGAGTCTTGACTCATGTTGGTGAGAAGCACTAGGTGCCGTATGAGCGTTGGCTTGGCAAGAGGCCAACCGTTGACAAGCTGCGTGTGTGGGGCTGCATGGGTCTTGTGATGGTGCCTAAGGACCAGAGGCACAAGCTGGAAGTAGCTGCTGTGTGGGCTGTCCATCTTGGGATGGCGTCTGACTTGAAGGGGTGGCTAATGTGGGAACCCAAGAGCAAGAAGACGCTGGTCAGTCGTGACATCAAATTTGTGGAGGACGTCATGTACAAGGACTGGCAGCAGCAGCAGCAAGTGCAGATAGGCCTGAGTCTGCAGGAGATTGAGCGGTCCGCGGTGGAGGAAATTCAACTGCATCTCGAAGATCTCCCTGGGTCAGAGCGGACCAGTAACCACAGCGGCGGTGGCGATCAGCAAGTTGCTGGTCCTGTTGCAGAGGATGGGTTGGAAGATGAGTCAGTGCGTGTGGACTCACCATCCTAGACTGACCTTGCTGTACAAGCCAAGGTCACAAAGGGAGTGTGCAGAAAAGAGCTTCACTACTTGGGCAGCAAGCTGCTACCCGCGAGAAAAGAGTGGCAGCACCACTTTCAAGGCTGAAGTACAGCCGTTTGGGAGGAACCAAGCAAGGTGCCATGGCGGTTCAGGCTGATGAGGGAGATGATGAAGAAATGGCCTTTTGATTCTTCACACCCTTGCCTGGAGAACCGGCCACACTGGAGGAGGCACTCAATGGACCCCAGAAAGAAGAGTGGAAGGCTGCCATGGATGCGGAGTTTAATAGTCTCATTGAGAATGGGACTTGGGAGCTTGTTGAGCTACCCAAAGGGCGACGGCCCATCAGCAGCAAGTGGGTCTTCAAAGTCAAGACGGATGGTGATGGAGCACTAGAGAAGTTCAAGAGCCGCATAGTTGCCAAAGGGTTTCAGCAGAAAGAAAAGATCGACTTTGGTGCGATCTTTGCTCCTGCGGCTAGGCCAGTAACATTGAAGACTTTGCTGGCTGGCGCAGCGGTGAAAGGATGGCATGTGAAGCAGGTGGATATCACCACTGCATTCCTCAATGGAATACTACTGGAGGTTATCCACATGAAGCAGCCTAACGGCTATGATGATGGTACTGGCCGGGTGTGCAAGCTTAAGAAGGCTATCTATGGCCTTACGCAAGCACCTAGGTGCTGGTACGAAAAGCTCGAGGAAGTGCTGCTGGCTGGAGGCTTCAAAACATCCCAAGCTGGAGGCTTCCCAAACAGCTTGTTCGTGCTCGGAGAGGGGGAGCAGCAACTCTTGCTACTGGTGTATGTCGATGACATACTTGCTGTTCTCACCTTCCATGGAGCAGATTGAAAGAACTAAGAAGTTGCTGATGGACAGTTTCAAATGCAAGATGCTTGGGGATGTCCATTACTACTGGGGGCTGCAGATTGAGCGAGATGCCGAGAGGAAGTGGCTGAAAATGCAACAGTCACACTACATCTCTGGTGTGATGGAGCGTTATGGTGTGACTGGGGGTCGCACTGTGATGACGCCATTTTCTGCAGGCTACAAGCTACACAAGGCAGCTGAGGATGATGATGTGCTCAAGGATGAGCTGCAGAATGAGTACCAGTCACTCATTGGGAGTGTGATATATGCAGCTGTGCATACGCAACCCGATGCTTCATTTGGAGTGGGGCAGCTGGCCAGAGTTGCACAGCAACCCACTGAGGAGCATTTGGAGGTGGATAAGCGCATGGTGCGCTACCTCAAATCTACTGCATCTGCTGGTGTTCAGTTTTCAGCTGGAGGGCAGCTGAAGCAACCTGGAGCAGATGGGATCATGCCTAGAACCTTGAAGCTGTCTTGCTTCACCGATGCTACATGGGCCTCGGAGGATGAGGATCAATCATCCGTGGGTGGCTATGTGTGCATGGTCGAGTAGATGTGGTCGTTGACTTGGGTGGTCGACGGGCACGTGGAAGAGCAGCTGGTCAACGTGGTAGCCCGGTCGACCAGATTACCGAGATGACGAGGTTCTGCAGAGGTGTGCGATGGTTGCCCAGGTGGTAGTGGCGAGATCGACCTTGGTGGCGGTATCCCGAGATTGACGTGGCTGATCAGGTCTAGTCGTCGGCACGAGGATGATCTGGTATGCGTGCTGTGCAAGTGACAAGGTACGGCATGCCAATCATCTGTGAGCACCTGCAAAGCGGGTGCGCTGCTGTCCTGCGGGTGCAATGCTGTGCAGGCGACTTTCTGCACCATTGGCACATCGTCTATCAACGGGAGTTGTGTGTTGGCCCATCCTCGCTTGGGCGGAGCCGACTTCTTGGTCGGGTGCGCGGGGAGCAGCCGACTTGTAGCAGTGGGCGAGCTGGTTGACGAGGAGGTCGACTTGCAGGGGAGCAACTGCATGGGCGCCGACTTCAGGGTGGCGTCGACTTCAGGGAGGTCGACCTGCGGAGGGCGTCAACTTGGTGACGCCAATTTAGGGTAGCCGACTTGGGTGGTCGGCTGACAGGCTGCTGGTCGGCCTGGTGGTTGGTCGACCAGGCGTGATGTCGACCTGGTGGTCGACCTGACCTGGTGGTCGACGGAGAAGGGGCCGGCGTCGACCACGACTCAGGACGCCGAGCAGCTGAGCGTCGAGTAGTAAGGCATCAACTTGGTGACGCCGACTTCGGGTAGCCGACTTGGGTAGTCGGCTGACAACCGTGCTGGTCCACGTGGAGCTGGTCGACTAGGAGTGATGTCGACCTGGAGTTGGTCGACCAGGAGCGTAGTCGACCTGATGAGGTTGACTTGGGGTGGTCGTTGACTTGGGAGGTCGACGGGCACATACAGGAGCAGCTGGTCGACGTGGTTGCCTAGTTGACCAGGTTACCTGGGTGAGGAGGTTCTGCGGGGGAGTGCGACGGTCGCCCAGGCAAAGTTGGTGAGTCCGACCTCGGTGGTGGTATCCCGAGGTCGACGTGGCTGATCAGAGGTAGTCGTCAACGCTAGGTTGACTTGGAGTGTGCGCTGTGCAGGTGACAAGGCTCCGCACGCCAATCATCTACCAGAACATACGAAGCTGGTGCGATGCTGTTCTGCGGGAGCAACGCTGGCACGCTGTCAACCTGCAACGTTGGCATGCCGTCGACTTTGCACTGCTAGAGCGCGGTCGACCAAGTGGTGCTGGAACGCGGTCAACCATGCTGTGCTGGTGTCAAACATTCATGCTATAGTCTTTGTAGGCTGTAGTGGGGTAGACAGTATTGGGTACGGTTTCCTAGGGTTATATATTTGTACCCAACTCATTTCCTAGTCAATCATTCATTGTTGTTTCACATGGTATAGAGCAGGTTCCCTAGTGGGAACGTTTCCTAGGGCCCACCACTGAAACGATTTTTTTTTTATAACTGCCCAGAGCGCGCTTCGCGCCTGCCCTAGTCACGCCCCGTGCGCCTGCACTCCCGTCGCGTCCCCTGCCCTTAGCGGCCCGTCGCGCCCTCTTAAGGCCCCTTCGCGGCCCCTCTCACGGCCCTTCGCGGCCCCTTCGCAGCCCCTTCGCGGCCCTTCGTGGCCCCTCTCACGGCCCTTCGCAGCCCCTTCGCGGCCCCTCGCGGCCCCTTCTCGGCCCCTTCGACGCCCTTCGCGGCCCCTTCTCGGCCCCTTCACCGCCCTTCGTGGCCCCCTTCGCGGCCCCTCCGCGGCTCCTTCACGGCCCCTCCTCGGCCCCTTTGCGGCTCGTCGCGGCCCCTTAGCGGCCCCTCCCCGGCTCTTCACGGCCCTCCTGCCCCGTTGTCGCCGCCCCAAAAGCAACTGCCGTCGCACCTGCTGCCGCTGCTGCTTCCTCCACGGCCCCTCCACGACCGGTCGCCGCCGCCGCTGCTGTCGTGACAGCCGCCGCCGCTCCTGCTGAGGCAACCGCCGCGGCCACTGCTGTGACAGCCGCCGACGCCGTCCGGGCCCTACCCTGCAGCCGAGGCGCGGCCCTCCTCTGCCGCCCTGTCGCGGCCCTGCTCCTGCCGGCGCACCTTAGCCTTGCCCCACCGCTTGCGGACCTCTACTCACCCGCCCCTGGTAAGAGCACCGCCGAGCCTCGCCCCTCCTGCTGCTGCTGCTGATGTCATGGCTACCCCCAATGTTCTCACCTTTGATGCTGAGGGTCGGGCTGTCGACTTTGAGGTCTGGGTCGATGATCTGCAGCCTTTCCCGCAGTGAGATAGGAAAGATGGTCTTTCACGGTTCGATCTCACGTCTGGCGCCTGTGCTACCCCTGCTGCTGATACTGACAGTACTGTTCGCTCACAGTGGGCCACTCGCGATGCTGCTGCCCGTCTTGCTGTGCGTAGTCACCTGCCGTCCACTGAGCGCGCGCAATTTAGTCAGTACAAGAGTGCTATGACCTTGTACGACGCTGTAGTTGCACGCTACTCCTCCCCTGCCACTGCTGCCCTTAGTCGCCTCATGCTGCCGTACCTGTTCCCTGACCTCGCCGCCTTTGCCACAGTCGCTGATCTCATTACGCACCTCCGCACTAGTGACATGCGCTACCGTGCTGCGCTTCCTGCTGAGTTTTGCGCCAAGACCCCCCCCCCTCCTATGTACATCACCCTCTAATACCTAGTCACCCAGTTCCCTGACTCCCTTCGCCCGGTCAGGGACCACTTCCTCTCTGTTTGCCCCTCCACTCTCACCATTGACCTCCTCAAGGAGCGCCTCCTGGCAGCTGAGAAGAGTATAGTCGCTGTAGGAGCCTCTCGTGGTGACCCTCGTGCTCCCTTCTTTGAGGGGTGCTCCCCCTCCCCCCTTTTGCCCTCTTTTGCCTCTGCTGATGCGGTCGACCTTGTTGGCGCTGAGTCGGTCGGCGCTGCGTCTGCCCCTAGCGGGAGACGCCACAACGGCAAGGGCAAGGGGGGCAAGGGCGCTGGAGGAGCTGGCGGGGGCGGTGGAGGTGGCGGTGGAGGTGGCGGTGGAGGCGGCGGAGGGGGTGGGGGTGGCGGTGGGAGTGGTGGCGGCGGTGGGGGCTTCCGTGGCGGCCGTGGAGGTGGAGGCGGCGGCGGCAGTGGCGGTGGGAGCGGAGGAGGCGGTGGTGGCGGCGGTGGCGGCGGCGGTGGTGGAGCTGGTCGGGGTAGCTCTGTGCAGCGGGGCGGCTTCGGTGGTGGTCAGCACCAGCAGCAGCAGCGCACTTGTGAGACCCCGCCCCCCCAGCAGCTTCGTGAGTGGTACGTTGCGCGCCAGCGGGGTGGGGTTCCTGGTCCCTGTGCCTACGTCCTGTGTACCGGCGACCGCACTGGTGAGCCGTGCGGTGACCCGCACACCACCCAGCGCTGCTTCGGCCGCCTGACGAACGCGTGGCGTCTCCAGTTTCCTGACGCCACTGAGATCCCCCGCTGGGGAGAGCTGCTTAGGTCGGGGGTTGCTATCTTTGATTTGGATTATGATGCTATTCTTGCTACCATGTATGTTGTGTCTACTAGTGATGAGGGTGACTGTTACCTGTGTGTTCCGCTTCACCCGGGCATTGAGGATGCTGCTCTAGGTGCTGGTGAGGCTGCTGCTCTAGGTGCTAGTGTTTCTGCTGCCCCATGTGGTGGTGAGCCTGCTCTCTCAGGTACCACGTCGGCTCAGGCCTTGACTCGGGTGCTTCCCGTTCCTTCTTTCGATACCGCACCACACTCACGTCGCTTAGTCAACCGCTTGCAGTCTTGCTGGCATACCCCTCTGGGGGTCTTGTCCTTGCCCACTTCTCCACTGTCTTACCGTGTCCGGCGGCCCCTTCTGGCACCCTGTCAAGTCTTTACCTCCCCTCGTTCTCTACAAACCTGGTGAGTGGTACTGACCTACAGGATGGGGGGGTTGACCACTTCACTCCTGCGAGTCAGCGAGTGACCCACTGTACGTGTGCTCAGACGGGCCGACACTTGGCCACGTTTACCTGCCAGCCGGGGTCGAGCCTGTACACACTGACCACTTAGTCTCCTCCGGCTGCTTAGTCAGGTCAGGTAGCTGCGTCGGGTCAGGTGTTTGCTGCAGCGTCCAGGTCTGGTCCTGAGTCTGCCCCCTGCTCGTGTCGTCACCTGTCTTACCAGACTCTCCTCTGGCACCACCGCCTTGGTCACCCCTCCCTGCCTCGTCTCCGAGGCATGGCCTCTCCTTTCCTTGTCTCTGGTCTCCCCCGGTCTCTCCCTCCTCTTCCTCTAGGGCCTGCCCCTACCTGCGCTCCCTGCGTCGAGGGGCGGCAGCGCGCCACTCCTCACTCCTCCGAGTTTCCTCCGATAGAGGCTCCGCTGCAGACTCTCCACATGGACGTGTGGGGCCCAGCCCGCGTCCGTGGGCAGGGGCACGAGCGGTACTTCCTGCTGGTGGTTGACTACTACTCGCGTTACACCACAGTCTTCCCCTTGCGCAGCAAGGGTGAGGTCAATGAGGTGTTGATCGACTAGATCCGCGCAGCTCGTCTCCAGCTCAGAGAGAGTTTCGGCTCGGACTTTCCTGTTCTGCGTCTGCACTCCGACAGAGGCGGAGAGTTTTCCTCTAACCTTCTGCGGGCCTTCTGTCGTGCACAGGGCATCCGCTAGATGTTCACGCTTCCGGCCTGTCCACAGCAAAATGGGATTACTGAGCCCCGCATTGGCATGGTCATGGACGTCGCTCGTACGTCCATGATCCATGCGGTTGCTTCCCATTTTCTGTGGCCGTTCGCGGTTCAGTACGCGGCGCATCAGATCAACCTTCAGCCCCGGGTCTCCTTGCCTGAGACCTCCCCTACTCTGCACTGGACGGGGAAGGTTGGCAATGCGTCTGCGTTCCGTGTCTGGGGATCTCGGGCTTTGGTCTGCGACTTGTCTGCGGACAAGCTGTCCCCCCGCACTGTTCCCTGGGTCTTCCTTCGCTTCCCCCCTGACGCGCCTGGTTGGCAGTTTGACCACCCCACCTCGAGCCGTGTTCTGTCCTCCCAAGACATCACGTTTGACGACTCGGTTCCTTATTACCGTCTCTTCCCCTACCGCACTACCCCCCTCCCCCCGCCGCCGCTCTTCCTCGCGCCATGTCCTCCCCCGGTAGACCCCCTTCCCCCTCGGGGTCCTGCCCCCTCAGATGTGTCCCAGGTAGACGCAATCGAGCCTGTCGAGGTAGCTGTTGACTCTGGTGCTGCTGGGGGAGATGAGCGTGCGGGTGCGGAGTCTGGGGGTGCTGAGCCTAGGGGTGCTGAGTCTGGGGGTGCTGAGCCTTGGGGTGCTGAGTGAGAAAACTGAAACGAGAATGGCTGCACTAAGGAATGAAAGTGGTACAAAAATGCAACCCTAGGTATGTGTACCCCATATAGGCTACCCAACTACAGCCTACACAACATTATAATTTGACACACCCCCATAGGCAAAGTGGGGGAGAACAAGGGGTCACAAGACCAGTCAAATAAGCAAAGCAAAGCTCAGGGTGGATCACAAACTCACCACACATTCCGAGCACACGTTCAAGGCCAGAAGGTCAGTTCACATGCAGGAGCACATATATATATAAAAGGCTAAACAAGCAAGAGCAGGAGTATATATATGTGACAGTATAAGCAAGGTCAAGAAGTGAGCAAGTGAGGCAAGACAGGCACAAGACCAAGCTGAGTACAGATTCGCTGATGATCACAAGGCGCAAGTGCCTTAGTGAATATATTAGTAGTGTTGGCCTCAGAGGCCACGTACGCAAGTCGCAACTGACCACGCTGCTGCAGCTCACGAGCAAGAAAGTAGCGGAGAGCAAAATGATTCGTTCTGAGCTCCAGGCGCTGCTCCCGACACAAGGCCAGCATGGCCTTGTTGTCTACGTACAGCACTGGAGGAGAACGAGGCGGCTCTCCGAGGTCAGTCAGCAGGTAGGTGAGCCAGCGAAGCTCCTAAGCAGCCATGGCTCATGCGTAGATCTCAGCCTCACAACTGGAGCCGAGAACAGAAGACGAGCGAGTAGCCCGCCACGAAACAGAGCCAGAACCAAGGCTGAAGGTGTAACACTGTGACGACCACAGTGTATCCTGGTCGTCAGCCCAAGAAGCGTCTGCGTGCCTAGTGAGGACCACTGGACTCTGCCCTCCAAGCACTAGCCCCATGCCCGACGTACTGCACAAGTAGCGCAACACCCTCTTCGCTGCAGCCATGTGCTCCGGTCTGTGTCTCCCAGGAGCAACATAGCGTGCAAGAATGCTAAGAGGGTATGCAAGGTCAGGTCGTGTGCAGGTCATCAGATACATGAGGCAGCCAACAAGCTCTTGGTACGGGCCACTCGACTCTACGGACTCATCCGAAGGCAGAGCTGAGAGCGAGTGGCGAGTAGGCAGAGGAGTAGCCTGAGGCGAGGAGTACGTGAAGCCGAAGCGTTGAAGGACCTGCTGCACCATGTGTGACTAAGTCAGGGTAATGGTGCGGCGTGCTCTGTCCCGGGTGATCTGCAAGCCATGGTAGCTGCGCAGTTCACCCAGGTCTGTGCACGTGTGTATCTTCTGCAGCTCGGACTTCACGTGGGCGAGTCCAGCAGTGTCAGCAGTGGCAAAGACCAAGTCGTCGACGTACACGAGGATGTAGAACGGCGGCAAAGAAGTGTCGGTGCGCAGAAACAGCGACGGGTCGGCTGTAGAAGGAGCAAACCCAAGAGCCGCAAGCGTAGTCCTCAGTGTGTCGTGCCACTCACGTGGCCCCTGGCAGAGACCGTAGACTGACCGCTAGAGCCTCCAATGGGTGCCAGGAGGGACAGACCCAGTGAAGCCAGGTGGGCGACGCAGCCAGATCTCCTCGTGCAAGCTGCCCTGTAAGAAGCTGTGCTGAAGTCAAGAGAGTGGAGCTCGTAGTCACGCTGAGCGGCTATGTGCAGTAGCACCCAAAGAGTGGTCATCTTTGGGGTGGGAGAGAAGGTCTGAAAGTAGTCAACTCCCTGCCGCTGACTGAAGCCACGAGCCATGTAACGCGCCTTGAAGACACACGGAGAACCCGGCAGCCGCTTCACCCTGAAAATCCACATGCCACTGACGATGTTCGCCCCAGGCGGGGGAACCTCGTCAACGTAGGTGCCTGTGGACTTCCAGGACGCCATCTCTGCATCCATAGCTGCCTGCTACTGAGAGGAGTAGGGACCCTCTATCGCCTCCGCGTAAGAGCGCGGAGTCGGGATGTCAAGTGCATCTGGGTCTCCCTCATGGGTAAGCAGTACAGACACGAGATGAGGTGAAGCAGCGGCCAGGCACTGGAACTCCTCCTGTCTGTCCTCAAGGACGTCCGTGCGAAGGGCACACTCACCCCCGACGGACGGAGGACAGACAGACTCTGACTCAGCGACAAGACTAGCAGCGTAGTCGAGACGACAGCGAGCAGCAAAGTCGACGAGCTCAGCAACTAGGGCAGACGCAGCAGAGGACTCAAAGGAAGGGTTAGTGACGACAGTAGCAAGGAGACACGTGATAGTAGGACTGGCACCACGAAGAGAGTCCGACTCCGGGTCGGCAAGAGCAGGAAGAGAGGACTCAGGAGGAGAAGGGAAAGGGGCATGCAGAGGAGCAGTGGACGGACGCAGAGACATCCGGTGCGTGCCAGGGACAGGAGGAGGACGCTGACGGGAACCGCGACCACTAGTGCGAGCAGCACGGACTGGCGAGGCAGGGCAAGACGCACGCTCACGACGCTTAGCAAGACCTTGAGTAGGACCAGTGTAGGGAGAAGGAGCAGGGAGAGGGGAGGACGAGACAGGATGTGGACACTCTAAGGGAGGAGGAGGATTAGGAGAAAGCGGGAGACCAAGAACCTGCTGAAGGAGCGGAACGAAGTACGGCCAAGGCCGCGCGGCGACTCCAGACATAGCAGGAACAGCACCTGCACCCCCAACGGCAGCACCAGTGCCAGCAGCACCTCCACCTCCAGTACCTCCAGCAGCACCAGCAGCACCCGCAGCAGGACCAGTGCCAGCAGCACCTCCAGCTCCGGTACCTCCAGAAGCACCCGCAGCAGGACCGCCTCCAGGACTGACAGCAGTAGCCTCAGCGCCAACGCCCTCACCAGCTCCCGCTCCAGGCGAACCCGCAGGCCCAGCAGCTCCAGTATTCGCGGGACGAGCACCTCCGGGACCCGCGGCACCACCACCCTCAGTAGCCTAAGAACTTCCAGCTCCAGTAGCACGCCTCCAGCGACGGGAAAACCACTCGCGCAGCTACTGTGGAGAGAGTGGCTCCCGGTGGGACGAAACACCCGGAGAACCTCCAGGCCCAGCACCGCCAGACGCCACACGAGTAGGCCCAGCTCCCTCAGGCTCCGCACCCCAAGGCTCAGCACCTGTAGGCATAGCACTCCCAGGCTCAGCACCCCTAGGCTCAGCACCCCCAGTCGCCACACCCCCAGGCTCAGCACCTCTAGGCTCAGCACCCCCAGTAGTAGCACCCTCAGGCTCAGCACCCCCAGGCTCAGCACCCACACGCTCAGCAGTCGAGTCACCAGCAACCTCAACAGGCTCGACTGCGTCTACCTGGGACACACCTGACGGAGCAGGACCCTGAGGGGGGAGGGGGTCTATCGGGGGGGGACCTGGTACCAGGAAGAGCGGTGGCGGGGGGAGGGACGGAGTGCGGTAGGGGAAGAGGCGGTAGTAGGGGACCGACTCGTCAAACGTGACGTCCTGGGAGGACAGAACACGTCGGGAGGTGGGGTGGTAGAATTGCCACCCTGGTGCTTCAGGGGGGAAGCCAAGGAAGACGCAAGCAACCGCACGAGGGGATAGCTTGTCCGCAGACAAGTCGCGAACAAACGCCCGAGATCCCGAGACATGGAACGAAGACGCATCGGCAACCTTACTCGTCCACAGCAGAGTTGGGGAGGTCTCCGGCCTGGAGACCCTGGGTTGAAGGTTGAGCTGATGCGCCGCGTACCGAACCGCAAACGGCCACAGAAAATGGGGGGCAGCCGCATGCATCATGGACGTACGAGCGACGTCCATGACCATGCCAATGCGGCGCTCAGCAATCCCATTTTTCTGTGGAGAATCCGGAAGCGTGAAGGTCTGGCGGATGCCTCGTGCACGACAGTAGGCTCGTAGAAGGGTAGAGGAGAACTCTCCGCCTCGGACAGAGTGCAGACGCAGAATAGGAAAGTCCGAGCCGAAGCTCCGCCTGAGCTGAAGACGAGCTGCGTGGATATAGTCGATCAACACCTCAGTGACGTCACCCTTGCTACGCAAGGGGAAGACTATGGTGTAACGCGAGTAGTCGTCAACCACCAGCAGGAAGTAGCACTCGTGACCCTGTCCACGGACGCGGGCCGGGCCCCACACGACCATGTGAAGCATCTGCAGCGGGGCCTCTGTCGGAGGAAACTAGGAGGAGTGAGGGGTAGCCCGCTGCCGCCCCTCGACACAGAGGACGCAGGTAGGGCCAGGCCCCAAAGGAAGGGGAGGGAGGGACCGGAGAAGACCAGAGACAAGGACACGGGAGGCCATGCCTCGGAGACGAGGCAGGGAGGGGTGACTAAGGCGGTGGTGCCACAGGAGAGTCTCGTGAGACAAGTGGCGACACGAGCAGGGGGCAGACTCAGGACCAAACCTGGACGCTGCAGCAAACACCTGACCCGACGCAGCTACTTGACCAGACGCAGGGACTGGAGGAGACTTAGTGGTCAGTGTGTACAGGCTCGACCCCGGCTGACGCGTAAACGTGGCCAGGTGCCGGCCTGTGCGATCGTCCGAGCAGTGGGTCACCCGCTGACTCGCAGGAGTAAACTGGTGAACCCCCGCATCCTGTAGGTCAGCACCACTCACCAAGTTCGTAGAGAACGAGGGGAGGTAAAGACCAGACAAGGTGCCAGAGGGGGCAGCCGGACACGGGAGGACAGTGGAGAAGTGAGAAAGGACAGGACCCCCAGAGGGGTCTGCCAGGGAGACTGCAACCGGCCGACCAAGCGGCATGAGTGTGGTGCGGTCTCGAAAGAAGGAGCGGAAAGCCCCTCCGTCAAGTGTGAAAGTGAGGGAGGCCGAAGTCGACGCGGTACGTGAGAGCGCAGACTCACCAGCACCCGAGGACGCAGACGCACTGTCACCTAGAGCAGCAGCCTCACTGGCACCTAGAGCAGCAGCCTCACCAGTACCTAGAGCAGCAGTCTCAATGCCCGCTCAGGCGGGAAACACCGGTAACAGTCACCCTCATCACTAATAGTCACAGAATACATGGCAGCAAGAATAGCATCAAAGTCAAGATCAAAGATAGCTACACCCACCCTAGACAGCTAACCCCAGCGGGGGATCTCAGTGGTCTCCGCGAACTGGTGACGCCAAGCGTCCGTCAGGCAGCCAAAGCAGCGGTGGGTGGGGTGTGCGCCCCCACACTGCTCACCCGCGCGGTCGCCGGTGCGTAGGACGTAGGTGCACGGACGAGTACCTCCACCACGATGACGTGCAGCATACCATTCACAGAGCTGCTGAGGGGGGGGGGGGATGTCCCAAGAACGCTGCTGCTGCTGCTGGCGCTGACCACCACCGGAGCCGCTCGCTGCGTAGCGCCACCCCGACCAGCTCCACCTCCTCCACCACCGCCTCCTCCACCTCCGCCTCCGCTCCCACCGCTACTGCCTCCGCCTCCACTGCCGCCACCGACACCTCCACCCCCGCCACCACTCCCACCGCCACCCCCACTCCCTCCGCCGCCTCCACCGCCACCTCCACCACCCCCGCTAGCTCCTCCCGCGCCCCTGCCCCCCTTTCCCTTGCCAAAGCGGCGTCTCCCGCTAGGGGCAGACGCCGCACCGACCGACTCAAGAGCAACGAGGTCGGCCGCAGTAGCAGAAGCGATAGAGGGCAAAAGGGGGGAGGGGGAACACCCCTCAAAGATGGGGGTGCGAGGGTCACCACGAGAGGCTCCTACAGCGACTATGCTCTTCTTCGCTGCTAGGAGGGCCTTCTCGAGGAGGTCAACAGTGAGAGTGGTGGGACTGACTGAGAGGAAGTGGTCTCTGACTACACGAAGGGAGTCAGGGAGGCGGGTGACTATGTAATAGAGAGTGATGTACATGTGGGGGGGGGGGGGGTTCTTGGCACAGAACTCAGCAGGAAGCGCAGCGCGGTAGCGAGTGTCACTAGTGCGGAGGTGCGTAATGAGGTCAGCGACTGTGGGAAAGGCAGCAAGGTCAGGGAAGAGGTACGGTAGCATGAGGCGGCTCAGTGCAGTAGTGGCAGGGGAAGAGTAGCGCGCAACTTCAGCGTCGTACAAGGTCTGAGCACTCTTGTACTGACTAAAGTGTGCGCGCTCAGTGGTAGGCAGGTGGCGACGCACAGCAAGACGTGCAGCAGCATCGCGAGTGGCCCACTGTGAGCGAACAGTGGCGTCGGCATCGGCAGCAGGGGCAGGGGAGGCACCAGAGGTGAGGTCAAAGAGGGAGAGACTGTCTGCCCTATCGCACTGTAGGAAAAGCTGCAAGTCATCTACCCAGACCTCAAAGTCAATGGCCCGACCCTCTGCGTCAAAAGTGAGAACACTGGGGGTAGCCATGACAGCAGTAGACTAGCAGTGCTAGCTGTAGGGCAGGGGCAGTGCAGTGACAGAGGCGCTGCTCTCACCAGACTGGGCGGTTCGAGCAGCTCGGCAACACGGCGGCTTGGGCGACTCGGGCGGCTCGGCAGCAACTGCGGCTTGGCGGCACCCGCGGCTCGGCTCCTCAGCTACTCAGGCGGCTCGGGCGGCTCGGAGGGTTCGGTCGGCTCAGGCGGCTCGGGCGGCTCGGGCGACTCGGGCGGTGTGGGCGGCTCGGCTGCGTAGGGCGGCCGGGCCGCTGATAGGGCAGCGGGGCCACTGGTAGGGTGGCGGGGCTGCTGGTAGGGCGGCGGGGCTGTTGGTAGGGTGACGGGGCCGGGTCGAAGGTAGGGCGACGGGGCCGGTACGCAGGTAGGGCGACGGGGCCGCCGGGGCGCAGGTAGGGTGACGGGGCCTGGGTCGGAGGTGGGGCGACGGGGCCGGGGTCGCAAGTAGGGCGACGGGGGCGGGGCGCAGGTAGGGCGACGGGGCTAGGGCCGGGGCCGCAGGTATGGCGGCGGGGCCATGGTCGCAGTGGGGCGACTGGGCCGGGGTCGCAGGTAGGGCGACGGGGTCGGGGCGCAGGTAGGGCGACGGGGCCGGGGCGCAGGTAGGGCGACGGGGCCAGGGCCGTAGGTAGGGCGACGTGGTCGCTAGGGCGACGAATCAGGGGCTGCTATGGCGGCTCAACGTGGCCGCTAGGGCGGCTCGACGAAGTCAGAGAGGGGAGCGCGACTCGGGCTGAGCGCGCTCCAGGCAGGAAAAAAAAAATTCGACTTGGTGGGCCCTAGTCACAGTTCCCACAAGGGAACCTGCTCGATACCATGAGAAAACTGAAACGAGAATGGCTGCACTAAGGAATGAAAGTGGTACAAATATGCAACCCTAGGTACGTGTACCCCATATAGGCTACCCCACTACAGCCTACACAACATTATAATTTGACACTGAGTCTGGGGGTGCTGAGCCTGGGGGTGCTGCGACTGGGGGTGCGGAGCCTGCGGGTGCAGGGCCTTCGTTTGTGGAGTCTGGCGGTACTGGGTCTGGAGGTCCTTCGGATGGTTCGTCCCGGCTGGAGCTACCCTCTCTACAGGAGCTGCGCGAGTGGTTTTCTCGGCGCTCGAGTCGTGCTGCTGGAGCTGGAGGTGCCGCTGGAGCTGGAGGTTCTACATGTGCTGAGGATGCTGACGCCACGGGTCCTGGAGGTGCTCGTACTAGAGGTACTGGAGCTGCTGGGCGTGGGGGTGCTACTAGTGCTAGAGCTGCTGGCGGTGCTGGAGCTGGCAGTGCTGCTAGAGTAGGTGCTACTGGAGGTGCTGGAGCTGGGGCTGTTGGATTTTCTGGTGCTCTTGCTGGAGCTGGAGCTGCTGGAGGTGCTGGAGCTGGAGGTGTTGCTGTTGCCGGTGCTCCTGTGGGTGCTGGAGTAGCTGCTCCTAGAGCTGGTAGAGCTGCTGGAGTCGTGGCCGGCCCTGAGGGTGCTGGTCCTGTTCCTGCTGGTTGTGGAGGTGCTGCGCGGCCACGGCCGTACTTCGTTCCGCTCCTTGAGCAGGCTCTTAGTCTTCCGCCCTCTACTGGTCCTGCCTTCCTTAAAGTGTCCACTCCCTGTCAAGTCCGAGTTACAGTTACAGCCCACCTCCCCACTGCCTGCTCCTCCTCCATACACTGGTCCTATTGGAGGTCTTACTGAACGTCATGAGCCTGCGTCTCGTCCTGCGTCGCCTGTTCGTGCTGCTTGCACTAGTCGTTGTGTTCCGCGTCAGCGTCCTCCTGTGGTCCCGGGCACACAACAGATGGCACTGCGTCCTTCCACTGCTCCACTGCGTGTCCCTTTGCCGTCTCCCCCAGAGTCCTCTCCTCCTGCTCTTGCTGACCCGGAGTCCGACTCTCTTCGTGCTACCAGTCCAGTCACGCGTCTCCTGGCTACTGTTGACACTGACCCTTCCTTTGAGTCCACTGCTGCGTCTGCCTTAGTTGCTGAGCTTGTCGACTTCGCTGCTCGCTGTGGTCTAGACTACGCTGCTAGTCTTGTTGCTGAGTCTGAGTCTGTCTGTCCTCCCTCCTTCGAGGGTGATTGTGCTCTTAGCACGGACGTCCTTGAGGACAGGCAGGAGGAGTTCCAATGTTTTGCGGCTGCTTTGCCTCATCTCGTGTCCATGCTGATTGCCCCTGAGGGAGACCCAGATGCACCAGACATCCCGACTCCGCGCTCTTACGCAGAGGCGATAGAGAGTCCCTACTCCTCTCAGTGGCAGTCAGCCATGGACGCAGAGATGGCTTCCTAGAAGTCCACAGGCACCTACGTCGACGAGGTTCCTGTCAGAATATATCTATAGCTTATACTGTTGTGTAGGCTGTAGTGGGGTATCCCATAGGGGGTACAACCCAGTTAGGGTTTCATATTTGTACTGCCTTCATTCATAGTTCATTCATTCCTGTTCTCTTACTCTCACATGGTATCAGAGCGGGTCCTTCCTAAGGACCGTTTTTTTTTTTGGGCCCACCGAAGCGCGCCCCGAGGCGCGCATTTTTCAGCGACTCTCCGAGTCGCACTTCCTCTAGCGGCTCCGCCGCCCTTACTAGCGGCCCCGCCGCCCACCTTTCGAGCGGCCCCGCCCTGTCGCGGCCCCGCCCTCTAGCGGCCCCGCCCCGTTGCGGCCCCACCCTGACGCGGCCCCGCCCCTTTGCGGCCCCTGCCCCGTCGCGGCCCAGCCAGCCCCGTCGCGGCCCCGCCCCGTCACGGTCCAGCCGCCCCTTCGCGGCCCGGTCGCCCCGTCGCGGCCCCATCGCCCCGTCGCGGCCCCGCCGCCCCATCTCGGCCCCGCCCCATCCCGGCCCAGCTGCCCCGTCGCGGCCCGGTCGCCTCCTGACGGCTCCTGCCGTCCCCTTCTACCGGCGCCGCAACTGCAACTGCTGGCCCCGCCGCTGCACCTACCGGCCCCCACCCCCCCCCCCCCCCCTTTTTCGCGTCGCCTGTCGAGGCGACCTGAGGGGGCCGCTTGCTGCCCCCTCAGGTCGCCTCGACAGGCGACGGGAGAGGCCAGCAGAGGGGTGGCAGGTGTGTGGCCTCCCCTGCTTCTCCTCCTCCTTCATCTCCCACTGCAGCAACCGAGCCGCTCACCTACAGCAGCCGAGCCGCCCCACCGCCGAGCCGCCCAGCAGCCGAGCCGCCCCACCGCCGAGCCGCCCACCGCCGAGCCGCCCTGCACCCGAGCCGCCCAGCAGCCGAGCCGCCCTGCCGCCGAGCCGCCGGGTCGCTGAGCTGCTGAGCTCCAGTTGCTGCCGAGCCGCCCTGCCGCCGAGCCGCCGAGTCGCCGAGCTGCTGAGCTGCAGTTGCTGCCGAGCCGCCTTGCCGCCGAGCCGCCCGAGTCGCCCGTGCCGCCGAGCCGCCGAGCTGCCGAGCCGCTGAGTCGCCGAGCCTACTCTTCCCACCACTGGTGAGCTCTTGCCCTGCTAGCACGCTGCGCGTCGCTTGCCTGCCTGCCTGCCTTTTGGCTTGCCTGGCTGCCTGCCTTCCTGCTGCTAGTCCTGCTCCTGCTTCTACTTGCGGAGCCAGATGCAGCCCCAGCGACGCCTGCGTGAGTCCCTCACGCCCCAGCAGCTGCGTGAGTGGTACGCTGGTTGGGGCTGTAGGGGTGGCGGCGCTACTCCTACTACCACTCCTGCTGCTTCTACTCGTGGTGGCGGCCAGATGGAGCTCCCGCGACCCTCTCGCGTGTCCCTCACGCCTCGCCAGCTTCGTGAGTGGTACGCTCAGAGTGGAGGGTCTCTCAGTGCTGTTCGCTGCTCTTACGTGATTCGCACTGGTACTCGGACTGGTCAGCCTTGTGGGACACCTAGTCATACACAGTCCCGCTGCTTCGCCCGTCTGAGCGACGCCTGGCGTACCGTGTTTGGCGACGAGGCTGAGCTTCCCGACTGGGTGGAGTTGCTTAGGCAGAGGGTAGATATATATGCTCTTGACTATGATGCTATTCTCACTGCCATGTATGCATTGCCTACTAGTGCTGACCGTGCCGGTCCCCTGTGCGTCCCGCCTGACCCAGGTATAGGACCTGCTGCTCTAGCTACTGGTGAGGCTGCTGCTCTGGGTGCTAGTGCGTCTCCTGCTCCAGGTACAGGTGCGGCTGCTGCTATAGGTGCTAGTGAGTCTGCTTCCTCAGGTGCGGGTGAGGTTGCGCTCTCAGGTACCGCGTTGGCTTCGGCCTCCCTCACCTTTACACTTGACTCTGGGGCTTCTCGCTCTATCTTTCGGGACCGCACCACACTCACGCCGCTTGGTCGGCCGGTTGCAGTCTCCCTGGCTGACCCCTCTGGGGGTCCTGTCCTCGCTCGATTTTCCACTGTCCTCCCGTGTCCGGCTGCCCCCTCGGGCACCCTGTTTGGCCTGTACCTCCCCTCGTTCTCGACGAACTTGGTGAGTAGTGCAGACCTACAGGATGCGGGGGTTCACCAGTTCACTCCTGCGAGTCAGCGGGTGACCCACTGCACGGACGCACGCACAGGCCGGCACCTGGCCACGTTCTTGCGTCGGCCGGGGTCGAGCCTCTACACCCTGACCACTGAGTCTCCTCCTGTCCCCGCGTCCGGTCAGGTAGCAGCGTCGGGTCAGGTGTTTGCTGCTGCGTCCAGGTCTGGTCCTGAGTCTGCCCCCTGTTCGTGTCGCCTCCTGTCTCACGAGACTCTCCTGTGGCACCACCGTCTTGGCCACCCCTCCTTGCCCCGTCTTCGGGGCATGGCTTCCCGTGTCCTTGTCTCTGGTCTTCCCCAGTCTCTCCCTCCCCTTCCTTCGGGACCAGGACCTTCCTGTGTCCCCTGTGTCGAGGGGCGCCTCCGGGCTGCTCCTCACTCCTCCCAGTTTCCCCCGACAGAGGCTCCTCTGCAGACGCTTCACATGGACGTGTGGGGCCCGGCCCCCGTCCGTGGGCAGGGTCACGAGCGCTATTTCCTGTTGGTGGTTGACGACTACTCGCGTTACACCTCAGTCTTCCCCTTGCGCAGCAAGGGTGCTGTCACTGAGGTGTTGATCGACTGGATCCGCGAGGCTTGTCTCCAGCTCAGGAGGAGCTTCGGCTCGGACTTTCCTGTTCTGCGTCTGCACTCTGACCGAGGTGGGGAGTTCTCCTCTCGCCTTCTGCGAGACTACTGTCGTGCACGGGGGATCCGCCAGACCTTTACGCTTCCGGACTCTCCACAGCAAAATGGGATTGCTGAGCGCCGCATTGGCATGGTCATGGATGTCGCTCGTACGTCCATGATGCATGCGGCTGCCCCCCATTTTCTGTGGCCGTTTGCGGTTCGGTACGCGGCGCATCAGCTCAACCTTCACCCCAGGGTCTCTCGGCCCGCGATGTCCCCAGTGTTACTGTGGACGGGGAAGGTCGGCGATGCGTCTGCGTTCCGTGTCTGGGGATCTCGGGCGTTTGTCCGCGACTTGTCTGCGGACAAGCTGTCCCCTCGTGCTGCTCCCTGTGTCTTCCTTGGCTTCCCCCCTGACGCTCCAGGGTGGCAGTTCTACCACCCCTCCTCTCGTCGTGTTCTGTCCTCCCAGGACGTCACGTTCGACGAGTCAGTCCCCTTCTACCGCCTCTTCCCCTACCGTACTCCTTCCCTCCCCCCCCCACCGGACTTCCTGGTACCAGTTCCCCCCCCGGTAGACCCCCTCCCCCCTCAGGTTCCTGCCCCTTCAGGTGTGTCCCAGGTAGACACAGTCGAGCCAGTCGAAGTTGCTGCTGAGTCTGGTCCTGCTGCGGGTGCTGAGCCTGGGGGTGCTGCTGCTGGGGGTGCTGAGCCTGGGGGTGCGAGGCCGCGGGGTGCTGAGTCTGGGGGTGCTGAGCCGGGGGGTGCTGAGCCGGAGGGTGCTACGTCCGGAGTTGCTGAGCCTGGGGGTGCTGGGCCTGGAGGTGCGGAGCCTGCGCCTGCTGGACCTGGGGGCTCTCCGGTTCTTCCGTCTCGGCGGGAGCCGCTCTCTCCACAGGAGCTGCGCGAGTGGTTTGCTCGCCGCTGCAGGCATGCTGCTGGAGCTGGAGCTTCTTCGCCTGCTGAGGGTGCTGGTGCTGCCGGTCCCGGAGCTGCTGGGCCTGCGGGTCCTCCTGAGTCTGGAGCTGCTGAGCCTGGAGGTGCTGAGTCTGGAGCTGCTGAGCCTGGGGGTGCTACGTCTGGAGCTGCTGTGCCTGGGGGTGCTGAGTCTGGAGCTGCTGATCCTGGGGTTTCTCCTGCTGCTGCGTCTCACCGGGAGCCCCTCTCTCCACAGGAGCTGCGCGAGTGGTTTGCTCGCCGCTGGAGGCGTGCTGATGGAGCTGGAGCTTTGTCGATCGTCGAGGGTGCTGGTGCTGCCGGTCCCGGAGCTGCTGGGCCTGCGGGTCCTACTGGAGCTGGAGCTGCTAAGGGTGTTGGTGCTGAGACTACTGCTATCTGTCCATGGCGGTGGTTCTGCTGCTGGTGCTGCTGGAGGTCCTGCAGTTGGAGGTGTTGGTGGCGCTGGTGCTGTCGCTGAGGGTGCTGGTGCTGTCCCTGCTGAGTCTGGAGCTGCCGCGCGGCCTCGGCCGTACTTCGTTCCGCTCCTACAGCAGGTTCTTGGTCTTTCTCCTTCGGTAGAGTGTCCACAGCCTGTCTAGTCGCAGTCCCTACTAGAGCCTTCCTCTCCACTACCTGCTCCCTCTCCTTACACTGGTCCTACTGGAGGTCTTGCTGAGCGTCGTGAGCCTGCGTCTCGTCCCGCGTCGCCTGTTCGTGCTGTTCGCGCTAGTGGTCGCAGTTCGCGTCAGCGTCCTCCTCCTGTCCCTGGCACGCACCGGATGTCTTTGCGTCCGTCCACTGCTCCCCTGCGTGCCCCTTTGCCTTCTCCTCCTGAGTCCTCTCTTCCTGTGCTTACCGACCCTGAGTCGGACTCTCTTCGTGCTGCCAGTCCTACTGTCATGCGTCTGCTGGCTACTGTCGTCACTGACCCCTCTTTTGAGTCCACTGCTGCGTCTGCTCTTGTCGCTGAGCTCGTCAACTTTGCTGCTCATTGTCGTCTTGACTACGCTGCTAGTCTTGTTGCTGAGTCTGCGTCTGTCTGTCCTCCGTCCGTCGGGGGTGAGTGTGCTCTTGGCACGGACGTCCTAGAGGACAGGCAGGAGGAGTTACAGTGTCTAGCGGTTGCTTCACCTCATCTCGCGTCTGTACTGCTTGCCCCTGAGGGAGACCCGGATGCACTAGACATCCCGACTCCGCGTTCTTACTCGGAGGCCGTAGAGGGTCCCTACTCCTCTCAGTGGCAGGCAGCTATGGATGCAGAGATGGCTTCCTGGAAGTCCACAGGCACCTACGTTGACGCGGTTCCCCCTCCTGGGGCGAACATCGTCAGTGGCATGTGGATCTTCAGGGTGAAGCGGCCGCCGGGCTCTCCACCTGTCTTCAAGGCGCGGTACGTTGCTCGTGGCTTCAGTCAGCGGCAGGGAGTTGACTACTTTCAGACCTTCTCTCCCACCCCGAAGATGACCACTCTTCGGGTGCTGCTGCACATAGCCGCTCAGCGCGACTACGAGCTTCACTCTCTCGACTTCAGCACTGCGTTCCTGCAGGGTAGCCTGCACGAGGAGATCTGGCTGCGCCGTCCGCCTGGCTTCACTGGGACTTTCCCTCCTGGAACCCAGTGGAGCCTCCGACGGCCAGTCTACGGTCTCCGCCAGGCACCGCGTGAGTGGCACGACACACTGAGGACTACGCTTGCGGCTCTTGGGTTTGCTCCTTCTACTGCTGACCCGTCGCTGTTTCTGCGCACCGACACTTCCCTGCCGCCGTTCTACATCCTCGTGTACGTCGACGACTTGGTCTTTGCCACAGCGGACACTGCTGGACTTGCCTACGTGAAGTCTGAGCTGCTGAAGAGACACACGTGCACAGACCTGGGTGAACTGCGCAGCTACCTTGGCTTGCAGATCACTCGGGACAGAGCACGCCGCACCATTACCTTGACTCAGTCACACATGGTGCAGCAGGTCCTTCAGCGCTTCGGCTTCACGTACTCCTTGCCTCAGGCCACTCCTCTGCCTACTCGCCACTCACTCTCAGCTCTGCCTTCGGATGAGTCCGTAGAGTCGAGTGGTCCGTATGCAGAGCTTGTTGGCTGCCTCATGTATCTGATGACCTGCACACGACCTGACCTTGCATACCCTCTGAGCATCCTTGCACGCTATGTTGCTCCTGGGAGACACCGACCAGAGCACATGGCTGCAGCGAAGAGGGTATTGCGCTACCTGTGCAGTACGTCGGGCATGGGGCTAGTGCTTGGAGGGCGGAGTCCAGTGGTCCTTACAGGCCACGCGGACGTTTCTTGGGCTGACAACCAGGCTACGCAGCGGTCGTCACAGGGTTACACCTTCAGCCTTGGTTCCGGCTCTGTCTCGTGGCGGTCTACTCGCTCGTCTTCGGTTCTCGGCTCCAGTTGTGAGGCTGAGATCTACGCCGGGGCCATGGCTGCACAGGAGCTTCGCTGGCTCACCTACCTGCTGACTGACCTTGGAGAGCCGCCTCGTTCTCCTCCAGTGCTGTACGTAGACAACAAGGCCATGCTGGCCTTGTGTCGAGAGCAGCGCTTGGAGCACAGAACGAAGCACATTGCTCTCCGCTACTTCCTTGCTCGTGAGCTGCAGCAGCGTGGTCAGCTGCGACTTGCGTACGTGGCCTCTGAGGCCAACACTGCTGATGTGTTCACCAAGGCACTCGCGCCTTGTGACCATCAGCGCTTTTGCACCCAGCTGGGTCTTGTGCCTGTCTTGCCTCACTTGCTCTCCTCTTGACTTTACTTGTACTGTGACATATATATATACCTGCTCTTGCTTGTCTAGCTTTATATATATGTGTCTGTACTCTTGCATGTGAACTGGCCTTTGGCCTTACTCTTGTGCTCATACTGTGTGGTGACTTTGTGATCCACCCTGAGCTTGCTTTGCTTTGCTTGATTGGTCTTGTGACCCCTTGTTCTCCCCCACTTTGCCTATGGGGGTGTGTCAGAATATATCTATAGCTTATACTGTTGTGTAGGCTGTAGTGGGGTATCCCATAGAGGGTACAACCCAGTTAGGGTTTCATATTTGTACTGCCTTCATTCATAGTTCATTCATTCCTGTTCTCTTACTCTCACAGTTCCCCCACCTGGGGCGAACATTGTCAGTGGCATGTGGATTTTCAGGATGAAGGTGCCGCCGGGTTCTCCGCCTGTCTTCAAGGCACGTTACGTGGTTCAAGGCTTCAGTCTGCTTCATAGTTCATAGTTCATAGTTCATAGTTCATTCATTCCATTCTCACTTCTCGTCAAGTGGTTGAGTAGGCATATCAACCTGGCACCTCTCCTCTTGCCTGTTAACCACCCAGGTCGACGACCACCTCTGGTCGACCATACCAAGTTGACCACACCACTAGTCCAACACCTCCAGATTGACCAGCACAGCTGTCTGCTGACCCCACCAAGTCGGCCTCACCAGGTTAGCGTCCCTAACTCGACGCCCTCCAAGGTCGACCTCCCAAGTCGACCTCACGAAGTTGGCGCCCTCCCAAAGTTGGCGCCCCACCCAAGTCGACATCCTCCTCGTTGACCACCAGGTTGAAGTCGACCGCAAGCTCCCCAAAGTCGGCGGCTCTGCAATGGCCTCCTTTCGAGTCGACCGACCTGTCGACCAGCTCGACCAAGTCGGCATCGCCCACTTCTGCAGGTCGGCTGCACCCCCCGCACAACCGACTACGGAGTCGGCTCCGCCCAAGGGAGGACAGGGCCAACACACAACTCCCGTTGACAGCGAGGGCGGGGCCTTTCTCTTCGACAAAACATGCAAAGCTACTGCGAGCTTGCAAGCTAGCTGGTGTAGTGCCAACGGCTAGGTTTGGGCTAGTATTGATGCGTAGGCCGACTGTGCCAAGTACAGTAGTGAGTGGTTTGGTAAAATTGACGCGTGTAATGGCAAACAATGCTGGTCAGGAACGGCTGAAGAATCGTATAGTGTTTTACTCGTTTTACACCGGTGCGCAGTTTGGAATATTAAAAAAACATATACATTTTTTCCTCAACTTTGTGCATTTGCAAAGAACTGACGAATTGCACGTAAGAATGTGCACTCTTGTTGGTCAAGACTTTTGACATGGCGTGTCTCGCACGTACGTTTACGATTCATTTATGGTTCATCTATCGTGGTGCAAAACAACTTCAAAAGGCGCAAAGCGATTTCCACTTCCCACCATTTCTCAACGTGATGCAACATGGTCAATCACGCATGATAAGCTATGCATGTACGCACTAGACATGCCCTCAACATCCATTTACAAATGATCGATCCCACCCGAGTATTCTCGTTTTTCCTGGTCACGAGGTTTTGCTTCATATTCCTACGTACAGCACTGTCTAAATAGTCCATTTGTGGGTGTGATTTTTTTTTTTTTTTTTCACAGACAGGCTTAATCCATTGTTAAGTGCACTAACCAGTTCTGCAACCAATCAGAGGACCCTGGAAATTGTCGGATAATCGAATGATCCCAACTTGCTAAAATGTCTGAATATTCCTCTCTATTTCATTTCTGACATGTCTATGCTGAATGACCTAGAATATTCTCGAAGAAGTTGGCAGATGTTGCAGCACTCCGCCCAGCTGAAAAACATTATTTTATTTTAATGGTTCCAGTTGCGAAAAAAATAGTGATTTTCAAATCTTAAGTCCAAAGTTGCTATGTTTTGATGTGAATCAAATTCAAAACAGGTGTTCCTTGTGTACACCTAGCTCGCGGTATCTTCACTGTCAGAACTTATTCCCTACAGGCACCCATCGTGCGTTTTCGTGTAATGAGACGGACACCCAGAGACCGCGGGGCTAACAATATATAGCCATCATGCACTTCAGTAAAATGAACTGGTACTCATTTATTAGAGAGAATGGTGGAATTGGCGTTTACGAAGTTTCTACTTTTCGTCATCTGGCGAAGGAAATTCATAATTCTAACCAGTGTAATTTTTAAAAAATACCTTTATTCACGAGCTTGTCCCAGAAGAATTACCCACATGCCTTGAAGATACCAGCGGTCAAGATAATACGGCCTAGGTAGGTGTATGCTGCAGTAACAAGGCGAACCTCGTTCATGTTGTAAGGAGCGCCAACATGCCCCTCCAACCACTCGAGATGGCAGGGTCTGGCGTTTCTGGATGCTATGTTTGACAGTATTTGTCTGAAGCGGTCACCCAGTCCACTCAGTTCGAAGGGAAATGCCATGATACAGATATGTCGTTTCTCGGTTATTGTTTGCCCCACCATTGGCAGGAAACCAAGTCTGCCACAGAGTACAAGAAATGCTTTTGTTTGTTCTTCGAACTGGCAACACACACACCGAGGATGGCTTTGCTTGGCTTCTCTCTCGGTGTTGATTGAGAATCCGAGTCACACACACACACCCACTTTCCAACCACTGGTGATGTGTGCGAATGTCTCTCTACAAGTCAGGGGATAAACGTTCGAGATCTCCTTCCGAGAGACAGACACTGATGATACCATCATACCATATGAGGGTATTCGCAGCATTTTCTTGGTTGGCATTAATTTCACTCTGTCATTTGCTGATATGCTGGAATTCTTGGCGAAGTCACTGAACGGGCTGGATACCAGATGGATGTTGCGAGTCAGTACGAGAACTACGGCAAAATACGGAAACACCCAGTGCAGCGACAACAAAGAAAGGTGCAACACAAAATGCAACCACTTCAGCTTTTAAGATATTGAAGTCAGACCCTCCAGTAATACAGTACTACTGTAGTACAAAACTTTTTCCCCCATCTTGTTTTTCACCGACTCTATCTGTTACCCCCCCCCCCCCCCCCTTAACCACCACCCCGCCTCGCAGTAATGAGTTAAACCTCACCACACTCATTTCCGAGTTCCATCGACATAGCAGCCGCTGGCTCATTGTGGCTTGTTTCGGAACAAAGAAGACGAAGAAAAGCATTGCGAGCAAAATTACTACCCTGCATTCTCTTGAGTATGCTGCACGTTTACCAAGAGTAGCATGATGAAAATTTGTCACAACTCGTTTGGCAGGGTGCTCCAGAACAACTCTGGTCATGTAAAATGGGCCTCAATTGCGCACGAATGAGGCCACCCCAAGGACAATTCAATTGGCACGACAATTCAATTGGAAACGGAATTGTAATTGTGAACTGTGGTTTGGAAGCGCGACGTTTCTGCGCCCCGGATCCAAATGGGCGTTTCGTAACAGTTCCCGACCAACCACAAAAACTTGTTCATGACCAACAAAACAACACCCACCAGTTTGACAACCCCTCGATCAGTTGCACTTTTAACCAGAATACACCTGGTGCGTACTGAACTGCTTTCATGAATCAGAATCGATTAATAGGAGAAGCCCATGGACGGTTGCCCAACCACAATGCAGCTGGTCTTCAACATTAATAACCTAATCAAAGAACACGCCAGATCACAAATATCAAGTAGTTACAGGATTTACAATTCCTTTTTTGGTCCTGGAGTGAGCGCGAAAGAGGAGCGATATCTCAAAACAAAAGTCAGTGCAAAAAAGGTATTTTGGTGTATTTTCGTTCACTCCCTTCATTTGGTAAACCTTTCACCCCCCGTCTCGATTCGAAATGAGGAGCTATCGTATTCCATGCTGTCAGATTTCAAATCTGAAGTTCAGACACCCTGGAGCCAATCTCAAACACACGGCCCCACTTCATATTCCGTGCTACTATCAGATTTCAGACACCCAGTCCATAATGTCGGACTTCACCGTTCAGGCTGACGTCGCTCCTGATACAGATATGCGCGCTCTTAGTACTAGTGCTGACCATCGCCTCAGCACAGATAGCAGGCTACCGGCAGCAGCTGTCAACGGAGACGGCTACACGTGGCTCAAGTATGGCAACAAACACGTCGGGAATAACGTCAGGTACTGAAGCTTTCTCGTACTATTCGAGGAAATCTCACTGTTGATGTTGATGTTCTTAAAAGTCGCTCCCTCAAGTCTGCCTCTCCCGCAACTGGCCCATCGAGAAAGAAAAACACTCGAAGGGACGATTACTCGAAAGGGGATTCTCAATAGAAGCTCTCCATTTGGACCAATATGTAGACTTCCCGTCATGTTTTGGGCCTGAGTCTTCTGTGATCCGTTCAAATTGGACGATGCTGGGTAGTAGATTCGCGACTAAGCCTGCGGCTTTATGGCAACTGCTAAGTGCCTTCCGAATGTGATCCTGCTCTGTCTGTTGTATGAGGGAACTGGACATAAGTGCCATCTTAATCCGTAAAGGGACAATGTGACCCAGATCCCAGATTTGAAATCTCCTACTTTTTCCCTCTCTTTTCAAACATAGCATGAGCTTTCCTGGTCAGCATTCTTTTGTGGAAATGCGTTTGCGTGTGCGTAAAGTATTTCACCCTCAACACCACACTTATTCCTCCCTACTATAGCAGGTGCCAGGACAACAGATGCATTTGTTTCAACATCTCCAAATTCTGAAGTACCTTTCCTTCCTACAGTACACTCCATACCCCTCACACATTTTTCTTTAGTATGTTTAACCCCCTCACACAGGTGCTACAAGTACAGATGCTCGTGGCCTTAGACTGATGCTAAACGCCATTCTCACAATCCATTCCCATCTCACATGTGTCTCTTTTAATTCCTTCTCCCCACATGCAGGTGCTACTACAGATGCGCGTGGTCCAAGAGCCCAAGAGCCTGCCCTGCCAGAAAAACCATTGACTTCGCCACTGCATGCACTTCTGGTACTACCGCCACCATCAGTACTCACCTCCCAGCAGCTAACGCCAACGTGTTAGGCAACAGCAGTGCAATATCACATGACACAGTAGTGGTACCTGCCGAGGACCTACTCACAGTACCTGCCAGCAGTGCCACCTTCTCCCACGAATACCCAAACTGCCGCCCAGCCTCAGAACGCCACTTGGTATTGGCCTGCGAAGGTCTCACAATCATATACCACAACAATCACAACCACCAGGCGCGCGGGCATCCCCCACGCCGCCACAAGCGGCAAATGGCTCGGCTTGAGAAGGCGGCAGCAGCGGCAGCGGCGGCGGCAGCTGAGTCAGCAGCCAGTAAGCTGGTCGAAGCCAGGACGCTTTCTCCAAGGCTCGAGAAGATTCTTGCCAAGGCCCAGGAGAATTGGCTTTTGCTGGGTGCTACTGAAGAAGAAAATACTTCACATACGCCTTCACATGCCCCTTCATATGCCTCTTCACATGCCCTTTCACATGCCCCTTCACATGCTCCTTCACATGCCCCTTCACATGCCCTTTCACATGCCCCTTCACATGTCCCTTCACATGCGCCTTCACATGCCTCTCCGCACACCTCTGCAAGTTCTGCAGATGCCTATATGCACGCCCTTCTGCCCACCCCTCCAAAAACTCCTGCACATGGCGCACATACCCCTCCACTCGCCCCACCACACGCCCTTCCGCGTGCGTTCAGTCAGGATTCCTTCAGCTCGCTCTTTGGCAGGTTCAGCAACAACGGTGGGCAGCAGTTGTTCCTAGCAGGGCCGCGTGTGGCCACACACGCAGCGGATTCGCAAACATTTTCTGGAAAACGTCTGAAGATCAGCCCGCTCGCTAGAATGTGCAGCAGCGAAGCTGTTCAGCAATTGCATGCAGCAGGGGCGTGTGTGGCTGCACGCGCTGTGGATTTTCAACCATTCTCTGAAAACGATCTGAAGATCAGTTCTCTCTCTGGCAGGTGCAGCAACGGAGGTGAACAGCAATCGCTCCTGGCAGGGCTGTGTGAGGCCACACATGCTGCAGTGATGACAGAAAAGGAGGCGAATGAACTTCGAGGGTGGGCAGATGAGCCGCAGCTGCTGGTTATGTCGCCTCCGACTGTCACTGTGTTGGACCTTGTGGGATGTTGTCAGGGCAGCAGCGAAAGCGCTGGCTCATTGCCACAGCATGAGCAGTGGCAGCAGCAGCAACGACAACAGCAACCGCAGCAGCAGCAACGACAACAGCAGCCACAGCAGCAGCAACGACAACAGCAGCCGCAGCAGCAGCAACGACAACAGCAGCCGCAGCAGCAGCAACGACAACAGCAGCCGCAGCAGCAGCAACGACAACAGCAGCTGCAGCAGCAGCGGGTGCACCACCCTATATTTGATGTGCTCGGTGGAGGCAACAGCATGAGCGTTCAGGACTTTATAGAGTGCAGCAGTGCAGAAAGTATATCATACTCGTGGAGCTATTAGGAAGCAATGCATCGGATCTGTAACCGAAACATGGCAAATACCATAATCTGGTGTTTTACACCGAGCAATTCATTTACAAATGCCAAATCTATCTGTAGGGAGGGGGAAGAGGGGAGAGATTAAGAGGGAGAGAGAGAGAGAGAGAGAGAGAGAGAGAGAGAGAGAGAGAGAGAGAGAGAGAGAGAGAGAGAGAGAGAGAGAGAGAGAGAGAGCCCCTTAGTCCCTTAGCCTGTCGGCCTCTCCTGCCCCTAGTATAAAAGGCCAAGTGCTTCGTGTTAGAGCTCATTATTCAGCTGCGGTTTCAGTTCTTCTTACCCAGCGGTTGAGGGAGAGAAGAGAGAGAGAGAGAGAGAGAGAGAGAGAGAGAGAGAGAGAGAGAGAGAGAGAGAGAGAGAGAGAGAGAGAGAGAGAGAGAGAGAGAGAGAGAGAGAGAGGCGACTCTGCCGGTGGCGCTGGGAGGTTTAGGGCTCATTGACCCATTGTCGGAGGCACCGGCGGCATACCTGGCCTCGCTAAATGCAGCCCAGACCCTCCTGCAGCAGGTTACGGCCGCACCAGATCACCCGCTGCGGTGTGTAGGGGAGCTGGTCTCACCGCAAGGGGAAGGGGCAGCAGTGGGCAGCAGAACTACGCTACAGGACATGCGGAACAGGTTCCCAGAGGCGGCACAGGAGCTGCTTAAGGGTTTCAGCCAGGAAAAGGGGGGGAAGGGGCAACTTCAGGAGCTCCTCTCCAAGCATATCAATCAGGACAGGGCAGCGGAACTACTGGGGAATACTCGGGTGGATAAAACAGGGGAGGATAATGGCCATGTGATCTGCTTGATCAGCCTGCAGGGAGTAGGGGCAGGGGATTGGCTACACGACATCCCTACGAGAGGGGACCTGACGTTTTCGCCGGGCCAATATGCAATAGCCCTGGGTTTTCGCTTGGGGCTGACCCGTGCCACGGTGAACGATCACAGATACATGACCGGAGCCTCCCCAACCACCTGCTGAGGTGCGCGGAAGGAAAAGACAGGACAAACACGCACAATTCCCTGGTGTATGCGGCACTGCGAATGGCGCGCGAAGCGGATTACATGACTTTGCATGAGACCACTGTCTACTCGCAACCCATCAACCCTAAGCGAGCGGACCTGGCTATCAAAGACCGTGAGTCTGCTGAAACGTTCGTCACAGACGTCACGGTCACGGATCCGGTGCTGCAGCGGCGTGATTTAGGGGCCACCAGGGGACCGGGCTGGGCGGCAGAGGAGGCAGCAAGGACGAAAAGGGGGCTGTACGAAGGGCGCCCGGACTTCGTAGGGGTATTCGGGCTGGCGGTGGAAACTTATGGTGCCCTAGCGCAGGACACCCAGAGGTTCCTTCGTCTCCAAGCTGACTGCGCATTACCGACAACGCTGGTCGGTGATGCTGCAGCGCAGCCAGGCGAACGCCCTGCTGGCAAAGTCCAACAGGACGACGGAGAGGGCCTTTCCCCAGGCCCCAGCAGACCCGTGGGAACCCAGCCTCGGGGACCTCTGGCAGGTCCTTGAGGATGGGCTGGACTGGGGGCCGGCCCTGGATGGGTGAGGGGAGAAGGAGGGGCTGGAGCGAGAGGATGCTCCAGGCCGCGGCACGGGGTAGGCCCCTCGGTTGCGCTGGCCAGCCATTGGGCAGACCTTACGGGAGGGTGTTGGCTTGGCCTGGTCACAGTTGGGGTCGCATGGTTGCAGGCTAGCCGGCCAAATACCTAGACTGTTTGCTTAATACCAAGATAATATCTCTTGCATGCCTAGGGTTTGCTTGCTATAATCTTGCACATGCCTTGCATGTACCCCGTATACACATTAATGAAGGACCGCTTGAGAGAGAGAGAGAGAGAGAGAGAGAGAGAGAGAGAGAGAGAGAGAGAGAGAGAGAGAGAGAGAGAGAGAGAGAGAGAGAGAGACTCTGAGGGTCACGGGCGACGAGCATCTGACTCTGCACGGCAAGGTGATACTGCTCAAGGACCGTCGCAAGGCGCGTCACGAAACACCCGATCTGAGACAGGCGTTCCCCACGCTCAAGATACTCGGCTTCGCCGGGGTGTTCATTCCACCCGCACCCCCACCCAGGCTCGCGGGGATAATTCGACCAGCCCATGTTTCACCACTCCAACTGCGGATCTCGGGCAGTCCCGGGTGTCTCAAAATCGTCCCAGCCGCGGTGGCGCTTGTTTGGCTGAGACGACATCTGGATAAGAGTCACGAGGAGTCAGACACGGGAAAGTGGATCATCACCACAGACAGAGAGAGAGAGAGAGCACACAAAAGGAAAGTCAACAGCGGGGAAAGCTGGGCCAACACGAGGGAAGGCGTCAAGCATGGGGGCACTTCTGCCGGTGACGAAGGAATCAGACTCACCACACCCCAGCGAGCAGTGGCAGGACGGGGACGGGGAACAAGGGATGCTGACGCTGAGGTTGCTGGACAGGAGGAGCGGTCGGGAGCGGAGGCTGCACCGGCAAAACCGACGGCGGTAGAGGAGGAGATGCGGGAGGAAGGACAGGCGTCGGCTGTAACTGAAGGGAGGCGAGCGCAGGTGGAACCAATGCTTGCGGCGGCTGAGCAGGCGGGGGAGGAGCTGACGGGGGAGTAGGCGCTGCAGGCGCTGGCAGCAGCGCAGGAACGTGCCGAGGGGGAGGAAATGGACTCGGCCTCCAAGGCTGATGGCGGGGACGCCGGAGATGACGGAAGGGCTGACCCTGCGGGTGGAGATAGTACGGCGTTCGACCAAGTGGCGGGTGATACACAGGGCCTCGGGAGTCCGGGGAGGAACGCCGATCACGTCCTGATCCGCTGCTCAATTCGGGTTCAACCAAGTCCGCGGCGGCTCAGAGCAGGGCTGGCACCTGGCCACCTGGCTTCCCTGGAACCCTTCAGCGGTGGGAGTGCCAGACTTACCCACCACGACCTCACGGCGAGGGGCCTTTGCGGCCTTGCCCGTCATCGGCAGGAGCGGAGGAGGAGGAAGCGGGCGAGTTTCCAGAAGAGGATGAAGGTTTGCGACCGCCAAGTGCGGTGGGAAGGACGCGAGGAAGGACACGAGGCCGAGCACAGGGGTGCGCAGGGGTGCGGGGATGGGGGCAACGGGGAGTGGCGGCCAACGCGCGAGAACGAGTCAGATCCGGTCCATGGCGGGAAAGGCACGGGAGGCCAGAGGTGGTGCCAGAGGAGGGGATCGCTGATAGGCCAGCTGCTGCTGACATCGAGGAGGAGGAGGAGGCCCATATGGCATCGGAGGAAGGAGAATCGGAAGAGGTCTCACTGGATGATGAGCCTGGGGTGGGTAACCACCAAGGGAACGCCCGATCTGGGAGATCAGGAAGCGGAGGAAATGGGAGGGCAGGAGAGGAGCAACAGCACAAGGAGGCGCCAAACGAGGCCCCAATAGGCCAACCTGCTGGCGCGGAAGTGAGAGACATGCGCTCTCCCGAAGTGATAGCTAGGGACGAGAACATCAGGCGACAGGTGGCAGAATGGGAGGTTGACTGCCAGCAAAGCAGTGAAAAACCCTTCCTGGCAAGGAGAATGTCACCTGGAGTGGTGGATTCATTTGCAGCGTGCCTTGTCATCCCGCTCTAGCGACTGAGATAAAATCCTATGTGCCCGGGAGCTTGGAGGGCACTCCTCTTTTTGCCACGGTTGACACTCCGCGCCGACATTGATCCCAACTGCGCAAATCACTGGTAGGAGATCGAGGGCAGACTGCAACAGTTCCGACTGGAAAAATGGGAGCTACTGTTGATGCAAGCCAAAACTGTACTAGAAGACCCCAAACCGGCCAGACACCAGCCAGACCCCGAGGGACTACGAGCGAGAGCCGAAGGTCTGGTACAGAAAGCAAATCTTGCCAAAGCTGTTCCAGCACTGTAGTCCTCCCCCCTCGCGGAAGTATCAACGACTACACTCGAGGCACTCCGCGCAAAACACCCGGAGGCGTCAATTGCCATACCGGGCTGGGTAACCGGGTTCAAGGCATCAACGCCGACAAGCTACGCAAAGTATTGACGAAATGCCCGAATGGGATCGGCGCTGGCCCTTCCGGAACCTGTTTTGAGCATCTTCGCGAACCTGTGCTAGCAAATGGGGAAGTGCTCACAATCCTGCTAGAAGCCGTCAACAATCTGCTTGGCAACGAGCAACCAGAGAATATTCGTGAACTCTTACTGCCATCCCGACTAATCGCCCTGGAGAAACCTGATGGAGGCGTGCAGCCGATAGCTATAGGAGAAGCACTGCTTTAACTAACAGCCAAGATCGCACTACGGGAGCTCGCGCCGTAGATTCGAAAATACTTCTTAACAGTGCAGTTCAGAGTGTCTGTCTCAGGAGGAGCGGAGTGTATTATCCACTCCACGCGAGCACTTCTTAAGGATGACCCCGACCGAGTCGCGGTGCAGTTGGATATTGAGAACGCCAGAGCTTCTTCACATCGCTCAGATGGTTGGGACTTCACCCTATGGTCCCCTTCATGCGCACGCTGTACAAAAGCCCCTCCCGACTACTTCTAGATGAGGGGTTTTCCTCAAACCACATTGAGAGCACGAGGGGAGTACGACAAGGGGACCCGTTGGGACCGACACTTTTTGCGGCGGCTATACAACCGGCGCTACTTAAAGCCGCAAATGAATTCCCATCGGTGCCGATGATGGCATACGCAGACGATATTACTCTGGTGAGAGACCCTGAGTCGGTGGAACGAGCGATGCTGCTGATCACCAACAAACTACACACCTCTAGGCTACGATGCAGCCTGGCGAAATCCTCGGCATGGAGCTCGGCGGGCGCGCTTAACAACCTACCAGCGAGACTCGTGGCGGCAGTGGACGACATCAAAGGCCTAGGGAGCCCGATTGGATCGGCGACCTTTGGGAGGAACTTTGTACGGACAGCACTGGAGAAGATTGCCGCGCCCTAGGACCTCATCAGTGGACTTCATCCCCAGCACGCCATGCTCCTGCTTTCACGCTGCATCTCGAAGAGAGCGTCGTACCTGCTCCACAAGACACAAGCGGACCTCATCTCACAGGCGGAATGGCGCAATTGGAGCGAGCGACTACTCCGGACAATCCTTAGAGCGACACATCTCCACCTGCCGGCGGACGAGATGGACCAGAGCCTCCTATGGCGCCACGCGACACTACCGGTGGCCCTGGGGGGCCTGGGCCTGATAGACCTGCTCTCCGAAGCCCAAGTAGCGTACCTCTCATCTCTGACGGCGGCCCACACACTCCTACAGCAGCTCCACTTGGCGCCAAGCAACCCCATGATTAGCACGGCACGGCTCGTGTCACCAGAGCCAGGGGAACAGAGGACCAACGGGGAAGACATCCGAAGGGACATGTGGGCTTGCCTGCCAGCATCAGCCCAAGCGGCATTACAAACGTACTTGGAGCGAGATGATGGGAAGGGACACCTGCAGCTGATAATGTCACGACACATCAATACGTAGCGGGTGGCAGAACTACTAGGCAACACACGGGCGAACAAACCGGGCGCGGACAGTGGCCATCTCCTACGCCTACTGAGCCTCCAAGGAGCGGGCGCGGGAGATTGGCTGCATGCCATCCCAATGTGGGCAGACCTTACCTTCTCCCTGTCAAACACTATATGTGTTATTATTGTGTAGGCTATAGTGGGTTAGCCTTTAGGGGGTACACAAAGTTAGGGTTTCCTACTTGTACTCCAACTTTCATAGTTCAATCACTTCTTGTTTGTAATATGGTATCAGAGCAGGTCCTCCGCTAGGACCGATTCCTAGGGCCCACCACTACTGCTACTTCCTAGCGCCCTCGTGCGCCCTACCTTCGGAGCGCCCTCGAGCGCCTCCCCCTAGCGCCCTCGTGCGCCTCGATTTCACGGCCCCTAAGGCCCCGTTTACCCCGCGCGCGACTTGCTTAGAGGCCCCGTCGGCCCCTTATACCCACGCGCGCCCACCCCTTAGCGGCCCCGTCGGCCCGTCGACCTCGTTACAGGCCCCGTCGGCCCCGTATACCCCGCGCGCGCCCATCCCTTAGCGGCCCCGTTCGCTCCCCCTCGACCCACGCGCCGCCTCTTAGCAGCCCCGCTGGCCCCGTCGACCCGTGCGCGACCTCTCTAAAGGCCCCGTCGTCCCTGTACACCCGGCGCGCACCCACCCCTTAGCGGCCCCGTCGGCCCCATACACCCGGCTCCAACGCCCGGGTCTGTAGTACCAGCAGCAGCTCCAACACCCGGGTCCGCAGCACGAGCAGCAGCTCCAACGCCCGGGTCTGCAGCACCAGCAGCAGCTCCAACGTCCGGGTCCGCAGCACCAGCAGCAGCTCCAACATCCGGGTCCGCAACACCAGCAGCACCTCCAGCGTCCGGGTCCGCAGCACCAGTAGCAGCTCCAACGCCCGGGTCCACACCACCAGTAGCAGAGTCCACGACACTAGGAGCGCCACTCCTGAGACTGCAGCGCCGTGCTCTTGCTGACCCTGTGTCTGACTCTCTTCGTGCTCCCAGTCCTACTGTTACGCGTCTCCTTGCCACTGCTGTCACTGACCCTTCGTTTGAGTCTGCTGCTGCGTCTGCACTAGTTGCTGAGCTTGTCGACTTTGCTGCTCGCTGTCGTCTAGACTACGCTGCCAGTCTTGTCACTAAGTCTGAGTCTGTATGTCCTCCGTCTGTCGCGGGTGAGTGTGTCCTAAGCACGGACGTCCTTGAGGACAGACAGGAGGACCTTGAGTGTCTTGCAGCCGCCGCGCCCCATCTCGTGTCCATGCTCGTTGCCCCTGAGGGAGACCCGGATGCACCAGACATCCCGACTCCTCGATCGTTCGCTGAGGCGATCGAGGGTCCCTACTCCTCTCAGTGGCAGTCAGCCATGGACACAGAGATGGCTTTATGGAAGTCCACAGGCACCTACGTCGACGAAAATCCCCCACCTGGGGCGAACATCGTCAGTGGCATGTGGATTTTCAGGGTGAAGCGGCCGCCGGGTTCTCCGCCTGTCTTCATGGCGCGCTACGTTGCTCGAGGCTTCAGTCACCGAGAGGGAGTTGACTTCTTCTAGACCTTCTCCCCGACCCCGAAGATGACCACTCTTCGGGTTCTGCTGCACGTCGCTGCTCAGCGTGACTACGAGCTTCACTCTCTTGACTTGAGCACAACTTTCTTGCAGGGCAGTCTGCACGAGGAGATCTTGCTACCCCACCCTCCTGGCTTCACTAGGTCGTTCCCTCCTGGTACCGAGTGGAGCCTCCGCCGGCCGGTCTACGGTCTCCGCCAGGCGCCACGTGAGTGGCACGACACACTGAGGACTACTCTTGTGGCACTTTGGTTCTCTCCTTCTACTTCTGACCCGTAGCTGTTTCTACGCACCGACACTTCGCTGCCGCCGTTCTACATCCTCGTGTACGTCGACGACTTGGTCTTTGCCACAGCTGACACTGAGTCTCTCACCCACGTGAAGTCGGAGCTGCAGAAGAGACACACGTGCACAGACCTGGGTGAACTGCGCAGCTACCTTGGCTTGCAGATCACCCGGGACAGAGCACGCCGCACCATTACCCTGACTCAGTCACACATGGTGCAGCAGGTCCTTCAGCGCTTCGGCTGCACCTGGTCCTCAGCACAGGCCACTCCTCTGGCTATAGGTCACTCGCTCTCAGCTCTGCCTTCGGATGAGTCCGTAGAGTCGAGTGGTCCTTACCCAGAGTTAGTTGGTTGCCTCATGTACCTGATGACTTGCACCCGTCCTGACCTAGCATACCCTCTTGGCCTTCTGGCTCGCTACGTGGCTCCTGGTCGTCACCGAAAGGTGCACTGGGATGCTGCAAAGAGGGTATTGCGCTACTTGTGCAGTACATCAGGCATGGGGCTCGTGCTTGGAGGAGGGAGCTCAGTTGTTCTCACTGGGCACTCAGACGCTTCTTGGGCTGACGACCAGGCTACTCAGCGGTCGTCACAAGGTTACACCTTCAGCCTTGGCTCTGGCTCATTTTCGTGGCGCTCTTCTCGTTCTTCTTTGGTTCTCAGCTCCATCGCAGCATTCGGCGGCGCGTGAGGGGCGACAAGGGAAAAAACTGCTGGCAAATCAACATGGGGCAGTACAACATGCAGGAATAGAACAACAGCAGCCATAACAACACCCCCGGGCGTGAGAACACCACCATGGGGAAGCCCAAACCCAGACCTGATACTAAGGGGGCTGGCAAGGGGAAGGCTACCGCTACTCAACAAGGATCCAACACAGCCTCCCATCCAGCCAGGGTAGGACGGACGCGGCTGCTGCTGCAAGGTCGAGCGGGTCCTCCTGGGCAGAATCAGCAAGCCGCGCCAAAGCTCCAGGGCCAGGCGTGAGGGCAGCCCCACGGGAGCCTGGCACAAAGCCAATCAGGGGGAGGTAATGCTGCAACTCCTCCGCTACCGCCACCATCGCTGCCTGCTCCGCCGGCTGCATCGCCTTGATCTGCACCTCCTGCTGCACCAGGGTCACGTGAAGCTGGTCGAGCACGTACGAGAGCAGCGTCATGCACGTCCCAACGTGCATCACGCACTGCTTGACACGAATTGGGGGCTCACCAGGAACCACGGCAGGGGGAGGCTGTGCGGGAGGCGTCACTGGCTCCCATGGACGCGGCACAGAGGGGCCGCCATACAATTTCCGATGGAAAGACGGCGGGGCTGGTATTGACTGAGGGCTTGGAGCGTGCAGGAGAGATGACGGAGTAAGGTGGGGCATCGAGGGACGAGGCTGCTGCGGCTGGAGGGGCAGGGGAAAATGACAAAGCGGGGACTGAGCTGGTGGCTGCTATGATACCCAGGATGGCGGCTGCAACGGTGCCTGAGGTAGCTGCTGCTGCTGCGTCTGCAGCAGAGACGGTGGCAGGCCCGGTGCCTGCTGGCGGTTCTGCCGCTGCCTTTGGCGGCGGCTCAACTTCACCCTCTGCCACCCCACGGGTTGCACAGTCGAAGGTTGAGGAGCCGAGTCCGGGCGCGGATCAGGAGCAGACCACGGAGGCAGCATTGTCCGCATCGCCGGCAACTGTAACGATGGCTGTGCTGGCGGCGGCAGTGTCTGCTGCGACTAGGGAGCAGGGCGGAGCCCCAATGGCAGAAAACCGTCCAGAGGTTTCGGAGGCTGCAGCCAATGGGGACAAAGCTGGCTCTTCTGAGGAGAATGTCAAACTCATATGTTATAGTCTGTGTAGGCTGTAGTGGGGTAGACAATATGGGGTACAACACTTCTAGGTTTTCCTACTTGTACCCACCTGCTTGCTAGTTCATTCATTCCTCATTTCTTAACATGGTATAGAGCAGGTTCCCTAGTGGGAACGCTTCCTTGGGCCCACCACTGAATTTTTTTTCTGACCGGAGCGACAGACGCTCCTGCCCGAGGCTCGCCTTGTGGGCTGCCCTTCTGTCGACCTCTCTTAGAGGCCCCTCTCACGGCCCCTCGCGCCACCCTCAGCGGCCCCGTCGCCGCCCCTAGTGGCCCCGTAGCCGCCCTTCCAGGCCCCTCGCGGCCCCTAGCAGCCCCGTCACCGCCCCTACGCGGCCCCGTCGCCACCCCTAGCGGCCCTGTCGCTGCCCCTTACGGCCCCGTTGCCGCCTCCCTCCCTACCCAGCCCCGTTGCCGCCCCTACGCGGCCCCGTCGCCGCCCCTAGCGGCCCCGTAGCCGCTCCCCACACTACGCGGCCCCGCAGCCGCCCCTACGCGGCCCCGTCGCCGCCCCTAGCGGCCCCGTCACCGCCCCTAGCGGCCCCGTCGCCGCTGACCTCCCTACGCGGCCCCGTTGCCGCCCCTACGCGGCTTCGTCACCGCCCCTACATGGCCCTATTGCCGCCCCTAGCGGCCCCGTAGCCGCTCCCCTCCCTATGCGGCCCCATCGCCGCCCCTACGCGGCCCCGTCGCCGCCCCTAGCGGCCCCGTCGCCGCTGACCTCCCTACGCGGCCCCGTTGCCGCCCCTACGCGGCCCCGTCGCCGCCCCTACGCGGCCTCGTCGCCGCTCTCAGCGGCCCCGTCGCCTCCCCTACGCGGCCTCGTAGCCGCCCCGTCGCCGCCCCTAGCGGCTCCGTCGCTGCTCCCCTCCCTACGCGGCCCCGTCGCCGCCCCTAGCGGCCCCGTCGCCGCCCCTACCTGGCCCCGTCGCCGCCCCTAGTGGGCAGCCGAGCCACCGAGCCGCTCAGCAGCAGCAGCCGCCCCTGGAGCAGCCTCCACTGCAGCAGCCGCCCCTGGAGCAGCCGCCACTGCAGCAGCCGCCCCTAGAGCAGCCGCCACTGCAGAAGCCGCCCTTGGAGTAGCCGCCATTGCAGCAGCCGCCTCTGGAGCAGCCGCCACTGCAGCAGCCACCCCTGGAGCAGCCGCCACTGCAGCAGCTGCCCCTGGAGCAGCTGCCCCTGGAGCAACCACCCCTGCAGCTGCCGCGGAGCTCTTGCTCTACAGTGGTAGCGGCATCGCCGTTGCCGCCACCGTACGCCTGCCCTTCTCGCCACTGAAGAGCACTGCCCTGCCCGTACTGCTGTGCTGCTCTTACTACTGCTGCTCTTTCTACTGCTACTGCTGCTCCTGGCGTGGCCACATGCAGCTCCAGCGTCGCCCGCGTGAGTCCCTCACCCCCCAACAGCTTCGTGAGTGGTACGCTAGTTGGGGTTGTCGAGGTGGCCGTAGTGAGTCGTCCTGGAGTGAGTAGTTCCGCAGCTGCTTGTAGTGGCAGGATGCAGCTCCATTGTCGCCCGCGTGAGTCCCTCACCCCCCAACATCTTCGTGAGTGGTACACCAGTTGGGGTTGTCGGGGTGGCAGTAGTGGGAGTCGTCATGGAGTGGGTAGTTTGGGAGTTTCTTGTAGTGGCCTGATGCAGCAGCAGCGCTGTTCGCGCGAGACTCTTTCACCTCAGCAACTTCGTGAGTGATATGCTCAGAGTGGAGGGTCGCTAAGTACTGCTCGCTGCCCGTACGTTATTAGCACGGGTGTCCGGACTGGTCAGACTTGCGGGACGCGTGGTCACACACAGTCCCGCTCCTTCGCGCGTCTGAGCGACACTTGGCTTACAGAGTTTGGCGACGACGCTAAGCTCCCCGTCTGGGTGGAGCTGCTTAGGCAGAGGGTAGATATCTTTGCTCTTGACTATGATGCAATTCTCACTGCAATGTATGCATTGTCTACTAGTGCCGAGGGAGTCTGTCACCTGTGTGTGCCGCCTGACCCCGGTATCCAGTCTGCTGATCTAGGTGCTAGTGAGGCTGCTGCTCTAGGTGCTAGTGCGTCTGCTGCCCCAGGTGCTGGTGAGTCTGCTCTCTCAGGTACCACATCGGCTCAAGCCTTACACACCTTCACCCGTGACTCGGGTGTTTCCCGCTCCTTCTTTTGAGACCGCACCACGCTTACGCCGCTTAGTCGGCCAAATGCGGTCTCCCTGGCGGACCCCTCTGGGGGTCTTGTCCTTGCTAGCTTCTTCACTGTCTTACTGTGCCCGACAGCCCCCTCTGGCACCCTGTCAGGTCTCTACCTCCCCTCGTTCTCTATGAACTTGGTGAGAGGAGCTGATCTACAGGATAGGGGGGTTGACCAGTTCACTCCTGCGAGTCAGCGAGTGACCCACTGCACGTGTGTTCGGACAGGCCGACACTTGGCCACGTTCACCCGTCGGCCGGGGTCGAGCCTGTACACACTTACTACTGAGTCTCCTCCGACTGCTGAGTCTGGTGAGGTAGCTGCATTAAGTCAGGTGTTTGCTGTAGCGTCCAGGTCTGGTCCTGAGTCTGCTCCCTGCTCGTGTCGTCTCCTGTCCCACCAGACTCTCCTTTCGCACCACCGCCTTGTTCACCCCTCCTTGCCTCGTCTCCGAGGCATGGCCTCCCGTGTCCTTGTCCCTGGTCTCCCCCGGTCTTTCCCTCCCCGACCTCCGGGGCCTGCCCCTACCTGCGTCCCCTGCGTCGAGGGGTGACAGCGCGCCGCCCCTCACTCCTCCGTGTTTCCTCCGACAGAGGCTCCGCAGCAGACTCTTCACATGGACGTGTGGGGCCCAGCCTGTGTCCGTGGACAGGGGCACGAGCGTTACTTCCTGTTGGTGGTTGACGAATACTCGCGTTACACCACGGTCTTCCCCTTGCGCAGCAAGGGTGACGTCACTGAGGTGTTGATCGACTGGATCCGCGCAACTCGTCTCCAGCTCCGAGAGAGTTTCGGCTCGGAATTTCCTTTTCTGCGTCTGCACTCTCATAGAGGCGAGGAGTTTTCCTCTGCTCGTCTAGGAGCCTTCTGTCGTGCACAGGGCATCGGTCAGACCTTCACACTTCCGGCCTCTCCACAGCAAAATGGGATTGTTGCGCCGCATTGGCATGGTCATGGACGTCACTTGTACGTCCATGATCCATGCGGCTTCCCCCCATTTTCTGTGGCCGTTTGCGGTTCAGTACGCCGCGCATCAGCTTAACCTTCAGCCCCGGGTCTCCTTGCCTGAGACCTCCCCCACCTTGCGGTGGACGGGGAAGGTTGGCGATGCGTTTGCGTTTCGGGTATGGGGATCTCGGGCGTTTGTCCGCGACTTGTGTGCGGACAAGCTGTCCCCCCGTGCTGTTCCCTGCGTCTTCCTTGGCTTCCCCCCTGACGCGCCTGGGTGGCAGTTTTACCACCCCACCTCGCGCCGCGTTCTGTCCTCCCAGGACGTCACCTTTGACGAGTCGGTGCCTTACTACCGTCTCTTCCCCTACCGCACAGCGCCCCTCCCCCCACCGCCATTCTTCCTTGTGCCAGGTCCTCCCCCGGTAGACCCCCTCCCCCCTCAGGGTCCTGCCCTGACAGGTGTGTCCAAAGTAGATGCAGTCGAGCCTGTCGAGGTAGCTATTGGCTCTGGTGTTGCTCGAGGTGCTGTGCCTGCGGGTGCCGGGTCTAGGGGTGCGGAGCCTGGGGGTGCTGAGTACAGGGGTGCAGAGCCTCGGGGTGCTGAGTCTGGGGGTGCTGAGCTTGGGGGTGCTGAGTCTAGGGTTGCTGAGTCTGGGGGATCTGAGCTTGGGGGTGTGGAGCCAAGGGGTGCTGGGTCTGCTCGTGTCACCTATCACGGTGCTTCGTCGAGGCGAAAGCCGCTCTCTTCGCAGGAGCTGCGCGAGTGGTTTGCCCGGCGCTGGAGCCGTGCTGCTAGAGCTGGAGGTACTACTGTTGCTGCTGGTCCCGGAGGTGCTTGTACTGGTGGTACAGGAGCTGCTGGGGCTGGGGGTGCTGCTGGAGGTACTGCTCGAGCTGCTGGCGGTACTAGAGCTGCTGGTCCTACTGGAGTTGGTGCTGCTGGAGCTGCTGGAGTTACTGGAGCTGGAGCTGCTGGGGGTGTCGGCGCTGGTGGTTCTGCTGGCGCTCGTGGTTCTGCTGGTGCTGGTGCGTCTGAGGGTGCTGGAGTTGGCGCTGTTGGCGCTGGCGGTGCTGCTCACATTGGTGCTGCCGCTGGGGGTACTGGTGCTGTCCCTGCTGGTTCTGGAGGCACTGCGCGGCCGCGGCCGTACTTCAATCCGCTACTTGAGCAGGTTCTTGGTCTCCCGCCCTCTACTGGTCATGCTCCCCCCTTAGATTGTCGACAGCCTGTCCAGTCGCAGTCACAGTTACAGCCCGCCTCCCCCCTGCCTGCTCCTTCTCCCTACACTGGTCCTACTGGAGGTCTTACTGAGCATCGAGAGCATGCGTCTCGTCCTTCGTCGCCTGTTCGTGCTACTCGCACTAGTCGTCGTGCTCCGCGTCCGCGTCCTCCTACGGTCCCAAGCACACACCAGATGGCACTGCGTCTGTCCACTGCTCCTCTGCGTGTCCCGTTGCCGTCTCCTCCAGAGTCCTCTCTTCCTTCACTTGCTGACCCGGAGTCTGACTCTCTCCGTGCTGCTAGTCCTACTGTCACTCGTCTCCTAGCTACTGTTGTCACCGACCCTTCCTTTGAGTCCACTGCTGCGTCTGCTTTAGTTGCTGAGCTTGTCAACTTTGCTGCTCGCTGTCGTCTAGACTACGCTGCTAGTCTCGTTCCTGAGTCTGCGTGCGTCTGTCCTCCGTCCGTCGGGGGTGAGTGTGCTCTTAGCACGGACGTCCTTGAGGACAGGCAGGAGGAGTTCCAGTATTTTGCTGCTGCTTTGCCTCATCTCGTGTCCACGCTGATTGCCTTTGAGGGAGACCCAAATGCACTAGACATCCCAACTCCTTGATCGTACGCTGAGGCGATCGAGGGTCCCTACTCCTCTCAGTGGCAGTCAGCCATGGACAAAGAGATGGCTTGCTGGAAGTCCACGGGCACCTACGTCGACGAGGTTCCCCCACCTGGGGCGAACATCGTCAGTGGCACGTGGATTTTCAGGGTGAAGCAGCCGCCGGGTTCTTCGCCTGTTTTCAAGGCGGGTTACGTGGCTCGAGGCTTCAGTCAGCGGCAGGGAGTTGACTACTTTCAGACCTTCTCTCCCACCCCGAAGATGACCCCTCTTTGGGTGCTGCTGCACATAGCCGCTCAGCGCGACTACGAGCTTCACTCTCTTGACTTCAGCACAGCTTTCCAACAGGGCAGCCTGCACAAGGAGATCTGGTTGCGCCGCCCTCCTGGCTTCACTGGGTCGTTTCCCCTTGGGTTTGCTCCTTCTATTGCTGACCCATCGCTGTTTCTACGCACCGACACCTCTTTGCCGCCGTTCTACATCCTCGTGTGCGTCGATGACTTGGTCTTTGCTACTGCTGACACAGCTGGACTCGCCCACGTGAAGTCCAAGCTGCAAAAGAGACACACTTGCACAGACTTGGGTGAATTGCGCAGCTACCTTGGCTTGCAGATCACCTGGGACAGAGCACAGCGCACCATTACCCTGACTCAGTCACACATGGTGCAGCAGGTCTTTCAGCGCTTCGACTTCACTTACTCCTCGCCTCAGGCCACTCCTCTGTCTACTCGCCACTCGCTCTCAGCTCTGCCTTCGGATGAGTCCGTACAGCCGAGTGGCCCGTACCCAGAGCTTGTTGGATGCCTCATGTACCTGATGACTTGCACACGACCTGACCTTGCATACCCTCTTAGCATCTTGGCACGCTATGTTGCTCATGGGAGACACCAACCAGAGCACATGGCTGCAGCAAAGAGGGTATTGCGCTACGTGTGCAGTACGTCGGGCATGGGGCTAGTGCTTGGAGGGTGGTGGCGTCGAGTGGTCATCATAGGTCACGCAGACGCTTCTTGGGCTAACGACCAGGCTACGCTGCGGTCGTCACAGGGTTAAACCTTTAGCCTTGGTTCCGGCTCTTTTTCGTGGCGGTCTACCCGCTCGTCTTCTGTTCTCGGCTCCAGCTGTGAGGCCGAGATCTACGCGGGGGCCATGGCTGCACAGGGGTTACACTGGCTCACCTACCTGCTGACTGACCTAGGAGAGCCGCCTCGTTCTCCTCCAGTTCTGTACGTAGACAACAAGGCCATGCTGGCCTTGTGTCGGGAGCACAGATTGGAGCACAGAACGAAGCACATTGCTCTTTGCTACTTCCTTGCTCGTGAGCTGCAGCAGCGTGGTCAACTGCGCCTTGCTTACGTGGCGTCTGAGGCTAACACTGCTGATATCTTTACCAAGGCACTTGCGCCTTGTAATCATCAGCATTTCTGTACGATGCTAGGTCTTGTGCCTACTTGGCCTCACTTGCTCACTTCTTGAGCTTGCTTGTACTGTGATCTTTCTATACCTGCACTTGCTTGTTTACCATTGTATATGATCTTGCATGTGAACTGGCCTTTTGACCTTGCTCTTGTGCTCAAATTGTGTGGTGACGTTGTGATCCACCCTGAGCTTGCTTTGGTTTGCTTCACTGGTCTTGTTCTCCCCCACTTTGCCTATGGGGGTGTGTCAAACTCATATGCTATAGTCTGTGTAGGTTGTAGTGTGGTAGACAATATGGGGTACAACACTTCTAGGTTTTCCTACTTGTACGTGCTTGCTAGTTCTTTCACGTGCTTGCTAGTTCTTTCATTCCTGTTTTTTTAACGGAGAACGGGGATCCAGGTTTTATGTGTGGAGAGGAACCAGGCCCAGAGTCGGAAGAGGTTTCACTGGAAAACGCGGAAGTGGGAAGAGGGCGGAACTGAGCGAGAGGCACAGGGGAGGGATTGGACGGAGTAACATCCCATGCCGTGGGAGTGACACTTCCAGCCGAAGCGGTCGCCAACGAGGTGAAATCGCCAGCCACCCTGGCAGAGGATGACGCCATCTAGCAGATAGCCGGCACGTGGACCTTGGATCTTCTCCAATGAATGGACCAACTGTTCCTAGTCAGACGGCCACCACCCCAGGTGTAAGACAAATACTGTTGGAATAACTGAACAGGAAAATGACTGAACTAGCAGTGAAAATAGTACAAGTACCTAACCCTAGAATTGTGTACCCCCTATAGGCTAACCCACTGTAGCCTAAACTAACACAACATATATATAATGTTTGACATACCCCCATAGGCACAATGGGGGAGAACTAGGGGTTACAAGACCAGTCAAGGCAAAGCAAGGAAACACAAGCTCAGGGTGGATCTCAAGGATACCACACAAATTCCGAGCACAAGCAAGTGGTCACAAGACCAGTTCACATGCAGGTTTGTAATAGAGCAAAAGGTACAATGATCACAACCTAGCAAGAGTAAATATGCAGGTATATATATATATCTATATATATCACAGTACAAACAGACTCAAGAAGTAAGCAAGTGAGGTCCAGTAGGCACAAGGCCTAGAAGAGTGCAAAAGCACTGATGGTCACAAGGCTGAAGCGCCTTCGTGAACACATCAGCAGTGTTGGCCTCAGAGGCCACGTAACGCAGATGAAGCTGACCACGCTGCTGCAGCTCTCAAGCAAGGAAGTAACGCAGAGCAATGTGCTTTGTTCTGTGCTCCAGTCTGTGCTCCTCACACAAGGCAATGGCTGCCTTGTTGTCGACGTACAGCACTGGAGGAGAACGAGGCTGCTCTCCAAGGTCGGTCAGCAAGTAGGTGAGCCAGCGTAGCTCCTGGGCCGCCATGGCTGTGGCGTAGATCTAAGCCTCACAACTGGAGCTGAGAACAGAAGAAGAGCGAGTAGAACGCCAAGAAACTGAACCAGAGCCAAGACTGAAGGAGTAACCCTGAGACGACCACTGAGTAGCCTGGTCATCTGCCCAAGAAGCGTCTAAGTGCCCAGTGAGAACAACTGGGACTCGCCCTCCAAGCACTATCCCCATGCCCGACGTACTGCACAAGTAGCGCAACACCCTCTCAGCTGCATCCATGTGCTCATTGCGGTGAAGGCCGGGAGCAACATAGCGTGCAAGAATGCTGAGAGGGTATGCAAGGTCTGGTCGAGTGCAGGTCATCACGTACATGAGGCAACCCACAAGCTCTGGATACGGGCCACTCGGCTCTGCAGACTCATCCGAACGCAGAGCTGAGAGCGAGTGACCGGTAGGCAGAGGAGTGGGCTGAGGCGAGGAGTACGTGAAGCGGAAGCGCTGAAGGACCTGCTGTACTATGTGTGACTGAGTCAAGGTGATGGTGCAGCGTGCTCTGTCCCGGGTGATCCGCAAGCCAAGATAGCTTGTCAGTTCACCCAGGTCTGTGCACGTGTGTCTCTTCTGCACCTGCGACTTCACGTGGGCGAGTGCCACAGCGTCAGCAGTAGCAAAGACCAAGTCGTCGACGTGAACAAGGACGTAGAACGGCGGTAGAGACGTGTCGGTGCGTAGAAACAGTGACGGGTAAGCAGTAGAAGGCGCGAACCCAAGAGCCGCAAGCGTAGTCCTCAGTGTGTCGTGCCACTCACGAGGCGCCTGGCGGAGACCGTAGACTGGCCGTCGGAGGCTCCACTGGGTGCCAGGAGGGAAAGTCCCAGTGAAGCCAGGTGGACGGCGCAACCAGATCTCCTCGTGCAGGCTGCCCTGCAGAAAAGTAGTGCCGAAGTCAAGCGAGTGTAGCTCGTAGTCACGCTGAGCGGCGACGTGCAGCAGAACCCGAAGAGTGGTCATCTTTGGGGTCGGGGAGAAGGTCTGGAAGAAGTCAAATCCCTCTCGCTAACTGAAGCCTCGTGCAACGTAACGCGCCTTGAAGACAGGCAGAGAGCCCGTTGGCCGCTTCACCCTGAAGATCCACATGCCACTGACGATGTTCGCCCCAGGCGGGGGAACCTCGTCGACGTAGGTGCCTGTGGACTTCCAGGAAGCCATCTCTGTGTCCATGGCTGACTGCCACTGAGAGGAGTAGGGACGGGCCATTGCCTCTGCGTAAGAGCGCGGGGTCGGGATGTCTCGTGCATCCGGGTCTCCCTCAGGGGCAACAAGCATGGATACGAGATGGGGCAAAGCGACAGCAAAGCACTCAAACTCCTCCTGCCTGTCCTCAAGGACGTCAGTGCCAAGAGCACACTCACCCCCGACGGACGGAGGACAGAGAGACTCAGACTCAGCAACTAGGCTAGCAGCGTAGTCTAGACGACAGCGAGCAGCAAAGTCGACAAGCTCAGCAACTAAGGAAGACGCAGCAGCAGACTCAATGGAAGGGTCAGTGACAACAGTAGCCAGGAGACGCGTGACAGTAGGACTGGCAGCACGAAGAGAGTCTGACCCAGGGTCAGCAAGAGCAGGAAGAGAGGAAGCAGGAGGAGACGGCAGTAAGACACGCTGTGGAGCAGTGGATGGACGAAGCGCCATCCGGTGAGTGCCTGGGACAGCAGGAAGACGCTGACACTGGACACGACTACTAGAGAGAGCATTGCGGACAGGCGACTCAGGATGAGACTCAGGCGACGCAGGACGAGACTCAGGCTCACGACACTCAGTAAGACCTCTAGTCGGACCAGTGTAAGGAGCAGGACAAGGGAGAAAGGAGGCAGACGGTAACGGCGACTGTAGCTGGACAGACGGAGGACACGCTAAGGAGGGAGAAGGACACGGAGGAGGGAGCTGACCAAGAACCTGCTGAAGGAGTGGAACAAAGTGCGGTCGTGACCGTGCAGCGACACCAGAGCCAGCAGGGACACCCGCACCAGGGTCCGCAGCACCAGCAGCAGCCCCAACGCCCGGGTCCTCAGCACCAGCAGCAGCTCCAACGCCCGGGTCCGCAGTACCAGTGGCAGCTCCAACTCCCGGGTCAGCAGCACCAGCAGCAGCTCCAACGCCCAGGTCCTCAGCACCAACAGCAGCTCCAACGCCCGGGTCCTCAGCACCAGCAGCAGCTCCAACGCCCGAGTCCTCTGCACTAGCAGCAGCTCCAACCCCCGGGTCCTCAGCACCAGCAGCAGCGCCAACAGCAGCGGGGTCCGCAACACGAGGCACGCCACTCCGAAGAGTGCAGCGCCGCTCGTACCACTCATGGATCCGCTCCACACCCCCAAGCTCAGCACCCCTAGGCTCCACACCCCCAGGCTCAGCACCCCCAGGCTCAGCACCCCCAGCAGGACGAGAGTCGACAGCCACCTCAACAGGCTCAATCGGGTCTACCTGAGACACACCTGAGGGAGCGGCACCCTGAGGGGGGAGGGGGTCTGCAACAGCAGCACCTGGCGTGAGGAAGAGAGGCGGGGGGGTGAGCGGGGCAGTGCGGTAGGGGAAGAGGCGGTAGTAGGGGACGGACTCGTCAAAAGTGACGTCCTGGGAGGGCAAGACTCGGCGCGAGGTGGCGTGGTAAAACTGCCAACCAGACGCGTCCGGGACAAAGCCGAGGAAGACGAAGGGAACAGCATGGGAGGAGAGCTTGTCCGCAGACGTATCGCGGACAAAAGCTCGAGACCCCCAGACCCGGAAACGCGACGCATCGCCAACCTCCCCCGTCCACAGCAGCGTGGGCGAGGTCTCCGGCAAGGAGACACGGGGCCAGAGGTTGAGCTGATGCGCAGCGTACCGGACTGCAAACGGCCATAGAAAGTGGGGGGCAGCCGCATGGATCAAGGAGGTACGGGCGACCTCCATGACCAGGCCAATGCGGCGCTCCGCAACCCCATTCTGCTGTGGAGATGCCGGAAGCGTGAACGACTGCTCAATGCCGTGCTCAGCACAGTAGGCTACCAAGAGGTCGGAGGAGAACTCACCACCTTTGTCAGAGTGCAAGCGAAGGAGAGGAAAGTCTGAGTGAAAATGCTCGCTGGGCTGGAGACGAGCTCCGCCAATCCAAGGGATCAAGACATCAGGGACCTCACCCTTGGTGCGCAAGGGGAAGACCGAAGTGTAGCGCGAGTAGTCGTCAACAACTATCAGGAAGTACCTTTCCTGACCCTGACCACGGACGCGGGCTGGGCCCCACACGTCCATGTGGAGCGTCTGCAAGGGAGCAGTCATCGGGGGGAACGAGGAGGAGTGAGGAGCAGCGCGCTGCTGTCCCTCGACACAGGGGAGACAGGTAGGAGCAGGCGAGGGTTGGAGGGCACGAAGGACTCTGGGCAGGCCAGAGACAAGGTACCGGGAGTGCATGGCACGAAGCCGCTGCACAGACGGGTGGCCAACGAGCGACACGAGCAGGGGGCGGACAGCTGACCTGACGCGGACGCGGACGCAAACGCAGCAACCTGAGGGGACTCAGTAGTCAGTGTGTACAGGTCCGACCCCGGCTGCCGTGTGAAGGTAGCCAAGTGACGGCCCGTACGAGCACACGTGAAGTGTGTCACGCGCTTGTAGGCAAGGGTGAACTGGTGAACACCCCCTTCCTGGAGCGCACATCCTGCCACCAAGTTCGTAGAGAACGAGGGGAGGTGGAGACCAGACAGTGTGCCCGACGGGACCGCAGGGCAGGGAAGGACAGTGGAAGAGGTCGCAATGACCGGACCCCCAGAGGGGTCAGCAAGGGAGACAGCAACTGGCTGAGCAAGCGGCTCAAGGGCAGTGCGGTCACGAAAGAAGCAGCGAGAAGCACCTGAGTCCAGTGTGAAGGTGCGCATTGCGGCAGTCGACGAAGAACCAAGGGGGGGAGACACACGAGCACCTAAAGCAGTAGCCTCACCAGCACCTGGGGTAGCCGACACGCGAGTACCTGGAGCGGCAGACGCTCTAGCCCTAATGCCCGGGTCGGGCGGCACATACAAGTACTCAACACCCTCTCTACTAGTAGACATCACATACATGGCAGATAGAATAGCATCAAAGTCTAGAGCATAGATATCAATCCCCTTCTTCAGGAGATCAAGCCAGCGGGGCAGCTCAGTGGCCTGAGGGAACTGAACATGCCAAGCGTCGTCGAGACGAGAGAAGCAGCGCTGTGTGGCGTGCGGTCGTCCACACTACTGACCAGTGCGGTCACCAGTGCGAATGACGTACGTGCAGCTAAGACCACCCCCACCCCCGTGCTGAGAGTACCACTCACGGACCTCCTGGGGCGAAGGAGTGTGCTGCTGGCCCTGGCCACCGCCAGCGCCTCCACGGCCACCACCACCGCTGCCACCTCCTCGACCACCCCAACCCCTGCCGCTGCCTCGTCCACCGCCACTCCAACCGCCGCCTCCACTCCTGCCACCACCCCCGCCGCTGCCGCCACCACCCCCACCGCTACCACTCGCCCCTCCAGCCGAGCCACCACCCCCACTGCCTCCACCGCCCCCACCGCCGCCTTCCTCGCCGTCACCGCCACCACCCTTGCCCCCTTTGCCCTTGCCAATGCGGCGCCCGCTCAAGGCAGACGCAGCGCCGACCTTCTCAGCACCGAGAAGGTCGACAGCAGTAGCAGAGGCGACAGAGGGAAGAAGGGGGGAAGGAGAACACCCCTCAAATGCGGAGATAACTACTACAACGGGAGCTAGACTACTGGCTAGGCACGTGTGCTCATGTGATCTCTGCGTTCGTTGGTCCTTAGACGTTTTCCTAGTGCTCACACTGCTTGCTAGTTCATGGGGCAATTTGGCAAGAGTTTCACTAAGAAAAGATCACAACAATGATACAATGAAGTTGGCAATGCAAGACTACATCAGAGCTAGCATTCAGGTTGGTCAGCTGCCAACACGACTTGGTCGACCGCGCTCCAGCAGTGCAAAGTCGACAGCTTGCCAACGCTGCAGGTCGACAGTGTGCCAGCAGTGCACCCGCTTTCCAGATGCGTGCAGATGATTGGTAGGCCGTGCCTCATCACCTGCACAGCACACACACACCACGTAAGCCTCGGGCTGACGGCTGCCTCTGATCTACCACGACGACCTCGGGATACCACCACCAAGGTTGGTCTCGCCAACTTCGCCTGGGCGACCGTCACACTCCTCCGCAACACTTCGTCACCCAGGTAACCTGGTCGACTGAGCAACCTCATCGACCAGCACCTCCCGTACGTGTCCGTCGACCTCCCAAGTCGACGACCACCTCGTTGTCGACCTCACCGGGTCGACCATGCCCCTCGGTCGACGACCATGTCGCTCGACGCCCGACTGCTCGACGCCCGACTGCTCGACGCCCGACTGTTCGACGCCCGACTGTTCGACGCCCGACTGTTCGACGCCCGACTGCTCGACGTCCTGAGTCGAGGTCGACGTCGGCCCCTTCTTCGTCGACCACCGGATCCAGTCAACCACCCGCAGGTCGACCAGCACATCAGCCGACCACCGAAGTCGGCTTCCCAAGTCGACGTCATCAAGTTGACGTCCTCCGCAGGTCGACGCTTAAGTCGACCACCCCGAAGTTGGCGCCACCTCGAAGTCGGCGCTCGTGCAGTGGTCACCGTGCAAGTCGACCTCCTCGTCGACCCGCTCACCCACTGCTGCAGGTCGGCTGCTCCCCTCACACCCGACCACGAAGTCGGCTCCGCCCAAGCGTGGACGGGGCCAACACAAAACTCCCGTTGACACTCCCCTGCCGCGTTCACGCTTGGTCCCCCCAAGTCCACTCGGCAGTACTCCTCGGAGAATAGCTCGTCGATGTGCACCCAACACACAGCACGTCGTCCACCGCACTAGCCATGCAAGAGGGCATGGCACCTACTGCTGCACGTCGTTGTCGCCGTCGCCCACGTCGGCCAAGCGCACCTGGCCGATTGCGACGGAGCGCCGGTTGAAGGCCGGATAGTGCAGCGCCTTTGTCAGGAAGTCGGCCGGCTGCTCAGTGGTCGGGATGTACCTCAGCGAGAATTTCCCGCGTTTCACCATGTGCTGCAGCCAGGCCTGTCGCCTCTCCATGTGCTTGAGGTTGCCCGTCAACCCCATGCCTTCGGCGACTGTGATAGCCGACATGTTGTCCACCCGAAGGACGGTCGGCTTCCCGGCATCCAGCTGCCGGAACTCTGCAAGGAGGAAGCGAAGTCGGCGTCCTTCCTTGCCGGCTTCGGTGGCCGCCACGTACTCCGACTCAATCGACGACAGCGTCACGCACTTGATGCGCTGGCTCGACCAGGAGACTGCAGCCCCTCCATAGACGAACACGTAGCCACTCGTGCTCGTCTTGTTCTGCTTGTCACCAGCGTCGTCGGCGTCCACGTAGCCGATCAGCTCCAGCGACTCAGGTCCACCGCCGAACTCCAGGGCGGTGTCGCGCGTATTGGCGAGGTAGGCAAGGCAGCGGTTGACCTCGCGCCAGTGTTGGTCGCTCCTCACCGTGAGGCCGCTCCCCAGCTTGCTGCAGGCGAAGGCAATGTCCGGCCTCGTCGTCGTCGCCGCGAACTGCAGCAAGCCGACCTTCTGCCGGTACTCCTCCTCCTGCCGCGCCTGTGCTTCCTCGTCATCGAACGTGAGCTCGGCGTAGGCGTCGACCGAGACCGGCGTCTTCGGGGTGCGCCCGGTCTGCTCCTCGTCGATGAAGCGCCTACGCAGCTTGTCGGCGTAGCCCTGCTGGTGCAGCCATAGCTTCCCCGCTGACCTGTCGCGGACGATCTCCAGCCCGAGGTACTTCTGCACCGGCGAGATCTCATGCAGCTCGAAGGCGGCTTCCAGCAGCTCCTTCAGCTCCTTCAACATCGCGGCGCTACTGCTGGCGGCGAGTAGGTCGTCGACGTAGACCAGCACCCAGCAGGCCACTTCGTCCTCTCCGACCTTGCAGTAGAGAGCCTCGTCGACCTGGCTCTTCTTCCACCCGGCGCCGACCAGCACGTCGTTGAGCGCCAAGTACCACAGCAGCGGCGACTGCTTTAGCCCGTACAGGCTCTTCAGCAGCTTGCACACCCGGCCGGTCCCGTTGTTGAAGTAGTCCGGCTGGGATATGTAGAGCACCCTGTCGAGCTTGCTCTGCAAGAAGGCGTTCTTCATGTCGAGCTGCATCAGGTTGAGGTTGCGGACAGCGACGATGCTCACGAAGATCCTCAGCGTGACGTAGCTGCCCACCGGCGCGAATGTCTCGTCGTAGTCGGCGCCGTACACCTGCGTGAAGCCCTTCACAACCAGCCTCGCCTTCTCGCACTCGACGGTGTCGTTGACGTGGTACTTCGTCGTCAGTACCCACCGGTTCTTCATGACGTTTACTCCCGGCGGACGTTCGACCAACTCCCACGTTCCCATGTTGAGGAGGCTGCGAATCTCCTCCTCCATGGCGGCCTTCACCGCCGGGCCCTTCCAGCTCGCCAATGCCTCCTTCACCGTCATCGTCGAGATGTCCCAACGGTGCTCGGGGTCAGCTAGCATGTTGGGGTCGAGCTCTGGAAACTCCTCATCCTCCTCGGCATCGTCGTACAGCAGGTCGTCGGCCTCATCGTCCACGTCGTACACCGTGGTGAAGGCAGCGGGGACGAAGAAGTCAGGCGGCCTTCGAAGTCGGCCTGAACGTCGTGGTCCTGGATGGACCTCCTCGGCGTCCCCTCCATCGTTGCCGCTGCCCTCGACGTCCTGCTGCTCCTCAGCCGGCGTCCCAGCCGACTTCTCCCCTATGGTCGGCTCCCTTGCCGACTGCCCGGTCGCCGACTGCTCCTTGGTCGGCGTCACTGCTGCCTGCCCCTTTGTCGGCAGCTGGTCTTCGATCTGCTTCTTGACCTGCTCCTCCCCTGTCGGCGTCGGCTGCAAGCCCACGTCGCCCTGCCGCTTGTCACGTCGGCCACCGGCGATGCATTTGGCCGAAGGCGGCGTCGCACTACTCCCCTCACCGCCGGAGGCCGACACCGAGGTCAGCCGACGCAGATCGACCACGAGGGGAGGGGCGGGGGTCACAGGAGGAGGAGCAGGGGGGCGGACGTCCTCGACGTCCTGAACAGGAAGCTCACCGATCTCAGCAAGCAGTGGCAGCGTCGCCGACGAGGTGTCAGAGGGCGGAGCGGGCAACGAGCGGCCGGACACCGACCCGTACTCCGTCTTCCACTCGGCCAGCGACATCTCTTCGTAGAACACCACGTCCGACGTGGTGACCACCCGGTCGGTGTCGACGTCGAGGAGCTCCCAGCCCTTGCTCGGCGTCGACACACCAAGGTGCAGACCCCACTTTGCCTTCGGCTGCAACTTCCCACCACGCTGCTGCTCAGGGACTAAGAACTGCGCCATGCAGCCCCACACCCGCGCCAGCGACAAGTCGGGCTTCTTCCCGGTCAGCAGTTCGTACGGCGTCATCCCCGGCGGCAGCGTCGACCTCTCGAGGCAGTTGCGGACCCAGACGGCCTGCCGCAGAGTGAGGTGCCACCAGTGGTGCTGCACACCCATGTGAAGCAGCATTGTCCGCACCGACTCCACCACCGTCCTCATCTCCCGCTTCGCCATGCCGTTTTGCTGCGGGGTGTATGGGCAGTTCAGGTCGTGGACGATCCCCTTGTCGTTCACGAAGTCGGTGAACTGCTTCCCGAGGAACTCCCCTCCCCGGTCAGAGCGCAGCATCAACACCGACTTTTTCGTCTGCCGCTCAGTCACCGCCAGCCACTGCACGAACACCGGCAACGCATCTGACTTCTTGGTGACCGGCTTCACCCACACGTAGCGGGTCTTGCGGTCCTTCAGCAACAAGAAGTACAGGCTGCCATCCTTGGCAGCCACGCGGAACGGCCCGCATAGGTCGATGTGCACGACTGCCAGCATATCGTCGGCGTCGGAGCCTTGGTCGGGGAAGGTGTGCCGCGCCAGCTTCCCGCCGACGCACGAGACACATGGGGAGTCGGCGCCCGTCGCCGACTTGAGGTCCAGCCCAATGGCGACCTCGTTCTTCGCCGAGCTCCGTATGGTGTCCATGCCAACATGGGCAAGCCTCGCATGCACTCGGTCCGGCGTCGACTTCGTCTTCGAGACGATCGCCCGCAGGGCCACAACCTCTGGCGTGGTCGACGTCGATCTCGTTGGGCAGGGACGAAAGTCGGTACAGAGGACACGCCCGGAGTACGTCGCCCGTCCGAGCACCTCTCCCGTTGCCGAGACGAGCGGCATCCCGTCGCCGTCCTCTTGCAGCTTCACACCGTGCTCCTTCAGCTGGCCGGACGACAGCAAGTTCGCCCGCACACCCGGGACGTACAGCACGTCGGGGACGAGCACTTGCTTCCCGGCCTCCCCTTGCAGAGCGACGGTGCCACGGCCCTGGACATCCTGCAGCGCCCCATTGAAGCCGCGCACGTGCTTGCTGAAGCCGCTCGGCTGCAGGTCGACGAAGGCTTCCTTCGTCCCCATCAGATGGTGGGAGCAACCGCTGTCGAGCAGGACCACCTCCGGGTTCGCCTGCACAGCTGCCGCCACCGCCTGGAAGTCCTCTCCGGCCTCCGGCGCCAGAGAGACGGTCGGCTCCACGACGCCGACCAGCGAGCACAACGCCGTCTTGTCGTCCCGCGCCTTGCCGCCAGTAGGGGAGTCGGCGTTCTTCTCCGAAGTCGACGTCTTGGTCGACTGCTTCTCCTTGCGCGGCTTGTTTCCTCCTCGACGAGGACGACGACTGTCAGATCTCCCACGGCCTCCCTTGGCGTCGTCGTCATCGGAGTCACTGCAATTGGGGCACTCGAAGAAGAGGTGGTCGGGTTCGCCGCACAGCCAGCACTCCCGTCGTCGACCTCCTCCTCCTCGACCGCTGTTCTTGGTCGACTTCTTCTTGTCGACCTCCTTGGCCGACTTCCAGCCACCGCTCCCGCCGCCACCAGACTGTCCGCGCTCTCCTGGTCGACCTCCTTGCTTCGCCGGGGCAACGAAGTTAGCCTGCGCCAAGAGTTCCTGCGACCGCTCAGCCTCCTGCATCGCCTCGTCCTGCAGGATGTACGAGGTCAAGTTGTCCTCGTTGAGCGTTGCCCTCGTGCTCGGCGCCATGGACAGCCGCTTCAGGAGGTTGTAGCTGCTCGAGAGTCCCTGCATGACATGGGTGATGTATGACGCCGTGGAGTACTGCGCGCCGGCCATCCTGATGGTGGCGAGAATTCGCCGGGCTCGGTTGCAGTAGTCGGTCGCTGTCTCATCGTCACCCATACGCAGGTGCGTCAGCTGTCCCTCCAGCTGGGCGATGAACAGGTCGTCAGTGACCTGGTACGTCGACTCGATGAAGTGCCACGCCCGGTGGCCGGCGTCGATGTACTCTCGGCACCACTTCAAGGCAATATGCACCCCTGGCGAGCAGCACCGCGAGATGACCGTGAAGGTCAGCAGCTGCACGGCGCAAAACTCCGCCCGCAAGTCGGGGTGGTGCTCCCCAGGCGTCGCCACGGTCCCTCGGGCGAAGCCGATCAGCCCAGCCATCTCCAGCTGGAGCTCGATAGCTTCTTTCCAGGTGAGAATGTCGGGTCGACCGACCAGTGGGGGGGTGACCGAGATCCTGTCCGGCGTGAACTTGAAGTAGCCGTAGCTCGGCGCAATTCCACCTGCTGTCACCTGGGACGCCGACATCGGCGACAGCCCACTCCGTCGACCTCCGACGTCACCCTGCGAAGAGCCTGCAGGCGCCGATGTCTGCATCCCTCGCGCCTGAACGCCGTCGACTTCACCGGCGTGTATCACACCTCTCTGCCTCGACGTGTCTCCAGCACTGCTGCCGACTTGACCACCACCGGCGTTGACGCCCACGTCGACGCCGCCTTCGTTGTTCACCGGACGAGGAGAAGCAGGTCGAGACGGGTGCTCCGTCGCCCACGTGGAGCGGAGTCCAGCCTCGACGACCGCCCAGGGCAGGTCGCCATACTCATTGGCCTCATGCTTCCTCCTCGCGTTCTCCAACCGTGCCTCCAGGGTGTCCACCACCCCCGCGTCACCTACGGCTCCTACCATAGTGACTTCCGCACAGTTGCCGGCCTTGAACTACGAAATAGGTAAGTGGTATCTACGTCGACCTGACTGAAAGGTAAGTCGTGTGCCATCCACGCTCACCGCACCATGCGGAGATAACTACTACAACGGGAGCTAGACTACTGGCTAGGCACGTGTGCTCGTGTGATCTCTGCGTTCGTTGGTCCTTAGACGTTTTCCTAGTGCTCACACTGCTTGCTAGTTCACGGGGCAATTTGGCAAGAGTTTCACTAAGAAAAGATCACAACAATGATACAATGAAGTTGGCAATGCAAGACTACATCAGAGCTAGCATTCAGGTTGGTCAGCTGCCAACACGACTTGGTCGACCGCGCTCCAGCAGTGCAAAGTCGACAGCTTGCCAACGCTGCAGGTTGACAGTGTGCCAGCAGTGCACCCGCTTTCCAGATGCGTGCAGATGATTGGTAGGCCGTGCCTCATCACCTGCACAGCACACACACACCACGTCAGCCTCGGGCTGACGGCTGCCTCTGATCTACCACGACGACCTCGGGATACCACCACCAAGGTTGGTCTCGCCAACTTCGCCTGGGCGACCGTCACACTCCTCCGCAACACTTCGTCACCCAGGTAACCTGGTCGACTGAGCAACCTCATCGACCAGCACCTCCCGTACGTGTCCGTCGACCTCCCAAGTCGACGACCACCTCGTTGTCGACCTCACCGGGTCGACCATGCCCCTCGGTCGACGACCATGTCGCTCGACGCCCGACTGCTCGACGCCCGACTGTTCGACGCCCGACTGTTCGACGCCTGACTGTTCGACGCCCGACTGCTCGACGTCCTGAGTCGAGGTCGACGTCGGCCCCTTCTTCGTCGACCACCGGGTCCAGTCGACCACCCGCAGGTCGACCAGCACATCAGCCGACAACCGAAGTCGGCTTCCCAAGTCGACGTCATCAAGTTGACGTCCTCCGCAGGTCGACGCTTAAGTCGACCACCCCGAAGTTGGCGCCACCTCGAATTCGGCGCCCGTGCAGTGGTCACCGTGCAAGTCGTCCTCCTCGTCGACCCGCTCGCCCACTGCTGCAGGTCGGCTGCTCCCCTCACACCCGACCACGAAGTCGGCTCCGCCCAAGCGTGGACGGGGCCAACACAAAACTCCCATTGACATCAAAGAACGGGGTACGGGGGTCGCCACGAGAGGCACCTACAGCGACTATGCTAGTCTCAGCTGCAAGTAGCTCCTTCTCGAGGAGGGCAATGGTGAGGTCAGTGGGGCAACGAGCTAGGAAGTGGTCCCTGACAGCACGAAGTGTGTCAGGGAGGCGGGTGACTAGGTGGTAGAGAGTGAGCCAGAGCGGAGGGGGGTGCGTGGCAAGGAACTCATCATGCATGGCGGCACGGAAGCGGGCCTCACTAGTACGGAGGTGCGTGATGAGGTCAGCGACTGTGTGAAAGGAGGCCAGGTCGGGAAACAGGTAGGGGAGGGAGAGACGGCCTAGTGCAGCAGAGGCAGGTGAGGACTAGCGAGCAACTACAGCTGTGTACAGTGCCTGTGCAGTCTTGTGCTGACCAAAGTGCTCGCGTTCGTCTATCGGCAGGGAGTTGCGAATAGCGAAGCGAGCGTGGGCATCACGAGTCTGCCATTGTGAGCGAGCAGTGATGTCAGCAGTAGCAGCAGGGGCAGTGACATGGCCTAGGGCGTGATCGTACAGTGAGATGTCATCCTTGGCTGTGAGCTGTAGGTAGAGGTGCAGGTCATTAAGCCCGGTGTCAAACTTCACAGGGCGGCCCTTAGCATCGAACACAAGAACCTGTGGGCTAGCCATAGGAACAGTAGAGATAGCAGTAGTAGCAGTAGGGCAGGGCGGCGCGGCTCGGCTGGGTGGCGCGGCTCGGCTCAGGGAGCGCGGCTCGGCTCGGGGCGCGCGGCTCGGGTCACGGCGGGAACGGGCCGCCCGGGGCCTCTAGGTGGTGGGCACGGGTCGGCGAGTTCGGCACGGGGCCGGTTGGGGCCCTAGAGGGGCGAGCGCGGGGCCGATCGGGCTTGAATGGGGCTAGTAAGGGGCCGACGGGGCCTGAAAGGGGCTAGCGCGGGGCCGAGTGGGCCTGAAAAAGGGGCCGACGGGGACTGAAACGGGGCTGACGGGGCCTGAAACGGGGCCGACGCGGCCTAAACGGAGCTAGCGCGGGGCCGAACGGGGCCTTAACGGGGCTAGCACGGGGCCGACGGGGCCTGAACGGGGCTAGCACGGGGGCCGACGGGGCCTGAACGGGGCTAGCGCGGGGCCAACGAGGCCTGAAACGGGGCCGACGGGGCCTGAAACGGGGCTAGCGCGGGGCCGACGGGGCCTGAAAGGGGCTAGCGCGGGGCCGACGGGGCCTGAAACGGGGCCGACGGGGCCTGAAACGGGGCTAGCGCGGTCCGACGGGGCCTGAGAGGGGCTAGCGCGGGGCCGACGGGGCCTGAAACGGGGCCGACGGGGCCTGAACGGGGCTAGCGCGGGGCCTGAATGGGGCCTTAAAGGGGCCGACGGGGCCTGAACGGGGCCGCTAGGGAGAGCGGGCGTGGGGCCGACGGGGCTTGAACGGGGCTAGCGCGGGGCCGTCAAGAGGGGCCTCTAGGGGCGTGACACGCCGAGGCACCCTAGGGCACAGGTAGGTAGGTAGGTAGGTAGTTACTTAGTGGTGGGCCCTTATAAAATTTCGGTCCTAGGAAGGACCTGCTCTATACCATGTTGGAATAACTGAACAGGAAAATGACTGAAGTAGCAGTGAAAAGAGTACAAGTACCTAACCCTAGAATTGTGTACCCCCTATAGGCTAACCCACTGTAGCCTAAACTAACACAACATATATATAATGTTTGACAAATACTGCCTATGCCTCCTCGCACCACTCCTACGGCTGTCAACAAGCCCAGAATGCCTAGGAGCATGGGCGATCCTGCTATACCTCCCAAGGCTGACGTTGCGACTGCCGCCAGAGCCAGTCACTGGCAGCCAATGGGCATCAATTGAGGCTCGGCTGCATCAGTTCCAGCTGGGAGATTGGGATGGGTTGTTTGAAGCTGCTTGCACCATCCCCGACACAGGCGCTCCGCTTAGACACCAAAATGATGACGAGGGGGTTTGCGCGAGGGCAGAGGGTTTGGTTAAAAAAGGTAACATTTCGAAAGCAGTTGCAGCGTTACATACGAGCCTCCTCGCCGAACCGAATCTGGCAACGCTGACTGCCTTGCGAGCGAAGCACCCGTCCGCTAGCACTCCAATGCCAGCCTTGTCAAACACTATATGTGTTATTATTGTGTAGGCTATAGTGGGTGAGCCTTTAGGGGGTACACAAAGTTAGGGTTTCCTACTTGTACTCCAACTTTCATAGTTCAATCACTTCTTGTTCGTAACATGGAATCAGAGCAGGTCCTCCGCTAGGACCGATTCCTAGGGCCCACCACTACTGCTACTTACTAGCGCCCTCGTGCGCCCTACCTTCGGAGCGCCCTCGAGCGCCTCCCCCTAGCACCCTCGTGCGCCTCGATTTCACGGCCCCTAAGGCCCCGTTTACCCCGCGCGCGACTCGCTTAGAGGCCCCGTCGGCCCCTTATACCCACGCGCGCCCACCCTTTATCGGCCCCGTCGGCCCGTCGACCCCACGCGCCGCCCCTTTAGCGGCCCCGCTGGCCCCGTCGACCCCGTGCGCGACCCCGTTAGAGGCCCCGTCGGCCCCGTATACCCCGCACGCGCCCACCCCTTAGCGGCCCCGTTGCCCCCCCCCCCCCCCCTCGACCCACGCGCCCACCTCTTAGCGGCCCCGCTGGCCCCGTTGACCGGTGCGCGACCTCACTAGAGGCCCCGTCAGCCCCGTCCACCCGGCGCGCACCCACCCCTTAGCGGCCCTGTTGGCCTCCTCAACCCACACGCCGCCCCTTAGAGGCCCCAATGGCCCCGTTGACCCCGCCTCTTAGCACCCCACCGCGTCACCCACGGCCCCGCCAGAACGAGCCGCCCGACCCAAGCAGCCCGAACCGAGCCGCCCAGCCCGAACCGAGCCGCCCGACCCGAGCCGCCTAGCCCAAACCGAGCCGCGCCGCCCGAACCCGGCCGAGCCGCCCTACCCGAGCCGAGCCGCCCTACCTGAACGGAGCCGCGCCTCCCATACGATCACGCCCTCGGCCATGCTACTACTCCTGCTGTTACTGCTGACAGCACTGCCCGCTCACAGTGACAGACCCGTGACGCCCACGCTCGCTTCGCTATTCGCAACTCCCTGCAGATAGACGAGTGCGAGCACTTTGGCCAGCACAAGACTGCACAGGCACTGTACACTAGTGTCGTTGCCCGCTACTCCTCACCTGCCTCTGCCACGCTAGGCCGTCTCTCCCTCCCCTACCTGTTTCCCGGCCTGGCCTCGTTCCACACAGTATTTGATCTCATCACGCACCTCCGTACTAGTGAGGCCCGCTTCCGTGCCGCCATGCCCGATGAGTTTCTTGCCACCAACCCCCCCCCCACTCTGGCTCACTCTCTACCACCTAGTCACCCGCCTCCCTGACACTCTGCGTGCTATAAGGGACCACTTCCTAGCTCGCTGCCCCACTGAGCTCACCATTGCCCTCCTTGAGAAGGAACTGCTTGCAACTGAGTAGCATAGTCGCTGTAGGTGCCTCTCGTGGCGACCCCCGCACCCCTTTCTTCGAGGGGTGTTCTCCTTCCCCCCTTCTTCCCTCTGTAGCCTCAGCTTGTGCTGTCGACCTCCTTGGTGCTGAGAAGGTCGGGATTGCGTCTGCTTCGAGCGGGCGCCGCAGCGGCAAGGGCAAAGGGGGCAAGGGAGGCGGAGGTGACGGCGGGGGAGGCGGTGGTGGGGGTGGTGGTGGCGGTGGGGGTGGTGGGGCTGGTGGACTAGTGGCAGCGGTGGGGGTGGCGGAGGCAACGGCGGGGGCGGTGGCAGGGGCGGGGGCCGTGGTGGGGGTGGCGGTGGACGCTGCGGCGACAGGGGAGGAGGTGGTCGAGGCGGTGGTGGCGGCAGTGGTGGTCGTGGAGGCACTGGCGGTGGCTAGAGCCTTCAGCACTCTCCGTCGCCCCAAGAGCTCCGTGAGTGGTATACTCGGCACGGGGGGGGGGGGGGGGGGGGGTGGTGGCCTTAGCTGCACGTACATTATCCGCACTGGTGACTGCACTGGTCAGACGTGTGGGGGGGCGCACCCCACGCAGCGCTGCTTCTCCCGCCTCGACGACGCTTGGCGTACTCAGTTCCCTGACGCCACTGAGCTGCCCCGCTGGGCTGATCTGATGAAGCAAAACATTGATATCTTTGCTCTAGACTTTGATGCTATTCTCTTTGCCATTAATGTGATGTCTATTGGTGGAGAGGGCGCCCAGTACCTGAGTGTTCCGCCTGACTCGGGCATTCGACACGGTGAGGCTACCGCCCTTGGTGCTAGAGTATCTGCTACCCCAGGTGCTGGTGAGGCTGCTGCGCTAGGTGCTAGTACGTCTGCGCCCCCTGTCACTGAGTCGACTGAGGCGCTGCACACCTTTACACTAGACTCAGGTGCCTCCCGCTGTTTCTTTTGTGACCGCATGGCTCTTGAGCAGCTTGCTCGGCCCGTTGCAGTCTCTCTAGCTGACCCCTCTGGGGGTCCCGTCCTTGCGACCTCCTCCACTGTCCTCCTCTGTCCGGCCGTCCCGTCTGGCACACTGTCTGGTCTCTACCTCCCCTCGTTCTCTACGAACTTGGTGGCGGGTAGTGCGCTCTAGGACAGGGGTGTTAACCAATTCACCCCTGCCTACGAGCGCGTGATACACTGCACGTGTGCTCGGACGGGGCGTCACCTGGTGACCTTCACACGGCAGCCGGAGTCGGACCTGTACACACTGACTACTGAGTCCCCTCAGGTAGCTGCGTCTGTGTCTGCGTCAGGTCAGCTGTCGGCCCCCTGCTCGTGCCGCTCTCTAGCGCATGAGACGGTCCTCTGGCACCACCGCCTTGGTCACCCGTCCGTGCAGCGCCTTCGGGCAATGCACAAACGGTACCTTGTCTCTGGTCTTCCCAGGGTTCTCCCTCCCCTTCCACCCTCTCCTGCTCCTCCCTGTCTTCCCTGTGTCGAGGGGCGGCAGCGCGCCACTCCTCACTCCTCTTTTCCCCCGACGACTTCTCCCTTGCAGACGCTCCACATGGACGTGTGGGGCCCAGCCCGCGTCCGTGGTCAGGGTCAGGAGAGGTTCTTCCTGATAGCTGTTGACGACTACTCGCGCTACACCACGGTCTTCCCCTTGCGCACGAAGGGTGAGGTCCCTGATATTTTGGTCCCTTGGATCCGCGCTTCTCGTCTCCAGCTCAGCGAGCGTTTCCACTCGAACTTTTCTGTCCTGCGCTTGCACTCTGACAGAGGTGGTGAGTTCTCCTCCGACCTCTTGGCAGCCTACTGTGCGGAGCACGGCATCCACTAGTCGTTCACGCTTCCGGCCTCTCCGCAGCAGAATGGGGTTGGTGAGCGCCGCATTGGCTTGGTCATGGAGGTCGCTCGTACCTCCTTGATCCATGCGGCTGCCCCCCACTTTCTGTGGCCATTTGCGGTCCGATACACTGCGCATCAGCTTAACCTCTGGCCCCGTGTCTCCTTTCCGGAGACCTCCCCGACACTGCGCTGGACGGGAGAGGTTGGCGATGCGTCGCGTTTTCAGGTCTGGGGATCCTGAGCTTTTGTTCGCGATACGTCCACAGACAAGCTCTCCTCCCGCGCTGTTCCGTGTGTCTTCCTAGGCTTTGTTCCGGACGCGTCTGGTTGGCAGTTTTACCACCCTACCTCGCGCTGTGTCCTTGCCTCTCAGGACGTCACCTTTGACGAGTCGGTACCCTTCTACCGCCTCTTCCCTTACCGCACTGCCCCGCTCCCTCCCCCGCCTCTCTTCCTCACGCCAGGTGCTGCTGCCGTAGACCCCCTCCCCCCTCAGGGTGCCGCTCCCTCAGGTGTGTCCCAGGTAGACCCGGTTGAGCCTGTCGAGGTAGCTGTCGACCCTCGTCCTCCTCGGGGTGCTGAGCCTGAGTGTGCTGAGCCTGGGGGTGCTGAGCCTGGGGGTGTTGAGCTTGGGGGTTCGGAGTCTGGGGGTGCTGAGCCTGGGAGTCTGGAGCCTGCTGGTGCTGAGCCTGGGAGTGCTACGCCTGGAGGAGCTCTCTCCTCACAGCTGCTGCGTGAGTGGTACTTAGAGTACTTCAGCCTCAGGAGAGGTGCCTCTGGAGCTAGGGGTATTGCTGGAGCTGGTGCTCGTTCTTCCTCGCCTAGGCGGGAGCTGCCCTCTTCCCAGTGTCTTCGTGAGTGGTGCGCACGGCGATGCAGTCTCAGGAGTGGTGCTCCTAGTGTCGCGGACCCTGCTACTGGTGCTGCGGACCTCGGCGTTGGAGCTGCTGCTGGTGCTGAGGACCCGGGCGTTGGAGCTGCTGCTAGTGCTGCAGACCCGGGCGTTGGAGCTGCTGCTCGTGCTGAGGACCCGGGCGTTGGAGCTGCTGCTTGTGCTGCAGACCTGGGCGTTGGAGCTACTGCTGGTGCTAAGGACCCGGGAATTGGAGCTGCTGCTGGTGCTGCAGACCCGGGCATTGGAGCTGCTGCTGGTGCTGCAGACCCGGGCGTTGGAGCTGCTGCTGGTGCTGAGGACCAGGGCGTTGGAGGTGCTGCTGGTGCTGAGGACCCGGGCGTTGGAGCTGCTGCTGGTGCTGAGGAGCCAGGCGTTGGAGCTGCTGCTGGTGCTGCGTACCCAAGCGTTGGAGGTGCAGGGGGTGCTTCTGGAGCAGCTGGACGTCCTGGTGCTGTCTCTGCTGCTGTAGGGGGCACCTCACGGCTGCGGCCGTACTTTGTTCCACTCCTTCAGCAGGTTCTTGGTCAGTCACCTCCGCCTTGTCCCCCTCCCACTGTAGAGTGTCCACAGCCGGTCTAGTCACAGTCACAGCTACCACCTGCCTCGCCACTTCCTCGTCCTTCTCCCTACACTAGTCCTACAGGCGGTCTCACAGAGCGTTGTCACCCTGATTCTCGCTCTATGTCGCCTGTGTCCCGTCCTCAGTCCCCTGTTCGTACTACTTCCACCAGTCGCCGTACTCCGCGTGAGCGTCCGCCACCAGTCCTTGGTACACACTAGATGTCACTGCGTCCCTCCACTACTCCACAGCGTGTCCCTCTGCCGTCTCCTCCTCAGTCCTCTCTTCCTGCTCTTGCTGACCTTGAGTCTGACTCTCTTCGTGCTCCCAGTCCTACTGTCGCGCGTCTCCTGGCCACTGCTGTCACTGACCCTTTGTTTGAGTCTGCTGCTGCGTCTGCCCTAGTTCCTGAGCTTGTCAACTTTGCTGCTCGCTGTCGTCTAGACTACGCTGCTAGTCTTGTCGCTGAGTTTGAGTCTGTCTGTCCTCCGTCCGTCGGGGGTGAGTGTGCTCTTAGCACGGACGTCCTTAAGGACAGACAGGAGGAGTTCCAGTGTTTTGCTGCCGCTGCGCCCCATCTTGTGTCCATGCTAGTTTCCCCTGAGGGGGACCCGGATGCACCAAACATCCCGACTCCTCGATCGTACGCTAAGGCGATCGAGGGTCCCTACTCCTCTCAGTGGCAGTCAGCCATGGACACAGAGATGGCATCCTGGAAGTCCACAGGCACCTTCGTCGACGAGGTTCCCCCACCTGGGGCGAACATCGTCAGTGGCATGTGGATTTTCAGGGTGAAGCGGCCGCCGGGCTCTCCGCCTGTCTTCAAGGCGCGCTACGTTGCTCAAGGCTTCAGTCAGCGAGAGGGAGTTGACTTCTTTCAGACCTTCTCCTCGACCCCAAAGATGACAACTCTTTGGGTTCTGCTGCACGTCGCTGCTCAGCGTGACTACGAGCTTCACTCTCTTGACTTCAACACAGCTTTCTTGCAGGGCAGTCTGCACGAGGAGATCTGGCTGCGCCGCCCTCCTGGCTTCACTGGGCCGTTCCCTCCTGGTACCCAGTGGAGCCTCCGCCGGCCGATCTACGGTCTCCGCCATGCGCCACATGAGTGGCACGACACACTGAGGACTACTCTTGCGGCACTTGGGTTCTCTCCTTCTACTGCTGACCCGTAGCTGTTTCTACGCACCGACACCTCACTGCAGCCGTTCTACATCCTCGTGTACGTCGACGACTTGGTCTTTGCCACAGCTGACATTAAGTCTCTCGCCCACGTGAAGTCGGAGTTGCAGAAGAGACACACGTGCACAGACCTGGGTGAACTGCGCAGCTACCTTGGCTTGCAAAACACCCGAGACAGAGCACGCCGCACCATTACCTTGACTCAGTCACACATGGTGTAGCAGGTCCTTCAGCGCTTCGGCTTCACCTGGTCCTCAGCACAAGCCACTCCTCTGGCTATAGGTCACTCGCTCTCAGCTCTGCCTTTGGATGAGTCCGTAGAGTCGAGTGGTCCTTACCCAGAGCTAGTTGGTTGCCTCATGTACCTGATGACTTGCACTCGTCCTGACCTAGGATACCCTCTTGGCCTCGTGGCTCGCTACATGGCTCCTGGTCATCACCGAAAGGTGCACTGGGATGCTGGAAAGAGGGTATTGCGCTACTTGTGCAGTACATCACGCATGGGGCTTGTGCTTGGAGGAGGGAGCTCAGTTGTTCTCACTGGGCACTCAGACGCTTCTTGGGTTGACAACCAGGCTACTCAGTGGTCGTCACAGTGTTACACCTTCAGCCTTGGCTCTGGTTCAGTTTCGTGGCACTCTTCTCATTCGTCTTTGGTTCTCAGCTCTAGTTGTGAGGCTGAGATCTACGCCACAGCCATGGCTGCACAGGAGCTACGCTAGCTCACCTACCAGCTGACCGACCTTGGAGAGCGGCCTAGTTCTCCTCCAGTGCTGTACGTCAACAACAAGGCTGCCATTGCCTTGTGTGAGGAGCACAGACTAGAGCACAGAACGAAGCACATTGCTCTCCATTACTTCCTTGCTCGTGAGCTTCAGCAGCGTGGTCAGCTTCATCTGCGCTACGTGGCCTCTCAGGCCAACACTGCTGATGTTTTCACCAAGGCACTTCAGCCTGGTGATAATCAGTGCTTCTGAACTTTGTTGGGACTAATGCCCACTTTGTCTCACTTGTTGTAGGCTTTGTCTGTACTGTGATCTCTATATATACTCCTGCCTGTTTGCTTTGCTAGGTTGAGATCACCCTTGCTTTTTGTACTACCTATATATACTTCAGCATGTGAATTGGCCTTATGGCTCTTTGCTTGTGCTCGGAGTGTGTGGTGACGTTGTGATCCACCCTGAGCTTGCTTGCCTTTCTTGACTGGTCTTGTGACCCCTTGTTCTCCCCCACTTTGCCTATGGGGGTGTGTCAAACACTATATGTGTTATTATTGTGTAGGCTATAGTGGGTTAGCCTTTAAGGGGTACACAAAGTTAGGGTTTCCTAATTGTACTCCGACTTTCATAGTTCAATCTTTTCTTGTTGTAACAAGCCTGGGTTACCGGGATAACTGACTTTGAGCTCAGTATCCCACTAGAAGCTCTTCGCGAAATTCTCTCGAAATGCCGAAATGGGGTAGGAGTGGGGCCCTCAGGCTGCTGTTTCAAACACCTGAGAGACCCGACCCGGGCGAATGAGGAGATCCTCCTGCTCCTGGAAAACGTGGTTACTTGCCTCCCCAGTTCCTTCCAGAGCCAAACAGTCCGCGACCTTCTACTCCCTTCCCAGCTCATAGCATTAGAGGAGCCCGGAAGAGGAGCTAGACTGATCGCAATAGGCGAGGCATTACTATGCGTAGTAGCAAAAATCCGAAAATCTGAGAGTTCTTCCTCCCCGTTCAGTTCGGCGTAGCTGTCCCTGGAGGCGCGGAGTGTATTATCCACACGGTTCGCTCTCTCCTCAGAGATGACGAGACCCGCATAGCTCTACAGCTAGATATGGAGAACGCTTTCAACAGCATAGAACGCGAGTCATTCCTCTCCGTCCTCCAGTGGTCTACTCTCAACCCGCTGCTCCCGCTCGTCAGGAACCTCTACGATGGCCCCTCGCGACTTTTAGTGGACCCCCGTCTGGAAGTGGAACACATCCAAAGCTCCAGGGGTGTTCAACAAGGGGACTCGCTGGGACCTCTTCTTTTCACAGCAGCGATCCACCCTATTCTGCTTGGCGTAGCTACAAGTGTCCTAGAGGTGGCCATAGTGGCATATGGTGACGATATCACCATCGTGGGGCCCCGCGAAGCAGCGTGCGTGGCCTTCAACACGGTCGTAACGGAACTTGCTTCATGTGGGTTACGGTGCAACATTGCTAAATCGGCGGCATGGTGCGCAGTGCGGGAGGAAAGGGGAGACGACATGCCACACGGTCTTCCTGTCCACCCAAGCGGCTTAAAAGTGGTGCGCAGCCCGATTGGCAGCGACGCTTTCACCACCGACCAGGTCCGGGCGGCCCTCACAGAGGCAACCGCGCCGCTACACCTCATCTCCCAACTCAACCCGCAGCACGCCCTACTCACGCCCTACGCATCTCCCGCCACATCTCATACCTACTTCGCACAACACCGGCAGAGGCACTGGCCCGTACAGAATGGAGGGAGTGGAGCGAGGCATTGGTGGGAGCAGGGCTCACGGAATCGAAACTACAGATCCCGCTGAGCGAGCTAGAGCAAAGCCTCTTGTAGCGCCAGGCAACGCTCCTGGTTCGGCTGGGGGGCCTGGGAATCATTGATCCCATTTTCGAAGCCCAAGCTGCGTACCTGGCCTCAGCTGCAGCGGCGCACCTTCTACTGCAGCAGCTGAACCTGCCGACAGACTACCTACTCCACAGGGCCGGGGAACTACTTTCCCCAACATGGAACCCACAACCCACCTTCCCCCCAGGTGAACCCGCTGTCCCCGCTCGAAGGCAAGGCTCCCAGCACAGGCCGCAGCGGTTCTATATAGCTACAGAGAGAACCCTAGTACGGGAAACCTGCAGTTGGGGCTCTCCAAGGCCATCAATCACACGCGAGCGGAGGAGCTGCTGGCAAATACGGTAACTGATAGGCCGGGGGTGGACCGTGGCCATGCCATTTGGCTCATCAGCCTGAAAGGAGTGGGAGCAGGCGTCTGGCTCCATGCAGTGCCCACGAGGGTTGACCTCTCAATATCCCCTGGTCAGTTCTCCTTGGCACTAGGCTTGCACCTTGGCATGGAACTACCGGTAGCGGAGGTCTACCCCTGCAAGAGATCCAACTCCAAGATAGCCGACAAGATTCTGCCGAACCACCTGCTACGGTGTGCCGATGGTGGGGATGCTGTGCGCACCCACAATGCGCTGGCCTTCGTTGCTCTTCGCATGGCGTAGGAAGCCGGGTACAAAACCTTTCACGAGACCGCCGCGTTCTCTCCCCCTGTCCAGAACAAGCGTGCTGACCTAGCCCTCAGGGAACAAGAGTCGAGATAGACTTGGGCGACGGACGTGATTGTGACAGACCCGGTCCTACAGAGGAGGGATGTGTCAGAACATTATAGCTTATACATTTGTGTAGGCTGTACTAGGGTAGCCCATACGGGGTACAGCCCAATCAGGATTAGTACTTGTACCCAGCTGTTTCATAGTTCATTTATTCCATTCTCACTTCTCGTCATGGTATTGAGTAGGTTCCCGAGTGTGAATACTGCCTAGGGCCCACCACGATTTTTTTTTCCTTCCCTGCCCGGAGCGCGCTTAGCTCCTAACCCGAGTAGCGCCTCAAGCCGCATTAGTGGCCCCTGTTGGCCGCCCTTACTGCCCCTCGAGCCGCCCTCTGCGGCCTCGCTTGGGCCGCTTACGGCCCCGTCGTGGCCCCGCTACGGCCCCGCTTAGGCCCCGCTACGGCCCCGCTACGGTCCCGTCGGCCCCGCTACGGCCCCGCTACGGCCCCGCTATGGCCCCGTCGGTCCCGCTAGGGCCCCGTCGGCCCCGCTACGGCCCCGTCGGCCCCGCTACGGCCCCGCGACGGCCCCGCTACGGCCCCGCCGGTCCCGCTTAGGCCCCGCTACGGCCCTGCTTGACCCCGTCGGCCAGGCTACGGCCCCGCTTAGACCCCGCTTCGGCCCCGCTTAGGCCCCGTCGGCCTCGCTACGGCCCCGCTTAGGCCCCGCTTCGGCCCCGTCGGCCCCACTTAGGCCCCGCGTCGGCCCCGCTTCGGCCCCGTCCGCCCCGCTACGGCCCCGCTTAGGCCCCGCTACGGCCCCGCTACGACCCCTTAGGCCCCGCTTCGGCCCCGTCGGCCCCGCTACGGCCCCGCTACGGCCCCGTCGCGGCCCCGCTACGTCGCCCACTTCGGCCCCGTCGCCACCGCGGCCCCACCCACCCTTGCGGCCCACCACCACCTGCGACCTCGCCACCGCCTACGACCCCGCCGCCCAGCGCCCGCAGCGCCGAGTAGCCGAACCGCCCAGCTGAGACGCCCGACCGCCAGAGCCACCCAGCAACCGAGCCGCCCAGCAGCCGAGCCGCCCAGCAGCCAAGCCACCCAGCAGCCGAGCCGCCCTGCAACCAAGCCGCCTGACAGCCGAGCCGCCGAGCAGCCCGATCGCCCCACCTACCTGGTAAGAGCACAGCCTCTGCCACTGCACTGCCCTGCCTACTGCTGTTATGGCTTCCCCTAGCGTTCTCACCTTTGACGCTGAGGGTCGGGCAGTGGACTTTGAGGTCTGGGTAGATGATCTGCAGCTTTTCATGCAGTGCGATAAGGCAGACGGCCTCTCCTTGTTTGACCTCACTTGTGGTGCCTCCCGTGCCCCTGCTGCTGATGCTGACGCCACTGTTCGCTCACGGTGGGCCACACGTGACGCTGCTGCTCGCCTTGCTGTGCGCCACCACTTGCCGACCACTAAGCGTGCACACTTTAGCCAGTACAAGAGTGCTCAGACCTTGTACGACGCTGTAGTTGCACGCTACTCTTCCCCTGCCACTGCTGCATTGAGCCGCCCCATGCTACCGTACCTCTTCCCTGACCTTGCTGCCTTTCCCACTGTCGCTGACCTCATCACGCACCTCTGCACTAGTGACACTCGCTACCGCGCTGCGCTTCCTGCGGAGTTCTGCGCCAAGAACCCCCTCCCCCCATGTACATCACCCTCTACTACATAATCACCCAGCTCCCTGACTCTCTTTGGGTAGTCAGGGACCACTTCCTCTCAGTTTGCCCCACCACTCTCACCGTTGACCTCCTCGAGAAGGCCCTCCTAGCGATAGCGAAGAGCATAGTCGCTGTAGGAGCCTCTCGTGGTGACCCTCGCACCCCCGTCTTTGAGGGGTGTTCTCCCTCCCCCCTCTTGCCCTCTATTGCCTCTGCTGCTGCGGCCAACCTCCTTGGTTTCGAGTCGGTCGGCGCTGCGTCTGCCCCGAGCGGGAGACGCCGCACCGGCAAGGGCAAGGGGGGCAAGGGCACTGGAGGGGCTAGAGGGGGCGGTGGAGGTGGTGGAGGGAGTGGGGGTGGTGGTGGGAGTGGTGTCGGGGGTGGCGGCGGTGGCGGCAGCAGTGGAGGCGGCAAAGGCGGTGGAGGTGGCGGAGGGAGCGGAGGCGGCGGAGGTAGTGGAGGAGGCGGAGGCGGCGGAGGCAGCGGAGGCGGCGGCGGCAGCGGAGGCGGCGGTGGTGGAGCGAGTCGCAACTCTGCGCAGAGGAGTGGCGCCGGTGGTGGTCAGCGTCAGTAGTAGCACCGGAGTGGTGTGACCCTGTCCCCTCAGCAACTTCGTGAGTGGTACACTGCGCGTCAGCGCGGTGGGGGTTTTGGTCCCTGCTCTTACGTCCTCCGTATCGGCGACCGCGCTGGTGAGCAGTGCGGAGGCCCGCTCTCCACCCAGCGCTGCTTTGGTCGCCTGACGGACGCGTGGCATTGCCAGTTCCTTAAGGCGTCAGAGATCCCTCGCTGGGGAGATCTGGCTAAGGCCGGGGATGCTATCTTTGATCTTGACTTTGATGCAATTCTTACTGCCATGTATGCTGTTGCTAATAGTGTTGAGGGTGCTTGTTACCTGCATGTACCACATGACCCGGGCATTGAGGCTGTTGCACTAGGTGCTGGTGAGACTGCTGCTCTAGGTGCTTGTGCCTCTGCCGCCCCAGGTGCTGGTGAGTCTGCTCTCTCAGGTACTACGTCGGCTCAGGCCTTCCACACCTTCACACTGGACTTGGGTGCGTCCAGCTCCTTCTTTCGAGACCGCACCACTCTTCTGCCGCTTAGTCGGCCGGTTGCAGTCTCCCTGGCACACCCCTCTGGGGGTCTTGTCCTTGCTAGCTTCTCCACTGTCCTTTCGTACCCTGCAGCCCCCTCTGGCACCCTGTCTTATCTCTACCTCCCCTCGTTCTCTACGAACTTGGTGAGTGGAGCGGACCTACAGGATGGGGGGGCTGACTTGTTCACTCCTGCAAGTCAGCGAGTGACCCACTGCACGTGTGCTCGGTCAGGCCGACACTTGGCCAAGTTCACCTGTTGGCCAGGGTCGAGCATGTACACCCTTACGGTTGAGTCTCCTCCTACTGCTGAGTCTGCCCAGGTAGCTGCGTCGAGTCAGGTGTTTGCTGCGGCGTCCAGGTCTGGTCCTGAGTCTGCTCCCTGCTCGTGTCGTCTGCTGTCCCACCAGACTCTCCTTTGGCACCACCGCCTTGGTCACCCCTCCTTGCCTCGTCTCCAAGGCATGGCCTCCCGTGTCCTTGTCTCTGGTCTTCCTCGGTCTCTCCCTCCCCTTCCTCCGGGACCTGGCCCTACTTGTGTCCCCTGCGTTGAGGGGCGACAGCGCGCCGCCCCTCACTCCTCCCAGTTTCCTCCGGCAGAGGCTCCGCTGCAGACACTACACATGGACGTGTGGGGCCCAGCCCGCGTCAGTGGGTAGGGGAGAGAGCGGTACTTTCTGCTGGTCGTGGACGACTACTCGCGTTACACCAAAGTCTTCCACTTGCGCAGCAAGGGTGACGTCACTGAGGTGTTGATTGACTGGATCCGCGCAGCTCGTCTCCAGCTCAGAGAGAGTTTCGGCTCGGACTTTCCTGTTCTGCGTCTGCACTCGGACATAGGTGGGGAGTTTTCCTCTGCCCGTCTGGGAGCCTTCTGTTGGGCACAGGGCATCCGCCAAACCTTCACACTTCCGGCCTCTCCACAGCAAAATGGGATTGGTGAGCGCCGCATTGGCATGGTCATGGACGTCGCTCGTACATCCATGATGCATGCGGCTGCCCCCCATTTTCTGTGGCCGTTTGCAGTTCAGTACGCTGCGCATCAGCTCAACCTTCACCCCCGGGTCTCCTTGCCAGAGATCTCCCCCGCCTTGCGGTGGACAGGGAAGGTTGGCGATGCGTCTGCGTTTCGGGTCTGGGGATCTCAGGCATTTGTCTGCTACTTGTCTGCGAACAAGTTGTCCCCCCGTGCTGTTCCTTGCGTCTTCCTTGGCTTCCCCCCCCAACGCGCCTGGCTGGCGGTTTTACCACCCCACCACACGCCGTATTCTGTCCTCCCAGGACGTCACCTTTGACGAGTCGGTGCCGTACTACCGTCTCTTCCCCTACCGCACTGTGCCCCTCCCCCCACCGCCACTCTTCCTTGCGCCAGGTGCTACCCAGGTAGACCCCCTCCCTCCTCAGGGTCCTGCCCCTTCAGGTGTGTCCCAGGTAGACGTAGTCGAGCCTGTCGAGGTAGCTGTTGACTCTGGTGCTGCTAGAGGTGCTGAGCCTGCGGGTGCCAGGTCTGGGGGTGCTGAGTCTGGGGGTGCTGAGACTGGGGGTGCTGAGCCTAGGGGTGCTGAGTCTGGGGGTGCTGATCCTGGGGGTGCTGAGCCTGGGGGTGCGGAGCCTTGGGGGTGCTGAGGGTGCTCGTGTGGCTGCCGGCGGTGCTTCGTCGAGGCGGGAGCCGCTCTCTCCACAGGAGCTGCGCGAGTGGTTCGCCCGCCGCTGGAGACGTGCTACTGAGTCTAGGATGCTACTGGAGCTGCTGTCGGTGCTGGTGTTGCTGGAGGTGGAGCTGCTGGGGGTGTCTGCGCTGGTGTTTCTACTGGTGCTAGTGCGTCTTGGGGTGCTACTAAGGCAGCTGGTGCTGACGGTCCTACTGGAGTTGGTGTTGCTGGAGCTGGAGCTGCTGGGGGTGTTGGCGCTGGCGGTGCTGCTGGCGCTGGTGCTTCTGAGGGTACTGGAGTTGGCGCTGTTGGAGCTGGAGGTCTTGCTGGCGCTGGTGCTGCCGCTGGGGGTACTGGTGCCGTCCTTGCTATTTCTGGAGGTGCTGAGCGGCCATGGCCGTACTTCGTTCTGCTCCTGGAGAAGGTTCTTGGTCTCCCTCCCTCTCCTGGTCCTGCTCCTCCCTTAGAGTGTCCACAGCCTGTCCAGTCGCAGTCACAGTTACAGCCCGCATCCCCGCTACCTGCTCCTTCTCCCTACACTGGTCCTACTGGAGGTCTTGCTGAGCGTCGTGAGCTTGCGTCTCGTCCTGCGTCGCCTGTTCGTGCTGCTCGCACTAGTCGTCGTGCTACATGTCCGCGTCCTCCTGCGGTCCCCGCCACACACCAGATGGCATTGCGTCCGTCCAGTGCTCCTCTGCGTGTCCCTTTGCCATCTCCTCCAGAGTCCTCTCTTCCTTGTCTTACTGACCCGGAGTCTGACTCCCTTCGTGCTGCTAGTCCTTCGGTCATGCGCCTTCTTGCTACTGTTGTCACTAACCCTTCCTTTGAGTCCACTGCTGCGTCTGCTCTAGTTGCTGAGCTTGTCGACTTTGCTGCTCGCTGTCGTCTAGACTACGCTGCCAGTCTTGTTGCTGAGTCTGTGTCTGTCTGTCCTCCGTCCGTCGGGGGTGAGTGTGCTCTTAGCACGGACGCCTTTGAGGACAGGCAGGAGGAGTTCCAGTGCTTTGCGGCTGCTTTGCCCCATCTCGTGTCCACGGTGATTGCCTTTGAGGGAGACCCGGATGCACCACACATCCCGACTCCTCGATCGTACGCTGAGGCGATCGAGGGTCCCTAATCCTCTCGGTGGCACTCGGCCATGGACGCAGAGATGGCGTCCTGGAAGTCCACAGCCACCTACGTCGACGAGGTTCCCCCACCTGGGGCGAACATCGTCTGTGGAATGTGGATCTTCAGGGTGAAGCGGCCGCCGGGCTCTCCTCCTGTCTTCAAGGCGCGTTACGTGGCTCGAGGCTTCAGTCAGCGGTAGGGAGTTGACTACTTTCAGACCTTCTCTCCCACCCCGAAGATGACCACTCTTTGGGTGCTGCTGCACATAGCCGCTCAGCGCGACTACAAGCTTCACTCTCTTGACTTCAGCACAGCTTTCCTGCAGGGCAGCCTGCACAAGGAGATCTGGCTGCGCCGCCCTCCTGGCTTCACTGAGTCGTTTCCTCCTGGTACCCAGTGGAGCCTCCGGCGGCCAGTCTACGGTCTCCGCCAGGCGCCCCGTGAGTGGCACATCACACTGAAGACTACACTTGCGGCTCTTGGGTTTGCTCCTTCTACAGCCAACCCGTCGCTGTTTCTACGCACCGACACCTCTTTGCCGCCGTTCTACATCCTCGTGTACGTCAACGACTTGGTCTTTGCCACTGCTGACACTGCTAGACTTGCCCACATGAAGTCCGAGCCGTAGAGGAGACACACGTGCACAGACCTGGGTGTACTGCGCAGCTACCTTGGCTTGCAGATCACCCGGGACAGAGCACAGCGCACCATTACCCTGACTCAGTCACACATGGTGCAGCAGGTCCTTCAGCGCTTCGGCTTCACGTACTCCTCGCCTCAGGCCACTCCTTTGTCTACTCGCCACTCGCTCTCAGCTCTGCCTCCGGATGAGTCCGTAGAGCCGAGTGGCCCATAACCAGAGCTTGTTGGCTGCCTCATGTACCTGATGACCTGCACACGACCTGACCTTGCATACCCTCTTAGCATCTTGGCCTGCTATGTTGCTCCTGGGAGACACAGACCAAAGCACATGGTTGCAGCGAAGAGGGTGTTGCGCTACTTGTGCAGTACGTCGGGCATGGGGCTAGTGCTTGGAGGGCGACGTCGAGTAGTCCTCATAGGTCACGCAGACGCTTCTTGGGCTGACGACTTGGCTACGCAGCGGTCGTCAGAGGGTTACACCTTCAGCCTTGGCTCCGGCTCTGTCTCGTGGCGGTCTACCCGCTCGTCCTCTGTTCTCGGCTCCAGCAATGAGGCTGAGATCTACGCAGGGGCCATGGCTGCACAGGAGCTACGCTGGCTCACCTACCTGCTGACTAACCTAGGAGAGCCGCCTCGTTCTCCTCCAGTTCTGTACGTAGACAACAAGGCCATGCTGGCCTTGTGTCGGGAGCACAGACTAGAGCACAGAACGAAGCACATTGCTCTCCGCTACTTCCTGTCTCGTGAGCTGTAGCAGCGCGGTCAGCTCCGCCTCACCTACGTGGCCTCTGAGGCCAACACTGCTGATATCTTCACCAAGGCACTTCTGCCTTGTGATCATCAGCGCTTCTGTACTATGCTAGATCTTGTGCCTACCTGGCCTCACTTGCTCACTTCTTGATCTTGTTTGTAGTGTATTCTTTCTATACCTGCCCTTGCTTGTTTTACCTTTATATATATGTTCTTGCATGTGAACTATCCTTGTGGCCTTACTCTTGTGCTCGGACTGTGTGGTGACTTTGTGATCCACCCTTAGCTTGCTTTGCTTTGCTTTACTTGACTGGTCTTGTGACCACTTGTTCTCCCCCACTTTGCCTATCGAGGTGTGTCAGAACATTATAGCTTATACATTTGTGTAGGCTGTAGTGGGGTAGCCCATATTGTTGTGTGATGCAATCATATGCATTCACGTCTGTCTGCCCCCCATCATATGTTCGTGCGTTGCATGCGTGGTGTGAGCGTGTGCAAGAATTTGTGTTTGATGTGGTTTGATTTTTCTGAGTGTGTGTGAATGTTATTTGGCTTGAGCAGATATCTGAAGTGACTTCTCTGCTCAAGAGCTTTCCGACGAACCAAGTATCGCTTCAATCGGAGCACGAACAAGAAAGTTACGAACGTTGGAGTTCGTATGCTTTTGATATTTGGTTGTGGTGACTATGGGAAGTTGTGGGGTTGACTCAATATGGGGTACAGACTTTTGGGGGTTAGGAAATTCGTCAACATCACTGTAGATGCTGCCAAGTGGTTGGGAGAAACCAAACCAGGTTGGCAAGTGTGGCCAAGTTGGGTTAAGGTGGATGGCATGGGTTGGGAAAGTGACAAAAGTGAAAGTGGGGTTGCCTATGGGGAAGGGAATTGTGTGGCATGGGGTTTCCTTGGTTGGGAACTCTCTTGGGACCTTCCCTCTCGTCCTCCTCATCCCATCTCACCTGGTTTATTGCTACTCTAACTCTCTTGTGTAGTGATTGTGAACTTGTGTGAGACTCTTGTGATTCAATAAAAATTCTATGGCAGCATACCCCCTAGTGCGCCGAAACTGATAACTCAAGAAATACTTCACCTTATCGTACGATTCAAATTGGGAATTGTAGCCACGGACTAGAGCTACAACATAGTTGAGTTTGGTGAAGTTTTAACGGTGCACCTTTCGTCGACTGCGTTTCTTGTGAAGTCGATGTTTCTATCCAGAATTTTAAGCCAACGATTTTGAGAATTTTAGGCACCTAATCTTCGTAGACTCCGTTCTTAGTCTATAACACATATGAGGTAGAACCCCATTAGGGTTAGTACTTGTACCCAACTGTTTCATAGTTCATTCATTCCATTCTCACTTCTAGTCACGATGTGAGGGCACGGAAGCCGCCGGGGTGGGGAGCTTAGGAGGCATCGCAGGCCAAGCACATGCCCTACGAGGGGCGGCTTGGCTATGTGGGTTTCTTTGGCCTGGTGGTTGAGACCTACCGGGCATTTGCGAGTGACACTCAACAGTTCCTCCGTATGTTGGCTACCTATGCGGCGAGGAAGAAGTACCGCCAGGGGCGCCTCACCACCACCGCTGCCCGCCTCAATGCACACTACAGGCAGCGGTGGTCGGTGATGCTCCAACGCAGCTAGGCGACGTCCCTCCTCTCCAAGTCAAACCGGGCAGCGGAAGCAGCATTCCCTCATGCTGCAACGGACCCTTGGCCCCCCCGGCTGGGGGACCTCTGGCAGATGCAAGTGGACGAGTATGAGGAGCGACAGGCTCCAGCTAGAGCGGCTTAGGAGGCCGGGGAGGAAGGAAATGGGTGACGGGGAGATGCTTGGGTGGCGGCAAGGGAGGGGTATAGGAGCATGATGAGGAGCAGGGAGGGGATTCCTAGGCGTGGGATGGTTCCTGCCAAGGCCGCTACCAAGGGGGCCGGAAAGGGGAAAACACCCGCTACTCGGCGAGTATCCAGCACAGCCTCCTGTCTATCCAGCGCAGGACGGATGCGGCTGCTGATACAAGGTCGAGGGGGGCCTGCTAGGCGGACTCAGTAAGCCGCACCATCGCCCCAAGACTAGGCCCGAGTGCAGCACCAGGGGCGCCCGGGACAAGGCTGATTAGGGGAAGGCAATGCAGCATCTCCGTTGCCACGAACACCGCTGCCGACTGCTCCGACGGTAGCATCCCCCCAACCTCAACACCTTGGCGTGCCAAGCACACGTGGAGCTGGTCTAGCACGTACGACAGCAACGTCAGGCACGTCCCCACGTGCATTACGCACTGCTTGACGTGGAGAAGCGTCGCAGCTACACGAGCAGGAGCACGAGGAGCCGACGAGACGGGAGGGAATAGCAGCACCTGGGGAGTTGGCGGCTGATGCAGCTGAGGCTGGGGAAGTGGTAACTAGTTCAGGGGGCGGCTGAGCCCGAGGAGGCGCCGCTGGTGGGGACTGACATGGCTGCTGCCGTGGAGGGGGCGGAGACTGAGGAGGGGCCAGTGTCTGATGTCGTGACTGCTGCTGCCTCTGGCGGCAGCTCAATCTCACCTTCTTCCACCCCCCGAGTAGCACTTCAGCAGGTGGAGAGCCAGAGGCTGGCTGGCGCTCAGGAACAGACGGCAGAGGCGGCGCTGTCCGCGTCACCGGCACCTGTGGCAGCTGCTGTGTTGGCAGCGGTGATGTCTGCTGCAGCGGGGGAACGGAACGGAGCCCTGACCTAGGAGGACGGGATGGCTGCCGTTGTGTGCGCCGGAATGCCTGCTGCTGCCGTGGGCGCAGATACGCAGGGGCACGCCCAGGCGGCGAACGATAGATGGGGTTGCGGGAACGGCGAGACTGTCCGCGCCGCTCGTGGGAAGGGGGGGAAGAAGATTCGAGCCCAGCCAGTGCTGAGACGGCCAGGAGCAGGGCTGGGACCTGGCGCCCCAGGACCCCTACTGGGCTGGCTTCTGCAAGGGCAACCGCCACAAGCGCCAGAGCGTCCGCTGCCATCATAGGGAGAGGGGCCACCATTGATGCCCACGGAGTAGGCGGATCCGCAGACAGTGGCGGCGAGGCCGTAGAGGAACCAAACTGCCAAGGCAGCACTGGAGACAGCGGCCTCGACGGTAGCAAGAGGCACAGGTGCAGGAACGGGAGCGACTCTACAGGGGGCGAGGCGTTTTGCGAGACTCGGTACGATAACATGGGGACCGCCACATGGCGGATGTACACCCCGGATGCCAGCAGGATGCGGGGGGATCGGGGCCCCAGGCAACAACGGTGGCACTGCAGCGGCAAACACGGTTGGAACGGCGCGGGCGCAGGCGGGGGGAACACGTGGAGGTTTTCGAGGGGGACGGGGGGGAGGGCACAACCCGCTTGGCAGAACGGAGATCCTAGCTAGATCCGACACTTGGCGGGAATGTCACGACCGACCAGAATTTGTGGCTACGGTTGCACCAGCGAATGAGGAGCGGGCAGTGTCTGATAATGTTGTCTCAGACCCTGAGTTTACGGGTGAGGAGGAAGTTGAGTCTGAAGAAATCTCTTTGGACAAGGAGCCAGTTTTGGGAAGAAACAACCGAGCCAGAACAGGGGGAGAGGGAGCAGCTCTAACCGCACAGAATGGGGGAGAGCCAATCGAGGCTTCCACAGAGGATACGGATGTCCTGTCACCATCCGACCTGGCAGAAGCGGACAAAGTTTGACAGGTGGTAGGGGAGTGGAACGCGGACATCCTCCAGAGGGGAGAGCAGCCGTTCCTCGTGCGACAATTACCATCACAGATCCTAGACCAATACTGCTTGTGTCTCATGGCCACACTTTTTTGCTTGTGGAAATACCCTGCCTGCCCAGGTGGCTGGAAGATTCTTCACTTCCTGCCTAGACTTACCCTCAGACCAGCACCAGAGCCAGTCACAGGAAGCTGCTGGGCATGCATCGAGGCCCGCCTCCACAAGTTCCAGCGTGGCGATTGGGCTGACTTTTTCGAAGAGGCAGGGGTCATCCCCGCCATAGAAGGCCCGGTACGACACCAGGCTGACGAGGAAGGGATTTGAGCTCGTGCAGAAAGTTTAGTGAAAAAGGTAACATTTCAAAGGCAGTGTCGGCCCTGCAAACAAGCCCACTCGCAAAAGCCACCTCGGCGACTCTGGAAACCCTGCGTTCGAAACACCCTGCAGATATGATACAAACCCCGGCCTGGGTAACCGGCATCACCCAGAGCAAACTCAATGTCCCACTGGACACACTCCGCGAAATGCTTGCAAAGTGCCCAAATAGGGTCGGGGCAGGCCCTTCGGGCACATGTTTCGAGCATCTTCGAGACCCGGCATTGGCCAACGAAGAGCTGCTCATACTTTTCGCTGAAGTGGTGAACCAGATGCTAAGTACCTACCAGCCCCAGCATGTGAGAGACCTGCTTCTTCCGTCCCGTCTCATCGCTCTAGAGAAGCCTCACGGTGGAGTAAGGCCAATCGCCATTGGGGAAGCTATTCTAAGTGTAATTGCAAAAGCAGCGCTGCAGACCCTCGGCCCCAAGATTAGGGCCTTCTTTCTCCAGGTCCAGCAAGGCGTTGCGGTCTTGAGAGGAGCAGAGTGCATTATCCATGCTGTCCGCGCGCTACTTCGAGAGGATAAATCAAGGATAGTACTCCAGCTGGACGTTGAGAATGCTTTTAACAGTGTTGAACGGCCTACATTCCTAGGGGCGCTGTAATGGTCTAGCCTTAGCCCGCTTTTCCCTCTAGTTCGCAACCTCTATGATGGGCCGTCCCGCCTGCTTGTTGATCCACGACTCAGCACCGACCACATCCTGAGCTCCAAAGGCGTGCGACAAGGCAATCCTCTCGGAACGCTTCTATTTGCAGCGGCTATTCAGCCTACACTCCTCAACGTCGCCACGTCCGTGCTGGAAGTTGCAATCACGGCATATGCTAACGGAATCACCGTGGTTGGCCCGCTGGAAGCAGCCTGTCTGGCTTTTCGTACGATCACGAGCAAGCTGGCGGAGCTGAGGCTCCGCTGCAACATCGCTAAATCATCTGCATGGGCCCAATCTTATGGTGAAGCTAGCGTCGAGCTACAAGATGGTTTGGTAGCCAACCCTGGAGGTATAAAGGTGCTGGGCAGCCCTATCGGGCACAATGACTACTGCACAGGCCAAGTCAGAGCTACGCTGGAGGACACGGTTACCCCGCTCCGCTCATCGCCCAACTGAACCCGCCGCACGCGCTACTGATCCTGTCACGCAGCATTTCTCGTCGGATTTCATACCTACTAACGGACGACACCGACATCCGCTCTAAGTAGGGTGGAGTGGAGGGAATGCAGTGAAGGGTTGGTGGGATCAACACTCACGGCGGCGAAGCTCCGCATCCCAACGCTGGAGCTGGAGCAGAGCCTCCTATGGCGGCAAGCGACGTTACCGATCAGGCTAGGCGGCCTGGGAATCATTGACCCATGCTCGGAGCCCCCTGCCGCCTACATAGCCTTGGTCACAGCCGCCCATTCCCTACTGCTGCAGCTGAATCTACCTACGGACTGCCTGCTCCTCCGCGCAACAACTCTGCTCTCCCACGAGTGGTCCCCACCGCCATCGGATAGCAACCCCCTTACCTCCTTGGAGGCAAGCCTCCCAGCCCTGGCACAGTCAGCACTAGGTTAGTATAGAATAGAGAATGCCTATTGCAATTGGCGAATGCTTGACGCGCCTCGCGGCCAAGGCAGCTCTGACCACAATTGGAGAAGCTGCACGTGACCACTTCTTGCCACTACAGTATGGGGTGGCGGTACCCGGGGGAGCAGAGGCAAACATCCATGTCGCACGTGCCTTCGTCGACTCGAGGGACGGCTGCGTGGTGCTACAGTCCGACATCTCAAACGCTTTAAACAGCATTTCGCGACAGGCAATCATCAACGGGTTACGCGACAACAACCTTTCGTCACTGCTCCCTCTGGTGCGGCTCACGTACGGCAACCCATCGAAGCTGTACCTCGACTCGAACTTCGCCAGCAACCCGCTAAATAGCGAACGCGGCGTGAGGCAGGGGGACCCACTCGGCCCTCTACTGTTCGCAGCAGGGATTCACCCAACACTTCGCAAAACTACCGACGCACACCCCCACATTCTTTGCTTGGAGTATGCAGACGACGTGACATTTTTGGGGGACGACACGGACACTGTAGCAGCATTCAATTTCTTCACGAGCAAGCTCGCGCAGCTGGGCCTTAAACATAATCCACAGAAATGTGCGGCATGGAGCACAAGGGGCGACGAGCCAATTCAGCTGCCTACAGGGGTCCCGTCTTCCAAGGACGGGATACGCCTTCTAGGCAGCTTCCTGGGGCCAGAGGCGGGCGCGGCCAAATTCCTGGCGGGGCAGCTAGAGGAAATGGCGAAGCCGCTGCCGCTATTAGAACGTGCCGACCCCCAAGTAGCCTCCCTGCTCCTGACCCGCTGCATTTCCAAACGCGTAGCATACCTCACTAGGACTACTCCACTGAACCTCCTACCTCGAGACACCTGGGCACAGTGGGGGAGAGACCTCCTAGCCGCGCTCCTGATATCCTGCGGGATTAGAGTCCCTACTTGTAGCACGGAGCAGTCGAAAGTGTGGGCGCAGGCCTCGCTTCCATCATCCTTGGGCGGCCTAGGAATCACGGACCCACTCGTAGAAGGCGTCTACGGCTTTGTAGCCAGCTTCACACAGGCCGCGCTCTTCTTTTCCTCCCTGACGCTAGCACCAGACACAGCACTGACCCGAGCACACAGCCACATGATTCTGCCCCAGGACGTCACAACACCGCTTCACTCCTGGCTCACAGAGTGCGAGACTGCCCTGCCCTCAGACGCACGCGACGTAGTTTACCAGGAGCGGCTCTCTCGGTCAGACATCAAGCTCCAGCACACTCTGGCCCTGAAAGTACAGGGGAGTAGGTACGCGGTACAGGTCCAAGAGACGAGACGAATGAGACTGAATCCACTCTCTGGGCACACACAGAGAATGTTCTCACTCACCGGCTACGGCATAGGGGACTGGTTGACGGCGATACCGGTAGCTTCCTCACGTCGCATCGGCCCGGTACACTTCAGCAACGCCTTGCGCTTCTGGTTGGGCCTCCCCTTCTCTACTCCGAAGAAGTGTGACTGTGCCGAACACATCGCTATCACAGACCCGCGCCTCCCCAACCACCTCCTCCGCTGCGGCACGGGGAAGCACCGGACGAATACTCATAACGAACTCCGCGACGCATGCATCAGCATGGCGCAAGACGCGGGGTTCATAGTACACAGGGAGACAAACGTCTACTGCCCCATAGAGGAGCAGACGACTGATTTTACCATGACAGACCGAAGTAGTGGGGCGGTCTGGGTGTGTGATGTCACGGTCACAGATCCTATTAGCACCAGGGACCCGGAGGCACGGAAAGGCAGGGGATGGGCAGCCCGGGAGCAGGCGGATAAAAAGATCAAGCACTATAAACACCGGCCAGAGACAGTGGGTTTCTTTCCCCTCGCAGTGGAGACCTACGGCTGCCCTTGTGCTGAGGTCCCTGTGTTCCTGAAACTCCTTGCAGACACGGCAGCTTGGCGGTATTTCAACGCCGACTCCAAATCCTATCATGCCGCAAAGTTCCTGCACCAGTTCAGGCAGAGGTGGTCGGTTGCACTGCAGAGGGCCCAATCTGTGGGTCTCATGATCAGGTTAGGGGAGGCGGCTGTTGCAGAGAACCCGCCTATAGGAGGGATAGGGCAGGAATTATACCTTGGGGACTGTTTTACTGTCCTGGAGCCTCTTCTTGAGCTCTAGGTGGCACAGAAGGGTTGGATAGTCTAGGCTACCCTGCATATTAGCACCCTGCTGTCTCTCATTGCATGTGTGTACCCTCCTGGCTTATCAATATACGGACCATTAGAGAGAGAGATAGAGAGAGAGAGAGAGAGAGAGAGAGAGAGAGAGAGAGGGAGAGAGAGAGAGAGAGAGAGAGAGAGAGAGAGAGAGAGAGAGAGAGAGAGAGAGAGAGAGGCCCTAGGAGCTAGTCCTTTGCCTCCCCAGCACTCTTCCCACTAGTATAAAGTGCTCCTCTGCAGCTATCTGTTTCCATTATTCGGTGCTCTTTCATCTATTTCTCCTAACCGAGCGGCTCGAGCCGGCCGCCAAAGGCGGCCGGCGCTCGACAGCGCGGCCTTCGGCCGCCCGTGAGGGAACGACAAGCACACAACACTCAGGGTTGATCGCAACAGCATACAAACATGGCAATCCCTACCGCGGCCTAGCCGCGCGAACCACTAATGGCAGAGCCGGAGCCCGCGTCTACATGCGGTGAGCTCCGAGGGCATGAAGAATGCCCGTCAGGGAGCGCCACAGCTCCCGGACCACAAGCGTGCTTGCGCCGATCGCCGCGGCTCCAGATCCAGTGCGCAAGTGCCGCCTCAGGCCCCGGACAGCGTCGTCAAGCTGTCCCGCAGCAGCAGCGCCTCCCTCCGCGGGCGCAGCCAACACGGGTGCCAGTAGCACCGCGAGCTGGTCCGCCGCGTCCAGACAAGTGTCACGCTGGCGGCCACGGAATGACTCAGGAGGGACCACGGGGAGAGACGAATGTGCAACCACTTGAATCAGCAGCAGCGCATGAAGACTCTCAGCAAGGCGATGGAGTTGGCCGAGCGTCGCCTCCGGAACGCGAGTCTGCGGAGGCAAAAGAGCCTCCGCCAGGAACAGGAACGGCTGATCCTCATCAGCCTGATGTGAACGCGGCGCCGCAGACGCGCCGCCACCTGCGGCCACAAATTCCACCCCCGCAACAGGCGGAACTGGCGGCAAGCGAAGACGCGCGCCGGGGTTTGGCGCCGACGCAGCGGGAGCATGGGCCGTTGGGATGTGCACCTGCGGAGGGGGTGCGGCAAGAGGCGGCGGGCTCAAGGGGAGTGCAGGCTATCGCGGAGCCTCATGGACCGGCGAGGCGCGCATCGAGCTGCTCTGGCTCTGCGACGCCTTCTCCTCGCGCACTGCCCTCGACACCTCCCGCTGAAGATCTGCCATTGTCACCGGCGGGCGGTACCCCCCACCGCCACCGCGCCCGCGGGGACCCCTCCAGTCCCCCTGATCACCAGGGCGGGCAGGCCAGTGAGGCTGCTGCTGGTACCGCCGGGGAGAATCACAACGGCGACGAGACGACTTGCGATCCTGGTGAGGCGAGGGGGAATGAGGGCGAGACGATCGGCAAACGGGCGAGGGGGGACGAGACGGCCGCACTGCAAGGGCCGCCGGCAGTTGAGCGGGAGCCGCCGGTTCCGCGCCAGGAGGAGCAACCATCGGTGCCGGGTCGACAGTGGTGGCGGACGCCGCTTTCGGGGAAGAAGCAGACGCCGGCGCAGGCACGCCGGGGACAGACGCGGCCGGTACAACGAACACGCCAAGCACAGGGGCAGGACGTGCAGCAGCCACCCCAGCAGACACAGACGCCTCTGCCGCTTCCACGGGAGCAGGGGGCATGGGAGCCGCAGGCGGAGCGGGAAGAAGTTCAACAGGAGCACATGGGCCAGCCTCTGCCGCGCCCTGCGGAGCCACGGGTGCGTGGGGAGGAGTCTTTTCAAAGACTGTGCGTTCGGAGCAGGCGGTAGAGGGGGTTTCGCTGCCATGGTCCCCTTTTCGAGTCCCAACTGAGGCCTGGCGACGACAGCCGACCAGGCGACATCGCGCTCTGGCGACGGCTCATCAGCTCCAGCAATCACCACCATCTCGGACGCGAGGAGTTCGCGGGACGAACCACGTAGCAGGAAGCGGAGTTGGCGGGGGCCCAGAGAACGGATACCAAGCGGCGGCACGTGTGGCTTTAAGTAGCATCGAATCAGCTAATGAAGAGGACGAGCGACGGGACCCCTCTTATAGGAGAGACGCCACGCCGGATAGCGAGGAAGAAGGGGAGGAGGAAGGAGACGGGGTGAGGGAGAGCTCTGGGAGAAGAGAAGCCGGGACCAAGACATCACGAGCGCAACCGCTCCAGGAGGCACGCACGCCGCACGATGCTGATCGGACGGTAGAGCCTCCAACATTCGCCCCACCAGCGGGACCGAGTCGCGCTCGACGAAATCGGGCCGTGAGTAGGGGGGCTACACCACGACCAGCCGCTTCGGCCCCCCGCTATTTTTCGTCTGAGGAATTGGCGAAGCGAACAGACTTGTTCGCTGCGATTGGGGATTGGGATGTCGCAGCCTTGTGCGACAGTCGTCAGCCCTCGCTGTCGCGGCGTTTACCGCCAAACCTGTGTCAGTTGTTCTCGCTGGTGTTACTGACGCCGTTACTGCATCTCTCCCGAAACCCGGAATCGGTAACGGGTTGGTGTCTGCTGCTGTTTCTCCCGCGCCTGACCCTCCGACAAACCTCGCCGCAACGACCGAACTGGCCGAAAGTCAAGGCCCGGCTCCGAGCCTTCCAACGTGGCGAATGGGAGCAACTGTACCTGGACACGATTGCTGCAGTCAACGCGCCACCCCCGCCCCGGCACAGGCCAGACGTGACAGGAGTAATCAACCGGGCCGAGGGGCTGGCGAAACGTGGCAGCCTACGACGAGCCGTTCTCGCATTGGAGTCAACACCTGTCTGCACGCCCAGCCCCGAAATCCTGGAGGAACTGCGCCAGAAGCACCCACCAGCTGTCGGCGAGGACGTGCTCTGGTCGACACCGGAGAAGTCAACGCTTTCAATCGCCCACGCCGATTTCGCAAAGCTGTTGGGCAGATGCGAAAATGGAGTTGTGGCTGGGCCGTCAGGGATGACATTTGAGCATTTGCGCGACGCGGCGATCACAAATGCGCTGGTCAGCACCCATCTGCACGCCCTGGTGAATACAATTTTGGGAGGAAATTTACCAGACACGGTGGCGAATCTGTTAACCGCGTCGCGCCTCATCGCCTTGGCCAAACCGGGGGGTGGCGCTCGGCCAATCGCGATTGGCGAATGCCTGACGAGGCTGGCAGCCAAGGCAGCCCTGCTGGCAATGGGGGAGGCAGCTCGCGAGTTTTTTCTCCCTCTACAGTACGGCGTGGCAGTGCCAGGTGGCGCCGAGACTGTGATCCACGCGGCCAGGGCCTTCTTGGACGCTCGCCTCGACAGCCTCGTGCTGCAAGCAGACATCAGGAACGCATTCAACAGTATCTCGCAAAAAGCCATCGCCACCGCGTTACAGACCCCCGCCCTCTCGCCGCTCCTGCCGCTCGTCAAGCTCACATACGGTAACCCGTCGCAGCTGCTCCTAGATGCAACTTCAAGTCCGAACCACTGCGAAGCGAACGCGGTGTCCGCCAGGGGGACCCACTCGGCCCGCTGCTATTCGCAGTAGGAATACATGCCACACTTTGCGATACGGTAGACACACACCCCGGGGTGCTCTGTTTGGCGTATGCGGATGACGTGACGTTCATCGGGGAACAAAGAGACACTGTAGCAGCATTTTCGTACTTCCCCGACAAATTGTCACTCCTGGGGCTCGAGCACAACCCCTGAAAATGTGCTGCGTGGAGCTCCAGCACGGTACAAGCACCGCACCTACCCCCAGGTGTGCCGTTTTCAAACAACGGCGTCCAGCTACTAGGCAGTTTCCTGGGACCGGACGACGGCGCGGCTTCTTTTCTGGCGGAGCAGTTAGCTGACATGGCGAAGCCACTGATGCTCATCGAACGAACAGATCCCCAGGTCGCATCACTGCTTATCACTCGATGTATATCGAGGCGTGTTGCGTACCTGACACGGACGACGCCCCTCAATCTTCTTCCCCGCGACATATGGAGCCAGTGGGGCATGGACCTCCTCACCACGCTCCTTACCGCATGCGACATCCGCATGCCCACTTGCCAATCAGAGCAGACGAGGGTCTGGGAGCAGGCGTCACTGCCTCCGTCGTTAGGGGGGTTAGGCATAACGAACCCCTTGATCGAGGGGGTCTACGGTTTCGCCGCGAGCTTCACCCAGGCGGCGCTGTTTCTCAACGACCTCATGCTGGGCGACGGGAATGCACTGAAGCAGGCGCGGGACCACATGCTTCTGCCGCGGGACACCAGCACGCCACTTCACGTTTGGGTGAAGGGGTGTGAGGAGGCGCTGCCGACAGACGCTCGTGAGATACTGGAAAAGGAGCGGTTGGAGCGATCGGACATACGTCTTCAACACGTTCTCGGGCTGCAGGTGCACGGTAGCAGATACGCCATGCAGGTCCAGGCAACCAGGCGCATGCGGCTGAACCCACTCTCAGGCCACACTCAGCGCATGTTTTCGCTGACGGGATACGGCACCGGCGATTGGCTGACAGCGATACCCATTGAAGCGACTAGGCGGATTGGCCCCGTACACTTCGCCAACTCCATCAAATTCCGCCTGGCTCTCCCATTCTTGACTCCTAAGAATTGTGACTGCGCGGACAAAACGGCTATCACCGATCCCCGCCTGCCGAACCATCTCCTGCGCTGCGGCTTGGGCAAACACCGCATTAACAGCCACAACGAGCTGCGGGATGCATGCATCAGCATGGCGCAGCACGCAGGTTTCATTGTCCACAGCGAGTCAGCCGCCCATTGCCCCATCGAGGAGCAAACTGCCGACTTTACCATGACGGATCGAAGCAGTGGGGCGGTGTATGTGTGCGATGTCACTATCACGGATCCCATAAGCACGAGGGACCCAGAGGCGCAGAACGGCCGGGGATGGGCGGCCCGGGAACAAGCGGATAAGAAGATCCAGCATTACGCCAACCGGCCGGAGACGGTTGCCTTTTTCCCACTAGCAGTCGACACCTATGGCTGCCCATGCGCGGAAGTACCAACCTTCCTGAAGCTATTGGCAGACACGGCGGCTCGGCGGCACTTCAACGCCGACTCAAAATAATACTATGCCGCAAAGTTTTTACTATCAGTTCCGACAGAGATGGTTGGTGGCCCTCCAAAGGGCGCAATCTGTGGGCCTCCTGATGAAGATGGGCGAGGCGGCTGCAGCTGAGAACCCGCCTGTGGGCGGCATTGGGCAGGAGTTGCACCTTGGAGATTGTTTTGCAGTGATAGAGCCCCTCCTAGATCTTTAGGGGTTTTTAGCCTAGTACCCTAGTATAAAGTCCCTAGTTACTCCCTTCTGAGCTCATTCTTCACTGGTGAGTTCAGTTTACTCTCCAAAACCGGCGGCTCGTTCAAGAGAGCGAGAGAGAGAGAGAGAGAGATGGCCTAGGCCTAGTCCTTAGCTGTTTTTCTGCCCTCTCTAGCCTTGGTATCCAGTCCTTAGCCGTTTTTCAGCCTAGTACCCTAGTATAAAGTCCCTAGTTACTCCCTTCTGAGCTCATTCTTCACTGGTGAGTTCAGTTTACTCTCCAAAACCGGCGGCTCGTTCGAGAGAGCGAGAGAGAGAGAGAGAGAGAGAGAGATGGCCTAGGCCTAGTCTTTAGCTGTTTTTCTGCCCTCTCTAGTGTAGGATCCAGTCCTTAGCCGTTTTTCAGCCTAGTACCCTAGTATAAAGTCCCTAGTTACTCCCTTCTGAGCTCATTCTTCACTGGTGAGTTCAGTTTACTCTCCAAAACCGGCGGCTCGCGCCGGCCGCCTTCGGCGGCCGCCGCTCGCCAGCGCGGCCTACGGCCGCGCGTGAGGTGTGGCAAGGGAGTAAGCACCTGGCAGGTCAACATGGGGCAATACAAAAAGGAGGCATAGATCTACTGCAGGTGCAACAACACCACCGGGCGTGAGTACTCCGCCATGGGGAAGCCCAACCCCAGACCTGCTACAAAAGGGGCTGGCAAGGGGAAGTCTACCGCTACTCAACGAGGATCCAACACAGCCTCCCGTCTAGCCAGCGCAAGACGGACGCGGCTGCCGCAACTAGGTCGAGCGGGTTGCCGCGGGCCGAAACAGCAAGCCGCGCCAAAGCTCCAGGGCCAGGCCCGAGGGCAGCCCCAGGGGAGCCCGGAACATAGCCAATCAGGGGGAGGTAATGCTGCAGCTCCTCCGCCACCGCCACCGCCGCCGACTGCTCCGCCGGCTGCATTGCCTCGACCTGCACCTCCTGCTGCACCAGTGTCACATGTAGCTGGTCGAGCACATATGACAGGAGTGTCATGCACGTCCCAACGTGCATCACGCGCTGCTCGACGGGAGTTGGAGGCGCGCCAAGACCCAGGGCAGGGGGAGGAGGTGGGCTCGGGGCGTGCGGGAAGTGTGACGGGGGAACTTGGGGCATTGGGGGACGAGGCGGCAGTGGCTGGAAGGGCAGGGGAAAACGCCGCAGTGGGGACTGTGCTGGGGGCAGCTGTGGTGCCCAGGAGGGCGGCTGGTTTGGTGCTTGAGGGAGCTGCTGCTGCTGCTGCGACTGCTGCTGAGACGGTGGCTGACCCTGTGTTTGCTGGCGGTTCTGCCGCTGCCGTTGGCGGCGGCTCAACTTCACACGCTGCTGCCCCACGAGCGGCACAGAAGGAGGCGGAGGAGCCAAGCCCGGGCGTGGATCAGGAGCAGATCGCGGAGGCGGTGTTGTCGGCGTCTCCGGCGCCTGTAACGGCGACTGTGCTGGCGGCAGTGGTGTCTGCTGCGATTGGGGAGCAGGGCGCAGCCCCGTCAGAGGTTGACGCGATGCCTGTCGCTGAGAGCGCCGGAACGCGTGTACCTGCCGCGGCCGCAAACAGGCAGGAGCACGGCCAGGCGGAGGGTGAGTTTCCGGGACCTGCGAACGGAGCTTCCTCCGGCGCTGCAAGGGCGGTCTCGAAGAAGAAGTTACGTGCCCAGCCAGCGCCGAGACGGCCCGGAGCAGGGCTGGGACCTGGCTCCCCGGGACCCCTCCTGGGCTGGCTTCTGCAAGGGCAACCGCCATCTGAGCGAGCGCAGCGGTCGCCATCGGTGAGCCAGCGAGAGGGGAGAGAGGTGACTGAGGCTGGAAGCCGCCCGCCAGGAATCTCCCGGGACACTTCCGCTCCCAACGTAACACCAGCAACGGCAACGCGCGCTGAGGCTCCAAACACCACGAACGCCGTTGCACACAACACCCGCCACGCGACGCGACGAGCGGCAATTACCTGGGGACCGCCCCGCGGAGGTCGGACACCGTGGCTGCCGGCGGGACGTGGAGCTACGGGCGTGGTGGCAGGAGCACCGACAAGCGCGGGGAGGACTCAACGGGGGGGCGGTGCACGGGGAGCGCGCGGAGGGCGAGGGGGAAGGGCCCTGGTGGGGGGATCTGAGATCCCCGTACGAGTTGGCACCTGGCGGGAAAGGCACGACAGACCAGAAGCGGGGGCAGCACCAACGAATGAGGAGGAAGCAGCGGGCTCTGAGGACAACGGTGGCGACCCAGAATTTATGTGTGGTGACGGAGCTGAATCTGAGGAGGTGTCCTTGGAGGAGGAAACTGGGGTGGACAGGAATGCACCCAACACACGGGGAAGAGGGTCGAGGGGGGATGTGCAGAACCAACAAGCTGTGGGAGATACAGGTGGAGCAACTGTTGCGACGGATGTCTTCTCGCCTACTGACATGGCGAAGGATGATGCCATCTGGCAAGAAGCTGGGGGTTGGGATATGCAGCAACTGCAACGTAGTGACCAGCCCTTCCTTGTTCGCCGCCTACCTCCACAAATCCTAGACAAATATAGCCTCTGTCTGCTGGCGCCACTTCTGAGGCTGGAGAAGTTCCCCACGTGCCTAGGGGCGTGGAAGATTCTTCTCTTCCTACCGAGGCTTACACTACGACCCTCTCCCGAACCTGTTATTGGGAGCCGCTGGGCTCGAATTGAAGCTCGGCTGCACCAATTTCAGCAGGGGAAATGGGAGGGACTTTTCGAGGAAGCTGGCACGATCCCCGATACCGAAACCCCGCTACGACACCAACCGGACGACGAAGGTGTTTGTGCACGTGCCGAGGGGTTAATGAAAAAGGGCAATATATCGAAGGCGGTTGCTGCGTTATGCACCAGCCCACTCGCTGAACCCAGTTCGGCAACCCTCGCAGCACTCCGGGCGAAACACCCACATGCTGAAGACGATCTCCCAGCCTGGGTAACAGGGGTAGCAACTTCTGAGCTCGCCATTCAGATCGACGCACTTCGCGAGATCCTGGCGAAGTGCCCGAATGGGGTGGGGGGGGGGCCCTCTGGAATGTGTTTCGAACACCTCAGAGATCCTGCTCTCGCAAATGAGGAGATATTAATTCTACTCGCCAAGATAGTTAACAATTTCCTTAGCACCTACCAGTCACAGGAGCTGCGCGACCTTGCCCTATCCTCGCGCCTGATAGCTTTGGAGAAACCGGGGGGTGGGGTCAGGCCTATCGCGATTGGCGAAACATTGCTCAGAATAGTAGCGAAAGCAGCTCTACACTTCGCTCGGCTCCAAGATACGTGAGTTCTTTCTCCCGGTCCAATTCGGCGTGGCCATCCCGGGGGGAGCGGAGTGCATCATACACTCGGTTAGAGCGCTACTACAGGAGGACGTCCCGCGGATCGCGTTGCAGCTGGACGTAGAGAACGCGTTCAATAGCGTCGAACGCAGGGCCTTCTTCGAGGCGTTGCAATGGTCTAACCTCAACCCCCTACTCCCCCTGGTCCGAAACCTCTACGACGGCCCGTCGAGGCTGTTGGTTGACCAGCGTTTCGGCACTGAGTACATCCTGAGCTCCCGCGGAGTTTGCCAAGGCGATCCACTCGGCCCGCTCCTGTTCGCGGCGGCGATCCAGCCAGCCCTGCTGAGTGTGGCCACTACCCTGCCGGATGTGGCGATCGTCGCCTACGCCGACGACATTACGATTGTCGGCCCACGTGAAGCCGCCTGCCTCGCCTTCGACACGATCGCTGCGGCCTTGGGAAAAGCAGGACTGCGATGCAACATCGCCAAATCAACGACCTGGGGGAGGAACGCGAGCGAGCAGCAGGAGGAGCTGCCGCTTTGGCTGACCTCGAACCCGGGAGGAATCAAGGTGTTGGGCAGCCCAGTTGGGACTGATGATTTCTGCACGGACCACGTACGGGCGGCGCTGGGGGAGGCGGCATCACCGCTCCTACTCATTTCACAACTGAACCCGCAGCACGCGCTCCTTATGGTCTCGCGCAGCATCTCACGACGGATCTCATACATGCTCCGGACGACCCCGGCTTCGACATTAAGTGCGCGAGAATGGAGGGAGTGGAGTGAGACTCTCCTGGGCACGGCACTCACCGCGGCGAAACTACGGATCCCCACCTCCGAGCTTGAGCAGAGCCTGCTGTGGCGTCAGGGGACACTCCCCATCCGCCTGGGCGGCCTCGGGGTGATCGACCCTATCTATGAGGCACCCGCGGCATACCTGGCTTCAGTCACGGCGGCACACATCCTACTGAGGCAGCTGAACCTGCCAACGGACTGCCTCCTGAGCCGGGCGTCACAGCTCCTCTCCCACGAGTGGGCCCCACTGCCACCTGAGACAAACCCCAGAGCCACGATGGAGGGTAGCCTCCCTGCTGAAGCCCGAGCAACACTAGAGCAGTACAGGTCAGGGAGTCTGGGCACTGGGAACCTGCAGCTGGGGCTGTCCAAGTCTATCAACCAGCAGCAGGCGTTGGAACTCTTAGCAGACACACTTCAGGACCGGCCGGGGGAGGACAGGGGCCACGCCATCCGCCTCATCAGCCTCAAGGGGGTGGGCGCGGGTGACTGGCTCCATGCCATCCCAACGAGAGGAGACCTTAGCCTATCCCCTGGCCAATTCTCGATAGCCTTGGGCCTGCGGTTGGGCATGGAGCTGCCGGTCGCCGAGGTGTGTCCGTGCAAGCGGGAAAACGCGACGATCGCCGATAAAAGCCTCCCCAACCACCTCCTGCGATGTGGGGATGGAGGGGACGACGTAAGGACCCACCACGCCCTGGTTTTCGCGGCTCTCCGGATGGCCAAGGATGCGGGTTACAAGACGTTCCATGAGACCACGGCTTTCTCTCCCCCCGTCCTCCGGAAGCGTGCAGACCTGGCCATCCGAGACCAGGAGTCAGGGGAAACGTGGGTGACGGATGTCACGGTTACAGATCTGGTATTGCAGAGGCGGGACAAGAGGGCCAGGAAGCCGCCTGGGTGGGCAGCGGAGGAAGCTTCCGAGGGAAAGCACAGGCTCTACGAGGGCCGCCCTAGCTACGCTGGGTTTTTTGGGCTGGCGGTGGAGACGTATGGGGCTCTGGCTAAGGACACACAGCAGTTCCTCCGTTTGCTAGCCACCCATGCCGCCAGGACAAAATACAGGAAGGGACGCCTCACGACGACCGCCGCCCGACTCAATGCACACTTCAGGCAACGGTGGTCCGTGGTGCTCCAGCGCAGCCAGGCTATCTCCATCCTCTCCAAGTCCAACCGAGCAGCGGAAGCGGCATTCCCTCAGGCTGCAGCAGACCCTTGGGCGCCCCGGCTGGGAGACCTTTGGCAGGTGCAGGTGGATGAGTATGAGGAGCGCCAAGCTCCAGCTAGAGTGGCTTGAGAGGCTGGGGAGAAGGGAACTCGGTGACACGGAGGTGTTGGGTGGCAGCAGGGGAGGAATACAAGGGCGTGGCGAGAGTGAGGAAGGGAACACATAGTTTGGGAGGCTTTAGGGGAGGACAGGGAATTGGTGGGTGTCTCAGGGAAGGTGCGAAGAAGCTGCGGGGTGAGGAAGGATAAGGGGAGGTCTTATGATAAGGGAGAAACAAGGGATAGGTGAATAGGGAGCTCTCAGGGACTTCTATTCCAACGAAGGACGGAAGAGGCAGCTGACACAAGGTCGAGGGGGCTCTCCTGGGCAGACTCAGCTAGCCTCACCATTGCCCGGGGTCCGGGCCCAAGCGCTGCACCAGGGGTGCCCGGCACGAGGCCGATCAAGGGAAGATAGTGCAGCATCTCCGTCGCTGCAGCCACCGCCGCAGAGCGCTCAGCGGGCAACATCCCATCAACCTCCAAGCCTTGTCGTGCCAAACACACGTGAAGCTGGTCCAGTACGTACGACAGCAGCGTCAAACACGTCCCCACGTGCACAACGCGCTGCTCGACGAGGGGAGGCAGCGCGCCTGCAGGAGCAGCAGCAAGAGGAGCAGGCGGGACAGGAGGGTTTGGCGGCGCAAGAGGAGCCGGCGGCTGACGCAGTTGAGGCCGGGGCAGAGGAAACTGATTTACGGGGGGATGTCGCTGCTGCAGGGTCAGGTTTGACGCGGCGGGGGGAGCAGGGTGCTGCGGCAGAGGCGGATCTGACGGGGACGGGGCGGGAGGCGCACTCGCCTGCTGCTGTGCCTATAGCCGCCTCTCACGACGACTCAACCGCGCCTGCTGCGGGGCCGATGGCGCCACCAGCAGACGAGGTTGTGAGCATGGGTCGGCTGATTCACCGGCGCCATTGGTGGCGGTGTTCTCGTCACCTCTCGGGGAGGTGGAGATTGCGGCGGTCGTAGCTCAGGCAGCGAGGCAACCAGAACAACCCCCGAACAAACCGTTTGCGCCGACTGCAGCTGAGTCCGCCGGAATGTCTGCTGCTGCCGCGGCCGTAAACATGCAGGAGCGCGGCTAGGCGGTGGATGGAATCGAGGGTCCCGTGATCGGCGCCGCTTCTGGCGCCGCACCAGCAAGGAAGAAGGTGAAGCTGCGCGCCCAGCCAGCGCCGAGGCGGCCCAGAGCAGGGCTGGGACCTGGGATCCTGGGACCCCTCCTGGGCTGGCTTCGGCAAGGGCACTCACCACCAACGCAAGCGCGTTTGTTGTCATCCGCACCACAGCCTGCAATGGGAACTGGCGGGAGGGGTAACACGGAGGCAGCTGACCGTGCACATCGGGGAACCGAGCAGCCAAGCAAGATGCAGCAACCAACGGAAGGATCACCCACGACCCAGCAAGCAACTCACCAGGAAACACGGAGCTCGACGAGAGGCCGGGGAAATGTGTGGGGTAGGCCGTCGGGGGCAGGACGAGCGACAATGGCAACTCCCCGGGTGCCGGCCAGTCAGGGTTTAAGGCCTGCGCAGGAGAGCGCGAGAGGCGGCAGCGCTGGCGTACTTCCCGCGATGCCCCGTGGAGGCAGGGGGGGAAGAGGAGGGACACGCGGGAGGGGAGTTCCACTCCTGGGTGGCGAGGCTGCAATTGTGAGATCAGGCACGTGTCGTGATCGCCACGACCGCCCGGAGCGTGTACCTACGCCTGTGTGTGTGAATGGGGGCGAGGAGGGGTCTGAAAACTCCCAGAACGGGAGCGAGTTTATCCCCTCGCACTCAGAGGCATCGGAGGATTTGGTCTCCCTGGGCGACGATGAGAACCAACATGTGTCGGCGCAGGTGCGAGTGAGGAGGACGGAGCAGGGTGGCATGCCACAACCACCCAACATGCCAGCAGGACAGGCCCCAGCTGTGCCACCACAGCCATCCGAGAAATCGCCAGCTGACCTGGCAAAGGATGAGTCTTTCTAGCACCTGGCCAGCACTGGGGACATCGCACTACTCCAGCGTGCGGATCAACCGTTCCTGGTGAGGCGGTTGCCCCCAAAGATTCTGGAGAGCTACAACCTGTGCCTTCTGGCCCCGCTGTTGCGATTGGCCGAGAAACCAGACTATGTGGGGGTGTGGACGGTGCTGCAGTTTTTACCCCGCTTGATCCTTCGACCTCTACCAGAGCCGGTGGACGGGAACCGCTGGATCAAGATTGAGACTCGGCTGCACCACTTCAGGATCGGGGATCTTGCCGATCTCTACAGTGAGGCATGCGCGATCCCCGATACTAAAGCCCCGTCACGACACCAGCTAGACGAGGCAGGCCTGTGCGCGCGAGCAGAAGGCTTGATAAAGAAGGCCAACATTTCCAAGGCAGTGTGTGCGTTTCAAGTGACCCGACACTGGCGGAACCAACACCTGCTACACTTGCAGCTTTACAGGCAAAACACCCTGTCGGGGAAAAACCAATTCCGAGCTGGGTAACCAATCGCACCGGTGTACCTGCCTCGTCATTGAATCTAGCCCTAGGCGATCTCCGCGAAGTGCTAGCGAAGTGCCCGAATGGAGTTGGAGCAGGCCCCTTTGGCACTTGTTTCGAGCACTTGAAGGACCCGGCCCACAGCAGCGAGCGAGTCCTACTGCTCCTCATAGAGGTCATCGGCCAGCTACTTAACAGTTTACAGACAAGGGAGATATGCGACGTGCTCCTCCTGTCACGGCTGATAGCACTCGAGAAGCCAGAGGGGGGCGTTCGACCCATCGCTATAGGCGAGGCCTTGCTTAGAGTCGCGGCGAAGGCGGCGCTACGTGAGTTAGCCCCAGCGATCCGTGAATTCTTCCTCCCGGTTCAGTATGGCGTGTCAGTGCCTGGTGGCGCCGAATGCGTCATTCATTCCGTACGGGCCTTGCTCCGAGAACATGACAACAACGTAGCGCTCCAGCTCGACGTAGAAAACGTGTTTAATTCGGTTGAGCGGGAGGCGTTCTTCACGGCGCTAGAAATCTCAGCCTTGCACCAGCTGCTGCCGTTTGTAGGGCTGCTGTACGACTCGCCATCGCGCCTTCTAGTTGACCCGGCCCTAGGAGTTGAGCACATCTTGAGCTCCCGCAGCGTGCGTCAGGGCGATCCCCTCGGCCCTCTCCTTTTTGCAGCAGCGATTCAACCGACCCTAACGTGCGTGCATCTTCTCATCCAGGGGCGGCAATCATAGCGTACGCTGACAACATCACAGTGGTAGGGCCGCGGGAGGAGGTGTTCAAGGCTTTCGATGCCATCGTTGAAGAGCTGGCAAAGCGCGGGCTACGGTGCAACGTAGCAAAGTCATCGGCATGGGGACCGCGAGAGGGATACGAGGGGCAGCTGGGACTGCCACAGGGATTACGGATGAGCATCGGGGGGATCAAGGTGCTTGGCAGCCCCATCGGCACGCCGGAGTACTGAACTGTTGAGATCCGTCAGCCGCTCACCAAAGCATCGGCACCTATCCCTCTTATAGCGCAGCTGCACCCACAACACGCCCTGCTGCTCCTCTCCCGCAGCATCTCCCGCAGGATCTCCTACCTGCTTCGCACCACACCAAGCATCACGTTGGATCTGGAGGAGTGGAGAGGGTGGAGCGAGTCGTTGGAAGGGGCGGCGCTTACAGCCGCCAAGCTACGGATCCTTGCGAGTGAGCTGTAACAGAGCCTCTTGTGGCGTCAAGTAATCCTGCCCGTGCGCCTTGGGGGGTTGAGCATCATTGATCCCATCGGCGTATATTGCATCCCTGATAGCAGCGCATCACCTGCTGCAGCAGATGAACTTGCGGGAGTAGGAGCTGTTGGCACGGGCCGAGACGCTGCTGTCCAGAGATTGGGTCCCCCCGCCCCCAGCGTCAAACTATCTGGTGGCACTAGAGGAGGGGCTGCCGACAGAGGCAAGGACAGCACTGCAGACCTACCGGGAAGGCCCCCAGGGGCAGGGTAACCTGCAGCTCCTCTTGTCCAAGCACATCAACTCGGTACGGGCCAGGGAGCTGCTAGCCGACACTATGGTCGACAGACCGGGGGAAGACCAGGGGCACGGGGCACGGCTAGTGAGTTTGAAGGGAGTGGGGTCCGGGGATTGGCTACACGCAGTGCCGACAAGATATGACCTTACATTTGCCCCTGGTCAGTTCTCGTTGGCACTCGGGTTCCGCCTCGGGATGGCCATACCAGTCACGGTCAAGTGTCCGTGCAAACGTGACAACTCGGAAATCAAGGATACCAGTCTGGCGAATCACCTGCTCCGGTGTGGGGAAGGGGGGGACGTGGTGAGGACGCATAACGCCCTGGTCTACACGGCTTTGAGATTGGCGAGGGAGGCGGGTTTCAACACCTTCCATGAGACATCGGTGTTTTCCCCCCCGGTCCACCGCAAGAGGGCAGACCTGGCGTTCCAGGATAGGGAATCAGCGGAGACCTCGGTCACAGTGACCGACCCAGTGCTGCAGAAGCGGGACCCCAGGGTGCGGAAGCCACTGGGGTGGGCTGCCAAGGAAGCTTCCGAGAAGAAGCACCGCCTTTATGATGGCCGCCCTGACTACGTGGGGTGTTTCGGCTTAGCAGCCGAGACCTACGGGGCGCTGGCGACCGATACTGTGCAGTTTCTTAGGCTGCTAGATGTGGCCACAGCGAGGAAGAAATTCAGGCAGGGGCCGCTCACCACCACCGCCTTTCGCTTCAATGCTCACTACCGCCAACGCTGGTCAGTCATGCTGCAGTGATCCCAAGCGATCTCGTTCCTTAACAAGAGCAACATGGCAGCCGAGGCAGCCTTCCCCCAAGCACCTGCGGACCCCTGGGAGCCGAGCCTAGGGGACCTCTGGCAGGTGCTTGATGATGACCTTGCAAGAGTGTAAGTGCAGCCGGGGGTGAACCAGGGATGTAGGGTTGACCAGGAGGTTGTGAGGACCTAGGCAACTCAATTGGTAGCGCCAGGCCTGCCATTGGTAGCGCCAGACCTCGCTGACCGGGTTTGGCACTGGCGATTGGCTGACCGCGATCCCCATTGAGCCCACCAGACGGATAGGCCCCGTACACTTCGCCAACGCCGTTCGATTCCGCCTGGCCCTCCCCTTTTCAACCCCTAAGAACTGCGACTGTGCGGACAAGACCGCCATCACCGATCCCCGCCTACCGAACCATCTCCTCCGCTGCGGTTTGGGAAAACACCGCATCAACACCCACAACGAGCTGCGGGATGCGTGCATTAGCATGGCGCAGCACGCAGGCTTCATTGTTCACGGGGAGTCGGCCGCCCACTGCCCCATCGAGGAACAAACCGCCGACTTTACAATGACGGACAGAAGCAGTGGGGCGGTTTATGTCTGTGATGTCACCATCACGGACCCCATCAGCACGAGAGACCCAGAGGCGCAGAAAGGCAGAGGATGGGCGGCACGGGAACAAGCCGATAAGAAAATCCAGCATTACGCCAACCGGCCAGAGACGGCTGGCTTCTTCCCTTTGGCAGTTGATACCTATGGTTGCCCATGCGCGGAAGTACCAACCTTCCTGAAGCTCCTTGCAGACACGGCGGCTCGGCGCCACTTTAACGCCGACTCCAAATCCTTTTATGCCGCCAAGTTCCTGCACCAGTTTCGGCAACGATGGTCAGTAGCCCTCCAAAGGGCCCAATCAGTGGGTCTTCTGCTCAAGTTGGGCGAGGCAGCAGCGGCAGAGAACCCGCCTGTAGGGGGTATAGGACAAGAGTTACGCCTAGGGGACTGTTTTGCGGTGGTAGAGCCCCTTCTGGAGCTCTAGGGGAAAAGCGGGTACGATTGGTGCTTTGTTTGTTTGTTTGCTACATCCTAAACCACACTGCATGCTTGTACTTGCTGCTATATCAATACAAGGACCATTAGAGAGAGAGAGAGAGAGAGAGAGAGAGAGAGAGAGAGAGAGAGAGAGAGAGAGAGAGAGAGAGAGAGAGAGAGAGAGGCCTAGTCCTTAGCCCCCCCAACCCTCTTCAGCCTAGTATAAAGGCCTTAGGACCTGGCCCTCGAGCCTCATTATTCAGTTCAGTGCTCATTTGCTCTCATAACCGAGCGGCAGAGAGAGTAGAGAGAGAGAGAGAGAGAGGCCTAGTCCTTAGCCCCCCCAACCCTCTTCAGCCTAATATTAAGGCCTTAGGACCTGGCCCTCGAGCCTCATGATTCAGTTCAGTGCTCATTTGATCAGCGACATCAAGACACTCGTCTAGAGGGTCGCCATCAAGAGTGTTCCCACGGGATAGAGCAATGTGGCCATACACTTGGATAGGGTGAATGGCCTGCAGGCTCTCAGAGATGTGCCATAGTTGCCGTAAGGTCGCCTCCCGGGACCTCTATGTGACGAAGTGGAGGTACCCACAGAAACTGGAGGCGAGCCCCTGGTGCGGCGGTCAGAACAGCAGGAGCAGGAGGAGGAGGGGCAGCAGCCGATGGCGCAGTCGCAGAAGGAGCAGTCGGGGGAGGAGCCACAGGTGCACGAGCGACCTGAAGCAAGTTTCTCTGGCTCGCCTACTTGGCTCTCTCCATGCGCATCATAGCCGAAACAATTCGCTGCACATCCGCAAGCGTCAACGGCTGCACATACGCCCCGCCACCACCACGGCCGCGACCTCCCCTCCAGCCACCGCGACCGCCATAGTGGGCAGGACAGTTCGACTGAGAATGGTGATGCAGTGGAGCGCCAGCGTTGCGACGACTCGCACTCAAACCCATTGTTGGAGCGGGTTGAGGCGCCGCCTGCGGTAATTGGGCAGGAGCGACCGTCGCCGTCGCCAATGGCGGGTCCCCATTCCAACATCAGGTTGCGCCCAAGGTGCCCGAGCTGCACGTCGTTCAATCACAATCCCAACCCCCGCAACCAATTCGTGCTATTTCTTGCTAGAGGAGCTGGCAAGAAGCACTGACAAATTCGCAAAAGTTGCAAAATGGGATGTCAATCCGTTTTACTAGAGCAGACAACCACCCCTGTCACGAAAATTACCGCCCAACCTCTGCCAGCTATTTTCGCTGGCACTCACAAGCTATCCACAAGTGGGAAAGGTCCTAGACCAAGTAGGTGAGAGTCAACTGGTGCAGCAGTGCGCTGGCGAAGACGAGAGGGCCTGTGACGTATAATAGCGTGAGGACCAAAACGCTCACGGTGAGGTCGTCAAGGCAACGATAGCAGCGGGATGCAGAGTGGTCAGGACTCCAGCAGATAGTGCCAACGCCTGGGCCAGTCAGGATCCGGTACCCGCAGGGATCAATGTCGCGCCCACTACTGGCTAAGCCGCTGCTGCGGCCGGTACTCCTAGGACCCTCACGTCCCCACTATCGGGAGTGCTGTAGCTGCTGTCGCTGTGGCTTACCCTGCTACTGCTGCAAAACTCTAGCACACGCTATGGTAGGCGCTAGAGATGGCCGAGTGCGATGGGAGTGCGATTGGTTCTGATGGGGGCAGCCAATGCTGCTGCTGGTTCTGCTGGGGGCAGCCCATGCTATTGCTGGTTCTGCTGGGGGCGCTACTGGTTCTACTGGGGGCAGCCTAAGCTGGTGCTGGTGCTGCTGGTGGCAGCCTAAGCTGCTGCTGGTGCGCTGGTGGCAGCCTAAGTTGCTGCTGGCTCTGGCGGCAGCCTAAGCTGCTGTTGGTTCTGGCGGCAGCCAAAGCTGCTACTGGTTTTGGCAGCGGTACACATTGGGGCAGCGGGTACAGGGTGGAGATGCGACGGGAAAGCGGTGGGGAGGGAAGGGGGAGGCGACGCGATGGGGACGGGCTGGCGACGAGGAGGGGACGGGCTGAGGACGGGGAGGGGTCGGGCTAGGGATGGGCTGGTGATGGGGAGGGGACATGATGGCGATGGGATGGGGACGGGCTGGCGACGGGGTGGGGACAGGTTGGCAACGGGGAGGAGACGAGCTGGAGACGGGGAGGGGATGGGGCTGGCGACGAGAGGTGACGGGCTGGCGACGGAAGGTGATGGGATGGGGACGGGCTGGCGACGAGATGGGGATGGGCTGGTGTTGGGGAGGGGACAGGCTGGCAACGGGGAGGGGACGGGTTGGCGACGGAAGGTGACATGAGATTACGGGAAAAGGGGACGGGGAGGTGATGGGAAACGGGGACAGGAAGGCGACACGAACTGGCGACGGGGAGGCGACGGGAAATGGGGCGGGAGAGCGTCAGAAAGGGGGGGGGGGGCAGGGAGGCGATCTAAAGGGCCCGCTAGGGGACCTTTCTAACGTGCGCGCATACGGCCTTAGCGTGCGTGCGCACAAGCTTATTTTCACCCATATAATGATTACTGGGAATGGAGTGCTTGATGTGGTGTAGAGTTAAGATATGCCGATGAACAATGGGGTCGGGAGAAGTGGGGCATGTGACGCACCAGAGATCTGCCCCACTGCTACTGGCGCTGACCGTTTTCCGGACACCTTCCGAAGCTACAGCGGTTCGTGCAATGTCGCTTTATGTGGCCGACTTTCTCGCAAGAGTAGTACGTAAGTGTGGATTGGTTGCGTGTGCGCTGGTCCACTACATCGAGCTCCATAGGAGTAGGACCGTTGGTGCGGATGCTAGGTCCAGCCACTGTGTGCTGCCCGGTTCGCCCTTGGAATCGTTGGTAAGCTGCAAAGTTGATGGTGTCAAAATGCTCGGCAGCACAGATCATCTCGTCAAGCGTAGTGGCGCCACGAAGCTCGACCTCTGTGCGGATTTTTGGTTTCAGCCGCCTGGTGAATCTGTCCCTGTGTTCAGCACCAGAGATGTTGGGGATCTCAAGCATGAGCTCGCGGGAGCGATTGATGTATTGAGCGACTGAGCGGTTTCGGTGTAGTTCCACAAGATAGTCATGTGCGTGCTCAATGGCGTTGATTGGTTCGAAGTTCAATAAGAGTGATGCAGAAAATTCTTCCCGGGTTGATATTGCGCTGTGGCAGCTTTGCCTCCAGGTAGCCGCCGCACCCCCCGACATCATGCCAGTGTGCCGAGCCCAGTCCGCCCGGATGACATGGCAAAGGGAGAGGTATTCCTCCACTTAAAAAAGCCACCGTTGCATCGGTAAGTGACGTTTTCCATAAATGAACGGTTCATGTTCGGGTGCTTTGGGTCGTGAAGAAACCACAGCATGTGCTGGCACCAGCACATGTATGCTCAGGAGTCTGTGAGAATAAGCGAACAGGAATGAATCAACTAGAAGTGAAATGAGTACAAGTAGTAAACCCTAGAATTGTGTACCCCCTATAGGCTAACCCACTGTAGCCTACACAAGCATAACATATATAATGTTTGACACACCCCCATAGGCAAAGTGGGGGAGAACAAGGGGTCACAAGACCAGTCAAGCAAAGCAAAGCAAGCTCAGGGTGGATCACAAAGTCACCACACAGTCCGAGCACAAAAGCAGGGCCAGAGGCCAGTTCACATGCAGGAGTACAGACATATATATAAAACTAGACAAGCAAGAGCAGGTATATATATATGTCACAGTACAAGTAAAGTCAAGAGGAGAGCAAGTGAGGCAAGACAGGCACAAGACCCAGCTGGGTGCAAAAGCGCTGATGGTCACAAGGCGCAAGTGCCTTGGTGAACACATCAGCAGTGTTGGCCTCAGAGGCCACGTACGCAAGTCGCAACTGACCACGCTGCTGCAGCTCACGAGCAAGGAAGTAGCGAAGAGCAATGTGCTTCGTTCTGTGCTCCAAGCGCTGCTCTCGACACAAGGCCAGCATGGCCTTGTTGTCTACGTACAGCACTGGAGGAGAACGAGGCGGCTCTCCAAGGTCAGTCAGCAGGTAGGTGAGCCAGCGAAGCTCCTGTGCAGCCATGGCTCCGGCGTAGATCTCAGCCTCACAACTGGAGCCGAGAACCGAAGATGAGCGAGTAGACCGCCACGAGACAGAGCCGGAACCAAGGCTGAAGGTGTAACCCTGTGACGACCGTTGCGTAGCCTGGTCGTCAGCCCAAGAAGCGTCCGCGTGGCCTGCAAGGACCACTGGACTCCGCCCTCCAAGCACTAGCCCCATGCCCGACGTACTGCACAGGTAGCGCAATACCCTCTTTGCTGCAGCCATGTGCTCTGGTCGGTGTCTCCCAGGAGCAACATAGCATGCAAGGATGCTCAGAGGGTATGCAAGGTCAGGTCGTGTGCAGGTCATCAGGTACATGAGGCAGCCAACAAGCTCTGCATATGGACCACTCGACTCTACGGACTCATCCGAAGGCAGAGCTGAGAGTGAGTGGCGAGTAGGCGAAGGAGTGGCCTGAGGCGAGGAGTACGCGAAGCCGAAGCGCTGAAGGACCTGCTGCACCATGTGTGACCGAGTCAAGGTAATGGTGCGGCGTGCACTCTCCCGAGTGATCTGCAAGCCAAGATAGCTGCGCAGTTCACCCAGGTCTGTGCACGTGTGTCTCTTCAGCAGCTCGGACTTCACGTAGGCGAGTCCAGCAGTGTCCGCTGTGGCAAAGACCAAGTCGTCGACATACACGAGGATGTAGCACGGCGGCAGGGAAGTGTCGGTGCGAAGAAACAGCGACGGGTCAGTAGTAGAAGGAGTAAACCCAAGAGCCGCAAGCGTAGTCCTCAGTGTGTCGTGCCACTCACGCGGTGCCTGGCGGAGACCGTAGACTGGCCGTCGGAGGCTCCACTGGGTGCCAGGAGGGAAAGTCCCAGTGAAGCCAGGCGGACGGCGCAGCAAGATCTCCTCGTGTAGGCTACCCTGCAGGAACGCAGTGCTGAAGTCGAGAGAGTGAAGCTCGTAGTCGCGCTAAGCGGCTATGTGCAGCAGCACCCGACGAGTGGTCATCTTCGGGGTGGGAGAGAAGGTCTTGTGAAAGTAAGAGAACAGGAAAATGAATGAACTAGCAGTGAAATGAGTACAAGTAGTAAACCCTAGAATTGTGTACCCCCTATAGGCTAACCCACTGTAGCCTACACAAGCATAACATATATAATGTTTGACACACCCCCATAGGCAAAGTGGGGGAGAACAACGGGTCACAAGACCAGTCAAGCAAAGCAAAGCAAGCTCAGGGTGGATCAAAAAGTCACCACACAGTCCGAGCACAAGAGCAGGGCCAGAGGCCAGTTCACATGCAGGAGTACAGACATATATATAAAACTAGACAAGCAAGAGCAGGTATATATATATATGTCACAGTACAAGGAAAGTCAAGAGGAGAGCAAGTGAGGCAAGATAGGTACAAGACCCAGCTGGGTGCAAAAGCGCTGATGGTCACAAGGCGCGAGTGCCTTGGTGAACACATCAGCAGTGTTGGCCTCAGAGGCCACGTACGCAAGTCGCAACTGACCACGCTGCTGTAGCTCACGAGCAAGGAAGTAGCGGAGAGCAATGTGCTTCGTTCTGTGCTCCAAGCGCTGCTCTCGACACAAGGCCAGCATGGCCTTGTTGTCTACGTACAGCACTGGAGGAGAACGAGGCGGCTCCCCAAGGTCAGTCAGCAGGTAGGTGAGCCAGCGAAGCTCCTGTGCAGCCATGGCCCCGGCGTAGATCTCAGCCTCACAACTGGAGCCGAGAACCGAAGACGAGCGAGTAGACCGCCACGAGACAGAGCCGGAACCAAGGCTGAAGGTGTAACCCTGCGACGACCGCTGCGTAGCCTGGTCGTCAGCCCAAGAAGCGTCCGCGTGGCCTGCAAGGACCACTGGACTCCGCCCTCCAAGCACTATCCCCATGCCCGACGTACTGCACAGGTAGCGCAATACCCTCTTCGCTGCAGCCATGTGCTCTGGTCGGTGTCTCCCAGGAGCAACATAGCGTGCAAGAATGCTAAGAGGGTATGCAAGGTCAGGTCATGTGCAGGTCATCAGGTACATGAGGCAGCCAAAAAGCTCTGGGTACGGGCCACTCGACTCTACGGACTCATCCGAAGGCAGAGCTGAGAGCGAGTGATGAGTAGACAGAGGAGTGGCCTGAGGCGAGGAGTACGTGAAGCCGAAGCGCTGAAGGACCTGCTGCACCATGTGTGACTGAGTCAAGGTAATGGTGCGGCGTGCTCTGTCCCGAGTGATCTGCAAGCCAAGGTAGCTGCGCAGTTCACCCAGGTCGGTGCACGTGTGTCTCTTCAGCAGCTCGGACTTCACGTAGGCGAGTCCAGCAGTTTCCGCTGTGGCAAAGACCAAGTCGTCGACGTACACGAGGATGTAGAACGGCGGCAGAGAAGTGTCGATGCGCAGAAACAGCGACGGGTCAGTAGTAGAAGGAGCAAACCCAAGAGCCGCAAGCGTAGTCCTCAGTGTATCGTGCCACTCACGCGGTGCCTGGCGGAGACCGTAGACTGGCCGTCGGAGGCTCCACTGGGTGCCAGGAGGGAAAGTCCCAGTGAAGCCAAGTGGACGGCGCAGCCAGATCTCCTCGTGCAGGCTACCCTGCTGGAACGCAGTGCTGAAGTCGAGAGAGTGAAGCTCGTAGTCGCGCTGAGCGGCTATGTGCAGCAGCACCCGAAGAGTGGTCATCTTTGGGGTGGGAGAAAAGGTCTGAAAGTAGTCAACTCCCTGCCGCTGACTGAAGCCACGAGCAACGTACAGCGCCTTGAAGACAGGTGGAGAGCCCGGCGGCCGCTTCACCCTGAAGATCCACATGCCACTGACGATGTTCGCCCCAGGAGGGGGAACCGCGTCAACGTAGGTGCCTGTGGACTTCCAGGAAGCCATCTCTGCATCCATAGCTGCCTGCCACTGAGAGGAGTAGGGACCCTCTACGGCCTCCGAGTAAGAACGCGGAGTCGGGATGTCTAGTGCATCCGGGTCTCCCTCAGGGGCAAGCAGTACAGACGCGAGATGAGGTGAAGCAGCCGCTAGACACTGTAACTCCTCCTGCCTGTCCTCTAGGACGTCCGTGCCAAGAGCACACTCACACCCGACGGACGGAGGACAAACAGACGCAGACTCAGCAACAAGACTAGCAGCGTAGTCGAGACGACAGCGAGCAGCAAAGTCGACGAGCTCAGCGACTAGAGCAGACGCAGCAGTGGACTCAAAAGAGGGGTCAGTGACGACAGTAGCAAGCAGACGCGTGACAGTAGGACTGGCAGCACGAAGAGAGTCCGACTCAGGGTCGGCAAGCGCTGGAAGAGAGAGCTCAGGAGGAGAAGGCAAAGGGGCACGCAGGGGAGCAGTGGACGGACGCAAAGACATCCGGTGCGTGCCAGGGACAGGTGGAGGACGTTGACCCGAACTGCGACCACTAGCGCGAGCAGTACGAACAGGCGACGCGGGACGAGACGCAGGCTCACGACGCTCAGCAAGACCTCCAGTAGGACCAGTGTAAGGAGAGGGAGCAGGCGGTGGAGAGGAAGGCTCCAGCAGGGACTACAACTGGACAGGCGGTGGACCCTCTACTGGAGGAGTAAGACCAAGAACCTGCTGCAGGAGCGGAACGAAGTACGGTCGAGGTCGTGCGGCAGCTCCAGACACAGCAGGGACAGCACCAGCACCCTCAGCGACAGCACCAGCGCCACCCACTCCTCCAGCGGCAGGACCAGTAGCAGTAGGCTCAGCACCAACACCCTCAGCAGCTCCAGCTCCAGGAGGACCCGCAGGCCCAGCAGCTCCGGGACCGGCAGCACCAGCACCTTTGACGGTCGAAGAAGCTCCAGCTCCAGCTCCAGCAGCACCCCCAGACTAAGCAGCACAACTCCAGCAGCGAGCGAACCACTCGCGCAGCTCCTGCGGAGAAAGGGGCTAACGGCGAGGCGCAGCAGTAGGACAAACCCCAGGCTCAGCAGCTCTAGACGCAGCACCCCCAGGCTCAGCAACTCCCAGCTCAGCACCCCCTAGCTCAGCAGCTCCCAACCCAGCACCCCCAGACCCAGCACCGCCAGGCACAGCACCCCCCGGCTCAGTACCCCCAGGCTTCGCACCCTCCGCAGTAGCACCCCCAGGCCCAGCACCCCCAGGCTCAGCACCCCCGCGCACAGCACCCCCAGAGTCAGCACCCCCAGGCTCAGCACCCGCAGCAGCACCAGAGTCACCAGTAACCTCGACCGGGTCAACGACGTCTACCTGGGACACACCTGAGGGGGCAGGAACCTGAGGGGGGAAGGGGGTCTACCGGGGGGGGAACCGGCACAAGGAAGTCCGAGGGAGGGGGGAGGGAAGGAGTGCGGTAGGGGAAGAGGCGGTAGAAGGGGACTTACTCGTCGAACGTGACGTCCTGGGAGGACAGAACACGACCAGAGGAGGGGTGGTAAAACTGCCACCTTGGGGCGTCAGTGGGGAAGCCAAGGAAGACACAGGGAGAAGCACGAGGGGACAGCTTGTCCGCAGACAAGTCGCGGACAAACGCCCGAGATCCCCAGACACGGAACGCAGACGCATCGCCGACCTTCCCCGTCCACAGCAAGGCTGGGGACATCGCACGCCGAGAGACCCGGGGGTGAAGGTTGAGCTGATGCGCCGCGTACCTCACCGCAAACGGCCACAGAAAATGGGGGGTAGCTGCATGCATCATGGACGTGCGAGCGACATCCATGACCATGCCAATGCGGCGCTTAGCAATCCCGTTTTGCTGTGGAGAGTCCGGAAGCGTGAAGGTCTGGCGGATCCCCCGTGCATGACAGTAGTCTCGCAGAAGGCGCGAGGAGAACTCTCCGCCTCTGTCCGAGTGCAGACGCAGAACAGGAAAGTCCGAGCCGAAGCTCTTCGTGAGCTGGAGACGAGCCTCGCGGATCCAGTCGATCAGCACCTCATTGACCGCACCCTTGCTGCTGCAAGGGGAGGACTGTGGTGTAACGCGAGTAGTCGTCAACCACCAACAGGAAGTAGCGCTCGTGACCCTGCCCACGGAAGGGGGCTGGGCCCCACACATCCATGTGAAGCGTCTGCAGGGGAGCCTCTGTCGGGGGGAAGTGGGAGGAGTGAGGAGTAGCCCGGAGGCGACCCTCGACACAGGGGACACAGGAAGGTCCTGGCCCGGAGGGGAGAGGAGGGAGAGACTGGGGAAGACCAGAGACAAGGACACGGGAAGCCATGCTCCGAAGACGGGGCAAGGAGGGGTGGCCAAGACGGTGGTGCCACAGGAGAGTCTCGTGAGACAGGAGGCGACAAGAACAGGGGGCAGACTCAGGACCTGACCGGGACGCAGCAGCAAGCACCTGACCTGACGCAGCTACCTGACCGGACGCAGGGACAGGAGGAGACGAAGTGGTCAGGGTGTAGAGACTCGACCCCGGCCGACGCGAGAAGGTGGCCAGGTGTCGGGCAGTGCGTGCGTCCGTGCAGTGGGTCACCCGCTGACTCGCAGGAGTGAACTGGTGAACCCCCGCATCCTGCAGGTCTGCACCACTCACCAAGTTCGTAGAGAACGAGGGAAGGTACAGACCAGACAGGGTGCCCGAAGGGGCAGCCGGACACGGGAGGACAGTGGAGAAGTGAGACAGGACAGGACCCCCAGAGGGGTCAGCAAGGGAGACCACAACCGGCCGGCCAAGCGGCGTAAGGGTAGTGCGGTCTCGAAAGAAGGAGCGAGAAGCCCCGGAATCAAGTGTGAAAGTGAGGGAGGACGAGGGCGACGCAGTACCTGAGAGCGCAGTCTCACTAGTACCTGAGAGCGCAGACGCACTGGCACCTAGAGCAGCAGCCTCACAAGCACCTAGCGCAGCAGTACCAATGCCCGGGTCGGGCTGGAAACACCGGTAACCCTCATTCTCCTCACTAATAGTCACAGCATACATAGCAGCAAGGATAGCATCATAATCAAGATCAAAGATCGCTACACCAGCCCTAAGGAGCTCATCCCAGCGAGGGATCTCACTAGCCCCGGGGAACTGCTGACGCCAAGCGTCCGTCAGGCGGCCAAAGCAGCGCTGGGTGGAGTGGGCACCCCCACACTGCTCACCCGCGCGGTCGTCGGAACGAAGAACGTAGGTGCAGGGACCAGTACCCCCACCCCTCTCACGCCCAGTATACCACTCACAAAGCTGCTGAGGTGGAGGGATGTCCCGCGAGCGCTGCTGCTGCTGCCGCTGAGAGCGCTGGCCACCACCACCGCCGCTACGCTGCTGGGTACCACCCCGACCAGCTCCACCTCCTCCATCACCACCGCCTCCTCCGCTGCCGCCTCCACCGCTTCCACCTCCGCCGCTGCCTCCACCACCACCGCTGCCACCACCACCACCGTCTCCGCCGCTGCTGCCACCACCACCACCACCACCCCCGCCACTAGTCCCGCCGCCACCCCCACTCCCTCCGCCGCCACCGCCGCCACCGCCACCGCCCCCTCCAGCTCCACCCGCGCCCTTGCCCCCCTTGCCCTTGCTGGAGCAACGTCTCCCACTAGGGGCAGACGCCGCGCCGACCGACTCAAGACCAAGCAGGTCGGCAGCAGCAGCAGAGGCAACAGAGGGCAGCAAGGGGGAAGGAGAGCACCCCTCAAAGATGGGGGTGCGAGGGTCACCACGAGAAGCACCTACAGCGACTATGCTCTTCTCCGCTGCGAGGAGGGCCTTCTCGAGGAGGTCGACGGTGAGGGTGGTGGGACAGACTGCGAGAAAGTGGTCCCCGACTACGGGAAGCGAGTCAGGGAGGCGCGCGACTACATAGTAGAGAGTGATGTACATGGGTGGGGGGTTCTTAGCTCAGCACCCCCAGGCTCAGCAGCTCCCGACCCAGCACCCCCAGACCCAGCACCTCCAGGGACAGTACCCCCCGGCGCAGCACCCCAAGGCTCCGCACCCTCCGCAGTAGCACCCCTAGTCCCAGCACACCCAGCAGTAGCACCCCCAGGCTCAGCACCCCCGCGCACAGCACCCCCAGAGTCAGCACCCCCAGGCTCAGCACCCGCAGCAGCACCAGAGTCACCAGTAACCTCGACCGGGTCAACGGCGTCTACCTGGGACACACCTGAGGGGGCAGGAACCTGAGGGGGGAGGGGGTCTACCGGGGGAGGAACCGGCACAAGGAAGTCCGGGGGAGGGGGGGGGGAAGGAGTGCGGTAGGGGAAGAGACGGTAGAAGGGGACTGACTTGTCGAACGTGACGTCCTGGGAGGACAGAACACGACGAGAGGAGGGGTGGTAAAACAACCACTCTGGGGCGTCAGTGGGGAAGCCAAGGAAGACACAGGGAGCAGCACGAGGGGACAGCTTGTCCGCAGACAAGTCGCGGACAAACGCCCGAGATCCCCAGACACGGAACGCAGACGCATCGCCAACCTTCCCCGTCCACAGCAAGGCTGGGGACATCGCAGGCCTAGAGACCCGGGGGTGAAGGTTGAGCTGATGCGCCGCGTACCTCACCGCAAACGGCCACAGAAAATGGGGGGCAGCCGCATGCATCATGGACGTACGAGCGACATCCATGACCATGCCAATGCGGCGCTCAGCAATCCCATTTTGCTGTGGTGAGTCCGGAAGCGTAAAGGTCTGGCGGATCCCCCGTGCACGACAGTAGTCTCGCAGAAGGCGAGAGGAGAACTCTCCGCCTCTGTCCGAGTGCAGACGCAGAACAGGAAAGTCCGAGCCGAAGCTCTTCGTGAGCTGGAGACGAGCCTCGCGGATCCAGTCGATCAGCACCTCAGTGACCGCACCCTTGCTGCGCAAGGGGAGGACTGTGGTGTAACGCGAGTAGTCGTCAACCACCAACAGGAAGTAGCGCTCGTGACCCTGCCCACGGAAGGGGGCTGGGCCCCACACATCCATGTGAAGCGTCTGCAGAGGAGCCTCTGTCGGGGGGAAGTGGGAGGAGTGAGGAGGACCCCGGAGGCGACCCTCGACACAGGGGACACAGGAAGGTCCTGGCCCGGAGGGGAGAGGAGGGAGAGACTGGGGAAGACCAGAGACAAGGACACGGGAAGCCATGCTCCGAAGACGGGGCAAGGAGGGGTGGCCAAGACGGTGGTGCCACAGGAGAGTCTCGTGAGACAGGAGGCGACAAGAACAGGGGGCAGACTCAGGACCTGACCGGGACGCAGCAGCAAGCACCTGACCTGACGCAGCTACCTGACCGGACGCAGGGACAGGAGGAGACGAAGTGGTCAGGGTGTAGAGACTCGACCCCGGCCGACGCGAGAAGGTGGCCAGGTGTCGGCCAGTGCGTGCGTCCGTGCAGTGGGTCACCCGCTGACTCGCAGGAGTGAACTGGTGAACCCTCGCATCCTGCAGGGCTGCACCACTCACCAAGTTTGTAGAGAACGAGGGAAGGTACAGACCAGACAGGGTGCCCGAAGGGGCAGCCGGACACGGGAGGACAGAGGAGAAGTGAGAGAGGACAGGACCCCCAGAGGGGTCAGCAAGGGAGACCGCAACCGGCCGGCCAAGCGGCGTAAGGGTAGTGCGGTCTCGAAAGAAGGAGCGAGAAGCCCCGGAATCAAGTGTGAAAGTGAGGGAGGACGAGGGCGACGCAGTACCTAAGAGCGCAGTCTCACCAGTACCTGAGAGCGCAGACGCACTGGCACCTAGAGCAGCAGCCTCACAAGCACCTAGCGCAGCAGTACCAATGCCCGGGTCGGGCTGGAAACACCGGTAACCCTCATTCTCCTCACTAATAGTCACAGCATACATAGCAGCAAGGATAGCATCATAATCAAGATCAAAGATCGCTACACCAGCCCTAAGGAGCTCATCCCAGCGAGGGATCTCACTAGCCCCGGGGAACTGCTGACGCCAAGCGTCCGTCAGGCGGCCAAAGCAGCGCTGGGTGGAGTGGGCACCCCCACACTGCTCACCCGCGCGGTCGTCGGAACGAAGAACGTAGGTGCAGGGACCAGTACCCCCACCCCTCTCACGCCCAGTATACCACTCACAAAGCTGCTGAGGTGGAGGGATGTCCCGCGAGCGCTGCTGCTGCTGCCGCTGAGAGCGCTGGCCACCACCACCGCCGCTACGCTGCTGGGTACCACCCCGACCAGCTCCACCTCCTCTACCACCACCGCCTCCTCCGCTGCCGCCTCCACCGCCTCCACCTCCGCCGCCTCCACCTCCGCCGCTGCCTCCACCACCACCGCTGCCACCACCACCACCGTCTCCGCCGCTGCTGCCACCACCACCAACACCCCCGCCACTAGTCCCGCCGCCACCCCCACTCCCTCCGCCGCCACCGCCGCCACCGCCACCGCCCCCTCCAGCTCCACCCGCGCCCTTGCCCCCCCTTGCCCTTGCTGGAGCAACGTCTCCCACTAGGGGCAGACGCCGCGCCGACCGACTCAAGACCAAGCAGGTCGGCAGCAGCAGCAGAGGCAACAGAGGGCAGCAGGGGGGAAGGAGAGCACCCCTCAAAGATGGGGGTGCGAGGGTCACCACGAGAAGCACCTACAGCGACTATGCTCTTCTCCGCTGCGAGGAGGGCCTTCTCGAGGAGGTCGACGGTGAGGGTGGTGGGACAGACTGCGAGAAAGTGGTCCCTGACTACGCGAAGGGAGTCAGGGAGGCGCGCGACTACGTAGTAGAGAGTGATGTACATGGGGGGGGGGGTTCTTAGCGTAGAACTCAGCAGGAAGGGCGGCGCGGTAGCGAGTGTCACTAGTGCGGAGGTGCGTAATGAGGTCAGCGACAGTGGGAAAGGCAGAGAGGTCAGGAAAGAGGTAGGGAAGCATGAGACGGCTCAGTGCAGCAGTGGCAGGGGAGGAGTAGCGCGCAACTACAGCGTCGTACAAGGTTTGAGCACTCTTGTACTGACTAAAGTGCGCACGCTCAGAGGTAGGGAGGTGGCGACGCACAGGAAGATGTGCAGCAGCATCGCGGGTGGCCCATTGAGAGCGGACAATGGGATCAGCATCAGGAGCAGGAGCAGGAGAGGCGCCAGAGGTGAGGTCAAAGAGAGAAAGGCCGTCAGCCCTGTCGCACTGTAAGAACAGCTGCAGGTCGTCTAACCAGACCTCAAAATCAATGGCGCGACCCTCAGCGTCAAAAGCTAGGACACTAGGGGTAGCCATGGTGACGACAGCGAAGCAGTGCAAGCACTAGGGAAAGAGCTCGCAGTGACAGTGGGACTGTGCTCACCAGGCAGGGCAGGTCGTGCAGCTCTGCAGAAAGGCGGCTCGGCGACCGGGCGGCTCGGGTGCACAGCCGCTCGGCTCCCGGGCGGCTCGGCGGCAGGGCGGCTCGGGTGCAGGGCGGCTCGGCTCCCGGGCGGCTCGGCGGCAGGGCGGCTCGGGTGCAGGGCGGCTCGGCTCCCGGGCGGCTCGGCGGCAGGGCGGCTCGGGTGCAGGGCGGCTCGGGTCCCGGGCGGCTCGGCGACAGGGCGGCTCGGCGACAGGGCGGCTCGGGCGTTGGGCGGCTCGGCTCCCGGGCGGTTCGGCTGCACTGCTGCCCGACTGCTGCAGGTGTGGCGGCGGGGCCGCGTGAGAGAGCCGGGGCGGGGCCTCGTGAGGGCCAGCGGCGGGGCCGCGTGAGAGCCGGGGCGGGGCCGCTTCAGAGCCGGCGGCGGGGCCGCAAAAGAGCCGGCGGCGGGGCCGCGTGAGAGCCGGGGCAGGGGCCGCGTGAGGGCCGGCGGCGGGGCCGCGTAAGAGCCGGGGCGGGGCCGCTTCAGAGCCGGCGGCGGGGCCGCAAAAGAGCTGGCGGCGGGGCCGCTTCAGAGCCGGGGCAGGGGCCGCGTCAGGGCCGGCGGCGGGGCCGTAAGAGAGCCGGCGGCGGGGCCTGGAGAGGGCCGACGGCGGGGCCGCGTGAGAGCCGGGACAAGGGCCGCGTAAGAGCCGGGACGGGGCCACGGAAAAGCCGGGGCGGGGCCGCGACAGAGCCGTCAGCGGGGCCGCGTGAAAGCCGGGGCGGGGCCGCAACCGAGCCGTCGGCGGGGCCGCGTGAAAGCCGGGGCGGGGCCGCGTAGGAGCCGGGGCGGGGCCGCGTGAGAGCCGGCGGCGAGGCCGTAGGAGAGCCGGCGGTGGGGCCGTGTAGGAGCCGGGGCGGGGCCGCGTGAGAGTAGGCGGCGGGGCCGCGTAAGGGCCTGGGCGGGGCCGCGACAGAGCCGTCGGCGGGGCCGCGTGAAAGCCGGGGCGGGGCCGCGTAGGAGCCGGGGCGGGGCCGCGTGAGAGCAGGCAGCGGGGCCGCGTAAAGGCCGGGGCGGGGCCGCGACAGAGCGGGCGGCGGGGCCGCGTGAGAGCCGGCGACGGGGCCGGGTAAGGGAGGGCGGCGGGGCCGCGTCAGTGGAGGCGGCGGGGCCGCAGGGGAAATGGCGACCCGAGGGGCCGCTAAAAAAAAAATTCGCGCCTCGGGGCGCGCTTCGATGGGCCCAAAAAAAAAAAAACGGTCCTTAGAAGGACCCGCTCTATACCATGTGAGAATAAGCGAACAGGAATGAATCAACTAGAAGTGAAATGAGTACAAGTAGTAAACCCTAGAATTGTGTACCCCCTATAGGCTAACCCACTGTAGCCTACACAAGCATAACATATATAATGTTTGACAGAGTCTACGTTCCTGGAGTCGCCGAGAATCCGGTCACGCACCCCGCGTTCAATCTCTCAGCGTATATTCGCCGGAAACTGATTCCAGAGTTTCGGCGTCATATCAGACGGCCCAGCCATAGGATCTAGAATATGGCGGGAGCGTGTGAGACGATTAACCAGGCTCTGATACAAGTGAAACGAGCTATGCAGGGAAGTAGGCGCCTTAATATGCTTAGAAAACGGGTACAAGATGCTCTCTGGAGTTCTTTGGAATTTCCAATATGACTTTACAAATTTGACATAACTATTTTATAGAGCACATTCAGACATCGAGTCCCACTACCAAGTCGCGACACTCTGAATTTTCTAGTGGTAACCCTTCTCTTGTAAATGAACCTTGCCATGGAATTATAGGGATTATTGCGTTACATGATTGGTCGGTGAGTTTGATTACGGGGCTGTAATTTCGTCGGCATGTTTGGCGAAGCCGGCGAGGCATCGAAACTTGGGTGTTCTGCGTTTCATAATTTTCACGCGAGGGTTTGATTTGGGCTGCGGGTCAGGACCTGGTCGCCCACCTGTAGGTTGAGGCGCTTGACCAATTACAGCTGATGCTCACCCCATGCACTGGATGGAAACGCTGCCCCCGAGCAGGAAACCCCCGCTTGCTGCTCCCACAGTACAAGCCCCCGGGGTGGCAGGAAACAGTGCGCGCGACTCGGACAGTTTAACACGTGTAGTCCCGAACAACCAACGCCAACCCTGCTGTGCCCCGTTTCCAGGCCAGGAGCCTGCACCGCGAAACTGAGTGGACGAAACGAACGAGGCCTCGTGAACGCAATCGCCAATCCACCCCGCCACCTAGGCACGGATCATGGTGCGTGTAACAGACAACATGGGTAAATTCACGATCCCACGTGTAATCTGCCTGTGCTGGGTACAAGCGCAATTGTAGCCAGGCATTGTTCTCATACACCACGTCAGACAACTGAACGCCTGGTTACCAACCTAAAACGTCAAATGTGCAAGCTTGGTGCATAGAACGAACTCCAACCACACAAACAGTTGCAAGCCCCATAGAACAGACCCCAACCTTGTCCCAGGTGAATTCGAAGTCAGGATAAAATGTGAACAACAATTTCACTAAGACAGTTAGTTCACTCACCTCATCCTGACACAATGCCCCGATTTAATCGACGCGAACAGCTGCCGCTCCACATCAAGCGCGCCATTTGCGCGCACCACGTCGAACACCCCGTCCTGCGCCATGTCGACCTGGCTCGATGGTGTTTCTCCCAGTTCGGGTTGCGCCCGGATCGCTCTACGATCGGCCGCATCCTAAAAACCGCCGAGCGATGGGCTGTGACGTCCGACGGCGACAACCCAGTGCGCCGTCGGGGAGGTGCCTGGCCTGAGCTGGAGCAGGCCATGGGGCGATGGATAGCAAACGCAGGACCCGCCGGTGTGCCCCTCACACTCCAAACCATCCGCGACCATGTCGCGGCCATGGCCAGGAAGGTGGGCATTCCGCCCACCTTCCGATGCTCGATCGGCTGGGTGCGCCGTGCATTGCGGCGACAGGGCGTGAGATGCCGTGCTTCAGAGGGCGAGGCCGCCAGCGCAGATATGGCGGCCGTGCGCGACGCCCGTGAGAAGATGCCGCGGCTCCTCACGCAGCTCGGCGTCGCCCCGCGGGACACCTTCAACCTCGACGAGACTGCTCTCTGGCTGTCGGTGCTTCCGCGGCGCACGTACAGCACCGGCCGCATACCAGGCCGCAAGGTCTCGAAGGATCGACTGACCGTCGCATTCCTCGTGAATGCGGACGGTAGTCATGCATTCCGGCCGCTTGTGATCAGCAAGGCGAAGAGGCCGCATGACTTCCGGCCCGATTACGACCCTGAGGCGCTATGCTTTTGGCGCCATAACGCGAAAGGCTGGATGACCTCGCCAGTAAGCATCTTTGCGTTCGATGTGCACATTTTTGACTCTCGTTGCTTTTTAGCGAAGTTTTTTAATGTGTATGTTCTCACGATGATGCCGACCATGCCCCCTTCTTCCCTGCCATCCCGTCCAACAGTTATTCACGCATTTCATTACTCAACTCAACGCGGCGATGTTCGCCGAGGGTCGCAAAATAGTAGTGCTGCTGGACAACGCGAGCAGCCACATGCTGCGCTCTCAAGATGCATGGAGCGAGATCGTGTGCGGCGTCAGGACCACGTGCATGAGCCACGTGCGGCTTGTCTTCCTGCCGCCCAATACCACGGCATTCACTCAGCCGCTTGACCAGGGCATAATCGCCACCACGAAGGCCCGCTACCGCCAGCATTGGCTCCGGGCCTTCTCGGGTTTATGGAACGCCGACGGAGCGACTTCCGCGGTCGCTCGATTCCGGCCGAATATGCGAGATGTGCTCGGGTGGCTGTCGGAGTCGTGGACCTCCGTAGGCGCGCGCACCATTCAACGGTGCTGGTGGCGCACGGGGTGTCTTCCCCTCTCGTGGTCACTGGAGCTGCCGCACGTGCATGACGACGAGCCCATCCCCGCAGCTTATCCCGACATCGAACTCGACGACGACATCGATGATGTCGGGACGCTCATTAACGGGCTCGCCCTCGGGGATGCGGCAATGACGGCGGCGGAATACGTCGCCATCGACGACGCGGAGCCCACGTGTGCGGAAGGCACGGCACACCCGCCCGTGTCAGAGGAAGAGATGCGCCTGGAGGTGGAGCTCTGGCAAGCGCCGACGACAATGCAGGCCGTCTACGACGACGCCGACCCTGTGTGCCGTGAAGCGCGCCGCACTGCTCGTGCGGCGTGTGAGATGCTGATCGGCTACGCCCGGGCCACCCGCATCACTCCGCGCGATATGTGCGTTCTTTTCGACATCCGCAATCCAATCGTAATCGCGCGGATGGAGCAGGCGAGCCCGGGATTCAATCTCAACGTGGCGCCGCAGCCCGTACCCTCCCCCGGCGCAACCCCCCCTCCCGAGACCCCTCGTCCGCGGGGCCGTGTGCTGCCCGACTGGATGACCCGCCCGTCCCGCCGTCAGCAGCTGCTTGATGCCGGGGTGGGCGGCGTGATGGACGGCTATGTGGATGCAGCTGAATGGATGCGTCTGTGAGAGGGGGTGGAGCAGCCAGAGCAAAGTGTCGAGTGATTTTTGCAGGGCCCCAGTGATCAAACATTGTGCCCACTTCAGTGTGTTTCGTTTCGTGTGTTGTGTTGCTATGGGGGGCCAGGTGGGAGTTGTTGATTGGATGTCTATGTTGTGTTACTTGTTTCTCACCTCGAGGAATAATTGATGTGCACGCGTGATTCATTACTGTAGTGGTCGTGTAGTAACATTGAACACACGAAGGAGACAAGCACGGCAAACCCCCACTGTTACGAAACAAACAAAAGGTGAGGTAACCATGTGCGGGTTAGAGGCACGGGTTACGCGTGACGAAACGAACGAACCTCTCGCGAAATGAGTTTCAGCTTATAGTCCCAGAGCACAAGGCAACCGGGGGGGGCTCTAACGAGCATCAGCTGTAGAGTTTTGGGCGAGCTGGCAGTTGAATTCCGCCCACCTGCACTGTACTTGGCAGCATTCGGCTGCCACACTGTTACAACCCGTGCCCCCAATCTAGTTCAACTCCTACAGTTGTAGAGTGGCCAGGGCTCCCGTTATCATACAAAATTGGTCTGCTGATCTAGATTTCATACCTACTTATTTTGTTTCATATGTTTTCCTAGACGAATGACTTTGGCTCATGTGAACGTCAGACAAGTCATTTTTCGTCATATAATTGTTCAAATGGTGTGCTATGTCCTGTATGAGTTTTTAGATAAGGCGGATGTTTTAGTCTAATACGCTAAGTTAAACATGCACATGAGATCCAGGCTGCGCGCCAGACACCTGCGATAGGTCAATGCTCCCAGAGGAATCGAACCTCCGCCACCAGTACGACTCTCCATTTCGACACCACCACGCTAAAGAAAGACGAACTTCAGATATGTTTTTTTTTATATATATATATTCATCATCAGACGGACCTCAAACTATAATCTGAAAATCAGATGTGGGGCATTCGTTCGTATGACTTACTAGCTAGGATACAAAAGGGGATGGAATGATATGTGAGTTTGAGAAGCACAAGAGAACGGTTCCACGTGGAAACTAACTACAGAGGATCTTGCACTTTAGAAACAGATTCCAACAATATACTCCACTTGATTTTGACTAACCCCTTCACGCAAGAAGAGGTAAGCCAAGTCCGGGACGTCGTCAGTGAAGGCTGGGAAATCAGAGAAGGAAGGGTCCTCTGTGGTGGTGGAGTTGGAGATGGACGGGAAAGCTCCTTCTACCCTATGACAAATCGATCTCGCTTGAGCACGCTGCAATGCTATCGAAATGTATAGAAGAAATGAAGGCTTGAAAGTACCATATCTGCTGCACCACAGTCCACACAGCGCACAGCGGCAAAAATAACGCGGAAACGTCTTGAAAGCCGGCCGAGGCAACCAAAAGTCTCCAAGGTCAACGGCACAAGGTTGACTGCAGGTTGATCATGAAGAACGTGAGCGTATGCGTGTCGCTTCTCTGATTCTCTCTACTTTGCTGAAAGTCCAATTGTGTGAGTTGCCATAGCCGGTGCCCTCTGTCAGAACATATAGCTTTTGCATATTGTGTAGGCTATAGTGGGGTAGCCCATAAGGGGTACAACCCAATTAGGGTTAGTACTTGTACTCACTTCATTCATAGTTCATTCATTCATTGCTCAACTCTTCTCATGGTATCGAGCAGGTTCCCCTGTGGGAACTTTGCCTAGGGCCCACCACTTCGAAAAACTTTTTTCCTGCCCGAAGCGCGCTCATCCCGAGTCGCGCCTCGGGCTTTTACCTCGACGAGTCGCCCTAGCGGCCTTCCCTCCCCTAGCGGCCCCGCCGCCCTACTGTCGCGGCCCCGCTGCCCTGCTCTTGCGGCCCCGCCGCCCTGCCTTTGCGGCCCCGCCGCCCTGCTTTCACGGCCCCGCCGCCTTGCTCTTGCGGCCCCGCCGCCCTACCTTTGCGGCCCCGCCGCCCTGCTTTAACGGCCCCGCCGCCCCGCCCTACGGTCGCGGCCCCGCCGCCCCGCTTAGCGGCCCCGCCGCCTTCACTTCGCGGCCCCGCCGTCCCACTTCACGGCCCCGCCACCCTACGGTCGCGGCCCCGCTGTCCCACTTTGCGGCCCCGCCGTCCCACTTCTCGGCCCCGCCGCCCAACTTCGCGGCCCCGCCGCCCCACTTCGTGGCCCCGCCACCCTACGGTCGCGGCCCCGCCGCCCCACTTCGCGGCCCCGCCGCCCCACTTCGCGGCCCCGCCACCCTACGGTCGCGGCCCCGCCGCCCCACTTCGCGGCCCCGCCGCCCTACACCTGCGGCGCCACCGCCCTACACCTGCGGTCCCGCCCTACACCTGCGGCCCGGCCCTACACCTGCGGCCCCGCCCTACACCTGCGGGCCCCGCCGCCCTACTCTGCCGAACCCGCCGCCCTACTGTCACGGCCCCGCCGCCAGTCTGCTGCGGCCCCGCCGCCCTACACCTGCGGCCCCGCCGCCCTACTGCACCGGGCCCCGCCGCCCGTCTGCTGCGGCCTCGCCGCTCTCCCCTCCTGCCGCGCCGCCCGAGCCGCCGATCGCCGCACCACCCTGCAGCGTGCACCCGAGCAGCCGACCGCCGCGCCGCCCAGTACCGGAGGAGCCGAGCTGCCCTGCCGCCAAGCCGCCCGGCCGCCCACCAGCCGAGCCGCCGTGCAGCCGAGCCGCCCAGCAGCTGAGCCGCCGAGCCGCAGAGCCGCCCAGCAGCCGAGCCGCCCCGCCACCGAGCCGCCGAGCCGCCCTACAGCCGAGCCGCTCGACCTGCACTGTCCAGTGAGCACAGCCCCACTGTCACTCCGTGCCCTTCCCCTATTGCTTGCACTGCTAGTCTATCGTCGTCATGGCTACCCCTAGCGTCCTAGCTTTTGACGCTGAGGGTCGAGCCATTGACTTTGAGGTCTGGGTCGACAACCTGCGACTATTCTTAGAGTGCGATAGGGCGGACGGCCTTTCTCTCTTTGACCTCACCTCTGGCGCCTCTCCTGCCCCTGCTGCTGATGCTGACCCCACTGTTCGCTCTCAGTGGGCCACGTGCGATGCTGCTGCACGTCTTGCTGTGCGTTGCCACCTGCCTACAACTGAGCGCGCGCACTTTAGTCAGTACAAGAGTGCTCAGACCTTGTACGACGCTGTAGTTGCACGCTACTCTTCCCCTGCCACTGCTGCACTGAGCCGTCTCATGCTACCGTACCTCTTTCCTGACCTTGCTGCCTTTACCACAGTCGCTGACCTCATTACGCACCTCCGCACTAGTGACACTCGCTACCGCACCGCGCTTCCTGCTCAGTTCTGCGCCAAGAACCCCCCCCCCCCCCCCCCCATGTACATCACTCTCTATTACATAGTCACACGCCTCCCTGACTCCCTTCGCGTAGTCGGGGACCACTTCCTCTCAGTCTGTCCCACCACTCTCACTGTTGACCTCCTCGAGAAGGCCCTCCTGGCAGCGGAGAAGAGCATCGTCGCTGTAGGAGCCTCTCGTGGTGACCCTCGCACCCCCATCTTTGAGGGGTGTTCTCCTTCCCCCCTGCTGCCCTCTGTTGCCTCTGCTGCTGCTGCCGACTTGCTTGGTCTTGAGTCGGTCGGCGCGGCGTCTGCCCCCAGCGGGAGACGCTGCCCTGGCAAGGGCAAGGGGGGCAAGGGCGCGGGTGGAGCTGGCGGGGCTTGTGGAGGTGGCAGAGGAGGCGGCGGAGGGAGTGGGGGTGGCGGTGGGAGTGGTGGCGGGGGTGGTGGTGGTGGTGGCGGCGGCGGAGGGGGAGGCGGCGGCGGCGGCAGCGGTGGGAGCGGAGGCGGCGGTGGTGGCGGAGGTGGAGGCGGCGGTGGCGGAGGGGGTGGAGCTGGTCGGGGTGGTGCCCCGCAGCGGAGCGGCTCTAGTGGTGGTCAGCGCCAGCCAGCCAGCAGCAGCAGCAGCAGCGTTCTCGGGACATCCCCCCGCCTCAGCAGCTCCGTGAGTGGTACACGCAGCGTCAGCGTGGTGGGGGTTTTAGTCCGTGCGCCTACGTCCTTCGTTCCGGCGACCGCGCGGGTGAGCAGTGTGGGGGTGCCCACCCCACCCAGCGCTGCTTTGGCCGCCTGACGGACGCTTGGCGTCAGCAGTTCCCCGAGGCTAGTGAGATCCCCCGCTGGGGAGAGCTGTCTAGGGCTGGCGTAGCTATCTTTGATCTTGACTTTGATGCTATCCTTGCTGCTATGTATGCTGTGACTATTAGTGATGAGGGTGACTGTTACCGGTGTTTCCCGCCCGACCCGGGCATTGGTACTACTGCGCTAGGTACGTGTGAGGCTGCTGCTCTAGGTGCCAGCGCGTCTGCGCCTTCAGGTACTAGTGAGGCTGCGCTCTCAGGTACCGTGTCGGCTTCGGCCTCCCTCACCTTCACACTTGACTCAGGAGCTTCTCGCTCCTTCTTTCGTGACCACACCACACTCATGCCACTTGGTCGGCTGGTTGCGGTCTCCCTGGCTGACCCCTCTGGGGGTCCTGTCCTCTCTCACTTCTCCACTGTCCTCCCGTGTCCGGCTGCCCCCTCGGGCACCTTGTCTGATTTGTACCTCCCCTCATTCTTGACGATCTTGGTGAGTGGTGCTGCCCTGCAGGATGCGGGGGCTCACCTGTTTACTCCTGCGAGTCAGCAGGTGACCCACTGCTCGGACGCCCGCACAGGCCGACACCTGGCCACGTTTTCGCGTCGGCCGGTGTCCAGCCTCTACACCCTGACCACTCAGTCTCCTCCTGTCCCTACGTCTAGCCAGGTAGTTTTGTCGGGTCAGGTGTTTGCTGCTGCGTCCAGGTCTGGTCCTGAGTCTGCCCCATGCTCGTGTCGCCTCCTGTCTCACAAGACTCTCCTGTGGCACCACCGTCTTGGCCACCCTTCCTTGCCTCGTCTGCGGGGCATGGCTTCACGTGTCCTTGTCTCTGGTCTCCCACGTTCTCTTCCTCCCCTTCCTTCGGGGCCAGGACCTTCCTGTGTCCCTTGTGTCGAGGGGCGGCTCCGGGCTGCCCCTCACTCCTCCCAGTTTCCCCCGACAGAGGTTCCTCTGCAAACGCTTCACATGGACGTGTGGGGCCCGGCCCCCGTCCGTGGACAGGGTCACGAGCGCTACTTCCTGCTGGTGGTTGACGACTACTCGCGTTACACCACAGTCTTCCCCTTGCGCAGCAAGGGTGATGACATTGAGGTGATGATCGACTATATCCGCGCAGCTCGTCTCCAGCTCAGGAGGAGCTTCGGCTCGGACTTTCCTGTTCTGCGTCTGCACTCTGACCGAGGTGGAGAGTTCTCCTCTCGCCTTCTGCGAGCCTACTGTCGTGCACGAGGCATGCGCCAGACCTTCACGCTTCCGGATTCTCCACAGAAAAATGGGATTGCTGAGCGCCGCATTGGCATGGTCATGGACGTCACTCGTACGTCCATGATGCATGCGGCTGCCCCCCATTTTCTGTGGCCGTTTGCGGTTCGGTACGCGGCGCATCAGATCAACCTTCACCCCAGGGTCTCCCGGCCAGAGACCTCTCCAACTCTGCTGTGGAAGGGGAAGGTCGGCAATGCGTCTGCGTTCCGTGTCTAGGGATCTCGGGCGTTTGTCCGCGGCTTTTCTGCGGACAAGCTGTCCCCTCGTACTGCTCCCTGTGTCTTCCTAGGCTTCCCCCCTGATGCCCCAGGGCGGCAGATCTACCACCCCTCCTCTCATCGTGTTCTGTCCTCCCAGGACGTCACGTTCGACGAGTCAGTCCCCTTCTACCGCCACTTCCCCTACCGCACTCCTTCCCTCCCCCCGCCACCGCACTTCCTTGTGCCAGGTCCCCCCCCGGTAGACCCCCTTTCCCCTTCAGGATCCTGCCCCTTCAGGTGTGTCCCAGGTAGACGCAGTTGAGCCGGTCGAGGTTGCTGGAGACTTTGGTACTGCTGCGGGTGCTGAGCCTGGGGGTGCTGACTCTGGAGGTGCTGCGCGCGTGGGTGCTCAGCCTGGGGGTGCTGCGCCTGGGGGTACTGCGACTGGGGGTGCTGAGCCTGGGGGTGCTGAGCCTGGGGGTGCTGAGTCTGGGGGTGCTGAGCCTGGGGGTGCTGCGACTGGGGGTGCCGAGCCTGGGGGTGCTGAGCCTGCGGGTGCTACGTCAGGAGCTACTGAGCCAGGGGGTGCTGCGTCTGGAGCTGCTGAGCCTGGAGTTGCGGAGCCTGCGGCCACTGGACCACCCCTTGTGGCGTCTCGCAGTGCGGGGCCTGGAGGTTCTCCAGGTGCTTCGTCTCGGCGGGAGCCACTCTCTCCACAGGAGCTGCGCGAGTGGTTTGCTCGCCGCTGGAGGCGTACTACTGGAGCTGGAGCTTCTTTGGCCGCTGAGGGTACTTGTGCCGTCGGTCACGGAGCTGCTGGGCCTTCGTGTCTGCTTGGAGCTGGAGCTACTGAGGGTGTTGGTGCTGAGACTGCTGCTGTCCTTCCTGGCGGTGGTCATGCTGCGGGTGCTGGTACTGCAGCTGGAGGTGTTGTTGGCGCTGGTGCTGCCGCTGAGGGTGCTGGTACTGTCCCTACTGTGTCTGGAGTTGCCGCGCGGCCTCGACCGTACTTTGTTCCGCTTCTGCAGCAGGTTCTTGTTCTTTCTCCTCCTGTAGAGTGTCCACCGCCTGTCTAGTCACAGTCACAGTTAGAGCCCGCCTCCCCACTTCCTGCTCCCTCTCCTTACACTGGTCCTACTGGAGTTCTTGCTGAGCGTCGTGAGCCTGCGTCTCGTCCCGCGTTGCTTGTTCGTGCTGGTCGCGGTTCGCGTCACCGTCCTATTCCTGTCCCTGGCACGCACCGGATGTCTCTATGTCCGTCCACTGCTCCACTGCGTGCCCCTTTGCCTTCTCCTCCTGAGTCCTCTCTTCCTGCGCTTGCCGACCCAGAGTCGGACTCTCTTCGTGCTGCCAGTCCTACTGTCACGCGTCTCCTTGCTACTGTCACCACTGACCCCTCTTTTGAGTCCACTGCTGCGTCTGCTCTTGTTGCTGAGCTCGTCGACTTTGCTGCTCGCTGTCGTCTAGACTACGCTGCTAGTCTTGTTGCTGAGTCTGCGTCTGTCTGTCCTCCGCCCGTCGGGGGTGAGTGTGCTCTTGGCACGGACGTCCTTGAGGACATGCAGGAGGAGTTCCACTGTCTGGCTGCTGCTTCACCTCATCTCGCGTCCGTACTGCTTGCCCATGAGGGAGACTCGGATGCACTAGACATCCCGACTCCGCGCTCTTACGCGGAGGCCGTAGAGGGTCCCTACTCCTCTTAGTGGCAGTCAGCTATGGATGTAGAGATGGCTTCTTGGAAGTCCACAGGCACCTACGTTGACGCGGTTCCCCCTCCTGGGGCGAACATCCTCAGTGGCATGTGGATCTTCAGGGTGAAGCGGCCGCCGGGCTCTCCACCTGTCTTCAAGGCGCGGTACGTCGCTCGTGGCTTCAATCAGCGGCAGGGAGTTGACTACTTTCAGACCTTCTCTCCCACCCCGAAGATGACCACTCTTCGGGTGCTGCTGCACATAGCCGCTCAGCGCGACTACGAGCTTCACTCTCTTGACTTCAGCACTGCTTTCTTGCAGGGTAGTCTGCACGAGGAGATCTGGCTGCGCCTTCCACCTGGCTTCACTGGGACTTTCCCTCCTGGCACCCAGTGGAGCCTCCCACGGTCAGTCTACGGTCTCCGCCAGGCACCGCGTGAGGACTACGCTTGCGGCTCTTGGGTTTGCTCCCTCTACTGCTGACCCGTCGTTGTTTCTGCGCACCGACACCTCTCTGCCGCCGTTCTACATCCTCGTGTACGTCGACGACTAGGTCTTTGCCACACCTGACACTGCTGGACTCGCCTACGTGAATTCCGAGCTGCTGAAGAGACACACGTGCACAGACCTGGGTGAACTGCGCAGCTACCTTGGCTTGCAGATCACTCGGGACAGAGCACGCCGCACCACCTTGACTCAGTCACACATGGTGCAGCAGGTCCTTCAGCGCTTCGGCTTCACGTACTCCTCGCCTCAAGCCACTCCTCTGGCTACTCGCCACTCGCTCTCAGCTCTGCCTTCGGATGTGTTCGTAGAGTCGAGTGGCCCGTACCCAGAGCTTGTTGGCTGCCTCATGTACCTGATGACCTGCACACGACCTGACCTTGCATACCCTCTTAGCATTCTTGCGCGCTATGTTGCTCCTGGGAGACACCGACCAGAGCACATGGCTGCAGCGAAGAGGGTGTTGCGCTACTTGTGCAGTACGTCGGGCATGGGGCTAGTGCTTGGAGGGCGGAGTCCAGTGGTCCTCACTGGGCACGCGGACGCTTCTTGGGCTGACGACCAGGCTACGCAGCGGTCGTCACAGGGTTACACCTTCAGTCTTGGTTCCGGCTCTATTTCGTGGCGGGCTACTCGCTCGTCTTCTGTTCTCGGCTCCAGTTGTGAGGCTGAGATCTACGCCGAGGCCATGGCTGCTCAGGAGCTTCGCGGGCTCACCTACCTGCTGACTGACCTTGGAGAGCCGCCTCGTTCTCCTCCAGTGCTGTACGTAGACAGCAAGGCCATGCTGGCCTTGAGTCGAGAGCAGCGCTTGGAGCACAGAACAAAGCACATTGCTCTCCGGTACTTCCTTGCTCGTAAGCTGCAGCAGCGTGGTCAGTTGCGACTTGCGTACGTGGCCTCTGAGGCCAACACTGCTGATGTTTTCACCAAGGCACTTCCGCCTTGTGATCATCAGCGCTTCTGCACTCAGGTGGGACTTGTACCTGTCTTACCTCACTTGCTCACCTCTTGATCTTACTTGTACTCTTGCATATATATATATACCTCCTCTTGCTTGTTTAGTGTTATATATGTATGAGCACTCCTGCATGTGAACTGGCCTTGTGGCCTTGACTTTGTGCTCGGACTGTGTGGTGACTTTGTGATCCACCCTGAGCTTGCTTTGCTTTACTTTGCTTGACTGGTCTTGTGACCCCTTGTTCTCCCCCACTTTGCTTATGGGGGTGTGTCAGAACATATAGCTTTTGCATATTGTGTAGGCTATAGTGGGGTTGCCCATAAGGGGTACAACTCAATTAGGGTTAGTACTTGTACTCACTTCATTCATAGTTCATTCATTCATTGCTCAAGTCTTCTCACCCTCTGCTGCTGCGGGTTAATGACAGAAATATCTAGGGCCAACTTGATTCCTGCACAAGGGTCAAGGAAACTGATATTCACCACATGATCTGGTAGAAAGGTAGGGTCCTCAATGCGAACGGTGAACCCAACTTCGCATGCTATTTTGACGACCTCATACTTTACTGCGTCGTGATCATGAGTGGGCTCATGGAGGTGAGGGCAGCAAAGGGCATGGCTAGGGAGGGTAGGGTCAAAATATTGGTGTCCACCAGAGCATGGTGGTGCAGATTCAAGAAGTCGGAGGTGGGGAATGGGCAGGCCTAATGGTAGCTCCGCTACTATGAGCCAATCTGGTGCATCCAACTGAGAGCGCAGTGTAGAAGGCACAGTAGTAAGCCATGCGCCGGCTGCTGGTTCCTGAAGGGAGGTCAAACAGACCAACTAGTGGTGCTTGTTTGCTGCTGCACATAGCTATTCTCCTGCTCGTGCTGAGATATGCTGTGCTAGAGCTGATAAAAGGCGATTAGAGTAGTCTGCAAGGAAGGCAGACCATGGTAACACAAGGTACCGCAAACCTGCTGGGAGGGAAGCGAGAGCGCGGGGTGCCTGTGAGTCTCGACGCTCTAGACTGTCGGATGCAATGAATGGGCGAAGAAAGTTGTCCCCGTCGACTTTGCAGTTTGATGCAAGCACCGGTATGGCTTGTCCCCAACTAGGAGGCGCGTACTGTTTGCACTTCGCAAACCGAAACCTCCAATGAGAATTGGAAGGAATGCCCGCTGCCGTGCGAGCTGCCCCTCAACGGTATTTAGATCCCAGCAGTCAGGGGGGAAAAGGGAGATGAGGGTATCAATGAGCTGGTCATCCTAGTCACTGTAAAGTTCGAGAGCATCGTCTGTGGGCAAAACTATACATCGCAGAAAAGGAAAACTATGATTTGGTGGGTCCGAAGGGTTTTCTGCGAGAAGATTGCGGTTTTCTTATGCGAAGTGTCCAAAAAACGATGACCCGAAATCGCAACTTACCGTACATCAGTTGGCGTACCTGAGCATTGGCACCAAAAAGTCAATCGAAAGTGACTTCAACATCGGGTATAGGGTTTCGCTCGGTCGAAAGCGATAACCAGTGGTTAGGCACAGTTACATCGATTGTCGGGTGTAACAACAAGATTCACGAAAACAGTACAATACGATGAAATTGAACGAGGTTGCAAACCTGGATACCAAGCTTTTGGCAACAAGATACTGAGAGCTAGAACCACCTAACCCAAAACAAGCTCGCTTGCTGATTCCTTGGGAAGTGTGACGTGTGAGTCAGTGAAATATTTTACAACCAATCATGGTTGTTGATGTCATTTCGCAACTAATCCACACCCTCAATTCTGTACATGTCAACACATCCAATCAAACCAAACGTCCACCAAATATGCACAACCCAACCCATATTTTCTTAGATGACTAGCCCCCCCACCAATCCCCACTACACCCGTATCTCTCCCATACAAGTGCCTACACGCAACCAAACATTTCATTCTTTTAGTTTTCTTTGAAGTTTCTTTTAGACTAGCAAATAAGATATGTCCAGCGATGACTTCAATGTCCTTGTGTTTTTGATTCACAGCTAACTCGTATTGATTTCACTTTTTTATCGGCTTGGAGTTTACCTGTCTGATTTATTCCCTCTATCTCTCTCTTCTCCCCTCCCCATCCCTCTCCCACCCATCCTCCCGATCCACATTGCTGCTCATCAAGCTGTTTTCCTGACGCGGTAGACATTCGCGCAGATAGCGAAGCATATTCTGGACTTTCCCCCCTTCCTTTTAACATATCATTTTTTATTTCAGGTTGACGACTTTAAGCAATTTTGTGGTAGACATGCGTACACGAAATGACAATCACGCACCATCCAGGCAGCTACTTTTACGAATCGTAAGGTTCTAGTATCTTTGGTAATGTATCTACGTCCTTTATTCAGTTGCGACTACTGTGCAGCATCTCAATACTCGAGGGCGAGGCAACCGGTTTGCATTATTATGCATCTGCTGTCTATTTTGCGGCACGCTAGTGTTAACCCCACGTCCCACACTGTGATGTGGCAGCTTCTCTGCACTCAATGGTGCGGAACAGTGACTCCGTTTGGGTGCATGTAGCAACGTGGAACTATCGCCCAAGTTATTACAACCACTATTATTTCTTTTGCTTCATTTGATAACCTATCTCATACCTTTCCTTGCAGGTTTTCTCAACAGCCATCCATTGTAACTAAGGTTGTCGCAACAACATATCAAGTTGACAGCTTTCTGTTCGACGGATGTCCGCCTTCTCGCGGTAAGCATGCACAAAATTAGTGACGCAAGTATTCTGTTTTTGTTTATGTGTTTTGTATTTGCAACTCCTCGTCATGTTCATTTCTTATTTCAGATGCTCTCGGTAGGCTAAGTATTTGTCTTTTGGTGTCTGGCAAAATCTGCTATCCCTAACCCCTCTGGAGCCTTATCAGCGGGACTCGTAAATGCAAACTGTGTTTGTCAAACTTATATGCTATAATCTATCTAGGCTGTAGTGGGGTAGATACTATAGGGTACAACACTTCTAGGTTTCCTAATTGTACCCACATGTTTTCCTAGTCAATTCATTCCTCGTTACTTTCACATGGTATAGAGCAGGTTCCCTAGTGGGAACGTTTTCTAGGGCCCACCACTATTACGATTTTTTTTTTCTTACCTGCCCGGAGCGCGCTTCGCGCCTGCCCTTGTCGTGCCCCGTGCGCCTGACCTCCCGTCGCGTCCCCTGCCCTTAGCGACCTGTCGCGCCCCTTAAGGCCCCTTCGCGGCCCCTTCTCGGCCCTTTGTGGCCCCTCTTTCAGGCCTTTGCGACCCCTTTGCGGCCTTTCGTGGCCCCCTCAGGGCCCTTCGCGGCCCCTTCGCGGCCCTTCACGGCCCCTTCGCGGCCCCTCTGCGGCCCTTCGCGGCCCTTCGAGGCCCCTTCACGGCCCCTCCGCGGCCCCTTTGCGGCTCTTCGCGGCCCCTTCGCGGCCCCTCCACGGCTCTTCGCGGCCCTGCCGCCCCGTCGTCGTCGCCCCAGCAGCAGTTGCCGTCGCGCCTGCTGCCGTTGCCGCTTCCGCCACGGCCGTTCACCGCCGCCGCTCCTGCCGTCATAGCCACCGCCTCTGCTGCTCAGACAACCGACGCTGCCACTGCCGTGACGGCCGCCGCCGCCGTCCTAGCCCTACCCTGCAGCCGAGTCGCGGCCCTCCTCTGCCACCCTGTCGCGGCCCTGTTTTTGCAGGCGCACCTCCACCCTGCCCCACCACTTGCGGGCTTCTACCCACCCGCCCCTGGTAAGCGCACCGCTGAGCCACGCCCCTCTTGCTGCTGCTACTGCTAACCTACTTGTGATGCTACTACTACTGCTAGCCTGCTGCGGCTGCTGTCATGGCTAGTCCCACCGTTCTTACCTTTGATGCTGAGGGTCGGGCGGTAGACTTTGAGGTCTGGATAGATGATCTACAGCCTTTCGTGCAGTGCGATAGCAAACACGACCTCTCACTTTTCGATCTCACGTCTGGCGCCTCTACTGCACCTGCTGCCGATGCTGACAGTACTGTTCGCTCACAGTGGACCACACGCGATGCTGCTGCTCGTCTTGCTGTGCGTAGTCACCTACCGTCCACTGAGCGCGCGCCTTTTAGCCAGTACAAGACTGCTAAGACCTTGTACGACGCTGTAGTTGCACGCTACTCCTCCCCTGCCACTGCTGCCCTTAGTCGCCTCATGCTGCCGTACCTGTTCCCTGACCTCGCCGCCTTTGCCGTCGCTGACCTCATTACGCACCTCCGCACTAGTGACACCCACTACCGCACTGTGCTTCTTGCTGAGTTCTGCGCCAAGAACCCCCCCCCCCCCCCCCCCCCCTATGTACATCACCCTCTACTACCAAGTCACCCGACTCCCTAACTCCCTTCGCTCGGTCAGGGACCACTTCCTCTCTGTTTGCCCCACCACACTCACCGTTGACCTCCTCAAGGAGCGCCTCCTTGCAGCTGAGAAGATTATAGTCGCTGTAGGAGCCTCTCGTGGTGACCCTCGTGCCCCTTTCTTTGAGGGGTGTTCCCCCGTCCCCCTTTTGCCCTCTGTTGCCTCTGCTGCTGCTGTCGACCTCGTTGGTGTTGTGCCAACACATTATAGTGGCACGGTCATCGCACTCCCATTCGGCCTACAAGCCTGCTCAGCTTCTGGAATTTTGTGGGGAGGATTTTCAACATGTGTTATTCAAACCCTCAAAGTTTCAGAGTTTTTGAGGCAGTTACCAAGGCATGACAACATTTTATGTTTTAAGACTTATGGCATCCCGGAAGTGTGTGTTACTCCTTTTTTGTAACACCCGAGTTCACCATTTCGGCTGCTGACTCATCTAACAAGCTCTGATTGGTCTGCAATTCGGTCTGGAAGTTCTTTGCTTTGCTGTGCAGGTGGTCACAAATTTTCAAAACGATCCAACATCTGAGCATTGCGTGACAGCTGCCGAAATCCACTGTTCTGTAGTCATGGTGTACTGTTGGAAGAATTTCCCTTGCAACCCTTTCATTGTTGTCATGCCAATGGTGCAGGGACAGAGAATGAAACAAGAAGTACAGGTGGTCAAGTGGGACTCTACAGCCCTCCTTTTGAGAAGTGTGGTCTTCCTGGAACCAGCTTGCAAGAGGGTGCAAGTGGGAAGACAAGCTGACTCATGGTTGGCTTAACTCACAATTGGTTGCCTTGAGTACAGCTCTGAACATCCATGTGTGGTTGGCTTTGCTGACCTAGCTAGGACGTTTCCCATCCTTCTCTAGCCTTTCTCCCCTAGGACTCAACCTTCTCTGAGTTTCCAGGATGATCCCAACCCCTTAAGAGTCCCCTAGGCAATGTTGTACCTCACCTCTTCCTTGCATCAATGAGAATACACGTTTTTCAGCCGAGATTACGTTTTCGTTCACAACGTAGCGCATACACCTTTGGTGAAAACAAGCAATACACCGTTGGAAAGCAGACACTTAAGGCTAAATTTTGTAAGAGTTTCAGTCTCATGTGTTATCGGAGCTGATCGTGACGGCGTTTTGAACAGAGGCGGTTTGAAGACGTCAGATTCTGCTTAGGCGGTTTCATGGGCATCCGCGACCTCTAAGTGGACTCTTGACTATAACAGTTGGCACCGAGTCGGTCGGCGCTATGTCTGCCCCTAGTGGGAGGCGCCACAACGGCAAGGGCAAGGGGGGCAAGGGTGCTGGGGGAGCGGGCAGGGGCGGTGGTGGTGGCGGTGGGGGCGGCGGAGGGGGTGGGGGTGGCGGTGGGAGTGGTGGCGGGGGTGGGGGCTCTAGTGGCGGCGGCAGAGGCGACAGCGGCGGTGGCGGTGGGAGTGGAGGAGGCGGCGATGGCGGCGGTGGTGGTGGCGCTGGTCGGGGTGGCTCTGTGCAGCGGGGAGGCTTTGGTGGTGGCCAGCGTTCGCAGCAGCAGCGCTCTCGTGAGACCCCCGCCGCCCCAAGCACAAGGGGCTCTTATCAATGGATTTAAACCTCACCATCAACTGTTTGAACGTTAACGGGCTTAACAATTCAGACAAGCTAGACAAGCTTAAACTATGGCTTGGCAGGAACCGTACTGACGTTCTGATCCTCACTGACACAAGGCTATCCACCAATTTCAAGGAACTTCTTTTCAAACTAAGGCCCACAACGTATGCACAAGCACCCCCCCGTGTTTCTCCTTCACAAACTTATCCCCGGGGCATTGCCATCCTGCTCTTTAATCATGGATTATCCATCTCTGAACGTGCCGTCTCAGGTGATGGCTGTTGTCTGATTATTCACTGCAATTTTCTGCATGAGCAGATCCGTATAGCGGCTCTCTACGCCTCCTCATACTACATAGAGTGCCGTGCTTGGTGGTCCTCCACGACTTCCCACTTCCTCTCTCTGCCCTCCACCAGTGATCTCACCATTGTGGCTGGAGACTTCAACACTGTCATAGACCCTTTGGACAGAAATCCTCTCCTGCATGGTTATGAATGCACGGAGGTAAAGTTCTTTGGTGATTCACTTCAGGAACACTCTCTCTCTGACTCCTTTTGGTCTTTCTTCCCCGGCCGACAGATGTTCTCGTTTCGCGCTCTTGCTCGGCTCGCCAACCCAGTTGCAGCTATCTCTGCCTCTAGGTTGGATAGAATATACATCTCAGACAGTTGGAAGGACAAGATCTCACAAGTTTCCTATCCGTACGTGTCCCACAAAATCTCTGATCACAACAGGTGCCCATCTCTCTCGCTTCGGTTCCGAGCCCACAACATGGCCCCCATACCATGGCGTTTCCTCTTGAATCTCTCCCTCAAACCCTTCGTGTTGCAGACAATGGAGTTACTGGCTTCTTCCTTCCCCAGCCGTTGCCACCCTGATGTATGGGATGTTTGGAAAAGAAGACTCTGCCACAGGCTCAGGTGGTTCAGCAAAGAGGAGAAAAATCAGGTTAATAGAACTGTGAATGTAATGAAGGATGAGATATGTAAGCTTCAGCTCCACCTGCTCAAGTTCCCTGCAGACCAAGCGGCAGTCGCTAGGCTGCAGCTCATCTCTAAGAGCTTGGAAGCATTTGATAGCTCTCGTGCGGCCGACATCACTCTCAAGGCCAAACTAAAGGTGGAAGGCCCAAGGGAGATGGGGGTCTCTTCGTTGTTGAGCAATCTGCAAAATCAGATCAAAGACTCTTGATCCCCCAGTTGGTTCTTTCTTCCGGTGAGACCACGTCATAATTAGCCGCCATGTCCCTCCATTGCACTGACTTCTTTGCCAAGCTCTACAGCGGTGATAACCCAGCCATTCAGAATGATGGGTTCTGGACTCATGTGTACCCTTCCTCACTCCCTGAAGCATGTTCCTCTCGGCTAAACCGTCCCTTCTCTCTCTTAGAAATCGAGCAGGACCTCGGACGGCTGGCCAAAGGAAAGACCCCAGGTCCGGATGGTATACCTGGAGATCTATACCACACCCATAAGAAAATACTCGCTCCTCTCTTTCTTCGCCTCTGTGTTGGGGTGGTCGAGCATGGGCACATCCTTAACTCTATGTGCATAGGGCGTACCATGTTGATTACCAATAAAGGGAAATCTGACCTGGTGGAAAACTTGAGGCCCATCACGCTGATGAATGCCGACTATAAGGTGCTCGCCCACTTGTTGGTCTCCCGCCTACAAACCGTTTTGCCGCGCCTCATCAATCCTGCGCAAGCGGCTTTCATTCGAGGAAGGGAAAATTGGGGACACTATTAATGACACGCTGGACCTCATGGATTGGGCGACACTTCAGGAGGAACTGTTGATTGTCCTCACGGTAGACATTCGCAAAGCATATGACATGGGGGATCGTGAGTTCATGTACCAATGTCTCTCCCACATCAGCCTACCCTCTGATTTTGTGGCGTGGGTCAAAAGACTTCATGTTAATTCCACCACTTGTGTTGCGGTCAACAATCTCTCCGGCCCCTCTTTCCCCGTCAGGACCGGTGTCCGCCAGGGCTGTCCCTTGGCCCCTCTTCTCTTCGTGTGTGTAATTGAAGTCATGCAACGGTACCTAAGTGTTTCCCTCCCTGGCTTTACCTTCAACAAAACTCAGCGTCGGCTAATGGCCTGTTATGCCGATGACGTGTCTATTTTCCTCAACTCTGACAAGGAACTGGGCACCGTGATAGCTTCGCTACATACTTTTGCGCCGGTCTCTGGAGAGTATCCCAACTGGGAAAAGTGCTCCCTTCTCCCCATCCATGCTCCTTCCTTATCCATCCTCAGCTCTGGCCCCATTCTCATTCGAGCACCAGATGATGCGGAAAGAATCCTCGGCATCTATGTGGAGCAAGCACATCCAGGCAATGCCATGTGGGAGAAGTTACTCAGCCGCATCCACTCCACGCCACTTGCCGCTCTTTGATCTCGTCCGAGCGCATGACATCCGTATATTCATTTGGGGGACGGTTTCAGCCCCCCCCAAGGAGGTAATACCACAGAGATCGTCACAGGGTTACACCTTCAGCCTTGGTTCCGGCTCTGTTTCGTGGCGGTCTACCCGCTCGTCTTCTGTTCTCAGCTCCAACTATGAGGCTGAGATCTACGCAGAGGCCATGGCTGCACAGAAGTTATGCTGGCTCACCTACCTGCTGATCGACCTGGGAGATGCGCCTCGTTCTCCTCCAGTTCTGTACGTCGACAACAAGGCCATGATTGCCTTGTGTTAGGAGCACAGATTGGAGCAGAGGACGAAGCACATCGCTCTGCGTTACTTCCTTGCTCGAGAGTTGCAGCAGTGTGCTCAGCTTTGTCTTGCTTACGTGGCCTCTCGGGCCAACACTGCTGATATCTTCACCAAGGCACTTCAGCCTTGTGATCATCAGCATTTCTATACCGTTCTAGGTCTTGTGCCTACCTGGCCTCACTTGCTCGCGCCATCGCCGCTACCAGCCCATCAAGTGGTGCCTTAGCCGTTGCCTCCGAAGTCGAGAATGGGAAATGGGTGAACTTGACTTGCATGCATGTTGGGCAGCCAATTACCTCATAGGGCTCCCCCTTCATACGTATGCCAGCAATCATCTCATTCTTCACTAGTTGCTGCAAGATGGGCAGGGCCACATGCCCCATGCGCCGATGCAAGGTGAGCCAATCACACTCCCCTGTAGCAGAAGTCGGATTGGAGAATGCCGCGCTCGCAATAGCGCCCCACATGCTCTCTCCGTAGTCCTCCTCCGCTGCTGCCTTGGGGTTCTCCTCACCCTTGTGCTGCTCCTCGGCTGCTGCACCACTCTCCTTAAGTTCACACAACTTGTGAATCCCTCCAAAATTGCACTTGTTGGACTCATTCTCCTTAGCGCGACCGTTCGCCCCATCGCCGCTACCAGCCGCTTCACCCTTGGTGCCGACGCTTGCTGTCACTTGCCTCTCCTTAGGCATGGGGACTACAGGGATCTGCCACATCTTGTTACAGACGTCCCCATTCCCGTGAAGGTCCCAAAGGATCCGCTCGCCAATCCTTGCGGTGCAGGTCTTGGCTCCCTTCAAGTTCGTGTCCATGTTGGCCTTTTGCAACCGCCGCACAGAAATCAAGTTTGCAGCAAGTTTGGGCACCCAAAGCACGTTCTTGAGGCCCACCATCTTCCCATCAGCACCCTTGAACATGGCCTTGCCCATGCCTTTCACCTCTGCTCGCTGCCCCTGTTGTTCAGGATCCGTCACTTTGAGAGCTTACGACGAACTCATTACTCAACTAAACGCAAATCCGCTCGGTAGGAAGTTGCGCCTTAGGCTTAGCTACCATCACCAAGTTGAATCAGTCGTTAAGATGGTCTATGGAGTGAGAACCAAGTAAAAACGTCCAGCAGCCGCATGACTAGAATGGTGGAGGAAGTACAAGCATTAGGGCATGGAAAGTTGGAGTTGGGAACCTCCAAGAGAACCATGAGAGGGAAGGGGTTCTCCAAGAGCTAGGGAAGGATGGTAAGAACCTTCCTAGCAGCAAGGATGCAACCCTCATCATGAGGTCCTTGAGGTGTCACATGCAAAATCCAATCTAGTTGGATTTTGCCTAGGTGTTGCAACATTTGCAACCCATGCTAGAAACTTCTAGCCACCCCAATCCAAAAGTCAAAGTTGCCTTCCTAACCACCCAACCAAAGATCCCTTTATAGTCATGTCCCAAGTAATCACCCAAATTAGATATAACCCCAAAAAGGTAATAAGAAATCCAAATCTTGGAAATCTTGTAACTTGGGCGATCTTGGTCGGAATAAGGCGATCTTGGTATCGTTGGAAAGCTCTGGAATTCTCCTGCATGATCAAGTAGTTAGACTTGGAGAAAAACACAGAGATGATAATATCCAACAGCCATGCACAATGACATACGCTCATGCAAATCATGCAAGCACAAATAGCACGAGCACTCGGCAGGACGTTAGGATGACATGCACTCAGAATGACGTGCATCCAACAAACTCCCCCTCAGACTAACGGACTGCATGCACACACACCCACACACATGCATAGTCTCATGCACACAATCACACATGCATTCATGACACTGCTGCCCACACTAGTGCAATGCCATGCCGCACATCTTAGCACACTTCCAATGTGCGCTCTCGGGAAGTCTCTTTGTGAGAAAATCTGCCGCTTGCTTGCTAGCCTTCACATGGTGAAGCTCAACAGCTCCCTCCTTCACCATCTGCCTCACCCAGTGCCACTTAATCTTCATGTGCTTGTTCAGCCCATTCAGGATAGGATTATTGGCCATGCCAATGGCAGCCTCGCTGTCGGAGAAAAGTGGTGTAGGTCCCTCCTGTTCAGCTCCCATGTCCTGCAGCAGCTTCCTCAGGAGCACGATCTCCTTGATGGCATGGTACATCGCCATGTACTCTGCCTCTCCGGAAGACTGAGCAATCTCACTCTGCTTCTTGGACCTCCAGCTCACTGGTCCACCTCCGACCATGCACACAAAGCCGCCAACCGATGACTGATCCTCATCCTCTGAGGCCCATGTGGCGTCGGTGAAGCACGACAGCTTCAAGGTACCAGGCGTGACCCCATCTGCTCCAATCTGTTTCAGCTGGTCGCCAGCTGAAAACTGAACACCAGCAGATGCCGTTGATCCAAGGTAGCGCACCAAGCGCTTTGCCACCTCCAACTGCTCCACAGTGGGCCGTTGCACAACTCTGGCCAGCTGCCCCACTCCGAATGAAGCATCAGGTCGCGTATGCACAGCTGCATACATCACACTCCCAATGAGTGACTGGTACTCATTCTGCTGCTCATCCTCAAGCACATCATCCTCCTCTGCTGCCTTCTTCAATTTGAAGCCTGCAGGGAACGGTGTCATCACAGTGCGACCCCCAGTCACACCATACCGCTCCATGACACCAGAGATGTAGTGTGACTGATGCACCTTCAGCCAACTCCTCTCAACATCCCTCTCAATCTGCAGCCCCAAGTAGTAGTGGACATCTCCCAGCATCTTGCACTTGAAGTTGTCCATTAGCAGCTTCTGTGTCCTCTCAATCTGCTCCATGGAAGGTGAGAACAGCAGTATGTCGTCGACATACACCAGCAGCAAAAGCAACTGCTCCCCCTCTCCAAGCAGAAACAAGCTGTGATCCGCCTGGGACGTCTTGAAGCCTCCACCCAGCAGCACCTCCTCCAGCTTCTCGTACCAACACCTGGGCGCTTGCTTAAGGCCATAGATGGCCTTCTTAAGCTTGCACACCCGGCTGGTCCCATCATCATAGCCGTCGGGCTGCGCCATGTAGATATCCTCCAGCAGTATTCCATTGAGGAATGCAGTGGTGATATCCATCTGCTTCACGTGCCATCCCTTCACAGCTGCGCCAGCCATCAAAGTCCTCAGTGTCAATGGCTTAGTAACGGGAGCGAAGATCTCCCCAAAGTCGACCTTCTCCTTCTGCTGAAACCCCTTGGCGACCAAACGGCTCTTGAACCACTCCAGCGCACCATCAGCACCACTCTTCACTTTGAAGACCCACTTGCGGCTGATCGGCCGTCGCCCCTCAGGTAACTCAACAAGCTCCCAAGTCCCATTCTCAATGAGACTGTTGAACTCTGCATCCATGGCAGCCCTCCACTCCTCCTTCTGGGGTCCACTGAGTGCCTCCTCCACTGTGGCTGGTTCTCCAGGCAAGGGTGTGAAGAAAAAGAACGCCATCTCCTCATCCTCTCCCTCATCCGCCTGAACCGCCATGGCACCTTGCTTAGGTCCTCCCAAACGGCTATACTTCAGCCTTGAGGGTGCTGCTGCCACTCTCTTCTCACGGGTTACAGTCTGCTGCCCATGTGGTGAAGCTCCTCTCTGCACACTCCTCTTGGTGACCTTGGTGTTTGCAGCAGGCTCGGGCTGAGATGGTGAGTCCACACGTGCCGACTCATCCTCCAACCCCTCCTCCGCAGTAGGACCAGCGCCTTGCTGCTCACCACCGCCACTGTGGTCACTGGTCAGCTCTGACCCAGGGAGATCCTCAAGGTGCAGCTGAACCTCCTCCACTGTAGACCGCTCAATCTCCTGCATGCGCAAGCCAATATGCACTTGCTGCTGCTGCTGCCAGTCCTTGTACATGACGTCCTCCACAAACTTGACATCACGGCTGACCAGCGACTTCTTGCTCTTGGGGTCCCACATCAGCCACCCCTTCGAGTCTGGAGCCATCCCAAGATGGACAGCCCACACAGCAGCCACTTCCAGCTTGTGCCTCTGCTCCTTAGGCACCATCACAAGCCCCATGCAGCCCCACACCCGCAGCATGTCAATAGATGGCTTCTTCCCAAGCCAACGCTCGTACGGCACCCAATGCTTGTCGCCAACATGAGTCAAGACCCTGTTCTTGACCGTGATGACATGGCGAACGGCATCAGGCCAGAACTTGTAGGGCATCCCAGCAGCCCCCAACAAGGTCTTAGCCGCCTCGCCAATGGTCCGGTTGGCACGCTCAGCAATGCCGTTCTGCTGCGGTGTTCCAGGGCAGGTCAGCTGATGTCGGATGCCATTTCTCTTGAGAAACTTGGTGAATTCCGCTCCAAGGAACTCTCCACCTCGGTCGCTCCTCAGCACCTTCACCAGCCGCATCGCTTGCCGCTCCACCATCGGCAACCAATCCTCCTTGATTGCCGCTGCAGCATCGCTCTTCTTGGACAAGGGACGCGCCCACGTGAAACGGCTCCATTCGTCCACCATGGTGAGGAAGTAGAGCACTCCCCCAGTCCCCTCAGTCCTCATAGGACCCACCAGGTCCATGTGCACCACCTCCAATGGTGCCTTCGCTGATCCCTCTGCTCGTGGGAACGGGAACCGCGCAAACTTGTTTTGCATGCATGCCTCGCAGCTGCCATAGTGACTGCCATCTCCTTGCAGTTGCAGCCCATGCACGCACTTCTCCTTGTGCATCACCTCCAATGTAGAAACAGCCACGTGTGCGAGCCGCCGATGCCAAGTCTCCCAATCCGCTTGGCCCGAGGTAGCCGACGCCTTCACCGCCGCGCTTCCTCCAATCAGCTCCTCTCCTTGCACACCTTGCTGCTCCTCCTCGGTAACGCTCTCCTCCATAGATGCCGCCATTGCCGCCTTGCCCGATTTCCGCCAAGGGAGGACCGGGATCTGCCACATCCGCTTGTGGACATCCCCTTCCCACTGCAGGTCCCAAATCAGCCGCTCATCATTGTAGGCACGATAGCGCTCCGAGCCAATCGTCTCGGTGTTCACACCCGCATCTCCCAACCGGCCGGTAGAAATCAGGTTCGCGCACAAGTCCGGCACCCACAGCACGTTCTTCAGCCCCACGAGCTCTCCATCCGCTCCCATAAACTTGGCGCATCCCATGCCCATGACCTTGGCCTTAGCGCCCGTCGCGGATGTGACTGTAGAGATGGGTGCGGGCTGAATCTCATCAAGTAGGTCCGCACGGGGAGTCATGTGCCAAGAGCTCCCGGAGTCAATCACCCAATGGGTGAGGGGGTGTAGGAGAACCTTGGCAGCCATAGCGTGGTCGGTTGCGCCTTCGTTCACGAAGAAGAAGAACCCGGCCTTCCGCTCCTCAGATTTGCCGCCTTTCTCCTCATCCTTCTCCTCTCCACTAGCTCCCATTACTCCCCCACTCCTTGTGCCACCACGCTGGTTGCTTGATGAAGGCGGGGTCCAATCCTTGTGTCGTTGGTAGCACTTCCGCCAACGATGTCCGCGCTTCTTGCAGTAGAAGCACACCTCCCCTTGACCCCCGCCGCCATCCTCCTTAAGGTTATCCTTACTCTTGCCCTTCCACTTCTTCTTGAAGCCACTCTTTCCACCTCCAATTCCATAGCCAGCCCCCTCCTCCGAGCGCTCCACACTCCGCCGCCGCAGGTCCTCCTCTAGGATGCGCGCGCGAATGTAATCCACGCTCCATTGGGGTTGTTGGGAGTTGAGGTTGATCGCTAGGGCAGACCATGACTCCGGCAGCCGTATCACGATCTCCACGCATTGCACGAGCTCCGGGTACACCACACCGCCTCCTTGGAGCTTCGTGAAGATGTCGCGCATCTCATCCAACACCGGTTGCATCGGCTCTCCATCAACGAACTTGATGTCGCGCAGCCGCCGCGCGAGTAGCACGATGCCGGTAGCATGTGTCGGTGAGTGCGCATCCAGAAGCTTCCTCCAAGCCTTGGGGCCACACTCTGGATCACCCAAGAGGTCCTTGATGTGGTCAAGTTGCCGTCCGCCCACCGCTTGCACCATGAGCATGTACGCGTCGAACGATCGCTTCATCCACGCTCCTTTCAGCTCCGTGGCCTCCGGCATCTTCTCCTTTCCCTCCACCAAATCCAATAGCTTGTATTGGATATACATCAGCCTCATGCGGAAACTCCAGTGCTCGTAGTCCTCCCCCATGAATTTCTCAATAGAGAAAGCTTTCACAGGATCCACGGTAGTAGGAGATGGTGTAGAAGAAGTAGGTAGCGTAGGGTTGGCTGGTTGGTGAGTCCCCACTCCTCCACCAGCAACTCCCCCCTGCTCTCCAGCCTCTCTACTTCTCTCCATCTCGCCACTAACACCTCTGGAGTTCGTACCAACCATATTGAGGCCTTATGAACAGTGGAAACTTGAGAAATCGTTTGGAGAGAATTCTGCCAGAAATTTTGATTCTACAAAAATCGCCGTCGCGGACTCAATACTTCGAATTAGAACGCGAATTGGCCACCAATCGAAAGTTCGCGAGCAGAGATACTTCAAACTGGTCTCACTCGACATCATTTGTTGAGAAATAACGACGATTCGTCATCTCAAAGTCGACTACCCGCTCTGATACCACTTGTTGTTCAGGATCCGTCACTTTGAGAGCTTTCGACGAACTCATTACTCAACTAAACGCAAATCCGCTTGGTAGGAAGTTGCGCCTTAGGCTTAGCTACCATCACCAAGTTGAATCAGTCGTTAAGATGGTCTATGGAGTGAGAACCAAGTAAAAACGTCCAGCAGCCGCATGACTAGAATGGTGGAGGAAGTACAAGCATTAGGGCATGGAAAGTTGGAGTTGGGAACCTCCAAGAGAACCATGAGAGAGAAGGGGTTCTCCAAGAGCCAGGGAAGGATGGTAAGAACCTTCCTAGCAGCAAGGATGCAACCCTCATCATGAGGTCCTTGAGGTGTCACATGCAAAATCCAATCTAGTTGGATTTTGCCTAGGTGTTGCAACATTTGCAACCCATGCTAGAAACTTCTAGCCACCCCAATCCAAAAGTCAAAGTTGCCTTCCTAACCACCCAACCAAAGATCCCTTTATAGTCATGTCCCAAGTAATCACCCAAATTAGATATAACCTCAAAAAGGTAATAAGAAATCCAAATCTTGGAAATCTTGTAACTTGGGCGATCTTGGTCGGAATAAGGCGATCTTGGTATCGTTGGAAAGCTCTGGATTTCTCCTGCATGATCAAGTAGTTAGACTTGGAGAAAAACACAGAGATGATAATATCCAACAGCCATGCACAATGACATACGCTCATGCAAATCATGCAAGCACAAATAGCACGAGCACTCGGCAGGACGTTAGGATGACATGCACTCAGAATGACGTGCATCCAACAGCCCCAAAGCCGATGTGACATGCTTCACCGGTGACGGTTCAAGTTCGGTGAGCAAGTCCGCACGAGGTGTCATGCTATAGATAGTGCCGCTATCGATTACCCAATAGCCCAAGGAGTGTAGGGTCACCTTCCCACAGCAGCAGGCTCCTCAAAACCTTCATCATTCTCTGATGCAGCCGGTGCTTGCGTAGATACGAAGAAGAATTGACCCGGGAACCGATCGTCGCTTGAGTCCCTGCCGCTATCTTCGTTCTTCATGTTTGCAGCTCCACCTCCGCGACTGCCACGGCCTCAATGGTCCCTTCCTCTCCCTCCTCCTGCTCCTCTACCCTCTTGCAGCTTGTAGCAATCGCGCCACATGTGTCTGCTCTTGTGGCAATAGTGGACTCGCCGTCGAATCGGCCGCGACCGCATACGTAGCTCTTGTCGTCGCTGCCATAACCGTCACTCCTACAGCCTCCATTGAAGTTGCTGCCACCAAATCTGCCTCCCCCTCATCCTTTGCCTCTTCCACGGCCGTACCCTGGGCCAATGCTTGCTGCCCCAGTGCTATCTGCACTCGCCAACTCACGGCGGTGGAAGTCTTCTTGAAGAATCGCCCGCTTCACGTCTTCGAGCGAGAGCCGAGGTAAGTCGCGAGTTAGGTTGAGGATGAGTGAGGACCATGACTCAAGGAGTAAGGCCAGTAACTTGGCCTTCTTTTAAAGCTCACTGTAGTTTAAATCAGCTCCCTCAAGCTGCGTCAACAAGTCGAAGAACTTCTGCCCCCCTTCTTCCACGGGTTCATCTTCTTCAATTCGTAATCTCGCCATTTGCCGTTCCAACACCACCGCTACCGCCGCTGTTGCAGGAGCGTCTACACCCTTGAGAGCAGCCCATGCCTTTGGTCCCTTCTTTGGTTCACACTGGAATGGCTTGATGTGACGGATTTGGCTGCTCCCCAACGCTTGCCCAAGTAGGAGGTAGCCTTGTGCACTCTTCTGCACCCACGGGCTCTTCTCCGGGTCGTTCTCGGGGCGCTTCTCCGTTCCTTCCATCACCTCCAGCAAGTCATAGTGGTCAAACACGTTCTCCATTCTGAAGGACCATTCAGCAAAGTTGTCGCCATTGAACTTGTCAAGCCCGAACACTCTTGGTTCATCCCTAGAAGGTCCAAGAGTGGGTTGCATGGGGCCATGGCTGAATCACGGGGTTGACTTTGTGCTTGGGTCCTCCACTACTTCCAGCACCTCTGTCACCCCTTTTTTCAGGTCCAGCCATCGTCGTAGCTGCTCCAAGGAGCTCTGATACCACTTGTTTCAGTCACAGTAGGCTTCCATACGCCTAAAACGAAAGATAGAGTGCATAGTTGGATTTCTACACAGCGGCTGTAAACGTTCATAGCGTTCTGGTCACAGATTCAAATGACCTGAATTAACTTGGATCTAGAGAGTATTAAAGTCACCTACAATAGGCAATTTCGATCGCACGATTTCACCAAGTATTGACTACACACCGTTTGAATGAACGGCACTATGGCAGCTACTATAGTCTTAGAACACACAATAGGAAGAGCTACGAGTTGGGAACGAATTCCGACTCCTACAAACCCCAAGAGCCGAGGTACAATGATGTGGAACAGTGCCACAATGTCCCTAACCACGAAGGGTCTCGAAACTACCCTTCACAAGGGCCTACACCAAGTGAAATGTTACATTACACATAATAATGTAACTATTCTCAATATCTCGAGGTGTACCCTTTTCGCGTGCTTCGCGATCACTTGAATCTTGAGACCAAGGCTCTGGTTCTTCATCATAATCTCATCCTTGAGTTCTTCATGGGTCTGCTGCTCACACCTACGACACGCCAAACGTTCCACATACGACAAAAGAGAAAACCGCGCGACACACACAAACGACGAAATAGAAACCGCGCGACACACGATTTGCGATAACTCGCTATTGACTCGGCACACACATTCGACATCACGACTCATCATTCACACACTATTATAAGCATGAAATATATATTATCTCATTCCCTCATTCCATTCCATGCACACACGCATGCACAAACACGGACAATAAGCCGAGTGCAAACCGTAGGTTGCACAAACATCGCTCCCACCCCGAAGATGAGTACTCTTCGGGTGTTGCTGGATATTGCAGCCCAGCGTGACTACGAGTTGCACTCCTTGGACTTTTCCACCGTGTTCATTCAGGGAGCATGCACGAGCAGAACTGGCTGCGTCGCCCGCCTGGCTTCACTGGCTCTTCCCCACCTAATACCAAGTGGCAGCTGCGTCGACCAATCCACGGCCTGCGTCAGGCTCCACGTGAGTGGCACTCTCGACCCTTGCAGCGCTTGACTTCTTTCCGTTGTCTACCGGCCCGTCACTGTTCGCCCGCCGTGGCTCGAACCCGTTTTTTTTTCTTGTTTACGTTCACGATCTGGTCTTCGCTACTCTCGACCGACACACACTGGCCTCCGTGAAGGAGGAACTGCAAAGGAGACACACTTGGACTGTCCTTGGTGAGCTGCAGCACTACCTTGGCTTACAGATCACTAGGGACAGAGCAGCTCGCACCATTACGCTGACACAGTCGTATATGGTCAAGCAGATCCTCACGCGGTTTCGCTTCCCGTTCTCCAAGGTACAGCTCACTTCTCTTGCTGGGCTCACGGCAACACCTTCGGGCGAGTCATTTAAGTCCAGTGGTCCAAATCCTGAGTTGGTGGGTTGTCTCATATACCTGATGACATGTACTCGTCTAGACCTAGCTTACCATCTTAGCATCCTTGCGCGCTTTGTTGCGCCTGGGAGACACCAACCATCCCACTGTTACGCCGCTAAGAGGGTGGCAAAGTATGTGGCGAGTACATCACGCATGGGATTTGTCCTTGGAAAGAAGCAGCCTATTACACTCATAGGTTACTCGAACTCGTCGTGGGCCGACGACGCGGAGACGCGCCGGTCTACACAGGGGTAATCCTTTAGCCTCAAGACAGGTGTTGTTTCGTGGAGGTCGACTCGGGCGTCGTCCAACACTGGTTCCAGCTGTGGCAGAGGTGTACGCTGCGGCCATGGCCGCTCAAGAGCTATGCTGGCTGTATTTCCTCCTGAGCGACCTTGGTGAGCGGCCTCGCTCTCCCCCAGTCTTGTTTGCCGACAACAGGTCTGCATTCCTGTTGTGTGAGGAGCCCCAACTGGTTTGGAAGGCGAAGCACATCCAGCTTCGTTACTTCCTTTTGTGTGAGTTGCAGCAGCATGGCCAGACACTTGTCCGACGTGTGGTTTTTGAGGCCAACACAGCAGATATCTTCACCAAGGCGCTGCCACCTTGTGACCACCAACATTTCTGCACCCAGCCTGGCCTTGTGTCTGCCCGTCCTTACTTGCTTACATAGAGATGTCTTGTCCTGCTTGTCTTGTAATCTTGCATCTCCTTATATTTGCTATATATCAGCATGTGGACTGGCCTTGTGGCCTCTTGCTTGCTCTCGGATTGTGTGGTGACTTTGAGTTCCACCCAGAGATTTGTCTTGTTCTTGTGGACTGGTCTTGTGACCCTTGCTTGTTCTTGCTGACTAGTCATGTGATCCTTGCTTGCTCTCAGACTGTGTGGTGTCATTGAGATCCACCCTAAGTTATGTGTTGCTTTCCACAGGACTACCATCAACTAGACTATGGGGGTGTGTCAAGCTATATTTGTTATAGCTTATATTTGTTTGTCTAGGTGTGCATTCATGACCTAGGGTTATGTTAGGGTTCACCGGATATATCTTGCTGTATGTTTTATTCCAAAGTTAATTTTTACATTGTGACGGCATCAACATGGTGGCGCCTACAGCGTGCACAATATGTTTCCAGACTCGTGAGCACTGTCTCCTCCGGTTAGAGACGGAGGAGCGTGAGCGGGTCGAGCAGGCACGACAGTAGAAACTGCACCAGCAGTCTCATTCACAGCGCCAGGAGAGGGTAGAGGAGGGGCCACAACCACAGCAGGAGAGAGTAGAGGAAGATTCATAGCCGCAACAGGAGGGAGCAGAGGAGGGGTCACGACTGTAGCAGCAGGTGCAGTTGCGGCCGCAACAGGAGAGAGTAGAGGAGTAGTCACAAGTAGGTGCAGTTGCAGTTGCAAAAGGAGAGAGTCGAAGAGGAGTCACGGCCGCAGCAGGAGAGGGTAGAGTAGGAGTCCCGCCTGCAGCAGCAGGTGCAGTTGCAGACACAGCAGGAGAGAGTAGAGGCATCATGGCCGCAACAGGTGTTTGAGACTATTACGAGGTCTACGAAGATTAAGGGCCTAAATATCTCAAAATCGTTGGGCCTAGTTTCTGGACAGAATCGTCGACTTCACAAGAAACGTTGTCGACAAAATTTGCACCGTCAAAACTTCACCTAACTCAGATATGTTGTAGCCCTGATCCGTGGCTACAATTCTCAATTTGAGTCGTATCAAGAGGTGAAGTAAATGTCGACTTATCAATTTCGGCGCACAGGGGGGTATGCTGCCATGAGAACTTAACTCAATGATAAGAGTCTCACAATTACCACACAAAGAAGTTAGAGTAGCAATAAACCAAGTGGGAGGGAAGAGGAGGACGAGAGGGAAGGTCCCAAAAAAGTCCCCAACCAAGGAAAACCCCATAAGCACACCAAACCCCTTCCCTATAGGAACCCCACTTTTACTTTTGTCACTTTCCAACCCATGCCATCCACCTTGCCCAACCTGGCCACACTTGCCAACCTGGTTTGGCTCCTCCCAACCACTTGGCAGCATCTACAGTGATGTTGACGAATTTCCCAACCCCCAAAAGTCTATACCCCTAATGGAGTCAACCTCACAACTTCCCATAGTCAACACAACCAACTATAAAAAACATACGAACTTCCAACGTTCGTAACTTTCTTGTTCGTGCTCCGATTGAAGTGATACTTGGTTCTTCGGAAAGCTCTTGAGCAGAGAAGTCACTTCAGATATCTGCTCAAGCCAAATAACATTCACAAATACTGAGAAAAACCAAACCACATCAAACACAAATTCTTGCACACGCTCACACCACGCATGCAACGCACGAGCATGTGATGGGAGGCAGACAGACGTGAATGCAAATGTTAGCATCACATAACAAACTCCCCTTCTGGCTGCCTACCATCATTCCATATGCCACAATTCATGCATGCACCCTCAATGCGCACTCATTTCTGCAAGTTTCATGCCCTTCCAATGCTCAGGTTCGGCCAGGCGCTTGGTAAGAATGGCAGCCGCCTGCTGATGGGTCTTCACAATCTCCAGTCGCACCTCCTTGTCCAGGAGCCTCCTCACCCAGTGCCACTTGGGCCTGATGTGCTTTGTTAGCCCATGAAGGCAGGCATTCTTGGCAAGCTTCACTGCCAACTCATTGTCACAGAACATGATAGTTGGCTCTCTCTGACTAACTCCAATCTCCTCCAACAGACGCCTCAGCCACACTACCTCCTTTGCCCCATGATGCAAGGCCATGTACTCTGTCTCACACGACGACTGCCCCACCTCATTCTGCTTCTTGCTACGCCAGCTCACTGCACCATCTCCAAACAGGCACACATAGCCTCCAATGCTGGTGCCATCCGCTTTCACAGAGTTGAAGCTAGCGTCAGTGTAGCAGGTCAGGAGCATCTCCCCCTTGCTCAAATCAGCTGCACCCCTCTGCAGCCTCTCCCTCACAGCACTGTACTCCGAACCCACTGATGCCGTTGCACTCATATAGTGAACCAACCTCTTGGCCGCTTCCAGCTGCTCATGACTGGGGCATGAAACCACACTGGCAAGCCTGGATGTTGTAAAGGCAATGTCAGGCCGCGTGTGGTTAGCCGCATAGTTGAGCGCCCCAACCATGGAATGAAACAGCTTCCTGTCACTCTCACCCACCACCTCCTCATCAGCACAAAGCTCCACAGTGAACCCCTACGGCAGTGGGGTGGCTGGCTTCCCTCCATCTTGCAGCCCATACTTCTCGGTCAGTCCCTCACAGTACTTCCTCTGGTGCAACCTCAACACTCCCTTGTCAAGGTCCCTCTCCGCGTGCATCCCCAGGTAATACTTCACATCCCCCATTTTCAAGCACTTGAACTGCATCTCCAGCATCTCCTCCACACGCTCAATCATCGTAGACGACTTAGAGAAGAGCAGGATGTCGTCCACATACACCAGGAGCATGAGAAACTGCTTCTTCTGTTGTAGCAGGAACAGGCTGTGGTCACACTCACTCTTCTTGAAACCCCCAGCCAGCAAGGTCTCCTCCAGCTTGTGGTACCATGCACGAGAGCCTGCTTCAGGCCATAGATGGCCTTCTTCAGCCTGCACACCCTACCGCTCTCATCATCCAACCCCTCAAGCTACAGCATGTACAGCTCCTCCAGAATGATCCCATTGAGGAAGGCGATGGTAATGTCCATCTGCTTCACCTGCCATCCAGGGTATGCAGCCATTGCCAATGACACTCTCAGTGTTGTCCCTTTCCCCACAGGAGAATAGAGCTCGTTGAAATCCTTCCCCTTTGTCTGCTGGAATCTCTTCGCCACAAGCCTTGAATTGTAGCGGGTCAGCTCCCCATCTGGTCCGTACATATGCCTGAAAATCAGCTTGGAAGAAATGGCCTTCTTCCCACGAGGCAGCTCACACAACTCCCATGTCTCATTCTCCAACAGAGAGTCAAACTCCTCCTTCACACTCTGCTTCCACTTCTCAGCGTCGGGCCCGCTCAATGCCTCGGCTAACGTCTTGGGCTCAGAGACGGTTGCCCAGTAGCAGTGTGCTATCTCATCCTCATCACACTGCTCAGCCACACTCCCAGCCCGTACCACCTTTGGCTTGCCAAAGCTCGGATAGGTCAGCTGGTTAGGAGGGCGCACATCCCTCCTAGGACGGCCAGCCGGATGTGCGGCACCTTGTTACTGCTTCTGCGGCGGCTGCTGCTGCTGCTGCTCCTCCACCTCAGGTTCTCCCCCATCCTCAGTCATCCCAGAGATCTCCTCCTCTGAGACAGTGACCTGCACTTGCCTTGAAGGCCGCTGCACCTCATCGGCCTCAATGATCAGCGGTGTTGTAGGAAGCTTCTTCTGCTGCTGCTTCCACTCCTTGTAGTACAAGGACTCGAGGAACTTCACATCCCTTGACATAGTCAGCTGCTGGCTGGTCAAGTCCCAAATCAGCCAGCCCTTGTGATCCTTAGCAAGCCCCAAGTGCACACCCCATCTCCCAAAAGCTTCCAGTTTTCCCCTCTTCTCCTTAGGCACATGAAACACCACCATGCATCTCAGCATGTTGACTGCTGGTGCACTCCCATACCACTTGGTGTAGGGGACCCACTGCTTGTCCAACACAGTCGCCAGCACCCTGTTCTTCACAAAGGCAACCTGCCGCAGTGCAGTCACCCAAAAGGGATCCGGCAGCCCTGCATGCCCAAGGAGAGTGCGAGCACCTTCCTGCAAGGTCTGGTTGAACCGCTCAGCCACGCCATTCTGCTGAGGGTTGTAGGGCACCGTAAGCTGATGCTGGATCCCCTTCTTCTTCAGCACCGCCTCAAAATCATCGCCAATGATTTCTCCCCCATTGTCAGTGCGGATCACCTTCACCTTGTGTCCGCTTTCCCTTTGAGCTCTCGGCATCCACTCCTTTAAAGTAGCCGTTGCCACCTCCCCTTTGGTCTTCAAAGGGTACACCCATACCGCACGCGTGTGGTCATCCACAATGATCAAGAAGTAGCGGCTGCCCGAGAGAGAAGGGGCCCTCGTGGGGCCCACCACGTCTATGTGCACAAGTGCAAGTGGAGCCTTGGTTGGTCCCGTGCTGCTTCTGAAGGGGAACTTGGTGAATTTAGTCTCAAGGCATGTAGGGCAGCTTCCAATCTCCTTTGCTGCCCCCTTCACCTCCAACCCCTTCAAGCTCCCATCTTTCACCAACTTCTGCAGCATTGGAATGTTAATGTGACACAACCTCTTGTAGCCTTTGCCCATGCAGCTATCCCATCCACACCAGCAAGCACCTCACCATGTGGCTGCTGTAGCTGCTGCACCTTCTTGACTGCATCCAGGGCCCCATCAGTTGGTGCAGTCTCCTCTCCTCCCGCAGTCGCTTTAGCCGCTACCGCTGCCTTTGCCGTTGCTTGTGGTTTCCCATTCTATGGGATGATGGGCAGCTGCCAGAGGTCCTTTATGCAGCTGCTCTTCTCCTCCAAGTCCCACAACAGCAACTTCCCATGCTTTGCACGGCAGCTCGTTGGGCCGAATGTAACCTTAGCCTTGCTTTTATGCAATCGGCGCACGGAAAGAAGGTTAGCAGACAAACCTTCAACCAACAGCACATTCCCCAGCCCCACAAGCCCCCCATTGGCTCCCATGACCTTGGCATTTCCAACACCAGTACAGGGAGCAAAGCACCTGAAGCGGCAGCCATCTGAAGCGATCAGACATATCTGAGTTTGGTGAAGTTTTTACAATGCAATTTTTGTCGACTACGTTTCTTGTGAAGTCGACGATTCTGTCCAGAAACTAGGCCCAACGATTTTGAGATATATAGGCCCCTAATCTTTGTAGACCTCGTCCTTAGTCTCTAACAGCACATTGTCAGCACCGTCTCCGATTTTGGCCAGGCGCACTTGGCCGATCGCTATGGAGCATTGGTTGAAGGCCGGAAAGTGCAACGCCTTTGTCAGGAAGTCGGCTGGCTGCTCGGTGGTTGGGATGTACCGCAGCATGAACTACCCGCACTCCACCATCTGCTACAGCCAGACGTAGCGTCACTCCATGCTTGAGGTTGCCCTTCAACCCCAAGCCCCAAGTTACCGCAATGGCCGACTTGTTGTTCATTCGGAGGATAATCGACATCCCAGCATCGAGCAACTTGAACTCTCTGAGGAGGAAGTGATGTCGACGTCCCTCCATGCCGGCATCGATGGCCGCCACGTACTTCGAATCTGTCCACAAATATCTTGCGTACTTGATGCGCTGGCTTGGCTAGGAGACGGCAGCCCCTCCGAAGACGAACTCGTAGCCGCCCGTGCTCGTCATGTTATGCTTGTTGCCTGCATCGTTAGCGTCCACGTAGCCAACCAGCTTCAGTGACTCTGCTCCACTGCTGAACTCTAGGGAGGTGTCACGGGTGTCGGCGAGGTAGGTGAGGAAATGGTAGACCTCACACCAGTGCTCGCTGCTCCTCACTGTGAGACCGCTCCCCAGCTTGCTGCAATCAAACTCGATGCTTGGCCTCGTCCTCACTACCGCGAACTGCAACGAGCTGACCTTCAACCAGTACTCTTCCTCCTTACGCTCCTGCGCCTCCTCGTTGTCGAACGTCAGCTTGGCGTAGGCGTCGACGGAGATCCGCCTGGTCTGCCCCTCGTTGATGAAGCGCCTATGCAGCTTGTCAACGTACGTCTGCTGGTGCAGCTACAGCTTCCTCGCCGGCCTGTCGCATACGATCTCCAGCCCAAGGTACCTCTCGATCAGGCTGATCTCGCGCAGCCCAAAAGCAGCCTCCAATAGCTCCTTCAACTCCTTCAAAATTGTAGTGCTGCTGTTGGCGGTGAGCAGGTCGTCGACGTAGACGAGCACCCAGCACGTCACTCCGTCGTCGCTGACCTTGAATTACAGCATGTCATCGACCTGACTCTTCTTCCAGTCGGTGCCAGTTAGCACGTCGTCAAGCACCTTGTACCACAGCAGCAACGACTGCTTCAGCCCGTACAGACTCTTCAGCAGCTTGCATACCTGGCTGGTCCCATCGTCATAGTAGTCCGGCTGGTACATGTAGAGCACCCTGCCAAGCTTGCTCTGCGGGAAGGCGTTCTTCATGTCGAGCCGCATCAGGTTCACGCCGAGGATGGCAACGATGCTGAGGAAGATCCTCAGCATGACGTAATTGCTGACCAAAACGTACGTCTTGTCGTAGTGAGCGCCGTACACCTGCGTGAAGTCCTTCGCGACCAACTGCGACCATGTTGTCGATGTGGTACTTTGTCATCAGCACACGGCGGTTCTTCATAATGTTCACACCGCGCTGGCGTTTGACCAGCTCCCACGTGCCCATGCAATTGAGGGTGCAGATCTCCTTGTCCATGGTGGCCTTTACCGCCTTGCCTTTCTAGCTCGCCAATGTCTCCTTCACCGTCATCGTTGCAATGTCTTAACGGTGATCGGGATCGGCATGCACGTCGGGTTTGAGCTCCAGCAGGTTGACATTGGCCTCGATTTCGTCGAGCAACGGGTTGAAGGCGGTTGGTGGAAGATAGGCGTAGTAGCTCAGCCATTCCGGCGGCTTCCGAGTTCGACCTGATCGTCGCAGCTTCGGCTTTTCCACCGGAACCTCCACCACGTTGATGTCGATAGACTCCTCCCCTACCGACAGTTCCCCTTTATCGTCGACATCTTGGTCGTCGACAAGCTGCTTCACCAGCGTTGACCCTTTGACTGGCTGCTCCTCTCTCGTCAACCCGCTTACCGATGTTGCTTCCGTGGACAGCTCCCCTATCAGCTTCCCCTTCAGTTTCTCCCCTGTCGGCGGCAGATCTACTGTCTCCTTCTGCACCTGCTCCCATATCTACTGCTCCCATGACGATGACGCCTGCACATTTACGGTGACTACTTCGGCCGCATGTCGACCGCCGGCGATGCCGTTGGCCGGTGCCACAAGCGGCCTCACGATTCCCTCATCGCCGGTGGTCGACACCAGCAAATCGGTGACAAGCGGTGGAGCAACAGGAACGGGAGGAGGAAGAGAGGCCAGGACTTCCTCGACGTCTTCATCAACAGGCTCGTTGACCTCGGCGAGTAGCAGGAACGTTGCCGTCGAGGTGTCCGTCGGTCAGTGGATCTCCGTCTGCCTTGACGAAGGCCCGTACTTTACCTTCCACGCCTCCAGCAACAGCGTCTCATAGAAGACAACCTCGATTGACGTTACCACCTTGTTGTCGGTAAAGTCGAGCACCTCCCAGCCCTTGCTCTCCGGCGACACCCCCATGTGAAGTCCCCTGTGAGCCTTTGGCGCCAGTTTCCAACCGCGCTGTTGCTCAGAGACCATGAACTGCACCATGCAGCCCCACACTCGTGCCAGCGTGAGATCGGGCTTGTGGTACGATGTCGTCCCCAGCGGTGTTGTCAACCGCCCTTAGGAGTTCCGCACCCAGACGGTTTGTCGCAGGGCTAGGTGCCAATAATGGTGCTACACGGCCATGTGCAATAGTATCGTTCGTACGGACTCAACGGCCGTGCGGATCTCCCGCTCAACCATGCCGTGAATCGAGTGTGGCGGTCCTTTAGCAAGAGGAAGTACAAGCTGTCCTCCTTGGCAGCAACCTAGAATGGCCCACACAAGTCAATATGCACGACAGCCAACGCCTCCTTGACGTCCGAGCCTTTGTCTCGGAAGGTATGTCGCGCCAGCTTCAAACGACAAGTCGGCCCCAGTCAACGGCTTGATGTCGAGGCCGGTGGCGATATCGTACCTGGAACGTAGAGCACGTCGGAGATGAGAGCCAACTTCCCGACCTCACCTTACAGAGCGACAGTGCCGCGGGCCCTCGACTGCCTGCAACGCTCTGTTAAAGCCATGCACAATCTTATAGTCATCGCTCGGCGCCATTTCGACAAAGACCTCCTTTGTCCCGATCAGGTGGTGTGAGCAAGCACTGTCGAGAAGCACCACCATTGGGTTTGCCTGCTCAGCGGCCGCGACTGCCTTGAAGTCCTTGTTGAGATAGGAGCACAAGTGGTAGTTAAGTTTAGGTAGGGCCTAGGCTTAGTAGCCTAGGCCAAGGGGAAGTCGAGAAAGTTGTGCCAAGGAGAAAGTCGAGAATGGGGATGATGTTCACTATAGCACTAGGGTACATATAGCAAACAGAGCATGCAAAGAAGGTGCACCACCAACAGTTTATGATAACTACACTAAACTACAGCTACAAGCAGTTACATATATATTCTAACACTCCCCCATAACTGCATGCAGCAAGAGTTTGTGCAGAACACAACCTGCAGGGGTACACCAGCAAAAGCAACAGCAGGCACGGTAACAGAGCAGGTACAGCAGCAAAGGGACAGGCGACAGCAAGACATTCCTGCCACCCCCTTACTCTCTTCCCCCCCCGACCACAGGAGGGGTAGCAGGGAGAGTGAGGAGGCGGGCTGGCTCTGGCTGGTCACCCCCTCCATCTCCTCACCCTCCCCCTCCCCTTCCCCCCCACACTGCTGCAGGAGCAGCAGAGGGGGGAAGAGAGGAGAGGTGGAGGGACGGCTGCTGGTTGGTCTCACACCCGCCACCCCAGTCCCACTCCCCCGGCTCCCCCACACCCTCACACCCTCCCCCCCAGCGGCAGCTGCAGCAGTGGGAATGAAAGGAGGAGGAGGGGAAGGGAAGCACACCACCCATCACCCCCACACCCGCCACCCCCATACCCTCCCCCCCACGGCTGCAGGGAGCCGAAGGAGGAGGGGGTGGGCGAGGAGAAAGCCGCAGAGCGGCTACAGAGGGTCGGCGCGGGTAGGTCAGGGGCGGCTGCAGCGAGTGCACGCGCGGGGTGAGGCAGAGGCAGCTGCACCGAGTGCAGGAGCGGGGGCGGCTACTCCAAGGGCAGGCGCTGGGTGGTGCGGGGGAAGCTGCAGCGAGTGCAGGCGCGGGTGAGGCAGGGGCACCGCCGCGGGCGCCAGGGGCGGGTCCGCGGCGGCTCAGGACACCGTCGCGGGCGCCAGGGGCAGATGCGCGATGGCTCAAGGCACCGATGCGGGCGCCAATGGCGGATCTGCGGCGGCTCAGGGCACCGTCGCGCACCACGGGGCACACGACGGGCAGTTTAGGGCACCGTCGTGTGCCACGGGGCGCACGACGGGCAGGGCACTGTCGCGTGCCACGGGGCGCATGACGGACAGGGCACCGTCGCGTGCCATGGGGCGCATGACGGGCACGGCACCGTCGCGTGCCACGGGGCGCACGACGGGCAGGGCACCGTCGCGTGCCACGGGGCGCGCGACAGGCAGAAAAGATGTCACGCGGCACTCGAGCGCGGGACAGGACGAAGATCGCCACGCGCCCGAGGCGCGCGACCGGAAAAAACAGCAGCGGAAGCGTGACGCGGGCCCACAGGCCTGGACTTAACAGTCTCTAATTCCATGCTGAGATAGGAGCACAAGTGGTAGTTAAGTTTAGGTAGGGCCAAGGGGAAGTCGAGAAAGTTGTGCCAAGGAGAAAGTCGAGAATGGGGATGATGTTCACTATAGCACTAAGGTACATATAGCAAACAGAGCATGCAAAGAAGGTGCACCACCAACAGTTTATAATAACTACACTAAACTACAACTACAGGTAGTTACATATATATTCTAACAGTCCTTGCCAGCTTCTGGCGCCAGCGAGACTGTTGGCTCTACTACGCTGACCATCGAGCATGACACCTCCCTGTCGCCTCGGCCCTTGCCACTGGAATTGTCGACATCGTTCAAAGACAATGACTTCTTCGACGTCTGCTTCTCCTTGCGCGGCTTCTCATCTTGACAAGAGTGGTGACTGGTCGACCGTCCGCGGCCTCCCTTGTTGTCGTCCTCGTCGCTGTCGTCGCGGTTGGGGCACTCGAAGGAGAGATGGTCGGGGTCGCTCCAGATCCAGCACTCCCACCGTTGACCACCACCTCCACAACTCTTGTCACGCATCGACTTCGCCTGGTCAACATCCTTCGTCGACCGCAGGGAGATAAATCAATCAACGGGAGCTAGACTACAGGCTAGGCATGGGGCTAGAGTGATCTATGCATTTGTTCGTTATTCGTTTCCAAATGCTCACACTAGTTGCTAGTGAATAGGGAGAATTGGCAAGAGTTTCACCAGGAAAACATGGCAACAATAGTCGATACAACATTGACAACACAGACTACTTCAAAATGAGCATGCTAGTCAGTCGACTTCTAGCGCAGCACGGTCGACCGCGTGCCAGCACGACTTGGTCGACCGCGCTCCAGCAGAGCAAGATCGTGGCTTGCCAACGTTGCAAGTCCATGGTGTGCCAACGCTACAGCAAGTCGGTTGCACAGCCTTGCACCCGCAAGACAACAGTGCACTTGCTTCGCAGGTGCGTGTAGCTGGTTGGTGCGCCACTCCTTGTCATGTGCACAGCGCAGACGCCCGGTAGAGTCCACGGCAGCGATTGCGCCCACCAGCCACATCGACCTCGGGGTACCACCCCCGTGGTTGACCTCGCAGAAGCTACCCCGGCGACCTTCGCACACGTCGTCCGGGTATCCCGGTCGGCCAGGCAACCATGCCTGGTCGACCAGCTCAAACCGTCGCCGACCACCCGTGACCAGGGTCCCCAATGTCAGCTCCAGCTGGTCGACGCCTGACATCCTCCCAGGTCGACCCACTGGCCCGGCGCCATCTTGCTCAGCGTGTCAGGCATGTATGCTATAGTCTGTGTAGGCTGTAGTGGGGCAGTTCATATGGGGTACAACACTTTAGGGTTTCCCACTTGTACTCCTCATTCTGCTCAATGCATTCATTCTCGTTTCTTATCATGGTATCGAGCAGGTTCCCTAGTGGGAACGCTACCTAGGGCCCACCAGGATACGTTTTTTTTTCCTGCCGGAAGCGCGCTTCACTCCTGCCCGAGTCGCGCTCTGTGTGCCCTCCCTACCTTCGAGCTGCCCTTAGTGGCCCCTCTCACGGCCCCTCGCGCCGCCCTTACGGCCCCCTTACGGCCCCTTAAGGCCCCTCGCGTCGCCCTTACGGCCCTCGCGCGGCCCCCTTTCGGCCCCTCGCGGCGCCCTTTCCGGCCCCTTACGGCCCCGTCGCCGCCCAGTTTAGGCCCCTTGCGACCCCGCGACGGCCCCGTCTAGGCCCCTTACGGCCCCTCCGCGGCCCCGTCTAGGCCCATTACGGCCCCACTACGGCCCCGTCTAGGCCCCTTACGGCCCCTCCGCGGCCCCTCCGCGGCCCCGTCTAGGCACCTTGTGGCCCCGTCGCCGCCACGTGCGGCCCCGTCGCCGCCACCAGCGGCCCCGTCGCCACCACCTGCGGCGCCATCGCCGCCACCTGCGGCCACGCAGCCGCCACCTGCGGCCCCGTCGCCGCCGCCTACAGCCCCGTCACCGTCACCTGCGGCCCTGTCGCCCTCCCCTAGCGGCCCTATCACCGCTCAGCCGCCCAGCGACCAAGCCGCCAAGCAGCCCAGCAGCCGAGCCGCCCACCTGCCGAGCAACCGAGCCGCCCAGCAGCCGAGCCGCCCAGCAACCGAGCCGACGAGCAGCCAAGCCGCCCAGCAGCCGAGCCGCCCTACCGCCGAGCCGCCCAGCAACCGAGCCGCCCAGCGGCCGAGCCGCCCTACTATCGAGCCGCTACTGTTCCTACCGGTGCTCCCCGGCCCTCCTTCCTCGGACTGGTGAGCTCACTTCCTGCTAGGCCACTACAGTCATGGCTACCCCAAGTGCCGTTGACTTTGAGGTCTGGATTGATGACCTCCAACTGTTTCTCCAGTGCGATAGAGCAGACAGACTCTCTCTGTTTGATCTCACCTCTAGTGTCTCTCCTGCCCCGCCTGCTACTGCTGACAGCACTGTTCGCTCACAGTGGGCCACTCGCGATGCTGCTGCTCGCCTAGCTGTGCGTCGCCACTTACCGACCACTGAGCGTGCACACTTTAGCCAGTACAAGAGTGCTCAGACCTTGTAGGACGCTGTAATTGCACGCTACTCCTCCCCTGCCACTGCTGCACTGAGCAGCCTCATGCTACCGTACCTCTTCCCTGACCTTGCTGCCTTTCCCACAGTCGCTGACCTCATTACGCACCTCCGCACTAGTGACACTCCTTACCGCGCTGCGCTTCCTGCTGAGTTCTGCGCTAAGAACCCCCACCCCCATGTACATCACCCTCTACTACATAGTCACCCGGCTCCCTGACTCTCTTTGCATAGTCAGGGACCACTTCCTCTCAGTTTGCCTCACCACTCTCACCTTTGACCTCCTCGAGAAGGGCCTCTTAGCAGCAGAGAAGAGCATAGTCGCTGTAGGAGCCTCTCGTGGTGACCCTCGCACCCCTGTTTTTTACGGGTGTTCCCCCTCCCCCCTCTTGCCCTCTGTTGCTTCTGCTGCTGCGGCCGACCTCGTTGGTTTCGAGTCGTTCGGCGCTGCGTCTGCCCCTAGCGGGAGACAACGCACCGGCAAGGGCAAGGGGGGCAAGGGCGCTGAAGGGGCTGGCACGGGCGGTGGAGGTGGTGGTGGAGGCGGTGGATGGGGTGGGGGTGGTGGTGGGAGTGGTGGCGGGGGTGGCGGCGACAGCGCCAGCAATGGAGGCAGAGGAGGCGGCGGTGGTGGTGGAGGGAGCGGAGGCGGCGGAGGTGGCGGAGGAGGCAGAGGTGGCGGAGGAGGCGGAGATGGAGGAGGCGGCGTAGGCGGCGGCGGCGGCGGTGGTGGAGCGGGTCGTGACTCTGTGAAGAGGAGTGGCTACGATGGTGGTCCGCGCCAGGAGCAGCGGAGTGGTAAGACCCTATCCCCTCAGCAGCTTCGTGAGTGGTACACTGCGCGTCAGCGCGGTGGGGGTTTCGGTCCCTGCACTTACGTCCTCCGTACCGGCGACCGTGCTGGTGAGCAGTGCGGAGGCCCCCAATCCACCCAGCGCTGCTTCGGTCGCCTTACGGACACGTGGCGTCACCAGTTCCCTGAGGCGTCAGAGATCCTTCGTTGGGGAGATTTGTTTAGGGCGGGGGTTGCCGTCTTTGATCTTGACTATGATGCTATCCTTGCTGCCATGTATTTTGTGACTACTAGTGTTGAGGGTGACTGTTACCTGTGTGTACCGCTTGACCCGGGCATTGAGGCCACTGCTCTAGGTGCTGGTGAGGTTGCTGCTCTAGGTGCTAGTGCGTCTGCCGCCCCAGGTGCCAGTGCGTCTGCTGCCCCAGGTACCAGTGCGTCTGCTGCCCCAGGTGCTGGTGAGTCTGCCCTGTGAGGTACTACGTCAGCTCAGGCCTTCCACACCTTCACCCTTGACTCACGTGCGTCCCGCTCCTTCTTTCGAGACCGCACCACTCTTATGCCGCTCAGTCGGCCGATTGCAGTCTCCCTGGTAGACCCCTCTGGGGGTCCTGTCCTTGCTAGCTTCTCCACTGTCTTACCGTGCCCGGAAGCCCCCTCTGGCACCCTGTCAGGTCTCTACCTCCCCTCGTTCTATACAAACTTGGTGAGTGGAGCGGACCTACAGGATAGGGGGGTTGACGAGTTCACTCCTGCGAGTCAGCGAGTGACCCACTGCACGTGTGCTCGGACAGGCCAACACTTGGCCACGTTCACCCGTCGGCCAAGGTCGAGCCTGTACACCCTAACTACTGAGTCTCCTCCTGCTGCTGAGTCTGCCCAGGTAGCTGCGTCGAGTCAGGTGTTTGCTGCGGCGTCCAGGTCTGGTCCTGAGTCTGCTCCCTACGCGTGTCGTCTGCTGTCCCACAAGACTCTCCTTTGGCACCACCGCCTTGGTCACCCCTCCCTGCCTCGTCTCCGAGGCATGGCCTCTCGTGTCCTTGTCTCTAGTCTCCCTCGGTCTCTCCCTCCCCTACCTCTGGGGCCTGGCCCTACCTGCATCCTCTGCGTTTAGGGGCGATGGCGCGCCGCCCCTCACTCCTCCGAGTTTCCTCCGACAGAGGCTCCACTGCAGAATCTCCACATGGACGTGTGGGGCCCAGCCCACGTCAGTGGGCAAGGGCGCAAGCGGTACTTCCTACTGGTGGTTGACGACTACTCTCGTTACACCACAGTCTTCCACTTGCGCAGCAAGGGTGACGTCACTGAGGTGTTGATCGACTGGATCCGCGCAGCTTGTCTCCAGCTCAGAGAGAGTTTCGGCTCGGACTTTCCTTTTTTGCGTCTGCACTCGGACAGAGGCGGGGAGTTTTCCTCTGCCCGTCTGGGAGCCTTCTGTCATGCACAGGCCATCCGCCAGACCTTCACGCTTCCGGCCTCTCCACAGCAAAATGGGATTGCTGAGCGCCGCATTGGCATGGTCATGGACGTCGCTCGGACGTCCATGATGCATGCGGCTGCCCCCCATTTTCTGTGGCCGTTTGTGGTTCAGTACGCCGCGCATCAGCTCAACCTTCAGCCCCGGGTCTCCTTGCCAGAGACCTCCCCCGCCTTGCGGTGGACCAGGAAGGTTGGCGATGCGTCTGCGTTTCGGGTCTGGGGATCTCGGGCGTTTGTCCGCGACTTGTCTGCGGACAAGCTGTCCCCCCGTGCTGTTCCCTGCGTCTTCCTTGGCTTCCCCCCTGACGCGCCTGGGTGGCAGTTTTACCACCCCACCTCCCGCCGTGTTCTGTCCTCCCAGGACGTCACCTTTGACGAGTCGGTGCCTTACTACCGTCTATTCCCCTACTGCACTGCGCCTCTCCCCCCGCCGCTGCTCTTCCTTGCACCAGTTCCTCCCCCGGTAGACCCCCTCCCCCCTCAGGGTCCTGCCCCGTCAGGTGTGTCCCAGGTAGACGAAGTCGAGCCTGTCGAGGTAGCTGTTGACTCTGGTGCTACTAGAGGTGCTGAGCTTGCGGGTGCCGGGTCTGGGGGTGCTGAGACTGGGGGTGCTGAGACTGCGGGTGCTGAGTCTGGGGGTGCTGAGCCTAGGGGTGCTGGGTCTGGGGGTGCGAAGCCGGGAGATGCGGAGCCTGGCGGTGCCGAGCCTGGGGGCCCTGGGTCTACTCGTGTGGCCGCCGGTGGTACTTCGTCGAGGCGGGAGCCGCTCTCTCCACAAGAGCTGCGCGAGTGGTTTATCCGCCGCTGGAGAGATGCTGCTGAGACTGGGGGTGCTGCTGGGGCTACTAGAGTTGGTCCTGATGGAGCTGCTGGCGGTACTGGTGCTACTGGAGCTGGAGCTGCTAGGGGTGTTGGCGCTGGTGTTTCTACTGGCGCTGGTGCGTCTGGGGGTGCTGCTGAGGCTGCTGGAGCTGACGGTCCTACTGGAGTTGGTGCTCCTGGAGCTGGAGCTGCTCGGGGTGTTGGCACTGGTGCTGCTGCTGGTGCTGGTGCTTCTGAGGGTACTGGAGTTGGCGCTGCTGGAGTTGGAGGTACTGCTGGCGCTGGTGATGCCGCTGGGGGTACTAGTGCCATCCTTGCTAGTTCTGGAGGCGCTAGGCGGCCGAGGCCGTACTTCGTTCCGCTATTGGAGCACGTTCTTGGTCTTCCGCCCTCTCCTGGTCCTGCTCCTTCCTTAGAGTGTCCACAGCCTGTCCAGTCGCAGTCACAGTTACAGCCCGCCTCCCCTCTACCTGCTCCTTCTCCCTACACTGGTCCTACTGGAGGTCTTGCTGAGCGTCGTGAGCCTGCGTCTCGTCCTGCGTCGCCTGTTTGTACTGCTCGCACTAGTCACCGTGTTGCGCGTCCGCGTCCTCCTGCGGTCCCCGGCACACACCAGATGGAACTGCGTCCTTCCACCGCCCCTCTGCGTGTCCTGTTGCCGTCTCCTCCAGAGTCCTCTCTTCCTGTTCTTGCTGACCCGGAGTCTGACTCCCTTCGCGCTGCTAGTCCTTTGGTCACGCGCCTTCTTGCTACTATTATCACTGACCCTTCCTTTGAGTCCACTGCTGCGTCTACCCTAGTTGCTGAGCTTGTCGACTTCGCTTCTCGCTGTCGTCTAGACTACGCTGCTAGTCTCGTTGCTGAGTCTGAGTCTGTCTGTCCTCCGTCCGTCGGGGGTGGGTGTGCTCTTAGCACGGACGTCCTTGAGGACAGGCAGGAGCAGTTTCAGTGCTTTGTAGCTGCTTTGCCCCATCTTTTGTCCACGCTGATTGCCCCTGAGGAAGACCCGGATGCACCAAACATGCCGACTTCTCGATCGTACGCTGAGGCGATCGAGGATCCCTACTCCTCTCAGTGGCAGTCAGCCATGGATGCAGAGATGGCTTCCTGGAAGTCCAGAGGCACCTACGTCGACGAGGTTCCCCCACCTGGGGCGAGCATCGTCAGTGGTATGTGGATTTTCAGGGTGAAGTGGCCGCCGGGTTCTCCGCCTGTCTTCAAGTCACCAGCAGGGAGTTGACTACATTCATACCTTCTCTCCCACCCCGAAGATGACCACTCTTCAGGTGCTGCTGCACATAGCCGCTAAGCGCGACTACGAGCTTCACTCTCTTGACTTCAGCACAGCTTTCGTGCAGGGCAGCCTGCACGAGGAGATCTGGCTGCGCCGCCCTCCTGGCTTCACTGGGTCTGTCTCTCCTGGCACCCAGTGGAGCCTCCGGCGGCCAGTCTATGGTCTCCGCCAGGCGCCTCGTGAGCGGCAGGACACACTGAGGACTACACTTGCGGCTCTTGGGTTTGCTCCTTCTACAGCCGGCCCGTCGCTGTTTTTGCGCACCGACACCTCTTTGCCGCCGTTCTACATCCTCATGTACGTCGACGACTTGGTCTTTGCCACTGCTGACACTGCTGGACTCGCCCACGTGAAGTCCGAGCTGCAGAAGAGACACACGTGCATAGACCTGGGTGAACTGCGCAGCTACCTTGGCTTGCAGATCACCCGGGACAGAGCACAGCGCACCATTACCCTGACTCAGTCACACATGGTGCAGCAGGTCCTTCAGCGCTTCGGCTTCACGTACTCCTTGCCTCAGGCAACTCCTCTGTCTACTCGCCACTCGCTCTCAGCTCTGCCTTCGGATGAGTCCGTAGTGCCGAGTGGCCCGTACCCAGAGCTTGTTGGCTGCCTCATGTACCTGATGACTTGCACACGACCTGACCTTGCATACCCTCTTAGCATCTTGGCACGCTATGTTGCTCCTGGGAGACACAGACCAGAGCACATGGCTGCAGTGAAGAGGGTGTTGCGCTACGTGTGCAGTACGTCGGGCATGGGGCTAGTGCTTGGAGGCAACGTCGAGTGGTCTTCACAGGTCACGCAGACGCTTCTTGGGCTGACGACCAGGCTCTGCAGCGGTCGTCACAGGGTTATACCTTCGGCCTTGGCTCCGGCTCTGTTTTGTGGCGGTCTACCAGCTCCTCTTCTGTTCTCACCTCCAGCTGTGAGGCTGAGATCTACGCAGGGGCCATGGCTGCACAAGAGCTACGCTGGCTCACGTACCTGTTGACTGACCTAGGAGAGCCGCCTCCTTCTCCTCCAATTCTGTACGTAGACAACAAGGCCATGCTAGCGTTGTGTTGGGAGCACAGACTGGAGCACAGAACAAAGCATATTGCTCTCCGTTACTTCCTGGCTCGTAATCTGCACCAGCGTGGTCAGCTCCGCCTCACCTACGTGGCCTTTGAGGCCAACACTGCTGATATCTTCACCTAGGCCCTTCCGCCTTGTGATCATCAGCGCTTCTGTACTTTGCTAGGTCTTGTGCCTACCTGGCCTCACTTGCTTACTTCTTGATCTTGTTTGTACTCTACTCTTTCTATACCTGCACTTGCTTTTTTACCTTTATATATATGATCTTGCATGTGAACAGGCCTTGTGGCCTTACTCTTGTGCTCGGACTGTGTGGTGACTTTGTGATCCACCCTAAGCTTCCTTTGCTTTGCTTGACTGGTCTTGTGACCACTTGTTCTCCCCCACTTTGCCTATGGGGGTGTGTCATAACATTATAGCTTAAACATTTGTGTATGCTATAGTGGGGTAGCCCATAAGGGGTACAACCCAATTAGGGTTAGTACTTGTACCCAACTCTTTGATAGTTCAATCATTTTTCTCTCGTTCTAATCTTCACAACGACCTCATCCTCCAATCGGTCAACAACAACATGTTCCAGCACATCAAGGATTTGGTGGAGTTGGATGATTCTGGACCGAAGGCATGGAAGTTGCTACGCGACGTGATTCAGCCCAACACGCTGTCGATGGTGATTGTGTTGGAGAAGGAGTTGGCTGCCCTCTCCATGAAACCGGGAGATGATGTGAAACCGGTCCTTGACAAGATCAAGGACACCTATGCGAGGATGGCAGCGGCGGGCAGCGAGGTGTCGCAGATGCAACAGTGCACCAAGATCATCTCGGTGCTCGACAACTCGTGGGACAACCTCATCCCCACCCTCAACGTTCAGCAGGACAAATGGACACCTGAGTGGCTACAGCAGCAGATTCTGCAGGAGGACTTTCGCAGGTGCCACACGGGAGGTGGTGCTGCCAACAAAACTGCTGAGGGATATGGAGCTGCAGGAGGCAGCAGAGGAAGAGGGGGAGGGAGAGGCCAAGGCCGTGGGAGAGGCTTTGGCAGAGGGAGAGGACGCGGTGACTATAATGAGGGGCATGGGAGCTCTATTGGCAGGGGGAGCACCCAAATGGAGGGTGCGTGCTGGTACTGCAAGAAGGCTGGACACCTGTGGTTCAAGTGTTTCAGCTAGCCTGAAGGATGGGCCCCTCTAGGCATGAAGCCGCCAAGTGGTGAACGTGCACGCGGTGGCGTTGTGCAAGGTTCAGGTGCACAAGGTGATGGTGCACAAGGTAAAGCCGACCCTGGGATGTTCCTCATGGTTGAGGATGTGCAAGGGAGTGGGGGTGATGTGGGTTCAGTTGAGAAGGTTGTTATGCACCCCCTCACCCACTGGGTGATAGATTCAGGTTGCACAAGTCACATGACCCCACGGACAGATTTGTTTGACGAGGTAAAGCCCCCTGGGAAGATAAAGTTTGTGGCTACCGCTTCAGGTGCTTTGCTCCCTGTGATTGGTGTGGGGAATGCCAAGGTAATGGGAGCCAATGGGGGGCTTGTGGGGCTGGGGAATATGCTGTTGGTTAAAGGTTTGTCCGCTAACCTTCTTTCCGTGCGTCGGCTGCAGAAAAGCAAGGCCAAAGTGACTTTCGGCCCAACCAGCTACCGTGCAAAGCTCGGAAAGTTGCTGCTGTGGAACTTGGAGGAGAAGAGCAGTTGCATCAAGGACCTGTGGCAGCTGCCCATCATCCCTTGGAAGGGGAAACCACCAGCAACGGCAAAGGCAGCGGCAGCGGCTAAAGCAACTGCGGGAGGAGAGGAGACTGCACCAGCTGCTGGGGCCCTGGATGCAGTCAAGAAGGTGCAGCAGCCACATCAGCCACATTGTGAGGTGCTTGCTGGTGTGGATGCGACAGATGCATGGGCAAGGGCTTCATCTGGGAGTGGTGAGGCTGATTGGGAGACGTGGCATGAGAGGCTGTGCCATGTGAACATTCCTATGAAGGGGCTTGAAGGGGCTGGAGGTGAAGGGGGGAGCAAAGGAGATTGGGAGCTGCCCTACCTGCCTTGAGACCAAATTCACGAAGTTTCCCTTCAGCAGCAGCACAGGACCAGCCAAGGCACCACTTGCACTTGTGCACATGGATGTGGTGCGGCCTACGAGGGCCCTTTCTCTCTCGGGCAGCCGCTATTTTCTTACCATTGTGGACGACCATACGCGTGCGTTGTGGGTGTACCCTCTCAAGACGAAGGGGGAGGTGGCAACGGCTGTTCTCAAGGAGTGGATCCCGAGAGCTCAAAGGGAGAGCGGTCAATGGAGTAGAATTCATTGGCGCTGATTTTGAGGCGGTGCTGAAGAAGAAGGGGATCCAGCATCAGCTTACGGTGCCCTACAACCCTCAGCAGAACGGCGTGGCTGAGCAGTTCAACCGGACTCTGCAAGAAGGTGCTCGAACTCTCCTTGGGCGTGCAGGGCTTCCGGATCCGTTTTGGGTGACTGCACTGCGGCAGGTCGCCCTTGTGAAGAACAGGGTGCTGGCAACTGTGGGGGACAAGCAGTGGGTCCCCTATACCAAGAGGTATGGGAGTGCACCAGCAGTCAACATGCTGAGAGCCTTTGGGTGCATGGTGGTGTTTCATGTGCCTAAGGAGAAGAGGGGAAAGTTGGAGGCTTCTGGGAGATGGGGTGTGCACTTGGGGCTTGCTAAGGATCACAAGGGCTGGCTGATTTGGGACTTGACCAGCCAGTAGCTGATTGTGTCAAGGGATGTGAAGTTCCTTGAATCCTTGTACTATGAGTGGAAGCAGCAGCAGCATAAGCTTCCTACTACACCGCTGATCATTGAGGCCGATGCGGTGCAGCGGCCTTCGAAACAAGTGCAGGTTACTGTCTTAGAGGAGGAGATCTCTGGGGTGACTGAGGATGAGGGAGAACCTGAGGTAGAGGAGCAACAGCAGCAGCAGCAAGGTGCTCCACAAGGTACCGCACGTCGGCTGACCGTCCTAGGAGGGATGTGCGCCCTCCTAACCGGCTGACCTATCCGAGCTTTGGCAAGCCAAAGGTGGTAAGGGCTGGGAGTCTGGCTGAGCAGTGTGATGAGGATGAGATAGCACACTGCTAAAGGGCAGCCGTTCCTGAGCCCAAGACGCTAGCTGAAGCATTGAGCGGGCCGGATGCTGAAAAATGGAAGCAGAATGCGGATGATTATGAATCTCTGCTGGAGAACAAGACGTGGGAGCTGTGTGAGCTGCCACCTGGGAAGAAGGCCATTTCTTCCAAGCTGATCTTCAGGCATAAGTACGGACCAGATGGGGAGCTGACCCGCTATAAGTCAAGGCTTGTGGCTAAGGGGTTTCAGCAGACAAAGGGGAAGGATTTTGACGAGATCTTTGCTCTTGTGGGGAAAGGCACAACATTGAAAGTTTCACTGGCAATGGCAGCAAACCGTGGATGGCGGGTGAAGCAGATGGACATCACCACCGCCTTCCTCAATGGGATCATTCTGGAGGAGCTGTACATGTTACAGCCTGAGGGTTTGGATGATGGGAGCGGCAGGGTGTGCAGGCTGAAGAAGGCCATCTATAGCCTGAAGCAAGCTCCTCATGCATGGTACCGCAAGCTAGAGGAGACACTGCTGGCTGGGGGGTTCAAGAAGAGTGAGTGTGACCACAGCTTGTTCCTGCTGCAAGAGAAGGAGCAGTTTCTCATGCTCCTGGTGTATGTGGACGACATCCTGCTCTTCTCTGAGTCGTCTGCAATGATTGAGCGTGTGGAGGAGATGCTGGAGATGTAGTTCAAGTGTTCCAAGATGGGAGATGTGAAGTACTACCTGGGGATGCATGTGGAGAGGGACCTTGACAAGGGAGTGTTGAGGTTGCACCAGAGGAAGTACTGTGAGGGGCTGGCCGAGAAGTAAGGGCTGCAAAATGGAGGGAAGCCAGCCACCCCACTGCCTTCGGGGTTCACTATGGAGCCCTGTGCTGATAAGGAGGTGGTGGGTGAGAGTGACAGGAAGCTGTTTCATTCCATGGTGGGGGCACTCAATTATGCGGCTAACCACACGCGGCCTAACATTGCCTTTGCAACATCCGGGCTTGCAAGTGTGGTTGCACGCCCCAGTCATGAGCAGCTGGAAGCGGCCAAGAGGTTGGTCCGCTATGTGAGCGCTACGGCATCAGTGGCTTGGAGTACAGTGCTGTGCGTCAGAGGCTGCAGAGGGGTGCAGCTGATTTGGGCAAGGGGGGGATGCTCCTGACTTACTACACCGACGCCAGCTTCAACTCTGTGAAGGCGGATGGCACCAGCATTGGAGGCTATGTATGCCTGTTTGGAGGAGGTGCAGTGAGCTGGCGCAGCAAGAAGCAGAACGAGGTGGGGCAGTCCTCGTGTGAGATGGAGTACATGGCCCTGCATCATGGGGCAAAGGAGGTGGTGTGGCTGAGGCGTTTGTTGGAGGAGATCGGAGTGTGCCAGTGGGAGCCGACTGTCATTTTCTGTGACAATGAGTCGGCGGTGAAGCTAGCAAAGAATGCTTGTCTTCATGGGCTAATCAAACACATCAGGCCTAAGAGGCACTGGGTGAGGAGGCTCCTGGACAAGGAGGTGTGGCTGGAGATTGTGAAGACCCATCAGCAGGCGGCTGACATTCTTACCAAGCGTCTGGTTGAATCTGAGCATTGGAAGGGCATGAAACTTGCTGGGATGAGTGTGCATTGAGGGTGCATGCTTGAAATATGGCATGTGGGATGATGGTTGGCAGCCAGAGGGGGAGTTTGTTGTGTGATGCAATCATATGCATTCACGTCTGTCTGCCTCCCATCATATGTTCGTGCGTTGCATGCGTGGTGTGAGCGTGTGCAAGAAATTGTATTTTGTGTGGTTTGAATTTTCTGAGTGTGTGCAAATGTTTTTTTACTTGAGCAGATATCTGAAGTGACTCCTCTGCTCAAGAGCTTTCCGACGAACCAAGTATCGCTTCAATCGGAGCACGAACAAGAAAGTTGCGTCTGAGGCAGGGCGCGGCTGCGTCAGAGGCAGGGCGGGGCCGCGTCGGCTGCAAGGCGCGGCCACATCAGAGGCAGGGCGCGGCCGCGTCGAAAGCAAGGTGCGGCCGCGTCAGAGGTTGGGCGTGGCCGCGTCAGAGGCAGGGCAGGGCCGCGTCGGCTGCAGGGGGCGGCCGCGTTGGCTGCAGGGCGCGGCCGCGTCGAAGGCAGGGCGCGGCCGCGTCGAAGGCAGGGCGCGGCCGCGTCAGAGGCTGGGCGCGGCCGCGTCAGAGGCAGGGCGGGGCCGCGTCAGAGGCAGGGCGGGGCCACGTCGGCTGCAGGGCGCGGCCGCGTCGAAGGAAGGGCGAGGCCGCGTCGAAGGTAGGGCGCGGCCGCGTAAGAGGCTGGGCGCGGCCGCCTCAGAGGCAGTGCGGGGCCGCGTCGGCTGCAGGGCGCGGCTGCGTCAGAGGCACGGCGTGGCCGCGTAAGAGGCAAGGCGGGGCCACATCGGCTGCAGGGCGCGGCCACGTCGAAGGCAAGGCGGGGCCGCATCAGAGGCTGGGCGCGGCCGCGTTAGAGGCAGGGCGGGGCCGCGCTCTGGCCTGACAGGCCTGCAGGGGCGTCTTGCGGGCCTGCAGAGGCGGCTCGTGAGCGTGACGGGCCTGTAGGGGCAGCGCGTGAGCCTTACAAGCCTGCAGGAGCGGCGCGCTGGCCTTACGGGCCTGCAGGGGCGGCGCGCTGGCCTAGGGCAGCAGGAGGCAGCGCGAGGGCTGCAGGACGGTGCGCGCAGCGCAGCACGTCACAAGACAGGGCAGGCAAGCAGGTGCTGTACAAAATGTGGGTTAGCGCGGTAACCGCAACGGTAGGTGGGCCCAAAAAATAAGATGGTCCTACGGACCTAGTGCTCTGATACCATGTTAAATCTAGCAGCAGGAGTGATTAAACTATGAAAGAGTTGGGTTCAAATATGAAACCCTAAAGTGGGCTATACCCCATATTGGCTACCCCACTACAGCCTAAACATAAATAGCAGATATAACATTTGACAGTTTAATAGTGGCGTTTTCCACCTCCTTGGTTGCTTTACCGTATACCTTACAGTTGCATCAGTGTATAGTTTTTGTTGGGATAGCGACGGAAAAGTCACTTCGCAAGTGACTTGAGCTACAACTGCTTTTTACTAAGACTTTTTTTTTTGCAAGCGGAATGCAACGGAAAAGTTACAGGGCGGTACCTTTTCAGTTGATATTCGCCCTTCCCTTTTCCGAGATGTAGGAGTGTCTAGCTGAAACACAAACCGCGCGCAAGTGGGCTGCTATTTGTGAGTTCTCTAGGTGAGGGAGCCAGGGTGCTACAGCCCGGAGGGAAGCGAGGCGTTGCTTAATCTGTTAGGTAACATAATCTGGCTTCCCTATTGGAACCCATGGAACTTGTCAGAATCCCAACCACTAGACCATTGGGATGAAAGGGCTTGTTTCAGTAGCGGGTCAGTGGGCCCATAACCCCCCAGGCAAACGCGCCTGTAACCCCCCCTAGGATCGATCGGGGATCTCAGTGTAGCTCTACTGACACCCCCCCACACTGGGAGGCCCAGGACTGAGCACAGTGGCAACGACCTACATGTGCATACATCGGGATTCGAACCCGAGACTGCTCTGATACCATCTCAGAATCCCAACCACTAGACCACTGGGATGAAAGGGCTTGTTTCAGTAGCGGGTCAGTGCGCCCATAACCCCCCAGGCAAACGCGCCTGTAACCCCCCCTAGGATCGATCGGGGATCTCAGTGTAGCTCTACTGATAGAACTGCCATGCCGCTTTCTCGCATGCTGATGCCGGGAGGGGGCTGGAGCGTCTCTGGCCAGCCCTATGGTGCCCAAGCTTGGCACTTAGCTGGCTGGACAGTGAGGCCTAGGGAGCTGAAATTCTGCTGCAAGGTGGTAAATGCTGCAGCTAGGCGGTGGGGAGGGCCAAGAACGTAAGTGTCGTCGGCATAAGACATGCAAAGAACGCCGGGGTATATAGCACGAAGAGGCCGAATGGCTAGTTGCTGCGTGAGTGCGTACAAGAAGGGTCCGCATGGATCCCCTTGACGCACACCGCTTTCGAACATCAGCTGCCGTACGGTTTAGAAACGGAAAGACGTTCAAACGGAATGGAATCTTCCAAAATAAAAAAAAAAAGACGGCCCAAAAACTTAGCAAGCCCTGAGAGTGGCTCTCCGCAGGTGCCATGTGTTGGCACCACATTCCAACCTTCAAGTGCAACTGAAATTGTTACACGCAATGCATTCGCTACGCAAAATGTAGCGATTCGAGGTTCAATGTAATTTAGATTGCTGTAAATCAGTTTGCTTAGTGACATGTCTTGTAGTGAAAATCATTGTTTCTTGTATGTGATGCAATCGATCCAGAAGATCCAGAGAACTCCAATCCTTGATTCCAAGAGCACTGCCTAGCACCATAATGCTTATATCTCCATTTCTTAGGTGAATCGCGTATTCTGCAGCTTGTTGGAAAGCCAACAGAGTGCTCTACCGATTGGTACATTTCCTGGTTCTTTCCAACCAGATTACAAGCCTCTACAACAAAAAATATACTCCTAGCTGGATTGCAGTCTGTGCTTTCTATCTATGCAAAAAAGACCAGAAGGGCGAGCAGGGAGATGATCCCATTCATTACGGGAGAGGGTGTTGCAATGAAACCTATCATAAAAGAAAGAAATGAGAAATGGAATGGAGATAAATAAGGGCTCAACTCCAGGCAATGACAAACACTCAAATACGTGCCGCTTGAATAGTACTTGGTGGTACCAATAGTCACACTCCCGTCCGGGTTTGCAGTGACTGTGACGACGCCAGAATCAGCATTGAACGCGGGGGGAGTGACACCGTCAGACCGCCAGAGGGGCCCGACTCAGTCACCGGCGGGCCCGGAAGCTTCGACGGGCCCGAAGGAGCGACAATCCTGCCATCGTTGATATATGTGCCGTTTCGATAATATATTATGTTGCCGATAGTCATACTCCCGCCAAGGTCGAAAACTATCCAGTTGTCTTTGGCGGTAGAAGGCGTATCTGAAGTATCACGAGCGCCTGGAGCGTTTGGAGGGCCACACCTGGAGTGTGAGAATAATAACGAGGAATGGATGAACTGGCAAGTAAGTAGGTACAAGTATGAAAACCGAGAAGAGTTGTACCCCATACTGTCTACCCCACTACAGCCTACAATATAGTTCTGACACACCCCCATAGGCAAAGTGAGGGGCAAGCAAGAGAACAAGGCAAGGTCAAGCTCAGGGTGGATCACAACGTCACCACACATTCTGAGCACCAGTTCAAGGCCACAAGGCCAGTTCACATGCAGGATTATAAAGCAAGGTGAACAAGCAAGACAGTGATCTCAACCTAGCAAGGGTAAGCATGCAAGTGCAGGTATATATAGATCACAGTACAAACAAAGTCGAGAGGTAAGCAGGTGAGGCCCGGTAGGCAAAAGACCTAGGATAGTACAGAAACGCTGATGATCACAAGGCTGAAGTGCCTTGGTAAAGATATCAGCAGTGTTGGCCCGAGAGGCCACATAAGCAAGACAAATCTGACGACGCTGCTGCAACTCTCAAGCAAGGAAGTAGCGCAGAGCAATGTGCTTCGTTCTGTGCTCTAGTCTGTGCTCCTAACACAAGGCCAGCATGGCCTTGTTGTCTACGTACAGAACTGGAGGAGAACGAGGCGCCTCTCCCAAGTCGGTCAGCAAGTAGGTGAGCCAGCGTAACTCTTGTGCAGCCATGGCCCCAGCGTAGATCTCAGCCTCACGGCTGGAGCTAAGAATAGAAGACGAGTGGGTAGACCGCCACAAAATCGAGCCGGAACCAAGGCTGAAGGTGTAAACCTGTGACAACCGCTGCGTAGCCAAGTCGTAAACCCAAGAAGCGTTTGCATGACCAGTGAGGACAACTCGAGCCCGTCCTCCAAGCACGAGCCCCATGCCCGACGTACCGCACAGGTAGTGCAACACCCTCTTAGCTGCAGCCATGTGCTCTGGTCGGTGTCTCCCAGGAGAACCATAGCGAGCCAAGATGCTAAGAGGGTATGCCAGGTCAGGTCGAGTGCAGGTCATCAGGTACATGAGGTAGCCAACAAGCTCTTGCTACAGGCCACTCGGCTCTACGGACTCATCCAAAGGCAGAGCTAAGAGCGAGTGGTGAGTAGACAGAGGAGTGGCCTAAGGCGAGGAATACGTGAAGTTGAAGCGCTGAAGGACTTGGTGCACAATGTGTGACTAAATCAAGGTAATGGTGCGCCGTGCTCTATCCTGGGTGATCTGCAGGCCAAGATAGCTACTCAGTTCACCCAAGTCTGGGCACATGTGTCTCTTCTGCAGCTCCGACTTCACATGGGCAAGTCCCTCAGTGTCAGCAGTGGCAAATACCAAGTCGTCCACGTACACGAGGATGTAGAACGGCAGCAGAGAAGTGTCGGTGCACAGAAACAATGACGGGTCAGCAGTAGAAGGAGCAAACCCAAGAGCCGCAAGCTTAGTCCTCAGTGTGTCGTGCCACTTACGAGGCGCCTAGTGGAGACCGTAGACTGGCTGCCGGAGGCTCCACTCGGTACCAGAAGGAAACGACCCAGTGCAGCCAGGTGGGCGGCGCAGCCAGATCTCCTCGTGCAGGCTGCCCTGTAGGAAAGCAGTGCTGAAGTCAAGAGAGTGAAGCTCGTAGTCACTCTGAGCAGCGACGTGCAGCAAAACCCGAAGAGTGGTCATCTTGGGGGTCGGGGAGAAGGTCTGGAAGAAGTCAACTCCCTGTCACTGACTGAAGCCTCGGGCAACGTAACGCGCCTTGAAGACAGGCGGAGAACCCGGCGACCGCTTCACCCTGAAGATCTACATGCCACTGACGATGTTCACCCCAGGAGGGGGAACCTCGTCAACGTAAATGTATGTGGACTTCCAGGATGCCATCTCTGCGTCCATGGCTGACTGCCAGTAAGAGGAGTAGGGACCCTCTATTGTCTCTGCGTAAGAGCATGGGGTCGGGATGTCTAGTGCATCCGGGTCTCCCTCATGTGCAATCAGCATGGACATGAGATGAGGTATAGCGGCTGCAAAGCAACTCCTCCTGCCTGTCCTCAAGGACGTCCGTGCCAAGAGCACAGTCACCCTCAACGGACAGAGGACACACAGACTCAGACTCAGCAACAAGAATCGCGGTGTAGTTGAGACGACAGTGAGCAGCAAAGTCGACAAGCTCATCAACTAAGGCAGACGCAACAATGGACTCAAAGGTAGGGTCAGTGACAACAGTGCCCCGGAGACGCGTGACAGTAGGACTAGAAGCGCGAAGGGAGTCAGACTCTGGGTCAGAAGGGAGCAGGAAGAGAGGACGCAGAAGGAGACGGAAGAGGGACATGCTGTGGAGCAGTGGAAGGGCGCAGAGCCATCCGGTACATGCCAGGGACCGGAGGAGGACGCTGACGGGAACCACGATGACTAGTGCTAGCAGCACGAACAGGCGACGCATGACTAGACGCAGGCTCACGACGCTCAGCAGGACCTTCGGTCGGACTGGTGTAAGAAGAAGGAGCAGGCAGTGGGGAGGCGGGCTGTAACGGTGACTGCGACTGGACAGGCGGTGGACTTCCTAAGGAAGGAGCAGGACCAGTAGAAGGCGGAAGACCAAGAACTTGCTGAAGGAGCGGAACGTAGTACAGCCATGGCCGCGCAGCGCCTCCCGAACCAGCAGGGACAGAACCAGCTCCCCCAGTGGTAGCTCCAACTCCAGTAGTACCACCAGCTCAAGCAGCACCTCCAGCAGCACCTCAAGCGCCATCTCTAGCACCCACAGGAGCACCGGCTCCAGCAGCACCTCCAGCTCCAGCACCTCAAGCAGCTCCAGCTCCAGCAGCACCACCAGGTCCATCAGCTCCAGTACCTCCAGTACAAGCACCTCCGGAACCCGTGGCTCGAGAAACCCCAGCAGCTCCAGCAGCAGTAGGACCTCCAGCAGCAGCAGGGCCTTCAGTGCCCAGAGAACCACCAGCTCAAGCAGCACGGCTCCAGTGCCGAGCAAACCACTCGCGCAGCTGCTGTGGAGAGAGTGGCTCCCGTCAGGACGAAGCACCTAAAGGACCGCCAAGCTCAGCACCGCCAGACTCCACATGAGCAGGCCCAGCACCTTCACGCTCCGCACCCCCAGACTCAGCAACCCCAGGCTCAGCACCCCCAGACTCAGCACCCCTAGGCTCAGCACCCCCAGACTCAGCACCCCTAGGCTCAGCACCCCCAGACTCAGCACCCCCAAGCTCAGCACCCCCAAACTCAGCACCCCCAGGCTCAGCAACCCCAGACTCAGCACCCCCAGGCTCGCACGCTCAAGCTCAGCACCTCCATACCCAGCACCCGCAGGCTCAGTACCCCTAGCAGCACCAGAGTCAAAAGCTACCTCGACAGGCACGACTGGGGGGGGAGGGGGGCAGAGCGGTAGGGGAAGAGATGGTAGTAAGGAACCGACTCGTCAAACGTGACGTCCTGAGAGGATAGAACATGGCGCGAGGTAGGGTAGTAAAACTGCCAACCAGGCGCGTCAGGGGGGGAGCCAAGGAAGCCGCAGGGAACAGCATGGGAGGACAGCTTGTCCACAGACAAGTTGCGGACGAAAGCTCGAGATCCCCAGACACGAAACGCAGACGCATCGCCAACCTTTTCCGTCCACTGCAGAGTAGGGGAGGTCTCCGCCATGGAGACCCGGAGCTGAAGGTTGAGGTGATGCGCCGCGTACTGAACCGCGAACGGCCACAGAAAATGGGGAGCAGCCGCATGGATCATGGACGTTCGAGCGACATCCATGACCATGCCAATGCGGCGCTCAGCAATCCCATTTTGCTGCGGAGAGGCCGGAAGCGTGAACGTCTGGCGGATGCCCTCCGCACGACAGAAGGCTTGCAAAAGGTCGCAGGAAAACTCTCCACCTCTGTCGGAGTGTAGACGCAGAACAAGAAGGTCCGAGCCAAAACTCTCGTTGAGCTGACGACGGGCAGCGCGGATCCAGACGATCAGCACCTCAGTGACCTCACCCTTGCAACGCAAGGGGAGGACTGTGGTGTAACGCGAGTAGTCGTCAACGACCAGCAGAAAGTAGCGCTCGTGACCTTGGCCACGGACGCGGGCTGGGCCCCACAGATCCATGTGAAGCGTCTGCAGGGGAGCCTTCATTGGAGGGAACTCGGAAGAGTGAGGAGCGGCGCGCTGCCGCCCCTCAATGCAAGGAATGCACGTAGGGGCAGGCTCCGGGGGAAGGGGAGGGAGAGACCGGGGAAGACCAGTGACAAGGACACGGGAGGCTATGCCTCGGTGACGAGGCAAGGAGGGGTGACCAAGGCGGTGGTGCCAAAGGAGAGTCTGGTGAGACAGGAGGGGCAAACTCAGGACCTGACCGGGACGCTGCAGCAAACACTTGACCTGACGCAGCAACCTGACCATACTCAGCAACCGGAGGAGACACTGTAGTCACAGTGTACAGACTTGACCCAGGATGATAGGAGAACGCGGCCAGGTGCCGGCCCGTCCGAGTACACAAACAATGGGTCACCCGCTGACCTCCTAGAGTGAACTGGTCAACCCACGCATCGTGAAGGTCAGCTCCACTCACCAAGTTTGTGGAGAACGAAGGGAAGTGGAGGTCAGATAGAGAGCCAGACGGGACCGCCGGACACGGCAGAACCATGGAGGAGTGTGCAAGGACCGGACCCCTAGAGGGGTCAGCCAAAGAGACTGCCACTTGCCGACTAAGCGGCGAGAGTGTGGTGTAGTCGCGAAAGAAGGAGCGGGAAGCATCCGAGTCAAGGGTGAAAGTTTGCAAGGCCGCAGCAGGTGCAGTACCAGAGAGAGCAGACGCACCAGCACCTGGAGGAGTGGACTCACTAGTGCTTAGAGCAGCAACCTCACCAGCACCTGGAGCAGGAGATGCACCAGCACCTAGAGCAGCAGCCTCACCAGCACCTAGAGCAGCAGACTCTATACCTGGGTCAGGCGGCACACCCAAGTAACAGGCTCCCTCAGCACTAGCAGGCAATGCATACATGGCAGTGAGGATAGCATCATAGTGAAGGGCAAAGATATCTACCCTCCGCCTAAGCAGCTCCAGCCAGGAGGGGAGCTCAGCGTCGTCGCCAAACTCTGTACGCCAGGCATCGCTCAGACTGGCAAAGCACCGGGACTCTGTGTGACCAACCGTCCCGCAAGGCTGACCAGCCCGAGCGCCAGTGTGAATGACGTACGGGCAGCGAGCAGTACTCCGTGACCCTCTACTCTGAGCATACCACTTACGAAGCTGCTTGGGCGAAAGGACCGCGCGCAGCCACTGCTGTTGCTGCACCTGGTCACTACAAGGGCTTCCGAACGACCCGCCCCACGGCGACTCCCACCACGGCCACCCCTACAACCCCAACTAGTCTTAAAATGTTAAGCAAAGGTAGGCTTAGAAGCCATAGTTTAGGTGCCTAGGTAATCGAGTTCGAGGGTGAGGAGGAAAGTATCGAGAGGTTTTTGAAAAAGAAGTGATTTCACTAGCAAGAGTTGGGATACAAGTACAATACCCTAAATTGGGTTGTACTCATTACAGAGTACCCCACTGCAGGTTAGACAGCAAATATATTCTAACACACCCCCATAGCCAAAGTGGGGTGTAATCAGCTCACTGAGCAAGCATAGAGCAAGAGTTCACAATAGGTAAGTAAGGTTAGAGCTAATCACAGAGGACAGGTGAGTAGGAGAGACTGTGGGGATGAGAAGATGGGAGGCGACTGCTGACGCTGCAGACACACAGACGAGCTGTTGGCTCAGTGGCTACCGGAACAGGGCTCCGGACTACTGGAGTAACTGGCCCCGCGGCTAAAAGTAGCGGCAGACGAGCAACGGACCCACGGGCGACTGGCGACTACCGGAGATTGTAGCCTCCGGACTGCTGCTGCTGCTGACGACAAGACTGCTGCCTCCACTCAACCTCCCCCAGCTGCCCAACGCCCCTCTCCCACACCCCCTGCTCAAACCCTAGCCCTACACCCGCAGCACCCCCTTAAACCCGAAACCCCAGACTCCCACACATCCACCCCCCTCAGCTAGAGCTGTAGCAGTGGGAGACGAAGGAGGAGGAGGAGGAGGAGGAGGGGACTGCACGCACAACCGACACCCCCACAACTATCACCCCTACACCCACCCCCCACGGCTGCACCTGGTCCATGAGCGGCTGCTGCAGAGGCCAGGGGCGGCTGCTGCTGGTGCGGCTGCTCCAGTGGCTGCTGCTGCTGGGGCTGCTGCTCCATGGGCTGCTGCTGGGGCGGCTCCAGGGGCTGCTGCTGCTGGGGTGGCTGCTCCAAGGGCTGCTGCTGCTAGGGCGGCTGCTCCAGGGGCTGCTGCTGGGGCGGCTGCTCCTGGAGCTGCTGCTGCTGCTACTGCTCCTCCAGGGGCTACTGCTGCTGGGGTGGCCGCTCCAGAGGCAGCTGCTGCTGGGACGGCCGCTCCAGGGGCTGCTGCTGGGGCGGCTGCTCGCGGGGCTGCTGCTGCTGAGGCGGCTCCAGGGGCTGCTGCTGTTGGGGCTGCTGCTGGGGCGGCTGCTCCCGGGGCTGTTGCTGCTGCTGCTGCTCCAGGGGCTGCTGCTGCTGGGGTGGCTGCTGCAGTAGCGGTGGTTCCAGGGGCTGCTGCTGCTGGGGTGGCCGCTCCATGGGCTGCTGCTGCTGGGGCTGCTGCTGGGGCGGCTGCTCCCGGGGCTGCTGCTGCTGCTGCTGCTCCAGGGGCTGCTGCTGCTTGGGGTGGCTGCTGCAGTAGCGGCGGTTCTAGGGGCTGCTGCTGCTGGGGTGGCCGCTCCAGGGGCTACAGCTGCTGGGGCTGCTGCTCCAGGGGCTGCTGCTGGGGCGGCTGCTCCTAGGGCTGCTGGAGCGGAAAGTAGGAGGTAGGGGAGGGGAAGGGCGCGGCCCCCATTGTGCCCTGAAGGGCGACGTGCTAGGGAGCCGCGCAGGTCCCCGAAAGTGCCTCGACGGGCGACGAGAGGGGACCGCGCGCAGGCCCCTAGGGCGCCGCGACGAGGCAACGGGAGGGGCCGGCTCGCGGGCCCCGAAAGTGCCGTGACGAGGCGACGGGAGGGACCTGCGTGCGGGCCCCCAAAATGCCGCGACGAGGCGACGGTCGGGGTCAGTGCGCGGGCCCCCAAGATGCCGCGACGAGGTAGGTACCCGCCGCGTGCCTCGGGGCGCACGGCGGGCAGAAAACTGCCACCCGCCCCGAGCGCGTGGCGGGAAGAAAAATAGGTGGTCGCGCGCCACGGGGCGCACGACACACAATAGGGCAGCGGAATCGAGTGGGCCCAGAGGCCACGAGAGTTAAGCTCTAATACCATCTTAAAGTGTTAAGCAAAGGTAGGCTTAGAAGCCATAGTTTAGGTGCCTAGGTAATCGAGTTCGAGGGTGAGGAGGAAAGTATCGAGAGGTTTTTGAAAGAGAAGTGATTTCACTAGCAAGAGTTGGGATACAAGTACAATACCCTAAATTGGGTTGTACTCATTACAGAGTACCCCACTGCAGGTTAGACAGCAAATATATTCTAACACACCCCCATAGCCAAAGTGGGGTGTAATCAGCACAGTGAGCAAGCATAGAGCAAGAGTTCACAATAGGTAAGTAAGGCTAGAGCTAATCACAGAGGACAGGTGAGGAGGAGGAGAGACTGTGGGGATGAGAAGATGGGAGGCGAGTGCTGACGCTGTAGACACACAGACGAGCTGTTGGCTCAGTGGCTACCGGAACAGGGCTCCGGACTACTGGAGTAACTGGCCCCGTGGCTAAAAGTAGCGGCAGACGAGCAACGGACCCACGGGCGACTGGCGACTACCGGAGATTGTAGCCTCCGGACTGCTGCTGCTGACGACGACAAGACTGCTGCCTCCACTCAACCTCCCCCAGCTGCCCAACGCCCCTCTCCCACACCCCCTGCTCAAACCCTAGCCCTACACCCGCAGCACCCCCTTAAACCTGAAACCCCAGACTCCCACACATCCACCCCCCTCAGCGAGAGCTGCAGCAGTGGGAGACGAAGGAGGAGGAGGAGGAGGAGGGGACTGCACGCACAACGGACACCCCCACAACTATCACCTTTACACCCACCCCCCACGGCTGCACCTGGTCCATGAGCGGCTGCTGAAGGGGCCAGGGGCGGCTGCTGCTGGTGCGGCTGCTCCAGTGGCTGCTGCTGCTCTAGGGGCTGCTGTTGGGGCGGCTCCAGGGGCTGCTGCTGCTGGGATGGCTGCTCCAGGGGCTGCTGCTGCTGGGGCGGCTGCTCCAGGGGCTGCTGCTGGGGCGGCTGCTCCTGGAGCTGCTGCTGCTGCTCCATGGGCTGCTGCGTCTGGGGTGGCCGCTCCAGAGGCAGCTGCTGCTGGGGCGGCCGCTCCAGGGGCTGCTGCTGGGGTGGCTGCTCCCAGGGCTGCTGCTGGTGGGGCTGCTGCTGGGGCGGCTGCTCCTGGGGCTGCTGCTGCTGCTGCTGCTGCTCCAGGGGCTGCTGCTGGCGGGGTGGCTGCTGCAGTAGCGGCGGTTCCAGGGGCTGCTGCTGCTGGGGTGGCCGCTCCATGGGTTGCTGCTGCTGGGGCTGCTGCTGGGGCGGCTGCTCCCGGGGCTGCTGCTGCTGCTGCTGCTCCAGGGGCTGCTGCTGCTTGGGTGGCTGCTGCAGTAGCGGCGGTTCTAGGGGCTGCTTCTGCTGGGGTGGCCGCTCCAGGGGATGCAGCTGCTGGGGCTGCTGCTCCAGGGGCTGCTGCTGGGGCGGCTGCTCCTGGGGCTGCTGGAGCGGAAAGTAGGAGGTAGGGGAGGGGAAGGGCGCGGCCCCCATTGTGCCCTGAAGGGCGACGTGCTAGGGAGCCACGCAGGTCCCCAAAAGTGCCTCGACGGGCGACGAGAGGGGACCGCGCGTAGGCCCCTAAGGCGCCGCGAGGAGGCAATGGGAGGGGCTGGCTCACGGGCCCCGAAAGTGCCGTGACGAGGTGACGGGAGGGACCTGCGTGCGGGCCCCCAAAACGCCACGACGAGGCGACGGTCGGGGCCAGTGCGCGGGCCCCCAAGACGCCGCGACGAGGTAGGTACCCGCCGCGCACCTCGGGGCGCACGGCGGGCAGAAAACCGCCACGCGCCCCGAGCGCGTGGCGGGAAGAAAAATAGGTGGTCGCGCGCCACGGGGCGCACGACACACAATAGGGCAGCGGAATCGAGTGGGCCCACAGGCCAGGAGAGTAAAGCTCTAATACCATCTTAAAGTGTTAAGCAAAGGTAGGCTTAGAATCCATAGTTTAGGTGCCTAGGTAATCGAGTTCGAGGGTGAGGAGGAAAGTATCGAGAGGTTTTTGAAAGAGAAGTGATTTCACTAGCAAGAGTTGGGATACAAGTACAATACCCTAAATTGGGTTGTACTCATTACAGAGTACCCCACTGCAGGCTAGACAGCAAATATATTCTAACAACTAGCGTACCACTCATGAAGCTGCTAGGGTGTGAGGGACTCACGCGGACGTCGCTGGAGCTGCATCTGGCCACCGCCTGGAGCAGCAATAGCAATAGTAGCCGCAGTAGCAGCAGTAACAGCAGTAGCAGCAATAGGAGCAGTAGCAGCAGTAGTAGCAGTAGCAGCAGTAACAGTAGTAGCAGCGGTAGCAGCGCGGCCACCCCTACAACCCCAACTAGCGTACCACTCACGAAGCTGGTGGGGCGTGAGGGACTCACGCGGACGTCGCTGGAGTTGCATCTGGCCACCGCCAGGAGCAACAGTAGTAGTAGTAGCAGTAGCAGCAGCAGTAGTAGCAAAAGCAGCAGTAGCAGCACGGGTAGGACTGTGTGGCTTGTCAAACATTATATATGTTGTTGTGCTTGTTTAGGCTACAGTGGGTTAGCCTATAGGGGGTACACAATTCTAGGGTTAGGTATTTGTACTGTTTTCACTCTTAGTTCATTCATTCGTGTTCGTTTATTCCAACATGGCTTAGTAGAGCAGGGCTGCACAGCCCGGCAGCACGACACGGCTCGGCTGGGCGGCTCGGCACCGCTGAGCGGCTCGGCTCAGCTGGGCGGCACGGCTCGGCTGGCAGGCAGGCGCGGCAGGGAGGCCGACGCGGCAGCGCGCTAGTAAGGCAAGCGTGTGGGAAGCGCGGGTAGGGCAAGTGCTCACAAGTGGTGGGAAGGGCAGTCGCTCGCCGGGCGAGCAGGGTAGGTGCACGACGGTGGCGATGGCGGTGCCGCGACAGCTGCAGGGCGGGGCCGCGACAGCGAGAGGGGGCTCCGCGACAGCGAGAGGGGGCTCCGCGGCAGCTGCGCAGGGTGGGGCCGCGACGGCGGCAGGGGGTTCCGCGGCAACTGCTGCAGGGCGGGGCCGCGACTGCTGCAGGCGGCTCCGCGGTAGCTGCTGTAGGGCGGGGCCGTGACGGCGGCCGGGGGGCTCCGCGGCAGCTGCTGCAGGGCGGGGCCGCGACTGTTGCAGGGGGCTCCGAGGCAACTGCTGCAGGGGGGGGCGCCGCGACGAGCAGGGGCGACGCCCTGGGGGCGACGCGACGAGCAGGGACGGTGCCCAGGGGGCGCCACAACGAGCAAGGGCAACGCCCCAGGGGCGTCGCGACGAGCAGGGACGGCGCCCAGGGGGCGCCGCGACGAGCAGGGGCGATGCCCCGGGGGCGCTGCAACGAGCAGAGACGGCACCCAAGGGGCACTGCGACGAGCAGGGACGGTGCGCAGGGGGCGCCGCGACACGCGCGGCTCGGCAGGGCGGTGCGCGGGCTGCAGAGGTAGCGCCCACGGGCTGCAGGGCGACACGCGGCTTGGCCGGGCGGCGCGCGGGCTGTAGAGGTAGCGCCGACGGGCTGTAGGGGCAAGCACAGCTGTAGGGGCATACAAACAACTTTTGTGTGCTTGACCGATTAATGTTTATTGGATGGGTACTAGCAGCTTTTTGACAGCTTTTTCTTAAACTGTAGATTACAACACAAGAATTCCCTTTCCAGTCCTTTTTTAAGCTTCACCCAGAAGCGGAATCGAGCAGGCTCGGGCCAGCAACTAGGCCCTGGATTGAAGGGTGTTCAGTCTAAGTGACAACGCAAAAACAAACTCAGAAACATCACACAAAAACTGGATATGATCTGTCACATGCTATATTTTCTTCTAAATGGAGGGGGGAGAGGGAATGCTTCCGAAAGTTGTGGGCTTGATGGTGCCATTATGTAGCGCCATACTATACTAATGCTCAAGGGGTACCCCAAAACAGCGAGCGAGATACACTACAGGTTGGCAACATTCTAGCGCTGTGCGACGTTTCGCCTCGGTGAACCGTCGTCACGTCACGTCGGTTGGGGCAACACAATGCGGCCATTATCTCCAATACTCAAATTTTGCCTGAGCGCGTTCTCAACACAATGTGTTGCGATGCGGTGTCGCGCTGCACGTAAGCGGTGGTACACCAATCAAAAATCAACTTCGCATGTGAAATTCGCGTGATTGATTACTGTGGGTGGTGTCAGAATTACATTATTATAACTGCATGTAGATCTAGCAAAAGTGTAGTTATCATATTTTTCTTGTTTGGTGGTTTACCCCTTTTCCTCCCCTATTTGTACCCTTGACTATATATTGAAACCCCCCTTCTTCTTGCACTAAACTCTCTCCACACCCTTCATCTCAATCCTTGCCATGGCTCCTAAAGCCTACCACCTATGGTAAGTCCTCCTTTTGACAATGTCAGTAGATCTGCACTATGGATGCCCGATTGATCCTGGAGAGGGTTACAGGCGCGTTCGCCTAGGGGTTATGGGCGCACTGATCCGCTACTGAAACAATCCCTTTTATCCCAATGGTCTAATGGTTGGGATTCTGACATGGTATCAGAGCGGTCTCGAGTTCGATTCCTAGTGTATGCACATGTAGGCTGTTGCCGCTGTGCTTAGTCCTGGGCCTCCCAGTGTGGGGGGGTGTCAGTAGATCTGCACTGTGGATGCCCGATTGATCCTGGAGAGGGTTACAGGCGCGTTCGCCTGGGGGGTTATGGGCGCACTGACCCGCTACTGAAACAAGCCCTTTTATCCCAATGGTCTAGTGGTTGGGATTCTGACAGACAAGTGGCATGTATCTGTCAAAACATATAGCTTTTGCATGTTGTGTAGGCTATAGTGGGGTAGCCCATATGGGGTACATATTTCTAGGGTTGCATATTTGTATCACTTTCATTCCTCAGTCAATCATTCTCGTTCAACTCTTCTCATGGTATCGAGCAGGTTCCCCTGTGGGAACTTCGCCTAGGGCCCACCACTTTGAACTTTTTTTTACTGCCCGAAGCGCGCTCATCCCGAGTCGCGCCTCGGGCTATTCACTCGACGAGCCGCCCTCGCGGCCTTCCCTCCCCTAGCGGCCCTGCCGCCCTACTGTCGCGGCCCCGCCGCCCCTGATTCGCGGCCTCGCCGCCCTGCTTCAACGGCCCCGCCGCCCTGCTTTCGCGGTCCCGCCGCCCTGCCTTCGCGGCCCCGCCGCCCTACACTTCGCGGCCCCGCCGCCCTGCTTTAGCGGCCCCGCTGCCCTTCAATTCGCGGCCTCGCCGCTCTGCTCTAGCGGCCCTGCCGCCCTACACTTCGCGGCCCCGCCGCCCTACTTTAGCGGCCCCGCCGCCCTACACTTCGCGGCACCGCCACCCTGCTTTCGCGGCCCCGTCGCCCTACACTTCGCGGCCCCGCCGCCCTGCTTTTGCGGCCCCGCTGCCCTTCATTTCGCGGCCCCGCTACTCTGCTCTAGCGGCCCTGCCGCCCTACACTTCGCGGCCCCGCCGCCCTGCTTTAGCGGCCCCGCCGCCCTGCTTTCGCGGCCCCGCCGCCCTACACTTCGCGGCACCGCCGCCCTGCTTTAGCGGCCCCGCCGCCCTTCTTTTCGCGGCCCCGCCACCCTTCCTTAGCGGCCCCGCCGCCCTGCTTTAGCGGCCTCGCCGCCCTTCCTTAGCGGCCCCACCGCCCTGCTTTAATGCCCCGCTGCTCCACTTCGCGGCCCCGCCGCGCGACTGCTGCGGCCCCGCCGCCCTACACCTGGGGCCCCGCCGCCCGTCTGCTGCGGACCCGCCGCCCTACACCTGGGGCCCCGCCGCCCGTCTGCTGCGGACCCGCCGCCCTACACCTGGGGCCCCGCCGCCCGTCTGCTGCGGCCCTGCCGCTCTCCTCTCCTGCCGCGTGCACCCGAGCAGCCGATCGCCGCGCCGCCGAGTACCGGAGGAGCCGAACCGCCCAGCCGCCAAGCCGCCTGGCTGCCCACCAGCCGAGCCGCCGTGTAGCCGAGCCGCCCAGCAGCCGAGCCGCTATTCAGCCGAGCCGCCGAGCCGCCCAGCAGCCGAGCCGCCCTACTGCCGAGCCGCCCGACCTGCCCTGTACGGTGAGCACAGCCTCACTGTCACTGCGTGCCCTTTCCCTACTGCTTGCACTACTAGTCTCTCGTCGTCATGGCTACCCCTAGTGTCCTCGCTTTTGACGCTGAGGGTCGAGCCATTGACTTTGAGGTCTGGGTCAACGACCTGCAGCTGTTTTTATAGTGCGATAGGGCGGACGGTCTTTCTCTCTTTGACCTCACCTCTGGCGCCTCTCCTGCCCCTGCTGCTGATGCTGACCCCACTGTTCGCTCTTAGTGGGCCACCCGCGATGCTGCTGCACGTCTTGCTGTGTGTCGCCACCTGCCTACCACTGAGCGCGCGCACTTTAGTCAGTACAAGAGTGCTCAGACCTTGTACGACGCTGTAGTTGCGCGCTACTCTTCCCCTGCCACTACTGCACTGAGCCGCCTCATGCTACCATACCTCTTTCCTGACCTTGCTGCCTTTCCCACAGTCGCTGACCTCATTACGCACCTCCACACTAGTGACACTCGCTACCACACCGCGCTTCCTGCTGAGTTCATCACAAAAACCCTATGCCAAGTTTGGACGAATTTTGGTCGGGATTGTCTTCGCGTAAAAAAATCGGGACCGAATTTCGACCGACGGTTTGAGTCATTTGATAGGAGCTCCGACACACATCTCGCGACAAGGCTTGGCACGGGTCAAGTTCCAATTTGGCACGCGTGCTGTTCCGGCTGACATTCGCGCGCAATCCGTTTAGGGTCAGTTTTGTGACCAAATCATTTAAAAATGGATTTTGTTTTTGTTTTATTCTGGGAATTGAGGATTTCAGAATTACATTCAATATTCGCGGGTTACAGCTTCCATTATTTAGCATTCTAACAACCAGCAGTTTTAACACCCAGTCAAATAGTCTACGCAATGGTGGGCCCTGCAAGCCCCCGGTAGGCAAGAACAACATCTCCAAGGTCGCCATCGTCGATGAGGAACTTGTTCGGGAAGACGAACGCACCCTGAGCCGGATCGTGTGGGATGCGTCGCTCCACAACGGCAAAGTGTATCATCTGTTTGACCTTGTCACACCACTCGAAGTAGTCCGGCCTGTTTTGTTCCGGCTGGGCCGGAATACGCTTGCGGCGCTTGTCCTGCAGAAGGGGCCACTCGATCTGCAATGTGGTGTAGGGTTGGGTGGATGGTGTATGAGGGGAGGTTATGGGCATATGATCCAACTGAAAGCAGTGAAGACGTCACACCCTACGTAACCGCAAACGCCTAAGCGACCTGGGTTTTAGATGAAGTACAGGCGAGGGGTTTAGGGGATGAGGCATGGGTGTAGTGTCACTTATCTACCCCCTTACCGAAAACAGGCCCCATGCCACCATGCGGCTCTTGAACTTTGTGAACACGACCCCGCTCCTCTTGAAGGAGAGCTTGAACGCATAAGCAAACAAGGGGTTGCTGAAGGGCGTTCCGGTGGCCTTGTCAAAGTGCCAGTTGAGGGCCCACTGTTCTGCATTTTGGGAGGGAGCGTATGGGTTGGAAAGGGGGTGCAGATAGATCAAGTGGGGGGGTGAGAGACAGGGTCAGAGTACCATGGCACGGTTATTTGTAGCTGCTGACTGGCTTATGGGCAGGGGGATATGGTGTGTTTGAGACGCACATACCATCTCTGTACTCGGCCAAGAGCTGCTCGTCGTTGAACCACTTCTCTGGGCGTAGCTCAGTGGGCAGGCTATCCACCGCATTGGCGTAATCGGAGAGATCCATGCCGGCGTACGTTGCTGGCCTGAGGGTGCTGTTGATTGTTGACCTGGTTGATGACATCTGGTGGTTGAAGACAGCCATGGTTGACTTGTCGTTGTGCAACCACAGCAGCTTCATTGACTCTAGCCCTTCGTGAGACAAGTGGACAGCGAACGCCTCGAACACTTCCTCCGGTGCAGGGTAATACTGAATCTTCTCCGGGGGGTTCAGAAACAGGAGCTGAGAGCACATTAAGTAGGCTTTGCTCTGCGCATGGGTGTGGATTTACAACACGACACGAGGAGAGAGAAACCATCAATTATGACTCTGGCGCGTGACCAACCCTACCGCGTCCGCCACGTCAGGGAGGAACCAGCCCCACTTGCCACGTCATATCCACCCACCCCATGCCACGTCACCCCCCACCCACCCTCCTGCATCCGCCAAATCCACCAAAGACCCTCCCCACGTGACACGTCACACCCACCCTCCCCATGCCACGTCACCGCCACCCACCGCACACGTGTAGCGTCGTCACGCGCCGCTCCCGTGTACCCTTCCAAGCCGCCACGTCAGCACCAAGCCACACATCCCGCCACGTCACACGCCCTTGCGTCTGCCACGTCAGGGATCAGCCAGCCCCACGTGACACGTCACACCCACCCTCCCCATGCCACGTCACCCCCCACCCACCTGACACGTGTAGCGTCGTCACGCGCCGCTCCCGTGTACCCTACCAAGCCGCCACGTCAGCACCAAGCCACACATCCCGCCACGGCACACCCTCCTGCATCCGCCATGTCAGGGAGCAGCCAGCCCCACGTGACACGTCACACCCGCCCACCCCATGCCACGTCACCCCCCCCTCACCTGACACGCGTCGCCCCGTTGAGCGCCGCTCCCTTGTGCCCTTCCAAGCCGCCACGTCAGCACCAAGCCACACATCCCGCCACGTCACACGCCCTTGCGTCCGCCACGTCAGGGATCAGCCAGCCCCACGTGCCACGTCATACCCGCCCACCCCATGCCACGTCACCAAGCCACCCACCGCACACGTGTAGCGTCGTCACGCGTCGCTCCCGTGTACCCTTCCAAGCCGCCACGTCAGCACCAAGCCACACATCCCGCCACGGCACACCCTCCTGCATCCGCCACGTCAGGGAGCAGCTAGCCCCACGTGACACGTCACACCCGCCCACCCCATGCCACGTCACCCCCCACTCACCTGACACGCGTCGCCTCGTTGAGCGCCGCTCCCTTGTGCCCTTCCAAGCCGCCACGTCAGCACCAAGCCACACATCCCGCCACGTCACACGCCCTTGCATCCGCCACGTCAGGGATCAGCCAGCCCCACGTGCCACGTCATACCCGCCCACCCCATGCCACGTCACCAAGCCACCCACCGCACACGTGTAGCGTCGTCACGCGCCGCTCCCGTGTACCCTTCCAAGCCGCCACGTCAGCACCAAGCCACACATCCCGCCACGGCACACCCTCCTGCATCCGCCACGTCAGGGAGCAGCCAGCCCCACGTGACACGTCACACCCGCCCACCCCATGCCACGTCACCCCCCACTCACCTGACACGCGTCGCCTCGTTGAGCGCCGCTCCCTTGTGCCCTTCCAAGCCGCCACGTCAGCACCAAGCCACACATCCCGCCACGTCACACGCCCTTGCGTCCGCCAAGTCAGGGATCAGCCAGCCCCACGTGCCACGTCATACCCGCCCACCCCATGCCACGTCACCAAGCCACCCACCGCACACGTGTAGCGTCGTCACGCGCCGCTCCCGTGTACCCTTCCAAGCCGCCACGTCAGCACCAAGCCACACATCCCGCCACGGCACACGCCCTTGCGTCTGCCACGTCAGGGATCAGCCAGCCCCACGTGACACGTCACACCCACCCTCCCCATGCCACGTCACCCCCCACCCACCTGACACGTGTAGCGTTGTCACGCGCCGCTCCCGTGTACCCTTCCAAGCCGCCACGTCAGCACCAAGCCACACATCCCGCCACGGCACACGCCCTTGCGTCTGCCACGTCAGGGATCAGCCAGCCCCACGTGACACGTCACACCCACCCTCCCCATGCCACGTCACCCCCCACCCACCTGACACGTGTAGCGTCGTCACGCGCCGCTCCCGTGTACCCTTCCAAGCCGCCACGTCAGCACCAAGCCACACATCCCGCCACTGCACACCCTCCTGCATCCGCATCGTCAGGTAGCAGCCAGCCCCACGTGCCACGTCACACCCGCCCACCCTATGCCACGTCACACCCCACCCACCTGACATGCGACGCCTCGTTGAGCGCCGCTCCCGTGTGCCCTTCCAAGGTGCCACGTCAGCACCAAGCCACACATCCCGCCACGTCACACCCTCTTGCGTCTGCCGTCTAAACCCACCAACCCAACCCACTTGCCACGTCGCACACAGAGATCCGAAAGAGCCACGTCAGCCCTCGCCCACGTGTGGAGTCACGTGTCGCCCTGCACCGCTCCCGCGCACCCTTTCCAACCGCCAGGTCATTCCCAGCCCTGCCCTGGTTGCCACGTCAACCCCAACCCGCCACATACCGGGAATGGGTTGGTCTCCTACAGCACAAGCACACGTGCCTTGTCCACGGCACTCATCGGCGGCGGGGTACCACCCATCGGCACCACTGCGGCCCCCCCGGCATAGCTGGCAGTTGCTCCCCGACGCAGGCCGAGCTGAGCAAACATGGCGTACATCTCAGACCGTAGCTGCTGGAACTCGTCTCGTGTAACAAACTGCCCGTGCTCTGCACCTTCAGCCAGCGCATCCATGACATCCGGAAAAGGGTGTGTAGAAACCCCTCTCTGGCCAAGGGGATCAACGTCTTCTGCAGCAGCACCGTGTGCCCTCACACTATCACGCTGGCGGGAAAAGGGAAGCTCAGGGAAGGGATTGGCAAAGGTGCTTGGTTGATGCACACGCGATGGACCGGCGAGGGGGGAGACCGCCCTGCCCCGGGTTGGAGAAGCCTGTAGTGGCCGAAATGGGTATGAGGGAGAGGCGAGTGGGGAGTGCGTGACGGGGGCTGGTGGAGGGGATTCGGATTCCTCGCCTGTTGCCGCGCCGGGTGCAGTCGCAGCGACTTTGCTCGGGCCGGAGTATGGCGTGAAGAACCTTGGTCCTCCTGTGGATAGCGGTGCCACACTCGCTCTTCCGGCCCCTTTCGCTAGCTGCATCCGTTGCACGGTTACCGGTGGCCCAATGCCTGTAACACGGGGGGCTGAGAGTCACACGGAGCTGGTATCTGTAAGGTGCACTAGGACACGTGCAAACATGACGAGCAACCGCATGATTCTAACATGGGTGTAGCACGGAACTGTAGTGTATAGTCACGCCTTACCCGGTTTAGCCGATTCGTCAACCTTCTCCTTCCCTGCGGCGGGAAAAGACGGGTGGAACACGGTGTTGTTAGGGTCTGTTCAGCACTAACCGCGGCAGCTATGCCAGTCGTTTGTGACACGTTGCTTACCACGTTGCTGTCCCTTCGGTTTTGCTGCCTGCTCCTTATCGTTGCCCCTTTTCCGCGGTGTGCTTTGGCGGGTGCTGCCTCGTTTACGGGCAGGTTCTTTCTTTGCCGAACCCACAGGTACCCCTTTCGCGCGCGATCTCTTTCCGTCTCCATCGCCTTTAGCTCCCTGTCTCACTTGCTTCCTTCCACCCCGGTCAAGTTCAACCTTCACCTTACGCGCCTTCGATTTGCCCGCTGGTCCGCCACGCATTGCGTCACCCGCCCCGCGTTTCCGGGATTGTCCAGACCGGCCCCCCACCTTCCCTGTGCCACTCCCCCGCCCGCCTCGCGCGCCCCGTCCTTTCCCTGCCGGCTCCTCCTCCTCCTCCTCCTCATCCGCCCCTTCCTCCACCTCCTCTTCCTCCTCGTCGTCCTCCTCCTCCTCATCCTCCTCCTCATCATCCTCCTCCTCCTCTTCCTCCTCCTCCTCCTCCTCCTGCTCCTCCTCCTCCTCCTCCTCCTCCTCCTCCTCCTCCTCATCCTCCTCCTCCTCCTCCTCCTGCTCCTCATCCTCGTCGTCCCCCTCATCGTCCTCCTCATCGTCCTCATCCTCATCCTCCTCCTCCTCCTCCTCCTCCTCATCATCGTCGCCCTCCTGCTCATCCTCGTCCTTTTCTCCCTCCCCTGCATCCTCGTCCTCCTCCTCCGCATCCTCCTCGGCCTCCTCCTCCCCATCCCCCTCGTCCTCAACATCCGCTTCACCAGGGCCTTCTTTGCCGCGCTTCGGCCTATTCCCCCCCGAAGATTGCTTCCCCCTCCGTCCGCTAGATGGTTTCCTCGGACCGGATCCCACCTTATGCCGCATTGCATGATCTGTCGCCAAGCCACTTGGCGCCGTGGTGCCTCGCATTGTCCCAACTTCAGCACCACCGGCGTCGTCACCGCTGGCTGTCGTCTGCCTCCTCTTCGCGCGTATGGGCATGTCCTCAGCCACGGGGGTGTCATTCTCCTCCTCACCATCGCTCTTCCTCTGCCTACGCCTCCCGCGTCCCCCAGAGGGAGGAGATCCACCTACGTCGGCAATGTCGTGTTTCGGCCGCTCCGTGCAATTGTGCGCAGCATCCTTCTCCTTATCTATCACTGCAGCAGATATTTCGACCACGGGCGGGGGGGGCAGCGTCAGATGCTGCTGCTTTGCCTCTGCCACGGACGGCAAAGTTGCGGCCTGATCTTGGCGGGGAGAGTCGCCGTGCTTTCCTCCAGTCGCAAAGCCCTCTCTTTCCCCCGACCGGACGGCAACACTCACGCCGCCACGCCCAGGGTCTTCGTTCCCGCCGATGGTGCCGTCGTCAGAATGACCGGGCTCGAGGGCAGCAGTGGCAACATCCGCATCGCTCCTGACGGCCGAAACACGCTTGCGTGCCGTTGGTTGCTTCCCCTTGTCCTCCGCCTTCTTCCCGGGCGTCTGCTTTCCCACCTCAGCCTTTTTCCCCGCCGCACGTTTCGTTTGATTGGTTTGCGCGGCGGCCTTTTTGGTAGCCCTAGATCTGGCCCCACCCTCTTGGTCGGTCTGATGCGACATCCTTCGTGTCGTGCGTCGTTTCGCCTCCTCCTGCTTTTCTGTTTGCCGAGTAGCAGGTGTCATGAGGGTGGTACGAATGCAAGTTTTAAATTGCGGGATTGGGTAGCTGAGTTTAAAAAAGAAAACCGGAAAGGTTTGTTGCTATTTGACCCCGTCCCGGTGAAGCCAATACTTTTTCACCCTAATCGGAAGGTACAATTACACCTGAATTAGTAGCTACTAATCACATGGCGTCAGCCCTTTCCTTCGTCGCTACTCCGTCTAACTGGCGATTTGGAAACACGTGTGTTCAGCAGCGAGGGGCGTCAAGGTAGTGGGTATGAGGGTGACGGAAGCTAGTGAGTGGGGCACGACGGTAGTTGGGGTGGTTTGCGAGTCTATGGAGAGGACTGTAAGCAGAACACGCACCATCGAACGGTCTACGATTTGCCACCCGATCAGAAACGCACTACACGCTTGATCACAGTCGCTGCTTCCGCGGCGAATGTCCAGCTTGGCTGGTGCGGTAGTGGGGAGGGTCGTTTGAGATGCGTCGGCCAATCAGCGCCATCGCATCAATCTCCACAGAATGTAGTACCGTTTCGACACCACCAATTATCACATCCTGCAAAATACAGTGCCTAGTGCATTGATCAAATTTTAACATAGTAGCTGAATACACGTGCAAAGTACAACTAAGACAATTTGAAGTGAATAGCCGTTTATGGTGTCATATGGTGTGAAGTTTAGTGAGTGCATGGGGCTTAGGACGCACTCTTTGTGCTTCCAACTCGTGGACTATGGAATGCTATACTGAGCACACATTGCGAATGGGCGACGGATACTGGTCGTTGGAAGTTGTTCAAGCACGACGTGTACTAGTGCCAACTGGAATGGAGATTTAGTGTGGTGTTGGCTTGGGCTCCATTCTTGCGTGGGCCCTCGACATGGTGAATTGAGGGTGTGGGATGAAGCACAGGCCCAACGCACGAGCGTTGATGCGCAATCGACATCGCAGTTTAGTTTGGCGACAGTGCTGCGTTCGCATCCATACAAGGCTTGCGCGACCAGGCGTATCCGTTGTGGAATGGTGTTGGATGGGGCTCCATTCTTGCATGGGCCCTCCGCCAGGTGCATTGAGAGTGTGGGATGAAGCACAGGCCCAACGCACGAGCGTTGATGCGCAATCGTCATCGCTGTTTAGTTTGGCGACGGTGCTGCGTTCACATCCATACAAGGCTTGCGCGACCAGGCGAATCCGTTGTGGAATGGTGTTGGATGGGGCTCCATTCTTGCATGGGCCCTCCACCAGGTGCATTGAGAGTGTGGGAAGAATCACAGGCCCAACGCACGAGCGTTGATGCGCAATCGTCATCGCTGTTTAGTTTGGCGACGGTGCTGCGTTCGCATCCATACAAGGCTTGCGCGACCAGGCGTATCCGTTGTGGAATGGTGTTGGATGGGGCTCCATTCTTGCATGGGCCCTCCGCCAGGTGCATTGAGAGTGTGGGATGAAGCACAGGCCCAACGCACGAGCGTTGTTGCGCAATCGACATCGCTGTTTAGTTTGGCGACGGTGCTGCGTTCGCATCCATACAAGGCTTGCGCGACCAGGCGAATCCGTTGTGGTACGGTGTTGGATTGTCATCTAACCTTGCACAGACATTCAAGTAGGTGCCTCAAAGGGGTATGAAGCAGAACCACAACGCACAATCGGCGATGCGTTATCGTGAGGGCACGAAGTTCTTGTGTACTTCCCGTATGTTGCCAGACCACACTAGAGATCTTGTATGGTTTTTAGACTGTCACGTTGTCAACTAGGGGTGGATCTCGAGCAGGCATTTTCATGTGACCGTGTAGTAGTTATCATCAACGAGTTTAGTGTATAGATTAAATGCAATTGTACAATGTAATATCCTGCGCTGTATTTTGTCCGTTGTCGAGCTCACCACTGACGTGAGCGCGATCTCCCCCGTATAAGGGTTCATTCCCGGTTGGTGGCAGGGCAACTGTTCACATCGAGTTGGTGGCAAGTGTACCCAAAAATTCAGTGGGCCGGAAAATGCGCTTGCCACCAACAGTTGCCCTGCCACCAACTCAGGAATGCACCCTAACAATTCGCAACTGAACTACAGATCCAAACGGATCTCTTCCCGCTCTTCCTCATCCCACTCGACTCTCACACACCAAGAGTGCGTTTATCCACAGGCACGTCCTTCTCACGCACACACAAGACCTACCGTCTTAGAATCAAGCGCATTCTCCGCTGCTCACGTCGTGGTCTGTCAAAACGGGGGCGACACGCCTTGTAGGGAAGACGACCCGGGATGTGAGCGGTTTGTAGCGTGCCTTGTCACGACCGCGCGGCGCGCACATCGTTAGGCACGTCCAAACATAAGCTGCCCGCTCAAGTGCCAGTCGTGCAGTGATACAAGCCGCCTTGAACAGTGCGCGGTTTGGCGATGACCGTGTTGCATTACCAGCCTTCTTGCACGGAGTACGTAATGCCTTCTCAAGCTTCCCACGACGCTCGTTGCTTCACAGGCCATTCCTCAACACTTAGACAGATCCGTACCGCATGGGCTCCTTACCTGGCGTCGTCTGCGAGTTTTGCACTAGATGGTTCCCCAACGCCCAAGTTTATGGCGGTCACAAGTCACGGCGGACCCCTTGCCAAGGCCTTTCCGCCGTGGCAAGGCCCTCGCATTCTACACCATCCGCCGGACTACACGCACTGCTTTTCGTGCAAGAGATTCTGTCGGACGCTCCCGCTGCTCCCGCTTCACCTACCGCGTCTAATGCGTCCAACACCGACGCTGTGAATGGTCCTCCTCGCGTGCATGAAGCTGAAGATGACGCAACACCCTCGGCTGGGAACGTGGGGGCTTCTGAATCTGAGCATCAACCGCCACCCGGAACACCTGCAGATGACACGAGTGCGGTTCCGGGGTGCCGCCCTGGAGTGAGTCACGCGGCCCCGCCGACAATCATCTCCGGGGAGAGCAATGCGACGCCCCTCAATCCGATTGCGGTGAAGCTGCTGCACTTCGTGAGGCGTGTAAATGGCGGAATGGGCATGGCGGAGATCGACATCAATGGCCTGCTTGAGCTCGTGGTGGAGCCCGGCCTTGCGCCTCTTGTGATCTCAGAGATCCGGAACTGCAAGGATCTGGAGAGGTTCGAGATGGAGCGCTTGGTTGGGCTCAATCGCGGATGGTCAGTGGCGACCTTCGAGATTGAGGGTCATCCTCCACAACGCCTCCTCTTCCAGAACTCTGCGCAGGTAAGCCGGCCGTGGATGCGTGGCTGCGAAATGCAGATTCCGCCTCCATTTGGTCCATGTGTGCGATCCGACCCTTCCCCGCTCCCGCCACTAAACCCCTGTTTGGTTCTCCCTCGCTCTTGATGCCGTACTCCAGGCTTTTGCTGAACTGTTTGGGCACACCAACAACGCGCCCGGCTTCAAGCTCAAGGCTTGTGTCGATGAGGACCATGGCACAGGCGAGCGTCGCTATACCACGCCAGAAACTGGAACGTGGTGGAACGAGGCTCAGGTATATAAATACCCCGCTGCCACCCAAAACCACACGCGTGCGCCATCCTCCGTTGACGCGCTAATGTGGAGGGAGCATCTTCAGTGCGTCATGTTAGTGGGGAGTGTTGTGTACCATGCTTAATCCGCCAGGCGACACATTACCTTGGTGGTGTTTGACCGTGGGGGTTTTCCGTCTTTGTCGTGCATGCAGGAACACTTCGGATGGTCCGAAGTCGTGGGGGGTATCATCCTATATTCGGATGTGACGCACATGAGCAACAACGGCCGGAAGAAGGCGTGGCCGCTCATGATGACGCTTGCCAACATCTCCCAGGCCAAGCGATGGGGGAAAGCCGGGCACACGCTACTTGCTCTCCTTCCTATCCCCCCTTCGGCAATGTCTGCTGTTGAAAAGGTGATGCTCTTCCAGCGATGCGTCCTCACCGTGCTGCAGCCGCTTCTGGATGGCATGGACAGGTACGTACTCGATTTCCGTCATGCTATGTCGTCACCGTGTGCACAGGGCATAGTGTGCGCAGCGCTTTTGTATGTTGCATTACCCTTTGCCCCTCCTCGCTGATGCACAGAGTCGTCATGGCTGTTGACGTTACCACTCTACCCGTTCCTTGCAGCGGCTTCCGTCTCAGGGACCCTTTCGGTGATTGGCAAACAGTGCGGCCACTACTGTACGCCTGGGTGTGCGACTACCCCGAGAGCGGCAAGATTAGTTGCACACTCTCGCATGGATCGCGGATGCCGTGCAGCATCTGCTATGCTGCCAAGGTGAGCAAACATGCCATGTGAACGCCTTCAGCGCCATCGTCATCTGACTGTCGCATGACGGACCTCCTAATTTTTTCACCCTTACCAGTTCATCCCATCCCACCCCCGGTGCTACACCAGGAGCATTTAGTTGCTGTCAAGGCACGGAACACGCCGCGCACGCCTGAACAGCAGCAATGGATCGTGAATGAGGCGGCTGGGTTGACATCAAGCCAGGCCGACCCATGCAAGACCTACGCGACCTACCCGGTTGAGGTGAGCGACCTGTTCACCGCGCTACTTTCCTGTCTAAGCACTCCGTGCTGAGAAGCCCTGGGGGAGATGTGCACTGCCATTGCACTGCCCCACATGTTGGCCGAGTCTCTCATATACCTTTCTCTACCATTCCCCACCACACCACCTCCGCCAGTGTGTGCTCTGGAAATGGGATGTCCCAGGGACCGTGTGGGGCAATCCCTACCTTGTTATCATGCCTGACATCATGCACCAGGCGGACCTGGGCATGATGAGCCACATTGTGGCTGTCGTGCGCAAGATGAAGAAGCAGCGCGTCAAGCAGATGGACAGGTCAGTGCCTTGGGGGATTACTTTCGTGTCAAGAACACTCCAATACGCACTCTCCTCCTACTTACATGCCCATGCATTTGTGCCGGCCTTGAACTCGGATGTATGCGCAGGCGCCTGTCCCTCATTCGCGACCGCACGCGCCTAAACCACCTGCGCCTGCCAGAGAGCGCCTACTTCGAGAGTGGAGCATGTGTCGCGGCCTATGAGCACAGGGCCGTCATGCAGGTGAGCAAGCCATGGTGCATGTGATCCTCGTGAGCGACAGCATGCACCATGCTGAAACAGGATGCTGATTCCAGGCTACAACACCCCCCCTGCTGCATCCTAGTACCCATTCTCCCGCTCTCATCAATTCCGCCCCCTAACCTGTTTGTTAATCGGCACACGCATGTCCCAACTACTCATGCCCACCTGCCGTCCTTAACCCTGAAATTTGCAGGTCATGGTGTTCGTATTTGCTGGCCTGCTTCGCCAGCCCCAGATGGATGCTGTTCGTGCCTATCTTGGCTGGTACCTCTTGTGTTGCCAGCCAACGGGGCACACCGAGCGGTCCCTGTGGGATCTCAAGAAGAAGACCTCCCGTACCTATTGACATGCATGTACAACCCTGGGGATTGCATGAATGCCTGGCCACGGCACCTAAGCTGTTGTAGAAACATATCTTCTGAGGTTGTTGCTGATAAACCATGATAGTATATCAAATAAAGTAGGCTGCAGTATGCTGTAGTAGACTCTGATGTCCTTGCATGCTGTCAACTCCCACTCCCATCAGGCTGGTTGAGCAGTTGCAGGCTGCTTTTCCAAAGCAGCCATCCTCTTGGTGCCTTGTGAAAACCCATCTCATGTCGCACTACATCGACTCCATTCGCCGTGCGGGACACGTCACGGAATTCAGCACCAACATGTTCGAGCACTTGCATGGCCCGTTGGTAAAGAGGATCTACCGGCGGTCCAACAAGCGCAATGTAGATGGGCAGATTATGAAGTTCCATGCTAGGCGCATCCCGGACGTTGTGCCGGTGGACGATCCCCTTGGCCGGGACACTGCCATGCGGCAGGTAAACCTGTCTAGTGATTGAATTGCAAAGATGCATGCATAATGTAATAAACTCGCCACTGTTCGTTGGCAGGCCATTGAGACAGGCACAAGGACTCTTATCAAAGAGTCCTACTTTCTCCCTGTGGAGTTACCAGAAGAACCCACCTCCACCAACTGGTTTGCAAGGAAGTGGGCCATGCAACACCCAGTTGCACAAGCTGCCCTCAAGGATGCGCTAGTACGTTATGCTGGATGCGTCCCCAAGATCAGAGTAAGTACTTCGTGGATCATACAATCATTTTTTTCTTGCCCCAAACCCTAAACTGATTACACACTGCAATTGTTATGCAGGCCCATGCATCGTTGGCCATCCCAGCGGCTGATGATGCCAGCTTCTCAAGAGTTTCTCACTTCGTTCGAGCGACCCCTGACTATTTTGAAAGGCCGTGGTACTCGGATGTTGCAGTGGAGGGTGTAAGGCATGGTCGGAGAGAGGAGTGGTATGCAAGGTTGCTCCTGTTGTTCCATACAAAAATATGTGGAGAGAGGGAGGAGCTAGCCTACGTTAGATATTGGAACACAAGCGGAGAGGATGCTGCAACCGGATGCCTTCGCCTCAAGTGGACAACAGGAATGTACGCATACTCTGTGATTCCGATGGAAGCGCTGCTTCGTCACGTCCATGTGGTGAAGGCATTCCATCTGGACAGTACCTATCTCATTAATAAGTATCATATGTGATGCATTTATATTGTAATAAAATGGCTTGTTAAGTTATCCAGCACTCACATTTTACATAACTCAAAACAAACAAAACCAATTACAAATGGATCCCAAATTTGGCACGAAGCAAATAAACAACAATGTACCGGAGACGCGGATTCGATTTAGACTCGGACAAATAAACGCGGTCCGAATTCATTCCGTGATTGGTCGCGCTTTTGTTTCGGAACTTCGCCAACCAAAACACCTGAACTGTACCCCCCTCCGAACCCCCTTTAAAAACCAAGGTTTTTTGTGATGTTCTGTGCCAAGAACCCCCCCCCCCCATGTACATCACTCTCTATTACATAGTCACACGCCTCCCTGACTCCCTTCGCGTAGTCAGGGACCACTTCCTCTCAGTCTGTCCCCCCACTCTCACTGTTGACCTCCTCGAGAAGGCCCTCCTGGCGGCGGAGAAGAGCATCGTCGCTGTAGGAGCCTCTCGTGGTGACCCTCGCACCCCCATCTTTGAGGGGTGTTCTCCTTCCCCCCCTGCTGCCCTCTGTTGCCTCTGCTGCTGCTGCCGACCTGCTTGGTCTTGAGTCGGTCGGCGCGGCGTCTGCCCCTAGCGGGAGACGCCGCCCTTGCAAGGGCAAGGGGGGCAAGGGCGTGGGTGGAGCTGGCGAGGGCGGTGGAGGTGGCGGTGGAGGCGGCGGAGGGAGTGGGGGTGGCGGTGGGAGTGGTGGCGGGGGTGGTGGTGGTGGTGGCGGCAGCGGAGGCGGAGGCGGTGGCGGCGGCGGCGGTGGGAGCGGAGGCGGCGGTGGCGGAGGGGGTGGAGCTGGTCGAGGTGGTGCCCCGCAGCGGAGCGGCTCTGGTGGTGGTCAGCGCCAGCCAGCAGCAGCAGCAGCAGCAGCGTTCTCGGGACATCCCCCCGCCTCAGCAGCTCCGTGAGTGGTACACGCAGCGTCAGCGTGGTGGGGGTTTTGGTCCGTGCACCTACGTCCTTCCTTCCGGCGACCGCGCGGGTGAGCAGTGCGGGGGTGCCCACCCCACCCAGCGCTGCTTCGGCCGCGTGACGGACGCTTGGCGTCAGCAGTTCCCCGAGGCTAGTGAGATTCCCCGCTGGGGAGAGCTGTCTAGGGCAGGCGTAGCTATCTTTGATCTTGACTTTGAAGCTATCCTTGCTGCCATGTATGCTGTGACTATTAGTGATGAGGGTGACTGTTACCGGTGTTTCCCGCCCGACCCGGGCATTGGTCCTGCTGCGCTAGGTACTTGTGAGGCTGCTGCTCTAGGTGCCAGTGCGTCTGCGCTCTCAGGTACTGCGTCGGCGTCGGCCTCCCTCACCTTCACACTTGACTCAGGGGCTTCCTGCTCCTTCTTTCGAGACCGCACCACCCTCACGCCGCTTGGTCAGCCGGTTGCACTCTCCCTCGCTGACCCCTCTGGGGGTCTTGTCCTCTCTCACTTCTCCACTGTCCTCCGGTGTCCGGCTGCCCCCTCGGGCACCCTGTCTAGTCTGTACCTCCCCTCGTTCTCGACGAACTTGGTGAGTGGTGCAGCCCTGCAGGATGCGGGGGTTCACCAGTTTACTCCTGCAAGGCTGCGAGTGACCCACTGCTCGGACGCCCGCACAGGCCGACACCTGGCCACGTTTTCGCGTCGGTCGGGGTCGAGTCTCTACACCCTTACCACTGAGTCTCCTCCTGTCCCTGCGTCTGGCCAGGTAGTTTTGTCGGGTCAGGTGTTTGCTGCTGCGTCCAGGTCTGGTCCTGAGTCTGCCCCCTGCTCGTGTCGCCTCCTGTCTCACGAGACTCTCCTGTGGCACCACCGTCTTGGCCACCCCTCCTTGCCTCGTCTTCGGGGCATGGCTTCCCGTGTCCTTGTCTCTGGTCTCCCCCGGTCTCTCCCTCCCCTTCCTTCGGGGCCAGAACCTTCCTGTGTCCCCTGTGTCGAGGGGCGGCAGTGGGCTGCCCCTCACTCCTCCCAGTTTCCCCCGACAGAGGCTCCTCTGCAGACGCTTCACATGGACGTGTGGGGCCCGGCACGCGTCCGTCGACAGGGTCACGAGCGCTACTTCCTGCTGGTGGTTGACGACTACTCGCGTTACACTACATTCTTCCCCTTGCGCAGCAAGGGTGATGTCACTGAGGTGTTGATCGACTGGATCCGCGCAGCTCGTCTCCAGCTCAGGAGGAGCTTCGGCTCCGACTTTCCTGTTCTGCGTCTGCACTCTGACCGAGGTGTAGAGTTCTCCTCTGGCCTTCTGCGAGGCTACTATCGTGCAAGAGGCATCCGCCGGACCTTTACGCTTCTGGACTCTCCACAGCAAAATGAGATTGCTGCCGCATTGGCATGGTCATGGACGTCGCTCGTACGTCCATGATGCATGCGGCTGCCCCCCACTTTCTGTGGCCGTTTGCGGTTCGGTACACGGCGCATCAAATCAACCTTCACCCCGGGGTCTCCCGGTCGGAGACCTCCCCAGCTCTGCTGTGGACGGGGAAGGTCAGCGATGCATCTGCGTTCCGTGTCTGGGGATCTAAGGCGTTTGTCCGTGACTTGTCTGCGGACAAGCTGTCCCCTCGTGCTGCTCCCTGAGTCTTCCTAGGCTTCCCCCCTGACGCCCCAGGGTGGCAGTTCTACCACCCCTCCTCGCGTCGTGTTCTGTCCTCCCAGGACGTCACGTTCGACGAGTCAGTCCCCTTCTACCGCCTCTTTCCCTACCGCACTCCTTTCTCCCCCCCACCGCCGCACTTCCTTGTGCCAGGTCCCCCCACGGTAGACCCCCTTCCCCCTTAGGGTCCTGCCGCTTCAGGTGTGTCCCAGGTAGACGCAGTCGAGCCGGTCGAGGTTGCTGGTGACTCTGGTACTACTGCGGGTGCTGAGCCTGGGGGTGCTGACTCTGGGGGTGCTGCACGCGTGGGTGCTGAGCCTGGGGGTGCTGAGCCTAGGGGTACTGCGACTGGGGGTGCTCAGCCTTGGGGTGCTGAGTCTGGAGGTGCTGAGCCTTCGGGTACTACGACTGGGGGTGCTGTGCCTGGGGGTGCTCAACCTGGGGGTGCTGCGTCTGGAGCTGCTGAGCCTGGAGGTGTGAAGCCTGCGGCCGCTGGACCTCCCCTTGTGGCGTCTGGCGGAGCTGGGCCAGGAGGTTCTCCAGGTGCTTCGTCTCGGCGGGAGCCCCTCTCTCCCCCGTAGCGTCCCTGCTGTGTCTGGAGTTGCCGCGCGGCCTCGGCCGTACTTCGTTCCACTCCTGCAGCAGGTTCTTGGTCTTTCTCCTCCTGTAGAGTGTCCACCACCTGTCCAGTCACAGTCCCAGTTAGAGCCCGCCTCCCCCCTGCCTGCTCCCTCTCCTTACACTGGTCCTACTGGAGGTCTTGCTAAGCATCCTGAGCCTGCGTCTTGTCCCGCGTCGCCTGTTTGTCCTGCTTGTGCTAGTGGTCGTGGTTCGCGTCAGCATCCTCTTCCTGTCCCTGGCACGCACCGGATGTCTCTGCGTCCGTCCATTGCTCCTCTGCGTGCCCCTCTGCCTTCTCCTCCTGAGTCCTCTCTTCCTGCGCTTGCCGACCCGGAGTCTGACTCCCTTCGTGCTGCCATTCCTACTGTCACGCGTCTCCTTGCTACTGTCGTCACTGCCCCCTTTTTGAGTCCACTACTGCGTCTGCTCTTGTCGCTGAGCTCGTCGACTTTGCTGCTCGCTGTCGTCTGGACTACGCTGCTAGTGTTGTTACTGAGTCTGAGTCTGTCTGTCCTCCGTCCGTCGGGGGTGAGTGTGCTCTTCGCACGGACGTCCTTGAGGACAAGTAGGAGGAGTTCCAGTGTCTGGCTGCTGCTTCACCTCATCTCGCGTCTGTACTGCTTGCCCCTGAGGGAGACCCGGATGCACTAGACATCCTGACTCCGCGCTCTTACGCGGAGGCCGTAGAGGGTCCCTACTCCTCTCAGTGGCAGGCAGCTATGGATGCAGTCCACAGGCACCTACGTTGACGCGGCTCCCCCTCCTGGGGCGAACATTGTCAGTGGCATGTGGATCTTCAGGGTGAAGCGGACGCCGGGCTCTCCGCCTGTCTTCAAGGCATGTTACGTCGCTCGTGGCTTCAGACAAGGGCAGGGAGTTGACTACTTTCAGACCTTCTCTCCCACCCCGAAGATGACCACTCTTCGGGTGCTGCTGCACATAGCCGCTCAGCGCGACTACGAGCTCCACTCTCTTGACTTCACCACAGCTTTCTTGCAGGGTAGCCTGCACGAGGAGATCTGGCTGCGCCGTCCACCTGGCATCACTGGGACTTTCCCTCCTGGCACCAAGTGGAGCCTCCAACGGCGAGTCTATGGTCTCCGCCAGGCACCGCGTGAGTGGCACGACACACTGAGGACTACGCTTGCGGCTCTTGGGTTTGCTCCCTCTACTGCTGACCCGTCGTTGTTTCTGCGCACCGACACTTCTCTGCCGCCGTTCTACATCCTCGTGTACGTCGACGACTTGGTCTTTGCCACAGCGGACACTGCTGGACTTGCCTACGTGAAGTCCGAGCTGCAGAAGAGACACACGTGCACAGACCTGGGTGAACTGCGCAGCTACCTTGGCTTGCAGATCACTCGGGACAGAGCACGCCGCACCATTACCTTGACTCAGTCACACATGGTGCAGCAGGTCCTTCAGCGCTTCGGCTTCACGTACTCCTCGCCTCAAGCCACTCCTCTGTCTTCTCGCCACTCGCTCTCAGCTCTGCCTTCGGATGAGTCCGTAGAGTCGAGTGGCTCGTACCCAGAGCTTGTTGGCTGCCTCATATACTTGATGACCTGCACACGACCTGACCTTGCATACCCTCTTAGCATTCTTGCACGCTATGTTGCTCCTGGGAGACACCGACCAGAGCACATGGCTACAGCAAAGAGGGTGTTGCGCTACTTGTGCAGTACGTCGGGCATGGGGCTAGTGCTTGGAGGGCGGAGTCCAGTGGTCCTCACTGGGCACGCGGACGCTTCTTGGGCTGACGACTAGGCTACACAGCGATTGTTGCAGGGTTACACCTTCAGTCTTGGTTCCGGCTCTGTTTCGTGGCGGGCTACTTGCTCGTCTTCTGTTCTTGGCTCCAGTTGTGAGGCTGAGATCTACGCCGGGGCCATGGCTGCTCAGTAGCTTCGCTGGCTCACCTACCTTCTGACTGACCTTGGAGAGCTGCCTCGTTCTCCTCCAGTGCTGTACGTCGACAACAAGGCCATGCTGGCCTTGTGTCGAGAGCAGTGTCTGGAGCACAGAACGAAGCACATTGCTCTCCGCTACTTTCTTGTTCGTGAGCTGCAGCAGCGTGGTCAGTTGCGACTTGCGTACGTGGCCTCTGAGGCCAACACTGCTGATGTTTTCACCAAGGCACTTCCGCCTTGTGATCATCAGCGCTTCTGCACTCAGCTGGGACTTATACCTGTCTTACCTCACTTGCTCACCTCTTGATCTTACTTGTACTCTTACATATATATATACATGCTCTTGCTTGTCTAGTGTTATATATATATCTGTGCACTCCTGCATGTGAACTGGCCTTGTGGCCCTGACCTTGTGCTCGGATTGTGTGGTGACTTCGTGATCCACCCTTAGCTTGCTTTGCTTTGCTTTGCTTGACTGGTCTTCTGACCCCTTGTTCTCCCCCACTTTGCCTATAGGGGTGTGTCAGAACATATAGCTTTTGCATGTTGTGTAGGCTATAGTGGGGTAGCCCATATGGGGTACATATTTCTAGGGTTGCATATTTGTATCACTTTCATTCCTTAGTCAATCATTCTCGTTCAACTCTTCTCAGTATCAACACGATGCAACATACACACGTGCAAAGTGAATTACCATATTCTCCCGGATAAAACACTCTAGGGTATTATGAAAACCAGTGGAAAAAAAAGGGGGGGGGTTTCTCACAGGAAAATCCTATATAATACTCGGGTCTTATGATATGGTGTATTTTTTATAAAACAGAAAAGATGTGAAACAAAATCAGGGGTCTGACTTCACTTCAAGATTGTTGATTAACGCCGCAAAACCGAGTGCGAGGATATTGTGGGCCACTTCACCTCTTGGACCACTTGCAGTTGAAGATTTGCCAGCGTGGCGATAGCGAGATTTTAGGATTCACCAGCGTGGTGACAGCGAGATTGTGGGAGGGGGGATATCTCGGCTGATTCTAATTGAAAGTACATGCGAAATTTCTTCTAGGGAGTGATTTCCGTAATATCCTCCCGTAAGGAATCGGACTCGATAACAGCTATACGGTAATAGGAATCTATAAGAAAAGGTGGGTGTTATAGAGAATCACCCCAAAAAGTGGGGAATAGTACTAACGGGGTCGGATATAATACCCACCCCGTATAAGCTACCCGGGGGTGTACAATTACGGGGGGCTGTTTTATCGGGAGAATACGGTACCTTCTGTTACACATGGTCCGCGTTATTTTCACCCACTCCAATTTCACACCCCTGTGTATTCGTTCCTGATTTACCTGGAAATTGAGGGTTGTTAGGAACAATATGGTTTTAAGGAATTACCGGCATCGCCCGGATATAAGACATGTATGTCTTATCTCATACATTAAAAAAATCAGTCTTATAAATGGACAAAAATCCGTTTAGAAGATACTTCCTCGTTATACATTTGCCATTTGCCCCTACACACAAATAGGTGTCTTATAATGAGGCTACCCCGTTTATAAGAGACACCCGTATAATAGACAACCCCTGTCTACTATTCAACACTGTCTTACCGTCAGCCCCCAGATAGAAGCGCCCCTGGGGTTATAAAAAAACACGTTTTTTTAGGGGGTGCGCTTATAATTGAGGATTTTTATAAGCGCCGGTGCATATATTATGGCATATATGAAATTCGTCGTTTTTCCACCAAACTGTAGATCCCATTCTTGAGAAATGAATCAAGTCGAAACTAGACAGGGTTCGATTGAGAATCTCGCGTGCAATTTGGCAGGGATTGATTCCCTGCCAACACACACAGTCAGAATGTGAAACAATATTGTACAAGGCTGTGATTGAGAATCTCGCGTGCAAGTTGGCAGGGATTGATTCCCTGGCAACACACACAGTCAGAATGAGTCAACGTGCGCCCTTGACAGCTCATTCTAACTGGACGCGTTGCCAGTGAGCCGGGCGAGGGCGAGGGGGTGAGAAAACTGAAACGAGAATGAGTCCACTAAGGAATGGTTTGTGGTACAAATATGCAACCCTAGAAATTTGTACCCCATATAGGCTACCCCACTACAGCCTACACAAGATTATAATTTGACACACCCCCATAGGCAAAGCAAAGCAAAGCTCAGGGTGGATCACAAAGTCACCACACATTCCGAGCACAAGTTCAAGGCCAGAAGGCCAGTTCACATGCAGGAGCACATGTATATATAAAAGGCTAAACAAGCAAGAGCAGGAGTATATATATATGTGACAGTACAAGCAAGGTCAAGAAGTGAGCAAGTGAGGCAAGGCAGGCACAAGACCAAGCTGAGTACAGAAGCGCTGATGATCACAAGGCGCAAGTGCCTTAGTGAAGATATCAGCAGTGTTGGCCTCAGAGGCCACGTACGCAAGTCGCAGCTGACCACGCTGCTGCAGCTCACAAGCAAGAAATTAGCTGAGAGCAATGTGCTTCGTTCTGTGCTCCAGACGCTGCTCCCGACACAAGGCCAGCATGGCCTTGTTGTCTACGTACAGCACTGGAGGAGAACGAGGCGGCTCTCCGAGGTCAGTCAGAAGGTAGGTGAGCCAGCGAAGCTCCTGAGCAGCCATGGCTCCTGCGTAGATCTCAGCCTCACAACTGGAGCCGAGAACGGAAGACAAGCGAGTAGCCCGCCACGAAACACAGCCGGAACCAAGGCTGAAGGTGTAACCCTCTGACGACCGCTGTGTAGCCTGGTCGTCAGCCCAAGAAGCGTCCGCGTGCCCAGTGAGGACCACTGGACTCCGCCCTCCAAGCACTAGCCCCATGCCCGACGTACTGCACAAGTAGCGCAACACCCTCTTCGCTGCAGCCATGTGCTCTGGTCGGTGTCTCACAGGAGCAACATAGCGTGCAAGAATGCTAAGACGCTATGCAAGGTCATGTCGTGTGCAGGTCATCAGGTACATGAGGCAGCCAAGACGCTCTGGGTACGGGCCACTCGACTCTACGGACTCATCCGAAGGCAGAGCTGAGAGCGAGTGGCGAGTAGGCAGAGGAGTGGCCTGAGGTGAGGAGTACGTGAAGCCGAAGCGCTGAAGGACCTGCTGCACCATGTGTGACTGAGTCAGGGTAATGGTGCGGCATGCTCTGTCCCGGGTGATCTGCAAGCCAAGGTAGTAGCGCAGTTCACCCAGGTCTGTGCACGTGTGTCTCTTCTGCAGCTCGGACTTCACGTGGGCGAGTCCACAAGTGTCAGTTGTGGCAAAGATTAAGTCGTTGACGTACACGAGGATGTAGAACGGCGGCAAAGAAGTGTCGGTGCGCAGAAACAGCGACGGGTCGGCTGTAGAAGGAGCAAACCCAAGAGCCGCAAGCGTAGTCCTCAGTGTGTCGTGCCACTCCCGTGGCGTCTGGCGCAGACCGTAGACTGGCCGCTAGAGCCTCCACTGGGTGCCAGGAGGGACGGACCCAGTGAAGCCAGGTGGGCGACGTAGCCAGATCTCCTCGTGCAATCTGTCCTGCAAGAAAGTTGTGCTGAAGTCAAGAGAGTGAAGCTCGTAGTCACGCTGAGCGGCTATGTGCAGTAGCACCCGAAGAGTGGTCATCTTCGGGGTGGGAGAGAAGGTCTGAAAGTAGTCAACTCCCTGCCCTTGTCTGAAGCCACGAGCCACGTAACGTGCCTTGAAGATAGACGGAGAACCCGGCGGCCGCTTCACCGTGAAAATCCACATGCCACTGACGATGTTCGCCCCAGGCGGGGGAACCTCGTCAACGTAGGTGTGCCTGTGGACTTCCAGGACGCCATCTCTGCATCCATAGCTGCCTGCTACTGAGAGGAGTAGGGACCCTCTATCGCCTCCGCGTAAGAGCGCGGAGTCGGGATGTCAAGTGCATCCGGGTCTCCCTCAAGGGTAAGCAGTACAGACACGAGATGAGGTGAAGCAGCGGCCAAGCACTGGAACTCCTCCTGTCTTTCCTCAAGGACGTCCGTGCCAAGGGCACACTCACCCCCGACGGACGGAGGTCAGACTGACTCTTACTCAGCGACAAGACTAGCAGCGTAGTCGAGACGACAGTGAGCAGCAAAGTCGACAAGCTCAGCAACTAGGGCAGACGCAGCAGAGGACTCAAAGGAAGGATCAGTGACGACAGTAGCAAGGAGACGCGTGACAGTAGGACTGGCAGCACGAAGAGTGTCCGACTCCGGGTCTGCAAGAGCAGGAAGAGAGGACTCAGGAGGAGAAGGCAAAGGGGCACGCAGAGGAGCACTGGACGGGCGTAGAGACAACCGGTGCGTGCCAGGGACAGGAGGAGGACGCTGACGCGAACTGCGACCACTAGTGCGAGCAACACGGACTAGCGACACAGGGCAAGACGCAGGCTCACGACGCTCAGCAAGACCTCCAGTAGGACCAGTGTAGGGAGAAGGAGCAGGCAGAGGGGAGGACGGCTGTAACTGTAACTGGGACGGGACAGGCTGTGGACACTCTAACGGAGGAGGAGGACCAGGACAAGGCGGGAGACCAAGAACCTGCTGAAGGAGCGGAACGAAGTACGGCCGAGGCCGTGCGTCGACTCCAGACACAGCAGGGACAGCACCAGGACCCCCAGCGGCAGCACCAGTGCCAGCAGCACCTCCAGCCCCTGTACCTCCAGCAGCACCAGCAGCACCCGCAGCAAGACCAGTGCCAGTAGTACCTCCAGCTCCAGTACCTCCAACAGCACCTGCAGCACCCGCAGCAGGACCGCCTCCAGGACTGACAGCAGTAGCCTCAGCGCCAACACCCTCAGCAGCTCCAGCTCCATGTGAACCCGCTGGCCCAGCAGCTCCAGTACTCGCGGCACGAGCACCTCCGGGACCCGCGGCACCACCACCCTCAGCAGCCGAAGAACCTCCAGCTCCAGCAGCACGCCTCCAGCGCCTGGAAAACCACTCGCGCAGCTCCTGTGGAGAGAGTGGCTCCCAGTGAGACGAAGCACCCGGAGAACCTCCAGGCCCAGCACCGCCAGACGCCACACGAGTAGGCCCAGCTCCCTCAGGCTCCGCACCCCCAGGCTCAGCACCTCCAGGCGTAGCACCCCCAGGCTCAGCACCCCCAGGCTCAGCACCCCCAGTCGCCACACCCCCAGGCTAAGCACCTCCAGCCTCAGCACCCCCAGTAGTAGCACCCTCAGGCTCATCACCCCTAGGCTCAGCACCCCCAGTAGTAGCACCCACACACTTAGCACCCGAATCACCAGTAACCTTGACAGGCTCGATTGCGTCTACCTGGGACACACCTGACGGAGCAGGACCCTGTGGGGGGAGGGGGTCTACCGGGGGGGGACCAGGTACCAGGAAGAGCGGTGGAGGGGGGAGGGACGGAGTGCGATAGGGGAAGAGGCGGTAGTAAGGGACCGACTCGTCAAACGTGACGTCCTGGGAGGACAGAACACGACGGGAGGTGGGGTGGTAGAACTGCCACCCTGGTGCGTCAGGGGGGAAGCCAAGGAAGACGCAAGGAACCACACGAGGGGACAGCTTGTCCGCAGAGGTAACTGGGAGGAGTGAGGGGCAGCCCGCTGCCGCCCCTCGACACAAGGGACGCAGGTAGGGCCAGGCCCCGAAGGAAGGGGAGGGAGGGACCGGGGAAGACCAGAGACAAGGACACAGGAGGCCATGCCTCGGAGACGAGGCAGGGAGGGGTGACCAAGGCGGTGGTGCCACAGGAGAGTCTCGTGAGACAGGTGGCGACACGACCAGGGGGCAGACTCAGGACCAGACCGGGACGCTGCAGCAAACACCTGACCCGACGCAACTACCTGACCAGACGCAGGGACAGGAGGAGACTGAGTGATCAGGGTATAGAGGCTCGACCCCGGCCGACGCGTAAACGTGGTCAGGTGCCGGCCTGTGCGAGCGTCCGAGCAGTGGGTCACCCGCTGACTCGCAGGAGTAAACTGGTGAACCACCGCATCCTCTAGGTCAGCACCACTCACCAAGTTCGTAGAGAACGAGGGGAGGTAAAGACCGGACAAGGTGCCAGAGGGGGCAGCCGGACACGGGAGGACAGTGGAGAAGTGAGAAAGGACAGGACCCCAAGAGGGGTCTGCCAGGGAGACTGCAACCGACCGACCAAGCGGCGTGAGTGTGGTGCGGTCTCGAAAGAAGGAGCGAGAAGCCCCTGAGTCAAGTGTGAAGGTGAGGGAGGCCGAAGCCGACGCGGTACCTGAGAGCGCAGACTCACCAGCACCTGAGGATGCAGACGCACTGGCACCTAGAGCAGCAGCCTCACTGTCACCTAGAGCAGCAGCCTCACCAGTACCTAGAGTAGCAGTCTCGATGCCCGGGTCGGGCGGGAAACACCGATAACAGTCACCCTCATCACCAATAGTCACAGCATACATGCCAGCAAGAATAGCATCAAAGTCAAGATCAAAGATAGCTAAACCCGCCCTAGACAGCTCACCCCAGCGGGGGATCTCAGTGGCCTCCGGGAACTGGTGACGTCAAGCATCCGTCAGGCGGCCAAAGCAGCGCTAGGTGGGGTGTGCACCCCCACACTGCTCACATGTGCGGTCGCCGGTGCGTAGGACGTAGGTGCACGGACCAGTACCCCCACCACGCTGACATGCAGCGTACCACTCACGACGCTGCTGAGGGGGGGGGATGTCTCGGGAACGCTGCTGCTGCTGCTGCTGGCGCTGACCACCACTGGAGTCGCTACGCTGCATAGCGCCACCCCGACCAGCTCCACCTCCTCTACCACCGCCTCCTCCACCTCCGCCACCACCGCCGCCTCCGCCTCCACTGCCGCCATCGACACCTCCACCCCCGCCACCACTCCCATCGCCACCCCCACTCCCTCCACCGCCTCCACCGCCGCCTCCACCACCCCCGCTAGCTCCTCCCGCACCCTTGCCCCCCTTGCCCTTGCCAGAGCGGCGTCTCCCGCTAGGGGCAGACGCCGCACCAACGGACTCAAGACCAACGAGGTCGGCCGCAGCAGCAGAGGCGACAGAGGGCAAAAGGGGGGAAGGGGAACACCCCTCAAAGATGGGGGTGCGAGGGTCACCACGAGAGGCTCCTACAGCGACTATGCTCTTCTCCGCTGCTAAGAGGGCCTTCTCGAGGAGGTCAACAGTGAGAGTGGTGGGACAGACTGAGAGGAAGTGGTCTCTGACTACACGAAGGGAGTCAGGGAGGCGGGTGACTATGTAATAGAGAGTGATGTACATGGGGGGGGGGGGGGGGTTGGCGCAGAACTCAGCAAGAAGCGCAGCGCGGTAGCGAGTGACACTAGTGTGGAGGTGCGTAATGAGGTCAGCGACTGTGGGAAAGGCAGCAAGGTCAGGGAAGAGGCGGCTCAGTGCAGCAGTGGCAGGGGAAGAGTAGCGTGCAACTACAGCGTCGTACAAGGTCTGAGCACTCTTGTACTGACTAAAGTGTGCGCGCTCAGTGGTATGCAGGTGGCGACGCACAGCAAGACGTGCAGCAGCATCACGGAAGGCCCACTATGAGCGAACAGTGGCGTCGACATCGGCAGCAGGGAGGCACCAGAGGTGAGGTCAAAGAGGGAGAGACCGTCTGCCCTATCGCACTATAGGAAAAGCTGCAGGTCATCTACCCAGACGTCAAAGTCAATGGCCCGACCCTCAGCGTCAAAAGTGAGAACACTGAGGGTAGCCATGACAGCAGTAGACTAGCAGCGTTAACTGTAGGGCAGGGGCAGTGCAGTGACAGAGGCGATGCTCTCACCAGACAGGGCGGTTCGGGCAGCTCGGCAACACGGCGGCTCGGGCGGCTCGGCAGCAACTCCGGCTCGGCGGCACCCCCGGCTCGGCTCCTCAGCTGCCCAGGCGGCTCGGGCGGCTCGAGCGGCGTGGGCGGCTCGGGCGGCCCGGGCGGTTCGGGCGGAGCGGGCGGCTCGGGCTGCTTAGCGGTGCGGGCGGCTCGACTGCGTAGGGCGGCAGGGCCGCTGGTAGGGCGGCAGGGCCGCTGGTAGGGTGGCGGGGCCGCAGGTAGGGCGGCGGGGCCGCAGGTAGGGCGGCGGGGCCGCTGGTAGGGCGGCGGGGCCGCAGGTAGGGCGGCGGAGTCGCAGGTAGGGCGCCGGGGCCGCAGGTAGGGCGGCGGGGCCGCAGGTAGGGCGGCGGGGCGGGGCCGTAGGTAGGGCGACGGGGCCGGGTCGAAGGTAGGGCGACGGGGCCGGTACGCAGGTGGCGACGGGGCCGGGGCCGAGGCGCAGGTAGGGCGACGGGGCCTGGGTCGGAGGTGGGGCGACGGGGCCGGGGTCGCAAGTAGGGCGACGAGGCCGGGGCCGGGGCGCAGGTATGGTGGCGAGGCCAGGGTCGCAGTTGGGGCGACGGGGCCGGGATCGCAGGTAGGGCGACGGGGCCGGGGCGCAGGTAGGGCGACGGGGCCGGGGCGCAGGTAGGGCGACGGGGCCGAGGCGCAGGTAGGGCGACGGGGCCGAGGCTCAAGTAGGGCGACGGGGCCAGGGCCGTAGGTAGGGCGACGGGGTCGCTAGGGCGACGAATCAGGGGCCGCTAAGGCGGCTCGACGTGGCCGCTAGGGCGGCTCGACGAAGTCAGAGAGGGGAGCGCGACTCGGGCTGAGTGCGCTCCGGGCAGGAAAAAAAAAAAAATCGACTTGGTGGGCCCTAGGCACAGTTCCCACGAGGGAACCTGCTCGATACCATAAGAAAACAGAAACGAGAATGAGTGCACTAGGGAATGGTATGTGGTACAAATATGCAACCCTAGAAATGTGTACCCCATATAGGCTACCCCACTACAACCTACACAAGATTATAATTTGACAAGGGGCATCGAAATTCAAAATGTGGGAATGAAAATATTGAGTTTCGTTACAACGATTTCAGTAAAATTATAATAAAAAAGAAGAGGGTGGCGCTTATAATCCGTAAGCCTTCAGGTGTGCGCTTATAATCGAGGACCGGATATAAGCGCCCTCATCCTTTTATAAGCGTCGGCGCTTATCCGAGGCCTGCGCTTCTATCCGGGGGCTTACGGTATATCTGGTGATGACGGTAACGATTCAGACTCCGCTTAAGAGTCGGCGGGAAAATAAAAACATGGTTGCAGCGGAAGATTCAGTCTTTAACATTGCGGTCTCAAAGTCACACTCTCACAACATCGACATAACAATGTCACGGATAGCCTCTAGTTCCTTGGGTGTCTGATCCCCAAAGCCAAAAAAGGTCCAATTGGGCTTAAAGCCAAAACTGACGGGGTGTGAAATTGGCGCGGGCTAGGTGTACAACGTGTGTATCCTCCAAGTTCTATCTGAATTTATCTGAAGCCCCCCACATCATATATTTCGGAAATTCGTTAGAACTGAATGAAGTTATTGCGAGTGACATTGCTGTTTCGCTACACAGGTTTCCACAAATACTCCTATAACAACAAGTTCTCCCTGATGCAAACCTCGCTGCCATCACACTCAAACCTTTGTACGATACCAGGCTTCAAACCTGTACCCTTGGATTCAGTGGAGCATTAAAAAGGCCTGAGAAAGTGATGAACTCATAATACGGTACATGAAAGTGAAAGAACTACTGTACTCAAATTCAGAAATGGTATCTGCAACAAAATTGCACTGCAACGCTGCAGGTCAATCAACAGCCAGTGGTATAACGGCGCCTCCTAGATGGACTTGACAGCGACGATAGCGAGTGGCGGGCCGAAGCAAGCAGTGCTGATGAGAGAGACGGGAAGGCTGCAGCAGCAGCCACACCTTTAGGCACCGTGTCCCCCACACTCCATGTGGCATGAATAGCAGCAATGGCGTCATTTGAAGCAGCCTGACTGGTATGGGCACGACCCGTTCTCTCAGTGTCTTTCCCTGCACTCTGGACATACGCCTCACTGGGTTGGCCGCGGCCTGCAGGGTCAGAACTGCCTTGGAAACCAGGCACAGCAGCTGCACTCCCACTCCGGAACCTCTCGCTCTCTTCTCTCGCCAGCTGGCAAAACAGAGCAACTGCTTCCTCGGGAGTATTCTGCACAACCCCATGGCCGATATTCAGCACATGCCGCGACCCTCCCCCTTGCTTAATACACTCCGCTACAGCTTCCCTCAGGTATTCCCTAGGTCCCAGCAATGCCATGGGATCAACGTTCCCCTGCAGCACCACGCCTTCTCCGAACAGCCTCCGCGCCTCACTCATATCACAACCCCAGTCTAGCCCGACAATGTTCGCCGGGCAGTTTTCAGCTATGAGGTGGAGTTTGCCGGTGCTGCCGATGGTTTGCAGGAGGACGGGCGCGTGCGGGCGCGCGGACTGGATGCGGGAGATGAGGCGGTTGGTGTAGGGGAGGGAGAAGGCGGCGAACTGCGGCGGGGAGAGGTGGTGCGCCCACGAGTCAAACACTTGGATGATCTGACGAGGGACGAGGGAGGGATGGAGAGGAGACGAGTTAGGGTTGGACCAAGAAGAGATCATGCGGAGGGAGAGAGAGTACGGCGAATGGGGGACGAAGAGATGGTGTGCGATCAAGTCAAACACGGGGATGAGAATACAAGGAAAAGCAAAGAAGTCGGAAAACACTGCGACGCGCAGCAAAACATCATCGCGCCCAGAGCAACAGCCGTAATCACCTGTGCGCCGCAGTCGATCTGGTGGATGACGAGGGCGAAAAGGGCATCCTCGAAGAAGGCGAGAATGTCGTGGAGGAGATCGGGGTCTGCACGGGGTAGACAGAAGGCGAAGGGGGGTGCAATGGTGGAATGGTATGAGAGGTCGAGATTGGAAGAGAGAAAAGCCGGCATGGGAGAGGTGGCACGATAGCCAATCTAAATACACAACAGGCCACAACACGCACCGTGCATCATCATCAGCTTGGTGAGAAACAGGTTCTGGTCTGCCTGTCCCTCCACTGCGTGCGCAACCACACTCCACGGCGCCCCCACGAACCCCATCACCGCTGCCCCGCCGTCCCTGTCCCCGCTACTATCGCACCCGCTGCTATCCCTGCTGCTGCTGCTGCTGCTGGTGGAGGCGGCGGCGGCCGCCGCGGCTGTTTCGCGCCGGAGAGCGTTGAGCACGGGACGGAGGTACGGCAGCTGCGAGTCGGGATCGTCCAAGGGCCTGCCGAGACGAGAGCGACAGAGACAAGGGAGAGTGTGAGTTGCGTTTAAGGCGCGGTTTTAGAGAAACGAAGTACAACGGCGTATCTCACTCCCACGACCGCACGGGTGTAGCGACGACGGCGCACCTCCCCGCACCATGTCGAACTCGAGCCCCACGCCCGGCAGCACCAACTATCCCACCCTACCAATACCACGACCTTTTTTCGATCGCAACCTACCTTAACCTCAGGAGGTCTTCTCGCGACCGCACGGGTGTAGCCACGACGGCGCCTCTTCCCCGCACCATGTCGAACTCGAGCCCCACGCCCGGCAGAACGGCCAGCACGTCCGAAAACAGCACCACCGCGTCCGTCGCAAACTTTCGCCACGGCAGCAGCGACAGCTCGGTTACCAGCTCGGGGTTCTCGAGACGGTCCCTGAAAGAATAGCCTTCGGAGAGCCTGCGGAAAACAAGGCACGGAGAGACAATGGAAAGAAAGAAAGATTAGTCAAGAAAAGGTGAAGTGCAAGGGAGATCGACGTCAGTACGCAGGAACCTAGCTAGCAGCACTTGCGAATGAACAGCTCATAACGCCGCGAAAGGGAAACCAGCTACCAGTGGCCAGTGTGAAGAGAGAGTGGGAGCAAAGAACAACGCTCACCTTCGAAAATCTTCCAAGTAACGGCCTGACTGACGCAACAACCAGACTGGCGTACGCTCCGCTTCTGCAAAACGGGAGGAAAAAAACAAAAGCCACGAAATAAAGCCACTCAGACTGCAGGCAGGTACGAAGGATGGTCATTAACAACTGGGGCTGACGGAGAATAATGCGGCAATGACACAGCTGACGTGAGCAACGGCTAGAAGCGATCATACAGACTCGGTACCGGGACTCGACCACGGGCGGGGTCTGCGTACCTTCGCCTCGAGCCACTCGCAGCAGCAGCGGGTCTTTCGCGACGACCTTCCGCTCTGCCACATTCCCACGCGACGGAGGTCGCTCTAAGGGGTTTCCCCGCGATGGAGGCCGGGGAATAGCTGGTTGCACACGCGACGCAGACGATAAAAGCGGCTGGTCAACTTCAGTAGCAATCATGGGCTGCCAGTCTGGCGTGGCGATTATAGACGTCTGCCTTGCTGACGTGGATTGAGTCGCAGGGTGGGATTCTCGGACTCTGTCGTTACTGTTGCTGGCGAGAGGCGAGTGAGAAGCCTGAACGGGTACGATGAACCTGGACGGTCGCGTTCCCTGCTTGCTCGGCGAATCGCATGCTGCTATGTCGCCAGAAACAAGGGACTGGGACCAGCCCAATGTGGGCGCTAGCGCAAGCGAGGACATTTGGTAGCTGCGGTATTAAGCTCTTTGACCAACTGTGAGGAGGAAAACTTCAATATTAAAACGGTTTGCCAAAAACTGGTATTCAATCAACTGGCGGTGACACAGCTCCCAGCGAGAAGAATCGCTTCAATATGCACTTGTGAAAAACGTTCAGTCAGAAGCGAATCGTGCTGGGTACGTGTATACTGATTTCGGATAAAGAACTCTCTGAGCAGCGATGTACAACTGTGAGAAGACTTCGAACACAAGCAGTCTTATCATAACTCAGTGAGGGGGGTGAGGAAGCTGTCGGATTATTAGTAATGGCGGCGGGAAACGTCTCGAGGGGGGAGGGGGATCAACTATGTAACTCGGCGAATGTATGTCTAGGTTCGGCCTGGTAAGTTGGTGGCTGTGATGTGGGTGGGGGAAGTGGGAGTGGGAATGAGTGGGGAGTTGAGGGAGGCCCAATCGAGGCGTTGTGCGGAGCCAGCGCAATATGGATGAGCGATTGGGAATGGATGATGCTGGCAAGCAGTCTCTTCGAGTATGCACCGAAGATTTTTCGAATGCGGATCTGTGAGATTCTTGATGTTTTTCAGGTCACCAAGTCATGCCTCGGTTCGGAAATGGCGTGAGGGGGGAGAGGCGGGAAGGACAGGTTGCGGCGGTACGTTATTTACAGCGCCCGGGCAGGTGTTGTCGAAATTTGCAGAGCAGTCCACAATTGCTCTAATCACGCGATCTGGCGCGACTCGTCGGCTGGTGTCCGTCATGCTAGCGACGCTGGTCGAGGTCATTTCGGCGTCATGCGACGGCAGCGGCTGGCAGCGACTTCTCGGCGTCGTGGAAATCACCATTCGGCGACTGGTTGACCAGAGCTTGAAATCCTGTATGCGACAGTCACAGCCACAAACTAGGCATATACTTCATGCGAAGTGTTACTCAAAGCTGTGCGACTGAAGTGTCAAATCCATCTTGCGACAGTCACAACGACAGACTCGTTTCTAGATGCTGGTCGCAAGAGTTTGCCTCCTGAATTTACGGCACCGACATAATTAGCCTCCTTGACCTGACTGAACTAAAAAGTGATAATCCACGTGGAAGGTTGCCACTGACAGCAACTTTCAAAAATGGCGCAGATGGCGCACATGTTATCTGTGTAAGCTTGCTGATGATTGGCTATCTCGCTGACATCCTGGCATTTCAAACCACAATTACACACAATCGAAGCGCCCGATACAGCAGTCTCCACAAAAGAGGGAGATTGGATAAAATTCGATATTGAGTATCTCTTTCACCCGGCAGTGTCACTAATACCCGTATATACATTCGTATCCAGCCATATGGTTCATATATCTGGCAAAAAGTACATCTGAGCCCAATCAGCTCACTATTTCAGACTTCACCAGCTCAGACACGCCCCAAACATCACGTCAATCTCTTCTCAAAAATTGACACTCCTGTTGTGCTGAGAAAGCCCTTAGGATCTTTGCATGACTAAACTCCTAGTAGGACTGATGTAATAGCGGAAGCGTTTAATGAAGAGTTGTGAACCACCTTGCGCTGGTATGTGAGGGCAAAGTAGATTGATTAAAACAAAGAGATACAAGCTTTTATAAGAGTACAAGGGAATATGAAGGGTTATAACTAATAACTGTTTTGTTGTTGCTGTTGCGGTTCGATACAGAGACGACTCGGGCAACTGCTCAATAGCGAGTCAATTGTTTGTCCTTGCTGTCGCGATGTACTTGTCAGGTCAAATGTCGCTGACCTTTGACTTACACGTAACCTCCAGCAGTTGCTCAACTTCCGAGGGTTGACTCGCTGATGCTTCGATATGTTGTGCTTCGCTTCTGACTTGGTGTTTCGACACGATAGGGGCGCTTTAATCAATTGTTTCCAACACTCCCCTTCGCTTCTGGAGTGTCGCTGCTGGTGACATGGCTCTGTCCAGTCAACAGCATGCAGGGCTCGAACTTATGTTTTCCGAGTTTCTTGGTCAAATAGTCAGCTGCCATCTCGGACGTGGGGCAGTAGGATAATTCGAGTCTCCCCTTCTCGATCTCATCTTTCACGAAGAAATATCACAAGGCGATGTGCTTTGTCCTATTCGCGAATCCGTTTTTGCTGGCTATGCGAATTGCCAACTGGTTGTCGCAGAACAGAGTGAAGCTGGGTAACTGAGCCAGCTTCGCTTCCTCCAAGAGTTCGCGAAGGTACAATCCTTCCTTGGTGGCTGAGCAGAGTGCGATATATTCTGCTTCAGCTGAGGAGAGAACGATTAATTCCTGCTTGCTCGACTGCCACAAGATAGGTCCGATAGGCTCGGGGCGGTAGATGTAGCCTGTGCGCGAGCGCCTGTTGTCAGAATCGCCGGCATGGTCAGCGTCGACGTAGCCGATTAACTTAGGCGATGTAGTTCCGTTCTTGTAGTAGGTCAGGCCGATCGTTGGCGTGCTAACGAGGTAGTGAAGAGTGCACTCGAGCTCCGCCATGTGTTCAGCTTCAGGCCTTTTAAGGTAGGTGGCGAGTTGACTTGCACAGTATGATAGGTCCGGGTGGTAGGTGACAACTGCGAAGAGAAGGCATCCCAGCTTCCTCTGGTATTTGCTTATCCCGACAGGCTTGAGTGGAGTGGAGCCTTCCTTGTGATTTCATGCCGTGTAGCGGTATGGTGTAGAAATGGTAGTTGGCGTGAGTGCGAAACGTTTGGCGATGGTGTCGGCGTATTTCGCGGCGTTGAGGTAGATCGCGCCTTCTTCTTCCTGGATGTTGAGGCCGAGGTACTGCGTGACGGTGGACGAGACCGTGAGCGTGAGATCCTTCTGTAGCTCCCCTTTGAACCAGGTAGTGATGTTGTCGGTCAAGCCGATGTAGAGTGAATCGTCCACGTAGACGATTAGTATGATGTAGTCGGTGCCCTTTGTGAGCCGATACATGCCGTGGTCGTGAGGTAGCTGGGGGAATCCAATGCGAATGAGCCAAGCATGTAAGTACTGTTGCCACAGTCTCGGGGCATGTTTGATGCCGTACAATGACTTCAGCAGCTTACAGACGTGATTAGGTTCTCCGTTGGAGCCATGTGGTAGTTCGACGAAGATTTCTGGGTCGACAGGTGCATAGAGAAATGCGTTGGCGACATCAATTTGCCGCAGTTTCTTTTTCTTCATGGCGGCGATCGCGAGGAGAATTCGCAGCGAGGTGTGTCGGCTGACCAGGGCGAATGTCTCGGTGAAGTCACGTCCGTGCTCTTGGTCGAAGCCGCGTACGACCCAGCGCGCCTTAAACTTGTCGATGGTGCCGTCTCCCTTTGTCTTCACACGGAAGACCCATTTCCTGGTGAGTACTGTCTTGTTTCGTGCCACGCCGATGGGAACGACTTTCCAGGTGTTGCGTTCCTCCAGTGCTTTCAGTTCCCTGTCCATGGCTTCACGCCATTTTTCCCTATGCCCCCCCCCCAGAGCTTGCTGAATTGTGGCAGGCTCCTTAGGAACCTCCGTGCCGTGGACCGCGGTGACGAGGCCGAGTATCTGGAGGCCACTCTGTGTGTAGCGGGGGAGTGTTGTGTCCGCGGGATAAGCTGATTCGTAACATGCTTCTGGGTCAGGTATGAAGTTGGGCCCTATGCATTCTGCTTCGTTGGTGTTGACTTCTGCAGGTGTAACGTAAACGTTGTCAGCGAAGTGGAAAAATACTTCGGCGTTGGCGCTTTCGCGAGGATTTTTGTCATCCATTGGGACGTCGACAGAGCAGTAAGGGAGAGGTCAGGCTTCCTCCGAGGCTGCATCCACGTTCTGCTCATCCCAGTCAGCTTTGTCTGCTACCGAGGCGAAGGCTCGGTCACCACGGAAACCACTTGTGGGGTCCTGATCTTCTTCCAGCTTGGCAAGGTACGTCGGAAGGATGAGTCGTTCGTAGAAAATGACATCACGTGCTGCTACTGTTTCCTTGGAGTGGATGTTGAAAATTTTCCACGCGTTGTAATGTCTTTCGATGCCCATGTGTAGTCCCCACTGTCCGCATTGGGAAAATCGGCCGGCTCGTGCAGATGGGGGTCGGTACTGTACCATGCAGCCAAAAACTCTTAACATTTTTGTGTTGCCCAGTTTTCCTGTCCACAGTAGATGTGGTGATGCGTTGTTCGGGAGCGATGATGATGAGAGCAAGTTGTGCAGCATGACAGCGTGGTCCATTGCTTCGGGCCACTAGTGGTTGGGCAGTCGCATGCCTCGTAGCAGTTTGCGCATGGTGTTCTGGAGAGTCCTGTTCATCCTTTCCGCTATGCCTTGCTGCTGGTGAGCGTAGGGAAGGGAGATGAGCCTCTTGATCCCTCTTTCTGCCAAGTACTGCTTGAACCTCTGTGAGGTGTATTCTCCTCCTCCGTCTGACTGGAAGCTTTTTAGCTTCACGCACGATTCTCGTTCTGCTACTGGGAGCCAAGCGACGAAGGCCTCAAAGGCCATGTCCTTGCTTGGTAGGTTGAGGTGCCAAACGTAACGCGTAGCGGCATCGATGAACGTGATGGTGTAGCTGTATGCTCCTTGTCCAGGTTCGCGGTTGTATAGGATGTCGCTGTACACTTTCTCGAGAGGTGCGTAAGCTAGTGCGCTGGGATTGCGGTGAGAAGTGAACGGCCGATGTGGTAAGTCAGCTTCGGGGCAGGTAAAGCACGTTCCGCGAGCTCGTCGAAGTTCGCTTCCGTCGGTTAGGAGCAGCGAGTCTTTATCGAGCACGCCTGCTCTGATTGTATTGTTTAACATCGTGTTGCTTGGATGTCCCATTCGTGCATGCCAGATGTCTTCGGTGGCGCGATGTTCGGGTGAGCGCCGATATATGTCGGAGTTGGAGTAAAAGTTGGCAGTGAAGTTGGCGCTTCGATGGACTTCCCATTGAGTTGGGTTCAGCTGCTGCGCAGGAGTTGGTGAAGTGTCGTCGTCAATTGGAGCCGGTGTAGTTGAAGGACCCTCGATTGGTGCCGATGTTGTTTCTGCTGCTGCCGGTGTCATCTCTGCTGCTGCCGATGTTGTCTTTGCTGCTGCCGATGTTGTCTCTGCTGCTGCCGATGTTGTATCTGCTGCTGCCGACTGTTGAATCGTTGCTAATGCTCTTGTTTGTTCTGCCTCAGGAATGGTGTGCAAGTACCAGAAGCCTTCTGGACTGAAGTTGGGGTCGAGATTCGGTGGATGTGTCCAGGAGGTGAAGGTGACAATCCCGTCGCTGTCAGCGGTGCCAAGATCTGGGACGAAGTCGAGGATGAAGACGTTGTTTTTTCAGGACAGCCTTCCCGATGTAGAGACCGCCCTTCTCGTGGCATGACACAAACTCCTGAGTGGTGCTATCTGTCAGAATGAGGAATGGGTGATCCATTGATGTTGGTTGGGGTACATATGACAAACCCTAACTTTTGTACCCCCTAAGACAAACCTCACTACAGGCTACAACATTTGACACACCCCCATAGCCTAAGTGAGGGGTGTCCAGCAAAATCAAAAAGAGTACGGTCACAAGACCAGTCCAAAAGAAAACAAAGCTCAGGGTGGATCACAACGTCACCACACACTCTGAGCACAAGCAACAGTGGCCACAAGGCCAGTCCAAGAGATCACAAGTATATATAGCAAGTGTACAGACGAAGCAGGCAATAAACTCAAGTCTACACATGACTAGAACCTGTGTCAACAAGGCCTAACTGCACACAACACCTCTGGTGGTCACAAGGCGGAAGCGCCTTGGTGAAGATGTCTGCAGTGTTGGCCTCGGACTCCACGAACTCGAAGCGAGCCTGTCCACGTCTCTGCAACTCTCGCAGAAGAAAGTACCTGACGTGAATGTGCTTCACTCTGCTCTCCAGTCGCGGCTCACGACAGAGGAGGATCGACGCCTTGTTGTCAGTAAACAAGGTCGGTGCAGAGCTCGGCCGCTCACCAAGGTCGGCGAGCAAGAAGGTCAACCACCGCAACTCCTGTGCCGCCATGGCACCAGCGTAAATCTCAGCCTCAGCTGTAGAGGTTGAGACAGAAGAGGAGCGCGTGGAACGCGAGGAAACAGCTCCAGAACCCAGACTGAAATAGTACCCCTGAGTAGACCTGTGAGTCTCAGCGTCGTCAGCGTAAGAGGAGTCACAGTGACCAGTGAGTACGACAGACTGCTGCCCTCCAAGAACTAGCCCCACGCCTGATGTAGTCGCTAGGTACTTCGCCACCCTCACAGCTGCCGTCCAATGAACAGGACGGTGTCTCCCTGGCGCAACAAAGCGCGCAAGGATGCTGAGAGGGAAGGCGAGGTCCGGGCGAGTACAAGTCATCAGGTACATGAGGCAACCCACAAGCTCTGCGTAGGGACCACTAGGCTCAAACGGCTCGTCAGGAAAGGGACCAGTGAGTCTGTGGTCAACAACGAGAGGTGTGCGCTGTACGGTGGAGTGCTGAAGCCCGAACCGCTGAAGGACCTGCTGCACCATGTGTGACTGTGAGAGTGTAATGGTGCGAGCGGCTCTGTCCCTGGTGATCTGCAGGCCAAGGTAGTGGCGCAGCTCACCAAGATCAGTGCATGTGTGCCTCTTCTGCAGTTCGGACTTCACGTCTGCCAAAGCAACCCTGTCCGGAGTGGCGAAAACGAGGTCGTTGACGTAGACCAGAACAAAGAACGGTGTGGAGCCACGACGAACGAACAGCGACGGGTCGGCAGAAGACGGCTGGAACCCAAGGTCAGAGAGGGTAGAACGCAGAGTGTCATGCCACTCACGAGGGGCCTGGCGAAGACCGTAAACAGGTCGCCTCAGCCTCCACTGGGTCCCAAGAGGGAAAGTGCCAGTGAAGGCCGAGGGACGACGCAGCCAGACCTCCTCGTGTGGGCTGCCCTGAAGGAAAGCAGTGGAGAAGTCGAGAGAGTGTAACTCGTAGTCTCTCTGTGCTGCTACGTGTAGTAACACCCGAAGAGTGGTCATCTTCGGGGTAGGTGCGAAGGTCTGAAAGAAGTCAACTCCCTCGCGCTGACTGAAACCTCTAGCCACGTAGCGCGCCTTGAAGACCGGGGGAGATCCCGGTGGCCGCTTCACCCTGTAGATCCACATGCCGTCGACTACGTTCGCCCCAGGGGGGGGAACCTCATCGACGTAGGTGCCTGTGGATCTGTAGGAGGCCATCTCTGCGTCCATGGCAGCTCTCCACTGAGAGGCCCAAGGCCCTGACACTGCCTCTGCGTAAGTGCGAGGAGTCGGAATGTCAAGGGCGTCGGGGTCACCCTCAGGGGCGAGGAGCATGGCACAGAGATGAGGGGAAGCGGCCGCCAGGAACTCTAGCTCAAACTGCCTGTCCTCTAGGGCGTCACAGCCAAGGGCAGACACACCCCCGACGGCCAGAGGACTGGTAGGAGGAGCAGCCACAAGCGTGGTGGCGTAGTCAAGGCGGCGGGTAGCGGCAAAGTCAGTAACCGCGGCAGTAAGAGCAGACACAGAGGACACAGAGGCACGAGGGTGAGTAACAAGAGAGGCGAGAATACGAGAGAGAACAGGACGGTACGTGCGGTAGTAGTCAGTGACAGGAGCAGGGAGCGACACGGTGAGGGCCGACTCAGGAGGAGACGGAAGCACAGACTGAGACGGACGAGGTGGACTGGAACAAAGTAAGGCAGTACGAAGGTCAGTGAAGGGAACAGGAGACGAGGGACGAGCACGAGGGGAGCGACGAGTAGCCCAAGAACGAGACGGAGGAGGAGAGGACAAAGGCGGAGAACTAGAGAAAACAGCGGGGGAGGAGTCAGGCGGAGGAAACGTGGGACCGTAGACAGGAGGAGAGGCGGAGGAGGGAGGAGAAGGGGAGGGGAGACCAAGGGCCCGAAGACCCGAGACAGGAGGAGGAAGTGGCTGCTGCTGCTGCTGCTGCGACTGCTGCTGCTGCTGCTGCGACTGCTGCTGCTGCGGACGCGACTGCTGCTGGGACTGCTGCTCCTGCGGGTCCAGCTGCTGCTGCTGCTCCGCCAGCCGCTGTAACTCCCTCTCCTCTCTCTCCAACTCCAGCTGCTCGTCACGGGCACGGCGAACACGAGCCTGGTGCCTAGTCGGGTAGGGGTGGGGGGGCGGAGTAGTGTCCGAAGCAGCGGCAGCTCCAGAGTCAACCCCCGAAGAACCAGGCGCACCACCCCCAGAGGCAGCACTAACACCAGCTCCAGACCCAGGCGCACCAGAACCCGAAGCAGGCGCACCCTCACCCCCAGAGGGAGCACCCCCAGAGTCCGCGCGGCCAGCACCGGCTCCCGGACGACAAGAGTCCTCTGCACCCACTGGGTCAGCTCCAACTCCAGAACCAGAAACTCCAGCTCCAACTCCAGCACCCCCAGAACCAGAAACTCCAGTGCCTACTTCAGCTCCACCTCCAGCTCCAACACCAGCTCCAACTCCAGCACCCCCAGAACCAGAAACCGGTACAGGAACAGGCGCAGCACCAACCTCTCGAGAGCTAGCACCAGCGGCATGCTGCGAGGAGGACTGTGGGGAGGGAGGCTGTACCGGAGGGGCTACTGAAGGAGGAGGGGTAGCCTGGGACACACCTGACGGGGCTGGGCCAGGCGGGGGAGGCTGTACCGGGGGAGCAGGAGGGGGAGCGACAGTCAGGATGAGGGGGGGAGGAGGAACCGGGAGACCTCGACTGGGGTACCTGACGTAGTACGGAGTGGACTCCTCGAAACGGACGTCACGGGAGTCAAAGAACCGGTGAGAGGGAGGGTGGTAAAAGGTGAAGTCAGAGGAGTCCTCAGGGAAACCAAGGAAGACACAGGGGACGGCACGAGGCGAGAGCTTGTCCGCGGAGGTGTCGCGGACAAGAGCCAAGCACCCCCAGACACGAAACCGCGACGCAACACCAGGGGACCCTGTCCAAAGACTGGTCGGTGAAACCTCTGGTCGAGAGACACGTGGCCAGAGGTTCAGCTGGTGCGCGGCGTACCTGACCGCGTAGGGCCACAGAAAATGGGGGGCACAGGCGTGAGTCAGGGAGGTGCGGGCGATCTCCATGACCAGGCCTATGCGGCGCTCAGCAACCCCATTCTGCTGTGGGGACTCTGGAAGCGTCCAGGACTGACGAATGCCCTGCTCGTGACAGAATCCAGCGAGAATGCCGGAGCGAAACTCACCCCCATGGTCGGAGTGGAGACAGCTGACACGACGACCACGAGTGTCCTCGGTGGTGAGCAACCACCTGATCAGCGTAGAAGTCACCTCAGACTTCTTCGCCAGAGGGAACACTGTGGTGTAGCGGGAGAAGTCGTCAATGACCACCAGAAAGTAACGCTCACGCTCAGGTCCTAGACGAGGGGCGGGGCCCCAGACGTCCAAGTGAAGCGTCTCAAAAGGCTCGGTGGCCGGACGAAGGGAGGAGGAGTGAGGGGTGGCGCGCAGCCTACCCTCGACGCAGGGACGACACGGCGGCGCAAGCAAAGGCGGCAGCGACGGCAAGACACGTGGGAGGCCTAGGACAAGACGCTGACTAGACATAGCGCGCAGACGAGGAAGGGACGGGTGCCCCATCCGGTGGTGCCACAGAACGGTGGGGTGGGCAAGCGACCGGCAGGAGCACGACGCAGCGACTGGAACAGACGTAGGAACCTGACACGACACAGACACCTGGGGGAACGAAGCAACCTGGTGAGACGCGGGGACCCGAACGGGGGGGGGAACCGGGGGCAGTGGCAGTAGGGGGGGCTGCTGGTGCGGCCGCTGCTGCTGCTGCTGCTGCTGCGGCTGCGGCTGCTGCTGCTGCTGCGGCTGCTGTTGCGGCGCACGCGGGCCAGTGTGAAGAGTGTAGAGACCCGAGCCCGGCTCAGCAGTAAAGGTAGCAAGAGGCTGGTAAGAGTCTCCGTCAACACACACCGCAGTCTCTCCAGAAGGCTCAAACCACACACCCACGTGCTGACTCACGAGGGGTCGCACGCCCACCAAGTTCCGGGAGAACGAGGGGATGTGAAACCCAGTGAGAGACCCGGAGGGAGCAGCAGGACACGGTAAAGTGGTAGTGTGACGTGCAGTGACTGGTCCCGTAGTGGGATCAGCCAACGCTACAGAAACAGGCGCAGGAAGTGGTGTAAGTGTCGTGCTGTCCCGGAAGAAGCAGAGGGAGGCTCCAGAGTCCAGTGTGAACGACAGCGAAGCGTCCCCTGAGGTATTCGCTGGTCTAGAGTCTACACAAGTACCTACACTAGCAACAGGCAACTGAGCAAGACTAGCACCTAAGCTAACAACACCAGAGTAAACAGAGTCAGAAACACTAGAGTCAACAACAGCATACATAGCATGAGGAGCACTAATCAGATCAACTAACTACTCAGCAGACATGCCCCACAGAGCGGAGCCGTAGCGCTGAACCAGAGGAAGCCAGTCAGGAGCAGGACCGCCAACCCCGTAGGTCAACCGGACCGTGTCAGTGAGCTGAGCAAAGCACTGACCAGGGGGGTGAAAGCGGCCACAAGGGTGGCCCCGACGAGGACTTGTCTGAACCTGGTAGGGGCAGGGAGGGTAAGCCGCACCGCGCTGGGGCTGACGCAGCCCCGACCCCGGAGCCAGCTGCTGACGCTGCTGCTGCTGAGGCTGCTGGGAGGAAAGGGGCTGCTGCTGCTGCTCAAGGTGCTGCTGACGCTGAGCCTGGTACCACGCCGCTGCTCCACCTAGCGGGGCCGGCAGTACAGGAGGCGACTGACGAGCTCGGGGGTCGCCGCCACCAGCAGGTGCAGTGGAGTCACCAGCCGCTGCACGAGGGGTCTCTCCAGACGCTGCACTCCCACCACCCCCAGTCGCAACAGCACCCCCACTACCTCCGCTACCTCCGCCTCCACCTCCACCAGAACCACCTTTCTTGCCCACCCTGCCGCGGGACCGCGACGCAGTCGCGTCAGTAGTGGCACTGGCAAGAGAGGCAGTGAAGGTGGGTAACTGCGGGACTGTGCACCCGTGGAAGAGTGGGGGGGACACAGTACCAGAGGCGGCAGCTACCGAACGAAGGTTGCTCTCGACGTCCTTGAGTGCAGACTCAAGGACCTCGATAGTCAGCTCACTAGGGTGCTTCAGCAGAAGCACGTCACGAACGGAGGCAAGGCGGTCAGGGAGGCTAGTGGCGATGAAATAGACAGTGATCGCCATGGGGGGAGGAAGCAGTGTAAGCTGTGCCTCAGTGCAAGCAGCGCGGTAACTAGCGTCGAGCGAGCGGAGGTGAGCGATCAAGTCAGCAGAGCGCTCAAACGAGGCAAGATCAGGAAACAGGAACGGGAGGAAAAGACGGCCAAGAGAGACAGTAGCGGGAGTAGAGTAGCGGGCCTTAATCGCAGTGAGGTACGCAGCAGCGGTGCGAACCTGAGTAAAGTGGACCTCCTCGGACCCAGGGAGGAGGCTGCTGAGTGCGATGCAGGCCGCAGCGTCACGCGACGTCCAAGTCGTCCGGTCAGCGCGCTGACGGGCAAAGCGAGCCGTAGCAGCGTCGTCAGGAGCAGGGCCTAAAGCTGTAGGCTCGGGGGGCTCAGGGAGGTCACCAGTAGCGTGTGACCAGAGGGTCTCGCCCCCCTGGACCTGACTCTCTAACAGACGGCGAGCGCGAAGAAGCCAGACGGAAAAGTCAAGGGGTCTACCGTCAGCGTCGAAACGAAGAACTCGCGGAGTCGCCATAGTGAGGACTAAAGCGAACGAACAGGCGAGTAACAACCGGGGGGGAAGAGGACTCAGTCGCAACGGAAGAGCGGGCTAGGGCGACGGGCCAGGACGTAGGGTAGGGCAACGGGCCAGGGCCTAGGGTAGGGCGACGGGCCAGGGCTTAGGGAGGGCAACGGGCCAGAGCCTAGGGTAGGGCGACGGGCCAGGGCCTAGGGTAGGGCGACGGGCCAGGGCCTAGGGTAGGGCGACGGGCCAGGGCCTAGGGTAGGGCGACGGGCCAGGACTTAGGGAGGGCGACGGGCCAGGGCCTAGGGTAGGGCGACGGGCCAGGGCTTAGGGCAGGGCGACGGGCCAGGGCTTAGGGCAGGGCGACGGGCCAGGGCGTAGGGCCGGGCGACGCGACGGGGGAAAGGGCGGGAGCGACGCGACGGGGCAGGGCGACGCGACGGGACAGGGCGATGCAACGGGGCAGGGCGGCGCGACGGGGCAGGGCGACGGGACGGGGCAGGGCGACGCGACGGGGTAGGGCGACGCGACGGGACAGGGCGACGGGACGGGGGGGGGGAACAGGCGGGCACGACGCGACGGGGGGAACGGGCGCGACGCGACGGGGGGAAAGGGCGTGACGCGATGGGGGGAAAGGGCGCGACGCGACGGGGGGGGGGGGGGGGGGGGGGCTAGGTGACGGGGAGAAAGGGCGCTAAGCGACGGGGGAAAGGGCGCTAGGCTCGGTACTAGGCGCGGTAACAACGGAACTGGTACGAACGAGAGGTAGGATCAGGCTCGGGAGGTACGAACGGAGAACGGAGGAACGGGATCCCACAGGATCCTAACCTAGCTGATACCATGTCAGAATGAGGAATGGGTGATCCATTGATGTTGGTTGGGGTACATATGACAAACCCTAACTTCTGTACCCCCTAAGACAAACCTCACTACATTTGACACTATCTGCTTCGAGGTGTATGCCCTTCGCCATCAGTTGACTGACGCTCAGTAAGTTGTAACCGAGCCCTTCTGCTATTAAAACCTTTGACATTTGCAGTATGATGTTTGTCCCTCGTGACTGAAGTTGCACTACGCCTTGTCGTCGTGTGCGCAGGTTCTGATTGTTGGCGACGGTGATGACGACCTCGCGTTGAAGTTGGTGTTCGCGTTGAACAAAGCGTCCTGAAGAGCACATGTGCTGTCCATAGCAGCTGTCCAAGAACCACATATCTTTTTCAGACGGCTCGCTTTGAGCGATGGCTGCATACGTCGGATTTGGTTGAAATGACTCGCGGCAAGGCATGCTGTTGTCGAGTTGCTCTTCCGGTGAGTAATGCGGTGGTGACTTTGTGATGCAGGAGTCGGTCAGCCGTGCCATGCAACTGACGATGTTTCTTGTTCCTTGCGCAGGTTGTCCCGTCGATGTTGTTGAGGCTTGTACTTGAGTGGTCGGGTTCGCTTGCGTTGAGGCGACTTGACTGCTCGAAGGGAGAAGGGGCCGCTGCGTTGGCGTTAACTGCTGCCGGTTTGGGCAGTGTGTACGGGGGTGACCTGACATCTTACAAAGGTGACAAAACGGAGGTACTGGTTCCGGTTAATGCTGATTGTTGTTGTTGTTGTAGCGCCGTTGAGTGTGGAATGCGAATTCGGACACTAATGCCTTCCTCTTGTGTCGTTCTTCTTGCAGGTCCATATCTTGCTGTTTAGCGTGGATCTCGGCACAGAGTGCTGCTTCTGATATTTTTCCGTGAGCTCGGAGTATGGCGCGAGTGGAGCGCCACTGAGGAGCAAGGCCGCCGATGATGACTGTGACGAAGGCAGTCTTCTGAAATCGATCCTCCGCATAGAAGGAGTTTGTCGCGCAATTCGCGACAGCGGCTGATATACGCCATCCCCTTTTTGCCTGGTTTCATTTCGACTGTTGTCAGTTGTGCCATTAACCGACTTTGATTGACGCTGTCTGTTGCTTGATACAGGTTCTTCAGGTGGTTGTACGCGAGCTCTGTAGAGTTGCCGTATCCCTGGTAAGACTGTATATTCTGCTGCTGATTTGGAGTGATGTTTCTCAGTAGTATTGTGTACGCCATCATTGACTGATACGTGTACTGCTGCTTGTCGTACTGTGTGCCGTGTGTTGGGTATTGCAGGGACCCGTCGAAGAAGCCAAGAATCTGCGCGCCTTCCATCATTAGTTCGAATTCGAACGACCAGGTAAAGAAGTCTTTCCCGTCGAAAGGCTTTGACGTTTGCAATTTTAAGACGTGCGCGAACTGCGACTGAACTTGAAGTCCGTCCAGTGTCTTCTCTTGTCTAGGTGCAGGCTGTGGTTGTGGCATAAAGCTGACGGAGCCATGCTGGGGCTCGTACAGAGCAAAGGTAGGCTGCTGCTGTTGATTTCCGCGTGCGTAGGATGAGCGGTCGAGGCTCATGGGTGTCACGTCGTTGTTGTTGTTGTTGTTGATGTTTGACTGCGCAGGTGCCGACTGCTGGTGTTGCTCGTAGAAGGACATGAAGGAGAAGAACTTCTCCATCATGTTCTGGTCAAAGTCTGCAGGTTTATTCGCAGGAGTTTCAGTGGACTCTGCTACTGGTCTTGTCGCCGTGCCCTGCTCTGTCTGTAGGCCAGAGGCAGGAGGTGGAGTAGGGGTAGTGCTGGGAGAGCCATTAGAGGAACTCCTTTCCTTCTGAGTAGCCATGCTTTCTGATGTTGTGGGTGTCTTGATAGTGGAATTTGTCCTGACAACTCTCATACCATGTTGGGCTGAGAAAGCCCTTAGGATCTTTGCAGAACTTATCTCCTGGTAGGACTGATGTAATAGCGGAAGCGTTTAATGAAGAGTTGTGAACCACCTTGCGCTAGTATGTGAGGGCAAAGTAGATTGATTAATAATAAAGAGATACAAGCTTTTATAAAAGTACAAGGAAATATGAAGAGTTATAACTAATAACTGTTTTGCTGTTGCTGTTGCGGTTCAATACAGTGATGACTCGGGCAACTGCTCAATAGCGAGTCAGTTGTTTGTCCTTGTTGTCACGCTGTACTTGTCAGGTCAAAGGTTGCTGACCTTTGACATTCGCGTAACCTCCTGCAGTTGCTCAACCTCCGAGGGTTGACTCGCTGACGCTTCGATATGTTGTGCTTCGCTTCTGACTTGGTGTTTCGACACGACAGGGGCACTTAAATCAATTGTTTCCAACAGCTCCAACCCCCTCTATCTCAACCCTTTGTTGATGCGAAATATACCAACGTAGAAGGAAACACAAGAGATAGGCCGTACAGTACTGTTTATTCATGATAGTAATTGTACACTTGGAAATCACTATACAACAGATTGCCCTCCTCATCATAATGTAACAGGTGGTAACACTGCTCACACAGAAAGGACGGGTCAACAGCGAGCAATTTATCATGGTACACCACTCGTGTGCTTGCGTTCACATCGCACACACTGCAGCGGCGCAGGTAGCAGCGTGGCTCGTGCGAGAGAAGGGGGTATTCGGAGGCATTGAGGGCGTCCAGAGGGTGCAGCAGGCGAATGTCAGTGATGCGAAAGGCATGCTTGCATGCACCCTGGTGGGAGTAGGGGACAATGCGGGAGCAGAGCAGAGCGAATGGGAATGAATTGAAGGATAAGGGTGAGAAAGAGGAGTATGATGAAGACACCATGTGTTGGAGGTTGAAGCTGAGGGAGAAGTGGGAATGGAAGAAGGGGGGATGCAGAAAAGGGCCAGCCACCTTTTGCATGAGACACACGTGGTGAGACTGTAATATGGTAACACGCGCGGTGGATGTAACGCCCCCGGTGCATACAACACACACTTGTGCTGCGTGTTACTCACCTGATGCATTTAACAAACACATGGGCTGCATGTAACCCACTTGCTGCAGGCAATCCAACCAGTGCATGTACACGTAGAGCGCTCCTGGCCGCACACTCAGGTCTCTGAACCGTGTGACATGGTAACACAGTAACACACACCTGGTGCATGTAACACAGTACCTGTGGCATGTAACACAGTAACGAACCGCTGTTGCATATAACACAGGAACGCATACCTGTTGCATGTAACATAGTAGCAGACTAATGGTGCATGTAACGCAGTAACACCCACCTGGTGCATGTAACATGATAACATGGTAACTCACCTGGTGCATGTAACATGATAACATGGTAACTCACCTGGTGGATGTAACATGATAACATGGTAACTCACCTGGTGCATGTACACATAAAGAGCCCCTGGCCGCACAGTGAGGTCTCTGAACCGGGTCGTTTCCATTCGTGCAGACGAGTACTCCGGGGGAGGGGCGTCCCCTAGACTCAGCCGCACCCTCTGCTGCTGCTGATGGTGATGCACCTGGTGGTACTGCTGATGCTCGTGCTGCTGCTGACCGAAACGGTCCCCATCCTCTTGAAACGTGTGGCTGGTTCCCATAGATCCCATTGGTCCCATTGATCCTATGCCACCCAGTGCCATGCCGCGCACGGGCGCGGGCAGGGGCAGGCGGGCGAGGGGGGTGTGGCGGCGGCGCTCCCTCTCGTCCAGCATTGACCATGCCGCCCGCTTCTCCCTGTTCCACTTGACGATCACCGCACTGTACCGCACTGCACTGGGCTGCCGCATGTCATCATAGAAAACGTCCTGGGGAGGGGGAGGGGTGTGTGAGAGGGAAAGAGGAGCACATGAGGGGAGGAGAAGCATGAGACGAGAAGGGGAGAAGACCGACAGTTGTTCTGCTGGTTTGAGACGAGTGAGAGGCATGTGGTGATGAGGCATGTGGTGATGAGGCATGTGGTGATGAGGCATGTGGTGATGAGGCATGTGGTGATGAGGCATGTGGTGATGAGGCATGTGGTGATGAGGCATGTGGTGATGAGGCATGTGGTGATGAGGCATGTGGTGATGAGGCATGTGGTGATGAGGCATGTGGTGATGAGGCATGTGGTGATGAGGCATGTGGTGATGAGGTGTCATGGCATGTGGTGATGAGGTGTCATGGCATGTGGTGATGAGGTGTCATGGCATGTGGTGATGAGGTGTCATGGCATGTGGTGATGAGGTGTCATGGCACGGGGAATGGAGACATGCAGGGACGGTAGAAAAGCTGCAAGACTAACATGCAAACTCTAAAAAAAGGCTTTTCTGGTTTCTTGCATCGGCTGTTCCAGGTAATCTGACCTATCTGGTAATACAATTGCACGATAAATGTTTCTGTTACTTGCCCTCACCCAGGACGACAATAGATAGGCGACATGTCACTTGCCCAAGGTACAGTGATAGTATTTTTATAGGTTCTCAAAGCAGCTCCCAAGGAAGCTACAGTGCAGATTGTGAGCTGGGGTGGGGAAAAGCATTGCCTCAATCACCACCTCTTCCCTCCCCCCCACCTCACTCTCACCTCCTTCCTTCCCCCCACACCCTCACCTCCTTCCTTCCCCTTTTTCATCCTCACCTCCTTCCTTCCCCTTTTTCATCCTCACCTCCTTCCTTCCCCTTTTTCATCCTCACCTCCTTCCTTCCCCTTTTTCATCCTCACCTCCTTCCTTCCCCTTTTTCATCCTCACCTTCTTCCTTCCCCCTTTTCACCCTCACCTCCTTCCTTCCCCTTTTTCATCCTCACCTCCTTCCTTCCCCTTTTTCATCCTCACCTCCTTCCTTCCCCTTTTTCATCCTCACCTCCTTCCTTCCCCTTTTTCATCCTCACCTCCTTCCTTCCCCCTTTTCACCCTCACCTCCTTCCTTCCCCTTTTTCACCCTCACTTCAATGCAGAAGCACCCAAATGGCACCGACGTGCCGTGTTCCCTCGCGATCCTGTCCCCGCACTTCCCCCTTCACTCTCCCCCCTTTCCAAAGATCTCCTATCTCCCTCCCATCACTCTCCTCAAACAGCTCCGCCTTGCCAAACAGCACCGCCTTGCCATCCTCCATTGCAATCCCATCCCTGCACTCCCCTCACCCCCACCTCAATCGCATCTTCCAATTGCATCTTCCAATTGCATCTTCCAATCGCATCTTCCAATTGCATCTTCCAATCGCATCTTCCAATTGCATCTTCCAATCGCATCTTCCAATTGCATCTTCCAATCGCATCTTCCAATCGCATCTTCCAATCGCATCTTCCAATTGCATCTTCCAATCGCATCTTCCAATTGCATCTTCCAATCGCATCTTCCAATTGCATCTTCCAATCGCATCTTCCAATCGCATCTTCCAATTGCATCTTCCAATTGCATCTTCCGATTGCATCTTCCAATTGCATCTTCCAATTGCATCTTCCAATTGCATCTTCCAATAGCATCTTCCAATTGCATCTTCCAATCGCATCTTCCAATTGCATCTTCCAATTGCATCTTCCAATTGCATCTTCCAATTGCATCTTCCAATTGCATCTTCCAATCGCATCTTCCAATTGCATCTTCCAATCGCATCTTCCAATTGCATCTTCCAATCGCATCTTCCAATTGCATCTTCCAATCGCATCTTCCAATCGCATCTTCCAATTGCATCTTCCAATCGCATCTTCCAATTGCATCTTCCAATTGCATCTTCCAATCGCATCTTCCAATTGCATCTTCCAATTGCATCTTCCAATTGCATCTTCCAATCGCATCTTCCAATCGCATCTTCCAATTGCATCTTCCAATCGCATCTTCCAATTGCATCTTCCAATAGCATCTTCCAATTGCATCTTCCAATCGCATCTTCCAATCGCATCTTCCAATTGCATCTTCCAATCGCATCTTCCAATTGCATCTTCCAATTGCATCTTCCAATTGCATCTTCCAATTGCATCTTCCAATCGCATCTTCCAATTGCATCTTCCAATTGCATCTTCCAATCGCATCTTCCAATTGCATCTTCCAATTGCATCTTCCAATTGCATCTTCCAATCGCATCTTCCAATCGCATCTTCCAATTGCATCTTCCAATCGCATCTTCCAATTGCATCTTCCAATTGCATCTTCCAATTGCATCTTCCAATTGCATCTTCCAATTGCATCTTCCAATGACCCTCTATCCATCTCCCCCCTCATCGCCCTCGCCTCAATGCACAAGCATCCTGAGGACCTCCTATCTCCGCCCCATTCACCCTCACCTCGATACAGAAGCACCCAGACGGCACCGACTTGCCATGCTCCCTCGCGATCCTGTCCTGGAGGCAGTAGATGCGGTCCCTCAAGGCTGTGAGCGGCTGGCTGCCCAGCACTAGGAACTCTTGCCCCTGAGATGGAAAGTAAGGGAGGGGAAGGCAGAACAGGCACGGGAAGAGAACAGGAGTGTGACTACCCCCTCCCTCGCGATCCTGTCGTGCAGGCAGTATATGCGGTCCCTCAAGGCTGTGAGCGGCTGGCTGCCCAGCACTAGGAACTCTTGCCCCTGAGATGGAAAGTAAGGGAGGGGAAGGCAGAACAGGCACGGGAAGAGAACAGGAGTGTGACTACCCCCTCCCTCGCGATCCTGTCGTGCAGGCAGTACATGCAGTCCCTCAAGGCTGTGAGCGGCTGGCTGCCTAGCACTAGGAACTCCTGCCCCTGGAGTGACAGGTGATGAAGGGGAAGTGGGCAAACAAGCATGTGACTCCCTCCTCCCTCGCGCTCCTGTCCTGCAGGCAGTATATGCGATCCCTTAAAGCCGCCAGGGGCTGACTACCCAGAACCAGAAACTCCTGTCCCTGAGATGGAAGAACGGGCACGGAAAGTGAGGGGGGAAACGGGGAGTTTGACTCCCTGAGGCTTTCCATTTCCAGCACCAGAACCTCCTGTCCCTGCAACAACAGAACCTCCTGTCCCTGCAACAACAGAACCTCCTGTCCCTGCAACAACAGAACCTCCTGTCCCTGCAACAACAGAACCTCCTGTCCCTGCAACAACAGAACCTCCTGTCCCTGCAACAACAGAACCTCCTGTCCCCGCAACAACAGGGGCGGGAGGGCAAGGGGGTGAATCCGTGAATCTGTCACTTTGACTCCCTCCTCCCTTGCGAATCTGTGAGCCCCTCGCGTGATTCAGGGCAGAGTAGATGCTATCCCTTGGAGCCGCAAGTGAGTGAGGGACTGACTCCCCAGTGCCGGGAACTACTGTTGACCGTCAAGTAAAAGGGCGGGATGGAATGGGGGAACGGGGTGCTTGGCTCCCTCGCCCTCGTAGTGCTGCCCTGCCTTGCAGGCAGTATATGCGCCCCCTGCAGGCAGTATATGCGCCCCCTGCAGGCAGTACATGCGCCCCCTGCAGGCAGTACATGCGCCCCCTGCAGGCAGTACATGCGCCCCCTGCAGGCAGTACATGCGCCCCCTGCAGGCAGTACATGCGCCCCCTGAGTCCTGTGAGTTGTGCGTGTTGCCTTGCACTCGCTCTTATCAAGTCACTCAAGCCTTCCCTCTCATCTTCACCTGCGTCCCACCTGCTCGACACCTTCACCTGCGTCCCACCTGCTCGACACATTCACCTGCCTTGCTTGAACTCACTATAAGCCGCCTTCGCTACAGGGCACATGTCACAAGCTAAGATCATTACGAGATGTGATGAACTTGACACTCACCTTAAGCTACTATCCTCATTACAAGCCACCTCGGTAATCATTCCGAGCTGTCACTCCACCTGCTGAATCACTGCACTGCCAACTCACTTTCAGCTGCCACTTCTCCTGCTGCAACACTTCCACCCGCATCACCACCTCATGCTGTGCCTGCTGGGTGATTTTGAGAATTCTCAAAAAAACCCCGCATCACCACCTCCTGCTGTGCCTGCTACCGTTGCAATGCCATTTCATGACTCACTCAACAGGAATCTTTCCCCTCTACAAGCCGTTTCAATACTCACTTTAAGCTGCCGCTTCTCCTGTTGTAAAACTTCCACCCGCAGCACCACCTCTTGCTGTGGCTGCAGCACTCTGGAAAGCCCTGGGGTGAATGCAAAGGCGCCCTGAAGGGGAAAGCCAAAAAGGGTGGGAGGGGGAGTAGAGGTGGGGGCAAAGGGGGAGAGGGGGCATCAGGGCAGGCAACCCGAACCTTGTGACACGGGAAGTAGAGGGGGAAAGTGGGCATAAGCGCAGGTAAGGCAACCCGTCCCATGTAGCACCTCCACTCCACTCCCAGCACCACCTCCTGCTGTGCCTGCAGCGCTCTGAAGGGCCCTGGGGTGAAGGCAAAGGCGCCCTGAAGGAAATAGATTGTATGTGGAGGGGGTGGTGAGTGGAAGGGAGCAGGGGGTGTGCGAGGGCTTTAAGGAAGGCAACCCCTTGAAGCACCTCCACTCGCATCGCAGCACCACTCCTGCTGTGCCTGCAGCGCTCTGAAGGGGCTTGGGGTGAAGATAAGGGCGCCCTGGGAGGGATCAGGCGCGGGAGAAAGGGGTATGGTATGGTGTGTAGAGGTTGAGAGGAAAACAGAGCAGGCAATCCGTTCCTTGTGGCACCTCCACCCGCAGCGCCACCTCCTGTGGTGGCTGCAGCGCTCGGAAGGGCCTTGGGGTAAAGGCAAAGGCGCCCTGGAAGGGAGTAGAGGGGGATTGGTGAGAGAGTAGAGAGGGTAAGAGTACAGAAGAGAGGGCAGAGATGAGGGGCAGAGATGAGAGGGGGGAATGGGAGGAAGGAGGAAAGGCTTGGGGTGTAAAGCAAAGGCGCTGTTGGGAGAGATTGCAGCAACAGGGGCTGAAACTGGGGGGAGGCGCGGGAAGAGGTGGACTTGAAGGCCCTGGGGAACGGTGGTTGGGATGTTGTGGAGGGGGAGGGGGGCAACGGCACAGAGGCACAAGGAGAAGCAACAAGGAGAAGCAACAAGGAGAAGCAACGAGGAGAAGCAACGAGGAGAAGCAACGAGGAGAAGCAACGAGGAGAAGCAACGAGAAGAAGCAACGAGAAGAAGCAACGAGAAGAAGCAACGAGGTGGAGTGGACAGAGGAGAGACACAAGGAAAGGGGTAAGGAGGTATGCAAAGGCACATCGCAGGCGCACAGAAGGCGCACAGAAGGCGCACGCACAGGTATCTTGGCAAAGATGAGATTGGGAAGGTTGGCGCGGGCAAGAGCCTCTAACGGCCTCTTCACCCCTCCCCTCCCTCCACCTCGCCCTCTCCCCCTGCTGCTCCCCCCTCTTCCTCGCATCGCCCTGTTTCCCCCTCTCCCTCCTCTGCTTCCTCTTCCTCCTCTCCCTTCCACTCCCCTACCACTGCCTCTCCCCCCTCTCCTCTGTCCTCCATCCCTTCGCTCTTGAATATCCTCCCAATCGTCCTCGTCGTCCTCCTCGTCCTCCTGAGTCTCCCACCTGCCGCCAGTCCCTGGATCGCTGCTGCCCCTTTCCTCCTCCTCCTCCCCCACACCCTCCTGCAGGTCCCTGCACACACCCTCCTGCAGGTCCCTGCACACACCACAAGGGAAAGGCAGCTCGGATTTCCAGAGTGCCAACAGGTAAAAACGTCACCAGCAAAAGAACAAAAATATATGTATATATATGTACATACATATAAACATGTATACATATAGTAACAGGCTTCTAGAGGGAGGGTTAACCCTACCGCAGGGAGTGCAGCGGGGCGGAGGCCATGCACTGCCTGCGAGTCTCGGCAACGAGCACAAGCCAGTCCACTGTGAGGCGAGAGCGCAGGAGGCGAGGGTCCTGCATGGGAGTGCAGAGAGGAGAGAAGGAGGAAAGTGGGAAAGAGAGAGTTGCGACAGGCGGATCAATCGTGTAGGAAGGAGCACAGGAGAGGGGCAGACGAGGAGAGGAGAGAGGGCAAGTAGCGGGGGGAAGGGAGGCAGCGAAAAGGAAGAGAAGTCAGGCGTCCGCGCCTGCAGGCATGAGCGATGCGTCCGTGCCTGCAGGCATGAGCGATGCGTACGCGCCTGCAGGCATGAGCGATGCGTACGCGCCTGCAGGCATGAGCGATGCGTACGCGCCTGCAGGCATGAGCGATGCGTCCGCGCCTGCAGGCATGAGCGATGCGTACGCGCCTGCAGGCATGAGCGATGCGTACGCGCCTGCAGGCATGAGCGATGTGTACGCGCCTGCAGGCATGAGCGATGCGTACGCGCCTGCAGGCATGAGCGATGCGTCTGCGCCTGCAGGCATGAGCGATGCGTACGCGCCTGCAGGCATGAGCGATGCGTACGCGCCTGCAGGCATGAGCGATGTGTACGCGCCTGCAGGCATGAGCGATGCGTACGCGCCTGCAGGCATGAGCGATGCGTACGCGCCTGCAGGCATGAGCGATGTGTACGCGCCTGCAGGCATGAGCGATGCGTACGCGCCTGCAGGCATGAGCGATGCGTACGCGCCTGCAGGCATGAGCGATGCGTACGCGCCTGCAGGCATGAGCGATGCGTCCGCGCCTGCAGGCATGAGCGATGTGTACGCGCCTGCAGGCATGAGCGATGCGTACGCGCCTGCAGGCATGAGCGATGCATCTGCGCCTGCAGGCATGAGCGATGCGTACGCGCCTGCAGGCATGAGCGATGCGTACGCGCCTGCAGGCATGAGCGATGTGTACGCCCCTGCAGGCATGAGCGATGCGTACGCGCCTGCAGGCATGAGCGATGCGTACGCGCCTGCAGGCATGAGCGATGCGTACGCGCCTGCAGGCATGAGCGATGCGTCCGCGCCTGCAGGCATGAGCGATGCGTACGCGCCTGCAGGCATGAGCGATGTGTACGCGCCTGCAGGCATGAGCGATGCGTACGCGCCTGCAGGCATGAGCGATGCGTCTGCGCCTGCAGGCATGAGCGATGCGTACGCGCGTGCAGGCATGAGCGATGCGTCCGCACGTGCAGGCATGAGCGATGCGTCCGCGCCTGCAGGCATGAGCGATGCGTCCGCGCCTGCAGGCATGAGCGATGCGTTCGCGCCTGCAGGCATGAGCCATGCGTCCGCGCCTGCAGGCATGAGCGATGCGTCCGCGCCTGCAGGCATGAGCGATGCGTCCGCGCCTGCAGGCATGAGCGATGCGTCCGCGCCTGCAGGCATGAGCGATGCGTACGCGCCTGCAGGCATGAGCGATGCGTCTGCGCCTGCAGGCATGAGCGATGCGTACGCGCCTGCAGGCATGAGCGATGCGTCCACGCCTGCAGGCATGAGCGATGCGTACGCGCCTGCAGGCATGAGCGATGTGTACACGCCTGCAGGCATGAGCGATGCGTACGTGCCTGCAGGCATGAGCGATCCGTCTGCGCCTGCAGGCATGAGCGATGCGTACGCGCCTGCAGGCATGAGCGATGCGTCCGCGCCTGCAGGCATGAGCGATGCGTCCGCGCCTGCAGGCATGAGCGATGCGTACGCGCCTGCAGGCATGAGCGATGCGTCCGCGCCTGCAGGCATGAGCGATGCGTCCACGCCTGCAGGCATGAGCGATGCGTACGCGCCTGCAGGCATGAGCGATGTGTACACGCCTGCAGGCATGAGCGATGCGTACGTGCCTGCAGGCATGAGCGATCCGTCTGCGCCTGCAGGCATGAGCGATGCGTACGCGCCTGCAGGCATGAGCGATGCGTCCGCGCCTGCAGGCATGAGCGATGCGTCCGCGGCAGTCCAGTGTGAGGCGAGGCGAGGCGAGGCGAAAGCGCAGCCGACGCGGGTCCTGCAGGTAGAGTAGACGGATCCACCCACCCACACGCACATCCGTCTTGTCCCTCACAAGTTCTGGCAGTTCTCTTTACCAACTGTAACTCTCCCCCGCTCCACTGCTCCCCTACCCAACTCTCGAACAGTAACTCACCTTTTCCACTTCTTCCTCCCCCTTCAGCACCCGTCCACCCATCCGCCCGTCCATCCTCCTCCCGCCGTTCCCCATCCCCCCATCCACTGCAACCCCTCCTCCCTCCCCCCACATCCCCCCACCTCCCCTCGCAACGCCCCCATCCCAGAAGCTGACTCTCCTTTGTCTCTTCCTCTCCCCCCTCACTCCCTCTCGGCCGTCCTCTTCCTCCTCCCCGCCCCTGCCCCTGCCTGCACCTCCCCACCATCCCCAACCCTGTCCCCAGCCAGGGGGAGGTGGTATCTGACCCGATCCCAGAGCAGGTGGTATCTGTCCCCAGCCAAGGGGAGGCATTATCTGGCGCTGCATCAACTTGTGGAAGTCAGCAGGTGTCATGTTGGGAGGAGGGAGGAACGTGGGGCTGTATGGGGGTTGACCGGATGGGAAGAGTGGATGGTGCCAGGGAGGCATAGCAGGGTGCCAGGGGAATGGTTGGGGCGGGAGAGAGGGGCACCCTGGCACCCTGCTAGAGGGAGGCGGGAGAGATTGGCGCGGAGGGAGAGAGGGAGGGTGGGGCCGGGGAGGGGAGGGAGAGAGAGAAAGGTGGGGAAGTAGAGAGGGAGGGTGGGGGTACGGAGGGGAGGGAGGTTGTATGGGGAGGGAGGGTGGAGTAGGCGCGGGGATGAGAGAGAGTGAGGGAGGAGGTGAGTAATTATCCGCTGCTTCTGCTGCTGCATCTTCCTGATTCCACTCAATCAACCGTGTCTCACCCATCCCAACCCCCTCACAGCACTCTCCTCCCCCCTCAACCATCCCTTGATCACCCCCCCCTCCTCCCCCCTCCCATCTATCCTCCTCTTCCCATCCCAGCATCCCTCCTCCCCCCCCTCCTCCTTCCTCTCCCTCACACGTCCCCTCCGAGAGGCGAGTGTCAAGAGAGAGACAAGGCAGGGAGAGCGGCGAGGAGGGGAAGGGAGGCGGGGAAGGAAGAGGTGACATGAACGGGGAGGCATGGGTGTGTGCGTCTGCTGTGGCTGACACCGGAACATCAACCACACCATCTGCTCTCTCCGACCCAGGAGCATCCACCCCGCCTTGTGTGACCATGTGCACGTGGTCATGTGCGTCAGAAGCAGCGCCATCATGGGAAGCAGCGCCATCATGGGAAGCAGCGCCATCATGGGAAGCAGCGCCATCATGGGAAGCAGCGCCATCATGGGAAGCAGCGCTATCATGGGATGCAGCGCCATCATGGGAAGCAGCGCCATCATGGGATGCAGCGCCATCATGGGAAGCAGCGCCATCATGGGATGCAGCGCCATCATGGGATGCAGCGCCATCATGGGATGCAGCGCCATCATGGGATGCAGCGCCATCATGGGATGCAGCGCCATCATGGGATGCAGCGCCATCATGGGATGCAGCGCCATCATGGGATGCAGCGCCATCATGGGATGCAGCTGTGAGACCCACACTCTCTGCATCCCCAGCTTCAGCGGCCCTCACACATTCGCCAACTTCAGCTCTCTCTGCTTCCACACGCCGCACAGTATGCATGGGCTTCGCATGTCTAGAGCCAGTGTCTGTATGAGCGAGAGCAGCGGCATCACCAGCTGTAGCTTCAGTGTCCACGGTTCGAAGAACAAGGGCTTGATTGTCAGCATCCACGTCAGCTGTAGCATCCACGTCAGCTGTAGCATTACCCATAGCATCAGCAGCACCAGCTGTAGCACCAGCAGCATCAGCTGTAGTGGCAGATTTATCTGTAGATTCAGCTGTGGCAGCTGTGGCAGCTGTGGCAGCACATTCAGACATTGCAGCAGCATCAGGTGAAGCAGCAACAACCACCGCATCAGGTTTGGCTGTAGCAGCAGTAGCATCACCAGAAGCAGCAGCTGTGGCGGAAGCAGTGGCAGCAACGTTACTACCAGCGTCAGCTGCAGCAACATCAGCAGCAGCTGTAGCGGCAGCAGCAGATTTAGTGGCATCAGCTGCAGCAGCAGCACCAGTGGTGGTGGTGGCAGCAGTGGCAGCAGCAAGGGGGGGACGAGACAAGGGTGGTGGAGGAAAGGGAAGGGAGGCAGTAAAGGGCGCAAAGGGAGGAAAGGGCATGGGGAAGAGGTATGGGGGAAAGGGATGGGCGGAGGATGAAGGTGGTGCAGGAGGGGGGTGAGATGGGGATTGAGGAGGGTGAGATGGGGATTGAGGAGGAGGAGGGTGAGGGGGGCGAGAAGGCGGGTTAGAGGCGGCATGAGAGGGAGGAGGAAGAGGGGGCGGCCACAGGTGGGGATACAGCACCCACGGAGGGGGGGGGTGTGGGCCAGCATTGAAGGGCATAGGTGGGACGTTGGGTGGAGCATGGGAGGGGACACGGGGTGGCGCCAGGGAGTAAGCACGGGGCCTTTGCATTCGGTTTGCCATGGGGTGGTGGTGTTGGAGGGAGTGGGTGGAGGCGGTGTGGGAGAGCGACGGGAAGGGAATGCCAAACGCCCTCGCTGCCATTCCGTACACCTCCACCGCCCTCCTCTCATTCTCCCTCTCCCTCTCCTTCTCTTTCTCATCCTCCTTCTCACTCTCCCCATTCTCTTTCTCACCCTCCTTCTCGCCCTCCTTCTCACCCTCCTTCTCATTCTCCTTCTCGCTCTCCCCATTCTGCTTTTCTCTCTCTTTCTCAATCTCTTCCCCTTTCTCAATCTCTTCCCCTTTTTCAATCCCCACGTACCCTTCCTTTCCTCTCTCTTGCTGCTCCCTGCCTGCTTCCCTCACTGCCTCACCCCCCTCCTCCCTCTCCCTCCCTCCATCTCCCCTCCCCCTTTCCACATCCCTCCCACCATCCTGCTCCACTTCTCTTACCATCCTTCCCTCGCCTCCCACACCCCTCATATCCTCTCTTTCTCCCCCTTCCACCGCCCCTTCATCCCTTTCCTCCTCTGCTCCAGTAACACCCTCTCGCTGACACACTCCCTCCTCCCTCCCTTCTTCCCTCCCCTCCTCCTCTACCTCCATCCCCTCTTCCTCTATCCCCTTCTCCATCCCCCCCTCCATCCCCCCCTCTATCCCCCCCTCCATCCCCTCTATCCCCCCCTCCATCCCCTCCTCGCCCACGTGCGCTACCTCAGCTCTCTGCATGCGTGCCCTGCCACCTCCACTCTCCTTGCCCTTGTTGTGCGCCGGTGGCTCTGCAGCCTTCCCACTTGACTGTTTGGACTGTCTTGACCTTCCCGGCTGCGTTGACCTTCCCGGCTGCGTTGACCTTCCCGGCTGCGTTGACCTTCCCGGCTGCGTTGACCTTCCCGGCTGCGTTGACCTTCCCGGCTGCGTTGACCTTCCCGGCTGCGTTGACCTTCCCGGCTGCGTTGACCTTCCCGGCTGCGTTGACCTTCCCGGCTGCGTTGACCTTCCCGGCTGCGTTGACCTTCCCGGCTGCGTTGACCTTCCCGGCTGCGTTGACCTTGCTCCTGATTTAGCTGACTGCGTTGACTGCTTGGGCGACCAGAGGTAAGGCACAGTGGCGGCCACGAGCTCTTCCATAGAAGGGATGATGAGATCATGCACGCTGCGAGGGGGAGAGGGATAGGGATAGAGAGGGAGGAGAGAGGGGAGGAGAGTGGTTGGAATTGATGATGCGCAGCAGATCGCACCCACGAGCTCTTCCATGGAGGGGATGATGAGATCATGCACACTGCGAGGAGAGGGAGAGGGAGGGAGGGTGGGGATAGGCGGACGGAAAGAGTGAAGGGGAAGGGGGGGAGGAGAGAGGGAAGGCACGGTGGCAGCCACAAGCTCTTCCATAGAGGGGATGATGAGATCATGCACACTGCGAGGGAGAGAGAGAGAAGGGCGGAAGTGGGGGAACGCACTTTAGCAGCGCAGGACAATGGAGAGGGAGGGGGGAAAGGTGAAATGAGGGAGGGGGGAAAGGTGAAATGAGGGAGGGGGGAAAGGTGAAATGAGGGAGGGGGGAAAGGTGAAATGAGGGAGGGGGGAAAGGTGAAATGAGGGAGGGGGGAAAGGTGAAATGAGGGAGGGGGGAAAGGTGAAATGAGGGAGGGGGGAAAGGTGAAATGAGGGAGGGGGGAAAGGTGAAATGAGGGAGGGGGGAAAGGTGAAATGAGGGAGGGGGGAAAGGTGAAATGAGGGAGGGGGGAAAGGTGAAATGAGGGAGGGGGGAAAGGTGAAATGAGGGAGGGGGGAAAGGTGAAATGAGGGAGGGGGGAAAGGTGAAATGAGGGAGGGGGGAAAGGTGAAATGAGGGAGGGGGGAAAGGTGAAATGAGGGAGGGGGGAAAGGTGAAATGAGGGAGGGGGGAAAGGTGAAATGAGGGAGGGGGGAAAGGTGAAATGAGGGAGGGGGGAAAGGTGAAATGAGGGAGGGGGGAAAGGTGAAATGAGGGAGGGGGGAAAGGTGAAATGAGGGAGGGGGGAAAGGTGAAATGAGGGAGGGGGGAAAGGTGAAATGAGGGAGGGGGGAAAGGTGAAATGAGGGAGGGGGGAAAGGTGAAATGAGGGAGGGGGGAAAGGTGAAATGAGGGAGGGGGGAAAGGTGAAATGAGGGAGGGGGGAAAGGTGAAATGAGGGAGGGGGGAAAGGTGAAATGAGGGAGGGGGGAAAGGTGAAATGAGGGAGGGGGGAAAGGTGAAATGAGGGAGGGGGGAAAGGTGAAATGAGGGAGGGGGGAAAGGTGAAATGAGGGAGGGGGGAAAGGTGAAATGAGGGAGGGGGGAAAGGTGAAATGAGGGAGGGGGGAAAGGTGAAATGAGGGAGGGGGGAAAGGTGAAATGAGGGAGGGGGGAAAGGTGAAATGAGGGAGGGGGGAAAGGTGAAATGAGGGAGGGGGGAAAGGTGAAATGAGGGAGGGGGGAAAGGTGAAATGAGCTTGTTCTAAATGACTGAAGCAACTTACCCCCGGAACGGAAAGCACGAAACGACCACCCACCTGCAGAATCACTTGAGGCGCCACCTGAAAAATCATCTGAGAATTCACCTAAAAAATCACCTGAGAAATCAGTTGAGATTCACCTGAATGTTCACCTGATGTCTCTTTCTGCTAGCTGTGCTCCTTCCACCGCCTCACATGCGTCCAACGCACTGCGGAGGTCCTGAAATGATAGACGAGTGGAGGAAGAGGGGGAGGGGAGGAGGGAAAAGGGACGGAGGGGGGCCGATATAGGATTCACGCGTGATTGACGCGGAATTCGCACGTCAGATTTGCTCGCCCTCATCTCCGCCAAGCCGTACGCGTTAGGAGAGTGCTCTTTATCGAACTATCTCTCGAACTAAATCCGTCTGATGTTCCGGGTACACTGAATTAACCTCGAACACTTATCTACAAGAAAGCGTCTACTGTTTCTTGCTCGGATCAACCTCTAACTAGATCATCCGTCTTCCCACCTGCACTAGCGCCTGGCACTGCTTCTCGAACTCTGCCACGTGGACCGCCTTATAAGCGACACGTGGCAGCATGATCGCGGCAGCCGGCGCGCCGACCACCGCCATATCGGCGCGCTGCAGCTGCTCCGCGCGCAAGCCGCCTCCTTCACCTCCGCCGCCGCCGCCGCCGCCGCCGCAAACGCCGCGCGCCTCTCCTCCGCCAAGCCCGTCGGCGGAAGCCGCGCCGGCGGAGGCTGCGCCGCCATCCCTTCCGCCATGATTAGTAGCATTGGCGCTCCGTCGGGACATCCGCTGCTGGCAACGAAACAGCGAAAAGGGCTCGCAATTACGTCCCGGGCAAAACGGACCGACGACGAGACGATGCGCTGAGACAACACAGCAAATAGGGCTCGCAGTACGTCTTCCGTCTTGCGTATTCGGTCATTCAAGCCACGCTTGTGTGCAGTGTGCACTGTACTCGGATACGCTAACTTCCCCAACGGTCATTTAGAGAGCAGGTCACGCGTGTGTGTTTTACAGGTCTTCAAAGGCGGTTGAGTACGATATAGTGCACTCTACAGCGGTCTGTTCACTTCCCCACTTCGAACCGCTCCTCAACTGCCTGGGTTATGCATGAACAATAAACGGCACGCTTCGTTTGAGGAAGCTCATTCTGCTGAACGAACTAGAATTGCACTATCGAAGCAAGAGTACAATGAGCGAAGGCATGAGCGAAGAATATATAGCGAAACTACAGTGGTAACGGTAATGGTCGCGCGACGATCCTGGGACTGAGGTTGGGAAAGTGTCGAAGCGTAGGCCCGGAGCGCAGGTTACCAGCCGAGCCGTGAGGTCGGGATGCGATGTGCGAAAATGGCGGGATGATGAATGATGCGATGATCGCGAGTGGTAACGGTGCTGACTGAGGTGCTACAGTGATGTACGCGTTGAGCAGGGATGTGAAGTAAGGAAAAGTGATTTTCCTTACATGAGCAAAGCCGTGACTGGAACACTCTGCTAGATAGGCATGATGCCGGCGTTGCGGAAGCTAGTTTGTAGAAAGAGCAAGGCTGGAAGACCTTGAATGGTTGAAACCAAAAGGAGAATAACGGAGTTGACTAATGCACTGGAATGACAGGGCAGGGTATTTATCAGCAGCTAACCCCCTCAGGATGGCCCTATCCATACCAATAATTATACCCGCCAATAATTCTTACCCTCCAATAATTGTAGACTCCAATAATTCTGGCCCTCCAATAATTCTACAATTATTGGAGGGCTGGGAGTCTTACAAAGGAACACTACAGTAAAATCTAACAGCATTTGTATTATCTTATGTTTGTATATTCAACACTCCCCCTTGCTGTAGGTTTTACTGAGTTTTGTCTTGGAGGACACCTGTAAACGGCGTTGATTGCGGTAGTAATTTTGGTTACGGCGTTGATTGCAGAGAGGATTGGGGTGACTATTGTGTTAGAGGATCACGTCAGCGATGATCGCGGCGACCTGATTTTGGTGTAGGGTTTCCGTTGAAACAGCATCAGGTGGGTAGGTCAAGATGTCGTGTAGCGAAATTCCGCACGATCCTCGTCAGGTGTGCACCGTCCACCCTGTCACGCCTTTGTTTCAATTTGTCGCCTATCACGGCTGCTGTTTCTCCCACACCCCTCAATCCGCAGGGGTTCTCTCGAAGCTGGTCATTCTGCCTCAATTTCTCGCTCCTTGTTACTCCAAGCTCCTTCCAACTCCAGATCTGCTAGTGACGTTTTCTCAAGCCATGGCTGCTGCTAGCGCGGTGAATTGACAGTTTAGGTCAGCCCGATTCCCAGCAGCAGGGCGGATTGCCTCCCTTGGTCTTAGGATAGCTGCTGCTGGCGAATATCTTCATGGCGCACGGCTTCTTCCTATGACGCGCTGTTTTTTTTTTTTTTTTTTTTTTCTTCGCCTTCTAGTGTTGACCCGATTTCCTTTGCTGCCGCGCGACTGCTGCTTTAGTCGCGACGATTTTCTGGTGTCCGTTGTGCTGCGCCATGGCGTGATGTCCTTCAGCTGCAGCTAGCGCGCATCACCAGCGCTCGCCATGTCATGGCTGGCGCTCGGTGATAGTGACGACCTGCAGTGCCGGATGCGCGTTTCCTGCAGCTTCGGCCAGATCCGCGACTGCTGCTCCTGTCGCGCGGCTGCCGTGACCTCCTCGCTTGACAACCTGCACGCTGCAGCTCTTTGCGCGCGACTGCTGTTCATGGCGCCCGTGGCGATCGGCAGCAGCGGCTGGCGCACGACTGCAGCAGCATGCGCGCCGCTGCATTACATCGCACGTGGCGGCTTCTGCTGGTGGCGCACGGCTGCTGCTCCTGGCGGCCCACTGCTGCTACTCCTGGCGGCCCACTGCTGCTACTCTTGGCAGCGCACGGCTTTCTCCTTCCTGCCGAGGTGAGAATGCTTTGTCGAATCTGTCTGTGAAACCCATCTTACCCTTTTTGTTCTGTGCTACACCCCATGACCCTGTGCTGCTCCTCGTGACTCTGTGCTGCACCCCATGACCCTGTGCTGCTCCCCCTATACCAGGTGACGCCCGGAGGCAGCTGCATCTGGTACGCAAGCACCTGGCGGCTGCTTCTGTTCCTGGCGGCTGCTTCTGTAGACGTCTGCCAGCAGCACCACATGACTGGTGGCAGCAGCATCACCGTGCCAGCACCACCACCTGACTGGTCCCAGCAGCATCACCGGGTTGCTTGCAGCAGCTCCCCCTGACGCCCTGCAGCACCTGTGTCATCTTGGTGAGCAGTCCCAGCAGTGCTTGACTCCAGCTGACTTCCCTTGTATTTAGTAGGACTTTGTCAACTTCCTCTTGTGATTCCTTCTGTCTTCTTGCCTCATGCTGACTCATGCTGACATGTTTCTTCTCCCCCTGAAACCAGCAGGCATATGAAGTCTTCAGGAACGGCTGTTGCAGTTGGCGAGTGGTTGTGACCGACAAGCATCGACTGTCCAGCAGAATTGGATGGCTGATTTTGTCATGGATTGTAGTAGGTCTTCGCTTGATGCATATGTGCTGACTTGTGTGATGGCAAAAAAGATGGTTGTAAGATCAAATCCTGAGTGGTTGCACCCCAAGATACTCCATACCCCACTCCCCCTCGCACTCGTGTGTTTGTATTTCTGCACATGCCGGAGCACGCACATAGCACCAAACACAAGAGTGAGATGCGTGGAGTTACGTGATGCTTTGTTGTTCAGCAACCATTGAAGAGCTTTGACGGGAGATCGCAGCGTCAACACCGTCAATCTGCTGATTGGTGGCAGACAATTCTCCAGGTGGAATCGGTTGGAGGCCGCACAAGCGGCTGCAGGTGAGATGTTGTGTTGCTGTGAGAGGCTTGGTGAGATAGTCCGCAGCTTGTTGAGCTGTTGGGCAGTACTCCAGTCGCACAACGCCATCACGAACGGCCTTCCTCGTCCAATGGTAACGTATGTCCATTTGCTTGGTGCGTTGACTCATCTGCTCCCCGGTTGCAAGGGCAATGGCGCTTTGGTTATCCACAAAGAGGACGGTAGGTTCTTGCTGTCGAAAACCGAGGTCGTCACACAAGCGGCGAAGGTATGTAGCTTCCCTTGCCCCTTCAAACAGTGCAATGTATTCTGTTTCAGCTGTTGATGTTGCAATGACCGTTTGACGTTTAGTCCTCCAACTGACAGCAGCTCCTCCCAAGGTAAACACGTAGCCTCCAACGGAGTGACGCCCTGCTTCGTTCGCATAATCCGAATCGGTGTATCCGCGGAGTACCAAGTCCCCGCCGCCATAGACGAGCCCCATGTCTGCAGTGTTCTGTAAGTAGTTGAACACCCTGTGGATTCCAAGTACTGTTGTCGCTGTTGGTTTGCTTGCTTGGCTGGCCAGCACATGTGTTGCATAGGTGATGTCCGGTCTCCCCGCCGTTGAGATGTACAGCAATGTCCCAACTTGCCTCAGCACCAGCTGACCATCAATATCGTCCGGTGGTTCTCCTTGTGGTCCAGGTTCTTTGGTGATCGGTGTTCGAACTCTGGAACGGCTGCCCTCCATCCCGAAGGTCGCCAAAGCCTGTGAGATGTATTTTGTGAGTCCGAGCGAGACCGAGTCCTTGTCAGCAGCCACGTTGAGCCCCAAAAACTGCGTCATGGTCTCGCTGATGGTCAAGGTAAAGTTCCGCTTCAGATGATGAATCACAGCTTCAATGCCTTCGTCGTCGTGAGACTGGATGAGGATGTCGTCAACGTAGGTGAGTAGCCACACCGTGTCCTTCCCTTCTCGTTCCCAGATAAATAAGGCTGGGTCAGATTCAGATTGCACCATATTCAGCTCCAACAAGACTCCTCGTAAGTGCTGATGCCACAAACGTGGGGCTTGTTTCAACCCATATACACTTCTCTTGAGTTTCCAGAATTTGTCTCCGTCCCGCCTTGGTTCTGGTGGCCTCACGTATATGACCCGGTCGATTGGAGCGTACAGGAAAGCATTAGAAATGTCCAGTTGCACCACCTTGCGCTTCATAGCTGACGCCCCAGCAACGAATAAGCGAGAGGTAGGTCCTTGGCTGACCGGTGCATACGTCCCATCGTATGTTCCCCATGTCTGTCCGCATCCCTTGACCACCCAGCGTGCTTTAAACCGGTTAGGTTGTCCATGCTCATCACGTTTCACCCTCAAGACGACTCCTTCCGTCAACACTGGTGTTCCCTTGGGTACGTCCGATCTGTCCACTACTTCGTATGCGTCCAGCTCGTCGAACTTGGCCAATTCTGGATCTACTGCGGCCTGCCAAAGAGGTGCGTACAGGTCGTTGGTCATGTCTTGAAGTGTTTTTGGCTCTTTGTATGTCAGCTCCACCATGGGGACGCCGGTTGCTGCACATCCCAGTACTTTCTGCTGCTGCAAGTTAGGAAGCCGTGTGACTGTGAGTCCTGCCTGTCGCTTCCCAAACAGTACGTCCAGGCCTGTCATGTTGTCCGTCCCTTGTCCTTCTCCAAGCACTGTGACCGTTGGGTTGAAGTGAACCCGCCGTGGTGGCACGTCAGGAGCCGCCAGCGGGATCCCATTGGGTGGGTAGGCAAAGTCATAGAGATGACTTGCGTCATTGTCTGGTTCATTGTTGTCTGCACCTTCCCAAACAGAGATGCCTGCTGTCGGTAAGTCATTTGTCGTTGTCTCTTCTCCTGTATCAGCTTCACTAGCTGCTGGTGAGCCTTCTGGAGTGGTGTCATTTGCCTTAGTTCCATGTTGTTCTGCTGTAGCGGCGTCAGAGGATGATGGGGAGGAAGTGTGGGCTGCGGGAATGGAGTCAAATGCTGACCCAACGCCGTCTCCCCCTGACGTCCACTCCGAGATATGAGGTGAGACTTCATCCATGTATTGTTGGCGTTCGAGCAGGGATTCGGCGTCTGGGAGCATGAGGTCGTCAAAGAAACGAGCTGAGCGTGTGTCCGTGTCGACGTCGCTTGCCAAGTCCCGGACGATCCATGCCTTGCGTGAGTTAGAGAGGCCGAGAAACATGCCTGCCCGTCCTCGTTGCTCAAACTTCCCGAAGCTACCTTGGGGAGGGAGATAGTAGCAGAGGCATCCAAAGGTCCTTGCCATGGAGACATATGCAGCCTTCCCCGTCATCATGAAGTACGGTGAGTGTGCGGAGGGGTTGCTGCTGCAGCTGATGCGGTTGTGTAACCATGCGGCATACTCCAGCGCATAAGGCCAAAACTTGGATGAAAGGCTGGCTCCGGTAGTCATTGCACGCACACGGTCCATGAGCGTGCGGTTAACCTGCTCGGCGACTCCATTTTGCTGCGGCGTGTATGGTAAAGACGTTTGGTGATTGATGCCTTGAGAACTCAGGTAATCCGTGAACGCATTGGCTGTGTACTCCCCTCCGTTGTCCGTGCACAAGGCAGCCAGAGGCTTCGTTGGCAGCTTGGTCTTCATCTCGCGGTGCCAGGTCGAAAAGACAGCTGCCATGTCGGAACGACGAGCCAACGGCGCCACCCACAGGTAGTTGGTGTAGTCGTCTTTGAGCGTCAGCACATAGCGAAGGGAGGGGTGAGCGTCACCCAAGTCCATGATATCACTATGCACGAGTTCCAAAGGTCGAGTAGTCCGCTTGTCTTCACTTGTGGGAAATGGGGCCCTGCTCATTTTCCCTCGAAGGCATGAGTCACACGGGGGTTTGAGGGGGTTGACCTTGTCTGATATGGTGAGTCCTTCGACATCCCCATTCCGAAATGTGGCATCCATGGATGCGTATGATGGGTGACCCAAACGCTTGTGGGCCATGCGATAAGTGATGGAAGCATGAGCAGAAAGTGTATGCACCCCATTATGATCAAGTGGAAGCGTGGCCTTGTGGGCCATGCGATGCACCATTCTCATGGTCATGATCAAATTCATGGGCAGGTGCAAGCGCAGGCTCATATTGCACCATGAGCACACCATGCATGATCATCCCAATCCCAATGACCACATGCTCATCTTCAACAGCCATAGTAATCACGATGTGTCCGTCGTCTCGAGTGCGAATCCGTGCTCCCTTTTTGTGCAGTTGGCAATAGGAGAGGAGGTTGGACTTCAAGCCGGGGACATTGAGCACGTCGGTGAAACGTACTGTTGTTCCATCAGGTCCCGTCGCTCGAATTGTTCCTGCCATCGAGCTCAAGAGATGACTCCCATCAGCAAGCTCCACATAAACAGGTTTGGTCAACTACTCTAATCCCTCAAACCACTCCCTCTCTGCAGTCATGTGTTGGCTGCATCCGCTGTCCAGCAACCACATCGACCCTCCGGCGGCTGGTAATGTTGCTTGTGACGATCGAACCGTTGCCACGCATGTAACGGTTCGCTTGTTGTCTCCCCTAGCCGCCCCTTGCTGTTTTGATGCTTGGTTGTCATGTTTCGGGCTTTCACTCCTTCGAGGCGAAGAAGATCGGCTACTCCAGGTGCGTTGATTTGTCCTCCCTCTGTTTTGTGGTTCCCAACCTGGTGGTGACCAACCCAGAGGTGCCTTCGGACACTTGTAGAACGGGTGGCCAGTCTCCTTGCAGTACCAACACACGAGGTTTGACCGCCCCCCCTTTCCTTCGTTGCCTTTGAATTTTTCTCCACCCGTCGCATGCTGTCCTCCCGTTAGTCTTGCCGTATTCTGGTTGCCCTCAGCTCTCTCCTTTGCTGGTGAAGTATCTCCACGTGCCTGACCAGCCATGCGAGGCGGACGCTTATCACGGTTGGTTTTGCTAATGAGGTCTTGGTAGCGTTGTTCTTGAATCATCATTCGCTGCAGTGTGTAACTGTCTGAGATGTCGTGTAGCATTGCCGAGTGCCTTAGCTCCTCCCAATGCGGCGGCAGCCCGGTAATCAGATTCAAAGTGAATGAATCTTCATCCACCAATTTTTCTGCCATTGCCAGCTTGTCCCGAATTGCAGTTGCTCTGTTGATATATTCCTCCACCCTTTCTTGGCTCCCCATCTTCAGGTTGTCCAATTGCCTCTGGAGAGACGCTTTTGCGACCGAATCCTTCGCCTGGTAAGTTTCTATCAGGTACTCCCATGCTTCGAATGCCGGACTGTATGACTCTTAGAACACGTCCAGTTGTAGCTGAATTGTTGCGCTCACGCTATGTAGAAGCACCCAAAGAGCCAGCGTAGCACGTTGGGAGTAATCCGCTTGCAGAGTTTCCAGCCGCTCCATTGCATCTTGCATTTCTCCATTCACCATTGTAACCGGGTATCGTAATGTCGCGAAAAACTCCCACAGATTTGTCACGCGCGCGTTCATGCGAAACCGAAGAGCCCACTCTCGAAAGTTAGTGCCGTCAAATGGGGTTGTTGTGAACGCCTTGTCTACTGCTGCTCCCACCATCTTGCGTGACAGCCTGTCTTTGTCTTCTTCGGTGTACTCGCGAGGTGACGGGTCGAAAAGCGTAGGCACGGTAGATGGTCGAGGCAGTTGCACTGTGCGTTGTGTGCCCTCACGTTCCACCACCTCCACTTGGTCACGTCGCATAACTCCATTTGATTGCATCCCGTGCCCCATGCGTCCGATGCTTCCTACAGGTACAGCTTCCGGTTGAGACCATTGCGCACGAGGAGGTACGACGTTGCCATAGCGGTGAGATCTGCCCATTATGGGAACTCCAATGGGATGAGAGTTAGTGGCAAGTCGGCGCAGTGGGGGAGCACCAATAGTGTAGGATTCGAATCCCACACCCTCCATGCCCACATGACTGCTTCTACCGCTCCCTTCACCAATCTGACCTCTCATGTTTCTTCCCACATCAATCCCATCACCATGTTCTCTCACATCCCTTCCGCTCCCGTACTCATCATCCCTCCCCGTTGCTTCCCTTTGCATGGTTGGTTGAGGTTCGGGGTGGGAGCTCCCCTCTCCTTGGAAGGATGCATCCTTCCCTTGGGATGACTCTCCTTCTTGGGGTAGGCTTCCTTCCCCTCCACCTTCAATTCCTGCATCCACATTTGAAGCGCGGGTTTGGTTAGCACGCGGAGTGCTTGCATGTGACTGTCCACGGATGGATGGGTTGTTGAAATCTCGAACTTGGGTTGCCATGTTGAATCTTGCTCTCAATGATGCTTGGAGTGTCGGTGGTGCCCTTGCGATCATGTTTTCCAGGTGCTCATGTTGAGCCAAGATTGCTTCTTCGAACGCCTCGTATCCAGCATCAACTTCCTCGTCGAACCGCGCCATGCCGTCACACCAAGTGTTGCCACTTGCTGTGCAGATTTGCTAATCTTCTTAACCAATGTAGATGATGATTGAGTTCTGACGAAATTTTGGCAGCATGCCCCCTAGAGTAGCTCTGATACCATGCTAGATAGGCATGATGCCGGCGTTGCGGAAGCTAGTTTGTAGAAAGAGCAAGGCTGGAAGACCCTGAATGGTTGAAACCAGAAGGAGAATAACGGAGTTGACTAATGCACTGGAATGACAGGGCAGGGTATTTATCGGCAGCTAACCCCCTCAGGATGGCCCTATCCATACCAATAATTATACCCGCCAATAATTCTTACCCTCCAATAATTCTAGACTCCAATAATTCTGGCCCTCCAATAATTCTACAATTATTGGAGGGCTGGGAGTCTTACAAAGGAACACTACAGTAAAATCTAACAGCATTTGTATTATCTTATGTTTGTATATTCGACACACTCCAGTACAAAAATGTTTTCTTATCCAACTGTAATAATCCCGCACCAAAGACTTTACCTTGAAGGAGAGTGTATGTAGCAAAGAAATCTGAAAAGCCAGTAGATTTCCTTCATTCAATTGTACAGTACGGTATCAGGAAGTTAATATCTAATAATTACATTGAACCACACAAAAAGGCATGTACACAAGCTCTTAAGCACGTTATGAATTGTGGTACCAATGGGTCCGCAATAAATCTATGCCATAGCCATGATGTACTAATAGAGCGCAACAATCTTTTCTCGGAACATACATAACTGAGCTAAACCAACTGCCACGCTGCACCACACCCTGCTTGCCCGTAATTACAGTAGGCGGACACACACCGTAATCCAACTAGGAGCACATCCCAGGACCATAGAGCCATCTCAGGCCAGGGATGCGCACAGCAACTCTTTCCTCTAATACCCACCAGCGAATCCGCTGTCTCCCCTCTTGTGGTGCACCATAACTTAAAGCCCTACAAGTTACAACCAGCCCTCTGGCATCTGAAAAGGCCAGGGGTGCGAGCAGAAGCCCTTGGCTCGCAGATCCACCAGAAGCTGCGTTGCCTTCTCTCTGTTGAGGTTGAACACGAGTTACAGCCATGGAAACAGTCAAAGCTACGGCCAGGCCCTTGGCTCGCAGACCCACCAATGGCTGCGTCGCCCCCTCCCTTGTGTGGTTGACAGGGCGCCAGCCAAAGCCCAGCACAGAGTCGGCGGCAGCAGCAGCAGCAGCACAGGTGATTCAGAACTGCAGTGCCATCTAGGGCCAGGGGTGTATGAAGAAGCCCTTGGCCCTCAAATCCACCAGCAGTTGTGTTGCCTGCTCCCTCGTGTGGTTGAAGGGGCGCCAGCCGAAGCCCAACACAGAGGGGTGCGAGTAATGCACCTCCACGAATATCTCGTCCACTATCTGTGGCATTTCGGGATCTCGCAGCCAGTCTGTGAGGTTGGGGGTGTGGGGAGAAGGCTTCACATGTATGAGGCTTTGAGGCAACCTGACAGCCCAGCACGGAGGGGTGCGAGTAATGCACCTCCACGAATCTCTCATCCACTATTTGTGGCATCTCGGGGTCTTGCAGCCAGTCTGATGACGGGTGGAGGGGATGGGATAAGGCAGCACAGGGAGTTGCAAGAGGGATGAGCGGGCACGGAGGGATGTGAGCAGTGCACCTCCACGGATATGTCGTCCTCTACTGCTGGCATTTCCGGATGTTGTGGCCAATCTGTGAGGGGTTGAATGTAAAGGGACCCGAAGATGTATTAGGCAATGAATGCCTCAAAAGTCACCTTGTACCCCATTCATGGCATGTCCGGGTCTTGCAGCCAATCTGATGGCGGGTTGATTGTAAAGAGACTAGAGGGTATAACATGTATGAAGTCATGAGGGAACATGACAGCCCAGCATGGAGGGGTGCGAGTAATGCACCTCCATGAATATCTCGTCCACTATCGCTGCCATTTCCGGGTCATTCAACCGATCCGATGGATGTTGGTCGGTGGGGGATGAGGCAATCTGGAAGGGGTCACGTGTGTCATCAGCGCCTGATAAAAGTGATGTTCCGAGATGACACACATGACCCCCTTTTGATGTCTCAAAACATCACTGTTTTTAGGCGCCTCAAAGCAATCAGGAAGGGGGTCACGTGTGTCATCAGCGCACACAGAGGGGTGCAAGTAATGCACGTCCTCGAATATCTCATCCACTATCTGCAGCATTTCCGGGACTTGCAGCCAATGTGTGAGGTTTGGGGAGGGAACAAGGACACTCAACCCGGTACCACGTCCCACTCGCCCTCTACGCCCATCTTCCCCACCAGCGTGTCTTCTGCTGTGAGCCGAACCATGCACTCCATGAAGGTAGTCAGGCTACTGGCGACACTCAATGCGAGCATGGAAGGACACGCACAGCCAGCACAGAGGGACACGCACAGCCGGCACAGAGGGACACGCACAGCCAGCACAGAGGGACACGCACAGCCAGCACAGAGGGACACGCACAGCCAGCACAGAGGGACACTCACAGCCAGCACAGAGGGACACTCACAGCCAGCACAGAGGGACACGCACAGCCAGCACAGAGGGACACTCACAGCCAGCACAGAGGGACACTCACAGCCAGCACAGAGGGACACGCACAGCCAGCACAGAGGGACACGCACAGCCAGCACAGAGGGACACTCACCCGGCAGCACAGAGGGACACTCACCCGGCAGCACAGAGGGACACTCACAGCCAGCACAGAGGGACACTCACAGCCAGCACAGAGGGACACGCACAGCCAGCACAGAGGGACACTCACAGCCAGCACAGAGGGACACTCACAGCCAGCACAGAGGGACACGCACAGCCAGCACAGAGGGACACGCACAGCCAGCACAGAGGGACACTCACAGCCAGCACAGAGGGACACGCACAGCCAGCACAGAGGGACACTCACAGCCAGCACAGAGGGACACGCACAGCCAGCACAGAGGGACACTCACCCGGCAGCACAGAGGGACACTCACCCGGCAGCACAGAGGGACACTCACAGCCAGCACAGAGGGACACGCACAGCCAGCACAGAGGGACACTCACAGCCAGCACAGAGGGACACGCACAGCCAGCACAGAGGGACACTCACAGCCAGCACAGAGGGACACTCACAGCCAGCACAGAGGGACACTCACAGCCAGCACAGAGGGACACTCACAGCCAGCACAGAGGGACACTCACAGCCAGCACAGAGGGACACTCACCCGGCAGCACAGAGGGACACTCACCCGGCAGCACAGAGGGACACTCACCCGGCAGCATGTCCCACTCCTTGCCCTCTACATCCATCTTCACCACCAGCGTGTCCCCTGCTGTGAGCCTGAGGACGTCCTTGATGAACCGAGTGATGTTCACGTGCTTCTGCAGACGTGGGTAGAGGGGATGGGTGGCATACGGACGCAGTGAGAGGGGTGCCACAGCGTGGCACATCACCACTGGAGTGTCTCCTGCTTTTGAGTCTCCTGCTATGAGCCTGAGGACGTTCTTGATGCTTCTGCGGACGTGGTGTGGTGTGGTGTGGTGTGGTGTGGTGTGGTGTGGGGATAACATGCACCCACGCACACACACAAACACACGGAAAGGCAGAATGAGTGAGAGGGCTGCACGAGGCCACAGAGTGCCACAGAAGCAGCAGCGTGTCCGCTGCTGTGAGTCTGCAGGCATGAGCACGACCTTGATCAAGCGAGTGACGGTCTACACATGGATCCTGTCTGCCATGCCATCCACTTGGGCACCGCAGGAGGCTCTCTAGCCTTCTCTTACATACTCGTTGGAAGTGCACCTGCCACACTCACATGGTGATCCGAATTGTCCACAAAGTCATTATAGTTCTGCCCGCCATCCAGTTGGGCACGGGGGTGGGGGGCTCTATATCCTCCACACGTACTCGTTATAAGCAGACTCGTGATACCACTCACATGGTAATCCGTGTTGTCAACAAAGTCGTTATAAATATGGATTCTGTCCGCCATCCAGTTTGGAAGTGGAGGAGGCTCATCCCCCCGCCAGAACACCGACACCTTCTCGAGGCGCTTTCTTGGCTGCATCTCAGGGTATTGGGCCTGACAGGTTCATGAACGAGGGGAGGGGGAAAGAGAAGAGAAAACAGGGGAGGAGAAGGAAAGCAGAACGGAGTAACGACAGTTTGTTCCCATGCCAAAACACTGACACCTTCTCGAGGCTCTTTCTTGATTGAATTTCCCGGGGAGGCGAGGAGAGGAGAGGAGAGGAGCGCATGCACCTCTGTGAAATCCACTGCTGCATGTCAACCACTTCCAACCGCATTCCACCCACCTCGTCATTCTGTGTCTGCCTCGGCGGCAGCAGGAACAGCCCCTTCTTGACCTCAAAGACATGCACCTCCGTGAAATCCAAGGGGTAGTGTCTGAGCATCCACAGCACGCTCGAGTTGAACTCCTTTCCTCCCAGATCCAGGTACACCCTACGGCGCCTGCAGGGGACGGGATAGGTGGCAGGATGGGGATGTGAGAGGGGGAAGGGGGGTGGACCAGAGGGTAGTACCTCAACAACCACAGCACGCTCGAGTTGAACTCCTTTCCTCCCAGATCCAGGTACACCCTACGGCGCCTGCAGGGGATGGGATAGGTGGCGGGATGGGGATGCGAGAGGGGGAAGGGGGGTGGACCAGAGGGTAGTACCTCAACAACCACAGCACACTCGAGTTGAACTCCTTTCCTCCCAGATCCAGGTACACCCTATGGAGCCTGCAGGGGACGGGATAGGTGGCGGGATGGGGATGCGAGAGGGGGAAGGGGGGTGGACCAGAGGGTAGTACCTCAACAACCACAGCACGCTCGAGTTGAACTCCTTTCCACCCAGATCCAGATACACGCGACGCCGTCTGAAAGGGCAAGGGTATATGAGAGGGGAGGGAACGGCCGGCAGTGCATCAATACCACATCGCACTAAGAGTTGAGCTCCTTGCCGCCGATTCGAGCAGGAATAACGAATGAGCAGGGCCTTGTCCCTCCAGATACATTTGTTACTCTATAGGGACAAGGCCCTGCTCATTCGTTACTCCTGCTCGAATGGTCCTTGCATTAATCATGAGGTGTTACAAAGGTAGAAGCAAACACAAGCAAAGACCAGCAAACAAAACCGGTAACCTAACTACCACACTGTCTCCAACCCACCCCTGCACCCCTCTGTCCGTCCCTACTGGTCGAACGGGGGCTCCATCAACTGGTGCAGCTGGCCCTCGCTCAGTCTGATGGAACCCCAGACGGGAGCCATAGTCTTTCCGTATTTTCCATCCTTGGTGGTGGGCACATGCTCCTCCTCCTCATCGCCACTGCTGTCCGCCGCCTCCTCCTCCTCATCCTCACGCGCTGCCGCGGCTTTCTTCTTACCTTTGCTAGGCTTGGTCGCCTTGCCCTTCCTCTTCCTTTTGGAGCTCTCACGCTCCTTTTTCTTCTTCTTGCCAATCTGCCCGAAGAGGTCCCAGTCAACGGTGCATGCCCCATTCACCTCTCCCTCCTCCTCAGCCCCCTCTTTCTCCACCACTTCCTCTGCCGGGGCGACGACACTCCCTTCCTTGAGGGTGCCGTTGCTCAGATCGGCGTAGAGCTTCTCCCTCACCTTCTGCTTCCTGTCAAAGGTGTCCCGAGCCCTCCTCATGAACGCGACATAGGTCACGTCCGTCATTTTCTTGGCGGAGATGCGGTTACGGTCACGCTGTTGCACACGAGCAATCGCGGACCAGTAACGCTCCACCTCGGATGACGTTACCGGCTGTGACAGGTTCATCACTGCCAGCGACTGCAACGCCTTCACCTCCCCGCCATACATCCACCACCAGTCGGCATCCGTCAGGCGCCCACTCGCCACCAAGACCTTTGCAGCCCACCGTGCATCGGGCGACCCCAACAGCCCCTCGCCCTTGTGGAACTGGGCCAACTGCGCCTGGATGAGGGTGCGCTGGGCGACATCCTTCACCCGTGCTTGGATGACCGCCTCCGCCCCACTCCTCACCTCCTCATCCTCCCGCACTTCCCCCACGTACTGATTGCGGGGGTTGAGGAGCCACCCGAGAGCGTGTAGTGGGTTATGCAGCTGCTTGTCCCACCTCTTGCCTAGGATAGCCTTGATTTCCGCCAGGAATGCGGGCTTGTCCTTTGCCAACAGCAGTTCCGTGCGCTTGACAAACATGGCGGCTGTCAATGGAAGTACAAACACGATGAAGGGCGGTAAGCATGGGCAGGAACGGGGTGTGCATGCAATCACGACGACTCCCAAAGGCGTACGGCATGCAAAGGTATGTCTTACCTCCAGCCTGGGCCGCCACATTGGTCTTCACCGTGGCCTCTAGCATGAGGCCATACACTTGCCCCATAACTAGCACTCGCGTGTCGACGACCCGAAGGACATCATACACGGGCTGCATGATGCGAAGGACTGCCGTTGCGCATTCCCAAAACACCTCATCTAAGAGGAGGTCGCGGACCGCCTTCCCCTCCGGCTGCTTTGCCACCGCAATCTCCTCCCACTCCTCACTTATGACCATCTGCCGCAGCGACTTTTTTACTTCGAGGAATCTGGCGAGCATGATGACGTGCGTGCCAAACCGAGTTGCACCTGGCCGCACCAATGCAAGCTCTTCAAAAACTTCATGGAAGAGAGTGACGGCGGAGGCGCTTGCCTTCACCATCATGACCACGCGGTTCACCTGGCTTATGACCCGCTTCACCGCACGAATCTTGCCGAAATCGTGCAGCATGAGGTCGAGTACGTGAGCGGCGCAGTTGTTGAAGAATATGCCTGGGTATTCGTCGCGCAAAATGTCTGCCGCACGTCGGTTATTAGCCGCGTTGTCCATGACGACCTGGACTACCGTCTTGTCCCCCACCTTGACAATGGAGTTGCGGAGGAGTTTGGCAAGATACCCGCCAGTCTTCTTTGCCGTCTTTGAGTCTATCGTTTCCACAATCACCGGTGCCGTGTCGTTGAGGGCGATGACGCAAACAAGCCCTCGAGACTTCAAGCAGGTCCATCCATCGCACGCCAGGGTGCAGCCGCGATTGAGCCAGCTATCCATCATCGGCTTCGCTAGCTCCTCCGTATCCGCCCGTAATTTCAGCAGAAGCGGGCCTCCAACCTTGTAGGGGGTCGGGAGGGTGTATGGCTTCGCGAAGGCGAGAGCCGCATCAACGAATTCCTGCACCGCCCTAGACTTCGATGACTGGAAGGCCCAGTCGTTCTTCGCTACAGCCGCGGCCCAGAGGTAGTCCAGGCGAGTGCGCGCAGCCGTATCCGCCATGTCGCGGATGTCGCGCTGCTTAGCGCGACGAGGGGCATGAATCTCGACCGTAGTAGAGGTGGAAGCTCGGTTCGACCCACCGAATGACGAGCGTGCATGTTCCTCTGCTTCCTCGCGAAGCTTCTTTGCGACATCAGAGCCGCATGGAGTCACGTTCTTATCCTTCTTCGTCTCCGGCGTCCCGTACACATGCTCGCCTATGCGCGTCGCGTTGGCAGTCACGATTTCACCACAGTGTTTGCATTTCGCAGTGAAATTTCCGTCCTTCGCTGAACCCTCCGTCACAACATGAATCCATAGTGGCGATTTCGGTCGCACCATGGCGTTGGAAGACCTGCTCTAACAGAGAGGTGAGATGATTTGAGAGATGTAGTGCTGATGTGAGTCACTACTGCTCACTAATAGTACCTTGCTGGGGCGTTGGAGTTTGCTGTGTCGAAAGAATCGCGTGAGAGGGATAAGTTCAGGAAATGCAAGGCGATTGGCTGGCTTGGATGCGTGGCGTGAAGAGCAGGGTTCGTCTTGGATTTGGGCGAAAAATAGCCATTGGGCGCGAGATTTCGAAGCGGGCATAGCGAAACGGGTGACCTACTTTCACCCGTTCGCCAAATATTGAAATCTCGCGACTCGGTCAAACATTCTCGTTGCGTTTCGGCGAAACAAATTTTGCAGTAGCGAAACAGGTAATCCCTGTTTTCGCCATCGTCCATTTATTTCAATGTCGCGACTCGCATGTGACGTGGAATTTGCGACCCTGGGCCAAAATTGACTCTGCCCCGATACATTCGTGCCTAGTCACACAATGAGACTGTTTGACGGACAAATTGTGAATCTCAGTATAGTGTATCACGGTTTCAAAAAATCGGTCGTTTAAAACGATCGCATTTTTAATCGAAACCGAAAAACACAAATTAACCGTATTTAACCGTTTAAAACGATCGTTTGATACGATACCGTATAATACGGTAAAAAATCAAAAAAACGGTCTATTTTTTATCCTTGGAAGGACGTAAGGTGTCGAACCGCTTCTGAAAAATGTCAAACTCCTCCCGTGTCCCTTCCCACATGACCAAACCGTCATCAATGAAGCGACGGTGTAAGGCGGGAAAAACGTGCAGTGACAAGTGCAGTTGAATGTCCAGGTAGCTTAGAAAAAGGACCGCGAAGCAAACAGCTACAGAGGTACCCATGGCTGTGGCCTGAAATTGACGAAAGAAACGGCCGTTGAAAGACACAAAGCTGTTGAACATCACCCATCTCAAAAGGCGGATGATAACAGGTGCAAGCGGATGACGTTCTTTCCGAAGAAAATAATCGACGTCGTCACTACCGTCCCAAAGAGGAATTAACGGATAGAGAGATTCGACGTCATATGACGCGAGCAGTAGATTAGAAGAAAAGCTCCGTTTTTCCAGCTCCAGAATAAGGCTTTTAGAGTCCTTGACGTAAGTAGACTGCTTTAGCACCAGAGGCCGGAGGACGGAGTCAAGCCATTTAGAGGCATTAGTGGTAATCCATGAATGACAGGCCGCAATAGGCCGACCGGCAGGAATCTTCTTGTGTATTTTAAGAAGAACGTAGAACGCAGGGACCTTCCACCCTGATTTTGGTTTATGGAAAAAGGAGTCCCAAATCCGAGCTTTAATAAGGGGATTCCACTCAGCTCGAATAGAATGAAGCTCGCCAAGGATTTCCGAAATAGGAACCTCTGAATACTCCTTGTAGACTTTAGGATCAAGCAGGTGTTTCAAGCATTTGTCTTCATAAAAATCCCTGCTCATCACCGTTAGTCCAAGGTTCTTATCAGCTGGTTTAAAAATGAGATTTGGATCCCTTGCAAGGCGTCGGAGTGTCGGAATGATATTCTTCGACTTGCGGGTGAGTGTAGAGAAAGATTGACCAGAGATTTCTTTAATGGCTGCTTCTTTGAAAACCTCCAGAGCCGTCTCAATTTCGGGAGAGGCCAGCGGAGGAGACCAATCGACTCGTTTAGGTAGTTTGTAGCCTGAGTAACCAAGAGAATCAGCTCCATTAAAAAGAAACATGGTATGAACACTCCTGAAAAAGGATGACAATTCCGCTTCGAAGCTAGCGACACTACGAATCACAGGGACATGTATGTACTTAAGACCAAGACTCAGTAAATTCAGTTCTTTCGGTGAAAACGAATGGTTGCTGTGGTTGTGAAGACCGCGGTTGGTAACACGACATTGCAGCTGATACTCGGTTTATCTGCCGAAGAGAATCAGTGCATATGCATGAACATCACCGACTAACGCATCTGTGTTCTTCCGCGGCCTCCACCTCCCCCGTTTTTTGAAGCAGATCTCTTCGCAAGAGGACCAACGGCGTTGCGACCAGCAGTCTTAGCGTAAGAACGGCCGACGGTCTTAACAGCAGCCTGTTCAGCATCATCAGTGTGCTTCTTAAGGTGGGTATAACCCTTTCCAGCATCATCCTGCTTCGACTTCTTGGCGTCATTAGAGTTGCGGGAACCGTTTCCGTTTTTCGGAGTGGAAGTTTTCTTCCCCTTAGCCCTTGTCTTCCTGATAATAACACCGGATTTGTTATTCTTGGATTTGGAATGAGCAGAAACCTTAGCATTCAAGCCGTTGCCCTTTGCGCTGTTGCTGTTCTTCCTCTTGGCAGGAGACTTAGAGGAGGACTGCTTCAGGATTTTTTATGCTTCTTGGCGAGCAATCTCCCGAACGGTAGGGTCAACAGGTAAGCTTTCTGCTTCAGCAACCGCAGTTGCTTTCTTAACAGTGATCTCGTCATTTTTCTGCTTCAGGAGAATTTCAGCCATGTTAGGCTCCATGTAGATAACAGAAACCTCATGCTTAAACTCCACGAAGACCCTGTTTTTAGAGAAATCAAGACCGTCGATGAGCTTAGAATTCCTCAAGCCGAGATCAGACTTCTTATTAAGGTCGATGAAGTTGTCGATGTGGTGTCGTAGGGAGAGGTGGACGGAGCAGGCGTCGCTCAAAGCTTTATTAACAGCTTTCTTCTTCATGGAGATCACAATATCCTGAGCATTCTGGCAGTAAGCCATCCGAGCCGCTTCCAGGTTCTTTCAACTTCCTGACGAAGATCTTCGACATTGCAGACGAAGTTAAAAGGCTTGATCCGGATGGAGTGCAGGATTATCCCATTTTTCTTCTGCTCTTCCATGAAAGTAAGTTGCTGAAGCAGCGTATTTGCCAAAGTGCTTCTTGAAATCACTGACGGCTTGCTTCTTCTGCGTGCTCAGATACGTCGGAGTAGCCTGCTTTTCCAAAAAGGATTTGTCAAATTCTCCGAAAAAATCAAGAGCATCAGACATGATAGTGTCATTGACGTCGTCGATGATCAAACAGGTGTGCACCGCTTCTTGTCCAGGAACCTTAGCCGTGGTAGCAGGTATAATGCCTGGAGCAGTAGTAGTTCCAGCTGGAGTAGCTTCTGAGGTAGCGAGAGCTCTCCTCTTGCTGGGTCTGGGTGCTGAAGGAACTTCGAATGTGAAGTCCTTCGATGCGACCGGCTCTTCACTGGTTTACGCGAAGTTCCCTGAGTCCATGGAGTTTCAGAGGCGCGGTCAACATTGGTATTGGATGTTTTTGTTGCATTGAACTTGTAGTCGGCCATCGTAGAAGAATCTTTGATAAGTCCGATGGAACCCCAGACGGGAGCCATAGTCTTTACGTGGCAGCAACTAGGTTCAATCCTTGTAAAAAATTGTTGTTAGTAAAAAGTTTGCTTGTTTTCTCTTGTGGAGAAAATTTCGGCGGTAACCGGTTTTGGCTTATAGCCTTCCTCAGACCACAAAATGAAAATGAAGCAAACTAGAGCTAATATACTACTCCCAAGGGCTCCACGCGAGGCATTCCTTCGCTGGGCCAGCGAGAAGCTGTACTGTAGGGCTGTAACAAACACTACACTAACTCTTATGAGCAAAAACTAAATAATTTCCAACTCTTTTAGGCAACTTCCAAGCGACGATAGCTCTCCGTGTAGAAAACAAACCGTGTGACATTGTAGCGAGTTGATTTTTGAGTCGACTCAAAAATCAACATTGTAGCGAGTTGATTTTTGAGTCGACTCAAAAATCGGCTCAATCAACTGGTGCAGCTGGCCCTCGCTCAGAGGGGCAATGGGTCCCTCCCTGCATGCCGAGCTTGTCCGCTTCCAAGGCCTCGTTGGTCTTGGAGCGGACGGCATTGGCCTGCACTCGTTGGAGGCAAACGCTCCAGCGCTGGCGGTACTTCGTCAGTAGTTTAGCGGCCTCGTTTGAGGTAGGTGCTGCATTGAAACGCAGCTTGGCCGCCAGCTCCGCGCACTGCCGTAGGTAGGCCATCACCCCTGTGGAGGGGTACTCCGGCTCTCTCTCTCTCTCCCAACGTCTCCCCATGGCACGTCTTGCGGTCCTTTGAAATACAGCAGCACGCGCAGGCGGCCCTCTGCATCCCCCACATGCCTCACAGCATAGCCCCAACCACTCCCAGCATCGCTTGTAAGCCCATGCATTCCAGTCCCTCACCGTCTCCCCATGACCGGGTCTTGCAGAGCCCTGAAGTACGGCAGCACATGCACGCGGTCCTCTGCATCGCCTGTGTGCTTCAATGCATAGCCCCGGCGGAAGTTGAGGTGCGGCTCCAGCTGCTCTATCTGTAACCCTGCTACTGTGCAGGGCGAGGGGGGAGGGATGGCCTGGGAAGGTTACAGGGGAGTGCATGCACAGGGGAGTGCATGCACAGGGGAGTGCATGCACAGGGGAGTGCATGCACAGGGGAGTGCATGCACAGGGGAGTGCATGCACAGGGGAGTGCATGCACAGGGGAGTGCATGCACAGGGGAGAAGGAGAGGGAAGTTGAGATGATGTTCCAGCTGCTCTATCTGTAACCCTGCTACCGCGCATGGTGATGGGGGTGGTATGGCCTGGAAGAGTATAGGGGAGCGCGTGCACATGGGAGAACGAAGGAGTAACAAGTTAAGGTGCGGCTCTAGCTGCTTTATCTGTAACCCTGCTACCGTGCATGGCGAGGGGGGTGGTATGGCCTGAAATGGGTACAGGGGGGTACATCGGGGAAAAGGAGAGGTCAAGTTGAGGTGCGGCTCGAGCTGTTCTATCTGTAGACCTGCTACCGTGCATGGTGATGGGGGTGGTATGGCCTGGAAAGGTGCACAGAGAGGGGTGCACAGAGAGGGGTGCACAGAGAGGGGTGCACAGGGGAGAAGGGAGGAGGGGAAAAATGAGCTGCGCTGCTCTCTACGCAGCTTATTAGCACCATACGTACACCCTCACAACACAATCACCCCCATCACCGCACTCTTCCGCACCTTCATGAGCGGCCACGGGTCTGTGCGCCCCTTCATTGCTTCCTTGAGCGAGGCGGGGTAGCGCTGGCACCTTGATTCAACTCGAGCATCATTCACACCTTACAACTACCCTCACGGTCGCCCCCATCACCTTACAACTACCCTCACGGTCGCCCCCATCACCCCTCTCTCTCACCTTCATCAGCGCCCACAGGTCCGTGCGCCTCTCCACCGCCTCCCTGACGCGGGGTAGCGCGGGCACCTTCTCTTTAGTACCACACTTATCCTCGTTATAGCCCGCCCTCACACAACATCTGCCTCTCCTTCATGAGCACCCAGGGATCGGTGAGCCCCTCCACCGCCTCGCTCAGTGAGGCAGGGAAGCGCTAGCACCTTCATTCTACCCTCACAGTCACTCACATTACACACCACGCAAGCCCCCTCACCTTCATGAGCGCCCACGGGTCCGTGCGTCCCTCCACTGCCTCCCTGAGCGAGTCATGGTAGCGCTGGCGGTGCCAGCAGGCCGCTTCCGCGGGCCTCATCTCCACCCCCATCACCCCCATCACCCCCATCACACCCATCACCCCCATCACCCCCATCACCCCCACCCCCATCACCCCCATCACCCCCATCACCCTCTCTCACACCTTCATGAGCGCCCACGGGTCCGTGCGCCGCTCCACCGCCTCTCTGAGCGAGGCGGGGAAGCACTAGCACCTTCAATGCAACCTCACTCACAGTCACTCTCATGATAGCCTTAAACCCTCATTAGTGCCTCTCTCATACCTTCATGAGCGCCCATGGGTCCGTGCGCCCCTCCACCGCCTCTCTGAGCGAGGCGGGGTACCGCTGGCGGTGCCAGCAGGCTGCTTCCGCTGGCGCTTGGACGGGGCCGCGCGGATAGAGGGGGGAATTGAGCAGCGGGGGGGAGGCTGGCGGGGCGGGGGAGGGGGGTGTTGGAAGGATGCGGGGGAAGAGAGAGCTTTGAGTTGTCGAAAAAAGCAGCGGATGGTTTTAAAGGGTGTTTGGACGGGGCCGCGCGGATACAAGGGGGAGTTGAGCAGCTGGGGGGAGGTTGGCGGGGCGGGGGGTGGAAGGGGAGGGGGGGGAAGGGGGGGAGGGGGAAAGGGAGGGAGGAGTAGTGGGGAAGGAAGGGTTTGGGGAGAAAGCGGGAAACGAGAAAGATTTGAGTCGACTTAAGAGGCAGCGGAGAGGGAGGAGAGGAGGTGAGGAAGCCGAGGGGAGGAACGAGGTGACGAGCATGCGACGGCTGATAAGGAGCACCTTGTTTAAAATGACCTGCGCGAATCAGATTCGCCAACATCTCATGCACAAATCCACGCAGAGAAGGACAGCTAGCGGCACGAAACTCCTCATGCAGCGCGACAAACGTTGCGACGCACAGTACCTTGCAGGCTCGATTCGCTGTTGACGGAACTGCCAGTGCTTGTATCGGGGTCGCGTGTCTGAAGCAGGAGGATGAAGTTGAGGAGCGTGGAAATGACGGCCCACGCCACAATCAGCACTCGCCTGCTCTTGTGCGGCCTCGCGGAGTCCTGCGCAGCCATGATGACTTCTGTGCGGTGCTATGGGCTGCTGTGCGATTCTGTGCGCTATTATGGGCTACTGTGCAGTGCAGTGTAATGCTGAGCTGACCTGCTGTGCTATTGCGCTTGTTGCCGTTGATCGGAAACGATCTCCGCAGTACGACGCATACCTCGCCGTGAACACTGATAGATACGATCAAGCGACACTAAGTCGAATTTATAGCCTGCAAAACACTACCGTTGCATCCTACCACTGTCTGCTGTGTTGAGTGACTGAGTCGAGTCGGCCTGATATGACCTAACTACAACGCGAGGGTAACGCCTGGGGCTTCTCATTTGGTAATGACATGCTTTATGCATAGATTCACACTGCTGTCATAACTTGGTTTCCATGCAAAACGGAAGCTATCATGAAAGGAGGAAGCAAGAACCAAGGCACACCCAGAAATGATCGGAGATGTGCAAAGCTAAGACACACAATACTCCACCATAACTTTGAGAACCGATCTAAAACGAAATAAAACATTCTTCACCTACATATTGCTAAACAAGCATTCCGTGACTTTGAATGCCGAACCAGATGTGGTGTACCAGCCACCGAGAGTGACTACAGTAATCATTCGAGCCCCCGGCGACGCGTCGAGCCGGCCCCAGGCCTGGAAATTTGGTCTGGGAGAAGCTGAGGGCGCGGGAAAACAACTACACCCACTGGCTTGTCAGAGCACAGTGGATGAGGTAACTCAGCGAGTCAGTCAAAAACATCCACGTCGCAAACCTGTCGTCAAAACACTGAACGACCTCGAAGTTGTCGCGAAGAGGGAAATTGTAACATTCTGAGTTTCGCACCGTTTCAGCATAATTAGGATCAGCCACCATACTCCCTAGGTACGTCCCTACATCGGGTTTCCCGTACGGCCCATCTCCTTTCCTCCCTTCCAGAATCTAGGCTGCTACTAGCCTTCAAGTCATCAGTAGCTCAATCCACAAATTCAAACTAGGTGAGTAGTAGCAGGCAGCTCACGCCCAGGCATCCATTCTAAACCATCAAACTCTTGGCTGGTTGAGCTCCGTGTCGGTGTCCGTAGGAGACGAAACCCCGGCTTTTCTCTCGCCCACCTTCCTCCCACACATCGATAAATGTTCGCCGTCACAGCTGTTGGTGGATGAGTCTTCGCTATCGCCAGTAGTATGAGCCAGGTTACCACGTCGTCGCTGCGACGGGCCGAAATTCCCGTGCCGAGTCACATGGCGTTCTCGTCAGTTTTCCAAAATGAGGTGTTCTTCCTCAGCCCGACCCTTTCGTCTGTTACTCGAGACTGCTTATATCGAGTCATCATGGCGGGCGGCGGCACGGTCATCAGCGACGCGTCACGCCACGCGTCGCCGATAATCGTGAAAGCTCACGGGAGCGCGGACCAATCGCAGCCGCCATTGCATCCGTCGCATTTGTCGCATCGCGTCGTCTCGGCGCACTGGGTGTACAGGTCGCATCAAGAGAATCGCTTAATCGACCCTTCATCCCATCTCGCTCTCCGTCCCCTCCCCTGCACGATCCCCCTTCCGGGAATAAAATCCTTCCGACTCTGCGTCTCGCAATACGGCGGCATGCGGCGCACCAACATCCGCTGTCTCTGCATCGCGCTCGGCGCGCTCCATACGGAGAAGATGGACCGTCGGATCTCGCATCTCGTCTGCTCCGTGGCTTCCGGAGACAAGTACGAATGCGCGATGCGGTGGGGTAACGTGGCGGTGGTTACTGAGGAGTGGCTGCATGCGTGCGTGCGAGCCAATGGGATCGTGCCAACTGGACCGTTTCACCCTCCGCCGTTGAGTCTGAGCCAACTGGAGGGGGGGCGGTTTCCCGTCACCCAGGGGTGCGCGCAAGCCGCGCGGAGGGGAGAGGCCGCGGGGACAGGGGAGGCTTCGGGGAGGGGAGAGGCCGCTGGGAGGGGAGAGGCTGCGGAGAAGGGAGAGGCTTCGGGGGAGGGAGACTCTGTGGGGAAGCGGAAGGCCGAGGGGAAGGTCTGGGGGAAGTTGGAGTTTGTGGGGCGAGGGGACACCGTGGTACCTGGCGGAATGTCACATGGTGGGGAGTTCGCAGGGGCAAGGGCTGCAGGGAACGTTGCAGGGGCACAAGTGGGAGTCTCACAGGTAGTAGGTTTTAGTGAGGCGTTGGAGACAAGAGATGCTGTGAAAGCAGTTGGGACAGCGGCGGATGAAGGAATGGGATGGGAGGAGCCGGATCAAAGGGAGTGGTTGGCAAACACAGGGCGAAATGAGTGGCTGGTCAGGGGTGGTGGGGTTACCAGGGACGGCGACAGGGTTGACAGGGCAGTGCTCGAGGGGAAAGGGGATCATAAATTTAAGGTAAGAGACAGGAGGGATGGTGATGCACAAGAGAAAACCCAAGAAAATGGGGAAACTGAGGAGAATGAGGGGAATATGAGGAAGAGAGCACGGCAGATGGAGGGAAATGGCGAGTCTGGAGCAGAGGGAGCAGCTGCGAGGACGGTGGGAGATGGCATGGTGGTGGGTGTGGAAAAGAGTCGAGTCGACCCGGCCCATCCCAATGCTCGTGCTGCCTGTGCGTCCGCCCCTGGCGTATACACCACTGCTGACGCCTCCCCTGCTGCTGCTGCTGCTGCTGCGGCTGTATCTGCTGTGGTTGGTGAGGAGGACGGAAACAGGAGAGGGGGGCGTAGGAAGCGAAGTGGGGGATCAAGGCAGAGGGGTGAGGAAGAGGGGTTGGCAATGGTGGTGGAACGGTTCGGGGAGCAGAGGAGGGGAAGCTGCGGGCAGTGGAAGGGTCACAGCTGCATCTGATAGGTCTGCGAATGGTCTCTTTGGGCGGGCTGGGCGTGATGGTGATGCTGATAGGGCTGATGAGTCCGACGTTGATACGAATGGAGATGAGAAGTTTCTCTGTGATGCTGCCAGAGGGGACTGTGGTGAGCATGCTGAGCGCACAGAGGGTGCTGCTGGTGATTATCATGGTCCAAGTACTGCTGGTTACGGTGCTGGTGCTGATGGTGGTAACCGCGATGCTTGTAGCACTGGTGAAGACAAAGCAGGGTGTGGTGCAGGAGGGGAAGACAGAGCAGGGGTAGAGAAAGCAAGGGGAGAGAAAGCAATGGGAGAGGGAGCAGGGGGAGATGGAGCAGGGGATGATGCGGACGGGGCTGTTGATGAATCTGGCAACGAGGGGGATCTAGCGTCTGCCATTGAGACTCTTATCACCTCCACCTCCGGGTTGCATGGCGAAAGGGTGTCTTCCACTCTTTACCCCGAAAATGGCAGGAGCTTTCACAGCAGCAGCCAGGGGAGTCACAAGGGTGTCACGGGAACAGTGTTTGCCGAACCGGCCAGGGGAACTTCTCGGAAGGTTCCGCTTTCTCAGATTAAGGGGCAGGCGCTGGTGTTGTCACATCAGAGCAGGGGAAGGAATGGGATGGGCGTGGGGGTGGGCGTGGGAATGGGGTTTGGAGCTGGGTTGGGAGCAGTGCTTACAGGTAAGGTGCATTGTGGGAGCATGGAACAGCATGAGAGGCACACTGGGGTTGCCGGTCCACAGGGATGGGATAAGGCCCGAACGGTGACAGGAGGAGGAAGGGTCTCTATGGAAAGAGCGAACGAGGAGGTTTCGAAGAGTGGTTATAGTGGGGCAGGTGGGAGTGAGAGGGGGGGGAGGGATAGTGCTGGGAGGGATGGTGCTGAGATGGAGAGTGATGGGATGGATCTGCTTCTGATGACGCAGCCAGCTTCAGAGGTGGTTTCTTATTTGTGCCGTGACGGGCATAGGGATGCGGTGATAGCACAGGTGAAGGAGCATGTGAGGAGACTCAAGAGCAGTGGAGGGAGTGGCAGCGTCTGTGGGAGTGGATCTGGAGGAGGAGGAGCAGCAGGAGCGGGAGGGAGGGTGAGGAGGGATGCAGTTGGTGTGTTGCCGTGTCTGCAAGGATTGCTGCGAGCAGCAGATGCCACTGCAGAGATTGTTGTGGAGTCTCCAATTGATTGACTTGAGTCGACTCATAAGTCACCTCGCGTCTTCAGGGATTGCTCCTGTTGGGCTAAACGCCCTAGGATCTTTGGTAGAGTTAAAGTCTGAGTAAACGATGTAGTAGCGGAAGCGTTTTTAGTGAAGTCCTTGAACCACCTTGCGCTAGTATGTGAGGGCAAAGTAAGTTGATTAAAGCAAAGGGATACAAGAATATATATATGAATACAGAGAATATGAAGAGACATAATTATAACTACTTAACTGTTGTGGTTCGATACAGTGCGACTCGGGCAACTGCTCAATGTCGAGTCAGTTGTGTGTCCTTGCTGTCGCGCTGCATTTGTCAGGTCAAAGGTCGCTGACCTTTGACTTTCGCGTAACCTCCAGCGGTTACATCAACCTCCGAGGGTTGACTCGCTGGTGCTTCGGTTTGCGCTGCTTCGCTTGTGTCTTGGAGTTTCGACACGACCGAGGCGCTTAAGACTGCTTGTTCCCAACAGCTCCAAGCTGCAGATGCCAATGCGGAAATTGTTGTGGAGTCTCCAACTCGTTGATAGTGACAATTTTGGCTAAGGGCGTGTTCCTACGCTCTTATCAGGCAAACCTCTTGTCAGCCTTGCCTGGTAAAAGTAGCGAGGGTTTTTGGGTTTAGGGAATTTTCAGGGGGAAAAGTAGCGAGCTTGATAAGAGGTTGCCCTGATAAGGGGCCGTAGGAACACGCCCTAATAACTACTTAATTGTGGGTTGCACCGTGGAAATGACACATGTCCTAATATATATATGAATACAGAGAATATGAAGAGACATAATTATAACTACTTTACTGTTGCGGTTCTATACAGTGCGACTCGGGCAACTGCTCAATGTCGAGTCAGTTGTGTGTCCTTGCTGTCGCACTGCATTTGTCAGGTCAAAGGTCGCAGACCTTTGACTTTCGCGTAACCTCCAGCGGTTATTTCAACCTCCGAGGGTTGACTCGTTGGTGCCTCGATATGCTCTACTTCGCTTGTGCCTTAGTGTTTCGACACGATAGAGGCGCTTAGGAACGATTGTTTCCAAGACTCCCCTTCGCTTCTGGAGTGTCGCTGACGTGGCTGTGTCCAGTCAGCAGCATGCAATATTCGAACTTCTGCTTTCCGAGCTTCTTGGTCAGGTAATCAGCTGCCATCTCGGACGTAGGGCAGTATGACAGCTCAAGCCTTTCCTTCTCGATCTCGTCCTTCACGAAGAAATATCGTAGGGTGATGTGTTTTGTCCTGTTCGCGAAGCCGTTCTTGTTGGCGATGCGAATTGCTGACTGGTTGTCGCAGAACAGGGTGAAGTTGTGTAACTTGGCTAACTTCGCTTCTTCCAGTAGCTCGCGAAGATAGAGTCCTTCCTTGGTGGCTGAGCAGAGTGCAATATATTCTCCTTCAGCTGACGAGAGAGCAATTAGTTCTTGTTTGCTCGATTGCCAGGAGATAGGTCCGAAAGGCTCGAGGCGGTAGATGTAGCCGGTACGTGATCGCCTGTTGTCGGAGTCGCCCGCGTAGTCTGCGTCGACGTAGCCGATTAGCTTAGGCGTTGCAGTTGCGTTATTATGATAAGTTAGTCTGATCGTCGGCGTACTGAATAGGTAGTGAAGAGCGCGGTCGAGCTCCGCCACATGTTCCGCTTCAGGCCTCTTGAGGTAGGTGGCGAGCTGGCTTGCAGAGTAAGATAAATCTGGGCGGCAGGTCACAGTTGCGAAGAGAAGGCAGCCCAGCTTTCTTTGGTAGTCGCGGATGTCGGCGGGCTTGAGTAGAGTGGAGCCTTCCTTGTTGCTTACTGTCGTGTAGCGGTACGGTGTGGAGATAGTAGTTGGTGTGAGTGCGAAACGCTTGGCGATGGTGTCGGCGTATTTCGCGGCGCTGAGGTAGATAGCGTTTTCTTCTTCTCTGATGTTGAGGCCGAGGTACTGTGTGACGGTAGGTGAGACCATGAGTGTGAGGTCTTGCTGTAGCTCCCCTTCGAACCATGTTGTAATGCCTTCGGTTGAGCCAATGTAGAGTAGATCGTCTACATAGACGATTAGCAGGATGTAGTCGGTACCCTTCGAAAGCCGGTACATGCCCTAGTCGTGCGGCGGTTGCTTGAAGCCGATGCGAATGAGGCGAGCGTGTAGGTATTGTTGCCATAGTCGCGGGGCTTGCTTGATGCCGTAGAGTGACTTGAGTAGTTGGCAGACGTGTTTCGAGTCCGTGCTGGAGCCGTGTGGTAGCTCGACGAAGATCTCGGCGTCGACGCGTGCGTAGAGGAATGCATTAGCGACGTCGATTTGCCTTAGCTTCTTCTTCTTCATGGCAGCGATCGCGAGAAGGATGCGTAGCAAGGTGTGTCGGCTGACTGGAGCGAATGTTTCGGTGAAGTCGCGTCCGTGCTCTTGGTCGAAGCCACAAACGACCCAGCGTGCATTGAATTTGTTGATGGTTTCATGGGCCTTTGTCTTCACACAGAAGACCCATTTCCCGGTGACAACTGTCTTGTTCCGTGCCACGCCGATAGGAACCACCTTCCACGTGTTGCGTTCCTCCAGTGCCTTCAGCTCCTTCTCCACGGCTTCGCGCCATTTTTCTTTATGTTCCCCCCCTAGAGCCGGCTGACCCGTCGCAAGCTCTTTAGGAGTGACGGAGCCGTGGACTGCGGTGACGAGCCCGAGAATCTGCAGTCCACTCTATGAGTAGCGGGGAAGATTTACATCCTCGGGATAAGCTGCTTCATCTCCCGCTTCTGGATCAGGTATAAAATGTCAGATTACTATAGCTGATGCATGTTTGTAGGCTATAGTGGGGTAGCACATATGGGGTACAGCTCTCTAGGGTTGTATTTGTACCCAACCCTGACTTAGTCATTTCATTCCTGTTGTACAAGTTTCACATGGTATAGAGCAGGTTCCCTGTGGGAACTTTGCCTAGGGCCCACCGAAGCGCGCCCCGAGGCGCGCTAGCTTTTTTTTTTTTTTTTTTTTTCCTCTCGCTCGAGCGACCCTCCGTGTCGCCCTTCCCTCGCGGCCCTGCCACCCCTTCAGACGCGGCCCCGCCGCCATTTCAGACGCGGCCCCGCCGCCCAGTTCGATCGCGGCCCCGCCGCCTGCTCAGACGCGGCCCCGCCACCTGCTCAGCCGCGGCCCCGCCGCCCGCTACGACGCGGCCCCGCCGTCTGCTCAGACGCGGCCCCTGCCGCCCGCTCGAACGCGGCCCCGCCGCCTTCTCAGACGCGGCCCCGCCGCCCGCTACGACGCGGCCCCGCCGCCCGCTTTTACGCGGCCCCGCCGCCTGCTTTGATGCGGCCCCGCCGCCTGCCTTGACGCGGCCCCGCCGCCTGCTTTGACGCGGCCTCGCCGCCTGCTTCGATGTGGCCCTGCCGCCTGCTTTGACGCGGCCCCGCCGCCTGCTTTGACGCGGCCCCGCCGCCTGCTCTGACGCGGCCCCGCCGCCTGCTTTGACGCGGCCCCGCCGCCAGCTTTGGCGCGGCCCCGCCGCCTACTCAGCCGCGGCCCGCCGCCCACTACGACACGGCCCCGCCGCCTGCTCAGCCGCGGCCCCGCCGTCCGCTCAGACGCGGCCCCGCCGTCCCCTCTGCCGGCCCCGCTGCTGCACCTGACGGCCCCGCCGTCCCCTCAAACGGCCCCGCTGTCCCCTCTGCCGTCCCCGCCGCTGCACCTGACGGCCCCTCCCTGCTGCACCTGCCGGCCCCGCCGTCCCCGCCGCTGCACCTGCCGGCCCTGCTACTCCGGCCCCGCCGTCCCTGCACCGTCGGCCCCGCCGCCTCTGGTCTCGCGGCCCCGCCACCCTACCTGCAGCAGCCAAGCCGCCCACCTGCAGCCGCCGAGCAGCAGCGCACCCGAGCCGCCCGGCACCCGAGCCGCCCGGGAGCCGAGCCGCCCTGCACCCGAGCCGCCCGACACCGAGCCGCCCGGGAGCCGAGCCGCCCTGCACCCGAGCCACCCGACACCGAGCCACCCAGGAGCCGAGCCGCCCAGCAGCCGAGTCGCTGAGTCGCCGAGCCGCCCAGCAGCCGAGTCGCTGAGTCGCCGAGCCGCCCTTCTACATAGCTGCCCGGCCTGCCCTGCCTGGTGAGCACAGTCCCACTATCACTGCGTGCTCTTCCCCTACTGCTTGCACTGCCTCGCTGTCGTCATCATGGCTACCCCTAGTGTCCTAGCTTTTGACGCTGAGGGTCGCGCCATTGACTTTGAGGTCTGGGTCGACGACCTGTAGTTGTTTTTACAGTGCGATAGGGCAGACGGCCTCTCTCTCTTTGACCTCATTTCTGGCGCCTCTCCTGCCCCTGCTGCTGATGCTAATCCCACTGTGCGCTCTCAGTGGGCCACCCGCGATGCTGCTGCACGTCTTGCTATGCGTCGCCACCTCCCTACCTTTGAGCGCGCGCACTTTAGTCAGTACAAGAGTGCTCAGACCTTGTACGACGCTGTAGTTGCGCGCTACTCCTCCCCTGCCACTGCTGCACTGAGCCGACTCATGCTTCCCTACCTCTTTCCTGACCTCTCTGCCTTTCCCAATGTCGCTGACCTCATTACGCACCTCCGCACTAGTGACACTCGCTACCGCGCCGCCCTTCCTGCTGAGTTCTGTGCTAAGAACCCCCCCCCCATGTACATCACTCTCTACTACGTAGTCGCGCGCCTCCCTGACTCCCTTCGCGTAGTCAGAGACCACTTTCTCGGAGTCTGTCCCACCACCCTCACCGTCGACGTCCTCGAGAAGGTCCTCCTCGCGGCGGAGAAGAGGATCGTCGCTGTAGGAGCATCGTCTCCCTGGCTGACCCCTCTGGGGGCCCTGTCCTCTCTCACTTCTCTACTGTCCTCTCGTGTCCGGCTGCCCCCTCGGGCACACTGTCTGGCCTGTACCTTCCCTCGTTCTCGACGAACTTGGTGAGTGGTGCGGACCTACAAGATGCGGGGGTTCACCAGTTCACTCCTGCGAGTCAGCGGGTGACCCACTGCACGGACGCACGCACAGGCCGACACCTGGCCACGTTCTCACGTCGGCCGGGGTCGAGCCTCTACACCCTGACCACTACGTCTCCTCCTGTCCCTGCGTCTGGTCAGGTAGCTGCGTCAGGTCAGGTGTTTGCTGCTGCGTCCCGGTCTGGCCCTGAGTCTGCCCCTTGTTCATGTCGCCTCCTGTCTCACGAGACCCTCCTGTGGCACCACCGTCTTGGCCACCCCTCCTTGCCCCGTCTTCGGGGCATGGCTTCCCATGTCCTTGTCTCTGGTCTTCCCCAGTCTCTCCCTCCCCTTCCTTCGGGACCAGGACCTTCCTGTGTCCCCTGTGTCGAGGGGCGCCTCCGGGCTGCTCCTCACTCCTCCCAGTTTCCCCCGACAGAGGCTCCTCTGCAGACACTTCACATGGACGTGTGGGGCCCAGCCCCCGTCCGTGGGCAGGGTCACGAGCGCTACTTCCTGTTGGTGGTTGACGACTACTCGCGTTACACCTCACTCTTCCCCTTGCGCAGCAAGGGTGCTGTCACTGAGGTGCTGATCGACTGGATCGGCGAGGCTCGTCTCCAGCTCAGGAAGAGCTTCGGCTCGGACTTTCCTGTTCTGCGTCTGCACTCGGACAGAGGCGGAGAGTTCTCCTCTCGCCTTCTGCGAGACTACTGTCGTGCACGGGGGATCCGCCAGACCTTCACGCTTCCGGACTCTCCACAGCAAAATGGGATTGCTGAGCGCCGCATTGGCATGGTCATGGATGTCGCTCGTACGTCCATGATGCATGCAGCTTTTCCCCCATTTTCTGTGGCCGTTTGTGGTGAGGTATGCGGCGCATCAGCTCAACCTTCACCCCAGGGTCTCTCGGCCCGCGATGTCCCCAGTCTTACTGTGGACGGGGAAGGTTGGCGATGCGTCGGCGTTCCGTGTCTGGGGATCTCGGGCGTTTGTCCGCGACTTGTCACCGGACAAGCTGTCCCCTCGTGCTGCTCCCTGTGTCTTCCTTGGCTTCCCCACTGACGCTCGAGGGTGGCAGTTTTACCACCCCTCCTCTCGTCGTGTTCTGTCCTCCCAGGACGTCACGTTCGACGAGTCAGTCCTTCCCTCTTCCCCTACCGCACTCTTCCCCTACCGCACTCCTTCCCTCCCCCCTCCACTGGACTTCCTTGTTCCGGTTCCCCCCCCGGTAGACCCCCTCCCCCCTCAGGTTCCTGCCCCCTCAGGTGTGTCCCAGGTAGACGCAGTTGACTCGGTCGAGGTTACTGGTGACTCTGGTGCTGCTGCGGGTGCTGAGCCTGGGGGTGCTGACTCTGGGGGTGCTGTGCACGGGGGTGCCGAGCCTGGGGGTGCTAGGCGTGGGGGTGCTACTGTGGAGGGTGCTGAGCCTGGGGGTGCTGAGCCGGGGGGTACTATGCCTGGGGCTGCTGAGCTAGGGGGTGCTGGGTCTGGGGGTGCTGAGTTGGGAGCTTCTGCGCCTAGGGGTGCTGAGTCTGGAGCTGCTGAGCCTGGGGTTTCTCCTGCTACTGCGTCTCGCCTGGAGCCCCTCTCTCCACAGGAGCTGCGCGAGTGGTTTGCTCGCCGCTGGAGGCGTGCTGCTGGAGCTGGAGCTTCTTCGACCGTCGAGGGTGCTGGTGCTGCCGGTCCCGGAGCTGCTGGGCCTGCGGGTCCTACTGGAGCTGGAGCTGCTGAGGGTGTTGGTGCTGAGACTACTGCTGTCTGTCCTCGCGGTAGTTCTGCTGCTGGTGCTGCTGGAGGTCCTACCGCTGGAGGTGTTGGTGGCGCTGGTGCTGTCGCTGAGGGTGCTGGTGCTGTCCCTGCTGTGTCTGGAGCTGCCGCGCGGCCTCGGCTGTACTTCGTTCCGCTCCTGCAGTAGGTTCTTGGTCTTTCTCCTCCGGTAGAGTGTCCACAGCCTGTCCAGTCGCAGTCACTGTTGGAGCCTTCCTCTCCTCTGCCTGCTCCCTCTCCTTACACTGGTCCTACTGGAGGTCTTGCTGCGCATCGTGAGCCTGCGTCTCGTCCCGCGTCGCCTGTTCGTGCTGCTCGCGCTAGTGGTCGCGGTTCGCATCAGCGTCCTCCTCCTGTCCCTGGCACGCACCGGATGTCTCTGCGTTTGTCCACTGCTCGTCTGCGTGCCCCTTTGCCTTCTCCTCCTGAGTCTTCTCTTCCTGCGCTTGCCGACCCTGAGTCAGACTCCCTTCGTGCTGCCAGTCCTCACGTCACGCGTCTGCTTGCTACTGTCGTCGCTGACCCCTCTTTTGAGTCCACTACTGCGTCTGATCTTGTCGATGAGCTCGTCGACTTTGCTGCTCGCTGCCGTCTAGACTACGCTGCTAGTCTTGTTGCTGAGTCTGCGTCTGTCTGTCCTCCGTCCGTCGGGGGTGAGTGTGCTCTTGGCACGGACGTCCTAGAGGACAGGCATGAGGAGTTACAGTGTCTGGCGGCTGCCTCACCTCATCTCGCGTCTGTACTGCTTGCTCCTGAGGGAGACCCGGATGCACTAGACATCCCAACTCCGCGCTCTTACGCGGAGGCCGTAGAGGGTCCTTACTCCTCTTAGTGGCAGGCAGCTATGGATGTAGAGATGGCTTCCTGGAAGTCCACAGGCACCTACGTTGACGAGGTTCCCCCTCCTGGGGCGAACATCGTCAGTGGCATGTGGATCTTCAGGGTGAAGCGGCCGCCGGGCTCTCCACCTGTCTTCAAGGCGCGGTACGTTGCTCGTGGCTTCAAACAGCAGCAGGGAGTTGACTACTTTCATACCTTCTCTCCCACCCCGAAGATGACCACTCTTCGGGTGCTGCTACACATAGCCGCTCAGCGAGAATACGAGCTTCACTCTCTCTACTTCAGCACTGCGTTCCTGCAGGGTAGCCTGCACGAGGAGATCTCGCTGCGCCGTCCGCCTGGCTTCACTGGGACTTTCCCTCCTGGCACCCAGTGGAGCCTCCGACGGCCAGTCTACGGTCTCTGCCAGGCACCGCGTGAGTGGCACGACACACTGAGGACTACGCTTGCGGCTCTTGGGTTTGCTCCTTCTGCTGCTGACCCATCGCTGTTTCTGCGCACCGACACTTCACTGCCGCCGTTCTACATCCTCGTGTACGTCGACGACTTGGTCTTTGCCACAGCGGACACTGTTGGACTCGCCTACGTGAAGTCCGAGCTACTGAAGAGACACACGTGCACAGATCTAGGTGAACTGCGCAGCTACCTTGGCTTGCAGATCACTCGGGACAGAGCATGCCGCACCATTACCTTGACTCACTCACACATGGTGCAGCAGGTCCTTCAGCGCTTCGGCTTCACGTACTCCTCGCCTCAGGCCACTCCTCTGTCTACTGGCCACTCGCTCTCAGCTCTGCCTTCGGATGAGTCCGTAGAGTCGAGTGGCCCGTACCCAGAGCTTGTTGGCTGCCTCATGTACCTGATGACCTGCACACGACCTGACCTTGCATACCCTCTTAGCATTCTTGCACGCTATGTTGCTCTTGGGAGACACCGACCAGAGCACATTGCTGCAGCGAAGAGGGTATTGCGCTACCTGTGCAATACGTCGGGCATGGGGCTAGTGCTTGGACGGCGGAGTCCAGTGGTCCTTACAGGGCACGCGGACGCTTCCTGGGCTGACGACCAGGCTACGCAGCGGTCGTCACAGGGTTACACCTTCAGCCTTGGTTCCGGCTCTGTCTCGTGGCGGGCCACTCGTTCGTCTTCGGTTCTCAGCTCCAGTTGTGAGGCTGAGATCTACGCCGGGGCCATGGCTGCACAGGAGCTTCGCTGGCACACCTACCTGTTGACTGACCTTGGAGAGCCGCCTCGTTCTCCTCCAGTGCTGTACGTCGACAACAAGGCCATGCTGGCCTTGTGTCGAGAGCAGCGTCTGGAGCACAGAACGAAGCACATTGCTCTTCGCTACTTCCTTGCTTGTGAGCTACACCAGCGTGGACAGTTGCGGCTTGCGTACGTGGCCTCTGAGGCCAACACTGCTGATGTGTTCACCAAGGCACTCGCGCCTTGTGACCATCAGTGCTTCTGCACCCAGCTGGGTCTTGTGCCTGTCTTGCCTCACTTGCTCTCCTCTTGACTTTACTTGTACTGTGACTGTCAGATTACTATAGCTGATGCATGTTTGTAGGCTATAGTGGGGTAGCACATATGGGTTACAGCTTTCTAGGGTTGTATTTGTACCCAACCTTGACTTAGTCATTTCATTCCTCTTGAGCTATTTTCACATGGTATAGAGCTGGTCCCTCCTAAGGACCGTTTTTTTTTAGGGCCCACCCACGATTTTTTTCTGCCCGGAGCGCGCCCTACTCTCCCCGAGGCGCGCTCCCCCTAGTGCGCTTCGAGCTGCTACTGTGGCCCCCCGCGAGTTGCGCGCGCAATTTGTTTTTTAGCGCGCGCGGCCCGGGCCCACATCGCGCTGCGCCCCGAGCCGCCGCGCCGCCCTCGAGACGGCCGCGCGGCCTCTTAGTCGCGGCTGCGGGCCCCGTCACTTGACGGCCCCGCCCGTCCCTGTCCCGGCCCCGCCGCTGCACATTAACGGCCCCACCGTCCCCTGTCCCGGCCCCGCTCGTCCCGGTCACGGCCCCGCCGCTGCACCCTGACGGCCCCGCCCGTCCCTGTCCCGGCCCCGCCGCTGCACCTCTGACGGCCCCGCCGCTGCAACCTGACGGCCCCGCCGCTGCACCTCTGACGGCCCCGCCGCTGCAACCTTTGACAGCCCCGCCGTCCCCCTTGACGGCCCCGCCGTCCCACTTGACGGCCCCGCCGTCCCCTGTCCCGGCCCCGCCGTCCTCTGTCCCGGCCCCGCCGCTGCACCCTGACGGCCCCGCCCGTCCCTGTCCCGGCCCCGCCGCTGCACCTCTGACGGCCCCGTCGCTGCAACCTGACGGCCCCGCCGTCCCCTTTGACGGCCCCTCCGTCCCCTTTGACGGCCCCGCCGTCCCACTTGAAGGCCCCGCCGTCCCCTGTCCCAGCCCCCCCGCTGCACTCTGACGGCCCCGCCGTCTCCTGTCCCGGCCCCGCCACTGCACTGCAGCCGAGCCGCCCAGCAGCAGCCGAGCCGCCCAGCAGCAGCCGAGCCGCCCAGCAGCAGCCGGACCGCCGAGCAGCAGCCGAGCCGCCCTGCAGCAGCCGAGCCGCCCAGCAGCAGCCGAGCCGCCCAGCAGCACCCGGACCGCCCAGCAGCAGCCGAGCCGCCCTGCAGCAGCCGAGCCGCCCTGCAGCAGCCGAGCCGCCCGGCAGCAGCCGAGCCGCCCCGCAGCAGCCGAGCCGCCCAGCAGCAGCCGAGCCGCCCAGCAGCAGCCGAGCCGCCCCGCAGCAGCCAAGCCGCCCTGCGCCCGAGCCGCCCTGCCGCCGAGCCGCCCGGGAGCCGAGCCACTGTGCACCCGAGCCGCCCGGTCGCCGTGCTGCCTTTCTGTCGAGCTACACAACCTGCCCTGCCCGGTGAGCACAGTCCCACTGTCACTGCTTGCTCCTCCCCTACTGCTTGCACTGCTTCGCTGTCGTCGTCATGGCTACCCCCAGTGTCCTTGCTTTTGACGCTGAGGGTCGCGCCATTGATTTTGAGGTCTGGCTAGACGACCTGCAACTATTTTTACAGTGCGACAGAGCTGACGGCCTTTCTCTCTTTGACCTCACCTCTGGCGCCTCTCCTGCTCCTGCTGCTGATGCTGATCCCACTGTGCGCTCTCAGTGGGCCACCCGCGATGCTGCTGCACGTCTTGCTGTGCGTCGCCACCTCCCTACCTCTGAGCGCGCGCACTTTAGTCAGTACAAGAGTGCTCAGACCTTGTACGACGCTGTAGTTGCGCGCTACTCCTCCCCTGCCACTGCTGCACTGAGCCGTCTCATGCTTCCCTACCTCTTTCCTGACCTCTCTGCCTTTCCCACTGTCGCTGACCTCATTACGCACCTCCGCACTAGTGACACTCGCTACCGCGCCGCCCTTCCTGCTGAGTTCTGCGCCAAGAACCCCCCCCCCCATGTACATCACTCTCTACTACGTAGTAGCACGCCTCCCTGACTCCCTTCGTGTAGTCAAGGAACCACTTTCTCGCAGTCTGTCCCACCACCCTCACCGTCGACCTCCTTGAGAAGGCCCTCCTCTCAGCTGAGAAGAGCATAGTCGCTGTAGGGGCTTCTCGTGGTGACCCTCGCACCCCCATCTTTGAGGGGTGCTCTCCTTCCCCCTTGCTGCCCTCTGTTGCCTCTGCTGCTGCTGCCGACCTGCTTGGTCTTGAGTCCGTCGGCGCGGCGTCTGCCCCTAGTGGGAGACGTCGCTCTAGCAGGGGCAAGGGGAACAAGGGCACGGGTGGAGCTGGAGGGAGCGGTGGAGGTGGCGGCGGTGGCGGCAGCGGGAGTGGGGGTGGCAGCGGGAGTGGTGGGGGTGGTGGTGGTGGTGGCAGCAGCGGCGGAGACGGTGGTGGTGGTGGCAGCGGTGGTGGAGGTGGCAGCGGTGGAGGTGGAGGCGGCGGGGGTGGAGGCGGTGGAGGCGGTGGAGGCGCCGGCGGTGGAGCCGGAGGTGGTGGAGGGAGCGGAGCTGGTCGGGGTGGTACCCAGCAGCGTAGCGGCGGTGGTGGTGGCCAGCGCTCGCAGCGGCAGCAGCAGCAGCGCTCGCGGGACATCCCTCCGCCCCAGCAGCTTCGTGAGTGGTACGCTGGGCGTCAGAGGGGTGGGGGTACTGGTCCCTGCACCTACGTTCTTCGTTCCGGCGACCGCGCGGGTGAGCAGTGTGGGGGTCCCCACGCCACTCCGCGCTGCTTTGGCCGCCTGACGGACGCTTGGCGTCAGCAGTTCCCCGGGGCTAGTGAGATCCCTCGTTGGGATGAGCTCCTTAGGGCTGGTGTAGCGATCTTTGATCTTGATTATGATGCTATCCTTGCTGCTATGTATGCTGTGACTAATAGTGAGGAGAATGAGGGTTACCGGTGTTTCCAGCCCGACCCGGGCATTGGTACTGCTGCGCTAGGTGCTTGTGAGGCTGCTGCTCTAGGTGCCAGTGCATCTGCGCTCTCAGGTACTGGTGAGACTGCGCTTTCAGGTACTGAGTCGCCCTCGTCCTCCCTCACTTTCACACTTGACTCCGGAGCTTCTCGCTCCTTCTTTCGAGACCGCACTACCCTTACGCCTCTTGACAGGCCGGTTGCGGTCTCCCTTGCAGACCCTTCTGGGGGTCCTGTCCTGTCTCACTTCTCCAGTGTCCTCCCGTGTCCGGCTGCCCCTTCGGGCGCCCTGTCTGGCCTGTACCTTCCCTCGTTCTCTACGAACTTGGTGAATGGAGCAGCCCTACAGGATGCGGGGGTTCACCAGTTTACTCCTGCGAGTCAGCGGGTGACCCACTGCACGGACGCACACACAGGCCGACACCTGGCCACCTTCTCGCGTTGGCCGGGGTCGAGTCTCTACACCCTGACCACTTCGTCTCCTCCTGTCCCTGCGTCCGGTCAGGTAGCTGCGTCAGGTCAGGTGTTTGCTGCTGCGTCCCGGTCAGGTCCTGAGTCTGCCCCCTGTTCTTGTCGCCTCCAGTCTCACGAGACACTCCTGTGGCACAACCGTCTTGGCCACCCCTCCTTGCCCCGTCTTCGGAGCATGGCCTCCCGTGTCCTTGTCTCTGGTCTTCCCCGGTCTCTCCCTCCTCTCCGCTCTGGGCCAGGACCTTCCTGTGTCCCTTGTGTCGAGGGTCGCCTCCGGGCTACTCCTCACTCCTCCCACTTCCCCCCGACAGAGGCTCCCCTGCAGACGCTTCACATGGATGTGTGGGGCCCGGCCCCCGTCCGTGGGCAGGGTAACGAGCGCTACTTCCTGTTGGTGGTTGACGACTACTCGCGTTACACCACAGTCCTCCCCTTGCGCAGCAAGGGTGCGGTCACTGAGGTGCTGATCGACTGGATCCGCGAGGCTCGTCTCCAGCTCAGGAAGAGCTTCGGCTCGGACTTTCCTGTTCTGCGTCTGCACTCGGACAGAGGCGGAGAGTTCTCCTCTCGCCTTCTGCGAGACTACTGTCGTGCACGGGGGATCCGCCAGACCTTCACGCTTCCGGACTCTCCACAGCAAAATGGGATTGCTGAGCGCCGCATTGGCATGGTCATGGATGTCGCTCGTACGTCCATGATGCATGCGGCTGCCCCCTATTTTCTGTGGCCGTTTGCGGTGAGGTACGCGGCGCATCAGCTCAACCTTCACCCCCGGGTCTCTAGGCCTGCGATGTCCCCAGCCTTGCTGTGGACAGGAAAGGTTGGCGATGCGTCGGCGTTCCGTATCTGGGGATCTCGGGCGTTTGTCCGCGACTTGTCTGCGGACAAGCTGTCCCCTCGTGCCGCTCCCTGTGTCTTCCTTGGCTTCCCCACTGACGCCCCAGGGTGGCAGTTTTACCACCCCTCCTCTCGTCGTGTTCTGTCCTCCCAGGACGTCACGTTCGACGAGTCAGTCCCCTTCTACCGTCTCTTCCCCTACCGCACTCCTTCCCTCCCCCCTCCCCCGGACTTCCTTGTGCCGGTTCCCCCCCCGATAGACCCCCTCCCCCCTCAGGTTCCTGCCCCCTCAGGTGTGTCCCAGGTAGACGCCGTTGACCCGGTCGAGGTTACTGGTGACTCTGGTGCTGCTGCGGGTGCTGAGCCTGGGGGTGCTGACTCTGGGGGTGCTGTGCGCGGGGGTGCTGAGCCTGTAGGTGCTTGGCCTGAGGGTGCTACTGCGGAGGGTGCGGAGCCTGGGGGTGCTGAGCCGGGGGGTGCTGTGCCTGGAGGTTGTGGGTCTGGGGGTGCTGGGTCGGGAGCTGCTGAGCCTGGGGGTGCTGAGCTGGGAGCTGCTGGGCCTGGGGGTGCTGCGTCTGGAGCTGCTGAGCCTGGGTTTTCTCCTGCTGCGCCTCGCCGGGAGCCCCTCTCTCCACAGGAGCTGCGCGAGTGGTTCGCTCGCCGCTGGAGGCGTGCTGCTGAGTCTAGGGGTGCTGCTGGAGCTGGAGCTGGTGCTTCTTCGACCGTCGAGGGTGCTGGTGCTGCCGGTCCCGGAGCTGCTGGACCTGCGGGTCCTCCTGGAGCTGGAGCTGCTGAGGGTGTTGGTGCTGAGACTACTGCTGTTGGTCCTGCCGCTGGAGGAGTGGGTGACGCTAGTGCTGTCGCTGAGGGTGCTGGTGCTGTCCCTACTGCGTCTGGAGCTGCCGCGCGGCCTCGGCCGTACTTCGTTCCGCTCCTGCAGCAGGTTCTTGGTCTTTCTCCTCCAGTAGAGGGTCCATCGCCTGTCCAGTCGCAGTCGCTGCTGGAGCCTTCCTCTCCACTGCCTGCTCCCTCTCCTTACACTGGTCCTACTGGAGGTCTTGCTGAGCGTCGTGAGCCTGCGTCTCGTCCCGCGTCGCCTGTTCGTGCTGCTCGCGCTAGTGGTCGCAGTTTGCGTCAGCGTCCTCCTCCTGTCCCTGGCACGCACCGGATGTCTTTGCGTCCGTCCACTGCTCCCCTGCGTGCCCCTTTGCCTTCTCCTCCTGAGTCCTCTCTTCCTGCGCTTGCCGACCCTGAGTCGGACTCTCTTCGTGCTGCCAGTCCTACTGTCACGCGTCTGCTTGCTACTGTCGTCACTGACCCCTCTTTTGAGTCCACTGCTGCGTCTGCTCTAGTCGCTGAGCTCGTCGACTTTGCTGCTCGCTGTCGTCTTGACTACGCTGCTAGTCTTGTTGCTGAGTCTGCGTCTGTCTGTCCTCCGTCCGTCGGGGGTGAGTGTGCTCTTGGCACGGACGTCCTAGAGGACAGGCAGGAGGAGTTACAGTGTCTAGCGGCTGCTTCACCTCATCTCGCGTCTGTACTGCTTGCCCCTGAGGGAGACCCGGATGCACTAGACATCCCGACTCCGCGTTCTTACGCGGAGGCCGTAGAGGGTCCCTACTCCTCTCAGTGGCAGGCAGCTATGGATGTAGAGATGGCTTCCTGGAAGTCCACAGGCACCTACGTTGACGCCGTTCCCCCTCCTGGGGCGAACATCGTCAGTGGCATGTGGATCTTCAGGGTGAAGCGGCCGCCGGGCTCTCCACCTGTCTTCAAGGCGCGGTACGTTGCTCGTGGCTTCAGTCAGCGGCAGGGAGTTGACTACTTTCAGACCTTCTCTCCCACCCCGAAGATGACCACTCTTCGGGTGCTGCTGCACATAGCCGCTCAGCGCGACTACGAGCTTCACTCTCTCGAGTTCAGCACTGCGTTCCTGCAGGGTAGCCTGCACGAGGAGATCTGGCTGCGCCGTCCGCCTGGCTTCACTGGGACTTTCCCTCCTGGCACCCAGTGGAGCCTCCGACGGCCAGTCTACGGTCTCCGCCAGGCACCGCGTGAGTGGCACGACACACTGAGGACTACACTTGCGGCTCTTGGGTTTGCTCCTTCTACTGCTGACCCGTCGCTGTTTCTGCGCACCGAAACTTCACTGCCGCCGTTCTACATCCTCGTGTACGTCGACGACTTGGTCTTTGCCACAGCGGACGCTGCTGGACTCGCCTACGTGAAGTTCGAGCTGCTGAAGAGACACACGTGCACAGACCTGGGTGAACTGCGCAGCTACCTTGGCTTGCAGATCACTCGGGACAGAGCACGCCGCACCATTACCTTGACTTAGTCACACATGGTGCAGCAGGTCCTTCAGCGCTTCGGCTTCACGTACTCCTCGCCTCAGGCCACTCCTCTGCCTACTCGCCACTCACTCTCAGCTCTGCCTTCGGATGAGTCCGTAGAGTCGAGTGGTCCGTATTCAGAGCTTGTTGGCTGCCTCATGTACCTGATGACCTGCACACGACCTGACCTTGCATACCCTCTGAGCATTCTTGCACGCTATGTTGGTCCTGGTAGACACCGACCAGAGCACATGGCTGCAGCGAAGAGGGTATTGCGCTACGTGTGCAGTACGTCGGGCATGGGGCTAGTGCTTGGAGGGCGGAGTCCAGTGGTCCTTACAGGCCACGCGGATGCTTCTTGGGCTGACGACCAGGCTACGCAGCGGTCGTCGCAGGGTTACACCTTCAGCCTTGGTTCCGGCTCTGTCTCGTGGCGTTCTACTCGCTCGTCTTGGGTTCTTGGCTCCAGTTGTGAGGCTGAGATCTACGCCGGGGCCATGGCTGCACAGGAGCTTCGCTGGCTCACCTACCTTCTGACTGACCTCGGAGAGCCGCCTCGTTCTCCTCCAGTGCTGTACGTAGACAACAAGGCCATGCTGGCCTTGTGTCGAGAGCAGCGCTTGGAGCACAGAACGAAGCACATTGCTCTCCGCTACTTCCTTGCTCGTGAGCTGCAGCAGCGTGGTCAGTTGCGGCTTGCGTACGTGGCCTCTGAGGCCAACACTGCTGATGTGTTCACCAAGGCACTCGCGCCTTGTGACCATCAGTGCTTCTGCACCCAGCTGGGTCTTGTGCCTGTCTTGCCTCACTTGCTCTCCTCTTGAGTTTACTTGTACTGTGACATATATATACCTGCCTTTGCTTGTCTTGTTCTATATATATGTCTGTACTCCTGCATGTGAACTGGCCTCTGGCCCTGCTCTTGTGCTCGGACTGTGTGGTGACTTTGTGATCCACCCTGAGCTTGCTTTACTTTGCTTGACTGGTCTTGTGACCCCTTGTTCTCCCCCACTTTGCCTATGAGGGTGTGTCAGATTACTATAGCTGATGCATGTTTCTAGGCTATAGTGGGGTAGCACATATGGGTTACAGCTTTCTAGGGTTGTATTTGTACCCAACCTTGACTTAGTCATTTCATTCCTCTTGAGCTATTTTCACAGTGACATATATATACCTGCTCTTGCTTGTCTAGGTTTATATATATGTGTCTGTACTACTGCATGTGAACTGGACTCTGGCCCTGCTCTTGTGCTCGGACTGTGTGGTGACTTTGTGATCCACCCTGAGTTTCTTTTGCTTTACCTTGCTTTTCTTGACTGGTCTTGTGACCCCTTGTTCTCCCCCACTTTGCCTATGGGGGTGTGTCAGATTACTATAGCTGATGCATGTTTGTAGGCTATAGTAGGGTAGCACATATGGGGTACAGCTCTCTAGGGTTGTATTTGTACCCAACCCTGACTTAGTCATTTCATTCCTGTTGTACAAGTTTCACATGAAACTTGGTCCTACTCGTTCTGTTTCGTTGGTGTTGACTCTCGCAGGTGTTACGCAACCGTTGTCGGCGAAATGGTAGAAGGTTTCGGCGCTGGCACTTTCGCGAGGGCTATCTTTGTCCATGGGAACGTCGACGGAGCAGAACGGAACATGTGAGAGGACGTCCCCGTTATAATATTTTCTCACTATTATATTTTCCGTTATCCTATTCTCCCTTTTCTCCTCTATATTTTGGTCTTTATCTCATCTCAATCGGCCTACTATTCTATTTTCTAGAGCCTTCTATTTATTTCTCTTATTTCCTACTTTTCCCACCGACATACCTATTATACGGCACCGACAGCGCCGACAGTGGTGTATTGTCAGAACATATAGCTTACCTGTTTGTGTAGGCTACAGTGGGGTATTCCATAGGGGGTACAACACAATTAGGTTTCCTATTTGTACTCATTTCTGACTTAGTCATTTCATTCCTCTTCTCACAGTTTCACATGGTATAGAGCTAGGTCCCTCCAGGACCGATTTTTTTTTGGGCCCACCGAAGCGCGCCCCCGAGGCGCGAATTTTTTTTTTAGCGACCCCTCGAGTCGCCCTCTTCCCTGCGGTCTCGCCGCCCACTCTGTCGCGGCCCCGCCCTTACCCTTACGCGGCCCCGCCGCCTGCTCCTTACGCGGCCCCGCCCCGGCCCTTACGTGGCCCCGTCCCCGGCCCTTACGCGGCCCCGCGCCGGCTCCTACGCGGCCCTTACGCGGCCCCGCGCCGGCCCCTTACGCGGCCCTTACGCGGCCACGCCGCCGGCTCCTACGCGGCCCCGCGCCGGCTCCTTACGCGGCCCCGCCCCAGCCCTTACGTGGCCCCGTCCCCGGCCCTTACGCGGCCCCGCGCCGGCTCCTACGCGGCCCTTACGTGGCCCCGCGCCGGCCCCTTACGCGGCCCTTACGCGGCCACGCCGCCGGCCCCTACGCGGCCCCACGCCGGCTCTCACGCGGCCCCGCAGCTGGCTCCTACGAGGCCCCGTCCTCGTTCCTACGCGGCCCCGTTCCCGGCTCCATTGCGGCCCCGCCCCGGCTCCTACGCGGCCCTGTCCGCCGGCCCCTTACGCGGCCCCGCCGCCGGCCTCCTACGCGGCCCTGCGCCGGCCCCTTACGCGGCCCCACCGCCGGCCCCGTACTCGGCCCCACCGCCGGCCTCCTACGCGGCCCCGCCCCAGCTCCTTCTCGGCCCTGCGCCGGCCCCCTACGCGGCCCTGCTGCCGGCTCCAACGCGGCCCTGCCCCGGCACCTACGCGGCCCTACCGCCGGCCCTGACGCGGCCCCGCCCCGTCTCCCTTCTACGCGGCCCCGCCCCGGTTCTCTCGCGCGACCCCGCCGCCCCACCTACAGCGGTCGGGCAGCAGGGCAACCGAGCCGCTCAGTCGCCGAGCCGCCCGGGAGCCGAGTCGCCCTGCACCCGAGCCGCCTATCGCCGAGCCGCCCGGGAGCCGAGCCGCCCTGCACCCGAGCCGCCCTGCAGCCGAGCCGCCCGGGAGCCGAGCCGCCCTGCACCCGAGCCGCCCTGCCGCCGAGCCGCCCGGGAGCCGAGCCGCCCTGCACCCGAGCCGCTCTGCCGCCGAGCCGCCCGGGAGCCGAGCCGATGTCCACCCGAGCCGCCCGGTCGCCGTTCTGCTTTTCTGCCGAGCTGCACGGCCTGCCCTAAGTGGTGAGCACTGTCACTGCGTGCTCTTCCCCTACTGCTTGCACTGCTTCGCTGCCGTCGCCATGGCTACCCCTAGTGTCCTAGCTTTTGACGCTGAGGGTCGCGCCATTGATTTTGAGGTCTGGCTAGATGACCTGCAGCTGTTCTTACAGTGCGACAGAGCTGACGGCCTTTCTCTCTTTGACCTCACCTCTGGCGCCTCTTCTGCTCCTGCTGCTGATGCTGATCCCACTGTCCGCTCTTAGTGGGCCACCCGCGATGCTGCTGCACGTCTTGCTGTGCGTCGCCACCTCCCTACCTCTGAGCGCGCGCACTTTAGTCAGTACAAGAGTGCTCAGACCTTGTACGACGCTGTAGTTGCGCGCTACTCCTCCCCTGCCACTGCTGCACTGAGCCGTCTCATGCTTCCCTACCTCTTTCCTGACCTCTCTGCCTTTCCCACTGTCGCTGACCTCATTACGCACCTCCGCACTAGTGACACTCGCTACCGCGCCGCCCTTCCTGCTGAGTTCTGCGCTAAGAAACCCCCCCCCATGTACATCACTCTCTACTACGTAGTCGCGCGCCTCCCTGACTCCCTTCGTGTAGTTAGGGACCACTTTCTCGCAGTCTGTCCCACCACACTCACTGTCGACCTCCTCGAGAAGGCCCTCCTCTCAGCTGAGAAGAGCATAGTTGCTGTAGGGGCTTCTCGTGGTGACCCTCGCACCCCCATCTTTGAGGGGTGCTCTCCTTCCCCCTTACTGCCCTCTGTTGCCTCTGCTGCTGCTGCCGACTTGCTTGGTCTTGAGTCGGTCGGCGCGGCGTCTGCCCCTAGTGGGAGACGTCGCTCCAGCAAGGGCAAGGGGGGCAAGGGCGCGGGTGGAGCTGGAGGGAGCGGTGGAGGTGGCGGAGGTGGCGGCGGCTGGAGTGGGGGTGGCGGCGGGAGTAGTGGTGGTGGTGGTGGTGGTGGCGGCAGCGGCGGCGACGGTGGTGGTGGTGGTGGCGGTGGTGGAGGTGGCAGCGGCGGAGGTGGAGGCGGTGGGGGAGGAGGCGGTGGAGGCGGTGGAGGCAGCGGCGGAGGCGCGGGAGGTGGTGGAGGGAGCGGAGCTGGTCGCGGTGGTACCCAGCAGCGTAGTGGCGGTGGTGGTGGCGAGCGCTCGCAGCGGACAGCAGCAGCAGCGCTCGCGGGACATCCCTCCGCCCCAGCAGCTTCGCGAGTGGTACGCTGGGCGTCAGAGGGGTGGGGGTACTGGTCCCTGCACCTACGTTCTTCGCTCCGGCGATCGCGCGGGTGAGCAGTGTGGGGGTGCCCACGCTACCCTGCGCTACTTCGGCCGCCTGACGGACGCTTGGCGTCAGCAGTTTCCCGGGGCTAGTGAGATCCCTCGTTGGGATGAGCTCCTTAGGGCGGGTGTAGCGATCTTTGATCTTGATTATGATGCTATCCTTGCTACTATGTATACTGTGACTTATAGTGAGGAGAATGAGGGTTACCGGTGTTTCCAGCCCGACCCGGGCATTGGTACTGCTGCGCTAGGTGCTTGTGAGGCTGCTGCTCTAGGTGCCAGTGCGTCTGCGCTCTCAGGTACTGGTGAGACTGCGCTTTCAGGTACTGAGTCGTCCTCGTCCTCCCTCACTTTCACACTTGACTCCGGAGCTTCTCGCTCCTTCTTTCGAGACCGCACTACCCTTACGCCGCTTGGCCGGCCGGTTGCGGTCTCCCTGGCTGACCCTTCTGGGGGTCCAGTTCTGTCTCACTTCTCCACTGTCCTCCCGTGTCCGGCTGCCCCTTCGGGCGCCCTGTCTGGTCTGTACCTTCCCTCGTTCTCGACGAACTTGGTGAGTGGTGCAGCCCTACAGGATGCGGGGGTTCACCAGTTTACTCCTGCGAGTCAGCGGGTGACCCACTGCACGGACGCACGCACAGGCAGACACCTGGCCACCTTCTCGCGTCGGCCGGGGTCGAGTCTCTACACCCTAACCACTTCGTCTCCTCCTGTCCCTGCGTCCGGTCAGGTAGCTGCGTCAGGTCAGGTGCTTGCTGCTGCGTCCCGGTCAGGTCCTGAGTCTGCCCCCTGTTCTTGTCGCCTCCTGTCTCACGAGACACTCCTGTGGCACCACCGGCTTGGCCACCCGTCCTTGCCCCGTCTTCGGAGCATGGCTTCCCGTGTCCTTGTCTCTGGTCTTCCCCAGTCTCTCCCTCCTCTCCCCTCCGGGCCAGGTCCTTCCTGTGTCCCCTGTGTCGAGGGTCGCCTCCGGGCTACTCCTCACTCCTCCCACTTCCCCCCGACAGAGGCTCCTCTGCAGACGCTTCACATGGATGTGTGGGGCCCAGCTCCCGTCCGTGGGCACGGTTACGAGCGCTACTTCCTGTTGGTGGTTGACGACTACTCGCGTTACACCACAGTCCTCCCCTTGCGCAGCAAGGGTGCGGTCACTTAGGTGCTGATCGACTGGATCCGCGAGGCTCGTCTCCAGCTCAGGCATAGCTTTGGCTCGGACTTTCCTGTTCTGCGTCTGCACTCGGACAGAGGCGGAGAGTTCTCCTCTCGCCTTCTGCGAGACTACTGTCGTGCACGGGGGATCCGCCAGACCTTCACGCTTCCGGACTCCCCACAGCAGAATGGGATTGCTGAGCGCCACATTGGCATGGTCATGGATGTCGCTCGTACGTCCATGATGCATGCGGCTGCCCCCCATTTTCTGTGGCCGTTCGCGGTGAGGTACGCGGCGCATCAGCTCAACCTTCACCCCCGGGTCTCTCGACCTGCGATATCCCCAGCCCTGCTGTGGACAGGAAAGGTTGGCGATGCGTCTGCGTTCCGTGTCTGGGGATCTCGGGCGTTTGTCCGCGACTTGTCTGCGGACAAGCTGTCCCCTCGTGCTGCTCCCTGTGTCTTCCTTGGCTTCCCCACTGACGCCCCAGGGTGGCAGTTTTACCACCCCTCCTCTCGTCGTGTTCTGTCCTCCCAGGACGTCACGTTCGACGAGTCAGTCCCCTTCTACCGTCTCTTCCCCTACCGCACTCCTTCCCTCCCCCCTCCCCCGGACTTCCTTGTGCCGGTTCCCCCCCCGGTAGACCCCCTCCCCCCTCAGGTTCCTGCCCCCTCAGGTGTGTCCCAGGTAGACGCCGTTGACCCGGTCGAGGTTACTGGTGACTCTGGTGCTGCTGCGGGTGCTGAGCCTGGGAGTGCTGTGCGCGAGTGTGCTGAGCGTGGGGTTGCTGGGCCTGGGGGTGCTACTGCGGAGGGTGCGGAGCCTGGGGGTGCTGAGCCGGGGGGTGCTGTGCCTGGAGGTGCTGGGTCTAGGGGTGCTGGGTCGGGAGCTGTTGAGCCTGGGGGTGCTGAGCTGGGAGCTGCTGAGCCCGGGGGTGCTGCGTCTGGAGCTGCTGAGCCTGGGGTTTCTCCTGCTGCGCCTCGCCGGGAGCCCCTCTCTCCACAGGAGCTGCGCGAGTGGTTCGCTCGCCGCTGGAGGCGTGCTGCTGAGTCTGGGGGTGCTGCTGGAGCTGGAGCTGGTGCTTCTTCGCCTGTCGAGGGTGCTGGTGCTGCCGGTCCCGGGGCTGCTGGGCCTGCGGGTCCTCCTGGAGCTGGCGCGGCTGAGGGTGTTGGTGCTGAGCCTACTGCTGCTGGTCCTGCCGCTGGAGGAGTGGGTGACGCTCGTGCTGTTGCTGAGGGTGCTGGTGCTGTCCCTGCTGCGTCTGGAGCTGCCGCGCGGCCTCGGCCGTACTTCGTTCCGCTTCTGCAGCAGGTTCTTGGTCTTTCTCCTCCAGTAGAGGGTCCACCGCCAGTCCAGTCGCAGTCCCTACTGGAGCCTTCCTCTCCACTGCCTGCTCCCTCTCCTTACACTGGTCCTACTGGAGGTCTTGCTGAGCGTCGTGAGCCTGCGTCTCGTCCCGCGTCGCCTGCTCGTGCTGCTCACGCTAGGGGTCGCAGTTCGCGTCAGCGTCCTCCTCCTGTCCCTGGCACGCACCGGATGTCTTTGCGTCCGTCCACTGCTCCCCTGCGTGCCCCTTTGCCTTCTCCTCCTGAGTCCTCTCTTCCTGCGCTTGCCGACCCTGAGTCGGACTCTCTTCGTGCTGCCAGTCCTACTGTCACGCGTCTGCTTGCTACTGTCGTCACTGACCCCTCTTTTGAGTCAGCTGCTGCGTCTGCTCTTGTCGCTGAGCTCGTCGACTTTGCTGCTCGCTGTCGTCTAGACTACGCTGCTAGTCTTGTTGCTGAGTCTGCGTCTGTCTGTCCTCCGTCCGTCGGGGGTGAGTGTGCTCTTGGCACGGACGTCCTAGAGGACAGGCAGGAGGAGTTACAGTGTCTAGCGGCTGCTTCACCTCATCTCGCGTCTGTACTGCTTACCCCTGAGGGAGACCCGGATGCACTAGACATCCCGACTCCGCGTTCTTACGCGGAGGCCGTAGAGGGTCCCTACTCCTCTCAGTGGCAGGCAGCTATGGATGCAGAGATGGCTTCCTGGAAGTCCACAGGCACCTACGTTGACGCCGTTCCCCCTCCTGGGGCGAACATCGTCAATGGCATGTGGATCTTCAGGGTGAAGCGGCTGCCGGGCTCTCCACCTGTCTTCAAGGCGCGGTACGTTGCTCGTGGCTTCAGTCAGCGGCAGGGGGTTGACTACTTTCAGACCTTCTCTCTCACCCCGAAGATGACCACTCTTCGGGTGCTGCTGCACATAGCCGCTCAGCGCGACTACGAGCTTCACTCTCTCGACTTCAGCACTGCGTTCCTGCAGGGTAGCCTGCACGAGGAGATCTGGCTGCGCCGTCCGCCTGGCTTCACTGGGACTTTCCCTCGTGGCACCCAGTGGAGCCTCCGACGGCCAGTCTACGGTCTCCGCCAGGCACCACGTGAGTGGCACGACACACTGAGGACTACACTTGCGGCTCTTGGGTTTGCTCCTTCTACCGCTGACCCGTCGCTGTTTCTGCGCACCGACACTTCTCTGCCGCCGTTCAACATCCTCGTGTACATCGACGACTTGGTCTTTGCCACAGCGGACACTGCTGGACTCGCCTACGTGAAGTCCGAGCTGCTCAAGAGACACACGTGCACAAACCTGTGTGAAGTGCGCAGCTACCTTGGCCTACGGAGCTGGGGAAAAAAATAAGGAGTGTGGAAAGGAGTAGACATTTTCACGGCGTCAACGTCCTCTCCCGGAACCAGCCCAAGACGACTCTCCACTCCCCAGGAAAGAAGTCTATGGAGCTGAAGCAGTTTAAGAGGCAGATGGGAGTTCAAAAGAAGCTGCAGAAACTCCAAAAACCCCTCAAGGATGCATCCAGTGGATCGCAGGCGTCGACCGGATCCACCCCCTCAGGGTCAACTTGTACGGTTACTACCTCTACTCCTGGCGTTGGAGAAGAGCCTTTCTCCACGCAGCCCAGGCCAGCTAGTTGTCCAGAAGAAAACAGTGGAACCACGGTGTGTACTGAATATTGAGATGTACCCTATGATCCTATTAACGAGACTATTTTTGGGTACTACGAGCAACGCTCACCACTCCTGCTCGAGGTGATCTGCAACGGACAGCGCCTCCAAGCACTCGTGGACAGCGGGGCGTCGCACAGCGTCTATGACAAAAAGGCAATCGATCGACTCGGAGGTGACATCAAGTCCTCAAGCTTCTCTGCAACGATGGTGGATGGGAGTAAGCTACCTATCTACGGGGAAACACGATTGCTACTCCATATTGGACCCCTTCGATGGAACCCTGCTCTCCCCGTCACAAATATCAAAGGACTCGACGTAATCTTCGGGAGAGACCTTCTTAAAAAGTTCAACCCCGAGATCAAGTGGGTTAACCGGACGGCCAACATCAACAACAACGGGAGAAAAATCAGCCTTCCCAAATGGGACGACACGGGAAATATTCCAGTCGAGACACTCGCACGCTTTGAAAAGGACATCAAACGGGCCACGGCGGGATTCATGGCGATAGTCAATGAGGCAGACAACGGAGAGAAGCAGACCCAGGTGAGAAGAATGCACGAATACTAAGAGGGTATGCAAGGTCAGGTCGTGTGCAGGTCATCAGGTACATGAGGCAGCCAACAAGCTCTGGGTACGGGCCACTCGACTCTACGGACTCATCCGAAGGCAGAGCTGAGAGCGAGTGGCGAGTAGACAGAGGAGTGGCCTGAGGCGAGGAGTACGTGAAGCCGAAGCGCTCAAGGACCTACTGCACCATGTGTGACTAAGTCAAGGTAATGGTGCGGCGTGCTCTTTCCCGAGTGATCTGCAAGCCAAGGTAGCTGCGCAGTTCACCCAGGTCTGTGCACGTGTGTCTCTTCAGCAGCTCGGACTTCACGTAGGCGAGTCCAGCAGTGTCCGCTGTGGCAAAGACCAAGTTGTTGACGTACACGAGGATGTAGAACAGCGGCAGTGAAGTGTCGGTGCGCAGAAACAGCGACGGGTCAGCAGTAGAAGGAGCAAACCCAAGAGCCGCAAGCGTAGTCCTCAGTGTGTCATGCCACTCACGTGGTGCCTGGCGGAGACCGTAGACAGGCCGTCGGAGGCTCCACTGGGTGCCAGGAGGGAAAGTCCCAGTGAAGCCAGGTGGACGGCGCAGCCAGATCTCCTCGTGCAGGCTACCCTGCAAGAACGCAGTGCTGAAGTCAAGAGAGTGAAGCTCGTAGTCGCGCTGAGCGGCTATGTGCAGCAGCACCCGAAGAGTGGTCATCTTCGGGGTGGGAGAGAAGGTCTGAAAGTAGTCAACTCCCTGCCACTGACTGAAGCCACGAGCGACGTACCGCGCCTTGAAGACAGGTGGAGAGCCCGGCGGCCGCTTCACCCTGAAGATCCACATGCCACTGACGATGTTCGCCCCAGGAGGGGGAACGGCGTGAACGTAGGTGCCTGTGGACTTCCAGGAAGCCATCTTTGCATCCATAGCTGCCTGCCACTGAGAGGAGTAGGGACCCTCTACGGCCTCCGCGTAAGAGCACGGAGTCGGGATGTCTAGTGCATCCGGGTCTCCCTCAGGAGCAAGCAGTACAGACGCGAGATGAGGTGAAGCAGCAGCCAGACACTGGAACTCCTCCTGCCTGTCCTCTAGGACGTCCGTGCCAAGAGCACACTCACCCCCGACGGACGGAGGACAGACAGACGCAGACTCAGCAACAAGACTAGCAGCGTAGTCTAGACGACAGCGAGCAGCAAAGTTGACGAGCTCTGCGACAAGAGCAGACGCAGCAGCGGACTCAAAAGAGGGTTTAGTCACGACAGTAGCCAGCAGACGCGTGACACTAGGACTGGCAGCACGAAGGGAGTCCGACTCTGGGTTGGTAAGCACAAGAAGGGAGGACTCAGGAGGAGAAGGCAAAGGGGCACGCAGAGGAGCAGTGGACGGACGCAGAGACATCCGGTGCGTGCCAGGGACAGGAGGAGGACCATGACGCGAACCACGACCACTAGCGCGAGCAGCACAAACAGGCGACGTGGGAGGAGACGCAGGCTCACGACGCTCAGCAAGACCTCCAATAGGACCAGTGTAAGGAGAGGGAGCAGGCACTGGGGAGGTAGGCTCCCACAGTGACTGCGACTGGTCATGCTGTGGACACTCTACCGGAGGAGAAAGACCAAGAACCTACTGCAGGAGCGGAACGAAGTACGGCCGAGGCAGCGCGGCAGCTTCAGACTCTGCAGGGATAGCACTCGCACCCTTAGCGGCAGCACCAGCGCCACCAACACCTTCAGCGGCAGGACCTCCAGCAGCACCAGCAGCAGAACCACCGCTAGGACAGACAGCAATAGTCTCAGCACCAACACCCTCAGCAGCTCTAGCTCGAGTAGGACCCGCAGGCCAGCAGCTCCGGGACCGGCGGCACCAGCACCCTCGACGGTCGAAGAAGCTCCAGCTCCAGCAGTACGCCTCCAGCGGCGAGCAAACCACTCGCGCAGCTCCTGTGGAGAGAGGGTCTCCCGCCGAGACGCAGCACCAGGAGAAACCCCAGGCTCAGCAGCTCCAGACGCAGCACCCCCAGGCTCAGCAGTTCCAGACAGAGCACCCCCAGGCTCAGCAGCTCCAGACACAGCACCCCCAGGCTCAGCAGCTCCAGACTCAGCACCCCCAGAGTCAGCACCCCCAGGCTCAGCACCGCAGCAGCACCAGAGTCACCAGTAACCTCGACCAGGTCAACGGCGTCTACCTGGGACACACCTGAGGGGGCAGGAACTTGAGGGGGGAGGGGGTCTACCGGGGGGGGAACCAGAACAAGGAAGTCCGGGGGAGGGGGGAGGGAAGGAGTGCGGTAGGGGAAGAGACGGTAGAAGGGGACTCGTCGAACGTGACGTCCTGGGAGGACAGAACACGACGAGAGGAGGGGTGGTAAAACTGCCACCCTGGGGCGTCAGTGGGGAAGCCAAGGAAGACACAGGGAGCAGCACGAGGGGACAGCTTGTCCGCAGACAAGTCGCGGACAAACGCCCGAGATCCCCAGACACGGAACGCAGACGCATCGCCAACCTTCCCCGTCCACAGCAAGGCTGGGGACATCGCAGGCCTAGAGACCCGGGGGTGAAGGTTGAGCTGATGCGCCGCGTACCTCACCGCAAACGGCCACAGAAAATGGGGGGCAGCCGCATGCATCATGGACGTACGAGCGACATCCATGACCATGCCAATGCGGCGCTCAGCAATCCCATTTTGCTGTGGAGAGTCCGGAAGCGTGAAGGTCTGGCGGATCCCCCGTGCACGACAGTAGTCTCGCAGAAGGCGAGAGGAGAACTCCCCGCCTCGGTCAGAGTGCAGACGCAGAACAGGAAAGTCCGAGCCGAAGCTCCTCCTAAGCTGGAGACGAGCCTTGCGGATCCAGTCGATCAGCACCTCAGTGACAGCACCCTTGCTGCGCAAGGGGAAGACTGAGGTGTAACGCGAGTAGTCGTCAACCACCAACAGGAAGTAGCGCTCGTGACCCTGCCCACGGACGGGGGCTGGGCCCCACACGTCCATGTGAAGTGTCTGCAGAGGAGCCTCTGTCGGGGGAAACTGGGAGGAGTGAGGAGCAGCCCGGAGGCGCCCCTCGACACAGGGGACACAGGAAGGTCCTGGTCCCGAAGGAAGGGGAGGGAGAGACTGGGGAAGACCAGAGACAAGGACATGGGAAGCCATGCCCCGAAGACGGGGCAAGGAGGGGTGGCCAAGACGGTGGTGCCACAGGAGGGTCTCGTGAGACAGGAGGCGACATGAACAAGGGGCAGACTCAGGGCCAGACCGGGACGCAGCAGCAAACACCTGACCTGACGCAGCTACCTGACCAGACGCAGGGACAGGAGGAGACGCAGTGGTCAGGGTGTAGAGGCTCGACCCCAGCCGACGCGAGAACTTGGCCAGGTGCCGGCCTGTGCGTGCGTCCGTGCAGTGGGTCACCCGCTGACTCGCAGGAGTGAACTGGTGAACCCTCGCATCTTGTAGGTCCGCACCACTCACCAAGTTCGTCGAGATCGAGGGAAGGTACAGACCAGACAGGGTGCCCGAGGGGGCAGCCGGACACGGGAGAACAGTGGAAAAGTGAGAGAGGACAGGACCCCCAGATGGGTCAGCCAGGGAGAATGGAACCGGCCGGCCAAGCGGCGTGAGGGTGGTGCGGTCTCGAAAGAAGCAGCGAGAAGCCCCGGAGTCAAGTGTGAAAGTGAGGGAGGACGAAGGCGACGCAGTACCTGAGAGCGCAGTCTCACCAGTACCTGAGAGCGCAGACGCACTGGCACCTAGAGCAACAGCCTCACAAGCACCTAGCGCAGCAGTACCAATGTTCGGGTCGGGCGGGAAACACCGGTAACAGTCACCCTCCTCACTAATAGTCACAGCATACATAGCAGCAAGGATAGCATCAAAGTCAAGATCAAAGATCGCTACACCAGCCCTAAGAAGCTCATCCCAGCGGGGAATCTCACTAGCCTCGGGGAACTGCTGACGCCAAGCGTCCGTCAGGCGGCCAAAGCAGCGCTGGGTGGGGTGGGCACCCCCACACTGATCACCCGCGCGGTTGTCGGAACGAAGGACGTAGGAACACGGACCAGCACCCCCACCCCTCTGACGCCGAGTGTACCACTCACCGAGCTGCTGGGTTGGAGGGATGTCCCGCGAACGCTGCTGCTGCTGCTGCTGCTGGCGCTGACCACTACCAGCGCCGCTCCGCTGCGGGGTACCACCCCGACCAGCTCCACCCCCTACGCCACCACCGCCTCCTCCTCCGCCTCCTCCGCCGCCTCCACCTCCACCGCTGCCACCACCACCACCGCTGCCGCCACCACCGCCGCCTCCGCCGCCGCTGCCACCACCACCACCACCCCCGCCACCACTCCCGCCGCCACCCCCACTCCCTCCGCCGCCTCCACCGCCACCTCCACCGCCCCCTCCAGCTCCACCCGCGCCCTTGCCCCCCTTGCCCTTGCCAGAGCGGCGTCTCCCACTAGGGGCAGACGCCGCGCCAACCGACTCAAGACCAAGCAGGTCGGCAGCAGCAGCAGAGGCAACAGAGGGCAGCAGGGGGGAAGGAGAGCACCCCTCAAAGATGGGGGTGCGAGGGTCACCACGAGAAGCTCCTACAGCGACGATGCTCTTCTCCGCCGCTAGGAGGGCCTTCTCAAGGAGGTCGACAGTGAGGGTGGTGGGACAGACTGAGAGAAAGTGGTCCCTGGTTACGCGAAGAGAGTCAGGGAGGCGTGCAACTACGTAGTAGAGAGTGATGTACATGGGGGGGGGGTCAAAGAGAGAAAGGCCGTCTGCTCTATCGCACTGTAAGAACAGCTGCAGGTTGTCAACCCAGACCTCAAAGTCAATGGCGCGACCCTCAGCGTCAAAAGCTAGGACACTAGGGGTAGCCATGACGACGACAGCGAAGCAGTGCAAGCAGCAGGGGAAGTGCACGCAGTGACAGCGGTACTGTGCTCACCGGGCAGGGCAGGTCGGGCAGCTCTGTAGAAGGGCGGCTCGGCGACTCAGCGTCTCTGCTACTGGGCGGCTCGGCTCCTGGGCGGCTTGGCGGCAGGGCGGCTCGGGTGCAGGGCGGCTCGGCTGCCGGGCGGCTCGGGTGCAGGGCGGCTCGGCTGCCGGGCGGCTTGGGTGCAGGGCGGCTCGGCTGCCGGGCGGCTCGGGTGCAGGGCGGCTCGGCCGCACTGTTGCTCGGTGGTCCGGCGGCTCGGCTGCTGCAGGTGGGCGGCTCGGCTGCTGCAGTTGGGCGGCGGGGCCGTGAGTGTTAGGGCGGCGGGGCCGCGAGACCAGGGGCGGCGGGGCCGTGAGCGTCAGGGACGGCGGGGCCGCGTAGCAGGGACGGCGGGGCCGCGTAGCAGGGGCGGCGGGGCCGCATAGCAGGGGCGGAGGGGCCGCGTAGCAGGGGCGGCGGGGCCGCGTAGCAGGGGCGGCGGGGCCGCGTAGCAGGGGCGGCGGGGCCGGCGTAGCAGGGGCGGCGGGGTCGCGTTGCAGGGACGGCGGGGCCGGCGTAGCAGGGACGGCGGGGCCGGAGTAGCAGGGACGGCGGGGCCGCGTAGCAGGGGCGGCGGGGCTGCGTAGCAGGGACGGCGGGGCCGCGTAGCAGGGACGGCAGGGCCGCGTAGCAGGGGCGGCGGGGCCGCGTAGTAGGGGCGGCGGGGCCGCGTAATAGGGGCGGCGGGGCCGCGTGAGCAAGGCGGCGAGGGCCGCGTAGCAGGGGCGGCGGGGCCGGCGTAGCAGGGACGGCGGGGCCGCCCGTAGTAAGGGGTGGCGGGGCCGCGTAGCAGGGGCGGCGAGGCCGCGTAGCAGGGGCGGCGGGGCCGCTTAGCAGGGGCGGCGGGGCCGCGTGATCAAAGGCGGCGGAGCCGCGTGAGTAAGGGCGGCGAGGGCCGCCTGTGAAGGGCGGCGGGGCCGCGTTCACTGGGTAGCGGGGTAGCGAGGGTAAGGCCGGCCACTAGGGCGGCTCGGGGAAGGAGTGGCCCGAGGCGCGACTCGGGATGAGTGCGCTTCGGGCAGGAAAAAAAAATTCCAGGTGGTGGGCCCTAGGCGCAGTTCCCACAGGGGAACCTGCTCGATACCATGAGAAGAACTGAACGAGAATGAATAAACTATGAATGAAGTGAGTACATATAGGAAACCCTAGTTGGGTTGTACCCCCTATGGGATACCCCACTACAGCCTACACAATAGCATAAGCTATATATATGTTCCGACACCATGAACTTCCTCCAGCAGTCAAGGAAATTCTTGAAGAGTTCCAGGACGTTCTCCCCGACGATTTACCTGATCAACTAGCGCCATACCGGACACATCAACACGAGATCCTAGAAGAGCCGGGGTCCAAGCCAACGTTCCAAGCACCATACCGGCTGAGCCCGACAGAGCTTGCCGATATGAAGAAACAAATAGAGTATCTCCTGGAGAAAGGGCTGATTCGACCTTCGACTTCACCGTACGGAGCTCCAGTTCTCTTCACTCTGAAGCCAGATGGAAGTCTGCGAATGTGCATCGACTACCGAGCCTTGAACAAACAGACTGTAAAAAATAAATACCCGATACCACGGATCGACGACTTACTCGATCAACTTCGCGGTGCTACGGTATTCTCCAAGCTCGACCTCAGATCAGGATACTGGCAAATTCGTATGGCTGACAACTCTATCCACAAAAACCGCTTTTCGAACTCGGTACGGGTCATACGAGTATCTCGTGATGCCATTCGGACTCACTAACGCACCAGCCACATTTCAGGCGGAAATGAACCACATCCTTCGGCCCCTTCTGGACGAGTGCGTGGTGGTATATTTGGACGATATCCTGATCTACTCGAAAGATATGAAGCAGCACGTTGAGCATCTACGACAGGTGTTTGAAATTCTTCGACAAGAACGCTTCTACGTGAAACTATCCAAGAGCGAGTTTGCGTTAAAAAAAGTCGAGTTCCTTGGACATATGGTGAGCGCTCAAGGAGTTCACGTGGATCCTAAGAAGATCGAAGCAGTGCGAACGTGGAAGACCCCTGAGAACGTGAAGGAGTTACAACAGTTCCTTGGATTCGCCAACTACTACAACCGGTTCGTACCGAACTACGCCAAGATTGCCGCACCATTAACGAACCTGTTGAAGAAGAATACACCATATCAATGGGAGGCGAAGCACCAGGAAGCCGTGGAACAACTTAAAACCGCACTCACGTCCGCACCTGTCCTTATCCTGCCAGACCCTGAACTTGACTATGTCATCGAGGCCGATGCTAGCGATCAAGCAGTGGGCGCAGTACTCATGCAGGATCAAGGGAAGGGACTGCAACCCATTGCATACCTCAGTAAAAAACCTCACAGGGAAGAATTCAATTACCCCATCCATGACAAAGAGGCCCTCGCCATTGTCAACGCATTTAAGGCATGGAGGTGTTATCTCGAAGGAAGAAAAACGACCGTCTACACCGACCACTGCGATCTCAAGTACTTGAAGACCCAACCAGCACTCTCCAGGCGGCAGGTCCGGTGGATTGACTTTCTCGAAACCCACTTCCATTACGACATCGTGTATAAGCCAGGGCACAAGAACAAGGCAGACGCACTGAGTCGCCCTGCACACGTTGCCGCCTTACAAATCGATGGCATGAACCCACTTTTGAAGGGACTCTTCACGCATGGATACACCATCGACCCCGAAGTCTCTATAGCAGAAAAGCGCCATCTTCTACAATGGGATCAAGACATCGCATACCGCAAGGGCTCAACAAAAATATGGGTACCTAATTACCCTCCCTTACGCCAGTTACTGCTCGAAGAATATCATGATGTTCTCTACGCGGGCCACTTCGGTAGTAACAAGACGCTTGCCGGTATTGCGAAGCATTATTACTGGCCCCACATGGCGGATGACGTACAAAAATTCGTCACCTCGTGCGACATATGCCAACGGATGAAGAGCAGCAAACAGAAGAAAGCAGGGTTGCTACAGCCTCTTCCGGTCCCTGAACAGCCTTGGCAAGTGGTTAGCCTCGACTTCATCACTGGGTTACCACCTACCAAAGTTGGTCACGACGCCATTCTAGTCGTCATCGACAAATTCTCCAAAATGGGACACTTCATTCCGACACACACAACGGCTCGCACCGAGGAGACAGCGCAATTATTCTTCCGCTACGTCATCTCGCAACATGGCATTCCAACCACGCTGATCTCCGACAGAGATCTGAAATTCACGAGTAAATTCTGGAAGGAGCTCATGTCGCTCATGTGGACCAAACTCGCCATGTCATCAGCCTATCATCCCCAAACAGATGGTCAGACAGAGCGCCTCAACCAGATTGTCGAACAGCTTCTGCGAGCAGCGTGTAAGGACGATATCTCTAAATGGGATGCCTATCTGCCGGTTCTCGAGTTTGCGTATAACAACGCCACGCACGCCGCAACAGGGCAAACTCCTTTCTTCCTCTGTTACGGTCGCAACCCACTCATGCCTCAGAAACCAACAGTACCCGCCACGGTGCAACCCGCACATGATTTCATTTCCACTATGCACCAATTGTGGGAGCGCACGCATAAACGTCTTCTGACTATCCAGCAGCAACAAAAGAAGCTCGCTGATCGGAGTCGCAACGATCATTCCATCAAGATTGGCGATCAAGTGCTTCTGGATACACGCAATCTCGACCTTAGCCATCTTCCGTCTAAGCTCCGACCTCGCTTCTGCGGACCTTTTCTCGTCGAGGCGCAGGCCACTCCAGTAACCTTCCACTTGCGTTTACCAGCTACCTGGAGAATTCACAATGCCTTCCATGTTCAACTTCTCAAGCCCTATCAGGACCCAAACACGGTCTTCAAAGGTCGCCAGCCGCCGCCGCCACTGCCAGTGATCGTTAATGGGGAACCCGAGTACGAAGTCGAAGCCGTTCTCGCGCACCGCCGACGACGTAGCGGCACCTTGGAGCTCTTGATTCGTTGGAAAGGCTATGATCCTTCCGAGGATAGCTGGGTACCTGAACACGATATGGATAACGCCCGCCGTCCTCTCCAGGACTACCTTGTCAAGCAGGGTGTTACTTCTACCACCCAGCTTTGAGGGGGGGAAGTGTGAGAGGACGTCCCCGTTAAAATGTTTTCTCACTATTACACTTTTTGTTATCCTATTCTCCCTTTTCTCCTCTTTATTTTGGTCTTTATCTCATCTCAATCGGCCTACTATTCTATTTTCTAGAGCCTTCTATTTATTTCTCTTATTTTCTACTTTTCCCACCGACATACCTATTATACGGCACCGACAGCGCCGACAGTGGTGTATACGGTGTAATCTGGGCGTAATCCCAAGTGCCAATAGCCTTGCGTGCTTATGCGCACTTGTGATTGTAGTATCGGGAAGGGTGTGTTCTCGAAGGTTCGTTTTATCTCGTTTATCCTTGTACTTTCTAAGTATAAATAGGCCTTGTATTCAGTTTTAGTGAGAAGTTTCAATTGAGAATTCGATCCTGTGATAGAACAGGTCTGGCTTCTTATGGTGCGTTGTCCACATTCTGCTCGTCCCAGTCTGGTTCGTTCGCTGCTGAGGCGAAGGCCCGGTCACCACGAAGACCACCTGTGGGATCTTCAATTTGTTGCAAGCTGGCAAGGTACGTTTGGAGCGTGAGCCGTTCGTAGAAAATTACGTCACGTGCTGCTACTGTTTCCTTGGAGTGGACGTCGAAGATTTTCCACGCGTTGTAGTTCTTTTTGATGCCCAAGTGTATTCCCCACTGTGCTCGTTGAGAAAATCGGCCCGCTCGTGCTGCTGGGGGTCCGTACTGTACCATGCATCCGAAAACTCGTAACATTTTTGTGCTGCCCTGTTTCCCTCTCCATAGCAGATGCGGTGATGCGTTGTTCAGAAGTGATGACGAGGATAGTAAATTGTGCAGCATGACAGCGTGGTCCATTGCTGTAGGCCATTGGTGGTTGGGTAGCCGCATGCCACGTAACAGTTTGCGCATGGTGTTCTGCAAGGTCCTGTTCATTCTTTCTGCTACTCCTTGCTGCTGATGGGCGTAGGGAAGGGAGATGAGCTCCTTGATTCCCCTTTCTGCCAGGTACAGCTTGAATCGCTGAGAGGTGTATTCTTCCCCTCCGTCTGACTGGAAGCTTTTCAGTTGTACGCCCGACTCTCTCTCTCTGCTACTGGTAGCCAGGCAACGAAGGCTACGAATGCCATGTCGCGGCTGGGTAGGTTTAGGTGCCAGACGTAACGGGTGGCAGCATCGATGAAGGTGATCGTGTAGTTGTATGTGACTTGTCCTGGTTCCCGATTGAACAGAATGTCGCTATACACCTTCTCGAGTGGTGCGTACGCGGGAGCGCTTGGGTTGTGATGTGGCGTGAATGGTCGATGCGGTAAGTCGCCTTCAGGGTAGGTGAAGCATGTTCCTCGCGCTCGTTGAAGTTCTCGTCCGTCGGTTAGTAGGAGCGAGTCCTTGTCAAGTACTCCTGCTCTTATTGTATTGTTCAATATTGTGTTGCTTGGGTGTCCCAACCTTGCGTGCCAGGTACTTTCGTTGGCGCGATGTCTAGGTGATCGTGGGTACATGTCGGAGTTGGAGTAGAAGCTGGCGGTGAAGTTGGAGCTGCGATAAACTTCTCGTGGTGCTGGGTGTAGTTGTTGCGCTGGTGTTGGTGGTGTGTCGTCGATGAGGAGTGGTGTCGTTGAAGGGCCAGCATCTGGTGTTGACGTTCCTATTGCTGCCGTTGATGGTTCTGCTACTGCCGATGTTGTCTCTGCTGCTGCCGATGTTGTCTCTGCTACTGCCGATGTTGTTTCTGCTGCTGCCAATGTGGTCTCTGCTACTGCCGATGTTGTCTCTGCTGCTGCCGATGTTGTCTCTGCTGTTGCCGATGATGTCTCTGCTGCTGCCGATGTTGTCTGAATTGTTGCTAATGCCCTTGTTCTTTCTGCTTCAGGGATGGTGCGTGAATACCAAAAGCCTTCTGGACTGAAGTCTGGATCAAGGTCCGGAGGGTGTGTCCAGTCGCTGAAGCTGACGATGGCGTCGCTGTCGGTAGTGCCAAGGTCAGGGACGAAATCAAGAACGAAGACGTTGTTCTTGAGGACCGCCCTGCCGATGTAGAGTCCTCCTCTACCATGATACAACTTGAATTTTTGAGTGGTATTGTCTGCTTCGAGGTGAATCCCCTTCGCTATCATCTGGCTGACGCTCAGTAAGTTGTAGCCGAGTCCCTCCGCGATTACTACTTTTGACATCTGTAGTACGACGTCTGTTTCACTTGACTGAAGTTGAACCACGCCTTGTCGTCATGTTCGCACGTTTTGGTTGTTGGCGACTGTAATGACGACTTCGCGTTGAAGCTGGTGTTCTCGCTGAACGAAGCGTCTTGAGGAGCACATGTGCTGTCTGCAGCAACTGTCAAAGAACCATGTGTCCCTTCCGGATGGTTCGCTTTGGGCGATGGCGGCGTATGTCGGGTTCGGCTGAAGTGACTCGCGGCGGGGTGTGGTTTCGTCGAGTTGTTCTTCCGTTGAGTAGTGTGGTGGTGACTCGGTGCTGTAGGAGTCTGTTAGCTTTGCCATGCAGCTGACGATGTTTCTTGCTCCTTGTGCAGGTTGTCCTGTTGAAGTCGTTGAAGCTTGAATCTGAGTCGTAGGATTTGCCTGCGTTGAGGCGACTTGGCTGCTTGAAGGCCGAAGTTGCCGCTGTGGGGTTGTTGATTGTTGACGATTCGAGCAGTGCGTGCGTGGGTGTTCTGAAGTTTTGCAGATGTGGCAGAACGGAGGTACTGGCTTCAGTTGTTGCTGCCGGTTGTTGTTGTTGCAGCGTTGCTGGGTGTGGAACGCGAACTCTGGTGCTGACGTCTTCCTTTTATGTCGTTCTTCTTGCAGGTCCATGTCTTGCTGCTCGGCGTGGATTTCGGCGCAGGGCGCTGCTTCGAAGATTCTTCCGTGAGCTCTGAGGATGGCTTTTGTGGCGCGCCGTTGAGGACCAAGGCCGCCGATGATGACTGTCACGAAGGCGTCTTCAGAGATCGACCCTCCGCATCAAAGAAGCTTGTCGCGCAATTCGCGACATCGACTGATATACGCCATTCCTTTTTCCCCTGGTTTCATTTCAACCATTGTCAGTTGCGCCATTAACCGACTTTGACTTACACTGTCTGTTGCTTTATATAGGCTCTTCAGGTGGTTGTACGCGAGCTCCGCGGAGTTACCGTAACCTCGATAAGTCCTTATGTTCTGTTGTTGAGTCGGGGTGATGTTTCTCACTAGGATCGTGTACGCCATCATTGACTGATAGGTATACTGCTGCTTCTCGTACTGTGTGCCGCTTGTTGGGTATGGCAGGGACCCGTCGAAGAACCCGAGTATCTGCGCGCCTTCGATCATCAGCTCAAACTCGAACGACCAGGTGAAGAAATCCTTTCCATCGAAAGGTCTTGATGTCTGCATCTTCAAAACATGTGCGAACTGCGACTAAACTTGTAGTGCGTCCAGTTGTTTTTCTTGTCTAGGTGAGGGCTGTGGGTGTTGCATGAAGCTGATGGATCCGCGCTCGTACGGAGCAAAGGTAGGCTGCTGTTGCTGATTTCCTCGTGCATACGATGAGGCGGGAGGTGGAGTAGGAATAGTGCCCTAGGATCCGTTGGAGTTGCTCCTTCCCTTTTGTGTAGCCATGCTGATTGACACTGTTGGTATATGAGTTGAATTCCCCCTGATAGCTCTCATACCATGTTGGGCTGAAAGAGCCCTTAGGATCTTTGCAGAGGTGAATTCTGGGTAGAGTTGATGTAGTAGCGGATGCGTAAAATAAAGAGTTTGTTGTCACAACATTATAGCTTATACAATTGTGTAGGCTGTAGTGGGGTAGCCCATAAGGGGTACAACCCAATTAGGGTTAGTACTTGTACCCAACTGTTTCATAGTTCATTCATCCATTCTTATTTCTCGTCATGGTATCGAGTAGGTTCCCGAGTGGGAATGCTGCCTAGGGCCCACCACGATTTTTTTCCCTGCCCGGAGCGCGCTTCACTCCTTCTCGAGTAGCGCTTCGAGTGCCTTACCTACCCTCGAGCCGCCCTTAGTGGCTGCCCTTACGGCCCCTCGCACCGCCTTCTATGGCCCCTCGCGCCGCCCTTACGACCCCTTACGGCCCCGCTTAGGCCCCTTACGGCCCCGTCGCGACCCCGCCTAGGTCCCTCCGCGGCCCCGTCTGGCCCCTTACGGCCCCGCCTAGGCCACTTACGGCCCCGTCGCGACCTCGCCTAGGCCCCTTCGCGGCCCCGTCTGGCCCCTTACGGCCCCGCCTAGGTCCCTTCGCGGCTCCATCTGGCCCCTTACGGCCCCGCCTAGGCCCCTTACGGCCCCTTCGCGGCCTCGCCTAGGCCCCTCCGCGGCCCCGTCTAGCCCCTTACGGCCCCGCCTAGGCCCCTTACGGCCCCTCCGCGGCCCCGCCTAGGCCCCTCCTTGGCCCCGTCTGGCCCCTTACAGCCCGCCTAGGCCCCTTACGGCCCCTTCACGGCCCCGCCTAGGCTCCTTACGGCCCCTGCGGCCCCATCTAGGCCCCTTCGCGGCCCTGTCTGGCCCCTTAAGGCCCCGTTACGGCCCCGCCTAGGCCCCGCTGCACCCCTGTCTGGCCCCTTTACGGCCCCTTTTCGGCCCCTCTGCGGCCCCGTCACCACCTACGGCCCCGCCGCCACCTGCGGCCCCGCCGTCACCTGCGACACCGCCGCCGGGCAGCACAGCAGCCGAGCCGCCCAGCAACCGAGCCGCCCAGCAGCCGAGCCGCACTGCCGCCGAGCCGCCCAGCAACCGAGCCGCCCTGCCGCCGAGCCGCTCAGCAGCCGAGCCACCCTGCAGCCGAGCCGCCCTGCTGCCGAGCCGCCCTGCAGCCGAGCCGCCGAGCCGCCCTACTGTCTAGCAGCTGCTGTTCCTACCGGTGCTCCCCTCCTTTCTTGGAGTGGTGAGCTCACTTCCTCTTAGGCCACTGCAGTCATTGCTACCCCAATTGTCCTCACTTTTGATGCTGAGGGTCGTGCCATTGACTTTGAGGTCTGGGTCGATGACCTCCAGCTGTTTCTTCAGTGTGATAGGGCGGACGGCCTCTCCCTGTTTGACCTCACTTCTGGTGCCTCCCCTGCCCCTACTGCTGATGCTGACGCCACTGTTCGCTCACAGTGGGCCACGCGTGATGCTGGTGCTCCCCTTGCTGTGCGCCGCCACATACCAACCACTGAGCGTGCACACTTTAGCCAGTACAAGAGTGCTCAGACCTTGTACGACGCTGTAGTTGCACTCTCCTCTTCCCCTGCCACTGCTGCACTGAGCCGCTTTATGCTACCGTACCTCTTCCGTGACCTTACTTCCTTTCCCACAGTCACTGACCTCATTACGCACCTCCGCACTAGTGACACTCGCTACCGCGCTGCGCTTCCTGCTGAGTTCTGCGCCAAGAACCCCCCCCCCCCCCATGTACATCACCCTCTACTTCATAGTCATCCGGCTCCCTGACTCTCTCCGCGTAGTCAGGGACCACTTCCTCTCAGTTTGCCCCACCACTCTCACCGTTGACCTCCTCGAGAAGGCCCTCCTAGCGATAGAGAAGAGCATAGTCGCTGTAGGAGCCTCTTGTGGTGACCCTCGCACCCCCGTCTTTGAGGGGTGTTCTCCCTCCCCCCTCTTGCACTCTGTTGCCTCTACTGCTGCGGCCAACCTTGTTGGATTCAAGTCGGTCGGCGCTGCGTCTACCTCAAGCGGGAGACGCCGCACCGGCAAGGGCAAGGGGGGCAAGGGCGCTGGAGGGGCTAGAGGGGTCGGTGGAGGTGGTGGTGGAGGCAGTGGAGGGAGTGCGGGTGGTGGTGGGAGTGGTGCCGGGGGTGGCGGCGGCGTTGGCAGCAGAGGAGGCGGCGGAGGCGGCGGAGGCGGTGGAGGTGGCGGAGGGAGCGGAGGCGGCGGAGGTAGTGGAGGCGGCGGAGGTGGAGGAGGCGGCGGAGGCGGCGGAGACGGAGGCGGCGGTGGTGGAGCGAGTCGCAACTCTGCGTAGAGGAGTGGCGCCGGTGGTGGTCAGCGCTAGCAGCAGCAGCAGCGAAGTGGTGTGAGCCTGTCCCCTTAGCACCTTTGTGAGTGGTACACTGCGCGTCAGCGCGGTGGGGGTTTTCGTCCCTGCGTTTACGTCCTCCGTACCGGTGACCGCGCTAGTGAGCAGTGCGGAGGCCCGCAATCCATCCAGCCCTGCTTTGGTCGCCTGACCTACGTGTGGCGTCGCCAGTTCCCAAAGGTGTTAGACATCCCTCGCTGGGGAGATCAGACTAAGGCCGGGGTTCCTATCTTTTATCTTGACTTTGATGCTATTCTTGCTGCTATGTATGCTGTCGATACTAGTGTTGACGGTGACCTGTTACCTGTCTGTAGGGCCTGACCCAGGCATTGAGGCCGCTGCTCTAGGTGCTGGTGAGGCTGCTGCTCTAGGTGTTAGTGCTTCTACTGCCCCAGGTGTCAGTGCGTCTGCTGCCCCAGGTGCTAGTGCGTCTGCTGCCCCAAATGCTGGTGTGTCTGCTCTCTCAGGTACTACGTCGGCTCAGGCCTTCCACACCTTCACCTTGGACTCGGGTGCGTCCTGCTCCTTCTTTCAAGATCCCACCACTCTTACGCCGCTCAGTTGGCCGGTTGCACTCTCCCTTACAGACACCTTTGGGGGTCCTGTCCTTGCTAGCTTCTCCACTGTCCTACCGTGCCCAACAGCCCCCTCTGGCACCCTGTCTGGTCTCTACCTCCCCTCGTTCTCTACGAACTTGGTGAGTGGAGCGGACCTACAGGATAAGGGGGGTTGACCAATTCACTCGTGTGAGTCAGCGAGTGACCCAATACACGTCTGCTCGGACAGGCCGACACTTGGCCATGTTCACCCGTCGGCTAGGGTCGAACCTCTACACCGTTACTTCTGAGTCTCCTCCTACTACTGAGTCTTCCCAGGTAGCTGCGTCAAGTAAGGTGTTTGCTGCGGCGTCCAGGTCTGGTCCTGAGTCTGCTCCCTGCTCGTTTCGTTTTCTGTCGCACCAGACTCTCCTTTGGCACCACCGCCTTGGTCACCCGTCCTTGCCTCGTCTCCAAGGCATGGCCTCCCGTGTCCTTGTCTCTGGTTTCCCTCAGTCTCTCCCTCCCCTACCTCCCGGGCCTGGCTCTACCTGCGTCCCCTGCGTCGAGGGGTGACAGCACGCTGCCCATCACTCCTCTGAGTTTCCTCCAACAGGGGCTCCGCTGCAGACTCTCCACATGGACGTGTGGGGCCGAGCCCGCGTCAGTGGGCAGGGACGCGAGCGGTACTTCCTGCTGGTGGTTGATGACTACTTGCGTTACACCACAGTCTTCCCCTTGCGCAGCACGGGTGACGTCACTGAGGTGTTGATCAACTGGATCCGCGCAGCTCGTCTCCTGCTCAGGGATAGTTTGGCTCGGACTTTCCTGTCCTGCGTCTGCACTCTGACAGAGGCGGGGAGTTTTCCTCCGCCCATCTAGGAGCCTTCTGTCGTACACAGGGCATCTGCCAGACCTTCACGCTTCCGACCTCTCCACAACAAAATGGGACTTCTAAGCGCTGCATTGGCATGGTCATGGACGTCGCTCGTACGTCCATGATGCATGCAGCTGCCCCCCATTTTCTGTGGCCGTTTGCGGTTCAGTACGCCGCCACCAGCTCAACCTTCAGCCCCGGGTCTCCTTAGCCAGAGACCTCCCCTGCCTTGCGGTGGACCGGGAAGGTTGGCGATGCGTCTGCGTTTCGGGTCTGGGGATCTCGGGCGTTTGTCCGGGACTTGTCTGCGGACAAGTTGTCCCCCCTTGCTGTTCCCTTCGTCTTCCTTGGCTTCCCCCCCTGTCACGCCTCGGTGGCAGTTTTACCACCCCACCTCGTGCCGTGTTCTGTCCTCCCAGGACGTCACCTTTGACGGATCGCTGCCTTACTACCGTCTCTTCCCCTACCGCACTGCGCCCCTCCCCCAGCCGCCACTCCTCCATACACCAGGTCCTCCCCAGGTAGACCCTCTCCCCCCTCAGGGTCCTGCCCCGTCAGGTGTGTCCCAGGTAGACGCAGTCGAGCGTGTCGAGGTAGCTGTAGACTCTGGTGCTGCTAGAGGTGCTGAGCCTGCGGGTGCCGGGTCTGGGGGTGCTGAGTCTGGGGGTGCTGAGACTGGGGGTGCTGAGCCTGGGGGTGCTAAGCGTGGAGGTGCTGAGCCTGGGGGTGTGGAGCCTGGGGGTGCTGGGTCTGCTCGTGTGGCCGCCGGCGGTGCTTCGTGGAGGCGGGAGCCGCTCTCTCCACAGGAGCTGCGCGAGTGGTTCGCCCGTCGCAAGAGACGTGCTCCTGAGTCTAGGGGTGCTGCTGGAGCTACTGGAGTTGGTCTTGCTGGAGCTGCTGTCGATGCAGGTGCTGCTGGGGTGGAGCTGGCGGGGGTGTTGGCGCTGGTGTTTCTACTAGTGCGGGTGCGTGTGGGGGTGCTGCTGTGGTTGCTGGTATTGACGGTCCTACTCGAGTTGGTGCTGCTGGTGCGGGAGCTGCTGGGGATGTTGGCGCTGGCGCTGCTGCTGGCACTGGTGCTTCTGAGGGTGCTGGAGTTGGCGTTGTTGGAGCTAGAGGTGCTGCTGGCGCTAGTGCTTCCTCTGGGGGCACTGGTGCTGTCCTTGCTGGTTCTAGAGGCGCTGAGCTGCCAAGGCCGTACTTCGTTCCGCTCCTGGAGCAGGTTCTTGGTCTCCTGCCCTGTCCTGGTCGTGCTCCTCCCTTAGAGTGTCCACAGCCTGTCCAGTCGCAGTCATAGTTACAGCCTGCCTCCCCGCTTCCCGCTCCTTCTCCCTACACAGGTCCTATTGGAGGTCTTGCTGAGCGTCGTGAGCCTGCGTCTCGTCCTGCGTCGCCTGTTCGTGCTGCACACACTAGTCGTCGTGCTGCACGTCCGCGTCCTCCTGCGGTCCCTGGCACACACCAGATGGCATTGCGTCCATCCACTGCTCCTCTGCGTGTCCACTTGCGGTCTCCTCGAGAGTTCTCTCTTCCTTCTCTTGCTGACCCGGAGTCTGACTCCCTTCGTGCTGCTAGTCCTTCGGTCACGCGCCTTCTTGTTTCTGTTGTCACTGACCCTTCCTTTGAGTCCACTGCTGCGTCTGCTCTAGTTGCTGAGCTTGTCGACTTCGCCGCTCGCTGTCGTCTAGGCTACACTGCTAGTCTTGTTGCAAAGTCTGAGTGTGTGTGTCCTCCGTTCGTCGGGGGTGAATGTGCTCTTAGCACGGACGTCCTTGAGGACAAGCAAGAGGAGTTCCAGTGCTTTGCAGCTGCTTTGCCCCATCTCGTGTCCACGCTGATAGCCCCTGAGGGAGACCCGGATGCACCAGACATCCCGACTCCTCGATCGTAGGCTAAGGCGATCGAGGGTCCCTACTCCTCACAGTGGCAGTCAACCGTGGACGCAGAGATGGCTTCCTGGAAGTCCACAGGCACCTACGTTGACGAGGTTCCCCCTCCTGGGGCGAACATCGTCAGTGGCATGTGGATTTTCAAGGTGAAGCGGCTGCCCGGTTCTCCGCCTGTCTTCAAGGCGCGTTACGTGGCTTCGAGCCTTCAGTCAGCGGCAGGGAGTTGATCATTTTCAGACCTTCTCTCCCACCCCGAAGATGACCACTCTTCGGGTGCTGCTGCACATAGCCGCTAAGCACGACTATGAGCTTCACTCTCTTGACTTCAGCACAGCTTTCCTGCAGGGCAGTCTGCACGAGTAGATCTGGATGCGCCGCCCTCCTGGCTTCACTGGGCCGTTTCCTCCTGGTACCCAGTGGAGCCTCCCGCGGCCAGTCTACGGTCTCCGCCAGGCGCCTCGTGAGTGGCACGACACACTGAGGACTACATTTGCGGCTCTTGGGTTTGCTCCTTCTACAGTCGACCCGTCGCTGTTTCTGTGCACCGACACCTTTCTGCCGCCGTTCTACATCCTCGTGTATGTCGACGACTTGGTCTTTGCCACTGCTGACACTGCTTGACTCGCCCACGTGAAGTCCGAGGTGCAGAAGAGACACACGTCCACAGAGCTGGGTGAACTGCGCAGCTACCTTGGCTTGCAGATCACTCGGGACAGAGCACAGCGCACCATTATCCTGACTAAGTCACACATGGTGCGGTTGAGCGCTTCGGCTTCACGTACTCCTCGCCTCAGGCCACTCCTCTGTCTACTCGCCACTCGCTCTTAGCTCTGCCTTCGGATGAGTCCATAGAGTCGAGTGGCCCGTACCCAGAGCTTGTTGGCTGCCTCATGTATGTGATGACCTGCACACGACCTAACCTTGCATACCCTCGTAGCATCTTGGCACGCTATGTTGCTCTTGGGAGACACAGACCAGAGCACATGGCTGCAGCGAAGAGGGTGTTGCGCTACGTGTGCAGTACATCTCGCATGGGGCTAGTGCTTGGAGGGCGACGTCGAGTAGTCCTCACAGGTCACGATGACGCTTCTTGGGCTGAAGACCAGGCTCTGCAGCGGTCCTCACAGGGTTACACCTTCTGCCTTGGCTCCGGCTCTGTTTCGTGGCGGTCTACCTGTTCGTCTTCTGTTCTCAGCTCTAGCTGTGAGGCTGATATCTACGCAGAGGCCATGGCTGCACAGGAGCTACGCTAGCTCACCTACCTGATGACTGACCTAGGAGAGGCGCCTCGTTCTCCTCCAGTTCTGTAGGTAGACAACAAGGCCATGCTGGCCTTGTGTCGGGAGCACAGACTGGAGCACTGAACGAAGCACATTGCTCTCCACTACTTCCTGGCTCGTGAGCTGCAGCAGCGTGGTCAGCTCCACCTCACCTACGTGGCCTCTGAGGCCAACACTGCTGATATCTTCACCAAGGCCCTTCCGCCTTGTGATCATCATGGCTTGTGTACTGTGCTAGGTCTTCTGCCTACCTGGCCTCACTTGCTCACTTCTTGATCTTGTTTGTACTGTATTCTTTCTATACCTGTCCTTGCTTGTTTTACCTTTATATATATGTTCTTTCATGTGAACTGGCCTTGTGGCCTTACTCTTGTGCTCGGACTGTGTGGTGGCCTTGTGATCCACCCTGAGCTTGCTTTGCTTTGCTTTGCTTGACTTGTCTTGTGACCACTTGTTCTCCCCCACTTTGCCTATGGGGGTGTGTCAGAACATTATAGCTTATATATTTGTGTAGGCTGTAGTGGGGTAGCCCATAAAGGGTACAACCCAATTACGGTTAGTACTTGTACCCAACTGTTTGATAGTTCATTCCATTCTCATTTCTCATCATCAAGGACTTCACTTAAACGCTTCCGCTACTACGTCACTTTACTCGGACCTTAACCCTACCAAAGATCCTAAGGGGCACTCAACCCAACAACGATTTCCCTTTTTGCAGCGAGTCCAGATCCGTTCCTAATTGTTTGACTCGCTTGAGGGCGAGCGATTCGCAAGAGAAGCGAAACAGCGTGAAGCTGACTGACTGCCAGCATATCGTTGGGAGTGGGGGGAGGGAAGATGGGCGCTGGAAACGACTGTCATGTGCGTTGTGCGAGCGAAAAAGGGGCAGGCGGGGGGGCTCGGGAACGACTATGCCTGTGCGCTACGAGCAAGCGACTCCGTGCGACTGGCTCGTACATTGGTTCGGGGCGAGCTTAACACATCCCTCTGCGTTGTGACGTGCAGGGCCCACGTTATCAGGGCAAGACATCCTGATTACCCTGAATTGAAGATGCAGTTTTGAATTTACCCTGTCATTTCAGAATAGTGCCAATTTTCACCCTGAGGTCCCAGGATGTTTTTATATGCAGAGCCCTGAACTCTCAGGATGGCCGTAGTGTTCCCCCCTGTCGCTTCAGGATGAATATCAAGGCCAGCCCTGACGCGTTTTTTTTTTTTTGGGAGGGGGGGGGGGGTGGGTGGGGGTGGGTTTCGTCCTCGGGGACTTTCGTCTCCGGTGATTTTTTTCCCCCGTGTGTGTTTCCCGCCTTCGCACGATCTTTGAGAGTTCTGTTCCGATCCCCCGCAACGCACCAGCCAAGACAAACCCATCAGACTAGGGGGAACAGGTTGGGCAAGGCAACTCGTCGTGTGCCATGCATGCACTAGCTGGGTGTCTCTCTGAGCACTCTTCCATCCAACCCAACCAACACTCTTCCAGTGTTGCTGTTTGAGTAGCACAAGTGAAGCTCGGCTGGCTCAGTCGTACTAGTCATGGCCAACGAGAACGATGGCGCGACGCCAGTATCACGAGGTCTTACCGGCTTAGATTTCTTGCGTCCTGTTCGAGCGGTGTCCACGTTACCAATGGCCTCACCTGCAGCTGGTTCATCTCAAACTCCCGCGGTCACATCCGCCCATGCTAGTACGAACAGCACAAACGTTGTGCCACCTGGTGCGACACGCATCGGCCCTGCCCCTACCGCTAAACTAAGAGCTACCAAGCACAAACAGTCGCGCTTGTCGTTCTCTCGCGAGAGTCCTACGGAACCCACCGTACGTATCCGCTTAGAGCTAGCTGTACCAGGACCATCGGCCGTTCCTGCTGCATCTTCATCGACGGAGGAACTGCGCGATGAGGCAGAGGATAAATACCAGGAGGCGCTTATGAAGTACAAACGGGAATGGTCAACTGATTTCCCCGTGGCTCGTGCTTTGTCAAACTTCCTTCGGTTTCCCATCTGTGAGGTGCAATTTGTGTATCAAGCACGCAGGACACGGCACCAACTACGGCGCTGCTGGCGAAGGGGTTAATTGGGTAGTAAAACACCTACTATATGTGTGATGCCGCTGCTCTGCTCTGCTCTGCTCTGCATCACAGAGTCTGGTCTTTGTCTGTGCTAAAATCTGAACCCTGAACACTATAGTTTTTGCCCTGACAGGTCAGGATTAGTTTCTGCACAAGCCCTGAACATACAGGAAGGCTTGGAAAAATTGCCCTGACAAATCAGGGCATTTTTTAAGATTCCAGAAAAGTGCCCTGAGGGCTCAGGATGCCCCAAATCCTAGCACGGGCCCTGGTGACGTGTTTTTTTCTTGTGTGGCGGCTGAAATCGCCCTCGCGCGATTCTCTGATGTGGGACGCTGTAATGTTCTTATTCGATTGAAATTGCACGACAGAGATGTACAGTTCGGTGAATTTTAAGCACATTTCTGTAATTGTCATGTTATAAGCGCACGCGCTTACAAATCTGACTCAATTATAAGTGCACCCCCTAAAAATCACTGTTTTACTATAAGAACACCTGCGCTTATATCTGGGGTGATTAGGTTTTTTTTTTTTTTGGTGGGTTTAGTGATGATGAAACGATCAACCATGTGCTTGGAATTTCCTTTGTTTTGAAGTTTGTTTTACGACTCATAACGCCTATCAGTGGTGTTTTCCGAACCGACAGACAATTATTGCTCTGTCTTGTCCCAAACCAAAACCACGCCCAGACAATTTTCTTACAGACGTTTCATTCTTGCCGCCAATGGAAGTCGATCGCGTCGTGCCCACAAGCCAGGTCGTTACCCTTGGTTGGTCTGGTGAACCGCACCGGGGAAAGCAGCTGCTCCTCACACCATTGGGGTTCGGTGCCGAAATCCGTACTAGACATGGCTGTCAGCCTACCACAAAAAAAAAGTTTTCCAGACATCTCAAAATACAGGGCCCCTTCTGGCAAGATTCAGGGCGTATTTCTACATCGTGTCAGACACGAAGTGGAGGTTAAGATGGAGGTTCGGAAGACCCGAAGTGGCGCACTTTGGGTCTTCCGAACATTGAATTGCCAGAGTCCAGGTCACTTCGGGTCTTCCGAAACTCACTTCGTGTCAGGCAAGAATGCGCCCTCACTGTTGACACAAACCATGGTCACCCTTCTGACGCATGGTCGAGGGTTAAAAATCTGTGAAGATTTTTGGGAGATGATAATATTGGGGCCCCAGAGCTCTAGAAAATTTGCCGACTTGGGGCCTTGTGTGTCGCAAGGAGTCGAACCTGGGCCGGGCCTGTGCCCAACGAATTTCGAGCCTCACACACGCGCTCCGTTAGACCTGACCACACAGGGTGACGATTTCTTCCTTGACGACATCGAAAAAATTGACTCGACATTTAAAAATTGACGATTTTTTCCTCATGCGTCATCCCTTCGAAGGGGCCTCAGCCCTAAACATCTTGCCCCACGGTGTTTAGGGTTGATGCCTCCCCAAATATATGCCATCCGAATGGGGTATATATTTTGTACCATAGCGATGTCGTTTTTTCTGGGTTAAACAATTGTTTGTCTGGGTAATTTACGACGACGAATCACTGACAAATTCCGTCAGCCCTAGGCCAGTAGGTGGTGACCTGGCTAAAAGGCCAGGCTCGGCCTACCTGCCTAGGTGTGCTGGTTGCTTTGAGGGTGCGTAGTAGGGGCGCGACTCACAAGGCCCCAATTCGGCCACTTTACTGCTACTCTGGGGCCCCTTTCTGATCTTGCAGATCTTGTCGTGTCCGCAAATCTCGACGGTTGTGAGAATAAGTCCTCAGCTCGCTGGCTAGAAGTATATTCGCTGGAGTGTATATAATCGGCCAACACACAATGTTTCCATGTACCCGAGGTGCTAAACTGTACCAGCGGGGCTTCGAGCCGAAGTCGGAGCCTCGTAACAGGGCTTTGAGAGGCTGCCCAGGAGCTTCGTCACCGGAGCTCCGGCGCCCGAGCTTCGATGCCCAATCCAGAACATTCAAGCCGACGTCCAATTTCCAAGCAGCAAGAACGGCACAAGCTGATCTGCTGAAATAGGACTACATTACTGCCAGTTCAGTATTTCTCATCTCATCAACCAAATTACTTCCAAGACTAACAGCTCTCATGGCTCCCCGTGTGCTCCTCCTTGCGGCGCTGGTCCTCCTCGCGGTGGCTTTCACACCAGCTATTCAGCCAGCGAACGCACAGATTTCGATTCCTGGCGTTGTCAACATCACCAACGGCACGATTGAACTTCCAGGCGGTACTACTATTGGCCAGAATGGCACGGGCATGCCAAATGTGACGGTCCCAGGCATGCCGAATGTGTCGATCCCAGGCATGCCAAATGTGTCGATCCCAGGCATGCCAAATGTGTCGATCCCAGGCATGCCAAATGTGTCGATCCCAGGCATGCCAAATGTGTCAATCCCAGGCATGCCAAATGTGTCAATCCCAGGCATGCCAAATGTGTCGATCCCAGGCATCCCCTCGTTCAATGGCACTTCTGGCGGCGTCACTGTCAACCCTGACGGGAGTGTGACCATTGGTTCCACCACGGTCTATCCTAACGGCACGTATGTCACCAGCGACGGCCAAGTAGTCAACCCACCCACAAACCCCGACGGTTCTGTAACGGTCGGCGGCATGAACTTCTTTCCGAATGGGACAATTATTGGCTCTGATGGGAAACCCGTTAACCCTGGCGGGTCGATTCCAGGCCTCATGCCAAATGCCCCTCCCCCTCCTCCGCCCAAGCCTGCTGGTGAGAAGTTGCTTGCATTTGCTGTTTTACAGAAGTGCATCAAACCCTGTTTTCTTCGCTTTTTGATTATATTTTTTAGAAGAGTGGAAAGGGGAAAGAGGGGGAAAGGAGGAAGAGATGTGGGTGGAGGGGAGGGAGAGGAAGTTATTGCGTAGAGTTGGATATGTTCTTCAGCTAATCTTTTCCCATTTTTTCTTGTGACAGGTTTCATTGCAACACCTGCCCGCCTGGTGACTGGGTTCATCTCACTGCTCGCCACTATGCTCTTCTTTGCATAAACAAGCAAGACACCAAACATATCTTGAAAATTACACCGAATGTAACTCCACAGACTTGAGCTACAGGACTTCAGGAAATATCAGCGCGCGGTGTGTAATCCTATGAACTGAAATTAATATAATGTGGTCCCTGTTGTGCCATCGTCGTCGGATATGAAGCTGCGCCCAATGGTACGCTCAATGGCATAGACAATTTCGGGTTCTTGATTTCAGATAGCTTTCGAGCCAAACCCAGAAACCTTCACATGGCGAACTTCTACCAGAGCCCTAACCTGATTGATTTCAGATAGCTTTTCGCTTTCCAGCCCTAGCCTCCGTTCCCTCCAGAGTTTGATGTGATCCGCGCCAGCTGACGCCAAATGTTTTCCATAACCCGTTATCACCTCCCTGGATAGAAACAATCGTGGTGTATACTGTATAACGAAATATTTCCATCTACACGTATCTGAGGTGCAAGACGATGCCCCGCAGGGCTTCAAGTTATGTCGGAGCTTCGTGGCAGGAGCTTCGGCACCGGAGCTTCAGCCGTCGGAGCTTCGGCACTGGAACTTCCACGCCCAAACCGAAACATTCAACTCGACGTCCCGATCAGCCAAGAACGCGCCAAGCTGCTCTGCTGAAATAGTCTGCCAGGTTCTCATAACCCAACTAACTGAAACGTTGCTGGGTAGGGAAGTAGCAGCCTTAGTAGGCTAGGAAAACGGGGATAGAGTGCTCTCTGGAGTTCTCTGGAATTTGCACTATCTCTTCACAAATTTGACAGTACAATTTTATAGAGCACATTCAAACATCGAGTCGCACTCCCAAGTCGCGACTCTCTCTGAATTTTTCAATGGTAACCCAACCCTTTGAAATGAACCTGCCGTGAAATTCAGAGAATTATTGCGGTACGGGATTGGACGGCGAGCTTGGTTACGGGGCTGTAATTTCGTCGGTGTTGTTGGCGAAGTCGGCGAGCGGTCGGAACTTCGGAGTCCTGCGTTTCGTAATTTTCGTGCGTGGGATTGACTTGGGCTGCGTGTCGGAATCTGGTCGCCCAGCTGCAGGTTGGGGCGTTCGACCAATCCGAACTGCAGGTGAGGTGGCGCTTGACTTCCGCCCACCTGCACTGTTCTTGGCGCCGTGCTGCTGCACTGTTACAATTGTCTTCTGCCCACCTGCATTGCAGTTGGCAGCACTCGGCTGCACTGTTACATTACTTCCCCCTCCAAGTGGCGCCGTCCACGGCGCCAAACCATGGCTGGTCAAATAACGGTTCACGGCAGTTGCAGCACGGTCAAGGTGGCTCTCAGGTTCCCATGAGTCCTCACTAGCAGGCTGATCCTTCCAACGAACAAGAAACTCACGACCGTGGGGTGTGTCGCGGTGAGCAGTGATAGATGCAACTTCAAACAGGCCGGGGCTGCCTTCGAACATCGGTGGCAGTTGGCGTGTGGCTGGACGGTCGTGTGAAGGTGCACGGAAAGGGCGGAGGTACTGGACATGGAAGACGGGGTGTATCTTCATATAGCTGGGCAGTTGGAGGCGGTAGTTGACTGGTGAGAGGACTCGGGTGACGGTGAATGGGCCAATGAAGCGAGGGGCAAGTTTCCTGGTTGTGCCTTTGCGTAGGAGGGGTAGGTGGTCAGTGGAGAGTAACACTTGATCGCCAACCTTGAAGCGGATATCCTTGCGGTGGGAGTTGGCATAGTGGGTCTGTTTGGCTTGTGCTTTAAGGATGGAGGTGCGAGCGGCATCGATGGCTGATTCGAGGGAGGTGAGGAACTCAAAGGCTGCTGGTGCGTGGGAGAGGTGGGAGGGTGGGGTTGTGGGGAGGCGTGGGTGCTGTCCGGTTGCGAGGTAGAAGGGTGGCTGGCCAGTGGAAAGGTGGGGTGTGCTGTTGTATGCAAGTTCGATGGCGGTGAGGTGGAGGTCCCAATCCGTTTGGCAAGCGTTAACTTGTGCACGAAGGGCGTCTTCCAGCGTGCGGTTCATCCGTTCGGTTTGTTCGTCCGTTTCAGGGTGAAATGCGGTAGAAAACTTCAGCCGGGTGCCATGAAGCTTGAAGAGGCTTTGCCAAAAGTTGCTCAACAAGCGAGGGTCACGGTCTGAAATGATGGCGGATGGGAGGCCGTGTAAACGTACTATGTGATCGAAGAAAAGCCGGGTTGTTTCGGGTGCGGTGACGGTTGTGTGGGTAGGGATGAAGTGAGTCATTTTGGAGAGTCGGTCGACGACAACTAGGATGGCGTTGTAGTTGCGGGGTGTTCGGGGCAGGTCCATGATGAAGTCCATGGTGACTTCATCCCACACTTTGGTAGGTGGAGGGATGGGCTGAAGGAGTCCGTAGCGGTTGGTGGTGCGTGCTTTGAGTTGTTGGCAGGTTCGGCATGTGCGTATGAAGTCGCGCACATCAGCATGCATGCGTGGCCAATGGTAGTCGTTGGAGAGGCGTGCGTATGTCTTCTCAACACCAAAGTGGCTGCCGGTGTCGTGGTATTCGGAGAGTAGCAGCTGCCGTAAGGAACGATCCGTAGGGACACAAATGGTCTTGGTGACAGCGTTGTACCAAAATGGGTCTTCAAATGAGTAGGCCGGGTCCTCAGGTGCTTGCTTGACAAAAAACAGGTCACGTTTGTAGGCGCGCTGAAACTTCGTGATGAAGGCATCATCCCATGTGATGCTGCTGGTTCCATGGAGTTGCAAGGGTGGGTTCGGAATTCGAGGTGGAGGTGATGAGGTGGGGCTGGTTGGGGAGTGTTGGGGCTGGTTGGTGGGTGGTTGGGGGTGGTTGGTGGGTGGTGGGGCTGGCGGTGGTGGTCGGGACAAGACGTCGGCTGGATTGAGCTTTCCGGGGCGGTAGATGATCTGGAGTGAGGGGACAAACTGCTCCAAAAACTCAACCCATCGGGCTTGGCGGCGCCTGAGCACGGGCTGTGTTTTCAGGTGTTGAAGTGGGCGATGGTCGGTGTAGACGGTGACGGGCTGCAGCTCAACGTAACAGCGCCATGTCTTGATTGCGTGGACAATGGCAAGGAGCTCCCGATCGTGTGTTGCATAATTCCGCTCTGCCGGTTGAAGTTTTCGTGACTCGAATGCAAGTGGCTGCATCCCATGGCCATGGTCTTGGCAAAGAAGGGCACCAATAGCGACATCAGAGGCATCGGTCCATATGAAGTACGGCCGTGATGGGTCAGCGACGGTGAGGACCGGTGCAGAGGTGAGTGCTGATTTGATTGCGGTGAAAGCGGTCTGCTGCTGTAGTCCCCATTGAAAGGCAGCTCCTTGACGAAAGAGATCGGTCAAAGGAGCGCAGATGTGGGAGAAGTTGAAGATGAATTTCCGGTAATACTTGGCGAGGCCGATGAAACTTTGCAGCTCCGCTACCGTGCGTGGTGCTGGCCAATCAGCAAGGCACTGGACCTTTGCGGGGTCCATAGCAATGCCTTTGGAGCTGATGACGTGGCCAAGAAAGCCGATGCTTGAACGGGCGAAGGTGCACTTGGAGAGCTTGGCGTAGAGGCGGTGTTGGCGGAGCGTGTCGAGGACGATGCGTAGGTGCTGAGCATGTTCTTCAAGAGACTTGCTGAAGATGAGGATGTCATCGAGGAACACGATGACAAAACGGTCGAGGAAGGGCCGAAAAATATCGTTCATGAGTCCCATGAACGTGGCTGGTGCGTTGGTGAGGCCGAACGGAAGGACTCGGAACTCGAAGTGGCCGTAGCGGGTGCGAAACGCCGTCTTATTGATGTCGTCTTCGGCGAGGCGGATCTGGTGGTAACCGGAGCGTAGGTCGAGCTTGCTGAAAACCATCGCTTCCCCAAGCATGTCGAACAACTCCTCGACACGGGGCAGCGGGTACTTATTCTTGATCGTGATGGCATTGAGGGCGCGATAGTCGATGCAAAGGCGTAAGTCACCTTCCTTCTTGCGGGTGAAAAGTACGGGGGCAGCGTATGGTGAGGTGCTGGGGCGGATGAAACCCTTCGTAAGAAGGTCATCGAGTTGGCGTCGAAGCTCCAAAAGTTCAGCGGTGCTCATGCGATAGGTTGGCCGCACGGGCGTTGTAGAACCTGGAATGAGGCGGATGCTATGGTCAATAGCACGCTCGGGTGGAAGTTCGGCGGGTAGATCATCGGGAAACACGTCCTTATAACCGTTGAGCAGATTCTGAATGGTTGATGGCGGAGGGGTAGCTGATGCTGCAGATTCGGGAGCCGTGAAGATGACGAGGAGATGATGAGGAGGAGGTGGTGAAGGAGGGGTGGGGGCTGGTGGGTTGACAACTTCAGAGAAAGGGCGGAAGAGGTAACGGCGTGGCTGCTGGGTTAGGTGGGGAGGGGAAGGAGGAGGTGTGTTGATGACTTCGGGGGAGCCTGGTGGTGTTGGCTGCTGCGCGGGGGCTATGAGAGGAGGAGGGAGAGGGGGGATATGGGAGGCTGGAGGTGGGGCAGGTTGGGGTGGATGAGTTGATGAGGCTGAAGTTGTTGGGGATGACTATGGGCGGCGGTAGGAGCGGGATGGGAGGTCGTAGTTGCCGACGGTGACGGTTGCGTTACGCCAATAGATTCGCGGTCCCAACTGGTACAGCCACGGTCGACCGAGAACGCCTTCGTAGCCGCCGAGGTGTATCTGCTCGAACGTAACCGTCACCTCGAGGCTTCCAAACATGCAGTGCACGGGGAGGAGGGTAGGTCCGCAGCGCCGTCGAGTACCATCTGCCATGATCACGTCTTGCGGGTTGCTGTTGGGATCTTCGGGGAGAGAAAGTTCAACAGCAATGGAAGGAGAGAGGAAGTTAGCGGAGGCACCGGTATCAAGCAGAAAATCGACGTAGCGATCTTTGATTTTAGCCCATAGGATGATGGCGGGGTATGGAGCGTTTGACGTGGTGTAGAGTTCAGAGGTGCCAATGAATAATGGGGTCGGGAGAAGCGGGGCATGCGATGCGCCAGAGGTCTGCCCCACTGCTACTGGCGCTGTTCGTTTCCCGGAGACCTTTCGAAATTGCGGCGGTTCGGGCAGTGTCGCTTGATGTGGCCGAATTTCCCGCACGAGTAGCACGTGAGCGTGGATTGGTTGCGTGTGCGCTGGTCCACCACACCGAGCTCCATGGGAGTAGGACCATTGGTGCGGATAGTAGGACCAGCCACTGCGTGCTGCCTGGTTCGCCCTTGGAATCGCTGGTACGCTGCAAAGTTGATGGTGTCAAAATGCTCGGCGACACGAATCATCTCATCCAACGTCGCAGCGCTACGAAGTTCAACCTCGGTGCGGATTTTCGGCTTCAGCCCACGCTTGAACTTGTCCATCTGTTCAGCAGCAGGGATGTCAGGAATCTCAAGCACAAGCTCGCGGAAGCGATTGATGTACTCAGCGACCGAGCGGTGTTGGCGTAAATCAGCAAGGTTGTCACGTGCGCGCTCGATGGCGTTGACCGGTTCGAAGTTCATTAAGAGCGATGCAGAAAATTCTTCCCATGTTGAAATTGTAGCGTGGCAGCTCTGCCACGAAGTAGCAGCAGCTCCTCGCAGCATCATGCCGGCGTGCCGAGCCCACTCCGCCCGGTTGACATGACAAAGGGAGAGGTATTCCTCCACTTGGAAAAGCCACCTTCGCACAGGTAGGTCTCGTTTTCCAGGGACAAACGGCTCAGGTTCCGGTGCTTTCAGATGTGCAGAGACCACAGCAGGTGCTGGCGCTGGCACCTGTGTGCCCAGGAGTCCACGTTCCTGGAGTTCGCCGAGGATCCGGTCACGCACCTCGCGTTCAATTTCTCGGCGCATATTGGCTACAAACTCGTTCCAGAGTTCCGGAGTCATATCCGACGGTCCAGCCATAGGGTCTAGAATATGGCGGGAGCGTGGGAAGTGAGTAACCAGGCTCTGATTACCAGTGAAACGCTGCTGGGTAGGGAAGTAGCAGCCTTAGTAGGCTAGGAAAACGGGGATAGAGTGCTCTCTGGAGTTCTCTGGAATTTGCACTATCTCTTCACAAATTTGACAGTACAATTTTATAGAGCACATTCAAACATCGAGTCGCACTCCCAAGTCGCGACTCTCTCTGAATTTTTCAATGGTAACCCAACCCTTTGAAATGAACCTGCCGTGAAATTCAGAGAATTATTGCGGTACGGGATTGGACGGCGAGCTTGGTTACGGGGCTGTAATTTCGTCGGTGTTGTTGGCGAAGTCGGCGAGCGGTCGGAACTTCGGAGTCCTGCGTTTCGTAATTTTCGTGCGTGGGATTGACTTGGGCTGCGTGTCGGAATCTGGTCGCCCAGCTGCAGGTTGGGGCGTTCGACCAATCCGAACTGCAGGTGAGGTGGCGCTTGACTTCCGCCCACCTGCACTGTTCTTGGCGCCGTGCTGCTGCACTGTTACAATTGTCTTCTGCCCACCTGCATTGCAGTTGGCAGCACTCGGCTGCACTGTTACACTAACTTCATAACCCAACTAACAGCTTTCATGGCTCCCCGTGTGCTCTTCCTTGCGGCGCTGGTACTCCTCGCGGTGGCTTACACACCAGCTATTCAGCCAGCGAACGCACAAATTTCGATCCCTGGCGTTGTCAACATCACCAACGGCACGATAGAAACTCCAGGTGGTACTTTTGGCCCGAATGGCACTACCAACCCTGACGGGAGTGTGACCATTGGTACCACCAAGATATATCCAAACGGCACATATGTCACCAGCGACGGCCAAGTAGTCAACCCACCAGTTCCAACCACAAACCCTGACGGATCTACATCGCTCGACGGGAACACAATCTATCCCAATGGGACGATCATCGGCGCTGATGGGAAACCTGTTCATGGCGGGCTGCCGGCGATCCCTGGGTTTAACTCTTCCGGTGGAAATATCCAGGTCCCAGGCTTTACCATGAACCCTAACGGTACCGTAACGCCAACTCCCATCACGCCACCTCCAGCTCCTCCTCCACCCAAGCCTGCTGGTGAGAAGTCTTTTGTTTTTTTGGGAAGTTTTAAGCCGATGCTCAGAACCCTTCCTTTCACTTGATGCTATTTTGGAATGGGTGGAAGGGGCAAGGAGGAGGAATTGGAGTTGCCGAGAACGGACCACCTTTTTTATATCATCGTTTTCGTTTTCTTTTGACAGGCTTCATTGCAACACCTGCCCGCGTAGTGACGGGGGTTATCTCCCTGCTTGCCGCTGTGCTCTTTGCGTAAAGCAAAGACAGAATGGGAGATAAACCAGAAGTCTACAACACAATGGCCCAGCACACATGAACAACAGACATCTTGGAATTATGAGCATGCAGTGTTAAATCAGTGTTTGCTGTTGTAAGTTCTGTTATCTTTATGGAGGCTATTGAGCCTGTTTTCTTTGTTGGATACACAAAAACGCTCGCTAGTGTAGCTCGTTCCTAATTTAGATAATATCGCGTTCTTGTTTTCAGAGTACAGCAAGTGTTTTGAAACAATCCCGGAACTTTCTGGACAAGCCGAGCTGACTGCACCACCACCGTGCCACGCTACCCTTCCCCACCACCAAACCGTCATTTTCGCTGCGGAAGTTGCGGGACGCCGTGATTAGTCACGCAAGCAGAGTACGAAGATGCTCGGTCTGGTTTGCGTCCCGCCCCCAAACCAATCAAGCCACTTCTGAGGATTTGCCGAGGCGCCGGAGAACACCGCAAAGCACTTATCCCAACCACGCAGCACCTGAGAGTAGTGTCTCTCTCGTTCCCAGCCCATCCCATTTCAACTTGCGTGTGGAGCGGATGTGGAGTTGAGGTTGAGGCTTGTTTGGTTCTTTTCAATGCAGAAGCATCATTCTTTGTTCAACTCGAAAGCCGCTCGTCCTAGTGAAACCCGTTTACAGCCACAAATGGCTTCTCGAACCGTCTTCCTCACGGTGTTGTTGCTCATAGCAGTATCGTTATTGCCGACGATTAGACCAGCGGATGCTCAGATTTCAATCCCGGGAATAAACATTGGCTCGGGCGGAGTTTCTACCACGAATCCCGGCAGCGTGACAGTTGGCGGAACGACAATCTTGTCGAACGGCACAATTCTGGGAAGCGACGGGCAGCCAATTACGCCGACTGTGAACCCTGACGGATCAACGACAGCCGGCGGCATCACCGTCTACCCTAACGGAACGATTACGAACTCTGACGGAACGATTGTTAACCCTGGTACCGGCGTCACAATCCCCGGCGGGGTGTCCATTGGAACCGGCGGTGTGCAGACTCCAGGCGTGACTGTGAATACCGACGGAACTGTCTCTGTGAATCCCCAGGGATTGACGCCACCGGCACCCAAGGCTGCTGGTACGCACCGTCGTCTAAAAGGTTGCTACACAGAACGGGAAAGAGAAGTTAACGCTATTATATTCTACACTAGACGCTGTAACGACCAAGCAAATACCTGCTCACGCTTATCTTCTTCCCCCATCCCTCCTCCGCTCCCTCCCTTCTTTTTGCCGCGTTCCCCTTTCCCCCCATCTCCTACCTCCCTCAACCCCCCTTTTGCGGGTAGCAGGTTTCCTTTCATCACCTACCCGAGCTGCTACTGGCCTCATGTCCCTGTTCGCCGCTCTGCTTTTCTTCGCATAGAGAAGCAAGCAAGGGAGGAGTATTTCTGGCGGTAGGAGATCTATAGCGGAGGCACAACTGGCAGTTAGAATGATGCCCCGCACGTCCTCTGTAAATAAGCATTGCAATGAGGGAATCCGTTAGCGCGTATCGATCTCTGTGTGTCCGACCATTATTGCTGCTAACGACAGGTGTAGGAGATGTTAATGAATACTCTGTTTTGGAGTTTTTCATTCGTTTGCCCAAGAGAGGCTAAAATTCTCTATTGCTAGGTAGCCACTTTCAAATCAGGCGTTCGGTTCCAACACGTACTAAGCCACTTAGTCATCAGAAGTGGTATTGCGCTCGTGACGTCTCCTACGGTAGAATTCCGAGAATCAAGTGGTTTCAAGTAAATGTATTAAGAATCAGGATGGTTTTTTTTTTTTTTTTTTTTTTTTTTTTTTTTTTTTTTTTTTTTTTTTTTTTTTTTTTCTTTTTCTTTTCTTTTTGGGTTGCGAAGCAACCCTTTATGATCGATTTTGACAGTTTTGTTTTCATGTTTTTTTAATAAAACATGAAAATAAGATCCGTAAGCTACACTACCACCTTTCCCATTGTGCATGTTGAATATTGGTAGCAGTCTTTGTAGTAGTTATGTGCGTAAATGCTATAGTGTTTGTATTATATCTGTTAATGTTTGATGTTGTGATAATTGCAAGCAATAAATGTTATGAATATTAGTAATGAATTACACGCCACGCATGCTTAAATGAATGTAATGATGAGACATGATATATCGTGCATACCTAATACACATATGCATGAAAATGCTTCTGTATGCACATGATATGTTAAAATGCACCACACCGGTATATCTTACAAATGCGTGATAGTTATGTCAGATTATCATAGCTGATGCATGTTTGTAGGCTATAGTGGGGTAGCACATATGGGGTACAGCTTTCTAGGGTTGTATTTGTACCCAACTCTGACTTAGTCATTTTCATTCCTGTTCATTTATTTTCACATGGTATAGAGCGGGTCCTTCCTAAGGACCGTTTTTTTTTAAGGGCCCACCCACGATATTTTTCCTGCCCGGAGCGCGCCCTACTCTTCCCGATGCGCGCTCCCCCCCCCCCCCCCCCCCCCTCGTGCTTGTCGCGCTGCTCTTGTGGCCCCCCGCGAGTCGCGCGCGCGACTCTTTTTTTTTTCGCGCGCGCGGCCCGGGCCCACGTCGCGCTGGCCTTACGGCCGCGCCGCGCCGCCCTCTCGGCTCTGCTGCGCCCCGCCGCCCTCGCGCCTGCCGCGCGGCCTCTTCTTCGCTGCCGCAGGCCCCGTCACCTGACGGCCCCGCCGTCCCCTTTTGACGGCCCCGCCGTACCCTACTCCCGGCCCCGCCGCTGCACCCTGACGGCCCCGCCGCTGCACCTGTCGGCCCCGCCGCTGCACCCTGACGGCCCCGCCGTCCCCTGTCCCGGCCCCGCCGCTGCACCCTGTCGGCCCCGCCGCTGCACCCTGACGGCCCCGCCGTCCCCTGTCCCGGCCCCGCCGCTGCACCCTGACGGCCCCGCCGTCCCCTGTCCCGGCCCCGCCGCTGCACCCTGTCGGCCCCGCCGCTGCACCCTGACGGCCCCGCCGTCCCCTGTCCCAGCCCCGCCGCTACACCCTGACGGCCCCGCCGCTGCGCCTGCCGGCCCCACCGCTGCACCTCTGTCGGCCCCGCCGCTGCACCCTGACGGCCCCGCCGTCCCCTGTCCCGGCCCCGCCGCTGCACCTGCCGGCCCCGCCGCTGCACCTCTGTCGGCCCCGCCGCTGCACCCTGACGGCCCCGCCGTCCCCTGTCCCGTCCCCGCCGCCTACTCTGACGGCCCCGCCGCTGCACCTGCCGGCCCCGCCGCTGCACCTCTGTCGGCCCCGCCGCTGCACCATAACGGCCCCGCCGTCCCCTGTCCCGGCCCCGCCGCCTACTCTGACGCGGCCCCGCCGCCCGCTACGACGCGGCCCCGCCGCCCGCTACGACACCGGCCCCGCCGCTTGCTCAGCCGCGGCCCCGCCGCCCTCTCTGACGGCCCCGCCGCTGCTCCTTCGGCCCCGCCGCCCCTGGTCTCGCGGCCCCGCCACCCTACGTGCACCAGCCGAGCCGCCCACCTGCAGCAGCCGAGCAGCAGTGCAGCCGAGCCACCCCGCACCCGAGCCGCCCGGGAGCCGCGCTGCCCTGCACCCGCGCCGCCCTGGCGCCGAGCCACCCGGGAGCCGAGCCGCCCTGCACCCGAGCCGCCCTGCTGCCGAGCCGCCCGGGAGCCGAGCCGCCCAGCAGCCGAGTCGCTGAGTCGCCGAGCCGCCCTTCTGCAGAGTTGCCCGGCCTGCCCTGCCTGGTGAGCACAGTCCCACTGTCACTGCGTGCTCTACCCCTACTGCTTGCACTGCCTCGCTGTCGTCGTCATGGCTACCCCTAGTGTCCTAGCTTTTGACGCTGAGGGTCGCGCCATTGACTTTGAGGTCTGGGTCGACGACCTGCAGTTGTTTTTACAGTGCGATAGGGCAGACGGCCTCTCTCTCTTTGACCTCACTTCTGGCGCCTCTCCTGCCCCTGCTGCTGATGCTAATCCCACTGTGCGCTCTCAGTGGGCCACCCGCGATGCTGCTGCACGTCTTGCTGTGCATCGCCACCTCCCTACCTCTGAGCGCACGCACTTTAGTCAGTACAAGAGTGCTCAGACCTTGTACGACGCTGTAGTTGCGCGCTACTCCTCCCCTGCCACTGCTGCACTGAGCCGTCTCATGCTTCCCTACCTCTTTCCTGACCTCTCTGCCTTTCCCACTGTCGCTGACCTCATTACGCACCTCCGCACTAGTGACACTCGCTACCGCACCGCCCTTCCTGCTGAGTTCTGCGCTAAGAACCCCCCCCCCCCATGTACATCACTCTCTACTACGTAGTCGCGTGCCTCCCTGACTCCCTTCGCGTAGTCAGGGACCACTTTCTCGCAGTCTGTCCCACCACCCTCACTGTCGACCTCCTCGAGAAGGCCCTCCTTGCAGCGGAGAAGAGCATAGTCGCTGTAGGAGCTTCTCGTGGTGACCCTCGCACCCCCATCTTTGAGGGGTGCTCTCCTTCCCCCTTGCTGCCCTCTGTTGCCTCTTCTGCTGCTGCCGACCTGCTTGGTCTTGAGTCGGTCGGCACGGCGTCTGCCCCTAGTGGGAGACGTCGCTCTGGCAAGGGCAAGGGGGGCAAGGGCGCGGGTGGAGCTGGAGGGGGCGGTGGCGGTGGCGGCGGAGGCGGCGGAGGGAGTGGGGGTGGCGGCGGGAGTAGAGGCGGAGGTGGTGGTGGTGGTGGCAGCAGCGGCGGAGACGGCGGTGGTGGTGGCAGCGGTGGTGGTGGTGGCAGCGGCGGAGGTGGAGGCGGCGGAGGAGGCAGCGGAGGAGGCGGTGGTGGTGGAGGGGGTGGAGCTGGTCGGGGTGGTACCCAGCAGCGGAGCGGCGGTGGAGGTGGCCAGCGCTCGCAGCGGGAGCAGCAGCAGCGTTCGCGGGACATCCCTCCGCCTCAGCAGCTTCGTGAGTGGTACACTCAGCGTCAGAGGGGTGGGGGTACTGGACCTTGCACCTACGTCCTTCGTTCCGGCGACCGCGCGGGTGAGCAGTGTGGGGGTGCCCAACCCACCCAGCGCTGCTTTGGCCGCCTGACGGACGCTTGGCGTCAGCAGTTCCACGGGGCAAGTGAGATCCCTCGCTGGGATGAGCTTCTTAGGGCTGGTGTAGCAATCTTTGATCTTGATTTTGATGCTATCCTTGCAGCTATGTATGCTGTGTCTATTAGTGAGGAGAATGAGGGTTACCGGTGTTTCCAGCCCGACCCGGGCATTGGTACTGCTGCGCTAGGTGCTTGTGAGGCTGCTGCTCTAGGTGCCAGTGCGTCTGCGCTCTCAAGTACTGGTGAGACTGCGCTCTCAGGTACTGAGTCGCCCTCGTCCTCCCTCACTTTCACACTTGACTCCGGGGCTTCTCGCTCCTTCTTTCGAGACTGCACCACCCTCACGCCGCTTGGCCGGCCGGTTGCCGTCTCCCTGGCTGACCCCTCTGGGGGTCCTGTCCTCTCTCACTTCTCCACTGTCCTCCCGTGTCCGGCTGCCCCTTCGGGCACCCTGTCTAGTCTGTACCTTCCCTCGTTCTCTACGAAGTTGGTGAGTGGTGCGGACCTACAGGATGCGGGGGTTCACCAGTTCACTCCTGCGAGTCAGCGGGTGACCCACTGCACGGACGCACGCACAGGCCGGCACCTGGCCACCTTCGCACGTCGGCCGGGGTCGAGTCTCTACACCCTGACCACTACGTCTCCTCCTGTCCCTGCGTCCGGTCAGGTAGCTACGTCAGGTCAGGTGCTTGCTGCTGCGTCCAGGTCAGGTCCTGAGTCTGCCCCCTGTTCTTGTCGCCTCCTGTCTCACGAGACTCTCCTGTGGCACCACCATCTTGGCCACCCGTCCTTGCCCCGTCTTCGGAGCATGGCTTCCCGTGTCCTTGTCTCTGGTCTTCCCCAGTCTCTCCCTCCCCTTCCCTCCGGGCTAGGACCTTCCTGTGTCCCCTGTGTCGAGGGTCGCCTCCGGGCTACTCCTCACTCCTCCCAGTTCCCCCCGACAGAGGCTCCTCTGCGGACGCTTCACATGGACGTGTGGGGCCCAGCCCCCGTCCGTGGGCAGGGTCACGAGCGCTACTTCCTGTTGGTGGTTGACGACTACTCGCGTTACACCACAGTCCTCCCCTTGCGCAGCAAGGGTGCTCTCATTGAGGTGCTGATTGACTGGATCCGCGAGGCTCGTCTCCAGCTCAGGAAGAGCTTCGGCTCGGACTTTCCTGTTCTGCGTCTGCACTCTGACCGAGGCGGGGAGTTCTCCTCTCGCCTTCTGCGAGACTACTGTCGTGCACGGGGGATCCGCCAGACCTTCACGCTTCCGGAATCTCCACAGCAAAATGGGATTGCTTAGCGCCGCATTGGCATGGTCATGGATGTCGCTCGTACGTCCATGATGCATGCGGCTGCCCCCCATTTTCTGTGGCCGTTTGCGGTGAGGTACGCGGCGCATCAGCTCAACCTTCACCCCAGGGTCTCTCGGCCCGCGATGTCCCCAGTCTTGCTGTGGACGGGGAAGGTTGGCGATTCGTCGGCGTTCCGTGTCTGGGGATCTCGGGCGTTTGTCCGCGACTTGTCAGCGGACAAGCTGTCCCCTCGTGCTGCTCCCTGTGTCTTCCTTGGCTTCCCCACTGACGCTCAAGGGTGGCAGTTCTATCACCCCTCCTCTCGTCGTGTTCTGTCCTCCCAGGACGTCACGTTCGACGAGTCAGTCCCCTTCTACCGCCTCTTCCCCTACCGCACTCCTTCCCTCCCCCCTCCGCCGGACTTCCTTGTGCCGGTTCCCCCCCCGGTAGACCCCCTCCCCCCTCAGGTTCCTGCCCCCTCAGGTGTGTCCCAGGTAGACGCACTTGATCCGGTCGAGGTTACTGGTGACTCTGGTGCTGCTGCGGGTGCTGAGCCTGGGGGTGCTCACTCTGGGGGTGCTGTGCGCGAGGGTGCCGGGCCTGGAGGTGCTGCTACTGGGGGTGCTGAGCCTGGGGGTGCTGGGTCTGGGGGTGCTACTGCGGAGGGTGCTGAGCCTGGGGGTGCTGGGTCGGGAGGTGCTGTGCCTGGAGCTGCTGAGCCAAGGGGTGCTGAGTCTGGGGCTGCTGAGCCTGGGGGTGCTGGGTCTGGAGCTGCTGAGCCTGGGGTTTCTCCTGCTGCTGCGTCTCGACGGGAGCCCCTCTCTCCACAGAAGCTCCGCGAGTGGTTTGCTCGCCGCTGGAGGCGTGCTGTTGGAGCTGGAGCTTCTTCGACCGTCGAGGGTGCTGGTGCTGCGGGTCCCGGAGCTGCTGGGCCTGCGGGTCCTACTGGAGCTGGCGCTGCTGAGGGTGTTGGTGCTGAGACTACTGCTGTCTGTCCTCGCGGTAGTTCTGCTGCTGGTGCTGCTGGAGGTCCTACCGCTGGAGGTGTTGGTGGCGCTGGTGCTGTCGCTGAGGGTGCTGGTGCTGTCCCTGCTGTGTCTGGAGCTGCCGCGCGGCCTCGGCTGTACTTCGTTCCGCTCCTGCAGCAGGTTCTTGGTCTTTCTCCTCCGGTAGAGTGTCCACAGCCTGTCCAGTCGCAGTCACTGTTGGAGCCTTCTGTGAAACTGAATGAACAGGAATGAATTGACTATGAACAAGGTGGGTACAAATAGGAAACCCTAATTGTGTTGTACCCCTATGGGATACCCCACTACAGCCTACACAAACATGTAAGCTATGTGTTCTGACACACCCCCATAGGCAAAGTGGGGGAGAACAAGGGGTCACAAGACCAGTCAAGCAAAGCAAAGCAAGCTCAGGGTGGATCACAAAGTCACCACACAGTCCGAGCACAAGAGCAAGGCCAAAGGCCAGTTCACATGCAAGAGTACAGACATATATATAAAGCAAGACAAGCAAGAGCAGGTATATATATGTCACAGTACAAGTAAAGTCAAGAAGAGAGCAAGTGAGGCAAGACAGGCACAAGACCCAGCTGGGTACAAAAGCGCTGATGGTCACAAGGCGCAAGTGCCTTGGTGAACACATCAGCAGTGTTGGCCTCTGAGGCCACGTACGCAAGTCGCAACTGACCACGCTGCTGCAGCTCACGAGCAAGGAAGTAGCGGAGAGCAATGTGCTTCGTTCTGTGCTCCAAGCGCTGCTCTCGACACAAGGCCAGCATGGCCTTGTTGTCTACGTACAGCACTGGAGGAGAACGAGGCGGCTCTCCAAAGTCAGTCAGCAGGTAGGTGAGCCAGCGAAGCTCCTGTGCAGCCATGGCCCCGGCGTAGATCTCAGCCTCACAACTGGAGCCGAGAATCGAAGACGAGCGAGTAGACCGCCACGAGACAGAGCCGGAACCAAGGCTGAAGGTGTAACCCTGAGACGACCGCTGCGTAGACTGGTCGTCAGCCCAAGAAGCGTCCGCGTGGCCTGTAAGGACCACTGGACTCCGCCCTCCAAGCACTAGCCCCATGCCCGACGTACTGCACAGGTAGCGCAATACCCTCTTTGCTGCAGCCATGTGCTCTGGTCGGTGTCTACCAGGAGCAACATAGCGTGCAAGAATGCTCAGAGGGTATGCAAGGTCAGGTCGTGTGCAGGTCATCAGGTACATGAGGCAGCCAACAAGCTCTGCATACGGACCACTCGACTCTACGGACTCATCCGAAGGCAGAGCTGAGAGTGAGTGGCGAGTAGGCAGAGGAGTGGCCTGAGGCGAGGAGTACGTGAAGCCGAAGCGCTGAAGGACCTGCTGCACCATGTGTGACTGAGTCAAGGTAATGGTGCGGCGTGCTCTGTCCCGAGTGATCTGCAAGCCAAGGTAGCTGCGCAGTTCACCCAGGTCTGTGCACGTGTGTCTCTTCAGCAGCTCGGACTTCACGTAGGCGAGTCCAGCAGTGTCCGCTGTGGCAAAGACCAAGTCGTCGACGTACACGAGGATGTAGAACGGCGGCAGAGAAGTGTCGGTGCGCAGAAACAGCGACGGGTCAGCAGTAGAAGGAGCAAACCCAAGAGCCGCAAGCGTAGTCCTCAGTGTGTCGTGCCACTCACGCGGTGCCTGGCGGAGACCGTAGACTGGCCGTCGGAGGCTCCACTGGGTGCCAGGAGGGAAAGTCCCAGTGAAGCCAGGCGGACGGCGCAGCCAGATCTCCTCGTGCAGGCTACCCTGCAGGAACGCAGTGCTGAAGTCGAGAGAGTGAAGCTCGTAGTCGCGCTGAGCGGCTATGTGCAGCAGCACCCGAAGAGTAGTCATCTTCGGGGTGGGAGAGAAGGTCTGAAAGTAGTCCACTCCCTGCCGCTGACTGAAGCCACGAGCAACGTACCGCGCCTTGAAGACAGGTGGAGAGCCCGGCGGCCGCTTCACCCGGAAGATCCACATGCCACTGACGATGTTCGCCCCAGGAGGGGGAACCTCGTCAACGTAGGTGCCTGTGGACTTCCAGGAAGCCATCTCTGCATCCATAGCTGCCTGCCACTGAGAGGAGTAGGGACCCTCTACGGCCTCTGCGTAAGAACGCGGAGTCGGGATGTCTAGTGCATCCGGGTCTCCCTCAGGGGCAAGCAGTACAGACGCGAGATGAGGTGAAGCAGCCGCTAGACACTGTAACTCCTCCTGCCTGTCCTCTAGGACGTCCGTGCCAAGAGCACACTCACCCCCGACGGACGGAGGACAGACAGACGCAGACTCAGCAACAAGACTAGCAGCGTAGTCTAGACGACAGCGAGCAGCAAAGTCGACGAGCTCAGCGACAAGAGCAGACGCAGCAGTGGACTCAAAAGAGGGGTCAGTGACGACAGTAGCAAGAAGACGCGTGACAGTAGGACTGGCAGCACGAAGAGAGTCCGACTCAGGGTCGGCAAGCGCAGGAAGAGAGGACTCAGGAGGAGAAGGCAAAGGGGCACGCAGAGGAGCAGTGGACAGACGCAGAGACATCCGGTGCGTGCCAGGGACAGGTGGAGGACGCTGACGCGAACTGCGACCACTAGCGCGAGCAGCTCGAACAGGCGACGCGGGACGAGACGCAGGCTCACGACGCTCAGCAAGACCTCCAGTAGGACCAGTGTAAGGAGAGGGAGCAGGCAGTGGAGAGGAAGGCTCTAGCAGGGACTGCGACTGGACCGGCTGTGGACACTCTACTGGAGGAGAAAGACCAAGAACCTGCTGCAGAAGCGGAACGAAGTACGGCCGGGGTCGCGCAGCAGCTCCAGACGCAGCAGGGACAGCACCAGTACCAGCGTCACCCACTCCTCCAGCAGCAGGACCAACAGCAGTAGTCTCAGCACCAACACCCTCAGCAGCTCCAGCTCCAGGAGGACCCGCAGGCCCAGCAGCTCCAGGACCGGCAGCACCAGCGCCCTCGACGGGCGAAGAAGCACCAACTCCAGCTCCAGCAGCACCCCCAGACTCAGCAGCACGCCTCCAGCGGCGAGCAAACCACTCGCGCAGCTCCAGTGGAGAGAGGGGCTCCCGGCGAGGCGCAGCAGGAGAAACCCCAGGCTCAGCAGCTCCAGACGCAGCACCCCCAGGCTCAGCAGCTCCAGACGCAGCACCCCCAGGCTCAGCAGCTCCCAGCTCAGCACCCCCAGACCCAGCACCTCCAGACACAGCACCCCCCGGCTCAGCACCCCCAGGCTCCGCACTCTCCGCAGTAGCACCCCCAGGCCCAGCACCCTCAGGCTCAGCTCCCTCGCGCACAGCACCCCCAGAGTCAGCACCCCCAGGCTCAGCACCCGCAGCAGCACCAGAGTCAGTAACCTCGACAGGGTCAACGGCGTCTACCTGGGACACACCTGAGGGGGCAGGAACCTGAGGGGGAAGGGGGTCGACCGGGGGGGGAAGCGGTACCAGGAAGTCCGGGGGAGGGGGGGGGGAGGGAGTACGGTAGGGGAAGAGACGGTAGAAGGGGACTGACTCGTCGAACGTGACGTCCTGGGAGGACAGAACACGACGAGAGGAGGGGTGGTAAAACTGCCACCCTGGAGCGTCAGTGGGGAAGCCAAGGAAGACACAGGGAGCAGCACGAGGGGACAGCTTGTCCGCAGACAAGTCGCGGACAAACGCCCGAGATCCCCAGACACGGAACGCAGACGCATCGCCAACCTTCCCTGTCCACAGCAAGGCTGGGGACATCGCAGGCCTAGAGACCCGGGGGTGAAGGTTGAGCTGATGCGCCGCGTACCTCACCGCGAACGGCCACAGAAAATGGGGGGCAGCCGCATGCATCATGGACGTACGAGCGACATCCATGACCATGCCAATGCGGCGTTCAGCAATCCCATTTTGCTGTGGAGAGTCCGGAAGCGTGAAGGTCTGGCGGATCCCCCGTGCACGACAGTAGTCTCGCAGAAGGCGAGAGGAGAACTCTCCGCCTCTGTCCGAGTGCAGACGCAGAACAGGAAAGTCCGAGCCGAAGCTCTGCCTGAGCTGGAGACGAGCCTCACGGATCCAGTCGATCAGCACCTCAGTGACCGCACCCTTGCTGCGCAAGGGGAGGACTGTGGTGTAACGCGAGTAGTCGTCAACCACCAACAGGAAGTAGCGCTCGAGACCCTGCCCACGGACGGGGGCTGGGCCCCACACATCCATGTGAAGCGTCTGCAGGGGAGCCTCTGTCAGGGGGAAGTGGGAGGAGTGAGGAGTAGCCCGGAGGCGAGCCCTCAACACAGGGGACACAGGAAGGTCCTGGCCCGGAGGGGAGAGGAGGGAGAGACCGAGGAAGACCAGAGACAAGGACACGGGAAGCCATGCTCCGAAGACGGGGCAAGGAGGGGTGGCCAAGACGGTGGTGCCACAGGAGAGTCTCGTGAGACAGGAGACGACAAGAACAGGGGGCAGACTCAGGACCTGACCGGGACGCAGCAGCAAGCTCCTGACCTGACGCAGCTACCTGACCAGACGCAGGGACAGGAGGAGACGAAGTGGTCAGGGTGTAGAGACTCGACCCCGGCCGACGCGAGAACGTGGCCAGGTGTCGGCCTGTGCGTGCGTCCGTGCAGTGGGTCACCCGCTGACTCGCAGGAGTGAACTGGTGAACCCCCGCATCCTGGAGGGCTGCACCACTCACCAAGTTCGTCGAGAACGAGGGAAGGTACAGACCAGACAGAGCACCCGAAGGGGCAGCCGGACACGGGAGGACAGTGGAGAAGTGAGACAGGACAGGACCCCCAGAGGGGTCAGCCAGGGAGACCGCAACCGGCCGGCCAAGCGGCGTAAGGGTAGTGCGGTCTCGGAAGAAAGAGCGAGAAGCTCCGGAGTCAAGTGTGAACGTGAGGGAGGACGAGGACGACTCAGTACCTGAAAGCGCAGCCTCACCAGTACCTGAGAGCGCAGACGCACTGGCACCTAGAGCAGCAACCTCACAAGCACCTAGCGCAGCAGTACCAATGCCCGGGTCGGGCTGGAAACACCGGTAACCCTCATTCTCCTCACTATAGGTCACAGCATACATAGCAGCAAGGATAGCATCAAAATCAAGATCAAAGATCGCTACACCAGCCCTAAGGAGCTCATCCCAACGAGGGATCTCACTAGCCCCGGGGAACTGCTGACGCCAAGCGTCCGTCAGGCGGCCAAAGCAGCGCGCGGTGGCGTGGGCACCCCCACACTGCTCACCCGCGCGGTCGCCGGAACGAAGAACGTAGGTGCAGGGACCAGTACCCCCACCCCTCTGGCGCCCAGCGTACCACTCACGAAGCTGCTGGGGCGGAGGGATGTCACGTGAGCGCTGCTGCTGCTGCCGCTGTGAGCGCTGGCCACCACCACCGCCACTACGCTGCTGGGTACCACCTCGACCAGCTCCGCTCCCTCCACCACCTCCTGCTCCTCCGCCGCCGCCTCCACCGCCTCCACCGCCTCCACCTCCTCCGCCTCCACCTCCGCCGCTGCCACCCCCACCACCGCCGCCACCACCACCACCGTCTCCGCCGCTGCTGCCACCACCACCACCACCACCACTACTCCCGCCGCCACCCCCACTCCCGCCACCGCCACCGCTGCCACCTCCACCGCCCCCTCCAGCTCCACCCGCGCCCTTGCCCCCCTTGCCCTTGCTGGAGCGACGTCTCCCACTCGGGGCAGACGCCGCGCCGACCGACTCAAGGCCAAGCAGGTCGGCAGCAGCAGCGGAGGCAACAGAGGGGAGCAAGGGGGAAGGAGAGCACCCCTCAAAGATGGGGGTGCGAGGGTCACCACGAGAAGCCCCTACAGCAACTATGCTCTTCTCAGCTGAGAGGAGGGCCTTCTCGAGGAGGTCGACAGTGAGTGTGGTGGGACAGACTGCGAGAAAGTGGTCCCTGACTACACGAAGGGAGTCAGGGAGGCGCGCGACTACGTAGTAGAGAGTGATGTACATGGGGGGGGGGTTCTTAGCACAGAACTCAGCAGGAAGGGCGGCGCGGTAGCGAGTGTCACTAGTGCGGAGGTGCGTGATGAGGTCAGCGACAGTGGGAAAGGCAGAGAGGTCAGGAAAGAGGTAGGGAAGCATGAGACGGCTCAGTGCAGCAGTGGCAGGGGAGGAGTAGCGCGCAACTACAGCATCGTACAAGGTCTGAGCACTCTTGTACTGACTAAAGTGCGCGCGCTCAGAGGTAGGGAGGTGGCGACGCACAGCAAGACGTGCAGCAGCATCGCGGGTGGCCCACTGAGAGCGGACAGTGGGATCAGCATCAGCAGCAGGAGTAGGAGAGGCGCCAGAGGTGAGGTCAAAGAGAGAAAGGCCGTCAGCTCTGTCGCACTGTAAGAACAGCTGCAGGTCATCTAGCCAGACCTCAAAGTCGATGGCACGACCCTCAGCGTCAAAAGCGAGGACACTAGGGGTGGCCATAGCGGCGACAGTGAAGCAGTGCAAGCAGTAGGACAGTGCTCACCGGGCAGGGCAGGCCGTGCAGCTCGAAAGAAAAGCAGAACTGCGGCCGGGCGGCTCGGGTGTACAGCGGCTCGGCTCCCGGGCGGCTCGGTGGCAGGGCGGCTCGGGTGCAGGGCGACTCGGCTCCCGGGCGGCTCGGCGGCAGGGCGGCTCGGGTGCAGGGCGGCTCGGCTCCCGGGCGGCTCGGCTGCAGGGCGGCTCGGGTGCAGGGCGGCTCGGGTGCAGGGCGGCTCGGCGACAGGGCGACTCGGCTCCCGGGCGGCTCGGCGACAGGCGGCTCGGGTGCAGGGCGGCGGGGCCGCGACGAGGTGGCGGCTGGGGCCGCGGTCGAGTAGGCGGCTGAGGGCCGCGGTGGAAGCAGGCGGCAGAGGCCGCGGTAGCAGCGGGCGGCGGGGCCGCGGTCGAGCAGGCGGCTTGGGGGCCGCGGAAGCAGCGGGCGGCGGGCCGTCAGGTGAGGCGGCGGGGCCGTCAGGTCAGGTGGCGGGCCAGCAGGTCAGGCGGCGGGCCGTCAGGTGAGGCGGCGGGGCCGTCAGGTCAGGTGACGGGGCCAGTAGGTGAGGCGGCGGGGCCGTCAGGTAGGGTGGCGGGCCAGCAGGTGAGGTGGCGGGCCAGTAGGTGAGGCGGCGGGGCCGTCAGGTCAGGTGGCGGGCCAGCAGGTCAGGCGGCGGGCCGTAAGGTGAGGCGGCGGGGCCGTCAGGTCAGGTGGCGGGCCAGTAGGTGAGGCGGCGAGCCGCCAGGAGAGGCAGCGGGGCCGTCAGGCGAGGCGGCGGGGCCGTCAGGTAGGGTGGCGGGCCAGCAGGTGAGGCGGCGGGCCAGTAGGTGAGGCGGCGGGGCCGTCTGATGAGGCGGCGGGCCGTCAGGTAAGGCGGCGGCGGGGCCTGCTGCAGCGACGAAGAGGCCGCGCGGCCGTCTTGAGGGCGGCGCGGCGCGGTAGAGCCGAGAGGGCGGCGCGGCGCGGCTGGAAGGCCCGCGCGGCGTGGGGGCCGGGCCGCGCGCGCGAAGAAAAATGAGTCGCGCGCGCGACTCTCGGGGCGCCACAAGTGCAGATCGACGCGCACTAGGGGGAGCGCGCCTCGGGGAGAATAGGGCGCGCTCCGGGCAGGAAAAAAAAATCGTGGGTGGGCCCAAAAAAAAAAAAAACGGTCCTTAGGAGGGACCCGCTCTATACCATGTGAAACTGAATGAACAGGAATGAATTGACTATGAACAAGGTGGGTACAAATAGGAAACCCTAATTGTGTTGTACCCCTATGGGATACCCCACTACAGCCTACACAAACATGTAAGCTATGTGTTCTGACACCTTCCTCTCCTCTGCCTGCTCCCTCTCCTTACACTGGTCCTACTGGAGGTCTTGCTGCGCATCGTGAGCCTGCGTCTCGTCCCGCGTCGCCTGTTCGTGCTGCTCGCGCTAGTGGTCGCGGTTCGCATCAGCGTCCTCCTCCTGTCCCTGGCACGCACCGGATGTCTCTGCGTTTGTCCACTGCTCGTCTGCGTGCCCCTTTGCCTTCTCCTCCTGAGTCTTCTCTTCCTGCGCTTGCCGACCCTGAGTCAGACTCCCTTCGTGCTGCCAGTCCTCACGTCACGCGTCTGCTTGCTACTGTCGTCGCTGACCCCTCTTTTGAGTCCACTACTGCGTCTGATCTTGTCGATGAGCTCGTCGACTTTGCTGCTCGCTGTCGTCTAGACTACGCTGCTAGTCTTGTTGCTGAGTCTGCGTCTGTCTGTCCTCCGTCCGTCGGGGGTGAGTGTGCTCTTGGCACAGACGTCCTAGAGGACAGGCATGAGGAGTTACAGTGTCTGGCGGCCGCCTCACCTCATCTCGCGTCTGTACTGCTTGCTCCTGAGGGAGACCCGGATGCACTAGACATCCCGACTCCGCGCTCTTACGCGGAGGCCGTAGAGGGTCCCTACTCCTCTCAGTGGCAGGCAGCTATGGATGCAGAGATGGCTTCCTGGAAGTCCACAGGCACCTACGTTGACGAGGTTCCCCCTCCTGGGGCGAACATCGTCAGTGGCATGTGGATCTTCAGGGTGAAGCGGCCGCCGGGCTCTCCACCTGTCTTCAAGGCGTGGCACGTTGCTCGTGGCTTCAGTCAGCAGCAGGGAGCTGACTACTTTCAGACCTTCTCTCCCACCCCGAAGATGACCACTCTTCGGGTGCTGCTGCACATAGCCGCTCAGCGCGACTACGAGCTTCACTCTCTCGACTTCAGCAATGCTTTCCTGCAGGGTAGCCTGCACGAGGAGATCTGGCTGCGCCGTCCACCTGGCTTCACTGGGACTTTCCCTCCTGGCACCCAGTGGAGCCTCCGACGGCCAGTCTACGGTCTCCGCCAGGCACCGCGTGAGTGGCACGACACACTGAGGACTACGCTTGCGGCTCTTGGGTTTGCTCCTTCTACTGCTGACCCGTCGCTGTTTCTGCACACCGACACGTCACTTCCGCCATTCTACATCCTCGTGTACGTCGACGACTCGGTCTTTGCCACAGCGGACACTGCTGGACTCGCCTACGTGAAGTCCGAGCTGCTCAAGAGACACACGTGCACAAACCTGGGTGAAGCGCGCAGCTACCTTGGCTTGCAGATCACTCGGGACAGAGCACACCGCGCCATCACCTTGACTCAGTCACACACGGTGCAGCAGGTCCTTCAGCGCTTCGGCTTCACGTACTCCTCGCCTCAGGCCACTCCTCTGTCTACTCGCCACTTGCTCTCAGCTCTGCCTTCGGATGAGTCCGTAGAGTCGAGTGGCCCGTACCCAGAGCTTGTTGGCTGCCTCATGTACCTGATGACCTGCACTCGACCTGACCTTGCATACCCTCTGAGCATTCTTGCACGCTATGTTGCTCCTGGGAGACACCGACCAGAGCACATGGCTGCAGCGAAGAGGGTATTGCGCTACCTGTGCAGTACGTCGGGCATGGGGCTAGTGCTTGGAGGGCGGAGTCCAGTGGTCCTTACAGGCCACGCGGACGCTTCTTGGGCTGATGACCAGGCTACGCAACGGTCGTCACAGGGTTACACCTTCAGTCTTGGTTCCGGCTCTGTCTCGTGGCGGTCTACTCGTTCGTCTTCGGTTCTCGGCTCCAGTTGTGAGGCTGAGATCTACGCCGGTGCCATGGCTGCTCAGGAGCTTCGCTGGCTCACCTACCTGCTGACTGACCTTGGAGAGCCGCCTCATTCTCCTCCAGTGCTGTACATAGACAACAAGGCCATGCTGGCCTTGTGTCGAGAGCAGCGCTTGGAGCACAGAACGAAGCACATTGCTCTCCGCTACTTCCTTGCTCGTGAGCTGCAGCAACGTGGTCAGTTGCGACTTGCGTACGTGGCCTCTGAGGCCAACACTGCTGATGTGTTCACCAAGGCACTCGCGCCTTGTGACCATCAGCGCTTTTGCACCCAGCTGGGTCTTGTGCCTGTCTTGCCTCACTTGCTCTCCTCTTGACTTTACTTGTACTGTGACATATATATACCTGCTCCTGCTTGTCTAGTTTTATATATATGTCTGTACTCTATTTTCACAAGTTAACAACCCAAAAACTGGGCTACCGCATCCCCTGCCTAGCATGGGGGGGAAGTCAATGTGAAAGTTAGAGAACAGGAATGAATTGACTAAGTCAGAGTTGGGTACAAATACAACCCTAGAAAGCTGTACCCCATATGTGCTACCCCACTATAGCCTACAAACATGCATCAGCTATAGTAATCTGACACACCCCCATAGGCAAAGTGGGGGAGAACAAGGGGTCACAAGACCAGTCAAGCAAAGCAAAGCAAGCTCAGGGTGGATCACAAAGTCACCACACAGTCCGAGCACAAGAGCAGGGCCAGAGGCCAGTTCACATGCAAGAGTACAGACACATATATATAAAGCTAGACAAGCAAGAGCAGGTATATATATATGTCACAGTACAAGTCAAGTCAAGAGGAGAGCAAGTGAGGCAAGACAGGCACAAGACCCAGCTGGGTGCAAAAACGCTGATGGTCACAAGGCGCGAGTGCCTTGGTGAACACATCAGCAGTGTTGGCCTCAGAGGCCACGTACGCAAGTCGCAACTGACCACGCTGCTGCAGCTCACGAGCAAGGAAGTAGCGGAGAGCAATGTGCTTCGTTCTGTGCTCCAAGCGCTGCTCTCGACACAAGGCCAGCATGGCCTTGTTGTCTACGTACAGCACTGGAGGAGAACGAGGCGGCTCTCCAAGGTCAGTCAGCAGGTAGGTGAGCCAGCGAAGCTCCTGTGCAGCCATGGCCCCGGCGTAGATCTCAGCCTCACAACTGGAGCCGAGAACCGAAGACGAGCGAGTAGACCGCCACGAGACAGAGCCGGAACCAAGACTGAAGGTGTAACCCTGTGACGACCGCTGCGTAGCCTGGTCGTCAGCCCAAGAAGCGTCCGCGTGGCCTGTAAGGACCACTGGACTCCGCCCTCCAAGCACTAGCCCCATGCCCGACGTACTGCACAGGTAGCGCAATACCCTCTTCGCTGCAGCCATGTGCTCTGGTCGGTGTCTCCCAGGAGCAACATAGCGTGCAAGAATGCTCAGAGGGTATGCAAGGTCAGGTCGTGTGCAGGTCATCAGGTACATGAGGCAGCCAACAAGCTCTGCATACGGACCACTCGACTCTACGGACTCATCCGAAGGCAGAGCTGAGAGTGAGTGGCGAGTAGGCAGAGGAGTGGCCTGAGGCGAGGAGTACGTGAAGCCGAAGCGCTGAAGGACCTGCTGCACCATGTGTGACTGAGTCAAGGTAATGGTGCGGCGTGCTCTGTCCCGAGTGATCTGCAAGCCAAGGTAGCTGCGCAGTTCACCCAGGTCGGTGCACGTGTGTCTCTTCAGCAGCTCGGACTTCACGTAGGCGAGTCCAGCAGTGTCCGCTGTGGCAAAGACCAAGTCGTCGACGTACACGAGGATGTAGAACGGCGGCAGGGAAGTGTCGGTGCGCAGAAACAGCGACGGGTCAGCAGTAGAAGGAGCAAACCCAAGAGCCGCAAGTGTAGTCCTCAGTGTGTCGTGCCACTCACGCGGTGCCTGGCGGAGACCGTAGACTGGCCGTCGGAGGCTCCACTGGGTGCCAGGAGGGAAAGTCCCAGTGAAGCCAGGCGGACGGCGCAGCCAGATCTCCTCGTGCAGGCTACCCTGCAGGAACGCAGTGCTGAAGTCGAGAGAGTGAAGCTCGTAGTCGCGCTGAGCGGCTATGTGCAGCAGCACCCGAAGAGTAGTCATCTTCGGGGTGGGAGAGAAGGTCTGAAAGTAGTCAACTCCCTGCCGCTGACTGAAGCCACGAGCAACGTACCGCGCCTTGAAGACAGGTGGAGAGCCCGGCGGCCGCTTCACCCTGAAGATCCACATGCCACTGACGATGTTCGCCCCAGGAGGGGGAACCGCGTCAACGTAGGTGCCTGTGGACTTCCAGGAGGCCATCTCTGCATCCATAGCTGCCTGCCACTGAGAGGAGTAGGGACCCTCTACGGCCTCCGCGTAAGAACGCGGAGTCGGGATGTCTAGTGCATCCGGGTCTCCCTCAGGGGCAAGCAGTACAGACGCGAGATGAGGTGAAGCAGCCGCTAGACACTGTAACTCCTCCTGCCTGTCCTCTAGGACGTCCGTGCCAAGAGCACACTCACCCCCGACGGACGGAGGACAGACAGACGCAGACTCAGCAACAAGACTAGCAGCGTAGTCGAGACGACAGCGAGCAGCAAAGTCGACAAGCTCAGCGACAAGAGCAGACGCAGCAGTGGACTCAAAAGAGGGGTCAGTGACGACAGTAGCAAGCAGACGCGTGACAGTAGGACTGGCAGCACGAAGAGAGTCCGACTCAGGGTCGGCAAGCGCAGGAAGAGAGGACTCAGGAGGAGAAGGCAAAGGGGCACGCAGAGGAGCAGTGGACGGACGCAGAGACATCCGGTGCGTGCCAGGGACAGGAGGAGGACGCTGACGCGAACCGCGACCACTAGCGCGAGCAGCACGAACCGGCGACGCGGGACGAGACGCAGGCTCACGACGCTCAGCAAGACCTCCAGTAGGACCAGTGTAAGGGGAGGGAGCAGGCAGAGGAGAGGAAGGCTCCAACAGTGACTGCGACTGGACAGGCTGTGGACACTCTACCGAAGGAGAAAGACCAAGAACCTGCTGTAGGAGCGGAACGAAGTACGGCCGAGGCCGCGCGGCAGCTCCAGACTCAGCAGGGACAGCACCAGCACCCTCAGCGACAGCACCAGCGCTACCAACACCTCCAGCGGCAGGACCTCCAGTAGCACCAGCAGCAGAACCACCGCCACGACAGACAGCAGTAGTCTCAGCACCAACACCCTCAGCAGCTCCAGCTCCAGTAGGACCCGCAGGCCCCGCAGCTCCGGGACCGGCAGCACCAGCACCCTCGACGGTCGACGAAGCTCCAGCCCCAGCAGCACGCCTCCAGCGGCGAGCAAACCACTCGCGCAGCTCCTGTGGAGAGAGGGGCTCCCGGCGAGACGCAGCAGCAGGAGAAACCCCAGGCTCAGCAGCTCCAGACTCAGCACCCCCAGGCACAGCAGCTCCAGACGTAGCACCCCCAGGCTCAGCAGCTCCAGACTCAGCACCTCCAGGCTCAGCAGCTCCAGACTCAGCACCTCCAGGCTCAGCAGCTCCAGACTCAGCACCCCCAGGCTCAGTAGCTCCAGCTCCAGGAGGACCCGCAGGCCCAGCAGCTCCGGGACCGGCAGCACCAGCACCCTCAGCCGGCGAAGAAGCTCCAGCTCCAGCAGCACGCCTCCAGCGGCGAGCAAACCACTCGCGCAGCTCCTGTGGAGAGAGCGGCTCCCGCCGAGACGGAAGAACCGGAGAACCCCCAGGTCCAGCAGGCACAGGCTCCGCACCTCCAGGCCCAGCACCCCCAGGCTCAGCAGCTCCGGACGTAGCACCCTCCGGCTCAGCACCCCCCGGCTCAGCACCCCCAAACTCAGCACCCCCCGGCCTCGCACCCCCAGGCTCAGCACCCCCAGCAGCAGCACCCCCAGGCTCAGCACCCGCAGCAGGACCAGACTCAGCAGCAACCTCGACTGGCTCGACTGTGTCTACCTGGGACACACCTGAAGGGGCAGGAACCTGAGGGGGGAGGGGGTCTACCGGGGGGGGAACTGGTACCAGGAAGTCCGGTGGGGGGGGGAGGGAAGGAGTACGGTAGGGGAAGAGGCGGTAGAAGGGGACTGACTCGTCGAACGCGACGTCCTGGGAGGACAGAACACGACGAGAGGAGGGGTGGTAGAACTGCCACCCTGGAGCGTCAGGGGGGAAGCCAAGGAAGACACAGGGAGCAGCACGGGGGGACAGTTTGTCCGCAGACAAGTCGCGGACAAACGCCCGAGATCCCCAGACACGGAACGCCGACGCATCGCCGACCTTCCCCGTCCACAGTAACACTGGGGACATCGCGGGCCGAGAGACCCTGGGGTGAAGGTTGAGCTGATGCGCCGCGTACCGAACCGCAAACGGCCACAGAAAATGGGGGGCAGCCGCATGCATCATGGACGTACGAGCGACATCCATGACCATGCCAATGCGGCGCTCAGCAATCCCATTTTGCTGTGGAGAGTCCGGAAGCGTAAAGGTCTGGCGGATCCCCTGTGCACGACAGTAGTCTCGCAGAAGGCGAGAGGAGAACTCCCCACCTCGGTCAGAGTGCAGACGCAGAACAGGAAAGTCCGAGCCGAAGCTCCTCCTGAGCTGGAGACGAGCCTCGCGGATCCAGTCGATCAGCACCTCAGTGACGGCACCCTTGCTGCGCAAGGGGAAGACTGAGGTGTAACGCGAGTAGTCGTCAACCACCAACAGGAAGTAGCGCTCGTGACCCTGCCCACGGACGGGGGCCGGGCCCCACACGTCCATGTGAAGCGTCTGCAGAGGAGCCTCTGTCGGGGGAAACTGGGAGGAGTGAGGAGCAGCCCTGAGGCGCCCCTCGACACAGGGGACACAGGAAGGTCCTGGTCCCGAAGGAAGGGGAGGGAGAGACTGGGGAAGACCAGAGACAAGGACACGGGAAGCCATGCCCCGAAGACGGGGCAAGGAGGGGTGGCCTAGACGGTGGTGCCACAGGAGAGTCTCGTGAGACAGGAGGCGACACGAACAGGGGGCAGACTCAGGACCAGACCTGGACGCAGCAGCAAACACCTGACCCGACGCTGCTACCTGACCGGATGCAAGGACAGTAGGAGACTCAGTGGTCAGGGTGTAGAGGCTCGACCCCGGCCGACGCGAGAAGGTGGCCAGGTGTCGGCCTGTGCGTGCGTCCGTGCAGTGGGTCACCCGCTGACTCGCAGGAGTGAACTGGTGAACCCCCGCATCCTGTAGGTCTGCACCACTCACCAAGTTCGTCGAGAACGAGGGGAGGTACAGGCCAGACAGGGTGCCCGAGGGGGCAGCCGGACACGGGAGGACAGTGGAAAAGTGAGCGAGGACAGGACCCCCAGAGGGGTCAGCCAGGGAGACTGCAACCGGCCGACCAAGCGGCGTGAGTGTGGTGCGGTCCCGAAAGAAGGAGCGAGAAGCCCCAGAGTCAAGTGTAAAGGAGAGGGAGGCCGAAGCCAACGCGGTACCTGAGAGCGCAGCCTCACCCGCACCTGAGGAAGCAGACTCACTAGCACCTAGAGCAGCAGCCGCACCTGTACCTGGAGCAGGAGACGCACTAGCACCTAGAGCAGCAGCCTCACCAGTAGCTAGAGCAGCAGGTCCTATACCTGGGTCAGGCGGGACGCACAGGGGACCGGCACGGTCACCACTAGTAGGCAATGCATACATGGCAGTGAGAATAGCATCATAGTCAAGAGCATATATATCTACCCTCTGCCTAAGCAACTCCACCCAGTCGGGAAGCTCAGCCTCGTCGCCAAACACGGTACGCCAGGCGTCGCTCAGACGGGCGAAGCAGCGGGACTGTGTATGACTAGGTGTCCCACAAGGCTGACCAGTCCGAGTACCAGTGCGAATCACGTAAGAGCAGCGAACAGCACTGAGAGACCCTCTACTCTGAGCGTACCACTCACGAAGCTGGCGAGGCGTGAGGGACACGCGAGAGGGTCGCGGGAGCTGCATCTGGCCGCCACCACGAGTAGAAGCAGCAGGAGTGGTAGTAGGAGTAGCGCCGCCACCCCTACAGCCCCAACCAGCGTACCACTCACGCAGCTGCTGAGGCGTGAGGGACTCACGCAGGCGTCGCTGGGGCTGCATCTGGCTCCGCAAGTAGAAGCAGAAGCAGGACTAGCAGTAGGAAGGCAGGCAGCCAGGCAAGCCAAAAGGCAGGCAGGCAGGCAAGCAGGCGACGCGCAGCGTGCTAGTATGGCAAGAGCTCACCAGTGGTGGGAAGAGTAGGCTCGGCGACTCGGGCGGCTCGGCAGCTCGGCGGCTCGGCGGCTCGGGCGACTCAGGCGGCTCGGCAGCTCGGCGGCTCGGCGGCTCGGGCGACTCGGGCGGCTCGGCGGCAAGGCGGCTCAGCAGCAACTGCAGCTCAGCAGCTCGGCGACTCGGTGGCAGTGCGGCTCGGCAGCAACTGCAGCTCAGCAGCTCAGCGACCCGGCGGCTCGGCGGCAGGGCGGCTCGGCTGCTGGGCGGCTAGGGCGCAGGGCGGCTCGGCGGTGGGGCGTCTCGGCTGCTGCAGGTGAGCGGCTCGGCAGCTGCAGTGGGAGATGAAGGAGGAGGAGAAGCAGGGGAGGCCACACACCTGTCACCCCCCGGCTGCGGCCCCCGAAGGAGCCGCGACGGGCGACGGGAAAAAGGGGGGGGGGGGGGTGGTGGGGGCCGGTAGGTGCAGCGGCGGGGCCAGCAGGTGCAGTTGCGGGGCCGGTAGAAGGGGACGGCAGGAGCCGTCAGGAGGCGACCGGGCCGCGACGGGGCTGCTGGGCCGGGATGGGGCGGGGCCGCGACGGGGCGGCGGGGCCGCGACGGGGCGACCGGACCACGACGGGGCGGCTGGGCCGGGACGGGGCGGGGCCGCGACGGGGCTGGTTGGGCCGCGACGGGGCAGGGGCCGCAAAGGGGCGGGGCCGCGTCAGGGTGGGGCCGCGTCAGGGTGGGGCCGCAACGGGGCTGGGCCGCGACGGGGCGGCTGGGCAGCGACGGGGCTGGGCCGCGACAGGGCGGCTGGGCCGCGACGGGGCTGGGCCGCGACGGGGCGGCTGGGCCGCGACGGGGCTGGGCCGCGACGGGGCTGGGCCGCGAAGGGGCGGGGCTGTGACGGGCCGTGACGGGGCGGGGCCGCGACGGGGCGGGGCCGCGAAGGGGCGGGGCCTTGACGGGGCGGGGCCGCGAAGGGGCGGCTGGGCCGTGACGGGGCGGGGCCGCGACGGGGCGGGGCCGCGAAGGGGCGGCTGGGCCGTGACGGGGCGGGGCCGCGACGGGGCGGGGCCGCGACGGGGCGGAGCCGCGAAGGGGCGGCTGGGCCGTGACGGGGCAGGCTGGGCCGCGACGGGGCAGAGGCCGCAAAGGGGCGGGGCCGCGTCAGGGTGGGGCCGCAACGGGGCGGGGCCGCTAGAGGGCGGGGCCGCTGCAGGGCGGGGCCGCTAAAGGGCGGCGGAGCCGCGAGAGGAAGGGCGACTCGGAGAGTCGCTGAAAAAAAAATGCGCGCCTCGGGGCGCGCTTCGGTGGGCCCTAAAAAAAAACGGTCCTTAGGAAGGACCCGCTCTATACCATGTGAAAGTTAGAGAACAGGAATGAATTGACTAAGTCAGAGTTGGGTACAAATACAACCCTAGAAAGCTGTACCCCATATGTGCTACCCCACTATAGCCTACAAACATGCATCAGCTATAGTAATCTGACAGTCAATAGCAAAATATTTGAATAATCAACTAGCACATGAAAGAACACAATCTGTTAACTTTAAAAAAGAGGTTCACTCTATCGAATCCTGTTCAAAGTGGCAAACACACGAGTCGTTGAGTGCGCCAATCAACCAATTAGAAATGATAGAAATGAACCCCCTTCTTAAAATTGACAGACATGCATTGATATTGCAATGACAGATGAGATGCACACACACTCTCATACAGCGCACACACACGCATGCACACTTACAAACACACGCACAAACACAAAAGCACAGACACACAACTAATAGCAAAAAATAACCAGAGCTGCAAAATCATAATCAACAACATTGAAAGATCTAACGACAAACAATATACTTCTATTTTCCAAAATGACCTCGACCGCTTGGTAGTTACGACATATCACATGAGAAGCAAATTCAAACGCGGAAAAGAACGGGGCATTATTCAAACAGATGGGCTAATCATGGTATCCTTACAAATATCCTTAGAATCTGACACCACCAAAACCAGAAATACATGAATTTTGAAAGCAATAACTTCTGATGTTCATTTAAACTCACCAAGTTCTGACGACATGATCGTGCCCGCGTGTAAAGCGCATGATGCTGAGCGTGGCGCAATCGCCTCTAGTGCCCCCAGCAAAACGAAGCCAGCGCGATTTGCACCAGCAGAGCGACGTTAGCAAGAGGATAAAGAAGAATGTGAAAATCTTAGCTTGGCTAAGGAGCCATAGCTAGTGAGTTCGAGAGAAGTAAAAAGTATCGAGAGAATGAGGGGTTTCACTATAGGTTCAAGGGTACAAATAGGCAAGAATGAAGAAAGGCAAATGGTACACCATCTAGCAGGAAACTAAGATAACTACACTAGGCTACTGTAGGCATTTATATGAAAGTATACAAATACATTTCAACACACCCCCTAAATGCCTACAATGGGAACCCATGTGTAGCACAAAGTTTGCAGGGGTACAAGGTGCAATGGAAGAAACAAAAACAAGCAAGAGCAGTAGTAGCTGGAAGTGTAAACCGCCCACGCTGGTCACCGACACCATCCCCTCACCCTCCCCCTCCCCCTCCCCCTCCCCCCCACACTGCTGCAGGAGCAGCAGAGGGGGGGCAAACGGAGGAGGATGGGGCCGTAGGGCCAGGGGACCACACATCACCCCCACACCCGCCACCCCCAGTCCCTCCCCAAGCTCCCCACACTCTCACACCCTCCCCCCCAGCGGCAGCTGCAGCAGAGGGAACAAAAGGAGGAGGAGAAAAAGGGGGGGGGGAAGGGGGGGTGGGGGGGGGGGGCGACGCACGGCCTCCCCGAGCGCCAAAGCAAGCGGCAGAGGGGGCGACGGCTCCCCCCCCCTTTCAGGTCACGGCCCCCTCAGGTCGCCTTGACAGGTGACGGGAAGAAGGGGGGGGGCGGGACCGCAAGTGGGCGGGGCCGAAGTGAGCGACGGGGCCGCAAGGGTGGGCGGGGCCGCAGGTGACATCGGGGCTGGGGCTGAGGACGGCGACGGGGCCGCAACAGAGGGCGGCGGGGACGCAAATGTGGGCGGGTCCGCAGGTGGCGACGGGGCCGAAGCCGAGGGCGGCGACGGGGCCGCAACAGAGGGCGGCGAGGCCGTTGGTGAGGGCGGCGACGGGGCCGCAGGTAAGGGCGACGACGGGACCGCACCTGAGGGCGGAGACGGGGCCGCAAGTAAGGGCGACGACGGGGCCGCAGTTGAGGGCGGCGACGGGGCCGCAAGTGAAGGCGGCGACGGGGCCACAACAGAGGGCGGCGAGACCGCTGGTGAGGACGGCGACGGGGCCGCAGGTAAGGGCGACGACGGGGCTGCAGCTGAGGGCGGCGACGGGGCCGCAAGTGAAGGGCGGCGGGAGGGCCGCGAAGGGGCCGCGAGGGGCCAGAAAGGGCGGCAACGGGGCCGTTAAGAAAAAGGATAAGGGGGGGCACGCGACGGGGCGTGCAATACACTCAGTAGCAGTGGAAGCAAGAGGCCAGGAGCGTTACGTGCTCTGTACCATGTGAAAATCTTAGCTTGGCTAAGGAGCCATAGCTAGTGAGTTCGAGAGAAGTAAAAAGTATCGAGAGAATGAGGGGTTTCACTATAGGTTCAAGGGTACAAATAGGCAAGAATGAAGAAAGGCAAATGGTACACCACCTAGCAGGAAACTAAGATAACTACACTAGGCTACTGTAGGCATTTATATGAAAGTATACAAATACATTTCAACAAAGAAAGAATGACGAAGAGAGACGGACGAGGGAGTGAGAGTCGAGCGAGAATAAAATAATCGACAAAATCGAGATAGGAAAAACTTAAACAGAGAGGGTGATAAAAGAAGAAGGCAGTTACACCTAAATCTGATCATAAACGGTGTCAGAATCTCTACAAATATCTCTTATAATGTCTACTGAGCTTAAGAAAATAGGTAACAAAGCTTACCTGAGGACCTCTATGTGGCGTGAGTGGCGTGACTGGTGTGAGTGGCGTGACTGGCGTGAGCTGCTGGACTAGATCTAGAAACGTGAGAATTTGGAAGAGCCAGAAAAAGTTTTCCTCGAAACCCTAGGTATGGACTCCATTCCTGACAATAAGTGTTGAATCTATTACGATACTACAGCAAGACAATTGATTTGGCGCAATGGTTTCATTGTTCCGAAATATGTAGAAAGTTCGTGATCGATCCTTGGCACAGGAAGTGTTCGAAGGCAAGAATCGCTCTTGTTGATTCAAAAGATTTTTTAATACCGAATTCTTGATGCTAATAACATTGTTATATTTCCTTTTTTTACAACAACACAAAGCATACAAGTATCTAGTCTAGAATGTACAAGCTTAATTTTAAATTTATGCACCGGGGGTGAAGTTGGTAGCATAGACCCATGCGTTGTTCACAGTGGGGTCAGCCAGGTGGTCGTTCAGGTTCTCCAGGGGGCCCTTGCCGGTCACGATGGCCTGCACGAAGAAGTCGAACATCGACACCATGGCGAGGCGGCCATTCTTCAGCTCCTTCACCTTCAGCTCCGCAAGCGCATCGAGATCGTCGGCCAGACCCAGGGGGTCGAAGGCACCGCCGGGGTACAGGGGGTCCTCAACCTCTTGGAAGCCCTCGAGGCCACCCACGCGGTAGCTCTCGACGGCACCCATGAGGATGACTTGGGTGGCCCAGATGGCCAGGATGGACTGCGCGTGGATCAGGCTGGGGTTGCCCAGATAGTCAAGGCCACCCTCTGAGAAGATATGAGCGCCGGCCTTGAACCACACGGCCTCGCCAAAGTTCACGCCGTTGCCGGCCAGCAGCTCGGGGGTCAGGCAGCCGAGCGCGCCGAGCAGAGCCCAGCGAGCGTGGATGACCTGAAATTGAGAGAGAGGCGAAAGAACAGTGAATTCGGTCAGAACCGTGAAATAGATAGCATGGTAAAGCACCGAGGCTAAGGATGTTTTGAAATCGCTGACAAAAAATTGAAACATTTAAATGTGGGTGGTTCTTTTGAGCGATGAATGTTCTTCCATAAGAAACGCGTCCCATACGTACTGTTAGAGATTCCGGTAGGCTTACCTCAAGCTCGCGATTCTTGGCGAAGGTTTCGGGGTCAGCGGATAGACCGGCGGTGTCCCAGCCGTAGTCGCCAGGGTACTCGCCGGTGAGGTACGACGGGGGGGAGCTAAAGGGGCCCAGGAACAGGTTGCGGTCGGGGCCGTAGAAGGCGCTGCTGGAAGCCGCCTTGGCGGTCTTCCTCATCGTCACGCGGGCCTCGACATTGTTTACCTTGGCGGCGAACTCAGCGCTCTGGCCGACAAGGGTGGAGGGGAGCACGGCAGCGTTGGCGAGAGCAGCCATTTTGTGTGTCTGAGCAGAGAAGGGAAGCTATGGATCGAAAGTGATATCTTGGAACTGAGCTTCTGCTTCTGCTGAATGCTGAATTGCTAGTAAGCTATGTATGAGAGAGATGTGTTGGATGGTTCAGTGTAAAGGTGGGATGGGCCTATGACCGTTCTGATTGGATGCCATCTGTGTACAAGCCGCGTTATTTGCGAGTTTCCGACGCTCAGAGAGATCTCCCTCTACACCAAAAATTCACGCAATCAGGGCTCAGCCAATGGAGAGAGCCGTGGTTACCATCTGCTGGTAATTTTTGTTATGAATGAACTTGCAGTGTTATGAGTTTTACTAGACAGAGTGCGCGGAAGACTTCTATAAAGAGAATGAATTACCAAATTACTGAATTCTCAAGAATGATAAAGGAGCACGCATTTAAAGGGTCGAAACCGTGCTAGGCGAGGACCTCGGGAAGTGGATGGTTTGGATGTGTCGCGATTGGTGCGGGGCGACTCGGCATTGGTTCGGTGCGGAAATGTAGGCCGATCCATCTGACGCAAAGTGCTCGAGCTGTACCCGTTAAGGCAAGGCTACAGTAAGGAATTGGCAAATTCCTTACATGCAAAGTGCGCAGTAAAACGAATAACGCGAATGATTGAGTACTGAATTACTGAATGACGATACAGAAAGGCACGACTAAATAGGGGAAGTCCTAGCTAGGCGGAGAGGTTGGGCGAGGATGGCTCGATGATGGTTGCGATTGGAGTAGAGGCGACTCGGGAGTGGTTCGGTGCGACGAAATAGGAAGGACAGGTTTGTCGCGTGACCCTTGGGATGGCCTCGCTAACGAGTGCCTTAGTAAGGATTATGTAAATCCTTACAATTTGGGTGTGGTGTGGGTATGGTTTCCACTAGTCACATTTTGCTTGTTTGACAGTGGTTGTGCGAAGAAGGTGTGTGTATTTCGCTTATGCTTGCGAAAACCAGTCCGACACCACGGAAACACGGAGGTTTCCATGGAATGTGGTGATTTTTTTCTTCATGAAACGTGGCGTGCAACCTAATTGGATGAGCAGGGCTTTTCATCCTCGGAGGTGTGGACTACACAAAGGTTGTGGGGTCAGCTGTAGTGTACGAATGTCATCACATCATGCCTAACGATGTTTGGAACTGCGTTGGGTCTAAATTCCTCCCGTTGATGTGTTATGGGGTGTGCGTGGGAGTTGGGTACGGTTTACATCACACATCAGGCGTCCTTCTGACGAATGTGTTGGTGGTGGGGTGGGACGCGGTGGGATGAGGCAATCTGTGGTGAGGTGGGGTATGCTGGGATGAGCGTGCAGCAAGTAGCTCAAAACAAAACTAGAACAAAACAACATCGTCGAACAAAAATGGGTGTTGCTTGCGTTGTGTTAGGGGGTATCCAGCTCGTACATTTACTGTTCGTAAAGCCCTACAGTTACCACATTTTGCGTTGTAACACTGACTTTTACAAAAATTCCGGACGAGTGTGGCTCCCGTTCATGTTACGGCACACCCCCTGCACGTACCTCGAATCGTGTGACGCACGTAACTGGAATCAGCGTGCGCATCAAACCTAGGTATAGCACAACGTCCTACCCTCTACAGTGCGTGCCCATCGGATCGCCCTCACGATTTCACCAGTCCCGCCTGACGCTCGCCAAAACCACCTGCGCTCTGGCCTTCGACATTGCATGACATCTCAAATTTAGAAGCGCACCATAAATCCAGATTCGCCAACACAGCAAAAAACCAACTCGTCAAGCATGTTGCCCACATTCAGCGCAAATCTTGCAATCGCCATGTACGGGCGTTCTAACTTAACATGGTACGTGACTACGGACGCGCCCGACTCTCATGGCGGGTTTATCACAAATCCCAGTCGAATTTCGGGTGACACGAATGTGATCTTGATGCGTCCCGCCCCTAGTAGACAGTAGACGACTAGAATCTCACTAGAAAGCAACTCACTACTTAAGTAGATCATTAGACACTGAAATTCGTCAAGCTTTCAAACTCAAGTATACTAGCTGCCAACAATCTTATTTTGACCGTGCCTACACCTGTCTACTATCTACATTCAAACCAACTCCATGGAGGCGACACACACCCTCATCGGTACCGAAGAATCAACTGCTCCCGGGCTACCCACCACTACTCCTGCACCCCCCTCTATTGTAAGCGCCGCTGGTGATAACCCGACTGCCGACCAGAGCGACCACAACATCGACGACCAGGACCTCTCTCCCGATGGTGGGCCTATTGTTGATGACTCCGGCGACGTCGGGGTCCCGCTAGTCCGCTCTCCTAGTGTTACTAATCCCAGGGACGATCCCACAAGCCCGCGTGTGGACTGGACGGCCACCGAGATGCTTCAGATGGTGCAGGCCAGGGTCGACCTCGATCCTGACTGGGATCTCATGCGCGGAATTCAAGGTGCCAACTACTGAGCTGCACTCCACACGCTGGTGCTTGAGCGCCATCCGCGCTTCCGCTTCAGCCGTGCGGCGATCAAGATCAAGATGCTGCGCATCGAGGCACAGTACAAGCAACTCCACGACAGGCTGTCCCGCTCTGGCGCCAGAGCGATCCGCTACTTCCCTTCGTGGTACGGATTGATGGAGACAATTTGTGGCAATCGCCCCGGAGTCCAGCCCGTCCATCGTGTGACTGCTACGATTGTAACCACTCCTACCACCAACGGCCCCAATGGTAAGCGGTTTCCATAAACATCCCGCCAGTGCATTCCTGATTCAAAGCATCTACACATACATGCCCTTCTAAAATTCAGCAAAACCCACATCGCTACCTACACTAGACCATTACTACCGTGACGTACCCCATCGACATCACTAACCACACCACACTCCATTTCCTACGTACCCCAACAGCCGTGACACATGTCGGCCCTCTTTATAGAAGGCCTGCTATCCGAGCATCTACTACTACCACTGTCCCCACTAGTGTGGCTGCCACCATCCGTGCCGCTACGACTGGTGGATCGGGAAGGAACACGCGCACTTCAACGACGGCCGTGAACTCCCTGGTTACGCCCTCCGAGCCTGTTTCCCGCACACCTACCCCACACACTCCTACTACCATGGTGCAGACTCCAGCAACCGCGACTACTCAGCCCACTGCTCTGCCATCCGGCACTGGCTCGCCTTCGGGGCCATCACCTTCCGTTCCCACCGCGTCCCCCACGGCCTCCACGGATAGGACGGGGACGCCTCTTGCAGGGGGGTCACCAACACAGAGCAACGGAAGGTCAACGGCAGGCTTGATCGGTGTTGGACTGGAGGCGGCAATCGCCACGGTCATTGCAGAAAGCATCGCAAGCGCTATAAACAGTGCTGTGGACCGTGCATGCCACAGGTTTGAGAGCCTTACCCGGTCGCTGGTCGGGTCATGGCCGAGTGAGTCCGAGCCTAGGATGAATGGAGCTCGTGGTGTCAGAACATATAGCTTTTGCATATTGTGTAGGCTATAGTGGGGTAGCCCATAAGGGGTACAACCCAATTAGGGTTAGTACTTGTACTTAGTTCATTCATAGTTCATCCATTCTCGTTCAACTCTTCTCATGGTATCGAGCAGGTTCCCCTATGGGAACTGCGCCTAGGGCCCACCACTTCGAATTTTTTTTTTCCTGCCCGAAGCGCGCTCATCCCGAGTCGCGCCTCGGGCTATTAACTCTACGAGCCGCCCTAGCGGCCTTCCCTCACCTAGCGGCCCTGCCGCCCTACTGTCGCGGCCCCGCCGCCCTTCTTTTGCGGCCCCGCCGCCCTACTGTCGCGGCCCCGCCGCCCTACACTACCGGCCTCGCCGCCCTGCTTTCGCGGCCCCGCCGCCCCGCCCTACTGTCGCGGCCCCGCCGCCCCCGATTCGCGGCCCCGCCGCCCTGCTTTAGCGGCCCCGCCGCTCTGCTTTAGCGGCCCCGCCGCCCTACACTTCGCGGCCCCGCCGCCCTGCTTTAGCGGCCCCGCCGCCCTACACTTCGCGGCCCCGCCGCCCTGCTTTAGCGGCCCCACTGCCCTACATTTCGCGGCCCCGCCGCCCTGCTTTAGCGGCCCCACCGCCCTGCTTTAGCGGCCCCGCCGCCCTTCTTTAGCGCCCCCGCCGCCCCACTGTCGCGGCCCCGCCGCCCCACTTCGCGGCCCCGACGCCCTACACCTGCGGCCCCACCGCCCTACTTCAAGGGCCTCGCCGCCCTGCACTACCGGCACCGCGGACCTACTGTTGCGGCCCCGTCGCCTGTCTACTACGGCCCCATCGCCCGGCACCTGTGGCCCCGCCGCCCTACTTCACGGGCCCCGCCGCCCGACTCTACCGGCCCCGCCGCCCTTCTGCTGCGGCCCCGCCGCCCGTCTGCTGCGGCCCTGCCGCTCTCCCCTCCTGCCGCGCCACCCGACCCGCCGACCGCCGCACCACCCTGCAGCGTGCACCCGAGCAGCCGACCGCCACGCCGCCCAGTACCGGAGGAGCCGAGCCGCCCAGCCGCCGAGCCGCCCAGCCGCCGAGCCGCCCGGCCGCCCACCAGACGAGCCGCCGTGCAGCCGAGCCGCCCAGCAGCTGAGCCGCTGTGCACCCGAGCCGCCCAGCAGCCGAGCCGCCGAGCCGCCCAGCCGCCGAGTCGCCCAGCAGCTGAGCCGCCCCGCAACCGAGCCGCCGAGCCGCCCTCCAGCCGAGCCGCCCGACCTGCCCTGTCTGGGGAGCACAGCCCCACTGTCACTACGTGCCCTTCCCCTACTGCTTGCACTGCTAGTCTATCGTCGTCATGGCTACCCCTACTGTCCTCGCTTTTGACGCTGAGGGTCGAGCCATTGACTTTGAGGTCTCGGTCGACGACCTGCACCTGTTCTTACAGTGCGATAGGGCGGACGGTCTTTCTCTCTTTGACCTCACCTCTGGCGCCTCTCCTGCCCCTGCTGCTGATGCTGACCCCACTGTTCGCTCTCATTGGGCCACCCGCGATGCTGCTAGACGTCTTGCTGTGCGTCGCCACCTGCCTACCACTGAGCGCGCGCACTTTAGTCAATACAAGAGTGCTCAGACCTTGTACGACGCTGTAGTTGCGCGCTACTCTTCCCCTGCCACTGCTGCACTGAGCCGCCTCATGCTACCGTACCTCTTTCCTGACCTTGCTGCCTTTCCCACAGTCGCTGACTTCATTACGTACCTCTGCACTAGTGACACTCGCTACCGCGCCGCGCTTCCTGCTGAGTTCTGCGCCAAGAACCCTCCCCCCATGTACATCACTCTCTAATACATAGTCACACGCCACCCTGACTCCCTTCGCGTAGTCAGGGACCACTTCCGCTCAGTCTGTCCCACCACTCTCACTGTTGACCTCCTTGAGAAGGCCCTCCTTGCGGCGGAGAAGAGCATCGTCGCTGTAGGAGCCTCTCGTGGTGACCCTCGCACCCCCATCTTTGAGGGGTGTTCTCCTTCCCCCCTGCTGCCCTCTGTTGCCTCTGCTGCTGCTGCCGACCTGCTTGGTCTTGAGTCGGTCGGCGCGGCATCTGCCCCTAGCGGGAGACGCCGCTTTGGCAAGGGCAAGGGGGGCAAGGGCGCGGGTGGAGCTGGCGGGGGCGGTGGAAGTGGCAGTGAAGGCGGCGGAGGGAGTGGGGATGGCGGTGGGAGTGGTGGCGCGGGTGGTGGTGGTGGTGGCGGCAGCGGAGGCGGAGGCGGTGGCGGCGGCAGCGGTGGGAGCGGAGGCGGCGGTGGTGGCGGAGGTGGAGGCGGCGGTGGCAGAGGGGGTGGAGCTGGTCGGAATGGTGCCCCACAGCGGAGCGGCTCTGGTGGTGGTCAGCGCTAGCAGCAGCAGAAGCAGCAGCAGCGTTCACGGGACATCCCCCCGCCTCAGCAGCTCAATGAGTGGTACACGCAGCGTCAGCGTGGTGGGGGTTTTGGTCCATGCACCTACGTCCTTCGTTCCGGCGACCGCGCAGGTGAGCAGTGTGGGGGTGCCCACCCCATCAGCGCTGCTTTGGCCGCCTGACGGACGCTTGGCGTCAGCAGTTCCCCGAGGCTAGTGAGATTCCCCGCTGGGGTGAGCTGTCTAGGGCTGGCGTAGCTATCTTTGATCTTGACTTTGATGCTATCCTTGCTGCCATGTATGCTGTGACTATTAGTGATGAGGGTGACTGTTACCGGTGTTTCCCGCCGGACCCGCGCATTGGTACTGCTGCGCTAGGTGCTTGTGAGGCTGCTGCTCTAGGTGCTAGTGCGTCTGCGCTCTCAGGTACTGTGTCGGCTTCGGCCTCCCTCACCTTCACACTTGACTCAGGGGCTTCTCGCTCCTTCTTTCGAGACCGCACCACACTCACGCCGCTTGGTCAGCCGGTTGCAGTCTCCCTAGCTCACCCCTCTGGGGGTCCTGTCCTCTCTCACTTCTCCACTGTCCTCCCGTGTCCGGCTGCCCCCTCAAGCACCCTGTCTGGTCTGTACCTCCCCTCGTTCTCGACGAACTTGGTGAGTGGTGCTGACCTGCAGGATGCGGGGGTTCACCAGTTTACTCCTGCGAGTCAGCGGGTGACCCACTGCTCGGACGCCCGCACAGGCCGACACCTGGCCACGTTTTCGCGTCAGCCGGGGTCGAGTCTCTACACCCTGACCACCGAGTCTCCTCCTGTCCCTGCGTCTGGCCAGGTAGCTGCGTCGGGTCAGGTGTTTGCTGCTGCGTCCAAGTCTGGTCCTGAGTCTGCCCCCTGCTCGTGTCGCCTCCTGTCTCACGAGACTCTCCTGTGGCACCACCGTCTTGGCCACCCCTCCTTGCCCCGTCTTCGGGGCATGGCTTCCCGTGTCCTGGTCTCTGGTCTCCCCCGGTCTCTCCCTCCCCTTCCTTCGGGACCAGGACCTTCTTGTGTCCCCTGTGTCGAGGGGCGGCTCCGGGCTGCCCCTCACTCCTCCCAGTTTCCCCCGACAGAGGCTCCTCTGCAGACGCTTCACATGGACGTGTGGGGCCCGGCCCGCGTCCGTGGACAGGGTCACGAGCACTACTTTCTGCTGGTGGTTGACGACTACTCGCGTTACACCACGGTCTTCCCCTTGCGCAGCAAGGGTGATGTCACTGAGGTGTTGATCGACTGGATCCGCGCAGCTCATCTCCAGCTCAGGAGGAGCTTCGGCTCGGACTTTCCTGTTCTGCGTCTGCACTCTGACCGAGGTGGAGAGTTCTCCTCTGACCTTCTGCGAGCCTATTGTCGTGCACGAGGCATCCGCCAGACCTTTACGCTTCCGGACTCTCCACAACAAAATGGGATTGCTGAGCGCCGCATTGGCATGGTCATGGACGTCGCTTGTACGTCCATGATGCATGCGGCTGCCCCCCATTTTCTGTGGCCGTTTGCGGTTCGGTACGCGGCGAATCAGATCAACCTTCACCCCGGGGTCTCCCAGCCGGAGACCTCCCCAGCTCTGCTGTGGACGGGGAAGGTCGGCGATGCGTCTGCGTTCCGTGTCTGGGGATCTAGGGCGTTTGTCCGCGACTTGTCTGCGGACAAGCTATCCCCTCGTGCTGCTCCCTGTGTCTTCCTAGGCTTCCCCCCTAACGCCTTAGGGTGGCAGTTCTACCACCCCTTTCTCGTCGTGTTCTGTCCTCCCAGGACGTCACGTTCGATGAGTCCATCACCTTCTACCGCCTCTTCCCCTACCGCACTCCTTCCCTCCCCCCGCCACTGCACTTCCTTGTGCCAGGTCCCCCCACGGTAGACCCCCTTCCTCCTCAGGGTCCTGCCTTTTCAGGTGTGTCCTAGGTAGACGCAGTAAAGCCGGTCAAGGTTGCTGGTTACTCTGGTACTGCTGTGGGTGCTGAGCCTGGGGGTGCTGACTCTGGGGGTGCTGTGCGCGTGGGTGCTGAGCCTGGGAGTGCTCAGCCTGGGGGTACTGCGACTGGGGGTGCTGAGCCTGGGGGTGCTGAGTCTGGGGGACTAAGCCGTCGGGTACTGCGACTTTGGGTGCTGTGCCTGGGGGTGCTGAGCCCGGGGGTGCTACGTCAGGAGCTACTGAGCCAGGGGGTGCTGCGTCTAGAGCTGGTGAGCCTGGAGGTGTGGAGCCTGCGGCGACTAGACCTCCCCTTGTGCCGTCTGGTGGTGCTGGGCCTGGAGGTTCTCTCGGTGCTTCGTCTCGGCGGGAGCCACTCTCTGCATAGGAACTGCGCGAGTGGTTTGCTCGCCACTGGAGGCGTACTTCTGGAGCTGGACCTTCTTAAGCCGCTGAGGGTGCTGGTGCCGCCGATCCTGGAGCTGCTGGGCCTGCGGGTCCGCCTGGAGCTGGAGCTGCTGAGGGTGTTGGTTTTGAGACTACTACTGTCCACCCTGGCGGTGGTCTTGCTGCGGGTGCTGCTGGTGCTGCTGGAGGTGCTGTTGGCGATGTTGCTGCCGGAGTTGCTGAGGGTGCTAGTACTGTCCCTGCTGTGTCTAGAGCCGCCGCGCGGCCTCGGCCGTACTTCGTTCCGCTCCTGCAGCAGGTTCTTGGTCTTTCTCCTCCTGTAGAGTGTCCACCGCCTGTCCACTCCTAGTCACAGTTCGAGCCCGCCTCCCCACTTCCTGCTCCCTCTCCTTACACTGGTCCTACTGGAGGTCTTGCTGAGCGTTGTGAGCCTGCGTCTCGTCCCGCGTTACCTGTTCGTCCTGCTCGCGCTAGTGGTCGTGGTTTGCGTTAGCGTCCTCCTCCTGTCCCTGGCACGCACCGGATGTCTCTGCGTCCGTCCACTGCTCCTCTGCGTGCCCCTTTGCCTTCTCCTCCTGAGTCCTCTCTTCTTGCACTTGCCGACACGGAGTTGGACTCTCTTCGTGCTGCCAGTCCTACTGTCACGCGTCTTCTTGCTACTGTCGTCACTGACCCCTCTTTTGAGTCCACTGCTGCGTCTGCTCTTGTTGCTGAGCTCATCGACTTTGCTGCTCCCTGTCGCCTAGACTACGCTGCTAGTCTGGTTGCTGGGTCTGCGTCTGTCTATCCCCCGTCCGTTGGGGTTGAGTGTGCTCTTAGCACGGACGTCCTTGAGGACAGGCAGGAGGAGTTCCAGTGTCTGGCTGCTGCTTCACCTCATCTCGCGTCCGTACTACTTGCCCCTGAGGGAGACCCGGATGCACTAGACATCCCGACTCCGCGCTCTTACGCGGAGGCCGTAGAGGGTCCCTACTCCTCTCAGTGGCAGGCAGCTATGGATGCAGAGATCGCTTCCTGGAAGTCCACAGGCACCTACGTTGACGCGGTTCCCCCTCCTGGGGCGAACATCGTCAGTGGCATGTGGATCTTCAGGGTGAAGCGGCCGCCGGGCTCTCCACCTGTCTTCAAGGCGCGGTACGTCGCTCGTGGCTTCAGTCAGCGGCAGGGAGTTGACTACTTTCAGACCTTCTTTCCCACCCCGAAGATGACCACTCTTCGGGTGTTCCTGCACATAGCCGCTCAGCGTGACTACGAGCTCCACTCTCTTGACTTCAGCACTTCTTTCTTGCAGGGTAGCCTGCACGAGGAGATCTGGCTGCGCCGTCCACCTGGCTTCACTGGGACTTTCCCTCCTGGCACCCAGTGGAGCCTCCGACGGCCAGTCTACGGTCTTCGCCAGGCACCGCGTGAGTGGCACGACACACTGAGGACTACACTTGCGGCTCTTGGGTTTGCTCCTTCTACTGCTGACCCGTCGTTGTTTCTGCGCACCGACACTTCTCTGCCACCGTTCTACATCCTCGTGTACGTCGACGACTTGGTCTTTGCCACAGTGGACACTGCTGGACTCGCCTACGTGAAGTCTGAGCTGCAGAAGAGACACTCGTGCACAGACCTGGGTGAATTGTGCAGCTACCTTGGCTTGCAGATCACTCGGGACAGAGCACGCTGCACCATCACCTTGACTCAGTCACACATGGTGCAGCAGGTCCTTCAGCGCTTCGGCTTCACGTACTCCTCGCCTCTAGCCACTCCTCTGTCTACTCGCCACTCGCTCTCAGCTCTGCCTTCGGATGAGTTCGTAGAGTCGAGTGGCCCGTACCCAGAGCTTGTTGGCTGCCTCATGTACCTGATGATCTGCACACGACCTGACCTTGCATACCCTCTTAGCATTCTTGCACGCTATGTTGCTCCTGGGAGATACCGACCAGAGCACATGGCTGCAGCGAAGAGGGTGTTGCGCTACTTGTGCAGTACGTCGGGCATAGGGCTAGTGCTTGGAGGGCGGAGTCAAGTGGTCCTCACTAGGCACGCGGACGCTTCTTGGGCTGACGACCAGGCTACTCAGCGGTCTTCACAGGGTTACACCTTCAGTCTTGCTTCCGGCTCTGTTTCGTGGCGGGCTACTCGCTCGTCTTCTGTTCTCGGCTCCAGTTGTGAGGCTGAGATCTACGCCTGGGCCATGGCTGCTCAGGAGCTTCGCTGGCTCACCTACCTGTTGACTGACCTTGGAGAGCCGCCTCGTTCTCCTCCAGTGCTGTACGGAGACAACAAGGCCATGCTGGCCTTGCGTCGAGAGCAGCGCCTAGAGCACAGAACGAAGCACATTGCTCTCCGCTACTTTCTTGCTCGTGAGCTGCAGCAGCGTGGTCAGTTGCGACTTGCGTATGTGGCCTCTGAGGCCAACACTGCTGATGTTTTCACCAAGGCACTTCCGCCTTGTGATCATCAGCGCTTTTGCACTCAGCTGGGACATGTACCTGTCTTACCTCACTTGCTCACCTCTTGATCTTACTTGTACTCTTGCATATATATATACCTGCTCTTGCTTGTTTAGTGTTATATATATATGTGCACTCTTGCATGTGAACTGGCCTTGTGGCCTTGACCTTGTGCTCGGACTGTGTGGTGACTTCAGGACAGAACATGACGCGGTTTAGAGCCGTCTCCCCACTTTCTGCTCCCTCTCCTTACACTGGTCCTACTGGAGGTCTTGCTGAGCGTCGTGAGCCTGCGTCTCGTCCCGCGTCGCCTGTTCGTACTGCTCGCACTAGTGGTTCGGTTCGCGTCAGCGTCCTCCTCCTATCCCTGGCACGCATGGGATGTCTCTACGACCGTCCACTGCTCCTCTGCGTGCCCCTTTTGTCAGTAGATCTGCACTGTGGATGCCCGATCGATCCTATGGGGGCTTACAGGCGTGTTTGCCTGGGGGGTTCTGGGCGCACTCTGACCCGCTACTAAAAAAGCCCTTCTATCCTAGTGGTTAGTGACTGGGATTCTGACATGTTGTCAGAAAGGTCTCGGGTTCGAATCCCGGTGTATGCACATGTTGGCCGTTGCCACTGTGCTCAGTCCTGGGCCTCCCAGTGTGGGGGGGTGTCAGTAGATCTGCACTGTGGATGCTCGATCGATCCTACGGGGGCTTACAGGCGTGTTTGCCTGGGGGGTTCTGGGCGCACTCTGACCAGCTACTAAACAAGCCCTTTTATCCCAATGGTATCAGAGCGGTCTCGGGCTCGAATCCCGGTGTATGCACATGTTGGCCATTGCCACTGTGCTCAGTCCTGGGCCTCCCAGTGTGGGGGGGTGTCAGTAGAGCTACACTATGAGATTCCCGATCGATCCTAAGGGGGGTTACAGGCGCGTTTGCCTGGGGGGTTATGGGCGCACTGACCCACTACTGAAACAAGCCCTTTTATCCCAATGGTCTAGTGGTTGGGATTCTGACACCTTTGCCTTCTCCTTCTGAGTCCCCTCTTCCTGCACTTGCCGACCCAGAGTCGGACTCTCTTTGTGCTGCCAGTTCTACTGTCACGCGTCTACTTGCTACTGTCGTCACTGACCCCTCTTTTGAGTCCACTGCTGCGTCTGCGCTTGTTGCTGAGCTCGTCGACTTTGCTGCTCGCTGTCGTCTAGACTACGCTGCCAGTCTTGTTGCTGAGTCTGCGTCTGTCTGTCCTCCGTCCGTCGGGGGTGAGTGTGCTCCTGGCACGGACGTCGTTGAGGACAGGCAGGAGGAGTTCCAGTGTCAGGCTGCTTCTTCACCTCATCTCGTCTCCATACTACTTGCCCCTGAGGGAGACCCGGATGCACTAGACATCCCGACTCGCGCTCTTACGCGGAGGCCGTAGAGGGTCCCTACTCCTCTCAGTGGCAGGCAGCTATGGATGCAGAGATGGCTTCCTGGAAGTCCACAGGCACCTACGTTGACGCGGCTCCCCCTCCTAGGGTGAACATCGTCAGTGGCATGTGGATCTTCAGGGTGAAGCGGCCGCTGGGCTCTCCACCTGTCTTCAAGGCGCGGTACGTCGCTTGTGGCTTTAGTCAGCGGCAGGGAGTTGACTACTTTCAGACCTTCTCTCCCACCCCGAAGATGACCACTCTTCGGTTGCTGCTGCACATAGCCGCTCAGCGTGACGACTAGCTTCACTCTCTTGACTTTAGCACTGCTTTCTTGCAGGGCAGCCTGCATGAGGAGATCTGGTGAGATCTCGCCTGAGGTGAGACCCCGCCCCCCCAGCAGCTTCGTGAGTGGTACGCTGGGCGTCAGCGAGGTGGGGGTACTGGTCCCTGTACCTACGTCCTCCGTACCGGCGACCGCGCTGGTGAGCAGTGGGGGGGCTCGCACTCCACCTAGCGCTGCTTCGGCCGCCTGACGGACGCTTGGTGTCACCAGTTCCTTGACGCCACTGAGATCCCTCGCTGGGGAGAGCTGTTTAGGGTGGTGGTTGCTATCTTTGATCTTGATTATGATGTTATTCTTGCTGCCATGTATGCTGTGTCTACTAGTGATTATGGCGACTATTACCTGTGTGTTTCGCCTTGTCAGAACATTATAGCTTATGCTTTTGTGTAGGCTGTAGTGGGGTATCCCATAGGGGGTACAACCCAATTAGGGTTAGTACTTGTACCCACTTCCTTCATAGTTCATTCATTCTCGTTCTCATTTTCACTTGGAATCAGAGCAATTCCCCTCCTAGGGACTGTTCCTAGGGCCCACCGAAGCGCGCCTCGAGTCGCGCTCTCCCCCACTTTTTTTTTAGCGACCCGCCGTGTCGCCCCTAGCGGCCCGTCGCGCCGCCCTTACGGTCGCGTCGAGCCGCCCTAGCGGCAGCGGCGCACCGCCCTTGCAGCGGCCTGTCGCGCCGCCCTACCTCGCGGCCCAGCCGCCCCATCGCACGGCCCCGCCGTCCTACCTAGCGGCCCGACCGCCCTTCCTCGCGGCCCCGTCGCCACATCGAGCGGCCCCGCCGCCCTTCCTCGCGGCCCCGCTGCTCTGTCGCGCGGCCCCGCCGCCCTTCCTCGCGTCCCCGCCGCTCCATCGCGCGGCCCCACCGCCCTGCGGCCCTACTCGCCGCCTTACCTGCGGCCCTACCGCCGCCCTACCTGCGGCCCTACCGCCGCCCTACGTGCGGCCCTTTCAGCCGCCCTGCCTGCGGCCCTACCGCCACCCTACCTGCGGCTCGCCCGCTGCCCTACCTGCGGCCCGCCCGGCGCCCTACCTGCAGCCCTACCGCCGCCCTACCTGCGGCCCGCCCGCCGCCCTACCTGCGGCCAGCCCGCCGCCCTACCTGCGGCCCGCCCGCTGCCCTACCTGCGGCCCGCCCGCCGCCCTACCTACGGCCCTACCGCCGCCCTACCTGCGGCCCGCCCGCCGCCCTACCTGCGGCCCCACCCGCCACCCTACCTGCGGCTTACCAGCCGCCCTACCTGCAGCTCACCCGCCGCCCTACTTGCGGCCCACCCGCCGCCCTATCTACAACCGCCACACCGCCCTGAACCAGCGCCACCGCGCCGCCCTAGACCAGAACTGCAGGGAGCCGAGCCGCCATGTCGCTGAGCCGCCCGGGAGCCGAGCCGCCCTGCCGCCGAGCCGCCCGGGATCCGAGCCGCCCTGCCGCCGAGCCGCCCGGGAGCCGAGCCGCCCTGCCGCCGAGCCGCCCAGCAGCCGAGCCGCCCTGCCGCCGAGCCGCCTAGCAGCCGAGCCGCCGAGCTGCCGAGCCGCCCTGCCGCCGAGCCGCCAAGCAGCCGAGCCGCCCTACTGCAGAGCCGCCCGACCTGCCCTGTTCGGTGAGCACAGCCCCACTGTCACTGCGTGCCCTTCCCCTACTGCTTGCACTGCTCGTCTGTCGTCGTCATGGCTACCCCTAGTGTCCTTGCTTTTGACGCTGAGGGTCGAGCCATTGACTTTGAGGTCTGGGTCAACGACCTGCAGCTGTTTTTACAGTGCGATAGGGCGGACGGTCTTTCTCTCTTTGACCTCACCTCTGGCGCCTCTCCTGCCCTTGATACTGATGCTGACCCCACTGTTCGCTCTCATATGGCCACCCGCGATGCTGCTGCACGTCTTGCTGTGCGTCGCCACCTGCCTACCACTGAGCGCACGCACTTTAGTCAGTACAAGAGTGCTCAGACCTTGTACGACGCTGTAGTTGCGCGCTACTCTTCCCCTGCCACTACTGCACTGAGCCGCCTCATGCTACCGTACCTCTTTCCTGACCTAGCTGCCTTTCCCACAATCGCTGACCTCATTACGCACCTCTGCACTAGTGACACTCGCTACCGCGCTGCGCTTCCTGCTGAGTTCAGCGTCACCATGGTGGGGGTTTTGGTCCGTGCACCTACGTCCTTCGTTCCGGCGACCGCGCGGGTGAGCAGTGTGGGGGTGCCCACCCCACCCAGCGCTGCTTTGGCCGCCTGACAGACGCTTGGCGTCAGAAGGGTCCCGAGGCTGGTGAGATTCCCCGCTGGGGAGAGCTGTCTAGGGCTGGTGTAGCTATCTTTGATCTTGACTTTGATGCTATCCTTGCTGCCATGAATGCTGTGACTATTAGTGATGAGGGTGACTGTTATCGGTGTTTCCCGCCCGACCCGGGCATTGGTACTTCTGCGCTAGGTGCTTGTGAGGCTGCTGCTCTAGGTGCCAGTGCGTCTGCGCTCTCAGGTACTGGTGAGACTGCGCTCGCAAGTACTGCGTCGGCTTCGGCCTCCCTCACCTTCACACTTGACTCAGGGGCTTCTGGCTCCTTCTTTCAAGACCGCACCACACTCACGCCGCTTGGTCGGCCGGTTGCAGTCTCCTTGGCTGACCCCTCTGGGGGTCCTGTCCTCTCTCACTTCTCCACTGTCCACCCGTGTCCGGCTGCCCCCTCAGGCACCCTGTCTAGTCTGTACCTCCCCTCATTCTCGACGAACTTGGTGAGTGGTGCTGACCTGCAGGATGCGGGGGTTCACCAGTTTACACCTACGAGTCAGCGGGTGACCCACTGCTCGGACGCCTGCACAGGCCGACATCTGGCCACGTTTTCGCGTCGGCCGGGGTCGAGTCTCTACACCCTGACCACCGAGTCTCCTACTGTCCCTGCGTCTGGCCAGGTAGCTGCGTCGGGTCAGGTGTTTGCTGCTGCGTCCAGGTCTGGTCCTGAGTCTGCCCCCTGTTCGTGTCGCCTCCTGTCTCACGAGATTTCCTGTGGAACCACCGTCTTGGCCACCCCTCCTTGCCTCGTCTTCGGGGCATTGCTTCCCGTGTCCTTGTCTCTGGTCTCCCCCGGTCTCTCCCTCCCCTTCCTTCGGGGCCAGGACCTTCCTGTATCCCCTGTGTCGAGGGGCGGCTCCGGGCTGCCCCTCACTCCTCCCAGTTTCCCCCGACAGAGGCTCCTCTGCAGACGCTTCACATGGACGTGTGGGGCCAGGCCCGCGTCCGTGGACAGGGTCACGAGCGCTACTTCCTGCTGGTGGTTGACGACTACTCGCGTTACACCACGGTCCTCCCCTTGCGCAGCAAGGGTGATGTCACTGGGGTGTTGATCGACTGGATCCGCGCAGCTCGTCTCCAGCTCAGGAGGAGCTTTGGCTCGGACTTTCCTGTTCTGCGTCTGCACTCTAACCGAGGTGGAGAGTTCTCCTCTGGCCTTCTGCGAGCCTACTACCGTGCGCGAGGCATCCGCCAGACCTTTACGCTTCCGGACTCTCCACAGCAAAATGGGATTGCTGAGCGCCGCATTGGCATGGTCATGGACGTCGCTCGTACGTCCATGATGCATGCGGCTGCCCCACATTTTGTGTGGCCGTTTGCGCTTCGGTACGCGGCGCATCAGATCAACCTTCACCCTAGGGTCTCCCGAGCGGAGACCTCCCCAGCTCTGCTGTGGACGGGGAAGGTCGGCGATGCGTCTGCGTTCCGTGTCTGGGGATCCCGGGCGTTTGTCCGCGACTTGTCTGCGGACAAGCTGTTCCCCTCGTGCTGCTCCCCGTGTCTTCCTCGGCTTCCCCCCTGACGACCCAGGGTGGCAGTTCTACCACCCCTCCTCTCGTCGTGTTCTGTCCTCCCAGGACGTCACGTTCGACGAGTCAGTCCCCTTCTACCGCCTCTTCCCCTACCGCACTTCTTCCCTACCCCCGCCACCGCACTTCCTTGTGCTAGGTCCCCCCCGGGTAGACCCCCTTCCCCCTCAGGGTCCTGCTCCTTCTGGTGTGTCCCAGGTAGACGCAGTCGAGCCGGTCGAGGTTGCTGATGACTCTAGTACTGCTGCGGGTGCTGCGCCTAGGGGTGCTGACTCTGGGGGTGCTGCGCGCGTGGGTGCTGAGCCTGGGGGTGCTGAGCATGGGGGTGCTGAGACAGGGGGTGCTGAGCCTGGGGGTGCTGAGCCAGGGGGTGTTGAGTATGGGGGTGCTGAGCCTGGGGGTGCTGCGAGTGGGGGTGCTGAGCCTGGGGGTGCTCCGTCAGGAGCTGCTGAGCCAGGGTGTGCTGCGTCTGGAGCTGCTGAGCCTGGAGTTGCGGAGCCTGCGGCCACTGGACCTCCCCTTGTGGCGTCTGGCGGTGCGGGGCCTGGTGTTCTCCGGGTGCTTCGTCTCGGCGGGAGCCACTCTCTCAACAGGAGCTGCGCGAGTGGTTTGCTCGCCGCTGGAGTCGTACTGCTGGAGCTGGAGCTTCTTCGGCCGCTGAGGGTACTTGTGCCGGCGGTCCCGGAGCTGCAAGGCCTTCGTGTCCACCTGGAGCTGGAGCTGCTGAGGGTGTTGGTGCTGAGACTGCTGCTATCCTTCCTGGCGGTGGTCCTGCTGCGGGTGCTGCTGGAGGTCCTGCAGCTGGAGGTGCTGTTGGCGCTAGTTCTGCCGCTGAGGGTGCTGGTGCTGTCCTCTTGCTGAGCGTCGTTAGCCTGCGTCTCGTCCCGCGTCGCCTGTTCGTAGTGCTCGCACTAGTGGTCGCGGTTCGCGTCAGCGTCCTCCTCCTGTCCCTGGCACGCACCGGATGTCTTTGCGTCCGTCCACTGCTCCTCTGCGTGCCCCTTTGCCTTCTCCTCCTGAGTCCTCTCTTCCTGCACTTGCCGACCCAGGGTCGGACTCTCTTCGTGCTGCTTGTTCTATTGTCACGCGTCTACTTGCTACTGTCGTCACTGACCCCTCTTTTGAGTCCACTGCTGCGTCTACGCTTCTCGCTGAGCTCGTCGACTTTGCTGCTCGCTGTCATCTAGACTACGCTGCCAGTCTTGTTGCTGGGTCTGCGTCTGTCTGTACTCCGTCCGTCGGGGTTGAGTGTGCTCTTGGCACGAACGTCCTTGAGGACAGGCAGGAGGAGTTCCAGTGTCTGGCTCCTGCTTCACCTCATCTCGCGTCCGTACTACTTGCCCCTGAGGGAGACCCAGATGCACTAGACATCCCGACTCCGCGCTCTTACGCGGAGGCCGTAGAGGGTCCCTACTCCTCTCAGTGGCAGGCAGCTATGGATGCAGAGATGGCTTCCTGGAAGTCCACAGGCACCTACGTTGACACGGTTCCCCCTCCTAGGGTGAACATCGTCAGTGGCATGCGGATCTTCAGGGTGAAGCGGCCGCCGGGCTCTCCACCTGTCTTCAAGGCGCGGTACGTCGCTCGTGGCTTCAGTCAGTGGCAGGGAGTTGACTACTTTCAGACCTTCTCTCCCACCCCGAAGATGACCACTCTTCGGGTGCTGCTGCACATAGCCGCTCAGCGTGACTACGAGCTCCACTCTCTTGACTTCAGCAGAACTTTCTTGCAGGGTAGCCTGCATGAGGAGATCTGGCTGTGCCGTCCTATCGGGCTTCATTGGAGCCTCCGACGGCCAGTCTACGGTCTTCGCCAGGCACCGCGTGAGTGGCACGACACACCGAGGACTACGCTTGCGGCTCTTGGGTTTGCTCCCTCTACTGCTGACCCGTCATTGTTTCTGCGCACCAACACTTCTCTACCGCCGTTCTACATCCTCGTGTACGTCGATGACTTGGTCTTTGCCACAGCTGTCACTGCTGGACTCGCCTACGTGAAGTCCGAGCTACAGAAGAGACACACGTGCACAGACCTGGGTGAAATGCACAGCTACCTTGGCTTGCAGATCACTCGGGACAGAGCACGCCGCACCATTACCTTGACTCACTCACACATGGTGCAGCAGGTCTTTCAGCGCTTCGGCTTCACGTACTCCTTGCCTCAGGCCACTCCTCTGTCTACTCGCCACTCGCTCTCAGCTCTGCCTTCGGATGAGTCCGTAGAGTCGAGTGGCCCGTACCCAGAGCTTGTTGGCTGCCTCATGTACCTGATGACCTGCACACGACCTGACCTTGCATACCCTCTTAGCATTCTTGCACGCTATGTTGCTCCTGGGAGACACCGACCAGAGCACATGGCTGCAGCGAAGAGGGTGTTGCGCTATTTGTGCAGTACGTTGGGCATGGGGCTAGTGCTTGGAGGGCGGAGTCCAGTGGTCCTCATTGGGCACGCGGACGCTTCTTGGGTTGACGACCAGGCTACGCAGCGGTTGTCACAGGGTTACACCTTCAGTCTTGGTTCCGGCTCTGTTTCGTGGCGGGCTACTCGCTCGTCGTCTGTTCTGGGCTCCAGTTCTGAGGCTGAGATCTACGCAGGGGCCATGGCTGCACAGGAGCTTTGCTGGCTCACCTACCTGCTGACTGACCTTGGAGAGCCGCCTCGTTCTCCTCTAGTGCTGTACGTAGACAACAAGGCCATGCTGGCCTTGTGTCAAGAGCAGCGCCTGGAGCACAGAACGAAGCACATTGCTCTCCGCTACTTTCTTGCTCGTGAGTTGCAGTAGCGTGGTCAGCTGCAACTTGCGTACGTGGCCTTTGAGGCCAACACTGCTGATGTTTTCACCAAGGCACTTCCGCCCGGTGATCATCAGCGCTTCTGTACTCAGCTGGGTCTTGTGCCTATCTTCCCCTGCCACTGCTGCACTGAGCCGCCTCGTGCTACCGTTCCTCTTCCCTCACCTTGCTGCCTTTCCCACTGTCGCTGATCTCATTACGCACCTCCGCACTCTTGACACTCGCTACCGCGCTGCGCTTCCTGCTGATTTCTGCGCCAAGAACCCCCCCCCCCATGTACATCACCCTCTACTACATAGTCACCCGGCTCCTCGACTCTCTTCGCTTACTCAGGGACCACTTCCTCTCTGTTTGCCCCACCACTCTCATCGTTGACCTCCTCAAGAAGGCCCTCCTAGCAATAAAGAAGAGCATAGTTGATGTAGGAGCCTCTCGTGGTGACCCTCCCACCCCCGTCTTTGAGGGGTGTTCTCCCTCCCCCCTCTTGCCCTCTGCTGCCTCTGGTGCTGTGGCCGACCTCGTTGGTTTCGAGTCGGTTGGCGCTGCGTCTGACCCGAGCGGGAGATGCCGCACCGGCAAGGGCAAGGGGGGCAAGGGCACTAAAGGGGGTGGAGGGGGCGGTGGAGGTGGTGGTGGAGGCGGTGGAGGGAGTGGGGGTGGTGGTGGGAGTGGTGCCGGGGGTGGTGGCGGCGACATCAGCAGTGGAGGCGGCGGAGGCGGTGGAGGTGGCGGAGGGAGCGGAGGCGGCGGAGGTAGTGGAGGCGGCGGAGGTGGAGGAGGCGGCGGAGGCGGAGGAGGCGGCGGAGGCGGAGGCGGCGGTGGTGGAGCGAGTCGCGACTCTGCGCCGAGGAGTGGCTCCGGTGGTGGTCAGCGCGAGCAGCAGCAGCGGAGTGGTGTGACCATGTCCCCTCAGCAGCTTCGTGAGTGGTACATTGCTCGCCAGCGCGGTGGGGGTTTTGGTCCCTGCTCTTATGTTCTCCGTACCGGTGACCGCACTAGTGAGTAGTGCGGATGTCCGCACTCCACCCAACGCTGCTCCACCGGACGCATGGCGTCGCCTGTTCCCTGAGGTGTCAGAGATCCCTCGCTGGGGAGATCTGGCTAAGGCCGGGGTTGCTATCTTTGATCTTGACTTTGATGCTATTCTTGCTGCCATGTATGTTGTTGCTGATAGTGTTGAGGGTGCCTGTTACCTGTGTGTACCGCATGACCCGGGCATTGAGGCTGCTGCGCTAGGTGCTGGTGAGACTGCTGCGCTAGGTGCTGGTGAGACTGCTGCTCCAGGTGCTAGTGCGTCTGCTGCCCCAGGTGCTGGCCACTCTGCTCTCTCAGGTACTATGTCGGCTCAGGCCTTCCACACCTTCACCCTGGACTCGGGTGCGTCCCGCTCCTTCTTTGGAGACCGCACCACTCTTACGCTGCTTAGTCGGCCGGTTGCAGTCTCCCAGGCAGACCCCTCTGGGGGTCCTGTCCTTGCTAGCTTCTTTACTGTCCTTCCGTGCCCTGCAGCCCCCTCTGGCACCCTGTCAGGTCTCTACCTCCCCTCCTTCTCTACGAACTTGGTGAATGGAGCGGACCTACAGGATTAAGGGGTTGACCAGTTCACTCCTTCGAGTCAGCGAGTGACCCACTGCACGTGTGCTCAAACAGGCCGACACTTGGCCACGTTCACCCGTCGGCCAGGGTCGAGCCTGTACAACCTTACTTCTGAGTCTCCTCCTACTGCTAAGTCTGCCCAGGTAGCTGCCTCGAGTCAGGTATTTGTTGCGGCGTCCAAGTCTGGTCGTGAGTCTGCCCCCTGCTCGTGTCGTCTGCTGTCCCACCAAACTCTCCTTTGGCACCACCACCTTGGTCACCCCTCTTTGCCTTGTCTCCGAGGCATGGCCTCCCGTGTCCTTGTCTCTGGTCTCCCACGGTCTCTCCCTCCCCTTCCTCCGAGGCCTGGCCCTACCTGCGTCCCCTGCGTCGAGGGGCGACAGCGCGCCGCCCCTCACTCCTCCGAGTTTCCTCCGACAGAGGCTCCCATGCAGACTCTACACATAGACGTGAGGGGCCCAGCCCGCGTCAGTAGGCAGGGGCGAGAGCGGTACTTTCTTCTGGTTGTTGACGACTACTCGCGTTACACCACAGTCTTCCCCTTGTGCAGCAAGGGTGACGTCACTGAGGTGTTGATCGACTGGATCCGCGCAGCTCGTCTCCAGCTTCAATAGAGTTTCGGCTCAGACTTCCCTGTTCTGCGTCTGCACTCGGACAAAGGCGGGGAGTTTTCCTCTGCCCATCTGGGAGCCTTCTGTCGTGCATAGGGCATCCGCCAGACCTTCACGCTTCCGGCCTCTCCACAGCAAAATGGGATTGCTGAACACCGCATTGGCATGGTTATAGACGTCGCTCGTACGTCCATGATGCATGCGGCTGCCCCCCATTTTCTGTGGCCATTTGCGGTTCAGTACGCCGCGCATCAGCCCAACCATCAGCCCCGGGTCTCCTTGCCAGAGACCTCCCCCACCTTGCGGTGGAAAGGGAAGGTTGGCGATGCGTCTGCGTTTCGGGTCTGGGGATCTCAGGCGTTTGTCCGCGACTTGTCTACGGACAAGCTGCCCCCCCGTGCTGTTCCTTGCGTCTTCCTTGGCTTCCCCCCCGACGCGCCTGGCAGGCGGTTTTACCACCCGTGTTCTGTCCTCCCAGGACGTCACCTTTGACGAGTCGGTGCGTTACTACCGTCTCTTCCCCTACCGCACTGCGCCCCTCCCCCCGCCGCTGCTCTTCCTTGTGCCAGGTGCTACCCAGGTAGACCCCCTCCCTCCTCAGGGTCCTGCCCCTTCAGGTGTGTCCCAGGTAGACGCAGTCGAGCCTGTCAAGGTAGCTATTGTTTCTGGTACTGCTAGAGGTGCTGAGCCTGTGGGTGCCGGGTCTGAGGGTGCCGGGTCTGGGGGTGCTGACTCTGGGGGTGCTGGGTCTGCGGGTGCCGGGTCTGGGGGTGCTGAGTCTAGGGGTGTTGGGTCTGCGGGTGCCGGGTCTGGGGGTGCTGAGTCTGGGGGTGCTGAGACTAGGGGTGCTGAGCGTGTGGGTGCTGAGCCTAGGGGTGCTAAGCCTGGGGGTGCTGGGTTTGATTGTATGGCCGTTGGCGGTGCTACGTCGAGACAGGAGCCGCTCTCTCCACAGGAGCTGCACGAATGGTTCGCCCTCCGCTGGAGACGTGCTGCTAAGTCTAGGGGTGCTGCTGGAGCTACTGGAGTTGGTCCTGCTAGAGCTGCCGTCGATGCTGGTGCTGCTGGAGCTCGAGCTGCTGGGGGTGTTGACGCTGATGTTTCTGTTGGTGCTGGTGCATGTGGGGGTGCTCCTAAGGCAGCTGGTGCTAACGGTCCTACTGGAGTTGGTGCTGCTGGAGCGGGAGCTGCTGGGGGTGTTGACGCTGGCGGTGCTGCTGGGCTGGTGCTTCTAAGGGTTTTGGAGTTGGCGCTGTTGGAGCTGGAGGTTCTGCTGGCGCTAGTGCTGCCGTTGGGGGTGCTGGTGCTGTCCTTGCAGGTTCTGGAGGCGCTGCGCGGCCGAGGCCGTACTTCGTTCCCGTCCTGGAGCAGGTTCTTGGTCTCCCGCCCTCTACTGGTCCTGCTCCTCCCTTGGAGTGTCCACCGCCTGTCCAGTCACAGTCACAGTTAGCACCCGCCTCCCGTCTACCTGCTCCTTTTCCCTACACTGGTCCTACTGGAGGTCTTCCTGAGTGTCGTGAGCCTGCGTCTCGTCCCGCGTTGCCTATTCGTGCTGCTCGCACTAGTGGTCGTTTTGCACGTCAGCGTCCTCCTGCGGTCCCCGCCACACACCAGATGGCGCTGCGTTCTTCCACTGCTCCTCTGCGTGTCCCGTTGCCGTCTCCTCCAGAGTCCTCTCTTCCTTCTCTTGCTGACCCGGAGTCTTACTACCTTCGTGCTGCTAGTTCTTTGGTCACGCGCCTTCTTGCTACTGTCGTCACTGACCCTTCCTTTGAGTCCACTACTGCATCTCCTCTAGTTGCTGAGCTTGTCGACTTTGCTGCTCGCTGTCGTCTAGACTACGCTGCCAGTCTTGTTGCTGAGTCTGAGTCTGTCCGTCCTCCGTCCGTCGGGGGTGAGTGTGCTCTTAGCACCGACGTCCTTGAGGAAAGGTAGGAGGAGTTCTTGTGCTTTGCTGCTGCTTTGCCCCATCTCGTGTCCACACTGATTGCCCCTGAGGGAGACCTGGATGCACCAGACATCCCGACTCCTCAATCGTACGCTGAGGTGGTCGAGGGTCCCTACTCCTCTCAGTGGCAGTCGGCGACGCACAGATGGCTTCATGGAAGTCCACAGGCACCTGCGTCGACGAGGTTCCCCCACGTGGGGCGAACATCGTCAGTGGGATGTGGATTTTCAGGGTGAAGCGGCCGCCAGGCTCTCCGCCTGTCTTCAAGGCGCGTTACGTGGCTCGAGGCTTCAGTCAGCGGCAGGGAGTTGACTACTTTCAGACCTTCTCTCCCACCCTGAAGATGACCACTCTTCGGGTGCTACTGCACATAGCCGCTCAGCGCGACTACGAGCTTCACTCTCTTGACTTCAGCACAGTTTTCTTGCAGGGCAGTCTGCAGGAGGAGATCTTATGCACCTGCGCTGCACTTGAGAACATTGACATCCAACTACGGTACTAATCATCATTTACTGATTAGGTTCAAGATAAGCAGCACTATGAAGGCTTATTCTTTACTACAACAAGAGAAGCAGCACTAAGTGCACTAAATATTTTTTACTAATAAAGTGGACTTAGCGTATTTGCCTTGCCTATGGTTATAGCATGCTAGTGTTCTCCCTAAAGGAACACTTGAACCCATCACCCATCACCTAGAAAGCACATTCACCTAGAGCCATCATCTACAGAGCACGTTCCCTTGAAGTCATCCATCCCTTGAGGAAAACGTCTGAGCACATTTCAGCACAACACCTGATCCTCAGCCAAGGCACTCTCCACTGGTTTCACCCACACACCCTCCCACATTCTTACAAACACCCAGGCAAGCTAGGTGAAAAATGTTGGGCTGAAAAAGCCCTTAGGATCTTTGCAGAGGTTCTGTGTAGAATTGATCTAGTAGCGGAAGCGTCTTAACAAAGAGTTTGTGAACCACCTTGCGCTAGTATGTGAGGGCAAAGTGAATTGATTAAAGCAAAGAGATACAAGATTATATATGAATACAGAGAATATGAAGAGACACAGTTATAGCTACTTTAATGTTGCAGTTGCGGTTCGATACAGTGACGACTCGGGCAACCTTTGTAACGAGTCAGTTGTGCGTCCTTGCTGTCACGCTGTATTTGTGAGGTCAAAGGTTGCAGACCTTTGACTTTCACGTAACCTCCAGCGGTTACTTCAACCTCCGAGGGTTGACTCGCTGGTGCCTTGATATGCTCTGTTTCACTTGTGCCTTAGTGTTTCGACACGACAGAGGCGCTTAGGAACTATTGTTTCCAACACTCCCCTTCGCTTTTGGAGTGTCGCTGATGTGGCTCTATCCAGTCAGCAGCATGCATTATTCGAACTACTACTTTCCGAGCTTCTTGGTCAGGTAATCAGCTGCCATCTTGGACGTGGGGCAGTATGACAGCTCAAGCCTTCCCTTCTCGATCTCGTCCTTCACGAAGAAATATCGTAGGGCGATGTGTTTTGTTCTGTTCGTGAAGCCGTTCTTGTTGGCGATGCGAATTGCCGACTGGTTGTCGCAGAACAGGGTGAAGTTGTGTAACTCGGCTAACTTCGCTTCTTCCAGCAGCTTGCGAAGATAGAGTCCTTCCTTGGTGGTTGAGCAGAATGCAATATATTCTCCTTCAGCTGACGAGAGAGCAATTAGTTCTTGTTTGCTCGATTGCCAGGAGATGCGCCCGATAGGCTCGAGGCGGTAGATGTAGCCGGTGCGTGATCGCCTGTTGTCGGAGTCGCCCGCGTGGTCTCCATCGACGTAGCCGACTAGCTTAGGCATTGTAGTTGCGTTCTTATGATAAGTCAATCCGACCGTCGGGGTCATGACAAGGTAGTGAAGAGCGCGGTCGAACTCTGCCAAATGTTCCGCTTCAGGCCTCTTGAGGTGGGTGGCGAGCTGGCTTGCAGAGTAGGATAGATCTAGGCGGCACGTGACAACTGCGAAGAGAAGGCAGCCCAGCTTTCTCTGGTAGTCGCGGATGTCGGCATGCTTGAGTAGAGTGGAGCCTTCCTTGTTGCTTGCTGTCGTGTAGCGGTACATGACGATAAGTGAGAATGGAATGAATGAACTATGAAACACTTGGGTACAAGTACTAACCCTAATTGGGTTGTACCCCTTATGGGCTACCCCACTACAGCCTACACAAATGTATAAGCTATAATGTTCTGACACACCCCCATAAGCAAAGTGGGGAAGAACAAGTGGTCACAAGACCAGTCAAGCAAAGCAAAGCAAAGCAAGCTCAGGGTGGATCACAAGGCCACCACACAGTCCGAGCACAAGAGCAAGGCCACAAGGCCAGTTCACATGAAAGAACATATATATAAAGGTAAAACAAGCAAGGACAGGTATAGAAAGAATACAGTACAAACAAGATCAAGAAGTGAGCAAGTGAGGCCAAGTAGGCACAAGACCTAGCACAGTGCAGAAGCGCTGATGATCACAAGGCGGAAGGGCCTTGGTGAAGATATCAGCGGTGTTGGCCTCAGAGGCCACGTAGGTAAGGCGGAGCTGACCACGCTGCTGCAGCTCATGAGACAGGAAGTAGCAGAGAGCAATGTGCTTTCTTTTGTGCTCCAGTCTGTGCTCCCGACACAAGGCCAGCATGGCCTTGTTGTCTCCGTTCAGCACTGGAGGAGAACGAGGCGGCTCTCCGAGGTCAGTCAACAGGTATGTGAGCCAGCGAAGCTCTTGAGCAGCCATGGCTCCTACGTAGATCTCAGCCTCACAACTGGAGCCGAGAACGGAAGACGAGCGATTAGCCCTCCACGAAACAGAGCCGGAACCAAGGCTAAAGGTGTAACCCTGTGACGACCGCTGTGTAGCCTGGTCTTCAGCCCAAGAAGCGTCTGCGTGCCTAGTGAGGACCACTGGACTCTGCCCTCCAAGCACTAGCCACATGCCCGACGTACTGCACAAGTAGCGCAACACCCTCTTTGCTGCAGCCATGTGCTCCGGTCTGTGTCTCCCAGGAGCAATATAGCGTGCAAGACTGCTAAGAGGGTATGCAAGGTCAGGTCGTGTGCAGGTCATCACGTACGTGAGGCAGCCAACAAGCTCTGGGTACGGGCCACTCGACTCTACGGACTCATCCGAAGGCAGAGCTGAGAGCGAGTAGCGAGTAGGCAGAGGAGTGGCCTGAGGCAAGGAGTACGTGAAGCCGAACCGCTGAAGGACCTGCTGCACCATGTGTGACTAAGTCAAGGTAATGGTGCGGCATGCTCTGTCCTGGGTGATCTGCAAGCCAAGGTAGCTGTGCAGTTCACCCAGGTCTGTGCACGTGTGTCTCTTCAGCAGCTCGGACTTCACGTGGGTGAGTCCAACAGTGTCAGCTGTAGCAAAGACCAAGTCGTCGACGTACACGAGGATGTAGAATGGTGGCAAAGAGGTGTCGGTGCGTAGATACAACGACGGGTCGGCAGTAGAGCGAGCAAACCCAAGAGCCGCAAGCGTAGTCCTCAGTGTGTCGTGCCACCCACGCGGTGCCTGGCGGAGACCATAGATTGGCCGACGGAGGCTCCACTGGGTGCGAGGAGGAAAAGTCCCAGTGAAGCCAGGTGGACGGCGCAGCCGGATCTCCTCGTGCAGGCTACCATGCAAGAAAGCGGTGCTGAAGTCAAGGGAGTGAAGCTCGTAGTCACGCTCAGCGGCTATGTGCAGCAGCACCCGAAGAGTGGTCATCTTCGGGGTGTGAGAGAAGGTCTGAAAGTAGTCAACTCCCTACCGCTGACTGAAGCCACGAGCCACGTACCGCGCTTTGAAGACAGGTGGAGAACCTGGCGGCCGCTTCACCCTGAAGATCCACATGCCAACGACGATTTTCGCCCCAGGTGGGGGAATCGCGTCAACATAGGTGCTTGTGGACTTCCAGGAAGCCATCTTTGCATCCATAGCTGTGTTGTTCAAGATCCGTCACTTTGAGAGCTGACGACGAACTCATTACTCAACTAAACGCGAATCCGCTCTGTAGGAAGTTGCGCCTTAGAATTAGCTACCACCTCCAAGTTGAATCAGTAGTTAAGATGGTCTACAGATTGAGAACCAAGTAAAAACGTCCAGCAGCCGCATGACTAGAATTGTGGAGGAAGTACAAGCATTAAGGCATGGAAAGTTGGAGTTGGGAACCTCCAAGAGAACCATGAGAGGGAAGGGGTTCTCCAAGAGCTAGGGAAGGATGGTAAGAACCTTCCTAGCGGCAAGGATGCAACCCTCATCTTGAGGTCCTTGAGGTGTCACATGCAAAATCCAATCTAGTTGGATTTTGCCTAGGTGTTGCAACATTTGCAACCCATGCTAGAAACTTCTAGCCACCCCAATCCAAAAGTCAAAGTTGGCTTCCTAACCACCCAACCAAAGATCCCTTTATAGTCGTGTCCCAAGTAATCACCCAAATTAGATATAACCCCAAAAGGTAATGAGAAATCCAAATCTTGGAAATCTTGCAACTTGGGCGATCTTGGTCGGAATAAGGCGATAAGGCGATCTTGGTATCGTTGGAAAGCTCTGAATTTCTCCTGCATTGTCAACCATTCAAACTTGGAGAAAACACAGAGATGATAATATCTAACAGCCATGCACAATGACATACGCTCATGTAAACAATGCACGCATTAAAAGCACGAGCACTCGGCAGGGCGTTAGGATGACATGCACTCAGAATGACGTGCATCCAACAAACTCCCCCTCAGACTAATGGACTACATGCACACACACTCACATACATGCATAGTCTCATGCACACAATCACACATGCATTCATGACACTGCTGCCCTCACTAGTGCAATGCCATGCCACACATCTTAGCACACTTCCAATGTGCGCTCTCGGGAAGTCTGTTGGTGAGAAAATCCGCCGCCTGCTTGCTAGCCTTCACATGGTGAAGCTCAACAGCTCCCTCCTTCACCATCTGCCTCACCCAGTGCCACTTAATCTTCATGTGCTTGTTCAGCCCATTCAGGATAGGATTATTGGCCATGCCAATAGCAGCCTCGCTGTCGGAGAAAAGTGGTGTAGGTCCCTCCTGTTCAGCTCCCATGTCCTCCAGCAGCTTCCTCAGGAGCACGATCTCATTGATGGCATGGTACATCGCCATGTACTCTGCCTCTCCGGAAGACTGAGCAATCTCACTCTGCTTCTTGGACCTCCAGCTCACTGGTCCACCTCCGACCATGCACACAAAGCCGCCAACCGATGACTGATCCTCATCCTCTGAGGCCCATGTGGCGTCGGTGAAGCACGACAGCTTCAAGGTACCAGGCGTGACCCCATCTGCTCCAATCTGTTTCAGCTGGCCGCCAGTTGAAAACTGAACACCAGCAGATGCTGCTGATCCGAGGTAGCGCACCAAGCGCTTTGCCACCTCCAACTGCTCCTCAGTAGGCCGCTGCACAACTCTGGCCAGGAGCCCCACTCCGAATGAAGCATCAGGTCGCATATGCACAGCTGCATACATGACACTCCCAATGAGTGACTGGTACTCATTTTGCTGCTCATCCTCAAGCACATCATTCTCCTCTGCTGCCTTCTTCAATTTGAAGCCTACAGGGAACGGTGTCATCACAGTGTGACCCCCAGTCACACCATACCGCTCCATGACACCAGAGATGTAGTGTGACTGATGCACCTTCAGCTATCTCCTCTCAACATCCCTCCCAATCTGCAGCCCCAAGTAGTAGTGGACATCCCCCAGCATCTTGCACTTGAAGTTGTCCATCAGCAGCTTCTGTGTCCTCTCAATCTGCTCCATGGAGGGTGAGAACAGCAGTATGTCATCGACATACACCAGCAGCAAAAGCAACTGCTCCCCCTCTCCAAGCAGAAACAAGCTGTGATCCGCATGGGACGTCTTGAAGCCTCCACCCAGCAGCACCTCCTCCAGCTTCTCGTACCAACACCTGGGCGCTTGCTTAAGGCCATAGATGGCCTTCTTAAGCTTGCACACCCGGCTGGTCCCATCATCATAGCCGTCGGGCTGCGCCATGTAGATATCCTCCAGCAGTATTCCATTGAGGAATGCAGTGGTGATATCCATCTGCTTCACGTGCCATCCCTTCACAGCTGCGCCAGCCATCAAAGTCCTCAGTGTCAATGGCTTAGCAACGAGAGCGAAGATCTCCCCAAAGTCGACCTTCTCCTTCTGCTGAAACCCCTTGGCGACCAAGCAGCTCTTGAACCGCTCCAAGGCACCATCAGCACCATTCTTCACTTTGAAGACCCACTTGCTGCTGATCGGCCGTCGCCCCTCGGGTAACTCAACAAGCTCCCAAGTCCCATTCTCAATGAGACAGTTGAACTCCGCATCCATGGTAGCCCTCCACTCCTCCTTCTAGGGTCCACTGAGTGCCTCCTCCACTGTGGCTGGTTCTCCAGGCAAGGGTGTGAAGAAACAGAACGCCATCTCCTCATCCTCTCCCCCATCCGCCTGAACAGCCATGGCACCTTGCTTGGGTCCTCCCAAACGGCTATAATAAGCCTTGAGGGTGCTGCTGCCACTCTCTTCTCGCGGGTTACAGTTTGCTGCCCATGTGGTGAAGCTCCTCTCTGCACACTCCTCTTGGTGACCTTGGTGTTTGCAGCAGGCTCGGGCTGAGATGGTGAGTCCACACGTGCTGACTCATCCTCCAACCCCTCCTCCGCAGCAGGACCGACGCCTTGCTGCTCAGCACCGCCACTGTGGTCACTAGACAGCTCTGACCAAGGGAGATCATCAAGGTGCGGTTGAACCTCCCCCACTGCAGACCGCTCAATTTCCTGCAGACGCAAGCCAATCTGCACCTGCTGCTGCTGCTGCCAGTCCTTGTACATGACGTCCTCCACAAACTTGACGTCACGGCTGACCAGCGTCTTCTTGCTCTTGGGGTCCCACATCAGCCACCCCTTCGAGGCAGGAGCCATCCCAAGATGGACAGCCCACACAGCAGCAACTTCCAGCTTGTGCCTCTGCTCCTTAGGCACCATCACAAGCCCCATGCAGCCCCACACACGCAGCATGTCAATAGATGGCTTCTTCCCAAGCCAACGCTCGTACGGCACCCAATGCTTGTCGCCAACATGAGTCAAGACCCTGTTCTTGACCGTGATGGCATGGCGAACGGCATCAGGCCAGAACTTGTAGGGCATCCCAGCAGCCCCCAACAAGGTCTTAGCCACCTCGCCAATGGTTCGGTTGGCACTCTCAGCAATGCCGTTCTGCTGCGGTGTTCCTGGGCAGGTCAGCTGGTGTCGGATGCCGTTCCTCTTGAGAAACTTGGTGAATTCCGCTCCAAGGAACTCTCCACCACGGTCGCTCCTCAGCACCTTCACCAGCCGCATCGCTTGCCGCTCCACCATCGGCAACCAATCCTCCTTGATCGCCGCTGTAGCATCGCTCTTCTTGGACAAGGGACGTGCCCATGTGAAACGGCTCCATTTGTCCACCATGGTGAGGAAGTACAGCACTCCCCCAGTCCCCTCAGTCCTCATAGGATCCACCAAGTCCATGTGCACCACCTCCAATGGTGCCTTCGCTGATCCCTCCGCTCCTGGGAACGGGAACCGCGCAAACTTGTTTTGCATGCACGCCTCGCAGCTGCCATAGTGAGCGCCATCTCCTTGCAGTTGCAGCCCATGCACACACTTCTCTTTGTGCACCACCTCCAATATAGAAACAACCACGTGTGCGAGCCGCCGATGCCAAGTCTCCCAATCGGCTTGGCCCGAGGTAGCCGACGCCTTCACCGCCGCGCTTCCTCCAATCAGCTCCTCTCCTTGCACACCTTGCTGCTCCTCCTCAGTGACGCTCTCCTCCATAGATGCTGCCACTGCCGCCTTGCCCGATTTCCGCCAAGGGAGGACCGGGATCTGCCACATCCGCTTGTGGACATCTCCCTTCCACTGCAGGTCCCAAATGAGGCGCTCATCGTTGTAGGCACGATAGCGCTCCGAGCCAATCGTCTCGGTGTTCACACCCGCATCTCCCAACCGGCCGGTAGAAATCAGGTTCGCACACAATTCCGGCACCCACAGCACGTTCTTCAGCCCCACGAGCTCTCCATCCGCTCCCATGAACTTGGCGCATCCCATGCCCATGACCTTGGCCTTGGCGCCCGTCGCGGATGTGAGTGTAGAGATGGGTGCGGGCTGAATCTCATCAAGTAGGTCCGCACGGGGAGTCATGTGCCAAGAGCTCCCGGAGTCAATCACCCAATGGGTGAGGGGGTGTAGGAGAACCTTGGCAGCCATAGCGTGGTCGGTTGCGCCTTCATTCACGAAGAAGAAGAACCCGGCCTTCCGCTCCTCAGATTTGCCGCCTTTCTCCTCATCCTTCTCCTCTCCACTAGCTCCCATGACTCCCCCACTCCTTGTGCCACCACACTGGTTGCTTGATGAAGGCGGGGTCCAATCCTTGGGTCGTTGGTAGCACTTCCGCCAACGATGTCCGCGCTTCTTGCAGTAGAAGCACACCTCCCCTTGACCCCCGCCGCCATCCTCCTTAGGGTTATCCTTATTCTTGCCCTTCCACTTCTTCTTGAAGCCACTCTTTCCACCTCCAACTCCATAGCCAGCCCCCTCCTCCAAGCGTTCCACACTCCGCCGCCGCAGGTCCTCCTCTAGGATGCGCGCGCGAATGTAATCCACGCTCCATTGGGGTTGTTGGGAGTTGAGGTTGATCGCTAGGGCAGACCATGACTCCGGCAGCCGTATCACGATCTCCACGCATTGCACGAGCTCCGGGTACACCACACCGCCTCCTTGGAGCTTCGTGAAGATGTCGCGCATCTCATCCAACACCGGTTGCATCGGCTCTCCATCAACGAACTTGATGTCGCGCAGCCGCCGCACGAATAGCACGATGCCGGTAGCATGTGTCGGTGAGTGCACATCCAGAAGCTTCCTCCAAGCCTTGGGGCCACACTCTGGATCACCCAAGACGTCCTTGATGTGGTCAAGTTGCCGTCCGCCCACCGCTTGCACCATGAGCATGTACGCGTCGAACGATCGCTTCATCCACGCTCCTTTCAGCTCCGTGGCCTCCGGCATCTTCTCCTTTCCCTCCACCAAATCCAATAGCTTGTATTGGGTATACATCAGCCTCATGCGAAAACTCCAGTGCTCGTAGTCCTCCCCCATGAATTTCTCAATAGAGAAAGCTTTCACTGGATCCACGGTAGTAGAAGATGGTAGAGAAGAAGTAGGTAGCGTAGGGTTGGCTGGTTGGTGAGTCCCCACTCCTCCACCAGCAACTCCCCCCTGATCTCCAGCCTCTCTAATCCTATCCATCTCACCACTAGCACCTCCGGAGTTCGTACCAACCATATTGAGGCCTTATGAACGGTGGAAACTTGAGAAATCGTTTGGAGAGAATTCTGCCAGAAATTTCGATTCTACGAAAATCGCCGTCGCGGACTCGATAATTTGAATAAGAACGCGATTCGACCACCAATCGAAATTTCGCAACCCGAGCTACTAGAAAATGGTCTCACTTGACAACATTGGTTGAGAATTCACGACGATTCGTTGTCGACTACCCGCTCTGATACCACTTGTTGTTCAGGATCCGTCACTTTAAGAGCTTACGACGAACTCATTACTCAACTAAACGCAAATCCGCTCCGTAGGAAGTTGCGCCTTAGAATTAGCTACCACCTCCAAGTTGAATCAGTTGTTAAGATGGTTTATAGAGTGAGAACCAAGTAAAAACGTTCAGCAGCCGCATGACTAGAATGGTGGAGGAAGTACAAGCATTAAGGCATGGAAAGTTGGAGTTGGGAACCTCCAAGAGAACCATGAGAGGGAAGGGTTTCTCCAAGAGCTAGGGAAGGATGGTAAGAACCTTCCTAGCAGCAAGGATGCAACCCTCATCATGAGGTCCTTGAGGTGTCACATGCAAAATCCAATCTAGTTGGATTTTGCCGAGGTGTTGCAACATTTGCAACCCATGCTAGAAACTTCTAGCCACCCCAATCCAAAAGTCAAAGTTGGCTTCCTAACCACCCAACCAAAGATACCTTTATAGTCATGTCCCAAGTAATCACCCAAATTAGATATAACCCCAAAAGGTAATGAGAAATCCAAATCTTGGAAATCTTGTAACTTGGGCGATCTTGGTCGGAATAAGGCGATCTCGTTATCGTTGGAAAGCTCTGAATTTCTCCTGCATTGTCAAGCATTCAAACTTGGAGAAAACACAGAGATGATAATATCCAACAGCCATGCACAATGACAAATGCTCATGCAAACAATGCACGCATGAAAAGCACGAGCACTCGGCAGGACGTTAGGATGACATGCACTCAGAATGACGTGCATCCAACAAGCTGCCGGCCACTGAGAGGAGTAGGGACCCTCTACGGCCTCTGCGTAAGAGCGCGGAGTCGGGATGTCTAGTGCATCCGGGTCTCCCTCAGGGGTAAGCAATACGGACACGAGATGAGGTGAAGCACCAGCCAGACACTGGAACTCCTCCTGCCTGTCCTCAAGGACGTCCGTGCCAAGAGCACACTCACCCCCGACGGACGGAGGACAGACAGACGCAGACTCAGCAACAAGACTAGCAGCGTAGTCTAGACGACAGCGAGCAGCAAAGTCGACGAGCTCAGAAACAAGAGCAGACGCAGCAGTGGACTCAAAGGAGGGGTCGGTGACGACAGTAGCAAGGAGACGCGTGACAGTAGGACTGGTAGCACGAAGAGTGTCCGACACCGGGTCGGCAAGTGCATGAAGAGAGACTCAGGAGGAGAAGGCCAAGGGGCACACAGAGGAGCAGTGGACGGACGCAGAGACATCCGGTGCGTGCCAGGGACAAGAGGAGGACGCTGACGCGAACCGCGACCACTAGGGCGAGCAGCACGAACAGGCAACGCAGGACGAGACGCAGGCTCACGACGCTCAGCAAGACCTCCAGTAGGACCAGTGTACGGAGAAGGAGCAGGAAGTGGGGAGGCCGGCGGTAACTGTGACTGTGACTGGACAGGCGGTGGACACTCTAAGGGAGGAGGAAGACCAAGAATCTGCTGAAGGAGCCAAACGAAGTACGGCCGAGGCCGCGCGGCGACTCCACACACAGCAGGGACAGCACCAGCACCCTCGGCGGCAGTACCAGCGCCAACAACACCTCTAGCTGCAGTACCTCCAGCAGCACCAGCAGCACCCACAGCAGGACCGCCGTCAGGACTGACAGTAGTAGCCTTAACGCCAACACCCTTAGCAGCTCCAACTCCAGTCGTACCCGCAGGCCCAGCAGCTCCAGCACTCCCTGGACGAGCATCTCCGGGACTGGCGGCACCAGCACCCTCAGCAGCCGAAGAAGCTCCAGCTCCAGCAGTACACCTCCACCGCCGGGCAAACCAGTCGCAAAGCTCCTGTGGAGAGAGTGGCTCTTGCCGAAACGAAGCACCCGTAGAACCTCCAGGCCCAGCTCCGCCAGACGCCACACTAGCAGGTCCAACGGCCGCGGGCTCCGCACCCCCAGGCTCAGCAGCTTCAGACGTGGCACCCCCAGGCTCAGCTATGAAGTTAGGTAAACAGGAATGAAATGACTAAGTCAGAAATGAGTACAAATAGGAAACCTAATTGTGTAGTACCCCCTATGGGATACCCCACTGTAGCCTACACAAACAGGTAAGCTATATGTTCTGACACACCCCCATAGACAAAGTGGGGGAGAACAAGAGGTCACAAGACCAGTCAAGCAAAGCAAAGCAAGCTCGGGGTGGATCACAAAGTCACCACACAGTCCGAGCACAAGAGCAAGGCCAAAGGCCAGTTCACATGCAAGAGTACAGACATATATATAAAGCAAGACAAGCAAGAGCAGGTATATATATGTCACAGTACAAGTAAAATCAAGAAGAGAGCAAGTGAGGCAAGACAGGCACTAGACCCAGCTGGGTACAAAAGCGCTGATGGTCACAAGGCGCGAGTGCCTTGGTGAACACATCAGCAGTGTTAGCCTCAGAGGCCACGTACGCAAGTCGCAACTGACCACGCTGCTGCAGCTCACGAGCAAGGAAGTAGCGGAGAGCAATGTGCTTCGTTCTGTGCTCCAAGCGCTGCTCTCGACACAAGGCCAACATGGCCTTGTTGTCTACGTACAGCACTGGAGGAGAACGAGGCGGCTCTCCAAAGTCAGTCAGCAGGTAGGTGAGCCAGCGAAGCTCCTGTGCAGCCATGGCCCCGGCGTAGATCTCAGCCTCACAACTGGAGCCGAGAACGGAAGACGAGCGAGTAGACCGCCACGAGACAGAGCCGGAACCAAGGCTGAAGGTGTAACCCTGCGACGACCGCTGCGTAGCCTGGTCGTCAGCCCAAGAAGCGTCCGCGTGGCCTGTAAGGACCACTGGACTACGCCCTCCAAGAACTAGCCCCATGCCCGACGTACTGCACAGGTAGCGCAATACCCTCTTCGCTTCAGCCATGTGCTCTGGTCGGTGTCTACCAGGAGCAACATAGCGTGCAAGAATGCTCAGAGGGTATGCAAGGTCAGGTCGTGTGCAGGTCATCAGGTACATGAGGCAGCCAACAAGCTCTGCATACGGACCACTCGACTCTACGGACTCATCCGAAGGCAGAGCTGAGAGTGAGTGGCGAGTAGGCAGAGGAGTGGCCTGAGGCGAGGAGTACGTGAAGCCGAAGCGCTGAAGGACCTGCTGCACCATGTGTGACTGAGTCAAGGTAATGGTGCGGCGTGCTCTGTCCCGAGTGATCTGCAAGCCAAGGTAGCTGCGCAGTTCACCCAGGTCTGTGCACGTGTGTCTCTTCAGCAGCTCGGACTTCACGTAGGCGAGTCCAGCAGTGTCAGCTGTGGCAAAGACCAAGTCGTCGACGTACACGAGGATGTAGAACGGCGGCAGAGAAGTGTCGGTGCGCAGAAACAGCGACGGGTCAGCAGTAGAAGGAGCAAACCCAAGAGCCGCAAGTGTAGTCCTCAGTGTGTCGTGCCACTCACGCGCTGCCTGGCGGAGACCGTAGACTGGCCGTCGGAGGCTCCACCGGGTGCCAGGAGGGAAAGTCCCAGTGAAGCCAGGCGGACGGCGCAGCCAGATCTCCTCGTGCAGGCTACCCTGCAGGAACGCAGTGCTGAAGTAGAGAGAGTGAAGCTCGTAGTCGCGCTGAGCGGCTATGTGCAGCAGCACCCGAAGAGTGGTCATCTTCGGGGTGGGAGAGAAGGTCTGAAAGTAGTCAACTCCCTGCCGCTGACTGAAGCCACGAGCAACGTACCGCGCCTTGAAGACAGGTGGAGAGCCCGGTGGCCGCTTCACCCTGAAGATCCACATGCCACTGACGATGTTCGCCCCAGGAGGGGGAACCTCGTCAACGTAGGTGCCTATGGACTTCCAGGAAGCCATCTCTGCATCCATAGCTGCCTGCCACTGAGAGGAGTAGGGACCCTCTACGGCCTCCGCGTAAGAACGCGGAGTCGGGATGTCTAGTGCATCCGGGTCTCCCTCAGGGGCAAGTAGTACAGACGCGAGATGAGGTGAAGCAGCCGCTAGACACTGTAACTCCTCCTGCCTGTCCTCTAGGACGTCCGTGCCAAGAGCACACTCACCCCCGACGGACGGAGGACAGACAGACGCAGACTCAGCAACAAGACTAGCAGCGTAGTCTAGACGACAGCGAGCAGCAAAGTCGACGAGCTCAGCGACAAGAGCAGACGCAGGAGTGGATCCAAAAGAGGGGTCAGTGACGACAGTAGCAAGTAGACGCGTGACAGTAGGACTGGCAGCACGAAGAGAGTCCGACTCAGGGTCGGCAAGTGCAGGAAGAGAGGACTCAGGAGGAGAAGGCAAAGGGGCACGCAGGGGAGCAGTGGACGGACGCAAAGACATCCGGTGCGTGCCAGGGACAGGAGGAGGACACTGACGCGAACTGCGACCACTAGCGCGAGCAGCACGAACAGGCAACGCGGGACGAGACGCAGGCTCACGACGCTCAGCAAGACCTCCAGTAGGACCAGTGTAAGGAGAGGGAGCAGGTAGTGGAGAGAAAGGCTCCAGCAGGGACTGCGACTGGACAGGCGGTGGACCCTCTACCGGAGGAGAAAGACCAAGAACCTGCTGCAGAAGCGGAACGACGTACGGCCGAGGCCGCGCGGCAGCTCCAGACGCAGCAGGGACAGCACCAGCACCCTCAGCGACAGCACCAGCGTCACCCACTCCTCCAGCGGCAGGACCAACAGCAGTAGTCTCGGCACCAACACCCTCAGCCGCTCCAGCTCCAGGAGGACCCGCAGGCCAAGCAGCTCCAGGACCAGCAGCACCAGCACCCTCGACGGTCGAAGAAGCACCAGCTCCAGCTCAAGCAGCACCCCCAGACTCAGCAGCACGCCTCCAGCGGCGAGCGAACCACTCGCGTAGCTCCTGTGGAGAGAGGGGCTCCCGGCTAGGCGCAGCAGGAGAAACCCCAGGCTCAGCAGCTCCAGACGCAGCACCCCCAGGCTCAGCAGCTCCCGACCCAGCACCCCCAGACCCAGCACCTCCAAACACAGCACCCCCCGGCTCAGCACCCCCAGGCTCCGCACCCTCCGCAGTGGCACCCCTAGTCCCAGCACCCCCAGGCTCAGCACCCCCGCGCACAGCACCCCCAGAGTCAGCACCCCCAGGCTCAGCACCCGCAGCAGCACCAGAGTCACCAGTAACCTCGACCGGGTCAACTGCGTCTACCTGGGACACACCTGAGGGGGCAGGAACCTGAGAGGGGAGGGGGTCTACCGTGGGGGGAACCGGCACAAGGAAGTCCGGGGGAGGGGGGAGGGAAGGAGTGCGGTAGGGGAAGAGATGGTAGAAGGGGACTGACTCGTCAAACGTGACGTCCTGGGAGGACAGAACACGACGAGAGGAGGGGTGGTAAAACTGCCACCCTGGGGCGTCAGTGGGGAAGCCAAGGAAGACACAGGGAGCAGCACGAGGGGACAGCTTGTCCGCAGACAAGTCGCGGACAAACGCCCTAGATCCCCAGACACGGAACGCAGACGCATCGCCAACCTTCCCTGTCCACAGCAGGGCTGGGGACATCGCAGGCCGAGAGACCCGGGGGTGAAGGTTGAGCTGATGCGCCGCGTACCTCACCGCGAACGGCCACAGAAAATGGGGGGCAGCCGCATGCATCATGGACGTACGAGCGACATCCATGACCATGCCAATGCGGCGCTCAGCAATCCCATTCTGCTGTGGAGAGTCCGGAAGCGTGAAGGTCTGGCGGATCCCCCGTGCACGACAGTAGTCTCGCAGAAGGCGAGAGGAGAACTCTCTGCCTCTGTCCGAGTGCAGACGCAGAACAGGAAAGTCCGAGCCAAAGCTCTGCCTGAGCTGGAGACGAGCCTCGCGGATCCAGTCGATTAGCACCTCAGTGACCGCACCCTTGCTGCGCAAGGGGAGGACTGTGGTGTAACGCGAGTAGTCGTCAACCACCAACAGGAAGTAGCGCTCGTAACCCTGCCCACGGACGGGGGCGGGGCCCCACACATCCATGTGAAGCGTCTGCAGAGGAGCCTCTGTCGAGGGGAAGTGGGAGGAGTGAGGAGTAGCCCGAAGGCGACCCTCGACACAGGGGACACAGGAAGGACCTGGCCCGGAGGGGAGAGGAGGGAGAGACTGGGGAAGACCAGAGACAAGGACACGGGAAGCCATGCTCCGAAGACGGGGCAAGGAGGGGTGGCCTAAGCCGGTGGTGCCACAGGAGAGTCTCGTGAGACAGGAGGCGACAAGAACAGGGGGCAGACTCAGGACCTGACCGGGACGCAGCAGCAAGCACCTGACCTGACGCAGCTACCTGACCGGACGCAGGGACAGGAGGAGACGAAGTGGTCAGGGTGTAGAGACTCGACCCCGGCCTACGCGAGAAGGTGGCCAGGTGTCTGCCTGTGCGTGCGTCCGTGCAGTGGGTCACCCGCTGACTCGCAGGAGTAAACTGGTGAACCCCCGCATCCTGTAGGGCTGCACCACTCACCAAGTTCGTCGAGAACGAGGGAAGGTACAGACCAGACAGGGCGCCCGAAGGGGCAGCCGGACACGGGAGGACAGTGGAGAAGTGAGACAGGACTGGACCCCCAGAAGGGTCAGCCAGGGAGACCGCAACCGGCCGGCCAAGTGGCGTAAGGGTAGTGCGGTCTCGAAAGAAGGAGCGAGAAGCTCCGGAGTCAAGTGTGAAAGTGAGGGAGGACGAGGACGACTCAGTACCTGAAAGCGCAGTCTCACCAGTACCTGAGAGCGCAGACGCACTGGCACCTAGAGCAGCAGCCTCACAAGCACCTAGCGCAGCAGTACCAATGCCCGGGTCGGGCTGGAAACACCGGTAACCCTCATTCTCCTCACTATAAGTCACAGTATACATAGCAGCAAGGATAGCATCATAATCAAGATCAAAGATCGCTACACCCGCCCTAAGGAGCTCATCCCAACGAGGGATCTCACTAGCCCCGGGGAACTGCTGACGCCAAGCGTCCGTCAGGCGGCTAAAGCAGCGCAGGGTAGCGTGGGCACCCCCACACTGCTCACCCGCGCGGTCGCCGGAACGAAGAAGGTAGGTGCAGGGACCTGTACCCCCACCCCTCTGACGCCCAGCGTACCACTCACGAAGCTGCTGGGGCGGAGGGATGTCCCGCGAGCGCTGCTGCTGCTGCCGCTGCGAGCGCTGGCCACCACCACCGCCACTACGCTGCTGGGTACCACCGCGACCAGCTCCGCTCCCTCCACCACCTCCCGCTCCTCCGCCGCCGCCTCCACTGCCTCCACTGCCTCCTCCCCCACCGCCTCCACCTCCGCCGCTGCCACCTCCACCACCGCCGCCACCACCACCACCGTCGCCGCCGCTGCTGCCACCACCACCACCACCACCACTACTCCCGCCGCCACCCCCACTCCCGCCGCCGCCACCGCCGCCACCTCCACCGCTCCCTCCAGCTCCACCCGCGCCCTTGCCCCCCTTGCCCTTGCTGGAGCGACGTCTCCCACTAGGGGCAGACGCCGCGCCGACCGACTCAAGACCAAGCAGGTCGGCAGCAGCAGCAGAGGCAACAGAGGGCAGCAAGGGGGAAGGAGAGCACCCCTCAAAGATGGGGGTGCGAGGGTCACCACGAGAAGCCCCTACAGCAACTATGCTCTTCTCAGCTGACAGGAGGGCCTTCTCGAGGAGGTCGACGGTGAGAGTGGTGGGACAGACTGCGAGAAAGTGGTCCCTGACTACACGAAGGGAGTCAGGGAGGCGCGCGACTACGTAGTAGAGAGTGATGTACATGGGGGGGGGGTTCTTAGCGCAGAACTCAGCAGGAAGGGCGGCGCGGTAGCGAGTGTCACTAGTGCGGAGGTGCGTAATGAGGTCAGCGACAGTGGGAAAGGCAGAGAGGTCAGGAAAGAGGTAGGGAAGCATGAGACGGCTCAGTGCAGCAGTGGCAGGGGAGGAGTAGCGCGCAACTACAGCGTCGTACAAGGTCTGAGCACTCTTGTACTGACTAAAGTGCGCGCGCTCAGAGGTAGGGAGGTGGCGACGCACAGCAAGACGTGCAGCAGCATCGCGGGTGGCCCACTAAGAGCGGACAGTGGGATCAGCATCAGCAGCAGGAGCAGGAGAGGCGCCAGAGGTGAGGTCAAAGAGAGAAAGGCCGTCAGCTCTGTCGCACTGTAAGAACAGCTGCAGGTCATCTAGCCAGACCTCAAAATCAATGGCGCGACCCTCGGCGTCAAAGGCTAGGACACTAGGGGTAGCCATAGCGACGACAGCGAAGCAGTGCAAGCAGTAGGGAAAGAGGGCGCAGTGACAGAGGGACTGTGCTCACCAGGCAGGGCAGGTCGTGCAGATGTGCAGAAAGGCGGCTCGGCTGCGTAGCAGCTCAGCTCCCGGGCGGCTCGGCGTAGGGCGGCGCGGCCGCTGCAGGGCGGCTTGGCTGCTGCTGGGCGGCTCGGCTGCTGCTGGGCGGCTCGGCTGCTGCTGGGCAGCTCGGCTGCTGCTGGGCGGCTCGGCCGCTGCTGGGCGGCTCGGCTGCTGCTGGGCGGCTCGGCTGCTGCTGGGCGGTCCGGCTGCTGCTGGGCGGTCCGGCTGCTGCTGGGCGGTCCGGCCGCTGCAGGGCGGCTCGGCTGCTGCTGGGCGGCTCGGCTGCTGCTGGGCGGCTCGGCTGCTGCTGGGCGGCTCGGCTGCTGCTGGGCAGTCCGGCTGCTGCTGGGCGGCTCGGCTGCTGCTGGGCGGCTCGGTTGCTGCTGGGCCGTCCGGCTGCTCCTGGGTGGCCCTGCTGCAGTGTAGTGGCGGGGCCGAGATAAGGGACGGCGGGGCCGTCAGGGTGCAGCGGCGGGGCCGGGACAGGGGACGGCGGGGCCGTCAAGGTGCAGCGGCGGGGCCGAGACAGGGGACGGCGGGGTCGTGATAGTGGGCGGCGGGGCCGGGTACGCAGCGGCGGGGCCGGTAGGGGTGCAGCGGCGGGCCGGGACAGAAGCCGGCGGGGCCGGGACAAGTGCAGCGGCGGGCCGGGAAAGGTGCAGCGGCGGGCCGGGACAGGTGCAGCGGCGGGCCGGGACAGGTGCAGCGGCGGGCCGGGACAGGTGCAGCGGCGGGCCGGGACAGGTGCAGCGGCGGGCCGGTACAGGGGACGGCGGGGCCGGGTGTGGTGGCGGGCCGTCAGGGTGCAGCGGCGGGCCGTCAGAAGGTGCAGCGGCGGTGCCGTCAGGTCTCAGCGGCGGGCCGGGAAGGTGCAGCAGCGGGGCCGGGAGAGGGGACGGCGGGGCCGTGACAGGAAACGGCGGGGCCTGCTGAGGCAGCCGCGGGCCGTCAAAAAGAGGACGGCGGGGCCGTTAAAAAACGAACGGCGGGGCCGTCAAAAGCGGGGCCCGCGGCCGCGACGAAGCGGCCGTGTGGCCGGTTGGAGGGCGGCGGGGCGCAGCCGGGCCGAGAGGGCGGCGCGGCGCGGCCGTAGAGCCCGCGCGACCTGAGCCCGAGCCGCGCGCGCTAAAAAAAAAAATTGCGCGCGCGACTCGCGGGGGCCCACAAGGGCAGCGCGAAACGCACTAAGGGGGGGGGAGCGCGCCTCGGGGAGAGTAGGGCGCTCCGGGCAGAGAGAAATTCGTGGGTGGGCCCAAGAAAAAACGGTCCTAAGAGGGACCCGCTCTATACCATGTGAAGTTAGGTAAACAGGAATGAAATGACTAAGTCAGAAATGAGTACAAATAGGAAACCTAATTGTGTTGTACCCCCTATGGGATACCCCACTGTAGCCTACACAAACAGGTAAGCTATATGTTCTGACATCAGCAGCTCCTGACATAGCACCCCCAGGCTCAGCACCCCCAGTCACAGCACCCCCAGGCTCAGCACCCACTCGCGTAGCACCCCCAGAGTCTACACCCCCAGGCTCAGCACCCGGAGCAGTTACAGAGTCACCAGCAACCTCGATCAACTCGACTGCGTCTACCTGAGACACACCTGAAGGGGCAGGACCCTGAGGGGGGAGGGGGTCTACCGAGGGGGGACCTGGCACAAGGAAGAGCGGAGGTGGGGGGAGGGAGGGAGTGCGGTAGGGGAAGAGACGGTTGTAGGGCACAGACTCGTCAAACGTGACGTCCTGGGAGGACAGATTACGACGAGAGGAGGGGTGGTAGAACTGCCACCCTGGCGCGTCAGGGGGGGAGCCAAGGAAGACACAAGGAGCAGCACGAGGGGACAGCTTGTCCGCAGACAAGTCGCGGACAAACGTCCGAGATCCCTAGACAAGGAACGAAGACGCATCGCCTATCTTCCCCGTCCACAGCAAAGCTGGGGAGGTCTCCGTCATGGAGACCCTGGGGTGAAGGTTGATCTGATGCGCCGCGTACCGAACCGCAAACGGCCACAGAAAATGGGGGGCAGCCGCATGCATCATGGACGTACGAGCGACGTCCATGACCATGCCAATGCGGCGCTCAGCAATCCCATTTTGCTGTGGAGAGTCCGGAAGCGTAAAGGTCTGACGGATGCCTCGCGCACGGCAGTAGGCTCGCAGGAGGCCAGAGGAGAACTCTTCCCCTCGGTCAGAGTGCAGACGCAGAACAGGAAAGTCCGAGCCGAAGCTCCTCCTGAGCTGGAGACGAGCTGCGCGGATCCAGTCGATCAACACCTCAGTGACATCGCCCTTGCTGCGCAAGGGGAAGACTGTGGTGTAACGCGAATAGTCGTCAACCACCAGCAGAAAGTAGCGCTCGTGACCCTGTCCACGGACATGGGCCGGGCCCCACACGTCCATGTGAAGCGTCTGCAGCGGGGCCTCTGTCGGAGGAAACTGAGAGGAGTGAGGGGTAGCCCGTAGCTGCCCCTCGACACAGGGGACGCATGAAGGACCAGGCCCCGGAGGAAGGGGAGGGAGAGACCGGGGAAGACCAGAGACAAGGACACGGGAAGCCATGCCTCGGAGACGAGGCAGGGAGGGGTGACCAAGACGGTGGTGCCACAGGAGAGTCTCGTGAGACAGGAGGCGAATCGAGCAGGGGGCAGACTGAGGACCAGACCTGGACGCTGTAGCAAACACCTGACCCGACGCAGCTACCTGGCCAGACGCAGGGACAGGAGGAGACCCAGTGGTCAGGGTGTAGAGGCTCGACCCTCGCCGACGCGTAAACGTGGCCAGGTGCCGGCCTGAGCGAGCGTCGGAGCAGTGGGTCACCCACTGACTCGCAGGAGTAAACTGGTGAGCCCCCGCATCCTGCAGGTCAGCACCACTCACCAAGTTCATAGAGATCGAGGGGAGGTAAAGACCAGACAAGGTTCCAGAGGGGGCAGCCGGACGCGAGAGGACAGTGGAGAAGTGAGAGAGGACAGGACCCCCAGAGGGGTCTGCCAGGGAGACTGCAACCGGCCGACCAAGCGGCGTGAGTGTGGTGCGGTCTCGAAAGAAGGAGCGAGAAGCCCCTAAGTCAAGTGTGAAGGTGAGGGAGGCCGAAGCCGACGTGGTACCTGAGAGCGAAGACTCACCTGAGGGCGCAGACGCACAGGCAGCTAGAGGAGCAGCCTCACCAGCACCTAGAGAAGCAGTCCATATGCCCGGGTCGGGCGGGAAACACTGGTAACAGTCACCCTCATCACTAATAGTCACAGCATACATGGCAGGAAGGATGGCATCAAAGTCAAGGTCATAGATGGCTACACCTGCCCTAGACAGATCTCCCCAGCGGGGGATCTCAGTGCAGCAGTGGCAAGGGAAGAGTAGCGTGCAACTACAGCGTCGTACAAGGTCTGAGCACTCTTGTACTAACTAATGTGCGGGCGCTCAGTGGTAGGCAGGTGTTGACGCACAGCAAGACGTGCAGCAGCATCGCGCGTGGCCCACTGGGAGCAAATAGTGGCATCAGCGTCAGCAGCAGGGGCAGGGGAGGCGCCAGAGGTGAGGTCAAAGAGAGAGAGACCGTCTGCCCTATCGCACTGTAGGAGAAGCTGCAGGTCATCTACCAAGACCTCAAAGTCAATGGCCCGAACCTCAGCGTCAAAAGCGAGAACATTGGGGGTAGCCATGACAGCAATAGACTAGCAGTACAAACTGTAGGACAGGGGCAGTGTAGTGACAGAAGTGCTGCTCTCACCAGACAGGGCGGTTCGGGCAGCTCAGCAGCACAGCAGCTCGGCAACACGGCGGCTCGGGCAACTCGGACGGCTCAGCACCAACTGCGGCTCTGCCGCACCAGCGGCTCGGCTCCTCAGCGGCTCAGGCGGCTCGGGCGGCTCGGGCGGCTCGGGCAGCTGGAGCGGAACGAGTGGCTCGGGCTACTTAGCGTTGCGGGCGGCTCGGTGGCGTATAGCGGCGGGGCCGCTGGTATGGTGGCGGGGCCGCAGCGAGAGGGGCGACGGGGCCGTAGTGAAGGGCGGCGAGGCCGCAAGGTAGGCGGCGGGGCCGCAGCGAGAAGGGCGGCGGGGCCGTAGTGAGGGGGACGGCGGGGCCTCAGCGAAGGGCGGCGGGGCCGCAACGAGAGAGGCGGCGGGGCCGCGGCGAAGGGCGGCGGGGCCGCTGAGAAGGGCGGCGAGGCCGCAGCGGAGGGCGGCGGGGCCACGAGGTAGGCGGCGGGTCCGTAGTGAGAGGGGCGGTGGGGCCGCAGCGAAGGGCGGCGGGGCCGCAAGGTAGGCGGCGGGGCCGCACCGAGAGAGGCGGCGGGACCGCAGCGAAGGGCGGCGGGGCCGCAAAAGAAGGGGGGAGGGGCCGCAGTGAAGGGCGGTAGGGCCACAGCGAAGGGCGGCGGGGCCGCAGCGAAGGGCGGCGGGGCCGCAGCGAAGGGCGGCGGGGCCGGGACAGAGCGGCGCCAGGGCCGCTAGGGTGATGGGGCCGCTAGGGCGATGGGGCCCCTAGGGCAACGGGGCCGCTAGGGCGATGGGGCCCCTAGGGCAACGGGGCCGCTAGGGCGATGGGGCCGCTAGGGCGACGGGGCCGCTAGGGCGACGGGGCCGCTAGGGCGGCACGATGCAGTCCCTAGCGCGGCTCGACGAGATGAGAGAGAGGAGCGCGACTCGGGCTGAGCGCGCTCCGGGCAGGAAAAAACTAATCGACTTGGTGGGCCCTAGGCACAGTTCACAATAGGGAACCTGCTCGATACCATGAGAAAACTGAAACGAGAATGAATGCACTAAGGAATAGAATGTGGTACAAATATGCAACCCTAGAAATGTGTACCCCATATAGGCTACCCCATTAGAGCCTACACAACATTATGATTTGACACGCCCTCCAAGCACTAGCCCCATGCCCGACGTACTGCACATGTAGCGCAACACCCTCTTCGCTGCAGCCATGTGCTCTGGTCTGTGTCTCCCAGGAGCAACATAGCGTGCCAAGATGCTGAGAGGGTATGCAAGGTCAGGTCGTGTGCAGGTCATCAGGTACATGAGGCAGCCAACAAGCTCTGGGTACGGGCCACTCGACTCTACGGACTCATCCGAAGGCAGAGCTGAGAGAGAGTGGCGAGTAGACAGAGGAGTGGCTTGAGGCGAGGAGTACGTGAAGCCGAAGCGCTGAAGGACCTGCTGCACCGTGTGTGACTGAGTCAAGGTAATGGTGCGCTGTGCTCTGTCCCAGGTGATATGCAAGCCAAGGTAGCTGCGCAGTTCACCCAGGTCAATGCACGTGTATCTCTTCTGCAGCTCAGACCCCATGTGGGCGAGTCCAGAAGTGTCAGCAGTGGCAAAGACCAAGTCGTTGACGTACACGAGGATGTACGACGGTGGCAAAGAGGTGTCGGTGCGTAGAAACAGCGACGGGTTGGCTGTAGAAGGAGCAAACCCAAGAGCCGCAAGTGTTGTCCTCAGTGTGTCGTGCCACTCACAGGGCGCCTGGCGGAGACCGTAGACTGGCCGTCGGAGGCTCCACTGGGTACCACGAGGAAACGACCCAGTGAAGCCAGGAGGGCGGCCCAGCCAGATCTCCTCATGCAGGCTACCCTGCAGGAAAGCTGTGCTGAAGTCAAGAGAGTGAAGCTCGTAGTCGCGCTGAGCGGCTATGTGCAACAGCACCCAAAGAGTGGTCATCTTCGGGGTGGGAGAGAAGGTCTTAAAGTAGTCAACTCCCTGCCGCACACTAAAGCCTCGAGCCACGTAACGCGCCTTGAAGACAGGCGGAGAGCCCGGCGACCGCTTCACCCTGAAGATCCACATCCCACTGACGATGTTCGCCCCAGGTGGGGGAGCCTCGTCGACGTAGCTGCCTGTGGACTTCCAGGAAGCCATCTCTGCGTCCATGGCCAACTACCACTGAGAGGAGTAGGGACCCTTGATCGCCTCAGCGTACGATCGAGGAGTCAGGATGTCTGGTGCATCCGCGACTCCCTCAAGGGCAATCAGCGTGGACACGAGATGGGGCAAAGCAGCCGCAAAGCACTGGAACTCCTCCTGCCTGTCCTCAAGGACGTCCGTGCTAAGAGCACACTCACCCCCGACGGACGGAGGACAGACAGACTCAGACTCAGCAACAAGACTAGCAGCGTTGTCTAGACGACAGCGAGCAGCGAAGTCAACGAGCTCAGCAACTAGAACAAACGCAGCAGTAGATTCAAAGGAAGGGTCGGTGACAACAGTTCTAAAAAGGCGCTTGACCAAAGGACTAGCAGCACGAAGGGAGTCAGACTCCGGGTCAACAAGACAAGGAAAAGAGGACTCTGGAGGAGACGGCAAAGGGACACGCAGAGGAGCAGTGGACGGATGCAGTGCCATCTGGTGTGTGCAGGGGACCGCAGGAGGACGCGGACGCGCAGTACGACCACCAGTGCGAGCAGCACGAACAGGCAACGCAGGACGAGACGCAGGCTCACGACACTCAGCAAGACCTCCAGTAGGACCAGTGTAGGGAGAAGAAGCAGTTAGAGGGGAGGCGGGCTGTAACTGTGACTACGACTCGACAGGCGGCGGACACTCTAAGGGAGGAGCGGGACCAGTAGAGGGCGGGAGACCAAGAACCTGCTCCAGGAGCGGAACGAAGTATGCCCTCGGCCGCACAGCGCCTCCAGAACCAGCAAGGACGGCACCAGTACCCCCAGCGGCAGCACCAGCGCTAGCAGCACCTCCAGCTCCAACACCGCCAACTCTAGCACCCTCAGAAGCACCAGCGCCAACACCCCCAGCAGCTCCAGCTCCAGCAGCACCAACTCTAGGAGGACCGTCAGCACCAGCAGCCTCAGCAGCACCCCTAGACGCACCAGCACCAGTAGAAACACCAGCGCCAACACCCTCAGCAGCTCCACCTCCAGCAGCACCTGCACCGACAGCAGCTACAGCAGCACCCCCAGACTCAGCATCACGTCTCCAGCGGCGGGCAAACCACTCGCGCAGCTCCTGTGGAGAGAGCGGCTCCCGCCTCGACGAAGTACCGCCGGCAGCCACACGAGTAGACCCAGCACCCCCAGGCTCCGCACCCCTAGGCTCAACACCCCCAAGCTCAGCATCCCCAGACTCAGCACCCCCAGACTCAGCACCCCTAGTCTCAGCAAGCCTAGTTCCAGCACCCCCAGACCCGGCATGTGCAGGCTCAGCACCTCTAGCAGCACCAGAGTCAACCGCTACCTCGACAGGCTCGACTGCGTCCTACCTAGGACACACCTGAAGGGGCAAGACCCTGAGAAGGGAGAGGGTCTACTTGGGTAGCACCTGGCACAAGGAAGAGCGGCGGCGGGGGAAGGGGCGCAGTGCGGTAGGGGAAGAGACGGTAGTAAGGCACCGGATCGTTGAAGGTGACGTCCTGGGAGGACAAAACACGTCGCGTGGTGGGGTGGTAAAACTGCCAGCCAGGCACGTCAGGGGGGAAGCCAAGGAAGACGCAAGGAACAGCACGGGGGGACAGCTTGTCCGGAGACAAGTCGCGGACAAACGGCCGAGATCCCCAGACCCAAAACGCAGACGCATCGCCAACCGTCCCTGTCCACTGCAAGGCGGGAGAGGTCTCTGGCTAGGAGACCCAGGGCTGAAGGTTGAGCTGATGCGCGGCGTACTGAACCGCAAACGGCCACAGAAAATGGGGGGCAGCCGCATGCATCATAGACGTACGCGCGACGTCCATGACCATGCCAATGCGGCGCTCAGCAATCCCATTTTGCTGTGGAGAGGCCGAAAGCGTGAAGGTCTGGCGGATGACAAGCCAAAGCTCTCTCTGAGCTGGAGACGAGCTGCGCGGATCCAGTCGATCAACACCTCAGTGACGTCACCCTTGCTGCGCAAGGGGAGGACCGTGGTGTAATGCAAGTAGTCGTCAACGACCAGCAGAAAGTACCGCTCTTTCCCCTGCCGAGTGACGCGGGCTGGGCACCACACGTCCATGTGTAGAGTCTGCAGCGGAGCCTCTATTGGAGGAGTGAGGGGCGGTGCGCTGTCGCCCCTCAACGCAGGGGACGCAGGTAGGGCCAGGCCCCGGAGGAAGGGGAGGGAGAGACCGAGGAAGACCAAAGACAAGGACACGGGAGGCCATGCCTCGGAGACGAGGCAAGGAGGGGTGACCAAGGCGTTGGTGCCAAAGGAGAGTCTGGTGGGACAGTAGACGACACGAGCAGGGGGCAGACTCAGGACCAGACCTGGACGCCGGAGCAAACACCTGACTCGACGTAGCTACTTGGGCAGACTCAGCAGTAGGAGGAGACTCAGCAGTAAGGGTGTAGAGGCTCGACCCTAGCCGACGGGTGAACGTGGCCAAGTGTCGGCCTGTCCGAGCACACGTGCAGTGGGTCACTCGCTGACTCGCAGGAGTGAACTAGTCAACCCCTCGATCCTGTAGGTCCGCTCCACTCACCAAGTTCGTAGAGAACGAGGGGAGGTAGAGACCAGACAGGGTGCCAGAGAGGGCTGCAGGGCAAGGAAGGACAGTGGAGAAGCTAGCAAGGACACGACCCCTAGAGGGGTCTGCCAGGGAGACTGCAACCGGCCGACTAAGCGGCGTAAGAGTGGTGCGGTCTCGAAAGAAGGAGCGGGACGCACCGGAGTCCAGGGTGAAGGTGTGGAGGGCCTGAGCCGACATAGTACTTGAGAGAGCAGACTGACCAGCACCTAGGGCGGCAGACACACTAGCACCTGGGGCAGCACACGCACTAGCACCTAGAGCAGTAGCCTCACCAGCACCTAGCGCAGTAGCCTCAATGCCCGGGTCAGGCGGTACACACAGGTAACAGGCACCCTCAACACTATCAGCAGCAACATACATGGTAGCAAGAATAGCATCGAAGCCAATATCAAAGATAGCAACCCCGGCCTTAGCCAGATCTCCCCAGCGAGGGATCTCTGACGCCTCAGGCAACTGGCAACGCCACGCGTCCGTGAGGCGACCAAAGCAGCGCTGGGTGGAGAGCGGACCTCCGCACTGCTCACCAGTGCGGTCGCCGGTACGGAGAACGTAAGAGCAGGGACCAAAACCCCCACCGCGCTGGCGTGGAGTGTACCACTCACGAAGCTGCTGAGGGGACAGGGTCACACCACTCCGCTGCTGCTGCTGGCGCTGACCACCACCAGCGCCACTCCTCGGCGCAAAGTCGCGACTCGCTCCACCACCGCCGCCTCCGCCGCCGCCGCCGCCTCCGTCGCCTCCGCCGCCTCCTCCACCGCCGCCTCCTCCACTACCTCCGCCGCCTCCCGTCCCTCCGCCACCTCCACCGCCTCCGCCGCCTCCACTGCTGCCGCCGCCGCCGCCACCCCCGGCACCACCCCCACCACCATCCCCACTCCCTCCACCGCCTCCACCACCACCTCCACCGCCCCCTCCACCCCCTTCACTGCGCTTGCCCCCCTTGCCCTTTCCGCCAGGTACTGCTTGAATCTCTGAGACGTGTATTCTCCTCCTCCGTCTGACTGGAAGCTTTTCAGTTGTAAGCCCGACTCTCTCTCTGCTACTGGTAGCCAGGCAACGAAGGCTACGAATGCCATGTCGCGGCTGGGTAGGTTTAGGTGCCAGACGTAACGGGTGGCGGCGTCAATGAAGGTGATCGTGTAGTTGTATGTGACTTGTCCTGCTTCCCGATTGAACAGGATGTCGCTATACACCTTCTCGAGTGGTGCGTATGCGGGAGCGCTTGGGTTGTGATGTGGCGCGAATGGTCAATGCAGTAAGTCGCCTTCAGGGCAGGTGAAGCACGTTCCTCGCGCTCGTTGAAGTTCTCGTCCGTCGGTCAGTAGGAGCGAGTCCTTGTCAAGTACTCCTGCTCGTATTGTATTGTTTAATACTGTGTTGCTTGGGTGTCCCAACCTTGCGTGCCAGGTACTTTCGTTGGCGCGATGTCCGGGTGATCGTCGGTACATGTCGGAGTTGGAGTAGAAGCTGGTGGTGAAGTTGGCGCTGCGATGAACTTCTCATGGTGCTGGGTGTAGTTGTTGCGCTGGTGTTGTTGGTGTGTCGTCGATGAGGAGTGGTGTCATTGAAGGACCAGCAACTGGTGTTGACGTTCCTGTTGCTGCCGTTGATGGTTCTGCTACTGCCGATGTTGTCTCTGCTGCTGCCGATGTTGTCTCTGCTGCTGCCGATGTTGTCTCTGCTGCTGCCGATGTTGTCTGAATTGTTGCTAACGCCCTTGTTCTTTCCGCTTCAAGGATGGTGTGTGAATACCCGAAGCCTTCTGGACTGAAGTCTGGATCAAGGTCCGGAGGGTGTGTCCAATCGGTGAAGCTGACGATGGCGTCCCTGTCGGCAGTGCCAAGGTCAGGGACGAAATCAAGAACGAAGACGTTGTTCTTGAGGACTGCCCTGCCGATGTAGATTCCTCCTCTCCCGTGATACAACTTGAATTCTTGAGTGGTACTATCTGCTTCGAGGTGAATCCCCTTCGACATCAGCTGGCTGACGCTCAGTAAGTTGTAGCCGAGTCCCTCCGCAATTAGTGCCTTTGACATCTGTAGTACGATGTTTGTTTCCCTTGACTGAAGTTGAACTACGCCTTCTCGTCGTGTTTGCAGGTTTTGGTTGTTGGCGACTGTAATGACGACTTCGCGTTGAAGCTGGTGTTCTCGTTGAACGAAGTGTCCGGAGGAGCACATGGGCTGTCTGCAGCAACTGTCCAAGAACCATGTGTCCCTTCCGGATGGTTCGCTTTGGGGGATGGCGGCGTATGTCGGGTTCGGGTGAAGTGACTCGCGGCAGAGTGTGGTTTCGTCGAGTTGTTCTTCCGGTGAGTAGTGTGGCGGTTACTCGGTGCTGCAGGAGTCTGTTATCTTTGTCATGCAGCCGACGATGTTTCTTGCTCCTTGTGCAGGTTGATCTGTTGAAGTCGTTGAAGCTTGAATGTGAGTCGTAGGATTTACTTGCGTTGAGGCGACTTGGTTGCTTGAAGGCCGAAGTTGCCGCTGTAAGGTTGTTGATTGTTGACGATTCGAGCAGTGCGTGCGTGGGTGTCCTGAAGTTTTGCAGATGTGGCAGAACGGAGGAACTGGTTTCAGTTGTTGATGCCGGTTGTTGTTGTTGTAGCGTCGCTGGGTGTGGAACGCGAACTCTGGTGCTGACGTCTTCTTTTTATGTCATTCTTCTAGCAGGTCCATGTTGTCAGATATATATGACATAGCTGTTGTAGGCTATAGTGGGGTAGCACATATGGGGTACAGCTTTCTAGGGTTTGCATTTGTACCCAACTTTCACTTAGTCATTTTCATTCCTGTTCTTTAATTTCACATGGTATAGAGCAGGTTCCCTGTGGGAACTTCGCCTAGGGCCCACCGAAGCGCGCCCCGAGGCGCGCGATTCTTTTTTTTTAGCGACCCTCCGAGTCGCCCTTCCTCTCGCGGCCCCGCTGCCCTTCAGACGCGGCCCCGCCGCCCTTACTAGCGGCCCCGCCGCCCTTACTAGCGGCCCCGCCGCCCCTTAGAGCGGCCCCGCCCTTCCTCTCGCGGACCCGCCCCGTCGCGGCCCCGCCCTGTCGCGGCCCCGCCCCATCGCGGCCCCGCCCTTTCGCGGCCCCGCTCTTTCTCTCACGAACCCGCCGCCCCCTTCGCGGCCCCGCCTCCTCTTCATCGCGGCCCGTTGCCCTACCCGTCGCGGCCCCGCCTCCCCCCCCCCCCCCACTTTTCCCGTCGTCTATCGAGGCGACCTGAGGGGGCCAGAAGAGGGGTGGCAGGTGTGTGGTCTCCCCTGCTTCTCCTCCTCCTTCATCTCCCACTTCAGCAGCCGAGCCGCCCAACTGCAGCAGCCGAGCCGCTCAACTGCAGCAGCCGAGCCGCCCCGCCGCCGAGCCGCCCTGCACCCGAGCCGCCCAGCAGCCGAGCCGCCTTGCCGCCGAGCCGCCGGGTCGCCGAGCTGCTGAGCTGCAGTTGCTGCCGAGCCGCCCTGCCGCCGGGTCGCCGAGCTGCTGAACTGCAGTTGCTGCCGAGCCGCCTTGCCGCCGAGCCGCCCGAGTCGCCCGAGCCGTAGAGCCGCCGTGCTGCCGAGCCGCTGAGTCGCCGAGCCTACTCTTCCCACCACTGGTGAGCTCTTGCCCTGCCAGCACGCTGCGCGTCGCCTGCTTGCCTGCCTGCCTACCTTTTGGCTTGCCTGGCTGCCTGCCTTACTGCTGCTAGACCTACTCCTGCTTCTACTTGCGGAGCCAGATGCAGCCCCAGCGACGTCTGCGTGAGTCCCTCACGCCCCAGCAGCTGCGTGAGTGGTTCGCTGGTTGGGGCTGTAGGGGTGGCGGCGCTACTACTACTACCACTCCTGCTGCTTCTACTACTGGTGGCGGCCAGATGCAGCTCCCGCGACCCTCCCGCGTGTCTCTCACGCCTCACCAGCTTCGTGAGTGGTACGCTCAGAGTAGAGGGTCTCTCAGTGCTGTTCGCTGCTCTTACGTGATTCGCACTGGTACTCGGACTGGTTAGCCCTGTGGGACACCTAGTCATACACAGTCCCGCTGCTTCGCCCGTCTGAGCGACACCTGGCGTACCGTGTTTGGCGACGAGGCTGAGCTCCCTGACTGGGTAGAGTTGCTTAGGTAGAGGGTAGATATATTTGCTCTTGACTATGATGCTATTCTCACTGCCATGTATGCATTGCCTACTAGTGCTGACCGTGCCGGTCACCTGTGCGTACCGCCTGACCCAGGTATAGGACCTGCTGCTCTAGCTACTGGTGAGGCTGCTGCTCTGGGTGCTAGTGAGTCTCCTGCTCGAGGTACAGGTGCAGCTGCTGCTCTAGGTGCTAGTGAGTCTGCTTCCTCAGGTGCGGGTGAGGCTGCGCTCTCAGGTACCGCGTTGGCTTCGGCCTCCCTCACCTTTATACTTGACTCTGGGGCTTCTCGCTCCTTCTTTCGGGACCGCACCACACTCACGCCGCTTGGTCGGCCGGTTGCAGTCTCCCTGGCTGACCCCTCTGGGTGTCCTGTCCTCTCTCACTTTTCCACTGTCCTCCCGTGTCCGGCTGCCCCCTCGGGCACCCTGTCTCGCCTGTACCTCCCCTCGTTCTCGACGAACTTGGTGAGTGGTGCAGACCTACAGGATGCGGGGGTTCACCAGTTCACTCCTGCGAGTCAGCGGGTGACCCACTGCACGGACGCATGCACAGGCCGGCACCTGGCCACGTTCTCGCGTCGGCCGGGGTCGAGCCTCTACACCCTGACCACTGGGTCTCCTCCTGTCCCTGCGTCCGGTCAGGTAGCGGCGTCTGGTCAGGTGTTTGCTGCTGCGTCCAGGTCTGGTCCTGAGTCTGCCCCCTGTTCGTGTCGCCTCCTGTCTCACGAGACTCTCCAATGGCACCACCGTCTTGGCCAACCCTCCTTGCCCCGTCTTCGGGGCATGGCTTCCCGTGTCCTTGTCTCTGGTCTTCCCCAGTCTCTCCCTCCCCTTCCTTCGGGACCAGGACCTTCCTGTGTCCCCTGTGTCGAGGGGCGCCTCCGGGCTGCTCCTCACTCCTCCCAGTTTCCCCCAACACAGGCTCCTCTGCAGACGCTTCACATAGACGTGTGGGGCCCGGCCCCCGTCCGTGGGCAGGGTCACGAGCGCTACTTCCTGTTGGTGGTTGACGACTACTCGCGTTACACCTCAGTCTTCCCCTTGCGCAGCAAGGGTGCTGTCACTGAGGTGCTGATCGACTGGATCCGCGAGGCTCGTCTCCAGCTCAGGAGGAGCTTCGGCTCGAGCTTTCCTGTTTTGCGTCTGCACTCTGACCGTGGTGGGGAGTTCTCCTCTCGCCTTCTGCGAGACTACTGTCGTGCACAGGGAATCCGCCAGACCTTTACGCTTCCGGACTCTCCACAGCGAAATGGGATTGCTGAGCGCCGCATTGGCATGGTCATGTACGTCGCTCGTACGTCCATGATGCATGCGGCTGCCCCCCATTTTCTGTGGCCGTTTGCGGTGAGGTACGCGGCGCATCAGCTCAACCTTCACCCCAGGGTCTCTCGGCCCGCGATGTCCCCAGTGTTACTGTGGACGGGGAAGGTCGGCGATGCGTCTGCGTTCCGTGTCTGGGGATCTCGGACGTTTGTCCGCGACTTGTCTGCGGACAAGCTGTCCCCCCGTGCTGCTCCCTGTGTCTTCCTTGGCTTCCTCCCTGACGCTCCAGGGTGGCAGTTCTACCACCCCTCCTCTCGTCGTAATCTGTCCTCCCAGGACGTCACGTTCGACGAGTCAGTCCCCTTCTACCGCCTCTTCCCCTACCATACTCCTTCCCTCCCCCCCCCACCGGACTTCCTGGTGCCAGTTCCCCCCCCGGTAGACCCCCTCCCCCCTCAGGTTCCTGCCCCTTCAGGTGTGTCCCAGGTAGACACAGTCGAGCCAGTCGAGGTTGCTGCTAAGTCTGGTCCTGCTGCAGGTGCTGAGCCTGGGGGTACTGCGACTGCGGGTGTAGAGTCTGGGGGTGCTACGCCTGAGGGTGCTGAGCTTGAGGTTGCTGCAGCTGGGGGTGCTGAGCCTGGGGGTGCGAGGCCGGGGGGTGCTGAGCCGGGGGGTGCAGAGTCTGGAGCTGCTGAGCCTGGAGGTGCTGAGTCTGGAGCTGCTGAGCCTGGGGGTGCTACGTTTGAAGCTGCTGAGCCTGGGGTTTCTCCTGGTGCTGCATCTCGGCGGGAGCCCCTCTCTCCACAGGAGCTGCGCGAGTGGTTTGCTCGCCGCTGGAGGCGTACTGCTGGAGCTGGAGCTTCTTCGACCGTCGAGGGTGCTGGTGCCGCAGGTCCTGGAGCTGCTGGGCCTGCGAGTCCTACTGGAGCTGGAGCTGCTGAGGGTGTTGGTGCTGAGTCTGCTGCTGTCTGTCCTGACGGTGGTTCTGCTGCTGGTGCTGCTGGAGGTCCTGCCGCTGGAGGTGTTGGTGGCACTGGTGTTGCCGCTGACGGTGCTGGTGCTGTCCCTGCTGAGTCTGGAGCTGCCGCGCGGCCTCGGCCGTACTTCGTTCCGCTCCTTCAGCAGGTTCTTGGTCTTTCTCCTCCAGTAGAGTGTCCACAGCCTGTCCAGTCGCAGTCATTGTTGGAGCCTACCTCCCCACTGCCTGCTCCCTCTCCTTACACTGGTCCTACTGGAGGTCTTGCTGAGCGTTGTGAGCCTGCGTCTCGTCCCGCGTCGCCTGTTCGTGCTGCTCGCGCTAGTGGTCGCGGTTCGCGTCAGCGTCCTCCTCCTGTCCCTGCCACGCACCGGATGTCTCTGCGTCCGTCCACTGCTCCTCTACGTGCCCCTTTGCCTTCTCCTCCTGAGTCCTCTCTTCCTGCGCTTGCCGACCCTGAGTCGGACTCCCTTCGTGCTGCCAGTCCTACTGTCACGCGTCTAGTTGCTACTCTCGTCACTGACCCCTCGTTTGAGTCCACTACTGCGTCTGCTCTTGTCGCTGAGCTCGTCGACTTTGCTGCTCGCTGTTGTCTAGACTACGCTGCTAGTCTTGTTGCTGAGTCTGCGTCTGTCTGTCCTCCGTCCGTCGGGGGTGAGTGTGCTCTTGGCACGGACGTCCTAGAGGAAAGGCAGGAGGAGTCACAGTGTCTGGCGGCTGCTTCACCTCATCTCGCGTCTGTACTGCTTGCTCCTGAGGGAGACCCGGATGCACTAGACATCCCGACTCCGCGCTCTTACGCGGAGGCCGTAGAGTGTCCCTACTCCTCTCAGTGGCAGGCAGCTATGGATGTAGAGATGGCTTCCTGGAAGTCCACAGGCACCTACGTTGACGCGGTTCCCCCTCCTGGGGCGAACATCGTCAGTGGCATGTGGATCTTCAGGGTGAAGCGGCCGCCGGGCTCTCCACCTGTCTTCAAGGCGCAGTACGTTGCTCGTAGCTTCAGTCAGCGGCAGGGAGTTGACTACTTTCAGACCTTCTCTCCCACCCCGAAGATGACCACTCTTCGGGTGATGCTGCACATAGCCGCTCAGCGCGACTACGAGCTTCACTCTCTCGACTTCAGCACTGCGTTCCTGCAGGGTAGCCTGCACGAGGAGATCTGGCTGCGTCGTCCACCTGGCTTTACTGGGACTTTCCCTCCTTGCACCCTGTGGAGCCTCCGACGGCCAGTCTACGGTCTCCGCCAGGCACCGCGTGAGTGGCACGACACACTGAGGACTACGCTTGCGGCTCTTGGGTTTGCTCCTTCTACTGCTGACCCGTCGCTTGTTTCTGCGCACCGACACTTCACTGCCGCGTTCTACATCCTCGTGTACGTCGACGACTTGGTCTTTGCCACAGCGGACACTGCTGGACTCGCCTACGTGAAGTCCGAGCTGCTGAAGAGACACACGTGCACAGACCTGGGTGAACTGCGCAGCTACCTTGGCTTGCAGATCACTCGGGACAGAGCACGCCGCACCATTACCTTGACTTAGTCACACATGGTGCAGCAGGTCCTTCAGCGCTTCGGCTTCACGTACTCCTCGCCTCAGGCCACTCATCTGTCTACTCGTCACTCGCTCTCACCTCTGCCTTCGGATGAGTCCGTAGAGTCGAGTGGCCCGTACGCAGAGCTTGTTGGCTGCCTCATGTACCTGATGACCTGCACACGACCTGACCTTGCATACCCTCTGAGCATTCGTGCACACTATGTTGCTCCTGGGAGACACCGACCAGAGCACATGGCTGCAGCGAAGAGGGTATTGCGCTACCTGTGCAGTACGTCGGGCATGGGGCTAGTGCTTGGAGGGCGGAGTCCAGTGGTCCTTACAGGCCACGCGGACGCTTCTTGGGCTGACGACCAGGCTACGCAGCGGTCGTCACAGGGTTACACCTTCAGCCTTGGTTCCGGCTCTGTCTCGTGGCGGGCTACTCGCTCGTCTTCGGTTCTCAGCTCCAGTTGTGAGGCTGAGATCTACGCAGGGGCCATGGCTGCACAAGAGCTTCGCTGGCTCACCTATCTGCTGACTGACCTTGGAGAGCCGCCTCGTTCTCCTCCAGTGCTGTACGTAGACAACAAGGCCATGCTGGCCTTGTGTCGAGAGCAGCGTCTGGAGCACAGAACGAAGCACATTTCTCTTCGCTACTTCCTTACTCGTGAGCTGCAGCAGCGTGGACAGTTGCGGCTTGCGTACGTGGCCTCTGAGGCCAACACTGCTGATGTGTTCACCAAGGCACTCGCGCCTTGTGACCATCAGCGCTTCTGCACCCAGCTGGGTCTTGTGCCTGTCTTGTCTCACTTGCTCTCCTCTTGACTTTACTTGTACTGTGACATATATATACCTGCTCTTGCTTGTCTAGTTTTGTATGTATATGTCTGTACTCCTGCATGTGAACTGGCCTCTGGCCCTGCTCTTGTGCTCGGACTGTGTGGTGACTTTGTGATCCACCCTGAGCTTGCTTTGCTTTGCTTTGCTTGACTGGTCTTGTGACCCCTTGTTCTCCCCCACTTTGCCTATTGGGGGTGTGTCAGATATATATGGCATAGCTGTTGTAGGCTATAGTGGGGTAGCACATATGGGGTACAGCTTTCTAGGGTTTGTATTTGTACCCAACTTTCACTTAGTAATTTTCATTCCTGTTCTTTAATTTCACACATGTCTTGCTGCTCGGCGTGGATTTCGGCGAAGAGCGCTGCTTCGGAGATTCTTCCGTGAGCTCGGAAGATGGCTTTTGTGGCGCGCCATTGAGGATCGAGGCCGCCGATAATGACTGTCACGAAGGCGTCTTTAGAAATCGACCCTCCGCATCGAAGAAGCTTGTTGCGCAATTCGCGACATCGACTGATTTACGCCATTCCTTTCTCCCCTTGTTTCATTTCAACCGTTGCCGGTTGCGCCATTAACCGACTTTGACTTACACTGTCTGTTGCTTGATACAGGCTCTTCAGGTGGTTGTACGCGAGCTCCGCGGAGTTACCGTAACCTCATTAAGTCCTCATGTTCTGCTGTTGAGTCGGGGTGATATTTCTCAGTGGGAACGTGTACGCCATCATTGACTGATAGGTGTACTGCTGCTTCTCGTACTGTGTGATGTTTGCTGGGTATGGCAGGGACCCGTCAAAGAACCCGAGTATCTGCGCCCTTCCATTATCAGCTCAAACTCGAACGACCAGGTGAAGAAATCCTTTCCATCGAAAGGTCTTGATGTCTGCATCTTCAAAACATGTGCGGAACTGCGACTGAACTTGTTGTGCGTCCAGTTGTTTTTCTTGTCTAGGTGAGGGCTGTGGGTGTGGCATGAAGCTGATAAATCGCGCTCGTACGGAGCAAAAGTAGGCTGCTGTTGCTGATTTCCTCGTGCATAGGATGAGCCGTCGAGACTAATGGGTGTTACTCCGTTGTTGTTGCTGTTGTGTGATTGCGCAGGTGCCGATTGCTGGTGTTGCTCGTAGAAGGACATGAAGGAGACAAACTTCTCCATCATCCTCTGTTCGAAGTCCGCAGGTTGATTTGCGGGAGTCTCAGTAGATGTTGCTCTGGGTCTTGTTGTCGTGCTCTCCTCTGTCTGTAGGCCAGAGGCAGGAGGTGGAGTAGGAATAGGATGCGTTGGAGTTGCTCCTTCCCTTTTGTGTAGCCATGCTGATTGACACTGTTGGTATATGATTTGAATTCCCCCTAATAGCTCTCATACCATGTTGGGCTGAAAAAGCCCTTAGGATCTTTGCAGAGGTGAATTATGGGTAGAGTTGATGTAGTAGCGGAAGCGTCTTAACAAAGAGTGCGCTAGTATGTGAGGGCAAAGTGAATTGATTAAAGCAAAGAGAGACAAGATTATATATGAATACAGAGAATATGAAGAGACACTGTTATAACTACTTTACTGTTGCTGTTGCGGTTCGATACAGTGACGACTCGGGCAACTGCTCTGTAACGAGTCAGTTGTGTGACCTTGCTGTCGCGCTGTATTTGTCAGGTCAAAGGTCGCTGACTTTGACTTTCGCGTAACCTCCAGCGGCTACTTCAACCTTCGAGGGTTGACTCGCTGGTGCCTCGATATGCTCTGTTTCGCTTGTGCCTTAGTGTTTCAACACGACAGAGGCGCTTAGGAACTATTGTTTCCAACAAAAAAAAGGGTACTACTGCCACGAGTTCCTCCCCACACCCCTCCATGACGAGAAGTGAGAATGGATGAATGAACTATGAAACAGTTGGGTACAAGTACTTACCCTAATTGGGTTGTACCCCATATGGTCTACCCCACTACAGCCTACACAAATGTATAAGCTATAATGTTCTGACACTCCAGCCAACCTCCCAGCGACTCTCCTGCTGCTGTCAGCTGCAGTGCTCTGTTGCCTCCGTCCATTTCCTGCTCAGACTTCTCTCCCACCTCCCCTTCCCTCCCCCATCCTCTTTTTGTTTTTAGATGCTTTTTTGTTTTTTTGTATTTTTCTCTCACCTTTTTTTCAGTCATTCTTAGGCAAATTTTTTCATTTGCAACAGTCAAGGCCACCATGGCTGCGAGTCCTTGTGCCTCTGCGCTTATAACCAACTTCATTTACCACCTTTTGAGTGTCCGTCCTTCCATCTTCTTTTCTTATCTTGGAAGGGAATTTTTCCTTCAGCCAGATTCTTTTTTTGCCCCAGTGCATCGACTCAAGGCCGCCATGGCTGTGCATTTTTTAAATATACTTTTATTTGTTTTGTCATAAGTTTTTTAACTTTTTTTTTTCTCACTACAGCGTGTGAAGGCCGCCATGGCCACCTTGAGCTTGCTGCCATCACGACCTGACAGATTTATATGACATAGCTGCTGTAGGCTATAGTGGGGTAGCACATATGGGGTACAGCTTACTAGGGTTTGTACTTGTACCCAACTTTCCCTTAGTCAATTCATTCTCGTTCAATTTCGCATGGTATCAGAGCAAGTTCCCTTGTGGGAACTGTTCCTAGGGCCCACTGTTTTTTTTTTCCTGCCCGGAGCGCGCTCAATCTATGCCCGAGTCGCGCTCCCCTCTCACGACCCCGTCGCGCAACCCTTCGGCCCAGTCGCACCGCCTTCGCGGCCCCGTCGCGTCGTGCCTCCCTAGCGGCCCCGTTGAGTCGCCCTTGCGACCCCGTAGCGCTACCCTCGCGGCCTCGTCGCGCCGCCCAAGCGGCCCCGTTCCGCCGCCCTCGCGGCCCCATCGCTTCGCGCCGTCCTTGCGGCCCATTTGCGCAGCCCTCGCGGCCTCTTCCAACCGCCCTAACGACCCCTCCAAGCCGCCCTCGCGGCCCCGTTGCCTACCCTTGCGGCCCCGGCGCCTACCCTTCAGCCTCGGCGCCTACCCTGCGTCCCCGTCGCCTACCCTCGCAACCCCAGCGCCGCCCTTCCCTGCCTCGGCGCCGCCTCTGTTGGCCCCGTCGCCTACCCCTGCGGCCCCGGAGCTGCCCTTCCCGGCCCCGGCGCCCCCTCTACTGGCCCCGACGCCGCTCCACTCGGCCCCGACGCTGCTCCACCCGGCCCCGACGCTGCTCCACCCGGCCCCGCCGCCGCTCCACGCGGCCCCGCCGTACCACTGAGCCGCCCGAGCCGCTCGAGCCACCCTGTCCGGTGAGAGCATCGCCTCTGTCACTGCACTGCTCTTACTCTACTGTTCGCGCTGCTAGTCTATTGTTGTCATGGCTACCCCTAGTGTCCTCGCTTTTGACGCTGAAGGTTGGGCCATTGACTTTGACGTCTGGGTAGATGACCTGCAGCTTTTCCTACAGTGCGATAGGGCAGACGATCTCTCCCTTTTTGACCTCACCTCTGGTGCCTCTCCTGCCCCTGCTGCTGATGCCGACGCCACTGTTCGCTCACAGTGGGCCACACGCGATGCTGCTGCACGTCTTGCTGTGCGTCGCCACCTCCCTACCTCTGAGCGTGCACACTTTAGCCAGTACAAGAGTGCTCGGACCTTGTACGACGCTGTAGTTGCACGCTACTCCTCCTCTGCCACTGCTGCACTGAGCCGCCTCATACTGCCGTATCTGTTTCCTGACCTCGCTGCCTTTCCCACATACGCTAACCTCATTACGCACCTCCGCACTAGTGACACTCACTACCGCGCTGCGCTTCCTGCTGAGTTCTGCGCCAAGAACCCCCCCCCCCCCATGTACATCACCCTCTACTACATAGTCACGCGGCTCCCTGACTCCCTTCGCGTACTCAGGGACCACTTCCTCTCAGTTTGCCCCTCCACTCTCACCGTTGACCTCCTCGAGAAGGCCCTCCTAGCAGCAGAGAAGAGTATAGTCGCTATAGGAGCCTCTCGTGGTGACCCTCGCACCCCCATCTTTGAGGGGTGTTCCCCCTCCCCCCTTTTGCCCTTTGTTGCCTCTGCTGCAGCGGCTGACCTCGTCGGTCTTGAGTCGGTCGGTGCGGCGTCCACCCCTAGCGGGAGACGCCGCCCTGGCAAGGGCAAGGGGGGCAGGGGAGCTGGAGGAGCTAGCGAGGGCGGTGGAGGCGGCAGTGGAGGCTGCGGAGGGAGTGGGGGTGGCGGTGGGGGTGGTGGCGGGGGTGGAGGTGTCGGTGGCGGTAGTAGAGGCGGAGGCGGCGGCAGCGATGGCGGTGGGAGCGGAGGCGGCGGGGGTGGCGGTGATGAAGGAGGCGGTGGCGGAGGCGGTAGAGCTGATCGGGGTGGCGCTGCGCAGAGGGTCGGCTCCGGTGGTGGTCAGCGCCAGTAGCAGCAGCACACTCGTGACAACCCCCCCCCCCCCCCCTCAGCAGCTCCGTGAGTGGTACGCTGCACGCCAGCGGGGTGGGGGTACCGGTTCGTGCACCTACGTCCTACGCACCGGCAACCGCGCGGGTGAGCACTGCTGGGGTCACACTCCACCCAGCGCTGCTTTGGTTGTCTGACGTACGCTTGGCGTCACCAATTCCCTGAGGCCATTGAGATCCCTCGCTAGGGGGAGCTGTCTAGGGCGGGAGTAGCTGTCTTTGACCTTCACTTTGATGCTATTCTTGCTGCCATGTATGCTGTGACTATTAGTGATGAGGGTGACTGCTACCGGTGTTTTCCGCCCGACCCGGGCATTGAGACGGTTGCTCTACGTACTGGTGAGGCTGCTGCTCTTGGTGCTAGCGAGGCTGCTGCACTAGGTGCTCGTGCGTCTCCTCCCTCAAGTACTAGTGAGTCTGCTCTCTCAGGTACTGCGTCGGCTTCGTCCTCCCACACCTTCACCCTTGACTCGGGGGCTTCTCGCTCCTTCTTTCGAGACCGCACCACACTCACGCTGCTTGGCCAGCCGGTTGCACTCTCTCTGACAGACCCCTCTGGGGGTCCTGTTTTTGCTCACTTCTCCACTGTCCTCCCGTGTCCGGCGCCCCCCTCTGGCACCCTGTCTGGTCTTTACCTGCACTCGTTCTTTACGAACTTGGTGAGTGGTGCTGACCTACAGGATGCGGGGGTTCACCAGTTCACTCCTGCGAGTCAGCAGGTGACCCACTGCACGGACACTCGGACAGGCCGACACCTGGCCACGTTTACACGTCGGCCGGGGTCGAGCCTGTACACACTGACCACTGAGTCTCCCCCAGTCAGTGCGTCTAGTCAAGTAGCTGCGTCGGGTTAGGTGTTTGCTGCAGCGTCCACGTCTCGCATTGAGTCTGCCCCCTGCTCGTGTCGCCTCCTGTGTCACGAGACTCTTCTCTGGAACCACCGCCTTGGTCAACCTTCCCTGCTTTATCTCCGAGGCATGGCCTCCCGTGTCCTTGTCTCTGGTCTTCCTCGGTCCCTCCCTCCCCTTCCTCCGGGGCCTGGCCCTACCTACGTCTCCTGCGTCGAGGGACGGCAGCGGGCTGCCCCTCACTCCTCCCAGTTTCCTCAGACAGAGGCACCATTACAGACGCTTCATATGGACATGCGGGGCCCGGCCTCCGTCCGTGGATAGCGTCACGAGCGCTACTTCTTGCTGGTGGATGACGACTACTCGCGTTACACCACAGTCTTCCCCTTGCGCAGCAAGGGTGACGTCACTGAGGTGTTGATCGACTAGATCCGAGCAGCTCGTCTCCAGCTCAGGCAGAGCTTCGGCTCGGACTTTTCTATTCTACATCTGCACTCTGACAGAGGCGGAGAGTTCTCCTATGGCCTTCTGCGAACCTTCTTTCGTGCACGAGGCATCCGCCTCACCTTCACGCTTCCGGAATCTCCACAGCAAAATGGGATTGCTGAGCGCCGCATTGGCATGGTCATGGACGTCGCCCGTACGTCCAAAATGCATGCGGCTGCCCCCCATTTTCTGTGGCCGTTTGCAGTTCGGTACGCCGTGCATCACATCAACCTTCACCCCAGGGTCTCCATGCCGAAGACCTCCCTAGCTTTGTTGTGGACGGGGAAGGTTGGCGATGCGTCTGCGTTTCGTGTCTGGGGATCTCGGGCGTTTGTCCGCGACTTGTCTGCGGACAAGCTGTCCCCTCGTGCTGCTCCTTGCGTCTTCCTTGGCTTCCCCCCTGACGCGCCAGGGTGGCAGTTCTACCACCCCACCTCTCGCCGTGTTCTGTCCTCCCAGGACGTCACGTTTAACGAGTCGATCCCCTACTACCGCACTCCGTCCCTCCCCCCGCCGCCGCTCATCCTTGTGCCAGGTCCCCCCCCGGTAGACCCCCTCCCCCCTCAGGGTCCAGTCCCTTCAGGTGTGTCCCAGGTAGACGCGGTTGAGCCTATCAAGGTTACTGGTGACTCTGGTGGTGCTGAGGGTGCTGAGCCTGGGGGTGCTGACTTTGGGGGTGCTGAGCGTGTGGGTGCTATGCCTGGGGGTGCTGAGCTTGTGGGTGCTACTACTCGGGGTGCTGAGCCTGGGGGTGCTGAGCCTGGGGTTGCTGAGCCTGGGGGTGCTAAGTCTGGGGGTGCTGAGCCTGGGGGTGCTACGCGTGGAGGTGCTGAGCTTGGGGGTGCGGACCTAGAGGGAGCTGGGCGTGCTCGCGTGGCGTCTGGCGGTGCTGGGTCTGGAGGTTCTCCGGGTGCTTCGTCTCGGCGGGAGCCACTCTCTCCACAGGAGCTGCGCGAGTGGTTTGCCCAGCGCTAAAGGCGTGCTGCTGGAGCTGGAGGTTTCTTCGGCTGCTGAGTGTGCTGGTGCCGCGGGTCCCGGAGGTACTCCTACTGGGAGTACTGGAGTAGTTGGACCCGCGGGTACGACTGGAGGTGGAGCTGCTGAGGGTGTTGGCGCTGAGGCTACTACTGCTGGTCCTGGAGGCGGTCCTGTTCGGGGTGCTACTGGTGCTGCTGGAGGTCCTAGAGCTGGAGGTGCTGCTTGCGCTGGTGCTGTCGCTGGGGGTACTGGTGCTGACCCTGCTGTGTCTGGAGTTGCCGCGCGGCCTCGACCGTACTTCGTTCCGCTCCTTCAGGAGGTTCTTGGTCTCCCGCCTTCTCCTAATCCTCCTCCCTTAGAGTGTCCACACCCTGTCCCGTCCCAGTTGCAGTTACAGCCGGCCTCCCCACTGCCTGCTCCTTCTCCCTACGCTGGTCCTACTGGAGGTCTTGCTGAGCGTCGTGGGCTTGCGTCTCGCCCTGCGTCACCTGACCGTCCTGCTCGGGCTAGTGGTCGTGGTTCGCGTCAGTGTCCTCCTCCTGTCCTTGGCACGCACCGGATGTCTCTACGTCCGTCCACTGCTCCTCTGCGTGCCCCTTTTCCTTCTCCTCCTGAGTCCTCTCTTCCTGCTCTTGCCGACCCGGAGTCGCACTCTCTTCGTGCTGCAATTCCTACAGCCACGCATCTCGTTGCTACTGTCGTCACTGACCCTTCCTTTGAGTCCACTACTGTGTCTGCCCTAGTTGCTGAGCTCGTCGACTTTGCTGCTCGCTGTCCACTACACTACGCTGCTAGTCTTGTCGCTGAGTCTGAGTCTGTCTCTCCTCCGTCCATCGGGGGTGAGTGTGCCCTTGGCACGGACGTCCTTGAGGACAGGCAGGAGGAGTTCCAGTGTTTGGCAGCTGCTTCACCTCATCTCGTGTCTGTACTACTGACCTCTGAGGGAGACCCGGATACACTTGACATCCCGACTCCGCGCTCTTACGCGGAGGCGATAGAGGGTCCCTACTCCTCTCAGTGGCAGGCAGCTATGGACACAGAGATGGCTTCCTTGAAGTCCACAGGCACCTACATTGACGAGGTTCCACCGCCTAGGGCAAACATCGTCAGTGCCATGTGGATTTTCAGGGTGAAGCGGCCGCCGGGTTCTCCACCTGACTTCAAGGCGCGTTACGTGGCTCGTGGCTTTAGTCATCGGCATGGAGTTGACTACTTTCATACCTTCTCTCCCACCCCGAAGATGACCACTCTTCGGGTACTACTGCACATAGCTGCTCATCGCGATTACGAGCTGCACTCTCTTGACTTCAGCACTACTTTCTTGCGGGGCAGCCTGCACGAGGAGATCTGGCTGCGTCGCCCACCTGGCTTCACTGGGTCTTTTCCTCTTGGCACCCAGTGGATCCTCCGGCGGCCAGTCTACGGTCTCCGCCAGGCACCGCGTGAGTGGCACGACACACTGAGGACTACACTTGCGGCTCTTGGGTTTGCTCCCTCTACTGCCGACCCTCGCTGTTTCTGCACATCGACACTTCTTTGCCGCCATTCTACATCCTCGTGTACGTCGATGACTTGGTCTTTGCCACAGCTGACACTGTTGGACTCGCCCACGTGAAGTCCGAGCTGCTGAAGAGACACACGTGCACAGACCTGGGTGAACTACGCAGCTACCTTGGCTTGCAAATCACCCGGGACAGAGCACGCCGCACCATTACCCTGACTCTGTCACACATGGTGCAGCAGGTCCTTCAGCGGTTCGGCTTCACGTACTCCTCGCCTCAGGCCACTCCTCTGCCTACTCGCCACTCGCTCTCAGCTCTGCCTTCGCATGAGTCCGTAGAGTCGAGTGGCCCGTACCCAGAGCTTGTTGGCTGCCTCATGTACCTGATGACCTGCACACGACCTGACCTTGCATACCCTCTTAGCATTCTCGCACGCTATGTTGCTCCTGGGAGACACCGACCAGAGCACATGGCTGCAGCAAAGAGGGTGTTGCGCTACTTGTGCAGTACGTCGCGCATGGGGCTAGTGCTTGGAGGGCGGAGTCCAGTGGTCCTCACTGGGCACGCAGACGCTTCTTGGGCTGACGACCATGCTACGCAGCGGTCGTCACAGGGTTACACCTTCAGCCTTGGTTCCGGCTCTGTTTCGTGGCGGGCTACTCGCTCGTCTTCTGTTCTCGGCTCCAGTTGTGAGGCTGAGATCTACGCCGGGGCCATCGCTGCACAGGAGCTTCGCTGGCTCACCTACCTGCTGACTGACCTCGGAGAGCCGCGTCGTTCTCCTCCAGTGCTGTACGTAGACAACAAGGTCATGCTGGCCTTGTGTCGAGAGCAGAGACTGGAGCATAGGACGAAGCACATTGCTCTCCGTTACTTCCTTGCTCATGAGCTATAGCAGTGTGGTCAGCTGCGGCTTGCGTACGTGGCCTCTGAGGCCAACACTGCTGATATCTTCACCAAGGCACTTGCGCCTTGTGATCATCAGGGCTTGTGTACTCAGCTGGGTGTTGTGCCTACCTTACCTCACTTGCTCACCCCTTGACCTTGTTCGTACTGTTGCATATATTTATATATACGCCTGCTCTTGCTTGTCTAGCCTTTTATATATATATGTAATCCTGCATGTGAACTGGCCTTGTGGCCTTGAACTTGTACTCGGAATGTGTGGAGACTTCGTGATCCACCCGGAGCTTGCTTTGCTTTGCTTGAGTGGTCTTGTGACCCCTTGTTCTCCCCCACTCTGCCTATGGGGGTGTGTCAGATTTATATGACATAGCTGCTGTAGGCTATAGGGTAGCACATATGGGGTACAGCTTTCTAGGTTTGTACTTGTACCCAACTTTCCCTGAGTCAATTCATTCTCGTTCAATTTCACACGACCCTCTCTGCTCTGCTCGGCCGCTTGCCTGCAGCTTCGACCTCCACTCCCCTCGCCTCCCTGCCTACTACTAGGTGCGACGGTGCGGCTAATTTATGCATCGGGATGAGCGTCGCTCCTTCCATGCGCCTCACCACTGCTCTCTTACCACTGGCTTCGGGATCTGCGACGGCAGCAGCGCTAGGAGAGCATTCGCTGACCTTCTAGCTTCCGCCGTCATGCAAAAGCTGACGATATCATCTTCGAAGCTGACATTGTCGGATCTGAGGCTGGAGCATCCATTACTTCAGCATCCGAAGGTTGAGCATCCAGTGATTCTACTTCCGACGCTGCAGCACCCGCCGGTTCAGCATCTGACGCTTCACCAACCAATGGTTCAGCATTCGACGCCGGAAGACGTGACGGTTCAGCAATGAACGGCACAGCATCCAAGGCTTCACCAACCGATGCTGCATCATCCAATGCTGAAGCGGACGGTTCAGCATACGATGATGTAGAATCCGATCCTTCAGCATCTGGCGCTCCAGCATGATCCGACGGTTGAACATCCGACGCTGAAGCATCGAATGCTTCAGCATTAGACGTCATCGCTGGCATCTCTCGCTGTATTGGCGCTGCAGCGTTGGCTGGAACGACATTTTTCGTGTTCAGATGTTTCTAGAAGCTAAGCGCGGCATGATACGAAGGGTACTCACAAACTGAGGCCATCAAGGAAACCAGACAGAGAAGTCGAACTGGTCGCGAAAGGCTGGGACGATAGTAACTAGTGCTTGAAGCGAGAGTGGTGAGTGAATGAGTTATGGAAGTGCAGATTTCTAGGCAGTGCAGGGAGGCAACGCCTAGGCAACGTGAGAGGAGAAAGGTTTGTGGTGGGGAGAGGTTTAACGGTTTTTACTAGGTCGTGACCTTTTACAAACATGCAACTAGAGTAGGAAACAAGCAGAGCCCAGCTCCTCGTAGGGAGCACGTGTGAACACGTTATCCTACTGCTACTGGAGCAGAGATGTCCACGACAAATCTCTAGTCGACACATTGTAGGGGCTTGCGCCAGAGGTCAGGGGGGTTGGAAGGCGTCGTTGAGGAGCCAGGTGTCGCGTAGCTCTTGATGGATGATTGGGCAGTTGGGTTCAGGGAATTGGAAGAAGCGATGGATTTGTGTCAGGTTGGTGATCCTTGAGGCCTTGCCTTTCTTCTTCTTGGAGCCATTGGAGTATTTCCAGATGAGGATCTTGTAAGCGAGTAGGAAGTAGTGTAGAACTTGAAAAAGCGCATCCCCTCTTTTGGTAGCCACCTGTCTATATCGGAAGCTGCAGCGCGCATTCCAGATTGTTTTTGCCGCCGCTCCCACGAGTAGGCTCCACGGAGCGCCTTGTCCAGCAAATAATTTTCCAAACCTGCCCGTCAGGCAACTTCTGGGAATTCCACGCCATGGCGATCGGGGCGTGTTCTCAGGCCGCCAAGACATACCTGGAGCGCAATTATGAGAAGTTCAGGGCGTGTTCGCTGGACGAGTTGGTGCGATACACGCTGCTTGCTGTGAAGGAGTCGCTGCAAGAGGGGGGGCTGAGTGGAGCCAACTGTAGTGTCTCTATCTTTGGGGAGGGGTAGGCGTTTAGCAGTTTGACGGATGCGCAGGTACAGGAGCATATAGATAGGGTGGAGAATGAGAAGGGTGGACAGGGAGGGGCTGTGAAGGAGGAGGTAGAGGTGGAGGATGTGGAGGAGGAGAAGCCGGGAGAAGGTGAAAGAGGGGAGAGTGGTATAGGGGAGGGCTCTAAGGGTCCCGCTCCCATGGAGGCTTGATTGAAGTATGAAGCATACCACATGTCTACGCAAGTGCAAATAATTTGTACATCACTCGGCTTTGCGATGCTTGTGGTTTAACCGCTTAACTACAACTTCTGTTCTCGAATTGATGTTAGACTATGGTCTGGAATTGACGATCTGGTCTGGTAGCTGTTATGCAGCTGAACAATAAGTCTGCACATCAATGTAAAAGCTCCGTGACTGCCGTCTCCTATAAAGCGGACAGCGTGGAGATATCTTCCCGAAATCTCGGCCTGCTGCATTTCCAACCATCAATTCCCATGCCCTCTATTTCCTCCCCTCCACCTCCCTTTCATCCCATTTCTGCCTTTTTTCGAATCTCTCCATCGCCTGAACATCTAACTGAAAGTTTGCCCAAGTTGCTTCTTTTGTTTCACCCCATCCCTGCTCCACGCGCATCTTCTTTATTTCACAGCTGTCGCGACCCTAGATTACGGTACATTAGTGTACACTACCACATTCACCTGCGAACTCACGGCTTACCGATTTCGTCGTCCCACCGCGCACCGCATTCCAGATTCTTGTATACCAGATAGCCTAAAGCGCGCGGTATTTGGAGGCATTAGCTCGTCACCAAAGACTAACCCCGTGCAATTCGAGCGTAACCGTCGTCAGGGATGGGGGGAGACGAGCTACCAGGGCAGGGGAAGAAAGTCTGCGTCACGGGAGTGTCGGGTAATTTCCGCTCTCAATTTCTCGTAGAACTTCAAAATTCGTGTTGCCTTTCCCGACATTCCCGGTGCTCCTCTATGCAGCATCATTCGTTTGGCCAGTCATGGCATCGTACGTGTGTTCAATCGTTTTACTCTTGTTCAATGTCCCTTTGTTTCCTTCTACCTACTCGTCTCGTCTTCCATTCCATTTCCTCCTCGCCGCGCCAGGCTTCATCGGCAGCTACGTGGTGAAGATGCTGTTGGAGCGTGGCTACCACGTGCGCGGCACCGTCAGAGACCTCGATGACCCGCGAACCAACTGGCTGCGCGGCCTCGTAAGGCACTCGACAAATCCAAATCATGTTGTTTCCGAATGTCGAACGCCTGGAACCGTTTTTTTTTCGATTAACGGCAACGAAAGGCTGTTGTTAGGAGCTGACGTTTGCATTGGACTTGAATTCGATGTCCAAGCGCGATCGACGAACTCACTGCAAGAATTCCCGCTCCTTAGTTATACAGTACCTGCAGCTCTTTTCCGCACGACGATACATAGGCGCCCCTTGTCCTGGACACCGGCATTACAGATTGTTCCGTTTTTTCTTCATTTCTATTACCTGGCGGTTCGTTCCCTGAGCATTCGTGGAGACGAATTGGGAATGTCGGCGGATGTTGGGAGTTATGGGGAATGGCTGGGAGGGAGGGTGAAGGAGAGGTGAGAAGGGACGAAAGGTTGGGATTGCGGGTAGCATGGCGGATGGACGGCTGAGATTGGATGTCATTCACGTGGTAGGCTGAGAGCACTCCCGGTACGATTCGGCCCCTCGCAGCAGACCCAGCAACCCTTGGAAGCTTCGACGAAGCAGTGGAGGGGTGCGAGCTTCTGTGCCACGTGGCACCCCGGATGTCTTCGCTTTCGAGAATCAATCATTCTCCTTAAACGCACCTTTTCTTCCGTTCTTTCTTCTTTTGTTTTTCTCCCGCATACTACAGGCGGACGGCACGCCGGGCACGATCCAGCTGTTCGCGGCGGATCTAACGGCGCCGGGGAGCTTCGACGAGGCAGTGGAGGGGTGCGAGCTGGTGTGCCACGTGGCAGCGCTGATGACGACCAGTAAGAGCGACCCGCAGACCATCGTGGCGGCAGCACTGGACGGCACGCGGAACGTGTTTGGGTCGATCATGAAGCACCAATGCGCCAAGTGAGTGGCGGAAGGGTTAGGGAGCGGTGGGGCGGAGGGAGGATTGTGGCGGAGAGAGGGTGAGGCGGGGGGAGGGGTTTGGACGGCACACGGAACGGGTTTGGGTCGATCATGAAGCACCAATGTACCAAGTGAGCCAGGGAGAGGGGTGGGGCGGGGCAGAGCAAGGGGGAGAGGGAGGGTGGGGAAGAAGGAGGGGTGGTTGTGGACGGCACGCGGAACGTGTTTGGGTCCATCATGAAGCACCAATGCGCCAAGTGAGTGGGGTGGTGGGGCGGGGAGGGAGCGGTGGGGCGGAGGGTGGGTTGGGGCAGAGGAGGGGCAGTGGCGTGGCGCTAGTAGAGCAATGCGCCACTCGTACGATTCTGGTCGCACCCGTGTGCCAGATGAATCTCCACACTTTCCTTCCTCCCTCTTTATTCTATCCTCTTCAATCAATCCCCATCGCAGTCCCTTCATCCACATGCGTCCAAATGCCCCGCAAGCTGATTGCATTCGTCATGGGATCGTTTTCATCTCATGCCAGCTGGCCTTTCGTGCTGCTGCTGCTTCCACAGATGCAGCAGCAGAGAAGAGCCAATGCCCTCCGCCTTGGTTCCTCCACCAGTCACCACCAGTCACCACCAGTCACCAGCAGCCGCACCACACCTCATGGTCTCAGAGTCCAATCTAAAATACTCCAGCTGCCTTCCCTTCCTCTCGCCTCCCCACCCCCTCTCCCCCCTTACCCCCATGATTCCCCACTGACCCACTCATTCCCACAGGAAGTTAATGCTGACGTCATCACTGACAGCAGCTTTTGACCGCATGTGCTCTTCAATGTGCCCGCCAGAGCTCAACTGGAGTTCTGCCTATTCTCTCGTCCCCCTTTCCCCCCCTCCCCCCGCATCCCCCCATACCCCACTCACTTCCACAGGAAGGTGGTGCTAACATCGTGAGTGGCAACATGTTCCCATCAGACCACGTGTTTACCGAAGCCGATTCGAACAGGTAGTCATCTCGCCTCTACTTCCCCTGTCCCCTCCCTCCCCCCTCTCCTCCCTCCCCCGGCGATTTCCCACTCCCCTTGCAACTGCCAGGAAAGTGGTGCTCACATCATCAGTGGCAGCGGTATCAGACAACATGTTCCCGCCAGACCACGTCTTCACGGAGGCCGATTGGAACCGCCAGCTGTCGCTGCGCGCGCCGTACAGCATGGGGAAAACCCTCGCTGAGAAGTACGCGTGGCGCGTGGCGGACGAGCTGAAGGGCGTGGAGTGGAGATTCGATCTGGTCACGCTGTGCCCTAGCTTGGTGCTGGGACCGGCGCTACGGGAGGAGCACGTGAAGGGCAGCCTGCAGGTGAGGTCTGAAACTGGAACGGAATTCCAGTGGGCGAAGTATGCGGGGCGGGTTGGGCAACCCACACACTGACCCCGTGTGTGGGCACGGGGGTGGTGTGGCGCTGGATGACGCTCGGGGGGGCGTGCACTCGCCGCGCTTGCCTCTTCTGCTCCCGTTTCCCCCATAACTACCCATTCCCCCACCTCCCACCCCTTCACCCTGTCTTCCTCCCTTGACATCTCTCCTCTCTCGTGAATTCACCTTTGCCTCATTTCCTCCCATTTCCCTGGTCATGTTCCTTCCACCCACTCCTGTCATGGAACCTTACCCCCTTCAACCCCTCTCACCCCCTCATCACCGCCCTCACCACCTCTCACAACCCCCACTGCAGTCAGTAAAGCAGCTCCTAGACCGCACACTCTTCTCTTCCTCGCCCCGACCTGCACCGGGGAGATCCTCCTGGCTCTGAATCCCTCCCCCTCAACTCTCACCAACCATTCACCACCCCTCACCACCCATCCCCCATCATGCAGTCGGTGAAGCAACTCCTAGACGGCACACTGATCCTCGCCCCCGACCTGCTCTCTGGGTAGGCGAGTTCTGAAGCCCCCCCCCTTCAACAACCCCTCACCACCACCCCTCACCACCCCTCTCAACCCCCCACAACAGTCGGTAAAACAGCTCCTGGACGGCACACTGTTCCTGGCTCCCAATCTGCACTTTGGCATCGTGCACGTGGCTGACGTGGCACTGGCACACGTGCTGGCGCTGGAGAAGGACGGCATGAAGGGGCGCTACATCCTCTGCAATGGGGACACCATGTCGCTGCTGCAGATGGCCGGTACGTTGCCCTTGAGAAATGAGAAAGGAGGGCATGAGGAAGCAAGGTGACTACTGGCATGAGAGGAAGAGCAGGGAGGAGGGCATGAAGGGGCGCTACATCCTGTGCAATGGTGACACCACGTCGCTGCTACAGATGGCCGGTATGCTGCACAATAACAGGTATGCAATGACAAGGTAACCTAATTTCTACATGTGTATTTTTCAGCACCCCCACCCCCCACCAGACATACATTACTCCATTTTCGCCACCTACAGCCTGCCAGCCACAAGCATGCCCATGGGCAAACCAGCCACAAGCATGCCCATGGGCAAACCAGCCACAAGCATGCCCATGGGCAAACCAGCCACAAGCATGCCCATGGGCAAACCAGCCACAAGCATGCCCATGGGCAAACCAGCCACAAGCATGCCCATGGGCAAACCAGCCACAAGCATGCCCATGGGCAAACCAGCCACAAGCATGCCCATGGGCAAACCAGCCACAAGCATGCCCATGGGCAAACCAGCCACAAGCATGCCCATGGGCAAACCAGCCACAAGCATGCCCATGGGCAAACCAGCCACAAGCATGCCCATGGGCAAACCAATCCTTTTACATTCCCCCTTACGTCCCTCTCCAATCACCTTCCACCCACTTCCCCCCCACCCCACCCATCAACTTAATCCGCTCCAACTTCTCCAGCTACTGCTTGTCAGCCCAAGCCATGCCCGACTGGAGGGCAGGCGCACCCACGTGGGTACCAAAGCGACCTCTCACAGTCTCCCTATCGCTTCCTCACACCAGACGTGCTGTGGGCCCAGTACCCCAGCTACCGCCTGTTGCCCGTGGAAAACCAAGCCACACTCTCACACGTCGCCACCCTCCCCCTCCCCTCTTCACTTTCCAGACACGCTGCCCTCCAAGTACCCCAGCCTGCCATCCTGGGCATGCCTGACTGGATGGCACGCGTATTCTTCAAACCACTCTCCCGCATTTCACCTACCGCCCTTTCTCCCTCTCTATCCCCCTCCTACACACACTCCAGACGTGCTGCGCTCCAAGTACCCAACTACCGCCTGCCCTCCATGGGCATGCCTGACTGGATGGCGTGGGCTCACACATGTGCTTACCAAACCACCTCTCACATCCCTCTACCCTTCACACACACACACACACACACACACGCACACGCACACACACACACACACACACACACCTGGTTACCAAACCAACCTCTCACATCTCCCCTCTCTCCCCCCCACAAACACACCAGACGTGCTGCGCTCCAAGTACCCCAACTACCGCCTGCCATCGATGGGCATGCCGGACTGGATGGCGATGCTGGTAGCCATGGTGAACCCCGCCGTGGGCATCGACTTCATGCGCCGCAACCTGGGCGTGGTGCACCGGTACAGCGGCAGCAAGGCCGAGAACGACATGGGGATTATCTATCAGTCGTCGAGAGTGGCGCTCATTGAGGCGGCCACGTCGATTGTGGAGCTGGGTCTGCTTGATAGGATGTGATTCGGGTGGACGACGAACGTGCAGAGAAGGTTAGGTGTTGGGTTGGGGGAACGAACGTACTCTCGGTATCAGCTGGATTGGATAGCTCTAGTAAAGGAAAGCAATGCAACAAAGTGGGGGAAAGGGGAGGGGGGGAGGGGGGGAAGAGGAAGAGGGGGGTTGGGGAGGTTCTACTCTACTTGTACCGTATTACCCCGGACATACCACCCTAGGGTGCTATGATAACTACACAGAAAAAAGGGGGGGGGGGGGGTCTTGTCATCGGAAAAAGCTACATTGCACCCGGGTCGTTACATAATGTATATTTTTATTAGAGCACATAAGGTTGAGAACAAAATGTACATGTTTGACGCGGTGGTAGATTGTTGGTCGGGTGCGCAAAACCGAGGACTGGGCGATAACGTTAGTCTCGTGGGTTAGCTACCACATTGCAAGCTCCAACAAGGCCCACAGGCAGGCCCTGATTGGAAAGAAGACACACCCCCCAGGGCTGACGTTTCATTTCGGGCCCCCCTGATTACGGGAAAAAAATTCTCCCTGGATTATGAGGGCACATATTTCGTAGGTTTGCTACTCTGATTGGTCAGTGGCCAACGACTTACTCTGAGTTGTCAGGGTTCAGAGCAAGAAATCAGTGTTGCAGCCAATCACGCAAATTTCTCCCATTTCCCTCCCACGCCTCACTTCCCTGGCCGGTCGAAATCAAACAGAACACACAACCAAGCTGGCAGTCGTGATTTTACTGTAGTGAAGTCACACAAAGTGTTGGGTCAGATCACGGTTCTTCTGAAGTTCGCCTGCCATAAAATCTGGACAAGTGTACGCGAAAGTACACGTCAGTAGTGTGACTTGGCACCACACAGCCACGAATATCGCCCACAACGTGCCACCCAAAGTTCAGTGCACGTTCGCCGTCAACCACAGTGTATATTTGCAAAAACTGCAATATTACCCGTACATAACACCCACCCCCCCGGGTGCTATATCGGATCGCCCCAAAAGGGGGGTATAGAAGAAATGAGGCCCGCTATAGCACCCCCCCCGCACAAGCCACCCGGGGGGTGCTCTATTTCGGCGGGTGGTATGTCTGGGGTAATACGGATTTGTCAAAGCTAGCAGATTTGTCATGCCAATGCTTGATGTTGGCACAATGATGCTCTCAACTTCCGCTAATGGTTGCGTATGTATAGTCCGTTAAGATTTTGGGATAAGATGTTGGGATGGACGATAAGCATGGAAAAATGGGATACCGTGCAAAATGGTAGGCAAATATATGGAAGGCGATTTATAAAGGCTGTATTTTGAAATGTCAATAAGGGCGCGAAATTTGTAAAACCCGAAGCCTAAATTACAAAAACTGAGTCAACGCTTGGTTTGGTAGGACGCAACATGATGCGGCTCTCCCGTGAGTCAACGAGAGGATATCAGACATCGCAACCCGACAGTTGGCGACAACCTCAGAGAGTTGGAGCAGAGTAAAAAACCAGTGACAGAAGAAGCTTCAACTTAGACACTAGCTTTTAGGATCCAAGCATAGCACACACCAGCCATGCATATCAAGCGAACATTTTTTGGGACGATCGAATAGTAGGTGCAGCACGTACACTCAATCGAAGAGAATCGCAGGCGCTGACTGCGTGTGTGAAGCACGGAGAAAATGGTCGACACGGGAGACGGCAGCGCTTTGCCCACCTCGCTCTCCCCGCTCGTCGCCCTCGCGTCCCCCGCCCGTCACTCTCGCTCTTCCCGCCCACCGCCCTTGCCCCGCCCGTTGCCTCGCCTCCTCCTCGCCCGTCGCCTCGCCGCCTCCCCGCCCGTCGCCCTCGCTTCCCCTTCCCGTCGACCTCGCTTTCCCCCTCCCGTCGACCTCGCTTTCCCCCTCCCGTCGACCTCGCTTTCCCCCTCCCGTCGACCTCGCTTTCCCCCTCCCGTCGACCTCGCTTTCCCCCTCCCGTCGACCTCGCTTTCCCCCTCCCGTCAACCTCGCTTTCCCCCTCCCGTCGACCTCGCTTTCCCCCTCCCGTCGACCTCGCTTTCCCCCTCCCGTCGACCTCGCTTTCCCCCTCCCGTCGACCTCGCTTTCCCCCTCCCATCGACCTCGCTTTCCCCCTCTTCTTCGCTGTCGCTTCCTTATCCCGTCGCCCATGCCCATGGTCCTCCCTCGAGCCGACGCCCTAATTTCCCGCCCCGCCGCCTTCTCTACCCTTCCCTCTGCCCGTGTTTACCACCTCCACTCCACCATTTCCTCCCCTGCTCAAACCAAATCCCTCTTCCGATGACTTTGCTTCACCAACCATCGCACCGCACCGTCGACCTTCCTAAACTTCCCGTCGCATCACTTCCCCTCAACCCACACTTCTGCTCTCCGTCGCCCATAATGCACGTTCGCGTCGTATTCGTAGCATCAGCCCCCACTCCCGCTCCCGTCGCCCCCGCTTCCCCTTCTTGTCGTCGCCGCTTCGTCCCCGCTTCCCCTTCCCGTCGTCCCCACTTTCCCTTCATGTCGCCCTCAATGTCCTTCCCCGTCGCCCCTCCCCGTCGCCCTCACAATCCCTCCCCGTCGCCCTCACATCCCTCCCGTCATGGGCCAAGGCCTTCCTATACCACTTCAGCAAACTTCTCCTCTCCTCTCTTCTCCTCTCCTCTCCTCTCCTCTCCTCTCCTCTCCCCTCCTCTCCCCTCCTCTCCTCTCCTCTCCTCTCCTCTCCTCTCCCCTCCTCTCCTCTCCCCTCCTCTCCTCTCCCCTCCTCTCCTCACCTCTCCTCTCGTCTCGTCTCTGCTCCTCTCCTCCCCACTGCGCTCGTTCTTTTTCCGTCCTTACCCTCTACTGTAATCACCTCCCCTCCTCGCTGTTGGAATGTCCAGAGTGTATTAAGCATCTACTCTACTCACCCCTGTAATGCTCTCCTACTCCCACAACTCCCTTCCCGTTGCCCGCACTACCCCCGCCCGTCAGCCTCCCTTCCTGCGCCCATCACCATCGCTACCCTCCCATCGCTCTTCCCGTCGACTCTCCTCTCTTCCCTGTGGCCGCGTCGACATCGCTCCCCATCCCTCCCAGTTCCTCAAACATCGGTGTAACTTTTGCTCACTCCCTTCCCCGCTACTCACTCCCTTCCCCGCTGCTCACTCCCTTCCCCACTGCTCACTCTCTTCCCCGCTGCTCACTCTCTTCCCCGCTGCTCACTCTCTTCCCCGCTGCTCACTCTCTTCCCCGTTGCTCATTCTAGAACTCTTCCCTTCGAACCCATCCCTTCCAACCCTTCCTTTCCAACCCTTCCCATCAACCCATCGCTCCCTTTCACTTCCCTCCCCCTTGTCTCTCCTCCTTTCCGTCTCCCTTCCTGGCTCACCACCCCCTGCCTCCCAGTGCTGCCAATAATGTTGTCGTCCAAGCTGCTGCCGGAGATGGAGGTGGACGGGCGAGCAAGAGAGGACGCGCTGAGGGGGCCACAGGCAGCGCTGCCGATGCGACAGCAGCTCGAGCTTCTGCTGCTGCCCACCACTTTCTCTCGCCTCGCCTCGCCTCGCCTCGCCTCGCCTCGCCTCGCCTCGCCTCTCCTTGCCGTGCCTCACCTTGCCTTGCTACACAGTGGAGGAGGGAGGCACAAGGGCAGCGCAGATCCACAGGTGGAGCAGGCGGGGTGGGTGGTGCCAGGATGCCGATCGCCCTGTCAAGGCCATTCTCAGAGCTTCCTTGCTGATCACCCGGACACTTGCTCTCATCTCTTTGTCCCTCGCCACTCTCCTCTCTATCACTTCAGTACGCAGCACTTCTCCTCTCTCCCTCACACCCCGTCGCACCCTGCCCCTCACCAATGCAGGCAAGTGTGTATGCCATGCCGCTGAGCGCTCCGAGCAAGCCTTGCCGTCGCCACTGTAGGGCGCCTGTACCAGCGGTGAACACACTTTTCGCCTCTCTTACACTCCTCACCCCTCTCACACTCCTCCAGGCAGCGGCCAGCGTGGCGGCGGCGTTCGGCAAGTGCAGCATGGACAGGGCTGCTCTGACCCGCGGGGCTGAACAGGAGAAGCTTCTCAGAAATGCACTGGCCACAAGCAAGGGTGTGTGGGGGGGGAAGGGCGTTCATGCCAGTTGCTGTGTATTGACCCATCTGCCGCTTCACACACTCCTGTCCCCCCCTGCTCACTCTCTTTTCACCTGTTCTCACCCCTCATTTCCCCGTGCTGGCTCTCTTTTCCCCTTTGCTCACCCCCCCTTCCTCCCGGCTCGCTTTCTTCCGCCATGCTCGCTCTCAAACCCCCATCGTTCTACCCCTGTTCCCGCCACTCTCTTTCCCATTGTTCACATCCTATTCACTCTCTCTCACTGTCGTTCCCCTTTCACTCACCACTTTTCCCTCCATGCAGCGTACGGTACTGGTGCACAGCACCGAGTGTTGTCACATTAACATGGGTTGTGGTTTATTGCATTCAGCGTCGCAGAAGTAGTGCAACATTTCGTAGCTTCGTTGCTGTATTTGGGCCAACAGTCATTTGTGCTCCTATTTTTCAGAAAATATGCTGATTGTTGCCCTTCTTGGCAAGTTGGCACTGATCAATGGTGAAATATTTCAAAACGCCAATACATGGCATGGCTTCGCCATATTCCCGGAACTATCCAACATCCAACACATCACAACTAGATGCCTAGTGGACCTCCTGTACAAACACACCAACCAGAAAATCGAATGTGACATAAAAAGAAAGGCATGGATGAAGGGAGGAATACATGAAGGGAGTGAGGAGGACGGGAGAGACAGCTGAACTGAAAGGGATGTGGGGAGGAAGGGAGGATGGTAGAAAGAGGGAAATTCAGGAAATGAAGGATGTGAGGCAGGGCAGAAGGGGGGAGTTGATTAAGGGATAAAATGGAGGAATGGAGGAAGTGATGAAGGGAGGAAGGGCTGCAGGGAGGATGGGGAGGTGGGTGGAAGAGGGTTAGGGGGAAAAAGGAGGAGGAAGGGTGGAAGGAAGTGATTATGGGAGGAAAGGAGGAAGGGAGGGATGGCAGAAAGTGGCGAGGAGACAGGGAGGAAGCGGGAAGTGAGGAAGGAGGACGGGGTGGGGATGGGAGGGCGGAGGAGATGAGGTGAGGCGGAGGAGATGGGGTGAGGCGGAGGAGATGGGGTGAGGCGGAGAAGGGGAGAGGAGGGATGGGGAGAGGTGGGATGGGGAGAGGAGGGATGGGGAGAGGTGGGATGGGGAGAGGAGGGATGGGGAGAGGTGGGATGGGGAGAGGAGGGATGGGGAGAGGAGGAATGGTAAGAGGAAGGATGGGGGGAGGAGGGATGGTACGAGGAGGGATAGGAAGGTGAGGGATGGGGAGGTGAGGGATGGGGCGATGAGGGATGGGGAGATGAGGCATGGGGAGATGAACGCGTATGCGACGGAAGCGGAGAATGCCTTCTCGGTCAAGGGGAGGGTGCGTGCGTGTGTGACGGCAGGGGAGTGAGCGTGGGCGACGGATGGGGCCGAACGCGACGGGAGGGAGCGAGCGTGGGCGGCGGAAGGGGAGTGAGCGAAGGCGACGGGAGGGAGTGAGCGTGGGATACGGAGGGGAATGAGTGAAGGCGACGGGAGTGGGGTGAGCGTGGGCGACGGGAGGGAGTGAGCGTATGCGAAGTACGGGCAGTGAGCGTGGGCGACGGAAGGGGAATGAGCGTGCTTCCCGTCAGAGTGAGCGTGGGTGACGGGAGAGAGTGAGCGTGGGCGACGGAGGGGAGTGAAGGTGGGCGATTGAGGGGAATGAGCGTGTGTGACGGAGGGGACTGTCGCGACAGGGGGGAGTGAGCGCGGGCGGTGGAAGGGGAATCGTCGGGAACGCGATGGGAGGGAGTGCGCGTGGGCAGCAGAAGGGGAGTGAGCGAGCACGACGGGAGGGAGTGCATCAGAAAAATGTGATCCCGCCGGATGCCGCGTGGTGGGGTATCGGCTTGGATTTCCATGTTGAAGTTCATGTCATGAACGACAGTTAATCGGCCGGTTGGGGCAGCGAGGAGGCGAATAATGGTCGATCGTCGGAGTAGTGTGGTTTACGGTAGTGACCTGCAGTTGAAGGGGCCATGTTTGACGAAGCCACCTGTTGGGTCTCTCACCACGATCGGTGCTCAACTTCGGAAGTTGTCTCGATTTGCAGACGTGGCAGTAAGTGGGTGGTTCTTGCCATTCACAATCAGAAATCGATCACAAACGGGGTAGGTGTGTTATTCCTAAGCTGTGCGTCGCGATAGAGTTGGGAGCTGTCTGACAGTTGTAGAAAAAAATAGTGGTTGTACTTAATAGATGAATTATGTTCATTGTTATGTTATTGTATCGTGAATTCAAATTTTGGGTGCTATGTAGTTTTTGTAATCGGTCTTTCCAATTTTTGTAAGTGGTATCTTTTTTTAATTATTCTGTTATAACGAACGTTGTTGGGTAGTATATTATATTTTATTTTAATGGTGACACATTCTTCAATTCGCATGTTCAATTGGCAACTACGGCTTTAATATTGGGAATGTCGTTGCTTATTAATTGCCATGCTCGTGCTTTAGGGAGTTCCTCAAATCGAGGCATTCGAGCAGGAGTTGAGGGTGCAGCTGTCAGGATGATCAGATTCGCGCCAATGAGTGTTAGTGGTTTTTCTGACGTGACCATTGGTTGTACTTGTACCCAGTGGCAACCGTGCACCCAGAAGTTTCTGATTGGGTGGTGTCAGTACAGCTCCACTTTCACGTTCCACTGTCGTGAAACCGTACCTAATCGCAAAGAAACCCTGTCAATGCGCTATAGTATGCACAGCATCGCATCATACCAGAATGAAGTGCATACCTCTATCAATCAGGATTTCGAGCTGGAGCACCGACTCGAATCTCCCTAGCAAAATTCTCTCGACATTGGTGAGCACAACAGAGACTAAGTAGTCAGACCCTTGTGCTAGTTAAACCTTGTTACTGTCTTATTTAGTCTGGGTGATCACCTCCGCCACAGTACTTCAATCTGGCGTGTATCTCAGCAGACGTGGCCATCCGCCTTACAGGCAACAAAATAACTACTCGCCACGGTTCAGGAGCGGTTTCGTGTGGAACCGGGTTGCGTTTCTATGCGGGATGTTATACCAACTGTTGAGAATCTAAGGTGTGTCTCCAGACTCTCCCTTCGCAACGCTCCAATCCTCCCGTGCCCCTTCACTCCAAACACGACGCGTTCGTCGCAATTCTCCCTTCCCTCGGCTCATTGCGTGCGCGCCGCGTTCTTTTCCTCTCGTCCGTTCCTCCCTTACCCGCCACGTCGCATTCAGTGTCCCGTCCGCTTCCGGTGCGTGCTGACGTCTCTTCCTTCTAGACGATTCGTCCCGTGGCGGCCTCGTCCTATTCCCCCTCACGTGCGCGCTTCAACCTGCCCACCCCGTCCCATGCCCTCCGCTTTGCATTCTTTCTCCCGTCCGCTTCTCCCGTGATCGATGTCGTCCCTCCCCTCTGTTCCATTCCTCATGTGCCCCATTCCCCCTACCGTCCATTCCTCCGTGCGCTTTTCGTCGATTCACTGCCGTCTGTTTCCCCCATATCCGCGGATATCGCATTGTCCCTCCCGGCCTTAGTGATTGGCGCGCCTCGCCCCATTTAGCTCCCTCCTCTATTGCGCGCTTATTTCCGTTCCCTATCTTGGCCGATCTTTATTTGCGCGCCTCGTTCGTTCCCTATCTCGTTCGTTTCGCCCTTGCGCGCCTTGTTCGTTCCCTCGTTTTCTCTATCACGGACGGTGTCATTGGTGCGCCTCATCCCATTCTGCCTATTGTCTCTTCCTCGCATCCGCGCCTCGTGCATTCCGTGCTCTCGTCCGATCCGACCTTCCTCGCCTCGCTCGTCTCCCCCTCTCGTCCGTTCCTTGTTCGCGCCTCGTTCCCATTCCAGCTCTCGTCCGATCCTCCATACCGCGCCTCGTTCTTTGCTCTCACTCGTCAGATCCTCCCTTCCGCAAGCGTACACTTTCCTTCTCTGCGCCTCTCCTCCATTGAGCGTACCCTCTCATGCCCCGCTGCTCCTCTCTTCCATTGTGCGTGCACTCCCTTTCCCCTCTGCGCCATTCGCATTTTGTCTCGCTCATCTCCTCCTGTGCGTATACAATCACATTCACCGCTGCTCCTCTCCTCCCTTGCGCCTTCTCTCTCCCTACCCCCTGCTCCTCTTTTCCCGTACGCCTTCCCTCTCATTCTCTCATTCCGTGCGCCTTCACTCTCATTCCCCTCTCATTCTCTCATTCCGTGCGCCTTCCCTCTCATTCTCTCATTCCGTGCGCCTTCACTCTCATTCCCCTCCCATTCTCTTCTCATTCCCCTCTCATTCTCTCATTCCGTGTGCCTTCACTCTCATTCCCCTCTCTTTCTCTCCTCCCTTGCGCCTCCTCCTCTCTTTCCCCTCTGACTCTCTTCTCCCGCGCGCGTTCTCTCTCGTTCTTCTCTGTTTCTCTCATGGTTGTGCGCGTCCTATCTCATTCCCCTCCGTCTCTCTCCTCCCGTGCGCCTTCTCTCTCATTCCTCTCTGACTCTCTTCTTCCGTGCGCCTTCTCTCTCGTTCCCCTGTGCGCGTCTCCTCCCATGCGCATTTCGTTTCATTTCCCCTTGCTCATCTCCTCACGTGCCCGTTCAACCGCATTCCCCTCTGCGCCTCTCCTCCCATGCGCATTTAGTCTCATTCCCCTCTACTCCTCTCCTCCCTTGCGAGACCTCTCATTCCCCTCTGTTCGTCTCCTCCCTTGCTCATTTAGTCTTTTCCCCTGCTGCTCCTCTCCTCCCATGCGAGTATACTCTCATTCCCCTCTGGTTCACTCCTTCCGTATGCATTCTCTCTCAACCCCCTCTGTTTCTCTCCACTCGTGCTCCTGCTCTCCCAATCCTCTCTGTTTTCCTCCTCCCATGCGCCTTCGCTCTCATTCCCTTATGTATCTCTCTACCCGTGCGCCTTTTCTCTCCCGTACGCTCGTCTACTCTGTGCTCCACCTACTCCTCCCTTGTTGTGCCCGTATTTGCACAATTTTCACACATCTCCTCTCCTCCTATGCTCGGCTTCTCTGTTTCGCGGACTGGTGCTCTGGCCTGGTGCTTTTCTTCTCTGTTTTCACCCTACTCCTCTCCTCTCATGCGCATTTCGTCTCATTCCCCTCTGCTCATATCGTCCCGTGCGCCTTCTCACTCATTCCGCTCTGCGCCTCTCCTCCCACACGCATGTAGTCTCATTCCCCTCAACTCTCCTCCCTTGCGCGAGACCTCTCATTACACTCTGTTCCTCTCCTCCCATGCGCATATTGCTTTACTCGCCTCTGCTCCTCTTCTCCCGTGCGCCTTCTGTCTCATCCCCCTCTCATTCCCCTCTCATTCTCTCATTCCGTGCGCCTGCACTCTCATTCCCCTCTCATTCCCCTCTCATTCTCTGGTTTCCGTGCGCCTGCACTCTCATTCCCCTCTCATTCCCCTCTCATTCTCTCATTCCGTCCGCCTGCACTCTCATTCCCCTCTCATTCCCCTCCCATTCTCTCATTCCGTGCGCGTGCACTCTCATTCCCATCTCATTCCCCTCTCATTCCCTCTCATTCTCTGGTTTCCCCCATCCCCACCCCTCAAATGCATGTATTCTCTGGATTCCCCCTTCCCCTCCCCTAATATGCATGTGTTCTCTGGTTTCCCCCATCCCCACCCCTCATATGCATGTATTCTCTGGATTCCCCATTCCCCTCCCCTCATATGCATGTATTCTCTGCTTTCCCCCTTCCCCCCCCTTCTTCCCTACTCCCAAAATTCTGGCAGATGTCATTTCTCTGCCCAAGATGTCGACTCTGTGCATTCGACACTCGATCGGGTTTGGGACGCCACATGCAGAGCAACTCCTGCCCTGCAAACCTCATTAGCAGTAGCGAGCAGCTCCAGGCCCCCAAGCGCGCAAGGTCGAGCTTCATCCCTCCTAACCCCATTCCGAGTGCAGTACTTAGGTTGGAGCCTGTGCATGCAAATGTAGGACCGGGTGTTGCGGAAGATGTGTGCTGTGATGTACCTCCTATATCTCGTGCTGATCCAGCAGACAATAGTGATACTTCATCATCCTCTGATTCTGTTGATAGCGCGCTGCCCTTTGAACAAGATGATGATGCCTCTAGTAATGCTACTGTATCTGGTGCTGATGATGATGGTGGGGAGGGACCTCAAGCAGGTGCTGCACTGGCGGAAGAGGAAGATCCCCCTTAGTTTAACCTCAAGGATGCTCTTGCGCATTGGATCCTCTCCAACCGACTCTCTATCAGTCAGGTTAACGCTCTCTTGGAAATCCTGCGCAAGAGCATTCTTGAAATCCAAGATTGGAAGTCCTATCGAGACGTGCAGGCGTACGCTGAGTCTAGGGCGACGGATGGCCACCGAGGTTGGCGACGAAAGACCATCCGGTCACGTAACAAGGCGTGGCTGGAGTATTGGTACTGTGATCCCCTGATTGCTCTGCAGGACCTGTTGAAGAACCCCAAGTTGGCTGCCAAGATGGTGTTCCATGCAGATCCTCAATACGTTGGGAACGTGAGGGTGTACAGTACCCCCGAAACAGGCCTATGGTGGGAGAGGTTGCAAACTTTGGTGCGGGGGGAGGATCCGGATGGAGTTGTGGCTGCTTTGATCCTTGCGAGTGACGAGACGCATGTGGATCATAGAGGGAAGGCGAAGGGTCATCCTGTGTATCTCACATTGGGTAACATTGATAAGGACGATAGGTGGCAACCCTTTGGGCACGTGCTACTAGCACTGCTCCCTGAGTTTCCTGCAGAGTACAACGTAGTGGATAAGATGCAAGTCCACAATTACATCATGCAAGAGGTGCTGCAATCTCTTAAGACGGCATCCTACACCGGCATAGCTATGAAGAATGCTGCAGGCGAGTCTATCAACGTGTGGCCCTACTTGTACGCTTATGTGTCGGACTACCCAGAGTCGTGCAAGATCACGTGCACGAAATCCTTGGGTACTATGTTTCCGTGTTCGATTTGCAAAGTGGACAAGAAGCACTTGGCAGTGCTGCAGGATCGTATCCAAGCTCGTACACCATTCGAGCAGGATACCATTGTGCGAGAAATCTTGGAAGGCCGGCTCGCACTAGATGCGGAGGAAACCTTCTCCACCCACCCAGTGCAGGTATAGTATGTTGTAAGTGCTGTTTTAGGGTCATTCTATGGGCTATACCATGTCCAAAACTAACCTCTAGGTGCTGGTTCTGTTTTTTGCAGAGTTTCCTAGGTGGCTGGAGGTGGGAGTCCGACACCATTCTCAACCCGTACCTTGCGGTGCTGCCCGATGTGATGCACCAAGCAGATTTGGGCATTTACGAGCACATTGTCGACTTCATTCGCGCGCATGTGAAGTTACTGGCAGATAGAAAGAAGCTGGACAGGATCCTTAGGTACTACAAGAGAAGTATTAGAGGGGGGAACATGCGTTTACCCGCGGGTCAGTACTTCGAAAAAGGGGCGAACTATCAGGCATACGAACACCGGTCGGTCATGCAGATTCTGCCCTTCATCGTCAAGGGTTTTATTACGCAGCCGCAGATGGACGCACTCGTCTCATACATCGAGTGGTACCTCGAGTGCGCGCGGGCATCGGAACACACCGACACCTCCCTCCTTGAGTTCAAGACAAAGGCACACCGGTGAGTAGTATAGTTCACAGTGTGTTGCGTTCATTCTCTGACTGCTTGCTACATATTGATCAACTTGTTTTGGCCTCTGCGCAGGATGTTACACAACCTCAAGACCGCATTCCCGCACACGTCGGATTGGAACTTCATTAAGATGCACCTCATCAGTCACTACATAGACTCCATTCGTAGGTCGGGCCTGCCCGAGCACTATTCTGCACAACTATACGAGCACCTACACATAGAGTACATTAAAAACCCTTACAGGGCGTCGAATAAACGGTCAGTCAATAGCCAGATCGTCGGCAGCGAAGAGGCACGACTTCGTCTTCAGTATATCGCGCCCCAGCTCATGGCAAAGAAGAAGTATGACACCGCCATGGTGAAGGTAAGAACTAGACTTATGTGTATGGTTCTAGATAAGTTCCATCGGAATACACGTAACGAGATGATGGTGGTGTTCCATGCCTGCAGGCCCAACGGACAGGCGAGCGAGTTCTGTCCAAGAGGAGCTGGGCATTGCACGTGCCAGAAACACGTGTTGGAGCCCCATACCCTCAGGTGCCGGACGCGAAGCGTGATGGCCCGTTGCAGGCCATCATCGGCGAGGAGTTGAAACACTTGCGTGCGGCATTGGATAGGGCACCTGGCTGTGACGGCAATGGGGAAGCTATCAAGGAAGTACATGTATGTACGGTGTCCTGGACTGCCCCGTCGTAGCTTTTGTACCCGTACCCCAACAATATGACCCTTCTTGTTGACGATGCCTTTGCAGGTCCACTGGGAACTCGCCATGCCAGCTGCGGTTGATGCGCAGTATAGTCGCCTGCCACACCGCATCCGCGCCCTGCCCATGCACCATGGCCGTCAATGGTTTTCTGATGTGGCGGTCAAAGGTGAGGGCTCAGACGGGGACGAGGAGTGGTTTGCGAAAACCCTTCTGTTGTTTCATGCCAAGGTTGCGGGCACGGTTAAAAACTATGCGTTCGTCAAGTACTACAGGGAACAGGCCAGCGTTGATGCAGCCACCAAGTGCAAGGTTTTACACTGGGAGGGAGTTAATCAGAGGTACCGAGTAATAAGTATTGATAGCATCAAGCGCGCGGTACAGTTAGTGCGCCCGGACAAAGACGCTGAAAAGTGGTTGGTTAATAGGTTTGCATGGTGAAAACTTTGGCCTGGGTAGTATAATTTAGTGGCCTGCCAGGCAAGCAAAGCCATCTAGGCTGCCTAAGCCTTTTAAGACTCATATACTTCAATACGTTTTTTATAATACGTTCCCAAATCGTTTGCAATCAGAACCAGACAGCATACTTTGTCCGACTTCCTCGTTATTAACTCACCATCGATGCAATGGCAGCTGCCACACGCGACACCGTCAGACAAGGATAACTGCCTCGCGTTGCGCACTGTGGGGTGCACCTGAATGTGGATGGCGGTGTCGCACTAGTCGGTCGGAATCTTGCAGTTGCCATGCCAACACAGTTGGTGGCTGCTTCCGATTGGTTCATTTTGCAGCAACAGTCGTGTTGGCAGCACGATGGTCGAAAACGAGGCACATTCACTCATTTTCTCCAGATACGTGCCACGCTGCGCGCCGCGCACGCGTGACTTCACCTCCGTTGGAGTCGAGGTCCTCGCGGTGGCGACGTTTGTCTCACCTGCACCTTTCGAAGTGGTGCTTGTACGAGATGGAAATTTTTAGTTGAACACAGACCGCTTGACCGCGACCGTGGTTGTTCCATTAGCTTTCAGGTAAATATCAAATTAGTTTGTTTTTGACGCGCAACTGTGATTCCAACACTACTTTTCGTTCACGTCGCACTATATCACTACCGTTTCAAATATCCGTTGAACTTACTGCTTTGTAGCATAGGTTATGGGTGCGTTTTTTAGTAGTATGCATAGTAATCCACATATATGCATGTTACCTTGCTTCCACTTTCGCCGAATCAAAGTTCGAATAAAAATTTTCCGGGTTGAGACTTCGCAAACAGTCACTGTGTCGCTAAGAATTACAGATAATAAGCCGTGCGAAAAAATAGTTTCATGGCTGGTTGCGTTGTGGCATTTTCCCCATTTGGTAAGTTTAACTGGTCGTCAACCATCACTTTCTTCAAACCAATGGCTCAGAACGGGGGACAGTTAGTGCGGGCAGTCACCGGGAAAAGAATTTTGCCAGATCCAGCAGGGGTCACCTTGCCCCACCCTCATTCTTCTCTCAATCTGCTCGACGCCTCTGCATTGTCACAGCTGGGAGATGACGTTATTACAGAAGAGATTAAGAGGCGGCAGTTAGCTAAAGAGACTGCCTTAAAAACAGCTGCAGTCAACACTCTCCACGGCGCTCCCACGGTTGGTAAGACGGCAGCTGCAGGCCGTCGGGGCGGGTCTAAGAGGAAACGTGCTGCCGCCGGCTCTGGTGCGCGTGGTCGATCCTCTGGTGCGAATGGCAACATTCCTGCAGGCTCGCCATCCGCTGACAACCCTACCGCCGGCACTTCGTCAGAAGCAGAAGGCGCGAACCCTGCACCGGTGGCAGAAGCAACGGACTCCACGCAAAACGGCGCACCAACCACAGGCGGCATAGTCTGCGGTTCGCGTCTAAACCCTGATACTGGAGCTCTCCCTGCACCCCCCGTTCCTGCCGCCGGAGCCCCGGGTCCGATGATGGCAGCAGTGATTGAGGCCACAGAGGAGGGCGGCGTGGATCCCTTCATCGCATACGCCGGCATCGAAGCTGGTAGCGATGACGAAGACGGGAACGACGACGATGCAGATGATGCTGACGGCGTCCAAGCGGGAAACGACGATGAGTTGCGCGCAGCGGAGGTTCGGGCGGCGGAAGTGTGCGCGGCGGAGGTTCGGGCGGCGGAGCTTCGGGCGGCGGAGGTCCGGGCGGCGGAGCTTCGGGCGGCGGAAATTCGGGCGGCGGAGCTTCGAGCGGCGGAGCTTCGGGCGGCGGAGGTTCGCGCGGCGGAGGACCGCGCGGCTGCGGTTCGCGCGGCAGATGTGCGCTCTGCGGAGGCTCGCCAGGATGAGCTGGCGCCGCACACCTCGCAGCCTAATAACCCGGCAGCACTCGCAAGGCGTGAACGGTCGCAAGGTAAGCAAATGCACCACGCTCATAGCTACGGTGCCAGGTTTTGAATTGAGGCTCTACTTTATCGTACGTTTCTCCCCCCCCGGCCCCCCACTCGCCCCCTCCTCTCGCCAATGTGTTCTGCATTTTTTTTCCATGAGCTGAGCTCCGTTGTTTAAAACGTCGCATGTATGACTGTCTAATTGTTCTTTCCACTTGCTTGTTGTCTGCCTTTCTCGATACGTCTTATTCCCGGGTCTTGTACCGTAGTTGCTGGTGCACACCATTTCAGGGAAGCACGACAGCTGGAGGCGCAGTTGCGTGACCTGCAGAACACGGTCTCCACTCTGAACGCGCAGCTGCAGGAGGCTCGGGCCAGGATCAAGGCGGTGGAGGCGGAACGCGATAGTCTGAAAACGCAGTTGGAGTCGATGCAGCGACAGCTCTCAGAGGAAGTCGCTGGAACGAGCGCGGACATGGGCGCCCTTCGGGACCCTTCCGACCCCCGGGTCCGAATGGAGAACGTCCGTAAGGACGTTGCAGGCAACCCGATAATTCCGTCATCAATCAGCAGCGACGATGCATTCGATGTAAGTTTAGTTACCCACGATGTGATTCTGGTGGTGGGTGTTTTCTACTGTGCTGTATTGCATGTCCTATTCAATCCTTCGTTAAACCCTCCCCCTACACTTCCTATCGTGGCCGCTCCTTGCCCGTCCACCATCCCCCTGTCTTTTCGGAGACCCGTCAAAATACTTATGTCTTCCCTTTCCAGAGAAACGAAATCTAACCCTCTCCGTTTTTCTACCCGTGATTGGCAGGATATGGTGGGTAAAACCTACGCCTGGCTCATCACCCTTGCCCCTGCAGGAGAGATGGAGTTCTATCCACAGTGGGAAGAATTCCAGCCACATTTGGTGCGCAAGTACATAGCCGAGGGGACCACGCAAGATGAGTACTACCTCTTCATGGGCGGGAACAGCAAGCGCATTGAACGGGCGCTGAAGGTGATTGGCTGCAAACGTGCGAACATGAACAAGCCGATCAAGCTCTGGGCATGGGGTGCTGGTGGCGTCATTGACGAGGAGAAATGGTTCCTCTTGAAGGTTGGTGGCATCACACCAACAAAGGCGCGTGATGAAAAAGGCTGGGTGGAGCAGTTCAAACACCGTGAGTGCTTTTCCTTTCTGTTATTGCTCAAGCAATCTGCTGTTGTTGCGCTCATATCTGATTGCCATTGTTCATCACTTCTGCAGCGAAGTACGGCTATGACTGGCACTGCTCTGCTCAGGGCCGCCCTTTCGCTGCTGCGGCCTTTGAGCTGGCAGTCAAGAAGGCTTTTGTCAGCGCCCGGTGCAACATGTTTGCAGTGAAGATCCCAGCAGTCGGCTATCTTTGCAACGTGGTAAGTTGTCACTTGTGTTATTTGATCATTTTTGTTTCTCCCCGCATATTGTTCTTAACTCATGTGATGTCATTGGTGGCAGGTTGAATGGCCATTGGAGAACCACAAGGGCAAGAAGGGTCATGCATCTCTTGACAACAACGAGACCAACAACCGCAACAACGTGCATGCCAAGACAAGGGTGGTGGCGGCATGGCTGAAGGAAACCCTTGAAAGGGAGCCTGCCACATTCAAGATCGATGAGCCGATGGGGTTCGAGATGGGTGTTGGGAAAGTGAGGATCCTGATTGAGGGTTATGAGCTGTTTTTCTTCCCCTCTGGTGTCGTTCCAACCCCCTGGCCTCCCGTTAACAATCTGTGATTAGTGTACATGTCACTGATATTATGCAGCTTCCACAACATGCAATATAACTATCCTAATTTTGCTGATTTTAATCATCTGATTTACCAAATAATATTGTTTCCGTCTTTAGTCGCATTGATTAAAAATATATTGATAATTGCTTTATACTGTCACACTAATTCATACGTCCAACCCGTGATTATATCGATGCGCGCTTTTTACGTATAAAAACAAATTCTCGACATAGGGCGGAACATATGAATTTATACAGTTACACTTTGACATTTGTTACCCAGGTAACCGTAACGTACACTGTTCCCAACTGTTCGTCGCAATGTTGTGTACCACCATTTCCTGCCACAATCGACGCTGTTCCTACAGTCCACGTGGCCAATCGAACATCACACATTGAGCTGATGTGGTTGACGACCCTGTTGTGAAACGACCGCAACCTGCAGAATCTGAGCGTGGTTGCTTCGTAAACCACCACCCAGCTGTACCTGCCTTCTCACCGAAAAGTGATTGTGAACCACAGTAGACGGAACCACCAGTTTTGGGCAGATGACTGCCTCATTAACTAGGCACTCGGTGCACGACCATCAACTCCCGCGCTGCTTCATCTCCTCGACTGTCAACCGCTGCAAATGGGGCGGACATTTTTCCGATGTGAGCGTGGGCAGTGGAAGGGGAGTGAGCGAACGCGACTGGAGGGAGTGCGCGTGGGCGGCGGAAGGGGAGTGAGCGAACACGACGGGAGGGAGTGAGCATCCGCGACGGGGGGGAATGAGCGAATACGACACGAGGGAGTGAGCGTGGACCTTGGAGGGGAAAGAGCGAAGGCGACGGGAGGGGAGTGAGCGTTGGCTACGGGGGGAATATATTTACGCGACGGGAGGGATGAGCGTGGGCGACGCAGTAGAATATGTTTACGTGAACGGGAAAAGTTTGGCGCCTGCAATGACGGCCGCGCCTGCCGATAAACGCTGAGGAAGCGTATGGATCCCTATGGGCGTAGGGAAAAGTGTCAAACGACCTGAATGTTGTTGCATATTCGGGTGGCCAGTGCTAAAAAACACACACCAAAGCAATTCCGGCTTGGTTCGCGCACACAGAAAAGTTCAGCGCTTGCAATATCGGCCACGCCTGCCGGCAAATGCTAAGGAAGCGCACGGGTCCCTATGGGAGTAGGGAAAAGCGTCGAACGACCTGAATGTTGTTGCATATTTGGGTGGCTCATGCTCAAATACACCCATCAAAGCGATTCCGGCTTGGTTCGCGCGAACAGAAAAGTTCGGCATTTGTGATGATGGCAGCGCATGCCGACATACGCTAAGGAAGCGCATGGATCCCTATGGGCGTAGAGAAAAGCGTCGAACAACTTGAACGTTGTTACATATTCGGATGGCTCGTGCTCAAGCACACCCACCTGAGCAATTCTGGCTTGGTTCAAGCGCATAGAAAAGTTCGGCGCCTACGATGACGGCCGCGCCTGCCGAAAAATACTAAGGAAGTGCATGGGTATGTATGGGAGTAGGGAAAAGCGTCGAACGATCTGAATGTTGTTGCATATTCGGGTGGCCCATGCTCAAATACACCCATCAGAGCAATTACAGCTTTGTTCGCGCGCACAGAAAAGTTCGGCGCCTGCGATGATGGTCGCGCCTGCCGACAAGTGCTAAGGAAGCGCATGGGTCCCTACGGGCGTGGGGAAAAGCGTCAAATGACCTGAATGTTGTTGCATATTCGGGTGGCCCATACTGAAATACACCCACCAAAACAGTTCTAGCTTGGTTCGCGCGCACAGAAAAGTTCGGCACTTGCTGTCAGGCATATATGCTATAGTCTATGTAGGCTGTAGTGGGGCAGTTCTTATGGGGTACAACACTTTAGGGTTTGCTACTTGTACTCCCTCATTCTGCTCAATGCATTCATTCTCTCGTTCAAATCTTCACATGGTATGGAGCTGGTTCCCTCGTGGGAACTATTCCTAGGGCCCACCAAACTTTTTTTTCTTGCCCGGAGCGCGCTTGGCCCTCGCCCCGTGTCGTTCCCCATCACGGCCTCTAGAGGCCCCTCTTACGGCCCCTAGTGGTCCCGTCACACCGTCCTCACGGCCCCGTCGCGCCGCCCTTGCGACCCCGTCGCGCCGCCCTCTCAGCGGCCCTGTCGCCGCCCTTCAAGCGGCCCCGTCGCCGCCCCTTGCGCGGCCCCATCGCCGCCCTTAGGCGGCCGTGTCGCCGCCCTTTCAGCGGCCCCATCGCCGCCCCTTACTGCAGCCCCGTCGCCGCCCTTAGGCGACCCCGTCGCCACCCCCTTTCCGCGGCCCCGTCGCCGCCCCTTACTGCGGCCCCGTTGCCGCCCTTCAGCGGCCCCGTCGCCGCCGTTCCGCGGCTCCGTCGCCGCCCTTTCAGCGGACCCGTCGCCGCCCACCCCTCCCGCGGCCCCGTCGCCGCTCTTTCAGCGGCCCCGTTGCTGCCCTTCCGCTGCCCCGTCGCCGCCCTTTCAGCGGCCCCGTCGCCGCCCTTCCGCGGCCTAGTCGCCGCCCTTTCAGCGGCCCTGTCGCCGCCCTTCAGCGGCCCTGTTGCCGCCCTTCAGCGGCCCCGTCGCCGCCCTTTAGCGGCCCCGTCCCTGCCCTTCAGCGGCCCTGCCGAGCCGCCTTCGCTGCCGAGCTGCCGAGCCGCTGGGCCGCCGGGCCACCGAGCCGCTGAGCCGCCGAGCCGCCTGTACTGCCGAGCCGCCGAGCCGTCTTTGCTGCCAAGCCGCCTTTGCTGCCAAGCCGCCTTTGCCGCCGAGCCGCCTTTGCCGCCGAGCCGCCTTTGCCGCCGAGCCGCCTTTGCCGCCGAGAAGCCGAGTCGTCGAGCCGCACTACAGCCGAGGCGCCGCCGCCTGTCGGATTGCCTGGGACCGCCTCACTTGCCTGGTAAGAGCAGCGCCTCTGCCAATGCACTGCCTTGCACCACTGTACTCACTGCCTGTCTACTGCTGTCATGGCCACCCCTAGTGTTCTCACCTTTGACGCTGAGGGTCGGGCAGTTGACTTTGAGGTTTGGGTAGATGATCTGCAACTTTTCCTACAGTGCGATAGGGCAGACGGTCTCTCCCTATTTGACCTCACTTCTGGTGCCTCTCCTGCCCCTGCTGCTGATGCTGACGCCACTATTTGCTCACAGTGGGCCACGCGCGATGCTGCTGCTCGCCTTGCTGTGCGCCGCCACTTACTGACCACTAAGCGTGCACAAGAAATCCCTTACAGGAATGAAATGACTAAGGAAAGATTGGGTACAAATACAACCCTAGAAACCTGTACCCCATATGTGCTACCCCACTATAGCCTACAGTAACTATGTCATATAAATATGACAAGACGGTCTCTCCCTATTTGACCTCACTTCTGGTGCCTCTCCTGCCCCTGCTGCTGATGCTGACGCCACTATTTGCTCACAATGGGCCACGCGCGATGCTGCTGCTCGCCTTGCTGTGCGCCGCCACTTACCGAACACTGAGCGTGCACAAGAAACCACTTACAGGAATGAAATGACTAAGGAAAGATTGGGTACAAATACAACCCTAGAAACCTGTACCCCATATGTGCTACCCCACTATAGCCTACAGTAACTATATCATATAAATCTGACAAGACGGTCTCTCCCTATTTGACCTCACTTCTGGTGCCTCTCCTGCCCCTGCTGCTGATGCTGACGCCACTGTTTGCTCACAGTGGGCCACGCGCGATGCTGCTGCTCGCCTTGCTGTGCGCCGCCATTTACCGACCACTGAGTGTGCACAAGAAACCACTTACAGGAATGAAATGACTAAGGAAAGATTGGGTACAAATACAACCCTAGAAACCTGTACCCCATATGTGCTACCCCACTATAGCATACAGTAACTATGTCATATAAATCTGACAAGACGGTCTCTCCCTATTTGACCTCACTTCTGGTGCCTCTCCTGCCCCTACTGTTGATGCTGACGCCACTGTTTGCTCACAGTGGGCCACGCGCGATGCTGCTGCTCGCCTTGCTGTGCGACCACTTAACTATGTCATATAAATCTGACAAGACGGTCTCTCCCTATTTGACCTCACTTCTGGTGCCTCTCCTGCCCCTGCTGCTGATGCTGACGCCAGTATTTGCTCACAGTGGGCCACGCGCGATGCTGCTGCTCGCCTTGCTGTGCGCCGCCACTTACCAACCACTGAGCGTGTGAAAGTTGTAGAACAGGAATGAAATGACTAAGGAAAGATTGGGTACAAATACAACCCTAGAAACCTGTACCCCATATGTGCTACCCCACTATAGTCTACAGTAACTATGTTATATAAATCTGACACACCTCCATAGGCAAAGTGGGGGAGAACAAGGGGTCACAAGACCAGTAAAGCAAAGCAAAGCAAAGCTCAGGGTGGATCACAAAGTCACCACACAGTCCGAGCACAAGAGCAAGGCCACAAGGCCAGTTCACATGCAGGAGTACACACATATATATATATATAAAGCTAAACAAGCAAGAGCAGGTATATATATATGTGACGGTACAAGTAAAGTCAAGAGGAGAGCAAGTGAGGCAAGACAGGTACAAGACCCAGCTGGGTGCAGAAGCGCTGATGGTCACAAGGCGCGAATGCCTTGGTGAACACATCAGCAGTGTTGGCCTCAGAGGCCACATACGCAAGCTGCAACTGTCCACGCTGCTGTAGCTCACGAGCAAGGAAGTAGCGAAGAGCAATGTGCTTCATTCTATGCTCCAGACGCTGCTCTCGACAAAAGGCCAGCATGGCCTTGTTGTCTACGTACAGCACTGGAGGAGAACGAGGCGGCTCTCCAAGGTCAGTCAGCAGGTAGGTGAGCCAGCGAAGCTCCTCTGCAGCCATGGCCCCTGCGTAGATCTCAGCCTCATAACTGGAGCTGAGAACCGAAGACGAGCGAGTAGCCCGCCACGAGACAGAGCCGGAACCAAGGCTGAAGGTGTAACCCTGTGACGACCGCTGCGTAGCCTGGTCGTCAGCCCAAGAAGCGTCCGCGTGTCCTGTAAGGACCACTGGACTCCGCCCTCCAAGCACTAGCCCCATGCCCGAAGTACTGCACAGGTAGCGCAACACCCTCTTCGCTGCAGCCATGTGCTCTGGTCGGTGTCTCCCAGGAGCAACATAGCGTGCAAGAATGCTAAGAGGGTATGCAAGGTCAGGTCGTATGCAGGTTATCAGGTACATGGGGCAGCCAACAAGCTCTGGGTACGGGCCACTCGACTCTACGGACTCATCCGAAGGCAGAGCTGAGAGCGAGTGGCGAGTAGACAGAGGAGTGGCCTGAGGCGAGGAGTACGTGAAGCCGAAGCGCTGAAGGACCTGCTGCACCATGTGTGACTGAGTCAAGGTAATGGTGCAGCGTGCTCTGTCCTGAGTGATCTGCAAGCCAAGATAGCTGCGCAGTTCACCCAGGTCTGTGCACGTGTGTCTCTTCAGTAGCTCGGACTTCACGTAGGTGAGTCCAGCAGTGTCCGCTGTGGCAAAGACCAAGTCGTCGACGTGCACGAGGATGTAGAACGGCGGCAAAGAAGTGTCGGTGCGCAGAAACAGCGACGGGTCAGCAGTAGAAGGAGCAAACCCAAGAGCCGCAAGCGTAGTCCTCAGTGTGTCGTGCCACTCACGCGGTGCCTGGCGGAGACCGTAGACTGGCCGTTGGAGGCTCCACTGGGTGCCAGGAGGGAAAGTCCCAGTGAAGCCAGGCGGACGGCGCAGCCAGATCTCTTCGTGCAGGCTACCCTGCAAGAACGCAGTGCTGAAGTCGAGAGAGTGAAGCTCGTAGTCGCGCTGAGGCGGCTATGTGCAGCAGCACCCGAAGAGTAGTCATCTTCGCGGTGGGAGAGAAGGTCTGAAAGTAGTCAACTCCCTGCCGCTGACTGAAGCCACGAGCGACGTACCGCGCCTTGAAGACAGGTTGAGAGCCCGGCGGCCGCTTCACCTTGAAGATCCACATGCCACTGACGATGTTCGCCCCAGGAGGGGGAACCGCGTCAACGTAGGTGCCTGTGGACTTCCAGGAAGCCATCTCTGCATCCATAGCTGCCTGCCACTGAGAGAGTAGGGACCCTCTACGGCCTCCGCGTAAGAGCGCGGAGTCGGGATGTCTAGTGCATCCAGGACTCCCTCAGGAGCAAGCAGTACAGACGCGAGATGAGGTGAAGCAGCAGCCAGACACTGGAACTCCTCCTGCCTATCCTCTAGGACGTCCGTGCCAAGAGCACACTCACCCCCGACGGACGGAGGACAGACACACGCAGACTCAGCAACTAGACTGGCAGCGTAGTCTAGACGACAGCGAGCAGCAATGTCGACGAGCTCAGCGACAAGAGCACACGCAGTAGTGGACTCAAAAGAGGGGTCAGTGACGACAGTAGCAAGCAGACGCGTGATAGTAGGACTGGCAGCACAAAGGGAGTCCGACTCAGGGTCGGCAAGCGCAGGAAGAGAGGAATCAGGAGGAGAAGGCAAAGGGGCACGCAGAGGAGCAGTGGACAGACAGAGAGACATCCGGTGCGTGGCAGGGACAGAAGGAGGACGCTGACGCGAACCGCGACCACTAGCGCGAGCAGCACGAACAGGCGACGCGGGACGAGACGCAGGCTCACGACGCTCAGCAAGACCTCCAGTAGGACCAGTGTAAGGAGAGGGAGCAGGCAGTGGGGAGGTAGGCTCCAGCAGTGACTGCGACTGGACAGCCTGTGGACACTCTACAGGAGGAGAAAGACCAAGAACCTGCTGAAGGAGCGGAACGAAGTACAACCGAGGCCGCGCGGCAACTCCAGACTCAGCATGGACAGCACCAGCACCCTCAGCGGCAGCACCAGCACCACTAACACCTCCAGCAGCAGGACCTCCGGCAGCACCAGCAGCAGGACCACCGCTAGGACAAACAGCAGTAGTCTCAGCACCAACACCCTCAGCAGCTCCAGCTCCAGTAGGACCCGCAAGTCCAGCAGCTCCGGGACCGGCGGCACCAGCACCCTCGGCGGTCGAAGAAGCTCCAGCTCCAGCAGTACGCCTCCAGCGGCGAGCAAACCACTCGCGCAGCTCCTGTGGAGAGAGGGGCTCCCGCCAAGACGGAGCACTAGGAGAAACCCCAGGCGCAGCAGCTCCAGACGCAGCACCCCCTGGCTCAGCAGCTCCAGACTCAGCACCCCCAGTCTCAGCACCCCCTAGCTCAGCAGCTCCAGGCACAGCACCCCCCGACTTAGCACTCCCAGGCTCAGCACCCTCCGCAGTAGCACTTCCAGGCTCAGCACCCCCAGTAGCAGCACCTCCAGGCTCGGCACCCCCAGCAGTAGCACCCCCACTAGCAGCACTTCCAGGCTCGGCACCCCTAGGCTCAGCACTCACGCGCACAGCACCCCTAGAGTTAGCACCCCCAGGCTCAGCACCCGCAGCAGCACCAGAGTCACCCGTAACCTCGACCGGGTCAACCGCGTCAACCTGGGAGACACCTGAGGGGGCAGGAACCTGAGGGGGGAGGGGGTCTACCGGGGGGGGAACCGGCACTAGGAAGTCCGGTGGCGGGGGGAGGGAAGGAGTGCGGTAGGGGAAGAGGCGGTAGAAGGGGACTGACTCGTCGAACGTGACATCCTGAGAGGACAGAACACGACGAGAGGAGGGGTGGTAGAACTGCCACCCTGGAGCGTCAGGGGGGAAGCCAAGGAAGACACAGGGAGCAGCACGAGGGGACAGCTTGTCCGCAGACAAGTCGCGGACAAACGCCCGAGATCCCCAGACACGGAACGCAGACGCATCGCCAACCTTCCCCGTCCACAGCAAGACTGGGGACATCGCAGGCCGAGAGACCCTGGGGTGAAGGTTGAGCTGATGCGCCGCGTACCTCACCGCAAACGGCCACAGAAAATGGGGGGCAGCCGCATGCATCATGGACGTACGAGCGACATCCATGACCATGCCAATGCGGCGCTCAGCAATCCCATTTTGCTGTGGAGAGTCCGGAAGCGTGAAGGTCTGGCGGATCCCCCGTGCACGACAGTAGTCTCGCAGAAGGCGAGAGGAGAACTCCCCGCCTCGGCCAGAGTGCAGACATAGAACAGGAAAGTTCGACCCGAAGCTCCTCCTGAGCTGGAGACGAGCCTCGCGGATCTAGTCGATCAGCACCTCAGTGACAGCACTCTTGCTGTGCAAGGGGAAGACTGTGGTGTAACGCGAGCAGTCGTCAACCACCAGCAGGAAGTAGCGCTCGTGACCCTGCCCACGGACGGGGGCTGGGCCCCACACGTCCATGTGAAGTGTCTGCAGAGGAGCCTCTGTCGGGGGAAACTGGGAGGAGTGAGGAGCAGCCCGGAGGCGCCCCTCGACACACGGGACGCAGGAAGGTCCTGGTCCCGAAGGAAGGGGAGGGAGAGACTGGGGAAGACCAGAGACAAGGACACGGGAAGCCATGCCCCGAAGACGGGGCAAGGAGGGGTGGCCAAGACGGTGGTGCCACAGGAGGGTCTCGTGAGACAGGAGGCGATACGAACAGGGGGCAGACTCAGGGCCAGACCGGGACGCAGCAGCAAACACCTGACCTGACGCAGCTACCTGACCAGACGCAGGGACAGGAGGAGACGTAGTGGTCAGGATGTAGAGGCTCGACCCCGGCCGATGCGAGAACGTGGCCAGGTGCCGGCCTGTGCCTGCGTCCGTGTAGTGGGTCACCCGCTGACTCGCAGGAGTGAACTGGTGAACCCCCGCATCCTGTAGGTCCGCACCACTCACCAAGTTCGTCGAGAACGAGGGAAGGTACAGACCAGACAGGGTGCCCGAGGGTGCAGCCGGACATGGGAGGACAGTGGAAAAGTGAGAGAGGACAGGACCCCTAGAGGGGTCAGCCAGAGAGACTACAACTGGCCGGCCAAGCGGCGTGAGGGTGGTGCGGTCTCGAAAGAAGGAGCGAGAAGCCCCGGAGTCAAGTGTGAAAGTGAGGGAGGACGAAGGCGACGCAGTACCTGAGAGCGCAGTCTCACCAGTACCTGAGAGCGCAGACGCACTGGCACCTAGAGCAACAGCCTCACAAGCACCTAGCGCAGCAGTACCAATGCTCGGGTCGGGCGGGAAACACCGGTAACAGTCACCCTCCTCACTAATAGTCAGAGCATACATAGCAGCAAGGATAGCATCAAAGTCAAGATCAAAGATCGCTACACCAGCCCTAAGAAGCTCATCCCAGCGGGGAATCTCACTAGCCTCGGGGAACTGTTGACGCCAAGCGTTCGTCAGGCGGCCAAAGCAGCACTGGGTGGGGTGGGCACCCCCACACTGCTCACCCGCGTGGTCGCCTGAACGAAGGACGTAGGTACACGGACCAGCACCCCCACCCCTCTAACGCTGAGTGTACCACTCACGGAGCTGCTGGGGCGGAGGGATGTCCCGCAAACGCTGCTGCTGCTGCTACTGCTGCGGGCGCTGACCACTACTAGTGCCGCTCCGCTGCGGGGTACCACCCCGACCAGCTCCACCCCCTCCGCCACCACCGCCTCCTCCTCCGCCTCCTCCACCGCCTCCACCTCCACCGCTGCCACCACCACCACCGCTGCCGCCACCACCGCCGCCTCCTCCGCCGCTGCCACCACCACCACCACCCCTGCCACCACTCCTGCCGCCACCCCCACTCCCTCCGCCGCCTCCACCTCCACCTCCACCGCCTCCTCCAGCTCCACCCGCGCCCTTGCCCCCCTTGCCCCTGCCAGAGCGACGTCTCCCACTAGGGGCAGACGCCGCGCCGACCGACTCAAGACCAAGCAGGTCGGCAGCAGCAGAAGAGGCAACAGAGGGCAGCAGGGGGGAGGGAGAGCACCCCTCAAAGATGGGGGTGCGAGGGTCACCACGAGAGGCTCCTAAAGCGACGATGCTCTTCTCCGCCGCTAGGAGGGCCTTCTCGAGGAGGTCGACAGTGAGGGTGGTGGGACAGACTGAGAGAAAGTGGTCCCTGACTATGCGAAGGGAGTCAGGGAGGCGTGCGACTACATAGTAGAGAGTGATGTACATGGGGGGGGGGTTCTTGGCGCAAAACTCAGCAGGAAGGGCAGCGCGGTAGCGAGAGTCACTAGTGCGGAGGTGCGTAATGAGGTCAGCGACAGTGGGAAAGGCAGTGAGGTCAGGGAAGAGGTAGGGTAGCATGAGAAGGCTCAGTGCAGCAGTGGCAGGGGAGGAGTAGCGCGCAACTACATCGTCGTACAAGGTCTGAGGACTCTTGTACTGACTAAAGTGCACGCGCTCAGTGGTGGGCAAGTGGCGACGCACAGCAAGGCGCGCAGCAGCATCGCGGGTGGCCCACTGAGAGCAAACAGTGGGGTCAGCATCAGCAGCAGGAGCAGGAGAGGCGCCAGAGGTGAGGTCAAAAAGAGAAAGACCGTCTGCCCTATCGCACTGCAAAAACAACTGCAGGTTGTTGACCTAGACCTCAAAGTCAATGGCTCTGCCCTCAGCATCAAAAGCTAGGACACTGGGGGTAGCCATGACGACAGACTAGCTGTGCAAGCAGTGGGGAAGGGCACGAGTAGCAGTAGGGCAGTGTTGTGCTCACCAGACAGGGCAGGTAGGGCGACTCGACGGCTGCAGGGCGGCTCGGCTGCGGCTGGGCGGCCCGGCTGCTGCTGGGCGGCACGGCTACTGCTGGGCGGCTCGGCTGGTGCTGGGCGGCTCGGCTGCGCCGGGGCGGCTCGGCTGCTGCTGGGCGGCACGACTGGTGCTGTGCAGCTCAGCTGTGCCGGGACGGCCCGGCTGTTGCTGCGCGGCTCGGCTGCTGCTGGGCGGCTCGGCTGCGGCTTGGCGGCTTGGCTGCGGCTGGGCGGCTCGGCTGCTGCTGGGCCGCGTAGGGAGGGCGGCTGTAGGGCCGCGAGTAGAGCGGCGGGTAGGCCGCGGGCAGAGCGGCGGGTGGGCTGCTGGTAGGGCGGCGACGGGCCGCAGGGAAATCGGCGGGCGGGCCGCAGGTAGGGCGGCAGGTGGGCCGCTGTTGGGCGGCCGTTGGGCCGCGGGTAGGGCGGCAAAGGGCCGTCGTTGAGGCGGCTGTGGGGCCGCAGGTAGGAGGCGGCGGGGCCGCGCCAGGGCGGGGTGGCCGCGACAAGGCGGTGGGGCCGCGAGTAATGGCGGCGGGGCCGCGTCGGAACGGGCGGCGAGGCCGCGTCTGAGCGGGCGGCGGAGCCGCGTCGGAGTGGGCGGCGGGGCCGCGTCTAAAAGGGCGGTGGGGCCGCGTCCGAAAGGGGCGGCGGGGCCGCGTCCGAGATGGGCGGCGGGGCCGCGTCTGAAAGGGCTGGCGGGGCCGCGTTCGAAGTGGGCGGCGGGGCCGCGTCTTAAAGGGCGGGCGGGGCCGCGTCTGAGAGGGCGGCGGGGCCGCGTCTGAGAGGGCGGCGGGGCCGCGTCTGAGCGGGCGGCGGGGCCGCGTCAGAGTGGGCGGCGGGGCCGCGTCTGAGAGGGCGGGCGGGGCTGCGTCTGAAAGGGCGGCGGGGCCGCGTCTGAAGGGGCGGCGGGGCCGCGAGGGAAGGGCGACACGGAGGGTCGCTCGAGAGAGAAAAAAAAGTTAGCGCGCCTCGGGGCGCGCTTCGGTGGGCCCTAGGCAAAGTTCCCACAGGGAACCCGCTCTATACCATGTGAAAGTTGTAGAACAGGAATGAAATGACTAAGGAAATATTGGGTACAAATACAACCCTAGAAACCTGTACCCCATATGTGCTGCCCCACTATAGCCTACAGTAACTATGTCATATAAATCTGACAAGACGGTCTCTCCCTATTTGACCTCACTTCTGGTGCCTCTCCTGCCCCTGCTGCTGATGCTGACGCCACTGTTTGCTCATAGTGGGCCACGCACGATGCTGCTACTCGCCTTGCTGTGCGCCTGCCACTTACCGACCACTGAGCGTGCACACTTTAGCCAGTACAAGAGTGCTCAGACCTTGTACGACGCTGTAGTTGCACGCTACTCTTCCCCTGCCACTACTACACTGAGTCGCCTCATGCTACCGTGCCTCTTCCCTGACCTTGCTGCCTTTCCCACAGTCGCTGACCTCATTACGCACCTCCGCACTAGTGACACTCGCTACCGCGCTGCGCTTCGTGCTGAGTTCTGCGCCAAGAACCCCCCCCCCCCCCCCCCCATTTACATCACCCTCTACTACATAGTCACCCAACTTCCTGACTCTCTCTGCGTAGTCAGGGACCACTTCCTCTCAGTTTGCCCCACCACTCTCACCGTTGACCTCCTAGAGAAGGCCCTCCTAGCGATAGAGAAGAGCATAGTCGATGTAGGAGCCTCTCGTAGTGACCCTCGCACCCCCGTCTTTGAGGGGTGTTCTCCCTCCCCCCTCATGCCCTCTATTGCCTCTACTGCTGCGGCCGACCTCGTTGGTTTTGAGTCGGCCAGCGCTGCGTCTGCCCCGAGCGGGAGACTGTCAGAACATTATAGCTTATATATTTGTGTAGGCTGTAGTGGGGTAGCCCACAAGGGGTACAACCCAATTAGGGTTAGTATTTGTACACAACTGTTTCATAGTTCACTCATTCCATTCTCACTTCTCGTCATGGTATCGAGCAGGTTCCCGAGTGGGAATACTGCCTAGGGCCCACCACGAACTTTTTTTTTCCTTCCCTGCCCGGAGCGCGCTTAGCTCCTAACCCAAGTAGTGCCTCGAGCCGCCATCGTGGCCCCTGTTGGCCGCCCTTACTGCCCCTCGAGCCACCCTCTAAGACCTCGCTTAGGCCGCTTACGGCACCATCGCGGCCTCGCTACGGCCCCGCTTAGGCCCCGCTATGGCCCCGTCGGCCCCACTACGGCCCCACTTAGGCCCTGCTACGGCCCCGCTACGGCCCCGTCGGCCCCGCTTAGGCCCCGTCGGCCCCGCTACGGCCCCCCTACGGCCCTGGTTAGGCCCAGTCGGCCCCGCTACGGCCCTGGTTAGGCCCCACTACGGCCCCGCTACGGCCCCGTCGGCTGCGCTTAGGCCCCGTCGGCCCCACTATGGCCCCGCTACGGCCCCGCTACGGCCCCGTCGGCCCCGCTTAGGCCCCGTCAACCCTGCTACGGCCCCGCTTAGGCCCCGTCGGTCCCGCTTATGCCCCGCTGCGGCCCTGTCAGCCCCGCTACGGCCCCACTTAGGCCCCACTACGGCCCCGTCGGCCCCACTCTGGCCCCACTTCGGCCCTGCTACGGCCCTGCTAAGGCCTCGCTACGGCCCCACTTCGGCCCAGTCGCCACCGCGGCCCCGCCAACCCTCGCGACCTCGCCACCACCTACGACCCCGCCGCCCTGCGCCCGCAGCGCCGAGCAGCCGAACCGCCGGCCAGCTGAGCCGCTCGACCGCCCGAGCCGCCCAGCAACCGAGCCGCCCGGCAGCCGAGCCGCCCAGCAGCCGAGCCGCCCAGCAGCCAAGGCGCCCAGCAGCCGAGCCGCCCTGCAGCAGAGCCGCCCGACACCCGAGCCGCTGAGCAGCCCGATCGCCCCACCTACCTGGCAAGAGCACAGTCTCTGCCACTGCACTGCCCTGCCTACTGCTATTATGGCTTCCCCTAGCCTTCTCACCTTTGACGCTGAGGGTTGGGCAGTGGACTTTGAGGTCAAGGTAGATGACCTGCAGCTTTTCCTGCAGTGCGATAGGGGAGACGGCCTCTACCTGTTTGACCTCACTTCTGGTGCCTCCCCTGCCCCTGCTGCTGATGCTGACGCCACTGTTCGCTCACAGTGGGCCACACGTGATGCTGCTGCTCGCCTTGCTGTGCGCCGTCACTTGCCGACCACTGAGCGTGCACACATTAGCCAGTACAAGAGTGTGTCAGAATATGTTGTTTGTGTAGCCTGCAGTGGGGCACTCAATAGTGAGTACAGACCCTTAGGGTTTGCTATTTGTATCCTGCTGCTTGCTAGTTCAATCATTCCTTCTCAATTCTATTCCTGCACACAACCCTAGCTCGTACTTGGTGCCTCATCGCTCTACTCCTTCCGTGGCCTAGGCTACTAAGCCTAGGCCGTGCTCCTACTCTCTTTGGAAGAGTGCTCAGACCTTGTACGACGTTGTAGTTGCACGCTACTCTTCCCTTGCCACTACTGCACTGAGCCGCCTCATGCTACCGTACCTCTTCCCTGACCTTGCTGCCTTTCCCACTTTCGCTGACCTCATTACGCACCTCCGCACTAGTGACACTCGCTACCGCGCTGCCCTTCCTGCTGAGTTTTGCGCAAAGAACCCCCCCCCCCATGTACATCACCCTCTACTACATAGTCACCCGGCTCCCAGACTCTCTCCGCGTAGTCAGGGACCACTTCCTCGCAGTTTGCCCCACCACTCTCACTGTTGACCTCCTCGAGAAGGCCCTCCTAGCGATAGAGAAGAGCATAGTCAATGTAGGAGCCTCTCGTGGTGACCCTCACACCCCCGTCTTTGAGGGGTGTTCTCCCTCCCCCCTCTTGCCCTCTGTTGCCTCTACTACTGCGGCCGACCTCGTTGGTTTAGAGTCGGTCGGCGCTGCGTCTCCCACGAGCGGGAGACGCCGCACCGGCAAGGGCAAGGGGGGCAAGGGTGCTGGAGGGGGTGGAGGGGGCAGTGGAGGTGGTGGTGGAGGCGGTGGAGGGAGTGGGGGTGGTGGTGGGAGTGGTGCCGGGGGTGGCGACCGCAACGGCAGCAGTGGAGGCGGCGGAGGCGGTGGAGGTGGCGGAGGGAGCGGAGGCAGCAGAGATCGTGGAGGAGGTGGAGGTGGAGGAGGCGGCCCAGGCGGAGGCGGCGGCGGAGGCGGCGGTGGTGGAGCAAGTCGCGACTCTGCGCCGAGGAGTGGCGCTGGTGGTGGTCAGCGCTAGCAGCAGCAGCTGAGTGGTGTGACCCTGTCCCCTCAGCAGCTTCGTGAGTGGTACACTGCACGCCAGCGCGGTGGGGGTTTTGGTCCCTGCTCTTACATTCTCCGTACCGGCGACCGCACTGGTGAGCAGTGCGGAGGTCCGCACTCCACCCAGCGTTGCTTTGGTCGCGTGACGGACGCGTGGCGTCGCCATTTCCCTGAGGCGTCAGAATCCCATGCTGGGGAGATCTGGCTAAGGCCGGGATTGCTATCTTTGATATTGACTTTGATGCTATTCTTGCTGCCATGTATGTTGTTGCTGATAGTGATAAGGGTGCCTATTACCTATGTGTACCGCCTGACCTAGGCATTGAGGCTACGGCGCTAGGTGCTGGTGAGGCTACTACTCTAGGTGCTAGTGCGTGTCCTGCCCCAGGTGCTAGTGCGTCTGCCGCCCCAGGTGCTGGTGAGTCTGCCCAGGTAGCTGCGTCGAGTTAGGTGCTTTCTGCGGTGTCCAGGTCTGGTCCTGAGTCTGCCCCCTGCTCGTGTCGTCTGCTGTCCCACCAGACTCTCCTTTGGCACCACCGCCTTGGTCACCCCTCCTTGCCTCGTCTCCGAGGCATGGCCTCCCGTGTCCTTGTCTCTAGTCTTCCTCGGTCTCTCCCTCCCATTCCTCCGGGGCCTGGCCCTACCTGCGTCCCCTGCGTCAAGGGGCGACAGCGCGCCGCCCCTCACTCCTCCGAGTTTCCTCCAACAGAGGCTCCGCTGCAGACTCTACACATGGACGTGTGGAGCCCAGCTCGCGTCAGTGGGCAGGGGAGAGAGCGGTACTTTCTGCTGGTCGTTGACGACTACTCGCGTTACACCACAGTCTTCCCCTTGTGCAGCAAGGGTGACGTCACTGAGGTGTTGATCGACTGGATTCGCGCAGCTCGTCTCCAGCTCCGAGAGAGTTTCGGCTCGGAATTTCTTGTTCTGCGTCTGCTTTTGGACAGAGGCGGGGAGTTTTCCTCTGCCCTTCTGGGAGCCTCCTGTCGGGCACAGGGCATCCGCCAGACCTTGACGCTTCCGGCCTCTCCAGAGTAAAATGGGATTGCTGAGCGCCGCATTGGCATGGTCATGGACGTCGCTCGTACGTCCATGATGCATGAGGCTGCCCCCCATTTTCTGTGGCCGTTTGCGGTTCAGTGTGCCGCGCATGAGCTCATCCTCAGCCTCGGGTCTTGTTGCCAGATACCTCCTCCGCCTTGCGGTGGACAGGGAAGGTTGGCGATGCGTCTGCGTTTCGGGTCAAGGGATCTCGGGCGTTTGTCCCCGACTTGTCTGCGTACAAGCTGTCCCCCCGTGCTGTTCCTTGCGTCTTCCTTGGCTTCCCCCCTGACGCGCCTGGTTGGTAGTTTTACCACCCCACCACGCGCTGTGTTCTGTCCTCCCAGGACGTCACCTTTGACGAGTCGGTGCCTTACTACCGTCTCTTCCCCTAGCGTAGTGCGCCCCTCCCCCCGCTCCCGCTCTTCCTTGCACCAGGTGCTACCTAGGTAGACCCCCTCCCTCCTCCAGGTTCTGCCCCTTCAGGTGTGTCCCAGGTAGACACAGTCGAGCCTGTCAAGGTAGCTGTTGACTCTGGTGCTGCTAGAGGTGCTGAGCCTGCGGGTGCAGGGTCTGGGGGTGCTGAGTTTGGGGGTGCTGAGTCCGGGGGTGCTAAGACTAGGGGTGCTGAGCGTGGGGGTGCTGAGTCTCAAGGTGCTGAGCCTGGGGGTGCTGAGCCTTGGGGTGCGGAGCTTGGGGGTGCTGGGTCTGCTCGTGTGGCCGCCGGCGGTGCTTCGTTGAGGCGGGAGCCGCTCTCTCCACAGGAGCTGCGCGAGTGGTTCGCCCGCCACTGGAGACGTGCTACTGAGTCTTGGGGTGCTGCTGGAGCTGCTGTTGGTGCTGGTGCTGCTGGAGGTGGAGCTGCTGGGGGTGTTGGCGCCGGTGTTTCTCTTGGTGCTGGTGCGTCTGGTGGTGCTCCTCAGGCAACTGGTGCTGACGGTCCTGCTGGAGTTGGTGCTGCTGGAGCTGGAGCTACTAGGGGTGTTGTCGCTGGCGGTGCTGTTGGCGCTGGTGTTCCTGGGGGTGCTGGAGTTGGCGCTGTTTGAGCTGGGGGTACTACTGGCACTGGTGCTGCCGCTGGGGGTACTAGTGCCGTCCTTGCTAGTTCTGGAGGCGCTGCGCGGCCGAGACCGTACTTCGTTCCGCTCCTGGAGCAGGTTCTTGGTCTCCCGCCCTCTACTGGTCCAGCTCCTCCCTTAGAGTGTCCACAACCTGTCCAGTCGCAGTCACAGTTACAGCCCGCCTCCCCTCTACCTGCTCCCTCTTTATACACTGGTCCTACTGGAGGTCTTGCTGAGCATCGTCAGCCTGCGTCTCGTCCTGCGTCGCTTGTTCGTGGTGCACACACTAGTGGTCGTACTGCACGTCCGCGTCCTCCTGCGGTCCTCGGCACACACCAGATGGCACTACGTCCTTCCATTGCTCCTCTGCGTGTCCCGTTTCCATCTCTTCCAGAGTCCTCTCTTCCTTCTGTTGCTGACCCCGAGTCTGAATCCCTTCATGCTGCTAGTCCTTCGGTCATGCGCCTTCTTGCCACTATCGTCACTGACCCTTCCTTTAAGTACGCTGCTGCGTCTACTCTAGTTGCTGAGCTTGTCGACTTCGCTGCTCGCTGTCGTCTAGACTACGCTGCCAGTCTCGTTGCTAAGTCTGAGTATGTCTGTCCTCCGTGTGTTGGGGGTGAGTGTGCTCTTAGCACGGACGTCCTTGAGGACAGGCAGGAGGAGTTCCAGTGCTTTGCTGATGCTTTGCCCCATCTCGTGTCCACGCTGATTGCCCCTGAGGGAGACCCAGATGCACCTGACATCCCGACTCCTCGATCGTACGCTGAGGCGATCGAGGGTCCCTACTCCTCAGAGTGACAATCGGCCATGGACGCAGAGATGGCTTCCTAGAAACCCACAGGCACCTACGTCGACGAGGTTCCCCCACGTGGGGCGAACATCGTCAGTGGGATGTGGATCTTCAGGGTGAAGCGGCCGCCGCGCTCTCCGCCAATCTTCAAGGCGCGTTACGTGGCTCGAGGCGTCAGTCAGCGGCAGGGAGTTGACTACTTTCAGACCTTCTCTCCCACCCCGAAGATGACCACTCTTCGGGTGCTGCTGCACATAGCCGCTCAGCGCGACTACGAGCTTCACTCTCTTGACTTCAGCATAGCTTTCGTGCAGGGCAGCCTTCACCAGGAGATCTGGCTGCACAGCCCTCCTGGCTTCACTGGGTCGTTTCCTCGTGGTACCCAGTGGAGCCTCCGGCGGCCAGTCTACGGTCTCCGCCAGGCGCCTCGTGAGTGGCACGATTACCCTTGCGGCTCTTGGGTTTGCTCCTTCTACAGCCGATCTGTCGCTGTTTCTACGCACCGACACCTCTTTGCCGCCGTTCTACATCCTCGTGTACGTTGACGACTTGGTCTTTGCCACTGCTGGACTCGCCCACTTGCTGCACAAGAGACACACGTGCACAGACCTGGGTGAACTGCGTAGCTACCTTGGCTTGTAGATCACCCGAGACAGAGCACAGCGCACCATTACCCTGACTCAGTCACACATGGTGCAGCAGGTCCTTCAGTGCTTCGGCTTCACATACTCCTCGCCTCAGGCCACTCCTTTGTCTATTCGCCACTCGCTCTCAGCTCTGCCTTCGGATGAGTCCCTAGAGTCGAGTGGCCCGTACACAGAGCTTGTTGGCTGCCTCACGTACCTGATGACCTACACACGACCTGACCTTGCATACCCTCTAAGCATCTTGGCACGCTATGTTGCTCCTAGGAGACACAGACCAGAGCACAAGGCTGCAGTGAAGAGGGTGTTGCATTACGTGTGCAGTATGTCGGGCATGGGGCTAGTGCTTGGATGGCGACGTCGAGTAGTCCTTACAGGTCACGCTGACGCTTCTTGGGCTGACGACCAGGCTACACAGCGGTTGTCACAAGGTTACACCTTCAGCCTTGGCTCCGGCTCTGTTTCGTTGCGGTCTACCCGCTCGTCCTCTGTTCTCGGCTCCAGCTGTGAGGCTGAGATCTACGCAGGGGCCATGGCTGCACAGGAGCTACGCTGGCTCACCTACCTGCTGACTGACCTCGGAGAGCCGCCTCGTTCTCCTCGAGTTCTCTATGTAGACAACAAGGCCATGCTGGCCTTGTGTCGGGAGCACAGACTGGAGCACAGAACGAAGCACATTGCTCTCCGCTACTTCTTGTCTCGTGAGCTGCAACAGCGTGGTCAGCTCCGCGTCACCTACGTGGCCTCTGAGGCCAACACTGCTGATATCTTCACTAAGGCCCTTCCGCCTTGTGATCATCAGCGCTTCTGTACTGTGCTAGGTCTTGTGCCTACGTGGCCTCACTTGCTCACTTCTTAATCTTGTTTATAGTGTATTCTTTCTATACATGCCCTTGCTTGTTTTACCTTTATATATATGACCTTGCGTGTGAACTGGCCTTGTGGCCTTTACTCTTGTGCTCGGACTGTGTGGTGACTTTGTGATCCACCCTGACCTTGCTTTACTTTGATTTGCTTTGTTTTGCTTGACTGGTCTTGTGACCACTTGTTCTCCCCCACTTTGCCTATCGGGGTGTGTCAGAACATTATAGCTTATACATTTGTGTAGGTTGTAGTGGGGTAGCCCACAAGGGGTACAACCCAATTAGGGTTAGCACTTGTACACAACTGTTTCATAGTTCATTCATTCCATTCTCACTTCTCGTTAGAGACGCCACACCGGCAAGGGCAAGGGGGCCAAGGGCGCTGGAAGGGCTGGAGGGGGCAGTGGAGGTGGTGGTGGAGGCAGTGGAGGGAGTGGGGGTGGTGGTGGGAGTGGTGCCGGGGGTGGCGGCGGAGGCAGCAATAGTGGAGGCGGAGGAGGCGGCGGTAGTGGAGGAGGGAGCGGAGGCGGTGGAGGTGGCGGAGGAGGCGGAGGTGGAGGAGGCGGCGGAGGCGGCGGCGGTGGTGGAGCTGGTTGCGACTCTTCACAGAGGAGTGGCTCTGGTGGTGATCCGCGCCAGTAGCAGCGGAGTGGCGTGACCCTGTCCCCTCAGCACCTTCGTGAGTGGTACACTGTGCGTCAGCGCGGTGGGGGTTTTGGTCCCTACACTTACGTCCTCCGTACAAACGACCGAGCTGGTGAGCAGTGCGGTGGCCCGCACTCCACGCAGTGCTTCTTTGGTCGCCTGACGGATGCGTGGCGTCGCCAGTTCCTTGAGGCGTAAGAGATCCCTCGCTGGGGAGATTTGTCTAGTGCGGGGGTTGCCATCTTTGATCTTGACTAGGATGCTATCCTTGCTGCCATGTATTCTGTGACTACTAGTGTTGAGGGTGACTCTTACCTGTGTGTACCGCCTGACCCGGGCATTGAAGCTGCTGCGCTAGGTGCTGGTGAGGCTGCTGCTCTAGGTGCTAGTGCGTCTGCTGCCTTAGGTGCTAGTGAGTGTGCTACCCCAAGTGCTAGTGCGTCTAATGCCCCAGGTGCGTCTGCTCTCTCAGGTACTTCGTTGGCTCAGGCCTTCCACACCTTCACCCTTGACTCAGGTGCGTCTCGCTCCTTCTTTCGAGACCGCACCACTCTTACGCCGCTCAGTCGGCCGGTTGCAGTCTCCGTGGCGGACCCCTCTGGGGGTCTTGTCCTTGCTAGCTTCTCCACTATCTTACCGTGCCCGGCAGCCCCCTCTGGCACCCTGTCAGGTCTCTACCTCCCCTCGTTCTCTACGAAATTGGTGAGTGGAGCGGACCTACAGGATAGGGGGGTTGACAATTCACTCTTGCGAGTCAGCGTGTGCTTGGACAGGCCGATACTTGGCCACGTTCACCCGTCGCCTAGGGTCGAGCCTGTACACCCTTACTACCGAGTCTCCTCCAGCTGTTGAGTCTGCCTAGGTAGCTAAGTCCAGTCAGGTGTTTGCTCCAGCGTCAAGGTCTGGTCCTGAGTCTGCTCCCTGCTCGCGTCGTCTCCTGTCCCACCAGACTCTCCTTTGGCACCACCGCCTTGGTCACCCCTCCCTGCCTTGTCTCCGAGGCATGGCCTCCCGTGTTCTTGTCTCTGGTCTCCCTCGGTCTCTCCCTCCCCTACCTCCGGGGCCTGGCCGTACGTGCGTCTCCTGCGTCGAGTGGCGACAGCGCCCCGCGCCTCACTCCTCCAAGTTTCCTCCGTCAGAGGCTCCGCTGCAAACTCTCCACATGGATGTGTGGGGCCCAGCCCGCGTTAGTGGGCAGGGGAGCGAGCGGTACTTTCTGCTGGTGGTTGACGACTACTCGCGTTACACCACAGTCTTCCCCTTGCGCAGCAAGGGTGACGTCACTGAGGTGTTGATCGACTGGATCCGCGCAGCTCGTCTCCAGCTCAGGGAGAGTTTCGGCTTGGACTTTACTGTTCTGCCTCTGCACTAAGACAGAGCCGCGGAGTTTTCCTCTGCCCATCTAGGAGCCTTCAGTCGTGTACAGGGCATCCACCAAACCTTCATGCTTCTGGCCTCTCCACAGCAAAATGGGATTGCTGAGCGCCGCATTGGCATGGTCATGGACGTCGCTCGGACGTCCATGGTGCATGCGATTGCCCCCAATTTTTTGTGGCCGTTTGCGGTTAAGTACGCTGCGCATCAGCTCAATCTTCAGCCCCGGGTCTCCTTGCCAGAGACCTCCCCCGCCTTGCGGTGGACTGGGAAGGTTGGCGATGCGTCTGCGTTTCGGGTCTAGGGATCTCGGGCGTTTGTCCGCGACTTGTCTGCGGACAAGCTGTCCCCCCGTGCTGTTCCCTGCGTCTTCCTTGGCTTCCCCTTTGACACGCCTGGGTGGCAGTTTTACCACCCCACCTCGCGTTGTGTTCTGTCGTCCCAGGACATCACCTTTGACGAGTCGGTGCCTTACTACCGTCTCTTCCCCTACCGCACTGCGCCCCTCCCCCTGCCGTCGCTCTTCCTTGCGCGAGGTCCTCCCCCGGTAGACCCCCTCCCCCCTCAGGGTCCTGCCCCGTCAAGTGTGTCCTAGGTAGACGCAGTCCAGCCTGTCGAGGTAGTTGTTGACTCTGGTGCTGCTAGTGGTGCAGAGCCTACGGGTGCCGGGTCCGGGGGTGCTAAGACTAGGGGTGGTGAGACTGGGGGTGCTGAGTCAGGTGGTGCTGAGTCTTGGGGTGCTGAGCTTGGGGGTGCTGGGTCTGGGGGTGCTGAGCCTAGGGGTGTGGAGCCTGGGGGCGCTGGATTTTCTCGTGTAGCCACCGACGGTGCTTCGTCGAGGCGGGAGCCGCTCTCTCCACAGGAGTTGCGCGAGTGGTTTGCCCGCCGCTGAAGACGAGCTGCTCGAGCTGGAGGTACTACTTTTGCTGCTGGGGCTACTGGAGTTGGTCCTGCTGGAGCTGCTGGCGGTGCTGGTGCTGCTGGAGCTGGTGCTGCTGGGGGTGTTGGCGCTGGTGCGTTCGGGAGTTCTGCTGAGGCTGCTGGAGCTGACGGTCCTGCTGGAGCTGGAGCTACTGGAGTTGGAGCTGCTGGGGGTGTTGGCGCTGGCGGTGCTGCTGGCGCTGGTGCTTCTGAGGGTGCTGGAGTTGGCGCTGTTGGAGTTGGAGGTGCTGCTGGCGCTGGTGCAGCCGCTGGGGGTACTTGTGCTGTTCTTGCTGGTTCTGGAGGTGATGCCCGGGCGAGGCCGTTCTTCGTTCCGCTCTTGGAGCAGGTTCTTGGTCTCCCGCCCTCTACTGGTCCTGATCCTCCCTTAGAGTGTCCACAGCTTGTCCAGTCGCAGTCACAGTAACAGCCCGCCTCCCCTCTACCTGCTCCTTCTCCCTACACTGGTCCTACTGGAGGTCTTGCTGAGCGTAGTGAGCATGCGTCTTCTCCTGCGTCGCCTGTTCGTGCTGCTCGCACTAGTGGTCGTGCTGCGCATCCGCGTCCTTCTGCAGTCCCCAGCACACACTAGATGGCACTGCGTCCTTCCACTGCTCCTCTGTGTGTCTGGTTGCCGTCTCCTCCACAGTCCTCTCTTCCAACTCTTGCTGCTAGTCCTTCGGTCACGCGTCTCTTGGCTACTGTTGTCACAGACCCTTCCTTTGAGTCCACTGCCGCGTCTGCCCTAGTTGGTGAGCTTGTCGACTTCACTGCTCGCTGTCGTCTAGACTACGCTGCTGGTCTCGTTGCTAAGTCTGACTCTGTCTGTCCTCCGTCCTTCGAGGGTGAGTGTGCTCTTAGCACGGACGTCCTTGAGGACAGGCAGGAGGAGTTCCAGTGCTTTGCTGTTGCTTTGCCCCATCTCGTGTCCTCGCTGATTGCCCCTGAGGGAGACCCGGATGCACCAGACATCCCGACACCTCGATCGTACGCAGAGGCGATCGACGGTCCCTACTTCTCTCAGTGGCAGTCAGCCATGGACGCAGAGATGGCTTCCTGGAAGTCCACAGGCACCTACGTTGACGAGGTCCCCCCACCTGGGGCGAACATCGTCACTGGCATGTGGATCTTCAGGGTGAAGCGGCCGCCGGGTTCTCCGCCTGTCTTCAAGGCGCATTACGTGGCTCGAGGCTTCAGTCAGCGGCAGGGAGTTGACTACTTTCAGACCTTCTCTCCCACCCCGAAGATGACCACTCTTCGGGTGCTGCTGCACATAGCCGCTCAGCGCGACTATGAGCTTCACTCTCTTTACTTCAGCACAGCTTTTGTGCAGGGCAGCCTGCACGAGGAGATCTGGCTGCGCCGCCCACCTGGCTTCACTGGGTCGTTTCCTCCTGGTACCCAGTGGAGCGTCCGGCAGCCAGTCTACGGTCTCCGCTAGGCGCCCCGCGAGTGGCACGACACACTGAGGACTACACTTGCGGCTCTTGGGTTTGCTCCTTCTACAGCCGACCCGTCGATGTTTCTGCGCATCCACGACTCTTTGCCGCTGTTCTACATCCTCGTGTACGTCGACGACTTGGTCTTTGCCATTGGTGACACTGCTGGGCTTGCCCACTTGAAGTCTGAGCTACAGAAGAGAAACAGGTTCACAGACCTGGACGAAATGCGCAGCTACATTGGCTTGCAGATCACCCGGGACAGAGCACAGCGCACCATTACCCTAACTCAGTCACACATGGTGCAGCAGGTCCTTCAGCGCTTCGGCTCCACGCATTCCTTGCCTCAGACCACTCCTCTGTCTGCTCGCCACTCGCTCTCAGCTATGCCTTCGGATGAGTCCGTAGAGCCAAGTGGCCCGTTCCCAGAGCCTGGTTGCTGCCTCATGTACCTGATGACCTGCACAAGACCTGACCTGGCATACCCCTTTAGCATCTTGGCACGCTATGTTGCTCTCGGAGACACAGACCAGAGCACATGGCTGCAGCGAAGAGGGTGTTGCGCTACGTGTGCAGTACGTCGGGCATGGGGCTAGTGCTTGGAGGGCGACGTCGAGTAGTCCTTACTGATCACGCAGACGCTTCTTGAGCTGACGACCAGGCTCTGCAGCGGTCGTCACAGGGTTACACCTTCAGCCTTGGCTCCGGCCCCGTTTCATGCTGGTCTACCTGCTCGTCTTATGTTCTCAGCTCCAGTTGTGAGGCTGAGATCTACGCAGGGGCCATGGCTGCACAGGAGCTACGCTGGCTCACCTACCTGCTAACTGTCCTAGGAGAGCCGCCTCGTTCTCCTCCAGTTCTGTACGTAGACAACAAGGCCATGCTGGCCTTGTGTCGGGAGCACAGACTGGAGCACAGAACGAAGCACATTGCTCTCCGCTACTTCCTGGCTCGTGAGCTGCAGCGGCGTGGTCAGCTCCGCCTCACCTACGTGGCCTCCGAGGACAACACTGCTGATATCTTCACCAAGGCCCTTCCGCCTTGTGATCATAGTGCTTTTGTACTCTACTCGGTCTTGTGCCTACTTGGCCTCACTTGCTTACTTCTTGATCTTGTATGATCGAGGAGTCGGGATGTCTGGTGCACCCGGGTCTCCCTCAGGGGCAATCAGCGAGGACACGAGATGGGGCAAAGCAGCAGCAAAGCACTGGAACTCCTCCTACCTGTCCTCAAGGACGTCCGTGCTGAGAGCACACTCACCCCCGACGGATGGAGGACAGACAGACTCAGACTCAGCAACAAGACTAGTCGCGTAGTCTAGACGACAGCGAGCAGCGAAGTCAACAAGCTCAGCAACTAGGGCGGACGCAGCAGTGGACTCAAAGGAAGGGTCAGTGACAACAGTAGCAAGAAGGCGCGTGACCGAAGGACTAGCAGCACGAAGGGAGTTAGACTCCGGGTCAAGAAGAGAACGAAGAGAGGAGTCTGGAGGAGACGGCAACGGGACACACAGAGGAGCAGTAGAAGGACGCAGTGCCATCAGGTGTGTGCCGAGGACCGCAGGAGGACGCGGACGCGCAGTACGACCACTAGTGCGAGCAACACGAACAGGCGACGCAAGACGAGACGCAGGCTCACGACGCTCAGCAAGACCTCCAGTAGGATCGGTGTAGGGAGAAGGAGCAGGTAGAGGGGAGGCGGGCTGTAACTATGACTGCGATTGGACAGGCGGTGGATACTCTAAGGGAGGAGCAGGACCAGTAAAGGGTGGGAGACCAAGAACCTGCTCCAGAAGCAGAACGAAGTACGGCCTTAGCCGCTCAGCGCCTCCTGAACAAGCAAGGACGGTGCTAGTACCACCAGCGGCAGCACCAGCGCTAGCAGCACCTCCAGCTCCAACAGCGCCAACTCCAGCACCCTCAGAAGCACCAGCGCCAGCAGCACCACCAGCGCCAACACCCCCAGCATCTCCACCTCCAGCAGCACCAGCACCGACAGCAGCTCTAGTAGGACCAACTCCAGTAGCTCCAGCAGCACCCCCAGACTAAGCAGCACGTCTCGAGTGGCGGGCGAACCACTCGCGCACCTCTTGTGGAGAGAGCGGCTCCTGCCTCGACGAAGCACCGCCGGCGGCCACACGAGCAGACCGAGCATCCCTAGGCTCTGCAACCCCAGGCTCAGCACCCCCAGGCTCAGCACCCCCAGACTCAGCACCCCCACTCTCAGGGCCCCCAGTCTCAGCACCCCCAGACTCAGCACCCCCAAACCCGGCACCCGCAGGCTCAGCACCTCTTGCTGCACCTGAGTCAACAGCCACCTCGACAGGCTCGACTGCGTCTACGTGGGACACACCTGTTGGGGCAGGACCCTGAGGGGGAAGGGGGTCAACCTGGGGAGGACCTGGCGCAAGGAAGAGCGGCGGCGGGGGGGGGGGGGGGGGGGCACAGTACGGTAGGGGAAGAGACGGTAGTACGGCACCAACTCGTCAAAGGTGACGTCCTGGGAGGATAGAACGCAACGCGAGGTGGGGTGGTAAAACTTCCACCCAGGCGCGGCAGGGGGGAAGCCAAGGAAGACGCAAGGAACAGCACGGGGGGACAGCTTGTCCGTAGAAAAGTCTCGCACAAACGCCCGAGATCCCCAGACCCGAAACGCAGACGCATCGCTAACCTTCCCTGTCCACCGCAAGGCGGGGGAAGTTTCTGGCGAGGGGACTTGGGGCTGAAGGTTGAGTTGATGGGCGGCATACTGAACCGCAAACGGCCATAGAAAATGGGGGGCAGCCGGATGCATCATGGACGTACGAGCGACGTCCATGACCATGCCAATGCGGCGCTCAGCAATCCCATTTTGCTGTGGAGAGGCCGGAAGCGGGAAGGTCTGGCGGATGCCCTGTGCACGAGAGAAGACTCCCAGACTGGCAGAGGGAAACTCCCCGCCTCTGTCCGAGTGCAGACGCAGAACAAGAAAGTCCGAGCCAAAACTCTCTCGGAGCTGGAGACGAGCCGCGCGGATCCAATCGATCAACACCTCAGTGACGTCACCCTTGCTGCGCAAGGGGAAGACTATGGTGTAACGCGAGTAGTCGTCAACCACCAGCAAGAAGTACCACTCTCGCCCCTGCCCAATGACGCAGGCTGGGCCCCATACGTCCATGTGGAGAGTCTGCAGCAGAGCCTCTGTCGGAGGAAACTCGGAGGAGTGAGGGGCGGCGCGCTGTCGCCTCTCGCGGCAGGGGACGCAGGTAGGGCCAGGCCCCGGAGGATGGGGAGGGAGAGACCGAGGGAGACCATAGACAAGGACACGGGAGGCCATGCCTGGGAGAAGAGGCAAGGAGGGGTGACCAAGGCGGTGGTGCCAAAGGAGAGTCTGGTGGGACAGTAGACGACACGAGCAGGGGTTAGACTCAGGACCAGACCTGGACGCCACAGCAAACACCTGACTCGACGCAACTACCTGGGCAGACTCAGCAGTAGGAGGAGACTCAGTACTAAGGGTGTACAGGCTCGACCCTGGCCGACGGGTGAACGTGGCCAAGTGTCGGCCTGTCTGAGCACACGTGCAGTGGGTCACTCGCTGACTCGCAGGAGTGAACTGGTCAACCCCTCGATCCTGGAGGTCCGCTCCACTCACCAAGTTCGTAGAGAACGAGGGGAGGCAGAGACAAGACGGGGTGCCAGAGGGTGCTGCGGGTACGGAAGGACAGTGGAGAAGCTAGCAAGGATAGGACCCCCAGAGGGGTCTGCCAGGGAGACTGCAACCGGCCGAGTAAGCGGCGTAAGAGTGGAGCGGTCTCGAAAGAAGGAGCGGGACGCACTCGAGTCAAGGGTGAAGGTGTGGAAGGACTGAGCCGATGTAGTACCTAAGAGAGCAGACTCACCAGCACCTGGGGCGGCTGACGCACTGGCTCCTGGGGTAGCAGACGCACTAGTACCTAGAGCAGCAGCCTCACCACCACCTAGAGCAGCAGCCTCAATGCCCGGGTCAGGCGGTACACACAGGTAACAGTCACTAGCATACATGGCAACATGGATAGCATCAAAATCAAGATCAAAGATAGCAACCCCGGCCTTAGCCAGATCTTCCCAGCGAGGGATCTCTGACGCCTCAGGGAACTGGCGACGCCACGCGTCCGTCTGGCGACCAAAGCAGCGCTTGGTGGAGTGCGGGCCTCCGCACTGCTCACCAGCGCGGTCGCCGGTACGGAGGACGTAAGAGCAGGGACCAAAACCCCCACCGCGCTGGCGCGCAGTGTACCACTCACGAAGCTGCTGATGGGACAGGGTCACATCACTCCGCTGCTGCTGCTGGCGCTGACCACCACCGGAGCCACTCCTCTGCGCAGAGTCGCGACTCGCTCCACCACCGGCGCCTCTGGCGCCGCTGCCGCCTCCGCCGCCTCCGCCGCCTCCTCCACCTCCGCCTCGACCACTACCTCCGCCGCCTCCGCTCCCTCTGCCACCTCCACCACCTCCGCTGCCTCCCTTACTGCCGCCGCCACCGCCACCACCGGCACCACTCCCACCACCACCCCCACTCCCTCCACTGCCTCCACTACCACCTCCACCGCCCCCTCCAGCCCCTCCAGCGCCCTTGCCTCCCTTGCCCTCGCCGGTGCGGCGTCTCCCGCTCGGGGCAGACGTAGCGCCGACCGACTGGAAACCAAGAAGATCGGCCGCAGTAGCAGAGGCAATAGAGGGCAAGAGGGGGGAGGGAGAACACCCCTCAAAGACGGTGGTGCGAGGGTCACCACGAGAGGCTCCTACAGCGACTATGCTCTTCTCTATCGCTAGGAGGGCCTTCTCGAGGAGGTCAACGGTGAGAGTGGTGGGGCAAACTGAGAGGAAGTGGTCCCTGAGTAAGCGAAGAGAGTCAGGGAGCCGTGTGTCTATGTAGTAGAGGGTGATGTACATGGGGGGGGGGGTTCTTGGCGCAAAACTCTGCAGGAACCGCAGCGCGGTAGCGAGTGTTACTAGTGTGGAGGTGCGTAATGAGGTCAGCAACTGTGGGAAAGGTAGCAAGGTTAGGGAAGAGGTACAGTAGCATGAGGCGGCTCAGTGCAGCAGTGGCAGGGGAAGAGTAGCGTGCAACTACAACGTCGTACAAGGTCTGAGCACTCTTGTACTGGCTAAAGTGTGCATGCTCAGTGCTCTGTAAGTGGCGGCGCACAGCAAGGCAAGCAGCAGCATCGCGCGTGGCCTACTGTGAGCGAATAGTGGCGTCAGCATCAACAGCAGGGGCAGGGGAGGCACCTGAAGTGAGGTCAAATAGAGAGAGGCCCTCAGCCCTATCGCAGTGTAGGAAAAGCTGCAGATCATCTACCCAGACCTCAAAGTCAACTGTTCGACCCTCAACGTCAAAGGTGAGAATGCTAGGGGAGGCCATAACAGTAGTAGGCAGGTAGTGAGTACAGTGGGGCAGAGCAGTGCAGTGGCGGAGACTATGCTCTTTCCAGGCAAGTGGGGCGGTCGGGCGGCTAGGCGGCTCGTCGGTCGGGCGGCTCGGCTGCTTGGCGGCTTGGCGGTCGGGCGGCTCGGCTGCTTGGCGGCTCGGCGGTCGGGCGGCTCGGCTGCTCGGTGCTGGGCGGCTTGGTGGTCGGACGGCTCGGCTGCTGGGCGGCTCGGCTGCTGGGCGGCTCGGCGGTTGGGCGGCTCGGCTGCTGGGCGGCTCGGCGGTCGAGCGGCTTAGCTGGCCGGCGATTCGGCTGCTCGGCGGTGTGGGCGCTGGGCGGCGGGGCCGCAGGTGCCGACGCGGCCGCAGGTGGCGGCGGGGCCGTATGTGGCGGCGGGGCCACAGGCGTCGGCGGGGCCGCAGGTGGCGACGGGGCTGTAGGTGGCGACGGGGCTGCAGGTGGGGACGGGGCCATAAAGGGGCTGTAGGGGGGCCTTAAAGGGGGCCTGGCGGGGCCGTAGCGGGGCCGTAAAGGGGGGCTGGAAGGGGCCGCGGAGGGGTCTAGGCGGGGCCGTAAAGAGGGGCTGGACGGGGCCGCGGAGGGGTCTAGGCGGGGCCGCGGAGGGGCCGGAAGGGGCATGACGGGGCCGCGGAGGGGCCTAGGCGGGGCCGCGACGGGGTTGTAAGGGGCCTAGGCGAGGTCGTGACGGGGCCGTAAGGGGCCAGATGGGGCCATAAGGGGCTGTAAGAGCGGCACGAGGGGCCGTAGAAGGCGGCGCGAAGGGGCCGTAAAGGCGGCTTGAGGCGCTACTTGGGTTAGGAGCGAAGCGTGCTCTAGGCAGGGAATGAAAAAAAGGTTCGTGGTGGGCCCTAGGCAGTATTCCCACTCGGGAACCTGCTCGATACCATGACGAGAAGTGAGAATGGATGAATGAACTATGAAACAGTTGGGTACAAGTACTAACCCTAATTGGGCTGTATCCCTTATGGGCTACCCCACTACAGCCTACACAAATGTATGAGTTATAATGTTTTGATAGGCGCCTGCCGGCAAATGCTAAGGAAGTGCATGGATCCCTATGGGCGTTGGGAAAAGCGTCGAACAACCTGAATGTTGTTGCATATTCGGGTGGCCCATACTTAAATACACCCACCAAAGCAGTTCTGGCTTAGTTTGCGCGCACAAAAAAGTTCGACGCCTGCGATGACGGCCGCGCCTGCTGACAAACGCTAAGGAAGTGCATGGATTTTTACTGGCATAGGTAAGAGCGTCGAATGACCTGAATGTTGTTGCATATTCGGGTGGCCCATGCTCAAATACACCCACCCGAGCATTTTCGGCTTGGTTCGCGCGCACGGAAAAGTTCGGCGCCTGCGATGGTGGCTGCGCCTGCCGACAAATGCTGAGGAAGCGCATGGATCCCTATGGGCGCGGAGAAAAGCGTCGAACTACCTGAATGTTGTTGCATATTCGGGTGGCCCATGCTCAAATACACCCACCAAAGCAATTACGGCTTGGTTCGCGTGCACGGAAAAGTTCGGCGCCTGCGATGACGGCCGCGCCTGCCAACAAATGCAAAGGAAGCGCATGGATCCCTATAGGCGTGGGGAAAAGCGTCAAACGTCCTGAATGTTGTTGCATATTCGGTTGGCCCATACTTAAATTCACCCACCAAAGCAGTTCTAGCTTGGTTCGCGCGCACACAAAACTTTGGTGCCTGCGATGACGGCCACATCTGCCGACAAACGCTAAGGAAGCGCATGGATTCTTACTGGCATAGGGAAGAGCGTCGAATGACCTGAATGTTGTTGCATATTCGGGAGGCCCATGCTCAAATACACCCACCTGAACATTTCCGGCTTAGTTCGGCGCCTGCGATGGCGGCTGCGCCTGCCGACAAATGCCAAGGAAGCGAATGGATCCCTATGGGCGTGGGGAAAAGCGTCGAACTACCTGAATGTTGTTGCATATTTGGGTGGCCCATGCTCAAACACACCCACCAGAGCAATAACGGCTTGGTTTGCGCGCATGGAAAAGTTCGGTGCCTGCGATGACAGCCACGCCTTCTGACAAACGTGTCAAATGTTATATCTACTACAGTTTGTCTAGGGTGTAGTGGGGTAGTTACTATGGGGTACAGTAATTTTAGGGTTTCCTACTTGTACCCAACTCTTTCCTAGTTCAATCACCCTTGTTGATTCTGACATGGTATCACGAGCCTAGGTTGCCACCTAGGACCGCTTACTACTGCGGGCCCAGTGTTCCGCTAGAAGCGCCCTCGTGTGCCCTACCTTACATGCGCCATCGTGGGCCTTTCTCTGCTCGTGCGCCCTCGTGTGCCTTTTTTCTGCTAGTGCAGCCCTCGCGCTACCACCTACTGCCCTAGGCCAGTGCGCCGCCTCTTCAAGCTAGTAAGGCCCTCGAGCCGCCCCTTTAGGCCCGTCAGGCCCCCAAACCGCCTCTTCAGGCCCGTCAGGCCCCCGAGCCGCCTCTGCAGACCCGTCAGGCCCGAGAGCCGCCCCTGCAGGCCCGTCAGGTCAGCGCACTGCCCTTGCAGGACCTTGCCGCCCGCGCGCAGCCTCTGCTCGACTGCGCGCCGCCCCTGCAAGCCCTTGCCGCCCGCGCACAGCCTCTGCCTGACCGCGCGCCGCCCCTGCAGGCCCTCGCCGCCCGCACGCAGCCTCTCCAGGCCCGTCAGGTTAGTGCGCGACCCCGTTAGGTCGCTGTCGTGGCCCCGTCAGGCCGCCGTCGCGGCCCCGCCTTGTCACTGACGTAGCCCCACCCTGCCGCGGTCGCGGCCCCGCCCTGCCGCCGACGTGGTCGCGGCCCCGCCATGCCGCCGACGCGGACGCGACCCCGTCCTGCCGTGACGCGGCCCCGCCAGCCCTGCGGCTGACGCGGCCGCGCCCTACTGCTGCCGTGGCCGCGTCCTCCTTCTGACACGGCCGCGCCTTGCTGCTGACGTGGCCGCGCCCAGCTGCTGGCGCGTCGTCGCCCCCTGCCCGCCGCGTCGCCCTGCCCGCCGCGTCGCCCTGCCTGCCGCGTCGCCCCTGCCCGCGGCGTCGCCCGTGCCCGCCGCGTTGCCCTTCTCCGCGCCTGGCCCCTGGAGCAGCCGCCCCTGGCCCCTGGAGCAGCCGCACCTGCAGCCGCCCCTGGCCCCTGGAGCGGCCGCCCCTGCAGCAGCCGCCCGTAGCCACTGGAGCAACCGCCACTTCAGATTCCGCCCCTGGCCCCAGGAGCAGCCGCCCCTGGCCCCTGGAGTAGCCGCCCCTAGAGTAGCCGCCCCTGCAGCAGCGATCGTCGCGGCCCGGTCCCACCCTACCGCAACTGCCGCGGAGCTCCCTGCCGCGGTCGCGGTCCCGCCCTGCCGCTGTAGCGGCCCTGCAGTCCCCTCCGTCGTGCGCCTGCCCTTCCCACCACTGGTGAGCACTGCCCTGCCCGTGCTACTATTGCTGTTATTGCTGCGGCTACTACTACTGCTGCTCCTGCTGCTACTGCTTCTACTTCTGCTCCTGACGTGTCCAGATGCAGCTCCAGGGCCGTCCGCGTGTGTCCCTCACGCCCCAGCAGCTTCGTGAGTGGTACGCCAGTTGGGGTTGTTGGGGTGGTAGTAGTTGGAGTCGTCTTGGAGTGGGTGGCTCGGGAGTTTCTTGTAGTGGCCCGGTGCAGCAGCAACGTCGTCTGCGCGAGACTCGTTCGCCCCAGCAGCTTCGTGAGTGGTACGCTCGGGGTAGAGGGTCGCTGAGTACTGCTCGCTGCTCGTACGTTATTAGCACGGGTGTCCGGACTGGTCAGCCTTGCGGGAAGCCTGGTCACACAGAGTCTCGCTTCTTCGCCCGTCTGAGCGACGCTTGGCGTACAGAGTTTGGCCCGACGACGCTGAGCTCCCTGACTAGGTGGAGCTGCTTAGGCAGAGGGTAGATAGCTTTGCTCCTGACTATGATGCTATTCTCATTGCAATGTATGCATTGTCTACTAGTGACGAGGGAGCCTGTCACCTTTGTGTTCCGCCTGACCTCGGTATCTAGTCTGTTGCTCCAGGTGCCGGTGAGGGTGCTGCTCTGGGTGTTCGTGCGTTTCCTACTCCAGGTGCTGGTAAGGCTGCTGCTCTAGGCGCTCGTGAGTCTGCTGCGGCAGGTGGTTGTGAGTCTACGCCTTCAGGTACTACGTCTACTTAGGCAGTGCACACATTCACACTGGACTCAGGTGCTTCCCGCTATTTCTTTCGCAACCGCACTGCCCTAGAGCAGCTCCCTAGACCGGTTGCTGTCTCCCTGGCTGACCCCTCCGGGGGTCCGGTCCGGAGCACGGCATCCACCAGACATTCACACTTCCGGCCTCTCCACAACAGAATGGGGTTGCTGAGTGCCGCATTGGCTTAGTCATGGAGGTCGCTCGTACCTCCATGATCCATGCGGCTGCCCCCCATTTCCTGTGGCCGTTTGTAGTGCAGTACGCTGCGCATGAGCTCAACCTCTGGCCCCGTGTCTCTGCTTCGGAGACCTCGCCCACACTGCGTTGGACGGGGGAGGTTGGCGATGCGTCGGTGTTCCGGGTCTGGGGATGTCGAGCCTTTGTCCGCGATACGTCCGCGGACAAGCTCTCCTCCCGTGCCATTCCATGTGTCTTCCTTGGCTTTGTCCCTGACGCGCCTGGCTGGCAGTTTTACCACCCCACCTTGCGCCGTGTCCTGCCCTCTCAAGACGTCATGTTTGATGAGTCACTTCCCTTTTACCGTCTCTTCCCCTACCGCACTGCCCCGCTCCCCCCTCCGCCACTCTTCCTCACGCCAGGTGCTGCTTCGGTAGACCCCCTACCTCCCCAGGGTCCTGCTCCCTCAGGTGTTTTCCAAGTAGACCCGGTCGAGCCTGTCGAGGTAGTTGTCGACTCTAGTCCTGCGCGAGGTACTGTGTCAGGGGGTGCTGAGACTCGGGGTGCTGAGCCTGGGGGTGCTGAGCTTGGGGGTGTTGAGATTGGGGGTGCTGAGCCTGGGGGTACTGAGACTGGCGGTGCACAGCCTTGGGGAGCTGAGACTGACTGTATTGCGCCTGGTGGCGCTCCCTCTTCATAGCAGCTGCGTAAGTGGTACTCTCAGCGTTGCAGCTTCTAGCGTGGGGCTGCTGGAGCTGGGGGTTCTACTGTGGCTGGAGCTGGTGGTGGTGCGGGTACTGTGTCGCGGCCGGAGCCTCCCTCCCGACAGCGGCTGTGTGAGTGGTACGCTCGCCGTTGCAGCCTCCGGAGTGGCGCTCCTAGCACTGGGGTGCCGCCCGCTGGAGGCCCTGGAACTGCTGGAGGTACTGGAGCCTCTAGTCCTGGAGGTGCTCGTACAGGTGGTACAGGAGCTGCTGGGACTAGGGGTTCAGCTGGAGTTGGAGCTGCTAGAGCTGGTGCTACTGGAGGCGCTGCTGGTGCTGGAGCTGCTGGAGGTGCTGCTGGTGCTGGAGTTGGAGCTGGCGGTACTGGAGCTGCTGGGACCGGAGGTGCTACTGGAGCTGCTGGAGGTGCTACTGGTACTGGGGCTGGTGGTGTTGCCGGGGCTGGAGCTGGAGGCGCTGACGCTCGTCCTCCTACAGGTGCTAGAGCCGATGGTGAGGCTGGAGGTGGTGCTACTGGGGGTACTGGAGCTGGCGCTACTGGAGTTGCTGGTGGTACTGCAAGAGTTGGAGCTGCTGCTGGAGGTTCTGGGGCTGTATCTGCTGGTTCTTGGGGCACTCCCCGGCCGCGGCCATTCTTCGTTCCGCCCCTTCAGCAGGTTCTCGGTCAGCCGCCTCCTCCTTGTCTTGGTCCCTCCTTAGAGTGTCCTCCGCATGTCTAGTCGCAGTCACAGTTCCAGCCTGCCTCGCCACTTCCTGCTCCTTCTCCCTACACTGGTCCGACAGGAGGTCTTACGGAGCGTCGTGAGCCGGAGTCTGGTCCTGTGTCGCGCGAGTCTCGTTCTGCGTCACCTATTTGTGCTATTCGCACTAGTCGTCGTGTCCCGCGTCCGCGTCCTCCTGCTGTCCCAGGCACTCACCAGATGACGCTTTGTCTTTCCACTGCTCCACAGCGTGTCCCTCTGCCTTCTCCTCCTGCGTCCTCTCTTCCTGCCCTTGCGGACCCGGAGTCTGATTCTCTTCGTGCTGCTAGTCCTGTCACCTGTCTCCTAGCCACCACTGTCATTGACCCTTCCTTTGAGTCCGCTGCTGCGTCTCCCTTAGTTGTTGAGCTTGTCGAGTTTGCTGCTCACTGTCGTCCAGACTACGCTGCCAGTCTTGTTGCTGAGTCTAAGTCTGTCTGTCCTCCGTCCGTCGGGGGTGAGTGTGCTCTTGACACGGACGTCCTTGAGGACAGGCAGGAGGAGTGTGAGTGCTTTGCCGCTGCTGTGCCTCATCTCGTATCCATGCTGATTGCACCTAAGGGAGACCCGGATGCACCAGACATCCCCACCCTGCGCTCTTACGCTGAGGCGATCGTGGGTGAGTACTCCTCTGAGTGGCAGACAGCCATGGACGCAGAGATGGCTTCCTGGAAGTCCACTGGCACTTACGTCGACGAGGTTCCCTCTCCTGGGGCGAACATCGTCAGTGGCATGTGGATTTTCAGGGTGAAGCGGCCGCCAGTTTCTCCGCCTGTCTTCAAGGCTCGTTACGTTGCTTGAGGCTTCAGTCAACGAGAGGGAGTAGACTTCTTCCAGACCTTCTCCCCCACCCTGAAGGTGACCACTCTTCGGGTGCTATTGCACGTTGCCGCCCAGCGTGACTACGAGCTTCACTCTCTTGACTTCAGCACAACTTTCTTGCAGGGCAGCCTGCACGAGGAGATCTGGCTCCGCCGCCCTCCTGGCGTCACTGGGTCGTTCCCTCCAGGTACCCAGTGGAGCCTCTGGCGGCTGCTCTATGGTCTCCGCCAGGTGTTATGTGAGTGGCACGACACACAGAGGACTACCTTTGCGGCTCTTGGGTTCGCGCCTTCTACTGCTGACCCGTCACTGTTTCTGCGGATCGACACTTCACTGCCGCCGTTCTACATCCTCGTGTACGTCGACGACTTGGACTTTGCCACTGCCGACACTGAGGCTCTCACACTTGTGAAGTCCGAGCTGCAGAAGAGACACACGTGCACAGACTTGGGTGAACTGTCAGCTACCTTGGCTTGCAGATCACTCAAGACAGAGCACGGCCCACCATTACCCTGACTCTGTCACACATGGTGCAGCAGGTCCTTCAGCGCTTCGGCTTCACCTGGTCCTTGGAACAGGCCACTCCTCTGGCTACAGGTCACTCGCTCTCAACTCCACCTTCGGACGAGTCCGTAGAGCCGAGTGGTCCTTACCCAGAGCTAGTTGGCTGCCTAATGTACCTGATGACTTGCACTCTTCCTGACCTTGCGTACCCTCTTGGCCTTCTGGCTCGCTACGTGGCTCCTAGTCGGCACCGAAAGGTGCACATGGATGCTGCTAAGAGGGTGCTGCGCTACTTGTGCAGTACATCAGGCATGGGGCTCGTGCTTGGAGGGAGGAGCTCAGTTGTTCTCACTGGGCACTCAGACGCTTCTTGGGTTGACGACCAGGCCACCCAGCAGTTATCACAGGGTTACACCTTCAGCCTTGGCTCTGGTTTAGTTTCTTGGCATTCTACACGCTCGTCTTCAAGTCTCAGCTCCAGTTGTGAGGCTAAGATCTACGCCACAGCCATGGCTGCACAGGAGTTACGCTGGCTCACCTACCTGCTGACTGACTTGGGAGAGCGGCCTCGTTCTGCTCCAGTGCTGTACGTGTCAAACATTATATATGTTGTGCTTGTTTAGGCTACAGTGGGTTAGCCTATAGCGGGTACACAATTCTAGTGTTAGGTACTTCTACTGATGTCACTGTTAGTTTAATTATACCTGTTCGTTCATTTCAACATGGTATAGAGCAGGTCCTTCGCTAGGACCTTTTTTTTTTAGGGCCCACCACTACCTACCTACCTACCTGCGCCCTAGGGCGCCTCGTTTTTCACGGCCCCCTAAGGCTTGGCGACCCGCCCCTTAGCGACCTGCGCGCCGCCCCTTAAGGCCTCGTCGGCCCACGCGCTCGCCCCTTACGGCCCCGCGCTCGCCCCTTAGCGACCTCGTCGGCCCCGCGATCGCCCCTAACGGCCACATCAGCCCCTCGCTCACCTCCCTTGAGGCCCCCGTCGGCCCCGCACTCGCCCCTAGAGGCCCCTTACGGCCCCACGCTCGCCTCTAGAGGCCCCGAACGGCCCCGTGATTGCCCCTAGAAGCCCTTTACGGCTTCGCGCTCGCCTTGAGAGGCCCCGAACGGCCCCACGCTCGCCCCTAGCGGCCCCTTAGGGCCCCGCGCTCGCCCCTACAGGCCCCGAACGGCCCCGCGCTCGCCCTTAGTGGCCCCTTACGGCCCCGCGCTCGCCCCTAGAGGCCCCGAACGGCCCCGCACTCGCCCCTAGAGGCCCCGAACGGCCCGTGACCGCCAGAGCCCCTCCAGGACCGAGCCGAGCCGCGCGACCCGAACCGAGCGGCCCAATCCGAGCCGAGCCGCGCGACCCGAACCGAACCGCGCCGCCCTACCCGAGCCGCGCCGCCCTTCCTGAACCGAACCGCGCCGCGCGTACTTTCTGAGCCGCCCTACCTGTCTCACCCTCCTACTCCTACTGCTGCTCCTACTGCTCCTATGGCTAGCCCACCTGTGCTAGCTTTCGATGCTGAGGGCCGCCCAGTGAAGTTTGACACCTGGCTAGATGACCTGCACCTCTATCTACAGCTCACTGCCAAGGACGACATCTCATTGTACGACCACGCCCTAGGCCATGGCACTGCCCCTGCTGCTACTGCTGACAGCACTGCCTGCTCACAGTGGCAGACTCGTGATGCCCACGCTCGCTTTGCTATTCGCAACTCCCTACCGATAGATGAGCGCGAGCACTTTGGGCAGCACAAGACTGCACAGGCACTGTACACTGCTTTCGTTGCCCGCTACTCGTCACCGGCCTCTGCCGCACTAGGCCGTCTCTCTCTTCCCAACCTGTTTCCTGACTTAGCCTCTTTCCACACAGTCGCTGACCTCATTACGCACCTCCGCACTAGTGAGGCTCGCTTCCGCGCCGCTATGCCTGATGAGTTCCTAGCCAAGAACCCACCCCCGCTCTGGCTCACTCTCTACCACCTAGTCACCCGCCTTCCTGACACTCTGCGCTCAGTCAGGGACCACTTCCTAGCTCGCTGCCCCACTCAGCTCACCATTGCCCTCCTCGAGAAGGAACTCCTTGTAGCTGAGGCTAGCATAGTCGCTGTAGGTGCCTCTCGTGGCGACCCCCGTACCCCGTTCTTTGAGGGGTGTTCTCCTTCCCCCCTTCTTCCCTCTGTCGCCTCTGCTGCTGTTGTCGACCTCCTTGGTGCTGAGAAGGTCGGGACTACGTCTGCTTCGAGCGGGCGCCGCAGCGGCAGGGGCAAAGGGGGCAAGGGCGGTGGCGTTGACGGCGGGGGAGGCGGTGGTGGGGGCGGTGGCGGCGGTGGGGGTGGTGGCAGCAGCGGCGGGGGAGGTGGAAGGGGCGGAGGCGGTGGTGGGGGTGGCGGTGGACGCAGTGGCGGCAGGGGTTGGGGTGGTCAAGGAGGTGGCGACGGCGGTGGTGGTCGTGTAGGTGGCGGCGGCGGTGGTGGTCATGGAGGCGCTGTCGGTGGCCAGGGCCAGCAGCACACTCCGTCGCCCCAGGAGGTCCGTGAGTGGTACTCTCAGCACGGGGGGGGGGGTGGGGGGGGGTGGGGGGGGTGGGGTGGGGGGGGGGTGGCTTTAGCTGCACGTACGTCATTCACATTGGTGACCGCACTGGTCAGCCGTGTGGGGGACCGCACGCCACACAGCGCTGCTTCGCTCGTCTCAACGACGCTTGGCGTGTTCAGTTCCCTCAGGCCACTGAGTTGCCCCGCTGGGTTGATCTCCTGAAGAAGGGGATTGATATCTATGCTCTAGACTTTGATACTATTCTCACTGCTATGTATATGATGTCTACTAGTGGAGAGGGTGTTGAGTACCTGTGTGTGCCGCCCGACCCGGACATTAGGACCAGTGCGTCTACCGCTCCAGGTACTCGCGTCTCTGCTACCCCAGGTGCTGGTGAGGCAGCTGCTCTAGGTGCTTGTGCGTCTGCCCCCCCTGGTACTGAGTCGACTGCAGCACTGGACACCTTCACATTAGACTCAAGTGTTTCTCGTTGCTTCTTTCGTGACCGCACTGCCCTTGAGCCGCTTGCTCGGCCAGTTGCTGTCTCCCTCGCTGACCCCTCTAGGGGTCCGGTCATTGCAACCTCCTCCACTGTCCTCCCCTGTCCTGCGGTCCCGCCGGGCACACTATCAGGTCTCCACCTCCCCTCGTTCTCTAGAACCTGGTGGCAGGATGTGCGCTCCTGGACGGGGGTGTTCACCAGTTCACCCCTGCCTATGAGCGCGTGACACACTACACGTGTGCTCGTACGGGCCGTCACTTGGCTACCTTCACTCTGCAGCCGGGGTCGGACCTGTACACACTGACCACTGAGTTCCCTCAGGTCGCTGCGTCTGCGTGTGCGTGCACATCAGGTCAGCTGTCGGTCCCCTGCTCGTGTCGCTCTCTGGCACACGAGACTGTCTTCTAGCACCACCGCCTTGGCCACCCGTCTGTGTAGCGGCTTTGTGCCATGCACTCCCGGTACCTTGTCTCTGGCCTTCGCAGGGTCCTTCCTCCCCTCCCTTCCTCACCTGCTCCTCCCTGTCTTCCTTGTGTCGAGGGGCGGTAGCGCGCCGCTCCTCACTCCTCCTCCTTTCCCTTGACGACTGCTCCCTTGCAGACGCTCCACATGGATGTGTGGGGCCCAGCCCGCGTCCGTGGTCAGGGTCAGGAGAGGTACTTCTTGATAGTTGACAATAAAGGCTACCGTTGCCTTGTGTGAGGAGCTCAGACTCGAGCACAGAACGAAGCAGATCGCTCTGCGTTACTTCCTGGCTTGAGAGTTGCAGCATCGTGGTCAGCTTCGTCTGCGTTACGTGGCCACTCGGGCCAAAACTGCTGATATATTCACCAAGGCACTTCAGCCTGGTGATCATCAGCGTTTCTGCACTATGCTAGGGCTTGTGCCCACTTTTCCTCACTTGCTGTAGGCTTTGCTTGTACTGTGATCTATATATATGCATGCATGCTTACTTTGCTAGGTAGAGATCACTATTCTGTTTGTGTTGCATATATGCCTCTGCATGTGAACTGGTCAGAGTGTGTGGTGACGTTGTGATCCACCCTGAGCTTGCTTTGACTCTCTTGACTGTTCTTGTGACCCCTTGCTCTCCCCCACTGTGCCTATGGGGGTGTGTCAAATGTTATATGTGCTACAGTTTGTTTAGGATGTAGTGGGGTAGTTACTATGGGGTACAGTAAGTTTAGGGGTTCCTGCTTGTACCGAACTCTTTCCTAGTTCAATCACCGTTGTTGATTCTGACAAAACTCGAAGGAAGCGCATGGATCCCTATGGGCGCTGGGAAAAACGTCCAAATTGTTGTTGCATATTCGGGTGGCCCGTGCTCATATACACCCACCTGAGCAATTCCGGCTTGGTTCGCGCGAATAGAAAAGTTTGGCGCCTGCGATGGCGGCCGCGCCTGCCAAAAAGCGCTTAGGAAGCGCATGGGTCCCTACGAGCGTGGCGAAAAGCGTCGAACGACCTAAATGTTGTTGCATATTCGGGTGGCCCATGCTAAAATTTACCCACCAGAGCAATTCTAGCTTGTTTCTCTCGCACGGAAAAGTCCGGCGCCTGCGATGACGGCCGCGCCTGTCAACAAATGCTAAGGAAGCACATGCATCCCAACATGCATAGGGAAAATAGTCAAACGACCTGAACGTTGTTGCATTGGGTGGCCCATCCTCAAATACACCCACCTGACAAATTCCACCTTGGTTCGCACGCAGAGAAAAGCTCAGCGCCTACGATGACGGCCCGCCTGCTAACAAATGATACGGAAGCGCATGGATGTTGTTGCATATTCGGGTGGCCCATGCTCAAACACACCCAGCTGAGCGATTTCGGCTTGGTTTGCGCGCACACAAAAGATCGTCGCCTGCGATGACGGCCGCGCCTGCCGACAAACGCTAAGGAAGCGCATGGATCCCAACAGGCATAGGGAAAGTCGTCAAGCGACCTGAATGTTGTAGCATATTTGGGTGGCCCATGCTCAAATACACCCATTTGACCGATTCCGGCTTGGTTTGCACGCATAGAAAAGCTCCGCGCCTGCGATAATGGTCGGGCTTGCCGACAAACGCAAAGGAAGCGCATGGATCCCTATAGGTGCGGAGAAAAGCGTCGAACGACCTGAATGTTGTTGCATATTCGGGTGGCCCATGCTCAAATACACCCACCAGAGCAATTACGGCTTGGTTCGCGCGCACGAAAAAGTTCGGCGCCTGCGATGACGGCCGCGCCTGCCGACAAACGCTAAGGAAGCGCATGGATCCTTATGGGCGTAGGGAAAAGCGTCAAACGACCTAAATGTTGTTGCATATTCGGTTGGCCCATACTTAAATTCACCCACCAAAGTAGTTCTGGCTTGGTTCGCTCGCACAGAAAAGTTCGGTGCGCGCGATGATGGCCGCGCCTACCGACAATCGCTAAGGAGATCCCTTAAGGCGTTGGGAAAAGTGTCGAACGACCTAAATGTTGTTGCATATTCGAGTGGCTCATGCTCAAATACACCCATTCAATTCTGGCCTGGTTTGCGCGCACAAGAAAGTTCGACGCCTGTGATGACGGCTGCGCCTGCTGACAAATGCTAAGGAAGCGCATGGGTCCCTATGGGAGTAGTGAAAAGTATCGAGCGACCTAAATGTTGTTGCATATTTGGGTGGCCCATGCTTAAATTCTCTCATCAGAGAAATTCTGGCTTGGTTCGCGCGCACGAAAAGTTTGGAGCTTGCGATGACGGCTGCGCTTGCCGGAAAACGCGAAGGAAGTGCATCAATCTCTACGGGCATAGGGAAAAGCGTCGAACAACCTAAATGTTGCTGCATATTCGACTCGCCCATGCTCAAATACACCCACCCGTGTTAGAGGTCCGCTGGTCATCCCCGATTGATCTTAGGGAAGGGTTAAGAGCATGTTGGCCTAGGGGGTTACGGGCGCATTGACCCGCTATATTAACAAGCCCTTTTATCCCAATGGTCTAGTGGTTGGGGTTCTGACATGGTATCAGACCAAAGGTCTCGGGTTCGAATCCCAATGTGTGCACTTTGGGCATCCCAGTGCGGGAGGGTGTTAGAGGTCCACTGGTGATCCCCAATTGATCCCAGGGAAGGGTTACAAGCATGTTGGCGTGGGGGGTTATGGGTGCACTGACCTGCTATTTAACAAGCTCTTTTATCCCAATGGTCTAGTGGTTGGGATTCTGATAACCTGAGCAATTCCAGCTTGGTTTGCGCGCACGGAAAAGCTCGGCGTTTGTGATGATGGCCGCGCGTGCCCACAAACGCTAAGGAAGCACATGGATCCCTTCACGCGAGGGGAAAAGCGTCAAACGACCTAAATGTTGTTGCATTTTCGGGTGGCCCAATCACAAATACTCCCACCATAGCAATTTCGGCTTGGTTCGCGCGCACAGAAAATTTCTGCGCCTGTAATGACGGCCGGGCCTGCCGACATGTGCTAAGGAAGCGCATGGATCTCTATGGGCATACAGAAAAGCGTTGAACGACCTGAATTTTGTTGCATATTCGGGTGGCTCATGCTCAAACACACCTCAGAGCAATTCCGGCCTGGTTCGCGCGCACAGAAAGTTCGGCGCCTGTGATGGCGCCTACGTCTGCCGACAAACACTAAGAAGCGCATGGATCCCTACACGCATAGGGAAAAGCGTCAAACTACCTGAATGTTGTTGCATATTCGTGTCAGAACATTATAGCTTATACATTTGTGTAAGCTATAGTGGGGTAGCCCATAAGGGGTACAACCCAATCAGGGTTAGTACTTGTACCCAACTCTTTCATAGTTCAATCATTCTCGTTTCTCATCATGGTATCGAGCAGGTTCCCCAGTGAGAATGCTGCCTAGGGCCCACCACGATTTTTTTTCCCCTGCCCGGAGCGCGCTTCACTCCTACCCGAGTAGCGTTTCGTGTGCCCTACCTACCCTCGAGCCGCCCTTAGTGGCCCCTTTGGCCGCCCTTTACGGCCCCTACGCCGCCCTCTAAGGCCCCTCGCGCCGCCCTTAAGGCCCCTTACAGCCCCTCGCGTCGCCCTCTAAAGCCCCTCGCGTCGCCCTTACGGCCCCTTACAGCCTCGCCTAGGCCCCTTACGGCCCCTCCGCGACCCCGTCTAGGCCTCTTGCGGCCCGGTCTAGACCCCTCCGCGGCCCTGTCTGGCCCCTTACGGCCCCGCCTAGGCCCCTTACGGCCCCTCCGCGGCCCCGTCTACGCCCCTCCGCGGCCCCGTCTAGGCCCCTTGCGGCCCCATCTAGGCCCCTCCGCGGCCCCGTCTGGCCCCTTGCGGCCCCGTTTCGGCCCCTCTGCGGCCCCGCCTAGGCCCCTCTACGGCCCCGTCTGGCCCCTTTACGGCCCCGTTCAGGCCCCTCCGCGGCCCCGTCTAGGCCCCTCCGCGGCCCCGTCTGGCCCCTTACGGCCCCGTTTAGACCCCTCTGCGGCCCCATCTACGCCCCTTGCGCCCCCGTCTAGGCCCCCCTTTCGGCCCCGTCTAGGCCCCTTTCGGCCCCGGCTAGGCCCCTTTCGGCCCCGCTTAGGCCCCTTTCGGCCCCGTCTCAGCCCCTCTGCAGCCCCGCTGCCACCTGCGGCCCCGACGCCGCCACCTACGGCCATGTCGCCGTCACCCACGGCCCCGTCGCCCTACCCTAGCGGCCCCATCACCGCTCTCCCGCCCAGCGACCGAGCCGCCGAGCAGCACAGCAGCCGAGCCGCCCGCCTACCGAGCAGCCGAGCCGCCCCGCAGCCGAGCCGCCCCGCAGCCAAGCCGCCGAGCAGCCGAGCCGCCCAGCAGCTGAGCCGCCCTGCCGCCAAGCCGCCGAGCAGCCGAGCCGCCCTGCAGCCGAGCCGCCTTGCCGCCGAGCCGCCGAGCCGCCCTACTGTCTAGCAGCTGCTGTTCCTACCGGTGCTCCCCTGCCCCTCCTTCCTCGGACTGGTGAGCTCACTTCCTCCTAGGCCACTGCAGTCATGGCTACCCCTAGTGTCCTCACTTTTTATGCTGAGGGCCGTGCCGTTGACTTTGAGGTCTGGGTCGATGACCTCCAGCTGTATCTCCAGTGCGATAGGGCAGACGGCCTCTCCCTGTTTGACCTCACTTCTGGTGCCTCTCCTGCCCCTGCTGCTGATGCTGACGCCACTGTTCGCTCACAGTGGGCCATGCGCGATGCTGCTGCTCGCCTTGCTGTGCGCCGCCACTTACCGACCACTGAGCATGCACACTTTTTGTCAAACACTATATGTGTTATTATTGTGTAGGCTATAGTGGGTTAGTCTTTAGGGGGTACACAAAGTTAGGGTTTCCTACTTGTACTCCAACTTTCATAGTTCAATCACTTCTTGTTCGTAACAGCTTTAGCTAGTACAAAAGTGCTCAGACCTTGTACGACGCGAAAATGAACGAGAATGAATTGACTAAGGGAAAGTTGGATACAAGTACAAACCCTAGAAAGCTGTACCCCATATGTGCTACCCCACTATAGCCTACAGCAGCTATGTCATATAAAATCTGACAGGTCGTGGTGGCAGCAAGCTCAAGGTGGCCATGGCTGCCTTGACACGCTGCAGTGAGAAAAAAAAAAAGTTAAAAAAACTTACGACAAAATAAATAAAAATAAATTTAAAAAATGCACAGCCATGGCGGCCTTGAGTCGATGCATTGGGGAAAAAAAGAATTTGGCTGAAGGAAAAATTCCCTTCCAAGATAAGAAAAGGAGATGGAAGGACGGACACTCAAGAGGTGGTAAGTGAAGTTGGTTATAAGCGCAGAGGCACAGGGACTCGTAGCCATGGTGGCCTTGACTGCTGCAAATGAAAAAAATTGCCCAAGAATGACTGAAAAAAAGGTGAGAGAAAAATACCAAAAAACGAAAAAGCATCTAAAAACAAAAAGAGGATGGGGGAGGGAAGGGGAGGTGGGAGAGAAGTCTGAGCAGGAAATGGACGGAGGCAACAGAGCACGGCAGCTGACAGCAGCAGGAGAGTCGCTGGGAGGTTGGCTGGAGTGTCAGAACATTATAGCTTATACATTTGTGTAGGCCGTAGTGGGGTAGCCCATATGGGGTACAACCCAATTAGGGTTAGTACTTGTACCCAACTGTTTCATAGTTCATTCATCCATTCTCACTTCTCGTCATGGTATCGAGCAGGTTCCCGAGTGGGAATACTGCCTAGGGCCCACCACGAACTTTTTTTTCCTTCACTACCCGGAGCGCGCTTAGCTCCTAACCCGAGTAGCGCCCCGAGCCGCCTTAGTGGCCCCTTTTGGCCGCCCTTACTGCCCCTTGAGCCGCCCGCTACAGCCCCGCTACGGCCCCGTCAGCCTCGTTACAGCCCCGCTTAGGCCCCGCTATGGCCCCGTCGGCCCCGCTTAGACCCCGCTACGGCCCAGCTACGGCCCCGCTACGGCCCCGCTACTGCCCCGTCGGCCCCACTTAGGCCCCGCTACGGCCCCGCTACGGCCCCGTTGGCCCAGCTTAGGCCCCGTCGGCCCCGCTACGGCCCTGCTACGGCCCCACTACAGCCCCGTCGGCCCCGCTTAGGCCCCGCTACGGCCCAGCTACGGCCCCGCTACGACCTCGTCGGCCCCGCTTCGGCCCCGTCGGCCCCGCTACGGCCCTGCTACGGCCCCGTCGGCCCTGCTTAGGCCCTGCTACGACCCAGCTACGGCCCCGCTACGGCCCCGTCGGCCCCACTTAGGCCCCGTCGGCCCCACTTCGGCCCCGCTACGGCCCCGCTACGGCCCCGTCGGCCCCGCTTAGGCCTCGTCGGCCCCTGCTACGGCCCCGTCGGCCCCGTTGGCCTCGCTTTGGCCCTACTTAGGCCCCGTCGGCCCCGCTACGGCCCCGCTTTGGCCCCGTCGGCCCCACTTAGGCCCCGCGTCGGCCCCGCTACGACCCCGTTGGCCCCGCTATGGCCCCTCTTAGGCCCCTACCACGGCCCCGTCCCGTCGCCACCGCGGCCCCGCCCACCATTGCGGCCGGCCGCCATCTACGACCCCGCCGCCCAGCGCCCGCAGCGCCGGGCAGCTGAGCCGCCCGACCGCCCGAGCCGCCCAGCAACCGAGCCACCAGGCAGCCGAGCCGCCCGACAGCCGAGCCGCCCAGCAGCCGAGCCGCCCGACAGCCGAGCCGCCCAGCACCGTGCAGCCGAGCCGCCCAGCAGCCGAGCCGCCCAGCAGCTGAGCCGCCCTGCAGCCGAGCCGCCCGACAGCCAAGACGCCGAGCAGCCCGATCGCCCCACCTGCTTGGTAAGAGCCCATGCACTGCCCACTCACTGCCTGCCTACTGCTGTTATGGCTTCCCCTAGCGTTCTCACCTTTGACGCTGAGGGTCGGGCAGTGGACTTTGAGGTCCGGGTAGATGATCTGCAGCTTTTTCTGCAGTGCGATAGGGCAGATGGCCTCTCCCTGTTTGTCCTCACTTCTGGTGCCTCCCCTGCCCCTACTGCTGATGCTGACGCCAGTGTTCGCTCACAGTCGGCCACACGTGATGCTGCTGCTCGCCTTGCTGTTCGCCGCCACGTACCGACCATTGAGCGTGCGCACTTTAGCCAGTACAAGAGTGCTCAGACCTTGTACGACGTTGTAGTTGCATGCTACTCTTCCCCTGCCACTGCTGCACTAAGCCGCCTCATGCTACCATTCCTCTTCCCTGACCTTGCTGCCTTTCCCACTGTAGCAGACCTCATTACGCACCTCCACACTCTTGACACTCGCTACCGCGCTGCGCTTCCTGCTGAGTTCTGCGCCAAGAACCCCCCCCCCCCCATGTACATCACCCTCTACTATATAAACACCCGGCTCCTTGACTCTCTCCGCATAGTCAGGGACCACTTCCTCTCAGTTTGCTCCACCAATCTCACCATTTACCTCCTCAAGAAGGCCCTCCTAGCGATCGAGAAAAGCATAGTCGCTGTAGGAGCCTCTCGTGGTGACCCTCGCACCCTCGTCTTTGAGGGGTGTTCTCCCTCCCCCCTCTTGTCCTCTGTTGCCTCTACTGCTGTGGTTGACCTCGTTGGTTTTGAGTCGGTCGGCACTGCGTTTGCCCCGAGCGGGAAACGCCATACCGGCAGGGGCAAGGGGGGCAAGGGCACTGGAGGGGCTGGAGGGGGCGGTGGAGGTGGTGGTGGAGGCAGTGGAGGGAGTGGGGGTGGTGGTGGGAGTGGTGTCGGGGGTGGCGGCGGCGTCGGCAGCAGTGGAGGAGGCGGAGGCGGTGGAGGTGGCGGAGGGAGCGGAGGCGGCGGAGGTGGCAGAGGAGGCTGAGGTGGAGGAGGCGGCGGAGGCGGCGGCAGCGGCGGTGGTGGAGCGGGTCGCGACTCTGCGCAGAGGAGTGGCTCAGGTTGTGGTCCGCGCCAGCAGCAGCGGAGTGGTGTGACCCTGTCCCCTCAGCAGCTTCGTGAGTGGTACACTGCCCGTCAGCGTGGTGGGGGTTTTGGTCCCTGCGCTTACGTCCTCCGTACCGGCGACCCAGCTGGTGAGCAGTGTGGAGGCCCGCACTCCACCCAGTGCTGTATTGACGGCTGCGCCTGCTGACAAATGCTTAGGAAGTGCATGAATCTGTCAGAATGTTATAGTTCTCTAGCCTACAGTGGGGTAGTGTATAGCGAGTACAACCCAATTAGGGTTTCCTATATGTATGCCAACTGCTGCTTGTGCAAACTCTCTCTTCTTCATTCCTCATTCTTACATATGCTATCAGAGCATCTACGCTTCTGGTCTGTGGGCCCACCTAACTGCTTCCGCTACTACTCTGTGTGTTGCAAACCCCCTGGCGTGCGATAGCCTTTTTTTCTTCCCCTCCTAGAGGCCCCTCTCACGGCCCCTCGCGCGACCCTTAGCGGCTTCGTCGCCACCCCTAGCGGCCCCGTCGCCGCCCTTCTCAGCCCCTCGAGGCCCATTCGTGGTCCCGTTACTGCCCCTAGCGGCCCCATTGCCGCCCTTCCAGGCCCCTCACGGCCCCTTCGCGGCTTTGTCGCCGCCCCTAGCGGCCCCGTCGCCGACCTTTCAGGCCCCTCGCGGCCCCTTCGCGGCCCCATCACCGCCCCTAGCGGCCCGTCACCGCCCTCCAGGCCCCTCGCGGCCCCTTCGCGGCCCCGTTGCCGCCCCTATCGGCCTCGTCACCGCCTCCAGCGGCCCCGTCGCCGCCACTTGCGGCCTCGTCGCCGCCCCTTTCAGCCCTGCCTTGACCCTGCCCCAGCCCCGCCCCGGCCATGCTCCGTCGCCTGTCGCGGCGCACCGGGGGCTCGTACACCGCCCCCCCCTCTTTTCCCGTCACCCGTCGCGGTGCCCTTAGGGGCGACTTGGGGGGGGGGGGGGGGGGGGGGGGGGGTGGGGGGCGAGCGTCGCCCCTTCTGCCGCCTGTTTTGGCGCCCTAGGAGGCCACGCGTCGCCCCCCCCCCCCTCCTCCCCCCCCCTTGTAACCTCCCTACCCGCCATCCCGCCCTGCCCTGTGTTAGGGTATGGGGGTGGCGGGTGTGTGGTCTCCCCTGCTCCTTCTCTGTCTCCCACTGCTGCAGCTGCCGCTGAGGGGGGTGGGTGTGTGGGAGTCGACGGAGTGGTGCTAGGGGGTGGGGTGTGAATGAACCTAGGATGCAGCAGGGGGTGTGTGAAAGGGGGGTACTGTGGGAGTGGAACTAGGGTTTGAGCAGGGGGTGTGTGTCGAGGGTGTGGGGCAGCTGGAGGAGGTTGTGTGAAGGTAGCTGTCGTGTCGCCTGCAGCGTCTGTAGTTTGTAGCCCTTGATTCGGTAGCCACTGAGCCTGTTGCACCAGTCGCCAGTGGGTCCGTTGCTCCTGCCACTCGTCTATAGCCTCGGAGCCAGTTACTCCAGTAGTCCGTCGCCCTTGCTTCGGTAGCCACTGAGTCCGCCGCTCCTGTGCCTGTGCCTCTGTAGCTTCAGTCGTTCCCTCCCATCTTCTCTCCCTCCACAGTTCCTCCTCCTCCTCACTTGTCGGGTGTGATTAACTCTAGCTTTGCTCGCTATTGTGAACTTCTGCTCTATGCGTGCTTGCTCATTGTGCTGATTACACCCCACTTTGGCTATGGGGGTGTGTGAGAATGTTATAATTGTCTAGCCTGCAGTGGGGTACTCTATAGCGAGTACAACCAAATTAGGTTTCCCTATATGTATGCCAACCGCTGCTAGTGCAACCCCTCTCTTCTTCATTCCTCATTCTTCACATCTTAACGATCGATTAGAATTAGAGATGGTAGCTAAGCCTAAGGCGCACAATCCCACTGAGCGGATTTGCGTTTAATTGAGAAATGATTTCGTCGTAAGCTCTCAAAGTGACGGATCCTGAACAACACTCTAGTACATGCCATGTGAGTAGCTAGAAACGGGGGCGGTTCTAGCAAGTGGGCCTAAACTATCGCTGGAGTGCTCGGGCACTGGGGGCAGCCTATGCTGCTGCTGGTTCTGCTGGGGGCAGCCTAAGCTGCTGATGGTGCGTTGGCGGTAGCCTAAGCTGTTGCTCGAGCGCTGGGGCAGCCTAAACTGCTGCAGCTGGTGCTGCTGGTGGCGGGTTTTAACTCTTGAGGCGGAGGATTCAGTTCGTGGGAGGTAGCTCTGACTGGTACAGGTGGGGCAGCGGGTGCGCTTCTGTGCGGTTCTGTGCAGTTCAGTGCGGTTCTGCGTGGTTCTGTGCAATTCTATGCGGTTCTGCAAGGTGGAGAGTACAGGGTGGGGTGGCTGATTCCGGGTGAAGTGACTGGAACGGGTGGGGCAGCAGCTCTGGCTAGAACAGGTGGGGCAGCGAGTGCGGTTCTGTGCAGTTCTGCCCGTTTCCGTGCGGTTCTGCACGGTAGAGAGTACTGGGTGGGGCGGATAAATCTGGGTGAGGTGACTGGAACGGCGGGTGGGGTTGCAGATATGGCTGGGGCGGCGAGCTACATGTCTGGGGCGGCTGTTACCCGGTGGGGCAGTCAAAAACAGCAGGATTCAGTTCTTGGGGCGGCCGATTTCTGGTGTGGCGGCTGTCTTCTGCCCATGGGGCGGCAGATCGCGGGTGAGGCGACGCCTAACAGACCAGGCAAGAGGTAAGGCAGCGGGTGGGGCTGCGTCTAGCAGGTGGGACGGTGGGGAACAGGTGGGGGGATGGGTGGCTCGTGCGCACGGCTGCTGATCTGCATGCCTGCGACTAACGACGGGGTCGCGGGGCCCGCTAACGAAGGGGCCTCGGGGCCCACGGTCGAAAGGCCGCGGGGCCCGCTAACGAAGGGCCACGGGCCCACTAATGAAGTGCCGCGGGGGCCGGTAATTAACTGCCGGGACTGTCAGATTTATATGACATAGCTGTTGTAGGCTACAGTGGGGTAGCACATATGGGGTACAGCTTTCTAGGATTGTATTTGTACCCAACTTTCACTTAGTCATTTCATTCTCGTTAAACTCATGGTATCAGAGCAGGTTCCCCTGTGGGAACTATGCCTAGGACCCAGTCAGCGGGTGACCCACTGCTCGGACGCCCGCACAGGCCGACACCTGGCCACGTTTTCGCGTCGGCCGGGGTCGAGTCTCTACACCCTGACCACTGAGTCTCCTCCTGTCCCTACGTCAGGCCAGGTAGCTGCGTCGGGTCAGGTGTTTGCTGCTGCGTCCAGGTCTGGTCCTGAGTCTGCCCCCTGCTCGTGTCGCCTCCTGTCTCACGAGACTCTCCTATGGCACCACCGCCTTGGCCACCCCTCCTTGCCTCATCTTCGGGGCATGGCTTCCTATGTCCTTGTCTCTGGTCTCCCCTGATCTCTCCCTCCCCTTCCTTCAGGGCCAGGACCTTCCTGTGTTCCCTGTGTCGAGGGGCGGCTCCGGGCTGCCCCTCACTCCTCCCAGTTTCCCCCAACAGAGGCTCCTCCGCAGACGCTTCACATGGACGTGTGGGACCCAGCCCGCGTCCGTGGATAGGGTCACGAGCGCTACTTTCTACTGGTGGTTGATGATTACTCGCGTTACACCACGGTCTTCCCCTTGCGCAGCAAGGATGATGTCACTGAGGTGTTGATCGACTGGATCCGCGCAGCTCGTCTCCAGCTCAGGAGGAGCTTCGGTTCGGACTTTCCTGTTCTGCATCTGCACTCTGACCGAGGTGGAGAGTTCTCCTCTGGCCTTCTGCGAGCCTACTGTCGTGCACGAGGCATCCGCCAGACCTTTACGCTTCCGGAATCTCCACAGCAAAATGGGATTGCTGAGCGCCGCATTGGCATGGTCATGGACGTCGCTCGTACGTCCATGATGCATGCGGCTGCCCCCCATTTTCTGTGGCCGTTTGCGGTGAGGTACGCGGCGCATCAGATCAACCTTCACCCCAGGGTCTCCCGGCCGGAGACCTCCCCACCTCTGCTGTGGACGGGGAAGGTCGGCGATGCGTCTGCGTGCCGTATCTGGGGATCTCGGGCGTTTGTCCGCGACTTGTCTGCGGACAAGTTGTCCCCTCGTGCTGCTCCCTGTGTTTTCCTAGGCTTCCCCCCTGACGCCCCAGGGTGGCGGTTCTACCACCCCTCCTCTCGTCGTGTTCTGTCCTCCCAGGACGTCACGTTCGACGAGTCCGTCCCCTTCTACCGCCTCTTCCCCTACCGCACTCCTCCACTCCCCCCGCCACTGCACTTCCTTGTGCCAGGTCCCCCCTCGGTAGACCCCCTTCCCCCTCAGGGTCCTGCCCCTTCAGGTGTGTCCCAAGTAGACGCAGTCGAGCCGGTCAAGGTTGCTGGTGACTCTGGTACTGCTGCGGGTGTTGAGCCTGGGGGTGCTGACTCTGAGGGTGCTGCGCGCGTGGGTGCTGAGCCTGGGGGTGCTGAGTCTGGGGGTGCTGAGCCTTCGAGTACTGCGACTCGGGGTGCTGTGCCTGGGGGTGCTGAGCCTGGGGGTGCTACGACAGGAGCGACTGAGCCAGGGGGTGCTGCGTCTGGAGCCTGGAGGTGTGGAGCCTGCGGCCACTGGACCTCCCCTTGTGGCGTCTGGCGGTGCTGGGCCTAGAGGTTCTCCTGTTGCTTCGTCTCGGCGGGAGTCGCTCTCTCCGCAGGAGTTGCGCGAGTGGTTTGCTCGCCGCTGGAGGCGTACTGCTGGAGCTGGAGCTTCTTCGGCCGCTGAGGGTGCTGGTGCCACTGGCCCCAGAGCTGCTGGGCCTGCGGGTCCGCCTGAAGCTGGAGCAACTGAGAGTGTTGGTTCTGAGACTACTACTGTCTGTCGTGGTGGTGGTCTTGCTGCGAGTGCTGCTGGTGCTGTTGGAGGTCCTTTCGCTGGAGGTGCTGTTGGCGATGGTGCTGTCGGAGGTGGTGAGGGTGCTGGTGCTGTCCCTGCTATGTCTCGAGCCGCCGCGCGACCTGGGCCGTACTTCGTTCCGCTCGTGCAGCAGGTTCTTGGTCCTTCTCCTCCTGTAGAGTGTCCACCGGTGTCCAGTCAAAGTCACAGTTAGAGCCCGCCTCCCCCCTGCCTGCTCCCTCTCCTTACACTTGTCCTACTGGAGGTCTTACAGAGCTTCGTGAGCCCGCGTCTCGTCCCGCGTCGCCTGTTCGTCCTGCTCGCGCTAGTGGTCGTGGTTCGCGTGAGCGTCCTCCTCCTGTCCCTGGCACGCACCGGATGTCTCTGCGTCCGTCCACTGCTCCTCTATGTGCCCCTCTGCCTTCTCCTCCTTAGCCCTCTCTTCGTGCGCTTGCCGACCCGGAGTCAGACTCCCTTCGTGCCGCCAGTCCTACTGTCACGCGTCTCCTTACTACTGTCATCATTGATCCCTCTTTTGAGTCCACTGCTGCGTCAGCTCTTGTTGCTGAGCTCGTCGACTTTGCTGCTCGCTGTCGTCTAGACTACGCTGCTAGTCTTGTTGCTGAGTCTGCGTCTGTCTGTCCTCCGTCCGTCGGGGGTGAGTGTGCTCTTGGAACGGACGTCCTTGAGGACAGACAGGAGGAGTTCCAGTGTCTGGATGCTGCTTCACCTCATCTCGCGTCCGTACTACTTGCCCCTGAGGGAGACCCGGATGCACTAGACATCCCGACTCCATGCTCTTACGCCGAGGCCGTAGAGGGTCCCTACTCCTCTCAGTGGCAGGCAGCTATGGATGCAGAGATGGGTTCTTGGAAGTCCACAGGCACCTACGTTGACACGGTTCCCCCTCCTGGGGTGAACATCGTCAGTGGCATGTGGATCTTCAGGGTGAAGCGGCCGCTGGGCTCTCGACCTGTCTTCAAGGCGCGGTACGTCGCTCGTGGCTTCAGACAGCGGCAGGGAGTTGACTACTTTCAGACCTTCTCTCCCACCCCGAAGATGACCACTCTTCAGGTGCTGCTGCACATAGCTGCTCAGCGCGACTACGAGCTCCACTCTCTTGACTTCTGCACTGCTTTCTTGCAGGGTAGCCTGCACGAGGAGATCTGGCTGCGCCGTCTACCTGGCTTCACTGGGACTTTCCTTCCTAGCACCCAGTGGAGCCTCCGACGGCCAGTCTACGGTCTCCGCCAGGCACCGCGTGAGTGGCACGACACACTGAGGACTACGCTTGCGGCTCTTGGGTTTGCTCCCTCTACTGCTGACCCGTCGCTGTTTCTGCGCATCGACACTTCTCTGTCGCCGTTCTACATCCTCGTGTACGTTGACGACTTGGTCTTTGCCACAGCCGGCACTGCTGGACTTGCCTACGTGAAGTCCGAGCTGCAGAAGAGACACACGTGCACAGACCTGGGTGAACTGCGCAGCTACCTTGGCTTGCAGATCACTCGGGACAGAGCACGCCGCACCATTACCTTGACTCAGTCATACATGGTGCAGCAGGTCCTTCAGCGCTTCGGCTTCACGTACTCCTCGCCTCAAGCCACTCTTCTGTCTACTCGCCACTCGCTCTCAGCTCTGCCTTCGGATGAGTCCGTAGAGTCGAGTGGCCCATACCCAGAGCTTGTTGGCTGCCTCATGTACCTGATGACCTGCACACGACCTGACCTTGCATACCCTCTTAGCATTCTTGCACGCTATGTTGCTCCTGGGAGACACCGACCAGAGCACATGGCTGCAGCGAAGAGGGTGTTGCGCTACTTGTGCAGTACGTCGGGCATGGGGCTAGTGCTTGGAGGGCGGAGTCCAGTGGTCCTCAGTGGGCACACGGTCGCTTCTTGGGCTGACGACCAGGCTACTCAGCGGTCGTCACAGGGTTACACCTTCAGTCTTGGTTCCGGCTCTGTTTCGTGGCGGGCTACTCGCTCGTCTTCTGTTCTTGCCTCCAGTTGTGAGGCTGAGATCTACGCCGGGGCAATGGCTGCTCAGGAGCTTTGCTGGCTCACCTACCTGCTGACTGACCTTGGAGACCCGCCTCGTTCTCCTCCAGTGCTGTACGTAGACAACAAGGCCATGCTGGCCTTGTGTCGAGAGCAGCGCTTGGAGCACAGAACGAAGCACATTGCTCTCCGCTACTTTCTTGCTTGTGAGCTGCAGCAACGTGGTCAGTTGCGACTTGTGTACGTGGCCTCTGAGGCCAACACTGCTGATGTTTTCACCAAGGCACTTCTGCCTTGTGATCATCAGCGCTTCTGTACTCAGCTGGGACTTGTACCTGCCTTACCTCACTTGCTCACCTCTTGATCTTTCTTGTACTCTTGCATACATATACACCTCATCTTGCTTGTTTAGTGTTATATATGTATGTAAACTCCTGCATGTGAACTGGCCTTGTGGCCGTGACCTTGTGCTCGGACTGTGTGGTGACTTCGTGATCCACCTTGAGCTTGCTTTGCTTTGCTTTGCTTGACTGGTCTTGTGACCCCTTGTTCTCCCCCACTTTGCCTATGGGGGTGTGTCAGATTTATATGACATAGCTGTTGTAGGCTATAGTGGGGTAGCACATATGGGGTACAGCTTTCTAGGGTTGTATTTTTACCCAACTTTGACTTAGTCATTTCATTCTCGTTCAACTCTTCTCAGGGACGTGTGACGGGTGACGGGAAAAATCTGGTCGCGATCGACGCGGGGAAACGAGCGATGGGCGACGGGTGACGGGTGGGGGGGTTGTGAAAATAGTAGGCAGAAGTAGGAGCCAAAGCTAGGAAAGCCCTAGCTAGGCAAGAAACAGTTTAGGCAAAAAGGGGGGTTCACTAGAAGAAATGAGGATACAAATAGCAAACCCTAGAAGGGTTGTACTCGCTATACAGCACCCCACTACAGGCTAGAGCATAACATTTTGACACACCCCCACAGCCAAAGTGGGGTGTAATCAGCAGAGTAAGCAAAGCGAAACAAGCTCAGGGTGGATCACAATGTCACCACACATTCTGAGCACAAGTTCAAGAAGCAATAGTTTAAAGTTCACAAATGTAAGCAAAGCTAGAGGCTATCGCAGAAGGCAAGTGAGGAGGAGGGACAGTGAGAGGAGAGGAGATAGGAGGCGACAGCTGAAGCTGCAGACACACGGGCAACAGGAGTCACACTGGCACAGCGGCTAGCAGAACAACGCTCCGGACTACTGGAGTAACTGGCCTCGCGGCTAAAAGTAGCGGCAGACGAGCAACGGACCCACGGCCGAGTGGCACAAGTGGCTGCAACTGGGCTACCGGAGCAACTCCCCGGACTACAGGTGCTGCTGGTGACACGACGGCAACCTCCGTGCAACCTCCCCAAATAGTCCCACCCTCCGTGACACACACCCCCTGCTTCACCCCTAGCTCCACTCCCCCTTCACCCCCCTTAGTACCACTCCGACGGCTCCAACAGGTCCACCCCCCTCAGCGGGTGCTGCAGCACTGGGAGATGGAGGAGGAGGAGAAGCAGGGGACGGCACACAGAAGCTGCACCCCCATACCCCTCACCCCCAAACCCTAATCCAGGAGAACGGGCTGCACGAGGGGTGGGGCGCCATCAGAGGCACGGGGGACAGCGGGCAGCGCTGGGGCAGCAAAGAACGGGCCGCCCACGGGCCTGGCACAGCCGCCCGAATTGCGCGCAGGCGGCCCGAGCTGCGCTCAGGCCTGGCGCAGCCCGCACGGGCCGCGCGCAGCCTGTACGGGTCGCGCGCCGGCCATGACGGGCGACGGGGAGCGACGTGCGGGTCCTCGTCGCCCGTCGCAGCGCCTCCCGCGGGCAGAAAACCGCCGCGCGCCTCGGGGTGCATGGTGGGCAGAAAACCGCCGCGCGCCTCGGGGCGCATGGCGGGCAGAAAACCGCCGCACGCTCTGAGCGCGCGGCGGGATGAAAAATCCGTCGCACGCCACGGGACGTGCGACACAGAGAGTAGCAGTAGGAGCGGAAGCAGCGAGGTGGTGAGCCCACCCACAGGATCGACCCAAGGGGATCGACCTGCTCTGATAGCATGTGAAAATAGCAGGCAGAAGTAGGAGCCAAAGCTAGAAAAGCCCTAGCTAGGCAAGAAACTGTTTAGGCAAAAAGGGGGGTTCACTAGCAGAAATGAGGATACAAATAGCATACCCTAGAAGGGTTGTACTCGCTATAGAGCACCCCACTACAGGCTAGTGTCAGAACATATAGCTTACCTGTTTGTGTAGGCTACAGCGGGGTATCCTATAGGGGGTACAACCCACTTAGGGTTTGCTATTTGTACTGTTTTCAGACTTAGTCATTTCATTCCTCTGCTCATTGTTTCACATGGTATAGAGCTAGGTCCCTCTAGGACCGGTTTTTTTTTTTGGGCCCACCGAAGCGCGCCCCGAGGCGCGAATTTTTTTTTAGCGACCCCTCGAGTCGCCCTCCCCCCTGCGGCCCCTACGCGCCGGCTCCTACGCGGCCCCGCGCCTGCCCCTACGCGGCCTCTACGCGGCCCCTTACGCGACCCCTACACGCCGGCTCCTACGCGGCCCCTTACGCGGCCCCTACGCGCCGGCTCCTACGCGGCCCCGCGCCGGCCCCTACGCGGCCCTTACGCGGCCCCGCGCCGGCCCCTTCCGCGGCCCTTACGCGGCCCTGCGCCGGCCCCTTACGCGGCCCCTTACGCCGGCTCCTACGAGGCCCCGCCGGCTCCTATTGCGGCCCCGCCGCCGGCTCCTACTACGGCCCCGCCGGCTCCTTTGCGGCCCCGCCGGCTGCTACTGCGGCCCCGTCGCCGGCTCCTACGAGGCCCCGCCGGCTCCTATTGCGGCCCCGCCGCCGTCTCCTACTGCGGCCCCGCCACCGGCTCCTACTGAGGCCCCGCCGGCTCTCCAGCGGCCCCGCCGCCGGCTCCTACTGCGGCCCCGCCGGCCTCTTTTGTGGCCCCGCCGGCTCCTACTTCGGCCCCGCCGTCTCCTACTGCGGCCCCGCCACCGGCTCCTACTGAGGCCCCGCCGGCTCCCAAGCGGCCCCGCCGGCTCTACTGCGGCCCCGCCACCAGCTCCTATTGCGGCCCCGCCGGCTCCCTAGCGGCCCCGCCGGCTCTCCAGCGACCCAGCCGCCGTCTTCACACTGCAGCCGAGCCGCCCTGCAGCAGCCGAGCCGCCCTACAGCAGCCGAGCCGCCCGGGAGCCGAGCCGCCCGGAACCCGAGCCGCCCTGTCGCCGAGCCGCCCGGGAGCCGAGCCGCCCTGCACTCGAGCCGCCCTGTAGCCGAGCCGCCCTGTCGCCGAGCCGCCCGGGAGCCGAGCCGCCCTGCACCCGAGCCGCCCTGCTGTCGAGCCGCCCGGGAGCCGAGCCGCTGAGCATCCGAGCCGCCCGGTCGCCGTGCTGCCTGTCTGTCGAGCTACACGACCTGCCTCGCCCGGTGAGCACAGCCCCACTGTCACTGCTTCCTCTTACCCTACTGCTTGCACTGCCTCGCTGTCGTCGTCATGGCCACCCCTAGTGTCCTAGCTTTTGACGCTGAGGGTCGCGCCATCGATTTTGAGGTCTGGCTAGATGACCTGCAGCTGTTCTTACAGTGCGACAGAGCTGACGGCCTTTCTCTCTTTGACCTTACCTCTGGCGCCTCTCCTGCTCCTGCTGCTGATGCTGATCCCACTGTCCGCTCTCAGTGGGCCACCCGCGATGCTGCTGCACGTCTTGCTGTGCGTCGCCACCTCCCTACCTCCGAGCGCGCGCACTTTAGTCAGTACAAGAGTGCTCAGACCTTGTACGACGCTGTAGTTGCGCGCTACTCCTCCCCTGCCACTGCTGCACTGACTCGTCTCATGCTTCCCTACCTCTTTCCTGACCTCTCTGCCTTTCCCACTGTCGCTGACCTCATTACGCACCTCCGCACTAGTGACACTCGCTACCGCGCCGCCCTTCCTGCTGAGTTCTGCGCTAAGAACCCCCCCCCCATGTACATCACTCTCTACTACGTAGTTGCGCGCCTCCCTGACTCCCTTCGTGTAGTCAGGGACCAGTTCCTAGCTGTCTGTCCCACCACTCTCACCGTCGACCTCCTCGAGAAGGCCCTCCTCTCAGCTGAGAAGAGCATAGTTGCTGTAGGGGCTTCTCGTGGTGACCCTCGCACCCCCATCTTTGAGGGGTGCTCTCCTTCACCCTTGCTGCCCTCTGTTGCCTCTGCTGCTGCTGCCGACCTGCTTGGTCTTGAGTCGGTCGGCGCGGCGTCTGCCCCTAGTGGGAGACGTCGCTCCAGTAGGAACAAGGGGGGCAGGGGCGCGGGTGGAGTTGGAGGGAGCGGTGGGGGTGGCGGCGGTGGCGGCGGTGGGAGTGGGGGTGGCGGCGGGAGTAGTGGTGGTGGTGGTGGTGGTGGTGGCAGCAGCGGCGGAGACGGTGGTGGTGGTAGCGGCGGTGGTGGCGGTGGCGGCGGAGGAGGTGGAGGCGGAGGAGGTGGAGGCGGTGGAGGCGGTGGAGCCGGCGGCGGAGGAGCAGGAGGTGGTGGAGGGAGCGGAGCTGGCCGGAGTGGCACCCAGCAGCGTAGTGGAGGTGGTGGTGGCCAGCGCTCGCAGCGGCAGCAGCAGCAGCGCTCGCGTGACATCCCTCCGCCCCAGCAGCTTCGTGAGTGGTACGCTGGGCGCCAGAGGGGTGGGGGTACTGGTCCCTGCACCTACGTTCTTCGTTCCGGCGACCGCGCGGGTGAGCAGTGTGGGGGTGCCCACGCCACAGCGCCCTGTTTTGGCCGCTTGACGGACGCTTGGCGTCAGCAGTTCCCCGGGGCTAGTGAGATCCCTCGTTGGGATGAGCTCCTTAGGGCTGGTGTTGCGATCTTTGATCTTGATTTTGATGCTATCCTTGCTGCTATGTATGCTGTGACTATTAGTGATGAGAATGAGGGTTACCGGTGTTTCCAGCCCGACCCGGGCATTGGTACTGCTGCACTAGGTGCTTGTGAGGCTGCTGCTCTAGGTGCCGGTGCGTCTGCGCTCTCAGGTACTGGTGAGACTGCGCTCTCAGGTACTGAGTCGCCCTCGTCCTCCCTCACTTTCACACTTGACTCCGGAGCTTCTCGCTCCTTCTTTCGAGACCGCACTACCCTTACGCCTCTTGGCCGACCGGTTGCGGTCTCCCTGGCTGACCCCTCTGGGGGTCCTGTCCTGTCTCACTTCTCCACTGTCCTCCCGTGTCCGGCTGCCCCTTCGGGCGCCCTGTCTGGTCTGTACCTTCCCTCGTTCTCGACGAACTTGGTGAGTGGTGCAGCCCTACAGGATGCGGGGGTTCACCAGTTCACTCCTGCGAGTCAGCGGGTGACCCACTGCACGGACGCACGCACAGGCCGACACCTGGCTACCTTCTTGCGTCGGCCGGGGTCGAGCCTCTACACCCTGACCACTTCGTCTCCTCCTGTCCCTGTGTCTGGTCAGGTAGCTGCGTCAGGTCAGGAGCTTGCTGCTGCATCCCGGTCAGGTCCTGAGTCTGCCCCCTGTTCTTGTCGTCTCCTGTCTCACGAGACTCTCCTGTGGCACCACCGTCTTGGCCACCCTTCCCTGCCCCGCCTTCGGAGCATGGCTTCCCGTGTCCTTGTCTCTGGTCTTCCCCAGTCTCTCCCTCCTCTCCCCTCCGGGCCAGGACCTTCCTGTGTCCCCTGTGTCGAGGGTCGCCTCCGGGCTACTCCTCACTCCTCCCACTTCCCCCCGACAGAGGCTCCTCTGCAGACGCTTCACATGGATGTGTGGGGCCCAGCCCCCGTCCGTGGGCAGGGTCACGAGCGCTACTTCCTGTTGGTGGTTGACGACTACTCGCGTTACACCACAGTCCTCCCCTTGCGCAGCAAGGGTGCGGTCACTGAGGTTCTGATCGACTGGATCCGCGAGGCTCGTCTCCAGCTCAGGCGGAGCTTCGGCTCGGACTTTCCTGTTCTGCGTCTGCACTCGGACAGAGGTGGAGAGTTCTCCTCTTGCCTTCTGCGAGACTACTGTCGTGCACGGGGGATCCGCCAGACCTTCACGCTTCCGGACTCACCACAGCAAAATGGGATTGCTGAGCGCCGCATTGGCATGGTCATGGATGTCGCTCGTACGTCCATGATGCATGCGGCTGCCCCCCATTTTCTGTGGCCGTTCGCGGTGAGGTACGCGGCGCATCAGCTCAACCTTCACCCCCGGGTCTCTAGGCCTGCGATGTCCCCAGCCTTGCTGTGGACAGGGAAGGTTGGCGATGCGTCTGCGTTCCGTGTCTGGGGATCTCGGGCGTTTGTCCGTGACTTGTCTGCGGACAAGCTGTCCCCTCGTGCTGCTCCCTGTGTCTTCCTGGGCTTCCCCACTGACGCCCCAGGGTGGCAGTTCTACCACCCCTCCTCACGTCGTGTTCTGTCCTCCCAGGACGTCACGTTCGACGAGTCGGTCCCCTTCTACCGTCTCTTCCCCTACCGTACTCCCTCTCCCCCCCCTCCCCCGGACTTCCTGGTACCGCTCCCCCCCCCGGTAGACCCCCTCCCCCCTCAGGTTCCCGCCCCCTCAGGTGTGTCCCAGGTAGACGCCGCTGACCCTGTCGAGGTTACTGGTGACTCTGGTGCTGCTGCGGGTGCTGAGCCTGGGGGTGCTGAGCCGGGGGGTGCTGTGCCTGGAGGTGCTGGGTCTGGGGGTGCTGAGCTGGGAGCTGCTGAGCCTGGGGGTACTGCGTCTGGAGCTGCTGAGCCTGGGGGTGCTACGTCTGGAGCTGCTGAGCCTGGGGGTGCTGCGTCTGGAGCTACTGCGCCTGGGGTTTCTCCTGCTGCGCCTCGCCGGGAGCCCCTCTCTCCGCTGGAGCTGCGCGAGTGGTTCGCTCGCCGCTGGAGGCGTGCTGCTGAGTCTGGGAGTGCTGCTGGAGCTGGAGTTGGTGCTTCTTCGCCCGTCGAGGGTGCTGGTGCTGCCGGTCCCGGAGCTGCTGGGCCTGCGGGTCCTCCTGGAGCTGGAGCTGCTGAGGGTGTTGGTGCTGAGACTACTGCTGTCGGTCCTGGCGGTGGTTCTGCTGCTGGTGCTGCTGGAGGTCCTGCCGCTGGAGGTGTCGGTGGCGCTGGTACTGTTGCTGAGGGTGCTGGTGCTGTCCCTGCTGAGTCTGGAGCTGCCGCGCGGCCTCGGCCGTACTTCGTTCCGCTCCTGCAGCAGGTTCTTGGTCTTTCTCCTCCAGTAGAGTGTCCACAGCCTGTCCAGTCGCAGTCCCTGCTAGAGCCTTCCTCTCCACTGCCTGCTCCCTCTCCTTACACTGGTCCTACTGGAGGTCTTGCTGAGCGTCGTGAGCCTGCGTCTCGTCCTGCGTCGCCTGTTCGTGCTGCTCGCACTAGTGGTCGCAGTTCGCGTCAGCGTCCTCCTCCTGTCCCTGGCACGCACCGGATGTCTCTGCGTCCGTCCACGGCTCCTCTGCGTGTCCCTTTGCCTTCTCCTCCTGAGTCCTCTCTTCCTGCGCTTGCCGACCCTGAGTCGGACTCTCTTCGTGCTGCCAGTCCTACTGTCACACGGCTACTTGCTACTGTTGTCACTGACCCCTCTTTTGAGTCCACTGCTGCGTCTGCTCTTGTCGCTGAGCTCGTCGACTTTGCTGCTCGCTGTCGTCTAGACTACGCTGCTAGTCTTGTTGCTGAGTCCGCGTCTGTCTGTCCTCCGTCCGTCGGGGGTGAGTGTGCTCTTGGCACGGACGTCCTAGAGGACAGGCAGGAGGAGTTACAGTGTCTAGCGGCTGCTTCACCTCATCTCGCGTCTGTACTGCTTGCCCCTGAGGGAGACCCGGATGCACTAGACATCCCGACTCCGCGTTCTTACGCGGAGGCCGTAGAGGGTCCCTACTCCTCCCAGTGGCAGGCAGCTATGGATGCAGAGATGGCTTCCTGGAAGTCCACAGGCACCTACGTTGACGAGGTTCCCCCTCCTGGGGCGAACATCGTCAGTGGCATGTGGATCTTCAGGGTGAAGCGGCCGCCGGGCTCTCCACCTGTCTTCAAGGCGCGGTACGTTGCTCGTGGCTTCAGTCAGCGGCAGGGAGTTGACTACTTTCAGACCTTCTCTCCCACCCCGAAGATGACTACTCTTCGGGTGCTGCTGCACATAGCCGCTCAGCGCGACTACTAGCTTCACTCTCTCGACTTCAGCACTGCGTTCCTGCAGGGTAGCCTGCACGAGGAGATCTGGCTGCGCCGTCCACCTGGCTTCACTGGGACTTTCCCTCCTGGCACCCAGTGGAGCCTCCGACGGCCAGTCTATGGTCTCCGCCAGGCACCGCGTGAGTGGCACGACACACTGAGGACTACGCTTGCGGCTCTTGGGTTTGCTCCTTCTACTGCTGACCCGTCGCTGTTCCTGCGCACCGACACTTCTCTGCCGCCGTTCTACATCCTCGTGTACGTCGACGACTTGGTCTTTGCCACAGCGGACACTGCTGGACTCGCCTACGTGAAGTCCGAACTACTGAAGAGACACACGTGCACAGACCTGGGTGAACTGCGCAGCTACCTTGGCTTGCAGATCACTCGGGACAGAGCACGCCGCACCATTACCTTGACTCAGTCACACATGGTGCAGCAGGTCCTTCAGCGCTTCGGCTTCACATACTCCTCGCCTCAGGCCACTCCTCTGCCTACTCGCCACTCACTCTCAGCTCTGCCTTCGGATGAGTCCGTAGAGTCGAGTGGTCCGTATGCAGAGCTTGTTGGCTGCCTCATGTACCTGATGACCTGCACACGACCTGACCTTGCATACCCTCTGAGCATTCTTGCACGCTATGTTGCTCCTGGTAGACACCGACCAGAGCACATGGCTGCAGCGAAGAGGGTATTGCGCTACTTGTGCAAGTGCGTCGGGCATGGGGCTAGTGCTTGGAGGGCGGAGTCCAGTGGTCCTTACAGGCCACGCGGACGCTTCTTGGGCTGACGACCAGGCTACGCAGCGGTCGTCGCAGGGTTACACCTTCAGCCTTGGTTCCGGCTCTGTCTCGTGGCGGTCTACTCGCTCGTCTTCGGTTCTAGGCTCCAGTTGTGAGGCTGAGATCTACGCCGGGGCCATGGCTGCACAGGAGCTTCGTTGGCTCACCTACCTGCTGACTGACTTTGGAGAGCCGCCTCGTTCTCCTCCACTGCTGTACGTAGACAACAAGGCCATGCTGGCCTTGTGTCGAGAGCAGCGCTTGGAGCACAGAACGAAGCACATTGCTCTCCGCTACTTCCTTGCTCGTGAGCTGCAGCAGCGTGGTCAGTTGCGACTTGCGTACGTGGCCTCTGAGGCCAACACTGCCGATGTGTTCACCAAGGCACTTGCGCCTTGTGACCATCAGCGCTTTTGTACCCAGCTGGGTCTTGTGCCTGTCTTGCCTCACTTGCTCTCTTCTTGACTTTCCTTGTACTGTGACATATATATACCTGCTCTTGCTTGTCTTGTTTTATATATATATGTCTGTACTCTTGCATGTGAACTGGCCTTTGGCCTTGCTCTTGTGCTCGGACTGTGTGGTGACTTTGTGATCCACCCCGAGCTTGCTTTGCTTTGCTTGACTGGTCTTGTGACCCCTTGTTCTCCCCCACTTTGCCTATGGGGGTGTGTCTGAACATATAGCTTACCTGTTTGTGTAGGCTACAGCGGGGTATCCCATAGGGGGTACAACCCACTTAGGGTTTGCTATTTGTACTGTTTTCAGACTTAGTAATTTCATTCCTCTGCTCATTGTTTCACAGCTAGAGCATAACATTCTGACAGGGGAGGGGGGGGGGAGGGTCTACGGACGACGGGGTCCTAAGGTAAGCGTGCTTCGGGCGGTCTAGGACGGGACGCGACTAGTTTGGCCAATAACTTAGTTGAGTGATTTTTCCTAAGGGGAAAATCTCGCTAGGATTAACCTAGCTCTAGACCATGTCGCAATGTAAGATTGACTAAAATATTAAGTACAAAACAAGTACAAAATAACACAATGGAGAACACCTAGACTAGAACTACACAAACTATAGAATTATAGTTCAACACCGTCGATTCATTGCGACCCTCGAAATTTAATTTGAGGCCGTTGGCTGTACGACCCCGACATATGATGCAATGTGGATTCGGCTCACAGCGACACTATTGCGAGGCCTGGCGCTCGAGTGGATTTACAATAGCAATGAGATCTGAGGCGAGGGGTCATGGACGCAGTTTCGGGCAGCTTTAATTCAACGTTTCAAACCAATCAACTCTAGCTACATGGCGCAGCAGCAGATTCATCGGCATAAACAGTACAGCAGTGTAACATAGTACACGCAGCAGATGGAGGCCTCTTCAACCAAATTACCGACCTGACCGAAGGGGAAAAAATCCAAGCCTATACTGGGGCTAAAAATTGAAGTCCGCGGACAGGTGATTGCCGCGAACTACAACTACTACCGCGACATGGTATGTGCAGCAGAGAGATTTGATGCGCTGACGCGAGGTCAACACGAGACACGATGCCACATGCCAAACAGATCATTCGACACAAAGCAATCGGCACCACCCACGACCGCCAACCCGATGGATATCGACAAGATCGACGCGAAGCAGCGGCCGACAAAATATGAGAAAAGTGAAATTTGCAGCGCAGCAAGACATCGACTCTTAGCGTGTTAGAAAATTAAGAAGGCACGAGCGGAGCTGCAGGGCAAGAACAATGCGGCACCCCCGAAGTCAAAATGGGAATTGCCAGTAGCCGCGGATCAACCTGGCTCTCATGAAAAGATCCGGAAAAAACGAAAAGGCGACGACGTGGCGACTTCGGAGCGGGTGGAAAAAGGAGAACATGATGGCGCGAATTTGAAACGTCATGACCGGCCAGCAACAGAGGAAATCGCCTAGACAAATGAGGCACAATGAAACAAGACTCTGCACCGACCGGAAAACTACAGCCGAACACCCCCGAGAGTAAGAATTCATTGAATTTATCCTACTAAGATACTTTAACTAAGAATATTACTTCTCGTGGTTTTCAAGCCTTTGAGAAGTTCATGGGAGATTTACAGGGTAAGAAAAAGCCCTTAGAGATTATTCATGTACCTGAGAAAGTTGGGCAAACCACTACAGAGCGTTGAAAAGGGTGGTGCATTTCGAGGAGTAAATAACTTCTCCCCACTGTGTTAAGGCTCACAATTGCCCACAAGTGAAGCCTATACAGCTGCAAAGGTTTAGGGGAAGGTTCCAGGCCAAGATGAAGCTGAAACAGCCTCGGATAAATCCTTCTACCCCTGCTCAATAGGAAACTGGTATTGAGTCATCCGCTTCGAGCGCAGGACCTAGGGATGATCTATTCGACGTGTTCTATGATCCTATAAGCAAGACCATCTACGGTTACTCGGAGCGGCAACAACCATTACTACTCAAGGTGATCTACAACGGACGACGCCTCCAGGTACTGGTGGACTGCGGTGCGTCTCACTCCGTGTGTGACCGCGGGACGTTGGAGAAAATTGGAGAAACTTCGGAGGAGACCAAGTTAACGGCAGCGATGGTGGACGGTACGAAACTTTCCATCCACGACAACTATCTGCACGAGCTTCTACAGGAGGGAAAAATCCTAACTCCGCCTACCTTTCGCCTTCACTACAACAACCAGAGCGCCATTAAGATCGAAAACAAGACAGGTTTCGCGAACCGCACGAAGCACACAATCCGAGCACAAGACCAAGGCCAAAAGGCCAGTTCACATGCAAGATCATATATATAGGTAAACAAGCAAGTGCAGGTATAGAAAGATCACAGTACAAGCAAGGTCAAGAAGTGAGCAAGTGAGGCCAAGTACGCAGAAGACCTAGCATCGTACAGAAACGCTGATGATCACCAGGCGGAATTGCCTTGGTAAAGATATCAGCAGTGTTGGCCTCAGAGGCCACGTAAGCAAAGCGCAGCTGACCACGCTGCTGCAGCTTACGAGCAAGGAAGTAGCGAAGAGCAATGTGCTTCGTTCTGTGCTCTAGTCTGTGCTCCCAACACAAGGCCAGCATGGCCTTGTTGTCTACATACATAATTGGAGGAGAACGAGGTGCCTCTCCTAGGTCACTCAGCACGTAGGTGAGCCAGCGTAACTCCTGTGCAGCCATGGCCCCCGTGTAGATCTCGGCCTCACAGCTGGAGCCGAGAACAGAAGACGAGCGGGTAGACCGCCACAAAACAAAGCCGGAGCCAAGGCTGAAGGTGTAACCCCGTGACGACCGCTGCGTAGCCTGGTCGTCAGCCCAAGAAGCGTCAGCGTGACCTGTGAGGACCACTTGACGTCGCCCTCCAAGCACTAGCCCCATGCCCGACGTGCTGCACAAGTAGTGTAACACCCTCTTCGCTGGAGCCATGTGCTCTGGTTTGTGTCTCCCAGGAGCAACATAGCGTGCCAAGATGCTAAGAGGGTATGCAAGGTCAGGTCGTGTGCAGGTCATCAGGTACATGAGGCAGCCAACAAGCTCTGGGTACGGGCCACTCGGCTCTACGGACTCATCCGAAGGCAGAGGTGAGAGCGAGTGGCGAGTAGACAGAGGAGTGGCCTAAGGCGACGAGTACGTGAAGCCGAACCGCTGAAGGACCTGCTGCACCATGTGTGACTGAGTCAGGGTAATGGTGCGTTGTGCTCTGTCCTGGGTGATCTGCAAACCAAGGTAGCTACGCAGTTCACCCAGGTCTGTGCACGTGTGTCTCTTCTGCAGCTCGGACTTCACGTGGGCAAGTTCAGCAGTCTTGGCAGTAGCAAAGACTAAGTCGTTGACGTACACAAGGATGTAGAACGGCGGCAAAGAGGTGTCCGTACGTAGAAACAGCAACGGGTCAGCAGTAGAAGGAGCAAACCCAAGATCCGCAAGTGTTGTCCTCAGTGTGTCGTGCCACTCACGGGGCACCTGGCGGAGACCGTATACTCACCGCCGGAGGATCCACTGGGTACTAGGAGGAAACGACCCAGTGAAGCCAGGAGGGCGGCGCAACCAGATCTCCTCGTGCAAGCTGCCCTGTAAGAAAGTAGTGCTGAAGTCAAGAAAGTGAAGCTCGTAGTCGCGCTGAGCGGCTATGTGCAGCAGCACCCGAAGAGTGGTCATCTTCGGGGTGGGAGAGAAGGCATGAAAGAATTCAACTCCTTGCCACTCACTGAAGCCTCGAGCCACGTAACATGCCTTGAAATCAGGCGGAGAACCCGGCAGCCGCTTCACCCTGAAAATCCACATGCCACTGACGATGTTCGCCCCAGGTGGGGGAACCTCATCGACGTAGGTGCCTGTAGACTTCCAGGAAGCTATCTCTGCGTCCATGGCTGACTGCCACTGAGAGGAGTAGGGACCCTCGATCGCCTCAGCGTACGATCAAGGAGTCGGGATGTCTGGTGCATCTGGGTCTCCGTCTGGGGCAATCAGCGTGGACACGAGATGAGGCAAAGCAGCAGCAAAACATGGGAACAACTCCTGCCTGTCCTCAAGGATGTCCGTGCTAAGAGCACACTCACCCCCGACGGACGGAGGACAGACTGATGCAGACTCAGCAACGAGACTAGCAGCGTACTCTAGACGACAGCGAGCAGCAAAGTCGACAAGCTCACCAAGTAAGCCAGACGCAGCAGTGGACTCAAAGGAAAGGTCAGTGACAACAATAGTCAGGAGACGCGTGACAGTAGGACTGGCAGCATGGAGAGAGTCAGACTCCGGGTCACCAAGGTTTGGCAGAGAGGACTCTAGAGGAGACGGCAACGGGACACGCAGAGGAGCAGTCGACGGACGCAATGCCATGTAGTGGGTGCGTGGGACCGCAGGAGGACGCAGAGCACGACGACTAGTGTGAGTAGCACGAACTGGCAACGCAGGACGAGACGTAGGCTCACGACCCTTAGCAAGACCTCTAGTAGGACCAGTATAGGGAGAGGGAGCAGGCAGGGGGGAGGCGGGCTGTAACTGTGACTGCGATTAGATAGGTTGTGGGCACTCTAAGGGAGGACTAGGACCAGTAGAGGGCGGGAGACCAAGAACCTGCTCAAGTAGCGGAACGAAGTACGGCCGCGGCCGCGCAGGGCCTCGAGAACCAGCAGAGACAGCACTAGTACTTCCAGCGGCAGCACCTGTGTCAGCACCACTGCCAGCGCCAACTGCGCCAACTGCAGCACCCTCAGGCGCACCAGCGCCAGGAGATCCACCAGCGCGAGTAGAACCACCAGCGCCGACACCCCGAGCAGCTCCTTCTCCAGTAACTCAAGCAGCTCAAGCAGCACCAACTCCAATAGGACCGCGAGCTCTAGTACCGCTAGCAGCTCCTGCAGTACCTCCAACAGCACCCCCACCCCTAGCAGCTCCAGTACCGCCAGTACGAGCACCTCCGGGACCAGCAGCAAAAGTAGTACCTCTAGCTGTAGCAGCATGGCTCTAGCGCCGGGCAAACCACTCGTGCAACTACTGCGGAGAGAGCGGCTCCCGCCGCAACGAAGCACCGCGAGAGGTCACACGAGCAGACCCAGCACCCCCAGGCTCCACACCCCTAGGCTCAGCACCCCTAGACTCAACACCCCCAGGCTTAGCACCCCCAGACTCAGCACCCCCAGGCTTCGCAACCCCGGACTCAGCACCCTCAGGCTCCGCACCCCCAGACCCCGCACCCGCAGGCACAGCACCTCGAGCAACACCAGAGTCAACAACTACCTCGACAGGCTCGATTGCGTCTACTTGGGACACACCTGACGGGGCAGGACCTCGAGAGGGGAGGGGGTCTACCGGGGGAGGACTTGGCGCAAGTATGAGCGGCGGCGGGGGGAGGGGCGCAAAGCGGTAGGGTAGGAGACGGTAGTATGGCACCAACTCGTCAAAGGTGACTTCCTGGGAGGACAGAATGCGGCGCGAGGTGGGGTGGTAAAAGTGCCACCCAGGCGCGTCAGGGAGGAAGCCAAGGAAGACGCACGGAACAGCACGGGGGAACAGCTTGTCCGTAGACAAGTTGCAGACAAACGCCCGAGATCCCCAGACACCAAACGAAGACACATCGCCAACCTTCCCCATCTGCAACAAGGTGGGGGAGGTCTTAGGCAAGGAGACCCGGGGCGGAAGGTTGAGCTGATGCGCCGCATACTGAACCGCAAACGGCCATAGAAAATGGGGGGCAGCCGCATGGATCATGGACATAGGAGCGACGTCCATGACCATGCCAATGCGGCGCTCAGCAATCCCATTTTGCTGTGGAGAGGCCAGAAGCATGAAGGTTTGGTGGATGCCCTGTACACGACAGAAGGCTCCCAAATGGGCAGAGGAAAACTCCCCACATCTGTCTTAGTGCAGAGGCAGAACAGGAAAGTCCAAGCCGAAACTCTCCCTGAGCTGGAGACGAGCTGCGCGGATCCAGTCGATCAACACCTCAGTGACGTCACCCTTGCTGCGCAAGGGGAAGAATGTGGTGTAACGCGAGTAGTCGTCAACGACCAGCAGAAAGTACTGCTCGCTCCCCTGCCCACTGACGCGGGCTGGGCCCCATACGTCCATGTGGAGAGTCTGCAGCGGAGCCTCTGACGGAGGAAACTCGGAGGAGTGAGGGGCGGCGCGCTGTCACCCCTCGACGCAGGGGACGCAGGTAGGGGTAGGCCCGGGAGGTAGGGAAGGGAGAGACCGGGGAAGACCAGAGACAAGGACACGGGAGGCCATGCCTCGGAGATGAGGCAGGGAGGGTTGACCAAGGCGGTGGTGCTAAAGGAGAGTCTGGTAGGAAAGGAGACGACGCGAGCAGGGAGCAGACTCAGGACCACACCTGGACGCTGCAGCAAATACCTGACTCGATGCAGCTACCTGACCAGACTCAGCAGTCGGAGGAGACTCAGTATTAAGTGTGTACAAGCTCGACCCCGGCCGACGGATGAACGTGGCCAAGTGTCGGCCTGTCCGAGCACATGTGCAATGGGTCACCCGCTGACTCGCAGGAGTGAACTGGTCAACCCTCCTATCCTGTAGATCAGCTCCACTCACCAAGTTCGTATAGAACGAGGGGAGGTAGAGACCTGTAAGGGTGCCAGAAGGGGCTGCCGGGCACGGTAAGACAGCGGAGAAGCTAGCAAGGACAGGACCCCCAGAGGGGTCCGCCAGGGAGACCGCAACCGGTCGACTAAGCGGCGTAAGCGTGGCGTAGCCTCGAAAGAAGGAGCGGGAAGCACCCGAGTCAAGGGTGAAGGTGTGTAAGGCCTGAGCTGACATGGTACCTGAGAGAGCAGACTCACCAGCACCTGGGGCAGCAGACGCACTAGCACCTAGAGCAGCAGCCTCACCAGCACCTAAAGCAGCAAACTGGATAAAGGGGGTAGGCGGCACACACAGGTGACAGACTCCTTCGGCACTAGTAGACAATGCATCCATTGCCGTGAGAATAGCATCATAGTCAAGAGCAAAGATATCTTCCCGCTGCTTAAGCATCTCCACCCAGTCGAGGAGCTCAGCGTCGTCGCCAAACTCTGTATGCCAAGTGTCGCTCAGACGCGCGAAGCAGCGGGACTCTGTGTGACCACGTGTCCCGCAAGTCTGACCAGTCCGGAAACCCGTGCTAACAACGTACGGGCAACGAGCACTACTCAGCGACCCTCCACTCTGAGCGTACCACTCACGAAGCTGCTGGGGTGAGAGAGTCTCGCGCGGACAACGCTGCTGCTGCACCGGGCCACTACAAGAAACTCCCAAACTACCCACTCCAGGACGACTCCCACAACTGCCACCCTGACAACCCCAACTGGTGTACCACTCACGAAGCTGTTGGGGGGTGAGGGACTCACACAGGCGACGCTGGGGCTGCTACCTGCCAATAAAAGCAGTTGCGGAACTACCCACTCCATGACGACTCCCACTACGGCCACCCTGACAACCCCAACTAGCGTACCACTCACGAAGCTGTTGGGGGGTGAGGGACTCATGCGGGCGGCGCTGGAGCTGCATCTGGCCATGCTAGGGGCAGCAGTAACAGTACAAAGAGCAGCAATAGTAAGAGCAGCAGTAAAAGCAGTACGGGCAGGGACGGCTGCTGCAGTGGCGGCTGCTCCAGGGGCGGATGCTGCAGTGGCAGTTGCTCCAGGGGCGACTGCTGCAGTGGCGGCTACTTCAAGGGTGGCTGTTGCTGCTGGGCGGCTTGGCGGATCGCCTGCCCACTAGGGGTGGCGACGCGGCCGGGTAGGGGCGGCTACGGGGCTGCTAAGGGCGGCGACGGGGCCGCGTAGGGAGGGGAGCGGCGACGGGGCCGCTAGGGGTGGCGACGGGGCCGCGTAGGGAGGGGAGCGGCGACGGGGCCGCTAGGGGCGGCAACGTGGCCTCTTAGGGGCAGCTACGAGGCCGCGTATGGGCGGCGACGGGGCCGCGTAGGATGGGGAGCGGCGACGGGGCCGCTAGGAGCGGCGACGAGGCCACGTAGGGGCGGCAATCGGGCTGCGTAGGGAGGTTAGCGGCAACAGGGCCGCTAGGGGCCACATGGATTTGTACACGTTCGTGCTCTCGTGCAGATCCCAAAGCACCCGATTGCCCAGCTGCCCCTTGTAAGTGCGTGCCCCATCCGTGCTTGTGCTCACCCCAGCCTTGCCAAGCTTACGGAGGGAGATGAGGTTGGCCTTGAGTTCAGGAACGAGAAGAACGTCGTGGAGCACCACGGGCTTGCCATCCGCTCCCTTAATCGCAGCTCGTCCCGCACCAGCCACCTTCATCGCGTGTCTAGAGGCGGAGCACACCTTGTTTATCGGTGCAGTGCGTACATGGTCCAGCAGGTCCTTGCGCGGCGTCATCGTCCAAGCAACGCCCATGTCCAACACCCAATAATCCAGGGGGTGCAGCTCTGCTCCAACTTTGGCAGAGGCGTCTCCTTGCTCCCCCTGCTCTCCAATATGGAAGAACTGGCCCGCGGTGTGTTCATTTTTCTTTTCCACGCCGCCGTTGCTCTTCGGGTTGTTGTCGGACGAATCAGCGACCATGTTCGCGCCGTTTTTCTGGTTCCTCCGCGCGCCGCCATCCTGGTGACGATTCTGGGGGGTCCATCCATCGGGATTCTTATAGCACAAAAAGCAGGGGTGCCCCTCCTTCTCACAATACCAACTCCCTTTCAGTTTGCCACCAGCACCTGACTTGCCCCCATGTCCAGATTTTGCACCGCGACCCCACCCGGTACCTTATTGTTGGTCGTTGGAGTCGTCGTCCTTCTTTGCACTGCGTCCACCACCACCAAAGCCATGTCCTCTACCACGTCAGCTTCCTTGCATCCCATAGCCGCTGCTGCCGTCGTCTCCACCCCTCAGTTGGCGGCGACGGAAGTCCTCCTCCAGAATCTTTGTCCGCACCCACTCGAGTGTCCACGAGCTCTGGTTCTGCGGCAGGCTCAATCCGCTCGTGAATTGAAGCCACAATTCCGGCAGCAGCGAGAGCATCTTCAGGCACTTGGTCTGCTCCGGGTAGGTGATTCCCGCGGTTGCCAGCTTTGCATAGAGGTCGCGCAATTTGTCCAGGACAGGTTGCACCAGCTCTCCCTCGCTCAGCCGCAATGCGGACAGCTCGCTCTCTAGCATCAACGTTGCAACAACGGAGGTCGGGGCGTGCAGCTCCTTCAACACGGTCCACGCCTTCGGACCGCACTCAACCTCCGGCAGCAGGTGCATGACGCGGTGACGCTGGTTCAGCTCTAAACTCTGCGACATCAAGTAGTAGCCAGCCGAGGAGCGCTCGTCCCAATCCTTGTGCAGCGTGGGGTTATTCGGTCTAGGCTCCTCCCCAATCATTAGTTTGAACAATCCAATCTGACCGAAATATAGTTGCATTCTCCAGGGTCAATCACCATAGCCCTCACCATTGAACTTCTCGACGGTGAAATTCTTCAACACCTCCTTGACCAGCGAGCCCTGGTTTGTTCGCGCTCCCCTTGGCGCTGAAGCACCAGAATTATGGCTGCCGCTACGATCTTGGGCTGAAGATTCACCAGCTCGCATCGAGGTGTTGCCCGCCATAGCTACCTATATCGAGGATCATTATCACGCAGCTCTGATACCAGCTTGTTGGTGTAAGGGCCTTATAAACTCAAGCTATTAAGACTTTTTCAAACTTAAAACCTCTCCTCGGGGTCACCTCCAAGGGTCCTTGGGTGCCTGGTACAAGACCAGCCCCTATCCTCGGGTCCGAGATTGTAGAGAGAGGGATCAAGAATGACTTAGTCAAAACAACGAGTACCTTGAACGTCGCGCAGCGTATTGTGCAGATCGTCGACCAGATTAAGTTGAGAATTTCCTATATCAAAGCTCACTCCAAGAGCTTAAAAAAAAGCCAAGTTGCCTCGCGAATAGTTATGCCATTACGAAGTTATGGCTCAGACAGCGTTTCCCTAGCGTTGGAGTGCTAGCGTACTAGCGTTGAGTCGGGTAGCATTCCGCTGTCGCACCGCGTAGAAACGAAATTCCAGGAAGAGAGGAATTCGCTTGAATCAAATTTACTATATATTCAGGTACAAACAGAGAAGGAATATATAGTTCTAGCTAGCAATAACCTTGGGAATAAACCTGGGAACAACTAGGGATGATCCCAAATAATTCCAAGCAACAGAACCAACCTGGCTGGACAAAACAGCAAGTGGTAGGTTGGTAAACAACCTCTGGTTCTGTTTTTCCAACCTGGGAAAACAACAACCAGGTTCAGGTCCTAAAAACAGAACCTGTTTTGTCTTTGCCCAACCAGCCAAATGCTGGTTCCGCTGGTTTCCCCTGGCCTTGTAGCATGCAGATACTGACAAAAAACATCCAACCTTCACCTAAATTGTACCCCTATAGTGCCTGCCCTGCTACACTATAGTCAACCAAACAAAACAGTACAATTTCGAGATGGATAGAATTGAATATGCACAATCAATTCAACCGAACCGCAAAGCTTCCATCTTGGGTTCCTTTGCGAGCTCGTCCTTTCTGCTTGTACTGTTCATAGCGCGTACAATGTTGTGCCGAAGCGCATAATGCGCGAGTACCTGCAAATGCTTCAAGCGAAAATTGCGAAAGCAAACAAACACACGAACATTCCATTCACACCCAAATGCATTTGCACATGCATACTCATACAAACAGAGGGCAGGATGTCGTGCAATGTGAATTTGCACCCAACACACTCCCCCTCAGCTTGCCGGCTGCATCCCCATGATTCCATACTAGTTCATGCTCATTCCACTCATCGGCAACACTTGTCGCTTCTCACCGTGAGGCCGCTCCCCGGCTTGGTGCAGGCGAAGGTGATGTCCGGCCTCGTCGTCGTTGCCGCAAACTGTAGTGAGCCGACCTTCTGCCAGTATTCCTCCTCATGTCGCTCCTGTGCCTCCTTGTTGTCGAAGGTGAGCTCCGCGTAGGCGTCGACTGAGACCGGCGTCTTTTGGGTGCGCCCGTTGTGCTCCTTGTCGATGAAGCACCTATGCAGCTTGTCGGCGTAGCCCTGCAGGTGCAGCCACAGCGTACCCACCAACCTGTCGCGGACCTCCATCCCAAGGTACTTCTGCACCAGCAAGATTTCACGCAGTTTGAAGATGGACTCCATCAGCTCCTTCAGCTCCTTTAGCATCTCGGTGCTGCTGCTGGCGGCAAGCAGATCGTCGACGTAGACCAGAACCCAGCAGGCCACTGCGTCGTCGCCGGCCTTGAAGTACAGAGCCTCGTCAACCTGGCTCTTCTTCCACCCGACGCCAACCAGCACGTCATTGAGCACCAAGTACCACAGCAGCGGCGACTGCTTGAGCCCGGACAAGCTCTTCAGCAGCTTGCACACCCGGCCGGTTCCGTCGTTGAAGTAGTCCGTGTTGGTGTAAGGGCCTAATAAACTCAAGCTATTAAGAGGCCTCCTGACTTGACGTAGACACTTGACCAGTAGCAGCTACCTGAGGAGGCGCAGTCGTAAGTGTCAAAGACTCGACCCTGGCCGACGGGTAAACGTGGCCAGGTGGCGGCCGGTCTGGGAGCACGTACAGATCGCCACACGCTGTCCTCCAAGGGTAAAGGTGTCAACCCACTGATCCTGGCGAACTGCGTTGCTCACCAAGTTCGTAGATAACGAGGGGAGGTGGAAGTCTGTGATAGAGCTAGACGGAACCGCCGGGCACGGAAGCACGGTGGTGGACCGTGCAAGAACTGGCCCCCCCGAGGGGTCAGCCAGAAAGACTGCAACAGGTACTGTGAGTGTTGTAAGTGCAGTGATATCACGAAAGAAACAGCGGGAAGCACCTGAGTCCAGCGTGATAGTGTGCAAGGCCTCAGCAGGCGCAGTACCTGAGGAAGTAGACTCGCTAGCACCCAAGGCAGCAGCCTCACTAGCACCTAGAGCAGCAACCTCTATACCGGGTTCGTACTGCACGCACAGGTGACAGTCACGCTCAGCACCACCAGGCAAAGCAGACATGGTAGTAAGGATGGCGTCATAGTCTGAAGCAAAGACAGCAACGCCCGACCTAAGCAGCTCAAGCTAGGGGGGGATCTCAACCTCGTCGCCAAACTCTGTGCGCCAGGCGTAAGTCAAATAGGCGAAACAGCGGGTCTATGCGTGACTAGGTGTCCCACAGGTCTCAACAGCTCGACGACCTGTGCGAATTTGTACCCAACTTTCACTTAGTCAATTTCATTCCTCGTTCTAGTTTTCTCATGGTATCAAGCTGGTTCCCTCGTGGGAACTGTTCCTAGGGCCCACCAATTCGATTATTTTTTTCCCTGCCCGAGTCGCGCTCCCCTCTCTCGACCATGTCGCGCCGCCTTAGCGGCCCCGTCGTGTCGCGCTAGCGACCCCGTCGCGTCGCACTCGCGGGCCCATCCCGTCGCGCCGCCCTAGCGGCTGCGTCGCGCCGCCCTCGCGGCCCCAATCCGCCGCCCTAGCGGCCCCGTCGCCTACTCCTGCGGCCCCGGCACTACCCTTCCCAGGCTCGACGCCGCTCTTCCTGACCCGGCCCTGCCTCTGCTGGCCCCGTCCCCTACCCCTGCGGCCTCGGCGCCGCCCTTCCCGGCCCCGATCAGCCGCCCTGCGGCCCCGTCGCCTACCCCGCGGCCCCCGCGCCGCCCTTTCCCGGCCTCGACGCCGCCCTTCTCGACCCGGCCCAGCCTCTGCTGGCCCCGTCGCCTACCCCGCCGCCCTGGCGTTGCCCTTTTCCGGCCCCGACGCCGCCCTTTCCGACCCGGCCCCGCCTCTGCTGGCCCCGTCGCCTACCCCTGCGGCCCCGAGCCGCCCTTCTCGGCCCAAGCGCTGCCCTTCCCGGCCCCGGCCCAGCCTCTGCTGGCCCCGTCGCCTACCTCTGCGGCCACAAGCCACCCCTTCTCAGCCCCGGCGCTGCCCTTCCCGGCTCCGGCCCAGCCGCTGCTGGCCCCGTCGCCCGCCCTTCCCGACCCCGGCCCCGCCTTCACGCGGCCCCGCCGTCACCACCGAGCCGCCAGCGCCACCCGAGCCGTCCGGGCGCCACACGCCAGGCTGGAGCTGCCGCCGAGCCGCTGTACTGCTAAGCCGCCTGAGCCGCACGAGCCGCAGAGTCGCTGAGCTGCAGTTGCCGCCGAGCCGCCCGAGCCGCCGAGTCGTCGAGCCACCGAGCTGCAGTTCGTGCCGAGCCGCCGAGCCGCCCGAGCCGCCCGAGCCACCCTGTCCGGTAAGAGCAGTGCCTCTACCACTGCACTGCCCTTACCCCATTGTTCGCGCTACTAGTCTACTGCTGTCATGGCTACCCCTAGTGTCGTCGCTTTTGACGTTGAGGGTCGGGCCATTGACTTTGACGTCTGGGTAGATGACCTGCAGCTTTTCTTACAGTGCGATAGGGCGGACCGTCTCTCCCTCTTTGACCTCACCTCTAGTGCCTCTCCTGTCCTTGCTGCTGATAATTACGCCACTGTTCGCTCACAGTGGGCCACGCGCGATGCTGCTGCAGCGTCCAGGTCTGGTCCTAAGTCTGCCCCCTGCTCGTGTCGCCTCCTGTCTCACGAGACTCTCCTGTGGCACCATCGCCTTGGTCACCCCTCCCTGCTTCGTCTCCGAGGCATGGCCTCCCGTGTCCTTGTCTCTGGTATTCCCCGGTCCCTCCCTCCCCTTCCTCTGAGGCCTGGCCTTACCTGCATCCCCTGTGTCGAGGGGCGGCTACGGGCTGCCCCTCACTCCTCCGAGTTTCCTCCAACAGAGGCCCCGCTGCAGACGCTTCACATGGACGTGTGGGCCCGGCCCGCGTCCGTGGACAGGGTCATGAGCGCTACTTCCTGTTGGTAGTTGACGACTACTCGTGTTACACGACAGTCTTCCCCTTGCGCAGCAAGGATTATGTCACTAAGGTGTTGATCAACTGGATCCGCGTAGCTCGTCTCTAGCTCAGGCAGAGCTTCCGCTCGGACATTCCTGTTTTGCGTCTGCACTTTGACAGAGGCGGAAAGTTCTCCTCTGGCCTTCTGCGAGCCTACTGTCGTGCACGAGGCATCCGCCAGACCTTGACGCTTTCGGAATCACCACAGCAAAATGGGATTGCTGAGCGCCGCATTGGCATGGTCATGGACGTCGCTCGTACGTCCATGATTCATGCGGCTGCCCCCCATTTTCTGTGGCCGTTTGCGGTGAGGTACGCGGCGCATCAGATCAACCTTCACCCCAGGGCCTCCATGCAGGAGACCTCCCTAGCTTTGCAGTGGACAGGGAAGGTTGGCGATGCGTCTGCGTTCCGTGTCTGGGGATCATGGGCGTTTGTCCGCGACTTGTCTGCGGACAAGCTGTCCCCTCGTGCTGCTCCTTGCGTCTTCCTTGGCTTCCCCCTTGACGCGCCAGGGTGGCAGTTCTACCACCCCACCTCTCACCGTATTCTGTCCTCCCAGGACATCACGTTTGACGAGTCGGTCCCCTACTACCGCCTCTTCCCCTACCGCACTCCGTCCCTCCCCCCGCCACCGCTCTTCCTTGTGCCAGGTCCCCCCCCGGTAGAACCCCTCCCCCCTCAGGGTCCTGCTCCTTCTGGTGTGTCCCAGGTAGACGCAGTCGAGCCTATCAAGATTGCTGGTGACTCTCGTGCTGCTTGGGGTGCTGAGCCTGGGGGTGCTGAGTGTGTGGGTGCTACGCCTGGGGGTGCTGAGCATACGGGTGCTACTACTCGGGGTGCTGCGCTTGGGGGTGCTGAGAGTAGGGTTGCTGAGCCTGGGCGTGCTGAGCCTAGGGGTACTACGCCTGGGGGTGCTGAGGCTGGGGGTGCTACTTCTAGAGGTGCTGAGCCTCAAGGTGCCACGTCTGGAGCTTCTGAGCCTGGGGGTGCGGAGCCTGTGGGCGCTGGGCCTGCTCGTGTAGTGTTTGGCGGTGCTGGGCCTGGAGGTTCTTCAGGTGCTTCGTCTCGGCGGGAGCCACTCCCTCCACAGGAGCTGCACGAGTGGTTTGCACAGCGCTGGAGGCGTGCTGCTAGAGCTGAAGTTTCTTCGGCTGCTGAGGGTGCTGGTGCCACGGGTCCCGGAGGTGCTAGTCCAGGGAGTACTGGAGCTATTGGGCCTGCGGGTACGACTGGAGCTGGAGCTGCTGAGGGTGTTGGCTCTGAGGCTTTTGTTGTCGGACCTGGAAGTGGTCCTACTCGGGGTGCTACTGGTGCTGCTGGAAGTACTAGAGCTGGAGGTGCTCTTGGCGCTGGTGCTGCTGCTGGGGTACTAGTGCTGTCCCTGCTATGTCCGGAGTCGCCGCGCGGCCTCGGCCGTACTTCGTTCCGCTCCTTCAGCACGTTCTTGGTCTCTCGCCTTCTACTGGTCCTCCTCCTCCCTTAGAGTGTCCGGAGAATGTCCCGTCCCAATTACAGTTATAGCCGACCTCCCCACTGTCTGCTCCTTCTCCCTACACTAGTCCTACTGGAGGTCTTGCTGACCGTCGTGCGCCTGCGTCTCGTCCTGCGTCGCCTATCCGTGCTGCTCGCGCTAGTGGACACGGTTCGCGTGAGCGTCCTCATCCTGTCCCTGGCACGCACCGGATGTCTCTGCGTCCGTCCACTGCTCCTCTGCGTGCCCCTTTGCCTTCTCCTCGTGAGTCCTCTCTTCCTGCTCTTGCCGACCCGGAGTCGGACTCTCTTCGTGCTGCTAGTCCTTCTGTTACGCGTCTCTTTGCTACTGTCGTCACTGACCCTTCCTTTGAGTCCACTGCTGCGTCTGCCCTAGTTTGTGAGCTCGTCGACTTTGCTGCTCGCTAACGTCTAGACTACGCTGCTAGTCTTGTTGCTGAGTCTGCTTCTGTCTGTCCTCTGTCCGTCGTGGGTGAGTCTGCCCATGGCACGGACGTCCTTGAGGACAGGCACGAGGAGTTCCAGTGTCAGGCTGCTGCTTCACCTCATCTCGTGTCCGTATTGCTTACCCCTGAGGGAGACCCGGATGCACTTGACATCCCGACTCCGCGCTCTTACGCGGAGGCGATAGAGGGTCCCTACTCCTCTTAGTGGCAGGCAGCTATGGACTCAAAGATGGCTTCCTGGAAGTCCACAGGCACCTACGTCGACGAGGTTCCCCCGCCTGGGGCGAACATCGTCAGTGGCATGTGGATTTTCAGGGTGAAGCGGCCGCCGGGTTCTCCGCCTGTCTTCAAGGCGCGGTACGTGGCTCGAGGCTTCAGATAGCTGCAGGGAGTTGACTACTTTCAGACCTTCTCTCCCACCCCGCAGATGACCACTCTTCGGTTGCTACTGCACATAGCCGCTCAGCGCGACTACGAGCTTCACTCTCTTGACTTCAGCATTGCTTTCTTGCAGGGTAGCCTGCACGAGGAGATCTGGCTGCGCTGCCTACCTGTACCCAGTGGAGCCTCCGGCGGCTAGTCTACAGTCTCCGCCAGTTGCCCCGTGAGTGGGACGACACACTGACGACTACACTTGCGGCTCTTGGGTTTGCTCCTTCTTCAGCCGGCCCGTCGTTGTTTCTACACACCGACCCTTTTTTGCTGCCGTTCTACATCCTCGTGTACGTCAACGACTTGGTCTTTGCCACAGCTGTCACTGCTGGACTCGCCCACGTGAAGTCCGAGCTGCAGAAGAGACACACGTGCATCGACATGGGTGAACTGCGCAGCTACCTTGGTTTGCAGATCACCCGGGACAGAGCACGCCGCACCATTACCCTGACTCAGTCACACATGGTGGAGCAGGTCCTTCAGCGCTTCGGCTTCACTTACTCCTCGCCTCAGGCCACTCCTCTGCCTACTCGCCACTCGCTCTCAACTCTTCCTTCGGATGAGTCCGTATAGCGGAGTGGCCCGTACCCAGAGCTTGTTGGCTGCCTCATGTACCTGATGACCTGCACACGACCTGCCCTTGCATACCCTCTTAGCATCTTGGCACGCTATGTTGCTCCTGGGAGACACAGACTAGAGCACATAGCTGCAGCAAAGAAGGTGTTGCGCTACTTGTGCAGTACATCGAGCATGTGGCCTGTGCTTGTAGGGCAGAGTTGACTGGTACTCACTGGTCACGCAGACGCTTCTTGGGCTGACGACGATGCCGCGCAGCGGTCGTCACAGGGTTACACCTCCAGCCTTGGTTCCGGCTCTGTTTCGTGGCGGGCTACCCGCTCGTCTTCTGTTCTTGGCTCCACTTGTGAGGCTGAGATCTACGCCAGGGCCATGGCTGCACAGGAGCTTCGCTGGCTCACCTACCTGCTGAGTGACCTTGGAGAGCCGCCTTGTTCTCCTCTAGTGCTGTGCGCAGACAACAAGGCCATGCTGGACTTGTGTTGAGAGCATAGACTAGAGCACAGAACGAAGCACATTGCTCTTCCCTACTTCCTTGCTCGTGAGCTATAGCAGCGTGTCAGCTGCGTCTTGCGTACGTGGCCTCTGAGGCCAACACTGCTGATATCTTCACCAAGGCACTTGCGCCTTGAGATCATCAGCGCTTCTGTACTCAGCTTGGTCTTGTGCCTGCCTTGCCTCACTTGCTCACCTCTTGACCTTACTTGTACTGTTACATATATATATACTCCTTCTCTTGCTTGCGTAGCCTTTTATATATATGTGTACTCCTGCATGTGAACTGGCCTTGTGGCCTTGACCTTGTGCTCGGAATGTGTGGTGACGTTGTGATCCACCTTGAGCTTGCTTTGCTTTGCTTTGCTTGATTGGTCTTGTGACCCCTTGTTCTCCCCCAGTTTGCCTATGGGGGTGTGTCAGATTTATATGACATAGCTATTGTAGGCTATAGTGGGGTAGCACATACGGGGTACAGCTTTCTAGGGGCTTGTATTTGTACCCAACTTTCACTTAGTCAATTTCATTCCTCGTTCTAGTTTTCTCAATGCATTCGAGTGTCATTTTTTCATGGTTATCGATAGCTCTCCAACTGAAGTTTTTTCTATGTATCGCTCATTGTTACTGAAGGTCCACTTTTGTCTAGAAGGAGCACACGTGAGCAAGACCATCTTGGACATCTTGACGATCACGTAGTCTAGCGACACTCCGACGAACGTTGACACATGGAGCACACCAATTTGGTCAACACCCGCCAAAAGGGGACAAGACGTGAGCACATTTTTTATTGCAATTATCTGCATGTACTCATAATAATAGTAGTTTGATTGACGTATATCAACTTTTTTCTTATATTTGGAAATTGCCCCCTTTCTGTGAGCAATTGTGAAGCCATGAGCAATCACTTATTAACAACTATTACAAAGAAGAAGATGCTCACAAGAGTTTTTTAATTTCAATGGGTTGATTATTATACATTTGAACAAACTATGAAAACAAGCAAAGACTTACGTGAGTGTGAGATCTGCGGAGATAACTACTACAACGGGAGCTAGACTATGGGCTAGGCACAAGTGCTCGTGTGATTTCTGCGTTCTTTGGTCCTTAACGTTTTCCTAATGCACACACAACTCGCTGGTTAACAGGGAGAATTGGCAAGCGTTTCACTGAAGAAAGTTGACAACAATGGTACAATGAAGTTGGCATGGCAAGACTACATCAGAGCTAGCATTCAGGTCGGTTGACTGCCAGCGCAGCATGGTCGACCGCGATCCATCACGACTGGGTCGACTGCGCTCCAGTAGTGCAAGTGCAACGACGTGCCAACGTCCAAGGTTGAGGGCGTGCCAGCGCTGCTCACGCAGAAGAGCAGCGCACCCGCTTCGCACGTGATTGCAGATAATTGGCGGGCTGAGCCTCGTCACCTGCACAACGCACACTCCAAGTCATCCTCGCCCTGACGACTCCACCTGATCCGCCACGTCGACCTCGGGATACCACCACCAAGGTCGGACTCGCCAACTTCGCCTGGGCGACCGTCGCACTCCTCATGAGGTTGCCCGTCAACCCCATGCCCTCAGCGATTGTGATGGCCGACTTGTTGTCCACCCGGAGGATAGTCGGCTTCCCAGCATCCAGCTGCTGGAACTGTGCAAGGAGAAAACGAAGTCGGCGTCCCTCCTTGCCAGCTTTGGTGGCCGCCACGTACTCCGACTCGGTTGATGACAACGTCGCGCACTTGATGCATTGGCTCGACCAGGAGACTGCAGCCCCTCCGTAGACGAACACATAGCCGCCCGTGCCCGTCCTGTTCTGCTTGTCACCGGCGTCGTCGGTGCCCATGTAGCCGACCAGCTCCAGCGACTCAGATCCACCGCCGAACTCCAAGGCGGTGGCACGCATGTTGGCGAGGTAGGCGAAGCAGTGGTTGACCTCGCACCAATGCTGGTCGCTCCTCACCGTGAGGCTGCTCCCCAGCTTGCTGGAGGCGAAGGCGATGTCCGACCTCGTCATCGTTGCCGCAAACTGCAGCGAGCTGACCTTCTGCTCGTACTCCTCCTCTTGTCGCTCCTATGCCTCCTCGTCGTCGAAGGTGAGCTCGGCGTGGGCGTCGACCGAGACTGGCGTCTTCGGGGTGCGCCCGGTCTGCACCTGGTCGATGAAGCTCCTACGCAGCTTGTCGGCATAGCCCTGCTGGTGCAGCCACACCTTCCCCTCCGACCTGTTGCAGACGATCTCCAGCCCAAGGTAATTCTGCACCGGCCAGATCTCACGCAGCTCGAAGGTGGACTCCAGCAGCTTCTTCAGTTCATTCAGGATCTCGGTGCTGCTGCTGGCGGCGAGCACGCCGATGACATAGACCAGCACCCAGCAGGCTACTCCGTCCTTGCCGACCTTGAAGTACAGAGCCTCATCGATCTGGATCTTCTTCCACTCGTCGCCAACCAGCACGTCGTTGAGTTCCAAGTACCACAACAGCGGCGACTGCTTCAGCTCGTACAGGCTCTTCAGCAGCTTGCACACCCGGCCGGTTCCGTCGTTGAAGTAGTCCGGCTGGGACATTTAGAGCACCCGGTCAAGCTTGCTCTGCACGAAGGCGTTCTTCATGTCAAGCTGCATCAAGTTGAGGTTGAGGACGGCGACGATGCTGAGGAAGATCCTCAACGTCATATAGCTGCCCACCGGCGCGAACGTCTCATCGTAGTCGACGGCGTACACCTGTGTGAAGCCCTTCAGAACCAGCCTCGCCTTCTCGCGCTCGACGGTGTCGTTAACGTGGTACTTTGTCATCAACACCCACCGGTTCTTCATGATGTTGACCCCCGGCGGGCGTTCAACCAACTCCCAAGTGCCCATGTTGATGAGGCTGCGGATCTCCTCCTCCATGTTGGCCTTCACCGCCGGGCCCTTCCAGCTTGCCAAAGCCTCCTTCACCGTCATCGTCGAGATATCCCAACAGTGTTTAGGATCGGCCAGTATGTCCGGGTCGAGCTCCGCAAACTCCTCATCCTCCTCGGCGTCATCATACAACTCTTCTCCCACATGGTGCAGAGTCCAGCATCGACCACAACTGAGGGTATCGCCCCGTACTCCTGGGCCTTATCATGTCTCCTCGCATCCTCCAGCCGTCCCTCCAGGGTGTCCATCACATCTGTATCACCTACGTGCACGCCAAGGATTGTACGGCTGTCGGCCTACGAGCAAACTAGGTAAGTGACCACTACGTCGACCTGACTGAAAGGTAAGTCGTGTGCCGTCTACGTGTTGGGTGCAAATTCACATTGCACGACATCCTGCCGTCTGTTTGTATGAGTATGCGTGTGCGAATGCATTTGGGTATGAATGGAATGTTGGTGTGTTTGTTTGCTTTCGCAATTTTCGCTTGAAGCATTTGCAGGTACTCGCGCATTATGCGCTTCGGCACAACATTGTACGCGCTATGAACAGTACAAGCAGAAAGGACGAGCTCGCAAAAGAACCCAAGATGGAAGCTTTGCAGTTCGATTGAATTGATTGTGCAGATTCAGTTCTATCCAACTCGAAATTGTACTGTTTTGTTTGGTTGACTATAGTGTAGCAGGGCAGGCACTATAGAGGTACAATTTAGGTGAAGGTTGGATGTTGTTTGTCTGTATCTGCATGCTACAGGGCCAGGGGAAACCAGCGGAACCAGCATTTGGCTGGTTGGGCAAAGACAAAACAGGTTCTGTTTTTAGGACCTGAACCTGGTTGTTATTTTCCCAGGTTGGAAAAACAGAACCAGAGGTTGTTTACCAACCTACCACCTGCTGTTTTGTCCAGCCAGGTTGGTTCTGTTGCTTGGAATTATTTGGGATCATCCCTGGTTCTTCCCAGGTTGATTCCCAAGGTCCTTGCTAGCTAGGACTATATATTCCTTCTCTGTTTGTACCTGAATATATTTTAAATTGATTCAAGCGAATTCCTTCCTTGCTGGAATTTCCTTTCTACGCGGTGCAACGGTGGAATGCTACCCGAGTCAACGCTAGTATGCTAGCACTCCAACGCTAGGCTAACGCTGTCCGAGCCATAATTTCGTAATGGCAGATCTTTTCGCGAGGCAACTTGGCTTATTTTAAAGCTCTTAGAGTGAGCTTCGATATAGGAAATTCTCAGCTTAATCCGATCGACGGTCTGCACGATACGCTGCGCGACGTTCAAGGTACTCTTGCTGTTTTGACTAAGTCCCTCTTGATCCCTCTCTCTACAAACTCGGACCCGAGGATAGGGGCTGGTCTTGTACCAGGCACCCAAGGACCCTTGGAGGTGACCCCGAGGAGAGGTTTTAAGTCTGATAAAGTCTTAATAGCTTGAGTTTATTAGGCCCTTACACCAACAAGCTGGTATCAGAGCTGCGTTATAGTGATCCTCGTTATAGGTAGCTATGGCGGGCAACACCTCGGCGGTAGCTGGTGAATCTTCAGCCCAAGATCGTAGCGGCAGCCAAGATTCTGGTGTTTCTGCGCCAAGGGGAGCGCGAACAAGCCAGGGCTCGCTGATCAAGGAGGTGCTGAAAAACTTTACCGTCGAGAAGTTCAATGGTGAGGGCTATGATGATTGGGCCTGGAAAATGCAACTTTATTTCCGTCAGATCGGTTTGCTGAAACTAATGATTGGGGAGGAGCCTAGACCGAGTGACCCCGCCCTTCAGGAAGATTGGGACGAGCGCGCCTCGGCTGGCTACTACTTGATGTCGCAGAGTTTGGAGCTGAACCAGCGTCACCACGTCATGCACCTGCTGCCGGAGGTTGAGTGCGGTCCAAAGGCGTGGACCGTGTTGAAGGAGCTGCACGCCCCAACCTCCGTTGTTGCAACATTGATGCTGGAGAGGGAGCTGTCCGCGTTGCGCCTGAGCGAGGGAGAGCCGGTGCAACCTGTCCTGGACAAATTGCGCGACCTCTACGCGAAGTTGGCGACCGCGGGAATCACCTACCCGGAGCAGACCAAGTGCCTGAAGATGCTCTCGCTGCTGCCGGAATCGTGGCTTCAATTCACGAGCGGATTGAGCCTGCCGCAGAACCAGAGCTCGTGGACACTCGAGTGGGTGCGGACAAAGATTCTAGAGGAGGACTTCCGTCGCCGTCAACTGAGGGGTGGAGACGACGGCAGCAGCGGCTACGGGATGCAAGGGAGCCGACGTGGCAGAGGACGTGGCTTTGGTGGTGCTGGACGCGGTGCAAAGAAGGACGACGACTCCAACGACCAACAAGGAGGTACCGGGTGGGGTCGCGGTGCGAAATCTGGACGTGGGGGCAAATCGGGTGCTGGTGGCAAAATGAAAGGGAGTTGCTGGTATTGTGAGAAGGAGGGGCACCCCTGGTTTTTGTGCTATAAGAAACCCGATGGATGGACCCCCCAGAATCGTCACCAGGATGGCAGCGCGCGGAGGAACCAGAAAAACGGCGCGAACATGGTCGCTGATTCGTCCGACAACAACCCGAAGGGCAACGGCGGTGCGGAGAAGAAGAAGGAGCGCACCGCGGGCCAATTCTTCCATATGGGAGACAAGGGGGAGCAAGGAGACGCCTCTGCTAAGGTTGGAGCAGAGCTGCACCCCCTGGACTATTGGGTGTTGGACACGGGCGCTGCTTGGACGATGACGCCGCGAAAAGACCTGCTGGACCACGTACAAGCTGCACCGATCAACGAGGTGTGCTCTGCCTCTGGACACGCGCTGAAGGTGGCTGGTGCGGGACGAGCTGCGTTTAAGGGAGCGGATGGCAAGCCGGTGGTGCTGCACGACGTTCTCCTTGTTCCTGAACTCAAGGCCAACCTCATCTCCCTCCGTAAGCTTGGCAAGGCTGGGGTAAGCACTAGCACGGATGGGGCACGCACTTACAAGGGGCAGCTGGGCAATCGGGTGCTTTGGGATCTGCACGAGAGTACGGACGTGTACAGATCCATGTGGCAGCTGCCGGCATTAGCGTGGCACGGTGGGAGGCAGGCTGGAGAGGGGTCTGCATCCCAGGGGGAGTGCAATGCCGTTGGAGGGGTTGGTGTAAAAGTGTCGGCCAGATCTGGGGAGACGGATTGGGCAACTGCACACCGACGTTTGGGGCATGTCGCAATGCCTTTGCTGAAGCAGCTGGAGAAGGATGGAGCTGTTAAGGGCTTGAAGCTGAACGGACAACCACCCGATGATAACTGTGAAATTTGCCTCCTTTCAAAGTTCACCCGTTTTCCCTTCCATAGTATGGCTGGCAGAAGCAAAAAGCCGTTGGAGCTGGTCCACATGGACTTGGTGGGGCCGCTGCCGGTGCAAGGGCACAAGGGGGAGCGGTACTTCCTAACCATAGTGGATGACTGGAGCAGGCTAATGTGGGCGTATCCACTGAAGCAGAAAGATTACGCCGCCTCTACGATTCGGGAAGATTGGCTGCCGTTAGTGGAGAAGCAAGCGGAGTGTGTGGTAAAGCGGATTAGGACAGATCGGGGTGGTGAGTTCCTTGGAGCTGAGATGACGGCCTGGCTCAAGAAGCAGGGCATCCAGAGGGAGCTGACCACGGCTTACACCCCACAGTCTAACGATGTAGCAGAACGGGCGAACCGGACAATTCTGGAGACAGCTAGGGCGCTGCTTATAGAATCTGGGCTGGGCAACTCCATGTGGCCCCATGCTGTTCGGCACGCTACCGTCGCTAGGAACAGGGTACTCACAAAGGTTGGGGATGAGTCGTGGGTGCCGTTGGAGAGGTGGCTTGGGAGGAAGCCGCCGGTGGACATGCTGAGGGTGTTCGGTTGCATGGCAGTCGCCCATGTCCCCAAGACCTACCGCAGTAAGTTGGGGGCGAGTGCAATCTGGTGTGTGCATTTGGGGCTGGCTGCTGAGAGCAAGGGATGGCTGCTGTGGGAACCTTCCAAGGGTGTGTTGTTTGACAGCAGGGATGTGAAGTTTGTTGAGGGCATGATGTACGGGAGCTGGGAGAAACAGCCAGAGGCCAGGATGTCCCAGCAGATGGAGCAGATCACCATGCAGCTGGACCTGACTCCTAGTGTGTAGGAGGAGGGAGAGGAGGCAGCTGCAGAGGTTGGTAATGGAGAGAAGATGCAGGAGGCACCTGCTGGTGAAGGTGATGGTGTGGAGACTAGCGATAGCACTAGTGGAGCTGCTGGATCAGAGGGAGGAGAGCAGCAGCAAGGAAAAACTAAGAAGCCGAAGGGTGTTGTTATGAGGGGATGGGAGACACCCGTCTCCAGGCCAGGACGTACCCGTATGGCCACTAAGAAGCTGACGGCAGGAGCTGATGTAGCGGAGCAGCAGCTTGGGACCGAGGAGGCATTGCTGATTCTACCGCATGGCTATGATCTGGATGAGGAGGATGAACCTGCCTACTGTTTTCTTGCCCCTGCACCAGAGGAACCAGCTAGCATGGAGGAGGCATTAGCTGGACCAGATAGGGAGAAGTGGCTGGTTTCCAGGGATGCTGAGTACCAGAGCCTGCTAGAGAATGAGACATGGGAGCTGGTGGTGCTGCCTGAGGGGAAGAAAGCCGTACAGTGCAAGTGGGTGCTAAGGATCAAGACCGATGACAAGGGACAGGTCACCATCTACAAGATTAGGCTGGTGGCTAAGGGGTTTATGCAGAAGGAGAAGCGGGAATTCAATGAGATCTTTGCTCCCACTGCCAAACCCCCTACCCTCCGTGTCTTGTTGGCAGATGCAACCGTTAGTGGGAAATTCATCATTCAGATGGATATACCAACGCTTGCGGCATGTAACAATGCCCTTGTTGAAGCAGTTAGAGAAAGATGGAGCCGTTAAGGGTCTGAAGCTGAACGGACAGCCACCTGATGAAAATTATGAAATCTGTTGGCTCTCAAAGTTTACCCGTTTCCCCTTCCATAGTGTGGCTAGCAGGGGCAAGAAGTCGTTGGAGCTGGTCCACATGGACTTGGTGGGGCCGCTGCCGGTTCAGGGACAGAAGGGGGAGCGGTACTTTCTGACCATAGTGGATGATTGGAGCAGGCTTATGTGGGCATATCCGCTGAAGCAGAAGGACCATGCCGCCTCTACGATACGGGAAGATTGGCTGCTATTCGTGGAGAGGCAAGCGGAGTGTGTGGTGAAGCGGATTAGGACAGATCGGGGTGGTGAGTTCCTTGGAGCTGAGATGACGGCCTGGCTCAAGAAGCAGGGCATCCAGAGGGAGCTGACCACGGCTTACACCCCACAGTCTAACGGTGTAGCAGAACAGGCGAACCGGACAATTCTGGAGACAGCTAGGGCGCTGCTCATGGAATCTGGGCTGGGCAACTTGATGTGGCCCCATGCTATTCGGCACGCTACCGTCGCTAGGAACAGGGTACTCACCAAGGTTGGGGATGACTCGTGGGTGCCGTTGGAGAGGTGGCTTGGGAGGAAGCCGCCGATGGACATGGTGAGGGTGTTCGGTTGCATGGCAGTCGCTCATGTCCCCAAGTCCTACCGCAGTAAGTTCCGGGCAAGTGCAATCTGGTGTGTGCATTTGGGGTAGGCTGCTGAGAGCAAGAGATGGGTGCTGTAGGAACCTTCCAAGGGTGTGTTGTTTGACAGCAAGGAAAAACTAAGAAGTCGAAGGGTGTTGTTATGAGGGGATGAGAGACACCCGTCTCGAGGCCAGGACGTAGTCGTATGGCTACAAAGAAGCTGACTGCAGGAACTGATGTAGCAGAGCAGCAGCTTGGGATTGAGGAGGCATTGCTGATTCTACCGCATGGCTATGATCCGGATGAGGAGGATGAACCTGCCTACTGTTTTCTTGCCCCTCCACCAGAAGAACCAGCTAGCATGGAAGAGGCATTAGCTGGCCCAGATAGGGAGAAGTGGCTGGTTTCCAGGGATGCCGAGTACCAGAGCTTGATAGAGAATGGGACATGGGAGCTGGTGGTGCTGCTTGAGAGGAAGAAAGCCGTACGGTGCAAGTGGGTGCTAAGAATAAAGACCAATGACAATGGACTTCAATGAGATCTTTGCTCCCACTGCCAAACCCCCTACCCTTCGTGTCTTGTTGGCAGATGCAACCGTTAGTGGGAAATTCATCATTCAGATGGATATATCAACGACATTCCTCAATGGGATTTTAGAGGAGGAGGTGTTCATGACGCAACCACCTGGGTATGAGGATGGTACGGGCAGGGTGTGCAAGCTGAAAAAGTCCATCTACGGCTTGAAGCAGGCGCCACGCTGCTGGTACCAGAAGTTGGCAGCTGTTTTAGAGGAGGTGGGATTCAGGACCAGCAGCAGTGATGAGAGCCTCTTTCTCAAGGGGGAGGGGGAGAAGCTGGTGCTGTTTCTGGTCTATGTGGACGACATTCTTCTCTTTAGCAGCAGCATGAAGGAGATCCAGAAGGTGCAGCAGCAGTTGATGGAGAACTTCAAGTGCAAGAACCTTGGGGAGGTAAAGTACTACCTCGGGATGCACGTGGAGAGGGATCTGGATCACAGGTGGTTGAAGCTGCACCAGGAGAAGTTCATCAAGGAGCTTGGGGAGAAGTACGGAATTGAGAATGAGCGCAAGGTTGCAACTCCCCTGCCAGCAGAATTCAGGCTTGTGAAAGCTGCAGAGGATGAAGGGGTTGAAGCCAAGGAGCAGCAGCAATTTCAGTCCTTGGTGGGCAGCCTCTTGTATGCAGCAGTTCACACGAGGCCCGACATCTCTTTCTGGGTTGGGCAGCTGGCTAGGGTAGTGCAGAATCCATCAGAGGAGCAGGTGGATGCAGCTGAGCGTGTGGTAAAGTATCTGAACTCTCACCCTAGCATTGGAGTTCAATACTCCGCATCTGCACAGGTGAAGCAGAAAGGGGTTGAGGTGCTGAAAGAGAAGGGGGAGAGGCTTGGAGAAGGCAAGCTTTTTCTCACTTGCTTTACCGATGCTACGTGGGCCTCTGAGAAGGAGGATTCCTCATCTGTGGGAGGATACATCTGCGTAGTTGGAGGAGGACCTGTTAGTTGGAGGTCAAAGAAGCAGACGGAGACAGCACTCTCTTCTGTGGAATCAGAGTACATGGCGATGTTCCATGGGGTGAAGGAGGTGATTTGGCTGAGGAGGCTGTTAGAGGAGATTGGCCAGGAGCAAAAGGTTGCTACGCCGCTGTTTTGTGATAGCAAGGGAGCTCTTGGGATGGCCAGGAACGCTGTGCTTCATGGGCTGAATAAGCACATGCGTATCAAGTGGCACTGGCTGCGTAAGGAGGTGAAGAGGGGGACGGTGAATCCGATCTACATCAAGACTCACCAGCAGCCAGCAGACTTCCTCACCAAGAGGCTTGCGGATGAGCCTCATTGGCGTTGTGTGCGGATGAGTGGAATGAGCATGAACTAGTATGGAATGATGGGGATGCAGCCAGCAGGCTGAGGGGGAGTATGTTAGGTGCAAATTCACATTGCACGACATCCTGCCGTCTGTTTGTATGAGTATGCGTGTGCGAATGCATTTGGGTGTGAATGGAATGTTGGTGTGTTTGTTTGCTTTCGCAATTTTTGCTTGAAGCATTTGCAGGTACTCGCGCATTATGCGCTTCGGCACAACATTGTACGCGCTATGAACAGTACAAGCAGAAAGGACGAGCTCGCAAAAGAACCCAAGATGGAAGCTTTGCAGTTAGATTGAATTGATTGTGCAGATTCAGTTCTATCCAACTCGAAATTGTACTGTTTTGTTTGGTTGACTATAGTGTAGCAGGGCAGGCACTATAGAGGTACAATTTAGGTGAAGGTTGGATGTTGTTTGTCTGTATCTGCATGCTACAGGGCCAGGGGAAACCAGCGGAACCAGCATTTGGCTGGTTGGGCAAAGACAAAACAGGTTCTGTTTTTAGGACCTGAACCTGGTTGTTATTTTCCCAGGTTGGAAAAACAGAACCAGAGGTTGTTTACCAACCTACCACCTGCTGTTTTGTCCAGCCAGGTTGGTTCTGTTGCTTGGAATTATTTGGGATCATCCCTGGTTCTTCCCAGGTTGATTCCCAAGGTCCTTGCTAGCTAGGACTATATATTCCTTCTCTGTTTGTACCTGAATATAGTAAAAAATTGATTCAAGCGAATTCCTTCCTTGCTGGAATTTCCTTTCTACGCGGTGCGACGGCGGAATGCTACCCGAGTCAACGCTAGTATGCTAGCACTCCAACGCTAGGCTAACGCTGTCCGAGCCATAACTTCGTAATGGCAGAACTTTTCGCGAGGCAACTTGGCTTATTTTAAAGCTCTTAGAGTGAGCTTCGATATAGGAAATTCTCAGCTTAATCCGATCGACGGTCTGCACGATACGCTGCGCGACGTTCAAGGTACTCTTGCTGTTTTGACTAAGTCCCTCTTGATCCCTCTCTCTACAAACTCGGACCCGAGGATAGGGGCTGGTCTTGTACCAGGCACCCAAGGACCCTTGGAGGTGACCCCGAGGAGAGGTTTTAAGTTTGATAAAGTCTTAATAGCTTGAGTTTATTAGGCCCTTACACCAACACTACGCTCACCGCACCATGCGGAGATAACTACTACAACGGGAGCTAGACTACGGGCTAGGCACGGGTGCTCGTGTGATTTCTGCGTTCTTTGGTCCTTAACGTTTTCCTAGTGCACACACAGCTTGCTAGCTCACGGGGAGAATTGGCAAGAGTTTCACTGAAGAAAGTTGACAACAATGGTACAATGAAGTTGGCATGGCAAGACTACATCAGAGCTAGCATTCAGGTCGGTCGACTGCCAGCGCAGCATGGTCGACCGCATTCCAGCATGACTTGGTCAACCGCGCTCCAGCAATGCAAAGTCAACGGCGTGCCAACGTTGTAGGTTGACGGCGTGCCAACGTTGCTCCCGCAGATCAGCATCGCACCAGCTTCGAAGGTGCTCGCAGATGATTGGCGAGCTGAGCCTCGTCACATGCACAACGGACACACCAAATCATCCCCGTGCTGACGACTCCACCTGATCCGCCATGTCGACCTCGGGATACCACCATCGAGGTCGGACTCGCCAACTTTGCCTGGGCAGTCGCACTCTTCCGCAGAATCTCGTCACTCAGGTAACCTGGTCGACCGTGCAACCATTCGACCAGCTGCTCCCGTTTGTGCCCGTCGACCTCCCAAGTCAACCGCCACCTCCAGTCGGCCTCACCAGGTCGACCATACCCTTGGTCCACCAGCTCAAGGTCGACGTCACTTCTGGTCGACCAGCTCCACGTCGACCAGCAGTCTTGGTCGACTAGCTTCATGTCAACCAGTGCAGTTGTTGGCCGACCACCCAAGTCAGCTACCTGAAGTCAGCGTCACAAAGTAGACGCTCAGCTACTCGACACTGTTTGGGTCGTGATAATGAGGATGACGAGGAATTTTCCTATGAGAATTTTCCTCTCCATAAGGTTAAATTCAGAGACCATAGAGTCGATACTCTATTAAGTCAGGGTCACTTACAAGTCAGTCTGTTACACTATACTCAAAATCAGGGATACGTAATCTAACAATCTGATTGGATCAGGGTTGAAAACTCAATTATTTTGATATTTTAGTATCCACAAAGTGAAAAGTGTCAAGAATGGAATGATGGTTTGACTAAGGTTGGTTGGGGTACGTAGACCTAACCCAAACTGTTGTGCCCCATATGACACACATCACGAAGAGTGATACAGGCAGGAAAGAGAAAGGAGGGCAAAAGGAGGGGAAAGGTGGGGGAAAGAGGCAGATGCGGCACAAATGCAGGAGGGCGAAAGGGGTAAGGAGGGGAAAGGAGGGGGAAAGGAGGGGGAAAGGAGGGGGAGAGGCGTGGGAAAGGAGGGGGAAAAAAGGGGGGCAGAAGGGGGGACAGATTGGGGAAAGAAGGGGGAGTGGAGGTGGAGGAGAAAAGAAAGGGGGAGAGAAAGGGGAAAGGAGAGAGAAAGGAAGGGGGAACGAGGGGGACACGGAGGCGGACAGGAGGCGAACAGGGGGGGAAGGAAGGTAAAAGGATGAGGAAAGGCAGGGAAAATGATGTGTGACGAAAAGAGAGGAAATGTGCTACGCCGGCAGATAGGAGCGGAGAGGAATGGGCAAAGGGAGAAATGAGAAGAATGGGCTGTGAGAAAGGGAATGGGGGGGACGCAATGGGCAGAAAGAAATGGGCGGAAGGGATGGGCGGAAAGAAATGGGCGAAAGGGATGGGCGAAAAAAATTGAGTGGAAGGGATGGGCGGAAAAAAATGGGGGGGATAAGGATGACACTAACATATTGTGCGACCCGCGTTGAACGGGCGGTGTTTGCGCGAGGGGGGAGTTGCGCAGAACGATGGCGGCCTGTGCGAGCATGAGATGGCAAGCAGACGGGCAGCGCGCGCAACGATATGCACGGTGGCGAAGCAAGCAGGGGAGGTTGGTAGGAGCGGGCGGGGATCGGGAATTGGTGTGATGCGTACGGGGATGGGCCCGCCTCGTCAAGCGCGCAGCTGCCGCTTCAGTGGCGCCCACGCGGCTGCACGCGCGGCTGGCAGAACGGCGGTGGGGTCACGCGGCATGCCAGGCGAGCGGTAGCAATGCGCACTGTTGTCAGAATATGTTGTTTGTGTAGCCTGTAGTGGGGCACTCAATAGTGAGTACAGCCCCTTAGGGTTTGCTATTTGTATCCTGCTGCTTGCTAGTTCAATCATTCCTTCTCAATTCCATTCTTGCACACAATCCTAGCTCATTCTTGGCCCCTCATCGCTCTAGTCCTACTATGGCCTAGGCTACTAAGCCTAGGCTGTGCTCCTACTCTCTTTGACCTGGTATCAAAGGGCGGCACATCTGCCACCTTCCTGTGTATGGGCCCACCACCCGCTTCCGCTGCCCTACCGTCCGCCGCGCGCCCCGTGGTGCGCGGCGGCGAAACCCTAATTTCTGCCCGCCACGCGCTCGGGGCGCCTGGCAGGTTTCCCTTCCGTGGCGCCCGTCGTGGTGCCCTTGGGGGGGCCTCCACGGTCCCCTCTCGTCGAAGCGCCCATCGAGGCGCTCTCGGGGACCCGCGCGGCCTCCCCTCCCGTTGCCCGTCGTGGCGACCACGGGGGCCGTCCGCGGCGCCCTCCCCGTCGCCCGTCGAGGTGACTTCGGGGGCCGTGCGCGGCCCTCCCCGTCGCCGGTCGTGGCGACTTCAGGGGGCCCGCGTGGCGCCCTCTCTGTCGCCCATCGAGGCGACTTCGGGGGGCCTGCGCGGCGCCCTCCCCATCGCCCGTCGAGGCGGCTCTGGAGGCCCGTCGCAGCGCCCTCTCTGGTGCCCGTCGTGGCGCCCCGGGGGGGGGGGGGGGGGGGCGCGCGGCTCCTTTCTTGTCGCCCCTCAGGGCGCCCCTCCCTCCTCCTACCTCCTCCTACCTCTCACCTGCAGCGGCCGCCCGTGGAGCAGCCCGCACCTGCAGCAGCCGCCTCTGGAGCAGCCCGTGCCTGCAGAAGCCGCCCCAGGACCCGCACGAGCCGCCCTTGCGGAAGCCCGTCCCGTCCCCCCCCCCCCCCCCCCTCCTGTGCTGCCCATTGCTCCCATTCCGCCGTGCGTTCCGCGGTGGTGGGGGTGTGGGGTGGCAAGCATGGGGGTAAGAGTTGTGGGTTCTCCCCTCCTCTTTTTTCATCTCCCACTGCTGCAGCTGCCGTTGAGGGGGGTGGAGGTGTGGGAGCTCTGGGGAGTGGAGCTATGGGGGTCGTGTGGGGAGTGGAGCTATGGGGGTGATGTGGGAGTGGAGCTAGGGGTGAAACAGGGGGTGTGTGTAGGGGGGTGTGGGAATGTTTGGGGAGGTTGAGTGGAGGCTGTTGTGTTGTCGTCCGCAGTACCTGTAGTCCGGGGCGCACTGTCCTGGTAGCCCAGAGAGCCTGCTGCGCCTGTCGCCCTTGGGTCCGTTGCTCCTGTAGCTCCTCGTAGCCCGTGAGCCAGCTACTCCAGTAGTCCGGGGCGCTGTCCCGGTAGCCACTGTGCCAGCCGCTCCTGTTGCCCGTGTGTCTGCAGCTTCAGCCGTCGTCTCCCATCTTCTCTCCTCTTACAGTCCCTCCTCCTCCTCACTTGCCCGCTGTGACTACCACTAGCTTTGCTCATAATTGTGAACTTAAAATTGTTGCTTCATGAAATTGTGCTCAAAATGTGTGGTGACATTGTGATCCACCCTGAGCTTATTCTGCTTTACTTACTGTACTGATTACACCCCACTTTGGCTATGGGGGTGTGTCAAAATATGTTGTTTGTGTAGCCTGCAGTGGGGCACTCAATAGTGAGTACAACCCCTTAGGTTTGCTATTTGTATCCTGCTGCTTGCTAGTTCAATCATTCCTTCTCAATTCCATTCCTTCACGCAATCCTAGCTCATTCTTGGCGCCTCATCGCTCTAGTCCTACTGTGGCCTAGGCTACTAAGCCTAGGCCATGCTCCTACTCTCGTTGACAGATTCAGTTCTATCCAACTCGAAATTGTACTGATTTGTTTGGTTCACTATAGTGTAGCAGGGCAGGCACTATAGAGGTGCAATTTAGGTGAAGGTTGGATGTTGTTTGTTTGTATCTGCTTGCTACAGGGCCAAGGGAAACCAGTGGAACCAGCATTTGGCTGGTTGGGCAAAGACAAATCAGGTTCTGTTTTTTAGGACCTGAACCTGGTTGTTGTTTTCCAAGGTTGGAAAAACAGAACCAGAGGTTGTTTACCAACCTACCACCTGCTGTTTTGTCCAGCCAGGTTGGTTCTATTGCTTGGAATTATTTGGGATCATCCCTAGTTGTTCCCAGGTTTATTCCCAAGGTCCTTGCTAGCTAGAGCTATTTATTCCTTCTGTGTTTGTACCTGAATATAGTCAATTTGATTCAAGCAAATTCCTCCCTTCCTGGAATTTTGTTTCTACGCGGTGCGACGGCAGAATGCTACACGAGTAAACACTAGTACGCTAGCACTCAAATGCTAGGAAAACGCTGTCCGAGCCATAACTTCGCAATGGCAGAACTTTCTGCGAGGCAACTTGGCTTATTTTGAAGCTCTTGGAGTGAGCTTCGATATAGAAAATTTTCAGCTTAATCCAGTTGATGGTCTGCACGATACGCTGCGCGACGTTCAAGGTACTCTTGTTATTTTGACCAAGTCATTACGGATCCCTTTCTCTACAATCTCGGACCCCAGGATAGGGGCTGGTCTTGTACCAGGCACCCAAGGACCCTTGGAGGTGACCCGGAGGAGAGGTTTTAAGTTTGATAAAGCCTTAATAGCTTGAGTTTATTAGGCCCTTACACCAACAAGCTGGTATCAGAGCTGCGTTATGGTGATCCTCGATATAGGTAGCTATGGCGGGCAACACCTCGACGGGAGCTGGTGAATCTTCAGCCCAAGATCGTAGCGGCAGCCATGATTCTGGTGTTTCAGCGCCAAGGTGAGAGCGAACAAACCAGAGCTCGCTGGTCAAGGAGGTGCTGAAGAATTTCACCGTCGAGAAGTTCAATGATGAGACCTATGATGATTGGGACTGGAAAATGCAACTTTATTTCCGTCAGATCGGTTTGCTGAAACTAATGATTGGGTAGAAGCCTAGACCGAGTGACCCTGCACTTCAGGAAGATTGGGACGAGCGCTCCTCAGCTGGCTACTACTTGATGTCGCAGAGTTTAGAGCTGAACCAGCGTTACCACGTCATGCACCTACTGTCGGAGGTTGAGTGCGGTCCGAAGGCGTGGACCGTGTTGAAGGAGCTGCATGCCCCGACCTCCGTTGTTGCAACGTTGATACTGGAGACGGAGCTGTCCGCGTTGCGCCTGAGCGAGGGAGAGCCGGTGCAACCTGTCCTGGATCAATTGCGCAACCTCTACGTGAAGTTGGCGACCCCGGGAATCACCTACCCGGAGCAGACCAAGTGCCTGAAGATGCTCTCGCTGCTGCCAGAATCGTGGCTTCAATTCACGAGCGGATTGAGCATGCCGCAGAACCAGAGCTCGTGGACACTCGAGTGGGTGCGGACAAAGATTCTGGAGGAGGACTTCCGTCGCCGCCAACTGAGGGATGGAGACGATGGCAGCAGCGGCTATGGGATGCAAGGAAGCCGACGTGGCAGAGGACGTGGCTTTGGTGGTGCTGGACGCGGTGCAAAGAAGGACGACGACTCCAACGACCAACAAGGAGGTACCGGTTGGGGTCGCGGTGCGAAATCTGGACGTGGGGGCAAGTCGGGTGCTGGTGGCAAAATGAAAGGGAGTTGCTGGTATTGTGAGAAGGAGGGGCACCCCTGGTTTTTGTGCTATAAGAAACCCGATGGATGGCCCCCCCCCCCAGAATCGTCACCAGGATGGCGGCGCGCGGAGGAACCAGAAAAACGGCGCAAGCATAGGCGCCGATTCGTCCGACAACAACCCGAAGAACAACGGCGGTGCGGAAAAGAAGAAGGAGCGCACCGCGGGCCAGTTCTTCCATATTGGAGAACAGGGGGAGCAGGGGGAGCAAGAAGACGCATCAGCCAAGGTTGGAGCAGAGCTGCACCCCCTGGATTATTGGGTGTTGGACACGGGCGCTGCTTGGACGATGACGCCGCGCAAGGACCTGCTGGACCACGTACGCGCTGCATCGATCAACGAGGTGTGCTCCGCCTTTGGAGACGCGCTGAAGGTGGCTGGTGCGGGACGAGCTGCGTTTAAGGGAGCGGATGGCAAGCCAGTGGTGCTGCATGAGGTTCTTCTCGTTCCCGAACTCAAGGCCAACCTCATCTCCCTCCGTAAGTTTAGCAAGGCTGGGGTGAGCACTAGCACGGATGAGGCACGCACTTACAAGGGGCAGCTAGGCAATTGGGTGCTTTGGGATCTGCAGGGGAGCACGGACGTATACAGATCCATGTGGCAGCTGCCGGCGTTGGCGTGGCATGGTGGGGGGCAGGCTGGAGAGGGGTCTGCATCCAAGGGGGAGTGCAACGCCGTTGGAGAGGTTGGTGTGAAAGTGCCGGCCAGATCTGGGGAGACGGATTGGGCAACGGCACACCAACGCTTGCGGCATGTAACAATGCCCTTGTTGAAGCAGTTAGAGAAAGATGGAGCCGTTAAGGGTCTGAAGCTGAACGGACAGCCACCTGATGAAAATTATGAAATCTGTTGGCTCTCAAAGTTTACCCGTTTCCCCTCCCATAGTGTGGCTAGCAGGGGCAAGAAGTCGTTGGAGCTGGTCCACATGGACTTGGTGGGGCCGCTGCCGGTTTCTGACCATAGTGGATGATTGGAGCAGGCTTATGTGGGCATATCCGCTGAAGCAGAAGGACCATGCCGCCTCTACGATACGGGAAGATTGGCTGCTATTCGTGGAGAGGCAAGCGGAGTGTGTGGTGAAGCGGATTAGGACAGATCGGGGTGGTGAGTTCCTTGGAGCTGAGATGACGGCCTGGCTCAAGAAGCAGGGCATCCAGAGGGAGCTGACCACGGCTTACACCCCACAGTCTAACGGTGTAGCAGAACAGGCGAACCGGACAATTCTGGAGACAGCTAGGGCGCTGCTCATGGAATCTGGGCTGGGCAACTTGATGTGGCCCCATGCTATTCGGCACGCTACCGTCGCTAGGAACAGGGTACTCACCAAGGTTGGGGATGACTCGTGGGTGCCATTGGAGAGGTGGCTTGGGAGGAAGCCGCCGATGGACATGGTGAGGGTGTTCGGTTGCATGGCAGTCGCTCATGTCCCCAAGTCCTACCGCAGTAAGTTCCGGGCAAGTGCAATCTGGTGTGTGCATTTGGGGTAGGCTGCTGAGAGCAAGAGATGGGTGCTGTAGGAACCTTCCAAGGGTGTGTTGTTTGACAGTGTTGGGTGCAAATTCACATTGCACGACATCCTGCCGTCTGTTTGTACGAGTATGCGTGTGCGAATGCATTTGCGTGTGAATGGTATGTTTGTGTGTTTGTTTGCTTTCGCAATTTTCGCTTGAAGCATTTGCAGGTACTCGCAAAATGTGCGCTTCGGCATAACATTGTACGCGCTATGAACAGTACAAGCAGAAAGGACGAGCTCGCAAAGGAACCCAAGATGGAAGCTTTGCGGTTCGGCTTACTTGATTGCGCAGATTCAGTTCTATCCAACTCGAAATTGTACTGTTTTGTTTGGTTGACTATAGTGTAGCAGGGCAGGCACTATAGGGGTACAATTTAGGTGAAGGTTGGATGTTGTTTGTCTGTATCTGCATGCTACAGGGCCAGGGGAAACCAGCGGAACCAGCATTTGGCTGGTTGGGCAAAGACAAAACAGGTTCTGTTTTTAGGACCTGAACCTGGTTGTTGTTTTCCCAGGTTGGAAAAACAGAACCAGAGGTTGTTCACCAACCTATCACCTGCTATTTTGTTCAGCCAGGTTGGTTCTGTTGCTTGGAATTATTTGGGATCATCCCTGGTTGTTCCCAGGTTGATTCCCAAGGTCCTTGCTAGCTAGAGCTATTTATTCCTTCTCTGTTTGTACCTGAATATAGTGAAATTGATTCAAGCGAATTCCTTCCTTGCTGGAATTTCTTTTCTACGCGGTGCGATGGCGGAACGCTACCCGAGTCAACGCTAGTACGCTAGCACTCCAACGCTAGGCTAACGCTGTCCGAGCCATAACTTCGTAATGGCAGAACTTTTCGCGAGGCAACTTGGCTTATTTTAAAGCTCTTAGAGTGAGCTTCGATATAGGAAATTCTCAGCTTAATCCGATCGACGGTCTGCACGATACGCTGCGCGACGTTCAAGGTACTCTTGCTGTTTTGACTAAGTCCCTCTTGATCCCTCTCTCTACAAACTCGGACCCGAGGATAGGGGCTGGTCTTGTACCAGGCACCCAAGGACCCTTGGAGGTGACCCCGAGGAGAGGTTTTAAGTGTGATAAAGTCTTAATAGCTTGAGTTTATTAGGCCCTTACACCAACAAGCTGGTATCAGAGCTGCGTTATAGTGATCCTCGATATAGGTAGCTATGGCGGGCAACACCTCGGCGGTAGCTGGTGAAACTTCAGCCCAAGATCGTAGCGGCAGCCATGATTCTGGTGTTTCTGCGCCAAGGGGAGCGCGAACAAGCCAGGGCTCGCTGATCAAGGAGGTGCTGAAAAACTTCACCGTCGAGAAGTTCAATGGTGAGGGCTATGATGATTGGGCCTGGAAAATGCAACTTTATTTCCGTCAAATCGGATTGCTGAAACTAATGATTGGGGAGGAGCCTAGACCGAGTGACCCCGCCCTTCAGGAAGATTGGGACGAGCGCGCCTCGGCTGGCTACTACTTGATGTCGCAGAGTTTGGAGCTGAACCAGCGTCACCACGTCATGCACCTGCTGCCGGAGGCTGAGTGTGGTCCGAAGGCGTGGACGGTGTTGAAGGAGCTGCACGCCCCGACCTCCGTTGTTGCAACATTGATGCTGGAGAGGGAGCTGTCCGCGTTGCGCCTGAGCGAGGGAGAGCCGGTGCAACCTGTCCTGGACAAATTGCGCGACCTCTACGCGAAGTTGGCGACCGCGGGAATCACCTACCCGGAGCAAACAAAGTGCTTGAAGATGCTCTCGCTGCTGCCGGAATCGTGGCTTCAATTTACGAGCGGATTGAGCCTGCCGCAGAACCAGAGCTTGTGGACGCTCGAGTGGGTGCGGACGAAGATTCTGGAGGAGGACTTCCGTCGCCGCCAACTGAGGGGTGGAGACGACGGCAGCAGCGGCTACGGGATGCAAGGGAGCCGACGTGGCAAAGGACGTGGCTTCGGTGGTGCTGGACGCGGTGCAAAGAAAGACGACGACTCCAACGACCAACAAGGAGGTACCGGTTGGGGTCGCGGTGCAAAATCTGGACGTGGGGGCAAGTCGGGTGCTGGTGGCAAAATGAAAGGGAGTTGCTGGTATTGTGAGAAGGAAGGGCACCCCTGGTTTTTGTGCTATAAGAAACCCGATGGATGGACCCCCCAGAATCGTCACCAGGATGGCGGCGCGCGGAGGAACCAGAAAAACGGTGCCAACATGATCGCTGATTCGTCCGACAACAACCCAAAGGGCAACGGCGGTGCGGAGAAGAAGAAGGAGCGCACCGCGGGCCAATTCTTCCATATGGGAGACAAGGGGGAGCAAGGACGACGCCTCTGCTAAGGCTGGAGCAGAGCTGCACCCCCTGGACTATTGGGTGTTGGACACAGGCGCTGCTTGGACAATGACGCCGCGCAAGGACCTGCTGGACGACGTACGCGCTGCACCGATTAATGAGGTGTGCTCTGCCTCTGGACACATGTTGAAGGTGGCTGGTGCGGGACGAGCTGCATTTAAGGGAGCGGATGGCAAGCCGGTGGTGCTGCACGACGTTCTCCTCGTCCCCGACCTGAAGGCCAACCTCATCTCCCTCCGTAAGCTTGGCAAGGCTGGGGTGAACACCAACACGGATGGGGCTCGCACTTATAAGGGGAAGCTGGGCAATCGGGTGCTTTGGGATCTGCACGAGAGCAAGGACGTGTACAGATCCATGTGGCAGCTGCCGGCGCTGGCGTGGCATGGTGAGGGGCAGGCTAGAGAGGGGTCTGCATCCCAGGGGGAGTGCAACGCCGTTGGAGGGGTTGGTGTGAAAGTGTCGGCCAGATCTGGGGAGACGGATTGGGCAACGGCACACCGACGCTTGGGGCATGTGGCAATGCCTTTGCTGAAGCAGCTGGAGAAGGATGGAGCCGTTAAGGGCTTGAAGCTGAACGGACAACCACCCGATGATAACTGTGAAATCTGTTTGCTCTCAAAGTTTACCCGTTTCCCCTTCCATAGTGTGGCTGGCAGGAGCAAGAAGCCGTTGGAGCTGGTCCACATGGACTTGGTGGGGCCGCTGCCGGTTCAGGGACACAAGGGGGAGCGGTACTTCCTGACCATTGTGGATGATTGGAGCAGGCTTATGTGGGCATATCCGCTGAAGCAGAAGGACCATGCCGCCTCTACGATACGGGAAGATTGGCTGCCATTCGTGGAGAAGCAAGCGGAGTGTGTGGTGAAGCGGATTAGGACAGATCGGGGTGGTGAGTTCCTTGGAGCTGAGATGACGGCCTGGCTCAAGAAGCAGGGCATCCAGAGGGAGCTGACCACGGCTTACACCCCACAGTCTAACGGTGTAGCAGAACGGGCGAACCGGACAATTCTGGAGACAGCTAGGGCGCTGCTCATAGAATCTGGGCTGGGCAACTCCATGTGGCCCCATGCTGTTCGGCACGCTACCGTCGCTAGGAACAGGGTACTCACAAAGGTTGGGGATGACTCGTGGGTGCCGTTGGAGAGGTGGCTTGGGAGGAAGCCGCCGGTGGACATGCTGAGGGTGTTCGGTTGCATGGCAGTCGCCCACGTCCCCAAGACCTACCTGCAGTAAGTTGGGGGCGAGTGCAATCTGGTGTGTGCATTTGGGGCTGGCTGCTGAGAGCAAGGGATGGCTGCTGTGGGAACCCTCCAAGGGTGTGTTATTTGACAGCAGGGATGTGAAGTTTGTTGAGGGCATGATGTATGGGAGCTGGGAGAAACAGCCGGAGGCCAGGGTGTCCCAGCAGATGGAGCAGATTACCATGCAGCTGGACCTGACTCCTAGTGTGTGGGAGGAGGGAGAGGAGGCAGCTGCAGAGGGTGGTGATAAAGAGAAGGTGCAGGAGGCACCTGCTGGTGGAGGTGATGGTGTGGAGATTAGCGGTAGCACTAGTGGAGCTGCTGGATCTGAGGGAGGAGAGCAGCAGCAGGGGAAAACTAAGAAGCCGAAGGGTGTTATTATGAAGGGATGGGAGACACCCGTCTCCAGGCCAGGACGTACCCGTATGGCTACTAAGAAGCTGACTGCAGGAGCTGATGTAGCGGAGCAGCAGCTTGGGACCGAGGAGGCATTGCTGATTCTACCGCATGGCTATGACCCGGATGAGGAGGATCAACCTGCGTACTGTTTTCTTGCCCCTGCACCAGAGGAACCAGCTAGCATGGAGGAGGCATTAGCTGGACCAGATAGGGACAAATGGCTAGCTTCCAGGGATGCTGAATACCAGAGCCTGCTGGAGAATGGGACTTGGGAACTAGTGGTGCTGCCTGAGGGAAAGAAAGCGGTACAATGCAAGTGGGTGCTAAGGATCAAGACTGACGACAAGGGGCAGGTCACCATCTACAAGAGTAGGTTGGTGGCTAAGGGGTTTATGCAGAAGGAGAAGCGGGACTTCAATGAGATCTTTGCTCCCACTGCCAAACCCCCTACCCTTCGTGTCTTGTTGGCAGATGCAGCCGTTAGTGGGAAGTTCATTATCCAGATGGACATATCAACGGCATTTCTCAACGGGATTTTAGAGGAGGAGGTGTTCATGACGCAGCCACCTGGGTATGAGGATGGTACGGGCAGGGTGTGCAAGCTGAAAAAGTCCATCTATGGCTTGAAGCAGGCGCCACGCTGCTGGTACCAGAAGTTGGCAGCTGTTTTAGAGGAGATGGGATTCAGGACCAGCAGCTGTGATGAGAGCCTCTTTCTCAAGGGGGAGGGGGAGAAGCTGGTGCTGTTTCTGGTCTATGTGGACGACATTCTTCTCTTTAGCAGCAGCATGAAGGAGGTCCAGAAGGTGCAGCAGCAGCTGATGGAGAACTTCAAGTGCAAGAACCTTGGGGAGGTAAAGTACTACCTCGGGATGCACGTGGAGAGGGATCTGGATCACAGGTGGTTGAAGCTGCACCAGGAGAAGTTCATCAAGGAGCTTGGGGAGAAGTATGGAATTGAGAATGAGCGCAAGGTTGCAACTCCCCTGCCAGCAGAATTCAAGCTTGTGAAAGCTGCAGAGGATGAAGGAGTTGAAGCCGAGGAGCAGCAGCAATTTCAGTCCTTGGTGGGCAGCCTCTTGTATGCAGCAGTTCACACGAGACCCGACATCTCTTTCTCGGTTGGGCAGCTGGCTAGGGTAGTGCAGAATCCATCAGAGGAGCAGGTGGATGCAGCTGAGCATGTGGTGAAGTATCTGAACTCTCACCCAAGCATTGGAGTTCAATACTCCGCATCTGCACAGGTGAAGCAGAAAGGGGTTGAGGTGCTGAAAGAGAAGGGGGAGAGGCTTGGAGAAGGCAAGCTTTTTCTCACTTGCTTTACTGATGCTACGTGGGCCTCTGAGAAGGAGGATTCCTCATCTGTGGGAGGATACATCTGCGTAGTTGGGGGAGGACCGGTTAGTTGGAGGTCAAAGAAGCAGACGGAGACAGCACTCTCTTCCGTGGAGTCAGAGTACATGGCGATGTTCCATGGGGTGAAGGAGGTGATTTGGCTGAGGAGGTTGTTAGAGGAGATTGGCCAGGAGCAGAAGGTTGCTACGCCGCTGTTTTGTGATAGCAAGGGGGCTCTTGGGATGGCCAGGAACGCTGTGCTTCATGGGCTGAACAAGCACATGCGTATCAAGTGGCACTGGCTGCGTAAGGAGGTGAAGAGGGGGACGGTGAATCCGATCTACATCAAGACTCACCAGCAGCCAGCGGACTTCCTCACCAAGAGGCTTGCGGATGAGTCTCATTGGCGTTGTGTGCGCATGAGTGGAATGAGCATGAACTAGTATGGAATGATGGGGATGCAGCCGGCAGGCTGAGGGGGAGTGTGTTGGGTGCAAATTCACATTGCACGACATCCTGCCGTCTGTTTGTACGAGTATGCGTGTGCGAATGCATTTGCGTGTGAATGGTATGTTTGTGTGTTTGTTTGCTTTCGCAATTTTCGCTTGAAGCATTTGCAGGTACTCGCAAAATGTGCGCTTCGGCATAACATTGTACGCGCTATGAACAGTACAAGCAGAAAGGACGAGCTCGCAAAGGAACCCAAGATGGAAGCTTTGCGGTTCGGCTTACTTGATTGCGCAGATTCAGTTCTATCCAACTCGAAATTGTACTGTTTTGTTTGGTTGACTATAGTGTAGCAGGGCAGGCACTATAGGGGTACAATTTAGGTGAAGGTTGGATGTTGTTTGTCTGTATCTGCATGCTACAGGGCCAGGGGAAACCAGCGGAACCAGCATTTGGCTGGTTGGGCAAAGACAAAACAGGTTCTGTTTTTAGGACCTGAACCTGGTTGTTGTTTTCCCAGGTTGGAAAAACAGAACCAGAGGTTGTTCACCAACCTATCACCTGCTATTTTGTTCAGCCAGGTTGGTTCTGTTGCTTGGAATTATTTGGGATCATCCCTGGTTGTTCCCAGGTTGATTCCCAAGGTCCTTGCTAGCTAGAGCTATTTATTCCTTCTCTGTTTGTACCTGAATATAGTGAAATTGATTCAAGCGAATTCCTTCCTTGCTGGAATTTCTTTTCTACGCGGTGCGATGGCGGAACGCTACCCGAGTCAACGCTAGTACGCTAGCACTCCAACGCTAGGCTAACGCTGTCCGAGCCATAACTTCGTAATGGCAGAACTTTTCGCGAGGCAACTTGGCTTATTTTAAAGCTCTTAGAGTGAGCTTCGATATAGGAAATTCTCAGCTTAATCCGATCGACGGTCTGCACGATACGCTGCGCGACGTTCAAGGTACTCTTGCTGTTTTGACTAAGTCCCTCTTGATCCCTCTCTCTACAAACTCGGACCCGAGGATAGGGGCTGGTCTTGTACCAGGCACCCAAGGACCCTTGGAGGTGACCCCGAGGAGAGGTTTTAAGTGTGATAAAGTCTTAATAGCTTGAGTTTATTAGGCCCTTACACCAACAGACAGCAAGGAAAAACTAAGAAGTCGAAGGGTGTTGTTATGAGGGGATGAGAGACACCCGTCTCGAGGCCAGGACGTAGTCGTATGGCTACAAAGAAGCTGACTGCAGGAACTGATGTAGCAGAGCAGCAGCTTGGGATTGAGGAGGCATTGCTGATTCTACCGCATGGCTATGATCCGGATGAGGAGGATGAACCTGCCTACTGTTTTCTTGCCCCTCCACCAGAAGAACCAGCTAGCATGGAAGAGGCATTAGCTGGCCCAGATAGGGAGAAGTGGCTGGTTTCCAGGGATGCCGAGTACCAGAGCTTGATAGAGAATGGGACATGGGAGCTGGTGGTGCTGCTTGAGAGGAAGAAAGCCGTACGGTGCAAGTGGGTGCTAAGAATAAAGACCAATGACAATGGACTTCAATGAGATCTTTGCTCCCACTGCCAAACCCCCTACCCTTCGTGTCTTGTTGGCAGATGCAACCGTTAGTGGGAAATTCATCATTCAGATGGATATATCAACGACATTCCTCAATGGAATTTTAGAGGAGGATGTGTACATGACGCAGCCACCTGGGTATGAGGATGGTACGGGCAGGGTGTGCAAGCTGAAATAGTCCATCTACGGCTTGAAGCAGGCGCCACGCTGCTGGTACAAGAAGTTGGCAGCTTTGTTTAGAGGAGATGGGATTCAGGACCAGAAGCTGTGATGAGAGCCTCTTTCTCAATCTGGAGGGGGAGAAGCTGGTGCCGTTTCTGGTCTATGTGGACGATACTCTTCTCTTAAGCAGCAGCAGGAAGGAGATCCAGAAGATGCAGCAGCAGCTGATGGAGAACTTCAAGTACAAGAACCTTCGGGAGGTAAAGTACTATCTCAGGATGCATGTGGAGAGGGATCTAGATCACAAGTGGTTAAAGCTACACCAGGAAAAAGTTCATCAAGGAGCTGGGGGAGAAGTAAAGGATTGAGAATGAGCGCAAAGTTGCAACTCCCCAGCCAGCAGAATTCAAGCTTATGAAAGCTGCAGAGGATAAAGGGGTTGAAGCCGAGGAGCAGCAGCAATTTCAGTCCTTGGTGGGCAGCCTCTTCTATGCAACAGTTCACACAAGGCCCGACGTCTCTTTCTCGGTTGGGCAGCTGGCTAGGGTGGTGCAAAATCCATCAGAGGAGCAGGTGGATGCCGCTGAGCGTGTGGTGAAGAATCTGAACTCTTCCCCAAGCATTGGAATTCAATACTCCGCATCTGCACAGGTGAAGCAGAATGGGGTTGAGGTGCTGAAAGAGAAGGGGGAGAGGCTTGGAGAAGGCAAGCTCTTTCTCACTTGCTTTATCGATGCTACGTGGGCCTCTGAGAAGGAGGATTCCTCATCTGTCGGAGATACATGTGCGTAGTTGGAGGAGGACCTGTTGATTGGAGGTCAAAGAAGCAGACGGAGACAGCACTCTCTTCTATCGAATCAGAGTACATGGCGATGTTCCATGGGATGAAGGAGGTGATTTGGCTGAGGAGGCTGTTAGAGGAGATTGGCCACGAGCAAAAGGTTGCTATGCTGCTGTTTTGTGATAGCAAGGGAGCTCTTGGGATGGCCAGGAACGCTGTGCTTCATGGGCTGAACAAGCACATGCGTATCAAGTGGCACTGGTTGCGTAAGGAGGTGAAGAGGGGGACGGTGAATCCGATCTACATCAAGACTCACCAGCACCCAGCACACTTCCTCACCAAGAGGCTTGCGGATGAGCCTCATTGGCGTTGTGTGCGGATGAGTGGAATGAGCATGAACTAGTATGGAATAATGGGGATGCAGCCGGCAGGCTGAGGGGGAGTGTGTTGGGTGCAAATTCACATTGCACGACATCCTGCCATCTGTTTGTATGAGTATGCGTGTGCGAATGCATTTAGGTGTGAATGGAATGTTCGTGTATTTATTTGCTCTCGCAATTTCTGCTTGGAGCATTTGCAAGTACTCGCGCATTATGTGCTTCAGCACAACATTGTTCGCGCTATGAACAGTACAAGGAGAAAGGACGAGCTCACAAAGGAACCCAAGATGGAAGCTTTCCGGTCCAGTTGAATTGATTGTGCAGATTGAGTTCTATCCAACTCGAAATTGTACTGTTTTGTTTGGTTGACTATAGTGTAGCAGGGCAGGCACTATAGGGGTGCAATTTAGGTGAAGGTTGGATGTTGTTTGTGTGTATCTGCTTGCTACAGGGCCAGGGGAAACCAGTGGAACCAGCATTTGGCTGGTTGGGCAAAGACAAAACAGGTTCTGTTTTTAGGACCTGATCCTGGTGGTTGTTTTCCCAGGTTGGAAAAACAGAACCAGAGGTTGTTTACCAACCTACCACCTGCTGTTTTGTCCAGCCAGGTTGGTTCTGTTGCTTGGAATTCTTTGTGATCATCCCTAGTTGTAACCAGGTTTATTCCAAAGGTCCTTGCTAGCTAGAACTATATATCCCTTCTCTGTTTGTACCTCAATATATAGTCAATTTGATTCAAGCGAATTCCTCCCTTTCTGGAATTTCGTTTCTACGCGGTGCGACGACGGAATGCTACCCGAGTCAATGCTAGTACGCTAGCACTCCAATGCTAGGCAAACGCTGTCCGCGCCATAACTTCATAATGGCAGAACTTTTCGCGAGGCAACTTGGCTTATTTTAAAGCTCTTGGAGTGAGCTTCGATATAGGAAACTCTCATCTTAATCTGGTCGACGGTTTGCACGATACGCTACGCGACGTTCAAGGTACTCTTGTTATTTTGACTAAGTCATTCTTTATCCCTCTCTCTACAATCTTGGACATGAGGATAGGGGCTGGTCTTGTACCAGGCACCCAAGGACCCTTGGAGGTGAACCCGAGGAGAGGTTTTGAGTTTGAAAAAGTCTTAATAGCTTGAGTTTATTAGGCCCTTACGGTAACAGAAGCTAGGCCATGGCACCTACGTAGATCTAGGCCTGAGCAGTGGACGAAGCCACGTATGACAAACGAGTAGATATCCATGGATCAGCTCTTGAGGCCTAGCTAAAATAGTAACTCTAAAAAAGACATGCTTGTTTCATCGTCGTGAGCCCACTCTTGGTTCATCCCCAACTTGTCCAATCTTGGGTGGAGCCGACTTTGTAGTCGGGTGTGAGGGAGTAGCCGACCTGCAGCAGTGGGCGAGGTGGTTGACGAGGAGGTCGACTTGCACAGGTGCCACTGCACGAGCGCCAACTTCAGGGTGGCGCCAACTTCACAGAGGTCGACTTGGGAAGTCAACCTGCGGAGGGCGTCAGCTTGGTGACGCCAACATGGGGCAGCCAACTTGGGTGGTCGTCTGATGGGACTCCTGGTCGACTTGATGGTTGGTCAATTAGGCGTAATGTTGACCTGGTGGTCGACCTGACCTGGTGGTCGACGGAGAAGGGGGCGACGTTGACCACGGCTCAGGATGTCGAGCAACTGGGCGTTGATTGGTCGGGCGTCAACTTGGTGCGATGCTGTACTACAAGAGCTACGCTGGTACGCCATCAAGAAACAGCGTTGGCACGCTGTCGACTTTGCACTGCTAGAGCGTGGTCGACCAAGTCATGCTGGAACGCGGTCGACCATGCTGCGCTCGAAGTCGACTGACCTGAATTCTAGCTCTGATGTAGTCTTGCCATGCCAACTTGATTGTACCATTGTTGTCCACTTTCTCTAGTGAAACTCTTGCCAGCTTTCCCCGTGAACTAGCAAGCTTCGTGTGCACTAGGAAAACGACAAAGGTCCATCAAACGCAGAGATCACACGAGCATCCGTACCTAGCCCATAGTCTAGCTCTCGTTGTAGTAGTTATCTCTGCACGGTGCGGTAAGCGTGGACGGCACACGACTTACCTTTCAGTCCGGTCCATCTAATGGTCAATTACCTAAGTTGCTCGTAGGCCGGCAGCCGTACAGTCCCTAGCGTGCTCGTAGGTGACACAGAGGTGATGGACACCCTCGAGGGACAGCTGGAGGATGCGAGGAAACGCCATGAGGCCCAGGTATACGGGGCGATACCCTGTACGGTCGTCGAGGCTGGACTCCGCACCATGTGGGCGACGGAGCATCTCCCTTCTCGACCAGCTTCTCCTCGACCGGAGACCAACAAAGGCGGCGTCGACGTGGGCATCAATGCCGGAGGTGGCCAAGTCGGCAGTGTTGGTGTAAGGGCCTAATAAACTCAAGCTATTAAGACTTTATCACACTTAAAACCTCTCCTCGGGGTCACCTCCAAGGGTCCTTGGGTGCCTGGTACAAGACCAGCCCCTATCCTCGGGTCCGAGTTTGTAGAGAGAGGGATCAAGAGGGACTTAGTCAAAACAGCAAGAGTACCTTGAACGTCGCGCAGCGTATCGTGCAGACCGTCGATCGGATTAAGCTGAGAATTTCCTATATCGAAGCTCACTCTAAGAGCTTTAAAATAAGCCAAGTTGCCTCGCGAAAAGTTCTGCCATTACGAAGTTATGGCTCGGACAGCGTTAGCCTAGCGTTGGAGTGCTAGCGTACTAGCGTTGACTCGGGTAGCATTCCGCCGTCGCACCGCGTAGACAAGAAATTCCAGCAAGGAAGGAATTCGCTTGAATCAATTTCACTATATCCAGGTACAAACAGAGAAGGAATAAATAGTTCTAGCTAGCAAGGACCTTGGGAATGAACCTGAGAACAACCAGGGATCATCCCAAATAATTCCAAGCAACAGAACCAACCTGGCTGGACAAAACAGCAGGTGGTAGGTTGGTAAACAACCTCTGGTTCTGTTTTTCCAACCTGGGAAAACAACAACCAGGTTCAGGTCCTAAAAACAGAACCTGTTTTGTCTTTGCCCAACCAGCCAAATGCTGGTTCCGCTGGTTTCCCCTGGCCCTGTAGCATGCAGATACAGACAAACAACATCCAACCTTCACCTAAATTGTACCCCTATAGTGCCTGCCCTGCTACACTATAGTCAACCAAACAAAACAGTACAATTTCGAGTTGGATAGAACTGAATCTGCGCAATCAAGTAAGTTGAACCGCAAAGCTTCCATCTTGGGTTCCTTTGCGAGCTCGTCCTTTCTGCTTCTACTGTTCATAGCGCGTACAATGTTATGCCGAAGCGCACATTGTGCGAGTACCTGCAAATGCTTCAAGCGAAAATTGCGAAAGCAAACAAACACACAAACATACCATTCACACCCAAATGCATTCGCACACGCATACTCGTACAAACAGACGGCAGGATGTCGTGCAATGTGAATTTGCACCCAACACACTCCCCCTCAGCCTGCCGGCTGCATCCCCATCATTCCATACTAGTTCATGCTCATTCCACTCATGCGCACACAACGCCAATGAGACTCATCCGCAAGCCTCTTGGTGAGGAAGTCTGCTGGCTGCTGGTGAGTCTTGATGTAGATCGGATTCACCGTCCCCCTCTTCACCTCCTTACGCAGCCAGTGCCACTTGATACGCATGTGCTTATTCAGCCCATGAAGCACAGCGTTCCTGGCCATCCCAAGAGCTCCCTTGCTATCACAAAACAGCGGCGTAGCAACCTTTTGCTCCTGGCCAATCTCCTCCAACAGCCTCCTCAGCCAAATCACCTCCTTCACCCCATGGAACATCGCCATGTACTCTGATTCCACGGAAGAGAGTGCTGTCTCCGTCTGCTTCTTTGACCTCCAACTAACCGGTCCTCCCCCAACTACGCAGATGTATCCTCCCACAGATGAGGAATCCTCCTTCTCAGAGGCCCACGTAGCATCAGTAAAGCAAGTGAGAAAAAAGCTTGCCTTCTCCAAGCCTCTCCCCCTTCTCTTTCAGCACCTCAACCCCTTTCTGCTTCACCTGTGCAGATGCGGAGTATTGAACTCCAATGCTTGGGTGAGAGTTCAGATACTTCACCACACGCTCAGCTGCATCCACCTGCTCCTCTGATGGATTCTGCACTACCCTAGCCAGCTGCCCAACCGAGAAAGAGATGTCGGGTCTCGTGTGAACTGCTGCATACAAGAGGCTGCCCACCAAGGACTGAAATTGCTGCTGCTCCTCGGCTTCAACCCCTTCATCCTCTGCAGCTTTCACAAGCTTGAATTCTGCTGGCAGGGGAGTTGCAACCTTGCGCTCATTCTCAATTCCGTACTTCTCCCCAAGCTCCTTGATGAACTTCTCCTGGTGCAGCTTCAACCACCTGTGATCCAGATCCCTCTCCACGTGCATCCCGAGGTAGTACTTTACCTCCCCAAGGTTCTTGCACTTGAAGTTCTCCATCAGCTGCTGCTGCACCTTCTGGATCTCCTTCATGCTGCTGCTAAAGAGAAGAATGTCGTCCACATAGACCAGAAACAGCACCAGCTTCTCCCCCTCCCCCTTGAGAAAGAGGCTCTCATCACAGCTGCTGGTCCTGAATCCCATCTCCTCTAAAACAGCTGCCAACTTCTGGTACCAGCAGCGTGGCGCCTGCTTCAAGCCATAGATGGACTTTTTCAGCTTGCACACCCTGCCCGTACCATCCTCATACCCAGGTGGCTGCGTCATGAACACCTCCTCCTCTAAAATCCCGTTGAGAAATGCCGTTGATATGTCCATCTGGATAATGAACTTCCCACTAACGGCTGCATCTGCCAACAAGACACGAAGGGTAGGGGGTTTGGCAGTGGGAGCAAAGATCTCATTGAAGTCCCGCTTCTCCTTCTGCATAAACCCCTTAGCCACCAACCTACTCTTGTAGATGGTGACCTGCCCCTTGTCGTCAGTCTTGATCCTTAGCACCCACTTGCATTGTACCGCTTTCTTTCCTTCACGAAGCACCACTAGTTCCCAAGTCCCATTCTCCAGCAGGCTCTGGTACTCAGCATCCCTGGAAGCTAGCCATTTGTCCCTATCTGGTCCAGCTAATGCCTCCTCCATGCTAGCTGGTTCCTCTGGTGCAGGGGCAAGAAAACAGTACGCAGGTTGATCCTCCTCATCCGGGTCATAGCCATGCGGTAGAATCAGCAATGCCTCCTCGGTCCCAAGCTGCTGCTCCGCTACATCAGCTCCTGCAGTCAGCTTCTTAGTAGCCATACGGGTACGTCCTGGCCTGGAGACGGGTGTCTCCCATCCCTTCATAACGACACCCTTCGGCTTCTTAGTTTTCCCCTGCTGCTGCTCTCCTCCCTCGGATCCAGCAGCTCCACTAGTGCTACCGCTAATCTCCACACCATCACCTCCACCAGCAGGTGCCTCCTGCACCTTCTCTTTATCACCACCCTCTGCAGCTGCCTCCTCTCCCTCCTCCCACACACTAGGAGTCAGGTCCAGCTGCATGGTAATCTGCTCCATCTGCTGGGACACCCTGGCCTCCGGCTGTTTCTCCCAGCTCCCATACATCATGCCCTCAACAAACTTCACATCCCTGCTGTCAAACAACACACCCTTGGAAGGCTCCCACAGCAGCCATCCCTTGCTCTCAGCAGCCAGCCCCAAATGCACACACCAGATTGCACTCGCCCCCAACTTACTGCGGTAGGTCTTGGGAACGTGGGCGACTGCCATGCAACCGAACACCCTCAGCATGTCCACCGGCGGCTTCCTCCCAAGCCACCTCTCCAACGGCACCCACGAGTCATCCCCAACCTTTGTGAGTACCCTGTTCCTAGCGACGGTAGCGTGCCGAACAGCATGGGGCCACATCAAGTTGCCCAGCCCAGATTCTATGAGCAGCGCCCTAGCTGTCTCCAGAATTGTCCGGTTCGCCCGTTCTGCTACACCGTTGGACTGTGGGGTGTAAGCCGTGGTCAGCTCCCTCTGGATGCCCTGCTTCTTGAGCCAGGCCGTCATCTCAGCTCCAAGGAACTCACCACCCCGATCTGTCCTAATCCGCTTCACCACACACTCCGCTTGCTTCTCCACGAACGGCAGCCAATCGTCCCGAATCGTGGAGGCGGCGTGATCTTTCTGCTTCAGCGGATACGCCCACATTAGCCTGCTCCAGTCATCCACTATGGTTAGGAAGTACCGCTCCCCCTTGTGCCCTTGCACCGGCAGCGGCCCCACCAAGTCCATGTGGACCAGCTCCAACGGCTTTTTGCTCCTGCCAGCCACACTATGGAAGGGGAAACAGGTGAACTTTGAAAGGAGGCAAATTTCACAGTTATCATCGGGTGGTTGTCCGTTCAGCTTTAAGCCCTTAACGGCTCCATCCTTCTCCAGCTGCTTCAGCAAAGGCATTGCCACATGCCCCAAACGTCGGTGTGCAGTTGCCCAATCTGTCTCCCCAGATCTGGCCGACACTTTCACACCAACCCCTCCAACGGCGTTGCACTCCCCCTGGGATGCAGACCCCTCTCCAGCCTGCCCCCCACCGTGCCACGCCAGCGCCGGCAGCTGCCACATAGATCTGTACACGTCCTTGCTCTCGTGCAGATCCCAAAGCACCCGATTGCCCAGCTTCCCCTTATAAGTGCGAGCCCCATCCGTGTTGGTGTTCACCCCAGCCTTGCCAAGCTTACGGAGGGAGATGAGGTTGGCCTTCAGGTCGGGGACGAGGAGAACGTCGTGCAGCACCACCGGCTTGCCATCCGCTCCCTTAAATGCAGCTCGTCCCGCACCAGCCACCTTCAACATGTGTCCAGAGGCAGAGCACACCTCATTAATCGGTGCAGCGCGTACGTCGTCCAGCAGGTCCTTGCGCGGCGTCATTGTCCAAGCAGCGCCTGTGTCCAACACCCAATAGTCCAGGGGGTGCAGCTCTGCTCCAGCCTTAGCAGATGCGTCTCCTTGCTCCCCCTTGTCTCCCATATGGAAGAATTGGCCTGCGGTGCGCTCCTTCTTCTTCTCCGCACCGCCGTTGCCCTTCGGGTTGTTGTCGGACGAATCAGCGACCATGTTGGCGCCGTTTTTCTGGTTCCTCCGCGCGCCGCCATCCTGGTGACGATTCTGGGGGGTCCATCCATCGGGTTTCTTATAGCACAAAAACCAGGGGTGCCCTTCCTTCTCACAATACCAGCAACTCCCTTTCATTTTGCCACCAGCACCCGACTTGCCCCCACGTCCAGATTTCGCACCGCGACCCCAACCGGTACCTCCTTGTTGGTCGTTGGAGTCGTCGTCTTTCTTTGCACCGCGTCCAGCACCACCGAAGCCACGTCCTTTGCCACGTCGGCTCCCTTGCATCCCGTAGCCGCTGCTGCCGTCGTCTCCACCCCTCAGTTGGCGGCGACGGAAGTCCTCCTCCAGAATCTTCGTCCGCACCCACTCGAGCGTCCACAAGCTCTGGTTCTGCGGCAGGCTCAATCCGCTCGTAAATTGAAGCCACGATTCCGGCAGCAGCGAGAGCATCTTCAAGCACTTTGTTTGCTCCGGGTAGGTGATTCCTGCGGTCGCCAACTTCGCGTAGAGGTCGCGCAATTTGTCCAGGACAGGTTGCACCGGCTCTCCCTCGCTCAGGCGCAACGCGGACAGCTCCCTCTCCAGCATCAATGTTGCAACAACGGAGGTCGGGGCGTGCAGCTCCTTCAACACCGTCCACGCCTTCGGACCGCACTCAACCTCCGGCAGCAGGTGCATGACGTGGTGACGCTGGTTCAGCTCCAAACTCTGCGACATCAAGTAGTAGCCAGCCGAGGCGCGCTCGTCCCAATCTTCCTGAAGGGCGGGGTCACTCGGTCTAGGCTCCTCCCCAATCATTAGTTTCAGCAATCCGATTTGACGGAAATAAAGTTGCATTTTCCAGGCCCAATCATCATAGCCCTCACCATTGAACTTCTCGACGGTGAAGTTTTTCAGCACCTCCTTGATCAGCGAGCCCTGGCTTATTCGCGCTCCCCTTTGCGCAGAAACACCAGAATCATGGCTGCCGCTACGATCTTGGGCTGAAGATTCACCAGCTACCGCCGAGGTGTTGCCCGCCATAGCTACCTATATCGAGGATCACTATAACGCAGCTCTGATACCAGCTTGTTGGTGTAAGGGCCTAATAAACTCAAGCTATTAAGACTTTATCACACTTAAAACCTCTCCTCGGGGTCACCTCCAAGGGTCCTTGGGTGCCTGGTACAAGACCAGCCCCTATCCTCGGGTCCGAGTTTGTAGAGAGAGGGATCAAGAGGGACTTAGTCAAAACAGCAAGAGTACCTTGAACGTCGCGCAGCGTATCGTGCAGACCGTCGATCGGATTAAGCTGAGAATTTCCTATATCGAAGCTCACTCTAAGAGCTTTAAAATAAGCCAAGTTGCCTCGCGAAAAGTTCTGCCATTACGAAGTTATGGCTCGGACAGCGTTAGCCTAGCGTTGGAGTGCTAGCGTACTAGCGTTGACTCGGGTAGCATTCCGCCGTCGCACCGCGTAGACAAGAAATTCCAGCAAGGAAGGAATTCGCTTGAATCAATTTCACTATATCCAGGTACAAACAGAGAAGGAATAAATAGTTCTAGCTAGCAAGGACCTTGGGAATGAACCTGAGAACAACCAGGGATCATCCCAAATAATTCCAAGCAACAGAACCAACCTGGCTGGACAAAACAGCAGGTGGTAGGTTGGTAAACAACCTCTGGTTCTGTTTTTCCAACCTGGGAAAACAACAACCAGGTTCAGGTCCTAAAAACAGAACCTGTTTTGTCTTTGCCCAACCAGCCAAATGCTGGTTCCGCTGGTTTCCCCTGGCCCTGTAGCATGCAGATACAGACAAACAACATCCAACCTTCACCTAAATTGTACCCCTATAGTGCCTGCCCTGCTACACTATAGTCAACCAAACAAAACAGTACAATTTCGAGTTGGATAGAACTGAATCTGCGCAATCAAGTAAGTTGAACCGCAAAGCTTCCATCTTGGGTTCCTTTGCGAGCTCGTCCTTTCTGCTTCTACTGTTCATAGCGCGTACAATGTTATGCCGAAGCGCACATTGTGCGAGTACCTGCAAATGCTTCAAGCGAAAATTGCGAAAGCAAACAAACACACAAACATACCATTCACACCCAAATGCATTCGCACACGCATACTCGTACAAACAGACGGCAGGATGTCGTGCAATGTGAATTTGCACCCAACACACTCCCCCTCAGCCTGCCGGCTGCATCCCCATCATTCCATACTAGTTCATGCTCATTCCACTCATGCGCACACAACGCCAATGAGACTCATCCGCAAGCCTCTTGGTGAGGAAGTCTGCTGGCTGCTGGTGAGTCTTGATGTAGATCGGATTCACCGTCCCCCTCTTCACCTCCTTACGCAGCCAGTGCCACTTGATACGCATGTGCTTATTCAGCCCATGAAGCACAACGTTCCTGGCCATCCCAAGAGCTCCCTTGCTATCACAAAACAGCGGCGTAGCAACCTTTTGCTCCTGGCCAATCTCCTCCAACAGCCTCCTCAGCCAAATCACCTCCTTCACCCCATGGAACATCGCCATGTACTCTGATTCCACGGAAGAGAGTGCTGTCTCCGTCTGCTTCTTTGACCTCCAACTAACCGGTCCTCCCCCAACTACGCAGATGTATCCTCCCACAGATGAGGAATCCTCCTTCTCAGAGGCCCACGTAGCATCAGTAAAGCAAGTGAGAAAAAAGCTTGCCTTCTCCAAGCCTCTCCCCCTTCTCTTTCAGCACCTCAACCCCTTTCTGCTTCACCTGTGCAGATGCGGAGTATTGAACTCCAATGCTTGGGTGAGAGTTCAGATACTTCACCACACGCTCAGCTGCATCCACCTGCTCCTCTGATGGATTCTGCACTACCCTAGCCAGCTGCCCAACCGAGAAAGAGATGTCGGGTCTCGTGTGAACTGCTGCATACAAGAGGCTGCCCACCAAGGACTGAAATTGCTGCTGCTCCTCGGCTTCAACCCCTTCATCCTCTGCAGCTTTCACAAGCTTGAATTCTGCTGGCAGGGGAGTTGCAACCTTGCGCTCATTCTCAATTCCGTACTTCTCCCCAAGCTCCTTGATGAACTTCTCCTGGTGCAGCTTCAACCACCTGTGATCCAGATCCCTCTCCACGTGCATCCCGAGGTAGTACTTTACCTCCCCAAGGTTCTTGCACTTGAAGTTCTCCATCAGCTGCTGCTGCACCTTCTGGATCTCCTTCATGCTGCTGCTAAAGAGAAGAATGTCGTCCACATAGACCAGAAACAGCACCAGCTTCTCCCCCTCCCCCTTGAGAAAGAGGCTCTCATCACAGCTGCTGGTCCTGAATCCCATCTCCTCTAAAACAGCTGCCAACTTCTGGTACCAGCAGCGTGGCGCCTGCTTCAAGCCATAGATGGACTTTTTCAGCTTGCACACCCTGCCCGTACCATCCTCATACCCAGGTGGCTGCGTCATGAACACCTCCTCCTCTAAAATCCCGTTGAGAAATGCCGTTGATATGTCCATCTGGATAATGAACTTCCCACTAACGGCTGCATCTGCCAACAAGACACGAAGGGTAGGGGGTTTGGCAGTGGGAGCAAAGATCTCATTGAAGTCCCGCTTCTCCTTCTGCATAAACCCCTTAGCCACCAACCTACTCTTGTAGATGGTGACCTGCCCCTTGTCGTCAGTCTTGATCCTTAGCACCCACTTGCATTGTACCGCTTTCTTTCCTTCAGGAAGCACCACTAGTTCCCAAGTCCCATTCTCCAGCAGGCTCTGGTACTCAGCATCCCTGGAAGCTAGCCATTTGTCCCTATCTGGTCCAGCTAATGCCTCCTCCATGCTAGCTGGTTCCTCTGGTGCAGGGGCAAGAAAACAGTACGCAGGTTGATCCTCCTCATCCGGGTCATAGCCATGCGGTAGAATCAGCAATGCCTCCTCGGTCCCAAGCTGCTGCTCCGCTACATCAGCTCCTGCAGTCAGCTTCTTAGTAGCCATACGGGTACGTCCTGGCCTGGAGACGGGTGTCTCCCATCCCTTCATAACGACACCCTTCGGCTTCTTAGTTTTCCCCTGCTGCTGCTCTCCTCCCTCGGATCCAGCAGCTCCACTAGTGCTACCGCTAATCTCCACACCATCACCTCCACCAGCAGGTGCCTCCTGCACCTTCTCTTTATCACCACCCTCTGCAGCTGCCTCCTCTCCCTCCTCCCACACACTAGGAGTCAGGTCCAGCTGCATGGTAATCTGCTCCATCTGCTGGGACACCCTTGTAGCAACTCTGCTTTCTTCTGTTTGCTGCTCTTCATCCGTTGGCATATGTCGCACGAGGTGACGAATTTTTGTACGTCATCCGCCATGTGGGGCCAGTAATAATGCTTCGCAATACCGGCAAGCGTCTTGTTACTACCGAAGTGGCCCGCGTAGAGAACATCATGATATTCTTCGAGCAGTAACTGGCGTAAGGGAGGGTAATTAGGTACCCATATTTTTGTTGAGCCCTTGCGGTATGCGATGTCTTGATCCCATTGTAGAAGATGGCGCTTTTCTGCTACAGAGAATTCGGGGTCGATGGTGTATCCATGCATGAAGAGCCCCTTCAAAAGTGGGTTCATGCCATCGATTTGTAAGGCGGCAACGTGTGCAGGGCGACTCAGTGCGTCTGCCTTGTTCTTGTGCCCTGGCTTATACACGATGTCGTAATGGAAGTGGGTTTCGAGAAAGTCAATCCACCGGACCTGCCGCCTGGAGAGTGTTGGTTGGGTCTTCAGGTACTTGAGACTGCAGTGGTCGGTGTAGAAGGTCGTTTTTCTTCCTTTGAGATAACACCTCGATGCCTTAAATGCGTTGACGATGCCGAGGGCCTCTTTGTCATGGATGGGGTGATTGAGTTCTGCCCCGTGAAGTTTTTTACTGAGGTATGCAATGGGTTGCAGTCCCTTCCCTTGATCCTGCATGAGTACTGCGCCCACTACTTGATCACTAGCATCGGCTTCGATGACATAGTTAAGTTCAGGGTCTGGCAGGATAAGGACAGGTGCGGACGTGAGTGCGGTTTTAAGTTGTTCCACGGCTTCCTGGTGCTTCGCCTCCCATTGATATGGTGTATTCTTCTTCAACAGGTTCGTTAATGGTGCGGCAATCTTGGCGTAGTTCGGTACGAACCGGTTGTAGTAGTTGGCGAATCCAAGGAACTGTTGTAACTCCTTCACGTTCTCAGGGGTCTTCCACGTTCGCACTGCTTCGATCTTCTTAGGATCCACGTGAACTCCTTGAGCGCTCACCATGTGTCCAAGGAACTCGACTTTTTTTAACGCAAACTCGCTCTTGGATAGTTTCACGTAGAAGCGTTCTTGTCGAAGAATTTCAAACACCCGTCGTAGATGCTCAACGTGCTGCTTCATATCTTTCGAGTAGATCAGGATATCGTCCAAATATACCACCACGCACTCGTCCAGAAGGGGCCGAAGGATGTGGTTAATTTCCGCCTGAAATGTGGTTGGTGCGTTAGTGAGTCCGAATGGCGTCACGAGATACTCGTATGACCCGTACCGAGTTCGAAAAGCGGTTTTGTGGATAGAGTTGTCAGCCATACAAATTTGCCACTATCCTGATCTGAGGTCGAGCTTGGAGAATACCGTAGCACCGCGAAGTTGATCGAGTAAGTCGTCGATCCGTGGTATCGGGTATTTATTTTTTACAGTCTGTTTGTTCAAGGCTCGGTAGTCGATGCACATTCGCAGACTTCCATCTGGCTTCGGAGTGAAGAGAACTGGAGCTCCGTACGGTGAAGTTGAAGGTCGAATCAGCCCTTTCTCCAGGAGATACTCTATTTGTTTTTTCATATCGGCAAGCTCTGTCGGGCTCACCCGGTATGGTGCTTGGAACGTTGGCTTGGACCCCGGCTCTTCTAGGATCTCGTGTTGATGTGTCCGGTATGGCGGTAGTTGATCAGGTAAATCGTCGAGGATAACGTCCTGGAATTCTTCAAGAATTTTCTTGACTGCTGGAGGAAGTTCCTGGGTCTGCTTCTCTCCGTTGTCTGCCTCATTGACTATCGCCATGAATCCCGCCGTGGTCCGTTTGACGTCCTTTTCAAAGCGTGCGAGTGTCTCGACTGGAATATTTCCCGTGTCGTCCCATTTGGGAAGGCTGATTTTTCTCCCGTTGTTGTTGATGTTGGTCGTCCGGTTAACCGAGTTGATCTCGGGGTTGAACTTTTTAAGAAAGTCTCTCCCGAAGATTACGTCGAGTCCTTTGATATTTGTGACGGGGAGAGCAGGCTTCCATCGAAGGGGTCCAATCTGGAGTAGCAACCGTGTTTCCCCGTAGATAGGTAGCTTACTGCCATCCACCATCGTTGCAGAGAAGCTTGAGGACTTGATATCACTTCCGAGTCGATCGATTGCCTTTTTGTCATAGACGCTGTGCGACGCCCCGCTGTCCACGAGTGCTTGGAGGCACTGTCCGTTGCAGATCACCTCGAGCAGGAGTGGTGAGCATTGCTCGGAGTACCCAAAAATAGTCTCGTTAATAGGATCATAGGGTACATCCCAATATTCAGTACACACTGTGGTTCCACTATTTTCTTCTAGACAACTAGCTCGCCTGGGTTGCGTGGAGAAAGGCTCTTCTCCAACCCCAGGAGTAGAGATAGTAACCGTACAAGTTGACCCTGAGGGGGTGGATCCGGTCGACGCCTGCGATCCACTGGATGCATCCTGGAGGGGTTTTCGGAGTTTCTGCAGCTTCTTTTGAACTCCCAGCTGCCTCTTCAGCTGCTTCAGCTCCATAGACTTCTTCTCTGGGGAGTGGAGAGTCGTCTTGGGCTGGTTCCGGGAGAGGACGTTGACGCCGTGAAAAGGTCTACTCCTTTCCACACTCCTTAATTTTTTCCCCAGCTCCGTAGGCACCGGTACCACTTCTTTATTTGTCTGCTTCCTCTGGAGTTCTTCCCGGAATTTGTTTATGGCTCCGGTCCCGCAAAAATCGCCAGTCTTTATTAAAGCATCTTTGAAAGATAACTTTAACGAATTCTGTTTTTTTCCGGGGTCGAATTCAAGAGTTCCCGTCTTGGTCGAGTCTGTTTTTGCGGAGGTTTTCTTTTCCTCGGCAAATTCCTCTGAAAAATTTCGGTCAAGGGGCTTGGGATTTCGCCCTTGATTCTCCAAATCTTGCGCCCAATGATGTCCTTCAATTTCGATTCGGTCCAGATTGCGCTGACGCTTTCGGATCTTTTTTTCCTCGCCAGCACGATCCGCAATCACTGGCGAGATCCGTTTTTTGACTTTTTATTTTTAGTTTCGCCACTCCCACGAGCTCGGAATGCCGCACGTGCTGTTTTCATGTGAAAACAGTCGACAATCCGATGTCCATTTCCGCCGCAAAATTCGCAAATTGTTTTGTTTTTTGCAGGTCGTGAATTCGCGTCAAATTTGTCGACTTCCATGGGGTCGGCGAACGTGGTTGAAGCCGAGCGATCCCCTTGTCGTGATCCGACGACGTGGGGCCGTCGTGTTCCGGAGTTGACCAAGTCAAAACGCTCCGCGGCCGATACGATTTCGCTGTAGCTGCTGCAATTCGCTGCTGCAACCTGGCGCCGAATGTCGGTTTTCAGCCTCGCGATGTAGGACTGATTTTTTTCGCCCTCGGTAATGTCGGGAATGCGATTATAAAATTCCTCCATCTGCTGCGTGTATTGCGCGACACTCCCGAATTGCCTATGGTGATGTAATTTTTCGCGCGCAATATAAGTGGAATTAATCGGCTCAAAACGTTTGAGAAGGTCTGCCCGGAACGGCTACCACGTGGCTTCGCCCTGGAAAATGCTACTGTTGCTTCCGAGCCACTCGAGAGCTGGACCGCGCATCAACGTTGTCGCGAGACAAATTTTCTCACCGTTGTACTCCGTCCTCGACCATCCGATCGCCGCGAAATAAATTTCCATCGTCGCGAAGCCACCGCCTGACGTCGGATTTCCGATCGCTAGGGTCGAACGATTCCGGCGAGCAAAGTTTCGGAACCTCGAACTGACGCTGCGACTGCTGCGGAGTCGTCGAAGCAGGAATGTTCATGGTCGAGAGGAGCCGCGTAACGCGCTGCAGTTCGTTTCGCAGCTGCTCGTTCTCCAATCGCGACCGTTCGGGTCGTCGCTCGCATCTCCGCTTCCATCTTGGCGATTTGCGCAAAGAGCCGCTGCGTAACGTCGTTGGTCGCCGACGAACCCATCCTGTTCAAAAACCACGCGAGGGGGGTTAATTCGAAAAGCGCGGAACTGGTGCTTACCAGAAATCGGCGTCGAATTGGTCGCCCCCGGCGGTTTTTCGAGGCGATTTTTTCCGCGACCGCTGCTTAGCCGAGAGTCGTCGAGTGAGAACGACTCTGATTACCAAGTGTCACAGGATCGAATTCTCAATCAAAACTTGTCACTAAAACTGAATACAAGGCCTATTTATACTCAGAAAGTATAAAGATAAACGAGATAAAACGAACCTTCGGGAACACACCCTTCCCGATACTACAATCACAATAGCGCATAAGCACGCAAGGCTATTGGCACTTGGGATTACGCCCAGATTACATCGTACACACCACTGTCGGCGCTGTCGGTGCCGTATAATAGGTATGTCGGTGGGAAAAGTAGGAAATAAGAGAAATAAATAGAAGGCTCTAGAAAATAGAATAGTAGGCCGATTGAGATGAGATAAAGACCAAAATTAAGAGGAGAAAAGGGAGAATAGGATAACACAAAAATGTAATAGTGAGAAGATATTATAACGGGGATGTTCTCTCACAACAGGGATCTCTACATGTTCGTGCTCTCGTGCAGATCCCAAAGCACCCAATTGCCTAGCTGCCCCTTGTAAGTGCGTGCCCCATCCGTGCTATTGCTCACCCCAGCCTTGCCAAGCTTACGGACGGAGATGAGGTTGGCCTGGAGTTCAGGAATAAGAAAAACGTCGTGCAGCACCACCGGCTTGCCATCCACTCCCTTAAACGCAGCTCATCCCACACAAGCCACCTTCAGCGTGTGTCTAGGGGCGGAGCACACCTCGTTGATCGGTGCAGCGCGTACGGGGTCCAGCAGGTCCTTCCGCGGCGTCATCGTCCAAGCAGCGCCCGTGTCCAACACCATATAATGCAGGGGGTGCAGCTTTGCTTCAACCTTGGCAGAGGCGTCTTCTTGCTCCCCTTGCTCTCCCTGCTCTCCAATATGGAAGAACTGGCCCACGGTGCGCTCATTCTTTTTTTTCCGCACCGCCGTTGCTCTTCAGGTTGTTGTCAGACAAATCGGCGACCATGCTTGCGCCGTCTTTCTAATTCCTCTGTGCGCCGCCATCCTGGTGACGATTCTGGGGGGTCCATCTATCGGGTTTCTTATAGCACAAAAACGAGGGGTGCCCCACCTTCTCACAATACCAGCAACTCCCTTTCATTTTGCCACCAGCACCCGACTTGCCCCCACGTCCATGTTTTGCACCGCGATCCCAACCGGTACCTCCTTGTTGGTCGTTGGAGTCGTCCTCCTTTGCACCGCGACCTGCACCACCGAAGCCACGTCCTCTGCCACGTCGGCTTCCTTGCATCCCCTAGCCGCTGCTGCCGTCGTCTCCACCCCTTAGTTGGCGGCGACGGAAGTCCTCCTCCAGAATCTTTGTCCGCACCCACTCGAGTGTCCACGAGCTGTGGTTCTGCGGCAGGCTCAATCCGCTTGTGAATTATAGCCACGATTCTGGCAGTAGCGAGAGCATCTTCAGGCACTTGGTCTGCTTCGGGTAGGTGATTACCGCGATCGCCAACTTCGCGTAAAGGTTGCTCAATTTGTCCAGGACAGGTTGCACCGGCTCTCCCTCGCTCAGCCGCAACGCGGACAGCTCCCTCTCCAGCATCAACATTGCAACAATGGAGGTCGGGGTGTGCAGCTCTCTCAACACGGTCCACGCCTTCGGACCGCACTCAACCTCCGGCAGCAGGTGCATGACGTGGTGACGCTGGTTCAGGTCCAAGCTCTACGACATCAAATAGTAGCCAGCAGAGGAGCGCTCGTCCCAATCTTCCTGCAGGGCGGGGTCACTCGGTCTTGGCTCCTCCCCAATCATTAGTTTCAGCAATCCAATCTGACCGAAATATAGTTGCATTTTCCAGGCCCAATCATCATAGCCCTCACCATTGAACTTCTGAATGGGGAAATTCTTCAGCACTTCTTTGACCAGCGAGCCCTGGCTTGTTCGCGCTCCCCTTGGCACTAAACCACCAAAATCATGGCTGCCGCTACGATCTTCGGCTGAAGATTTACCAGCTCCCGTCAACGTGTTGCCCGCCATAGCTACTTATATCGAGGATCACTATAACGCAGCTCTGATACCATCTTGTTGGTGTAAGGGCCTAATAAACTCAAGCTATTAAGACTTTATCAAACTTAAAACCTCTCCTCGAGGTCACCTCCTAGGGTCCTTGGGTGCCTGGTACAAGACCAGCCCTTATCCTCGGGTCTGAGATTGTAGAGAGAGGGATGAAGAATAACTTAGTCAAAATAACAAGAGTACCTTGAACGCCGTACAACGTATCGTGCAGACCGTAAACCGGATTAAGCTGAGAATTTCCTATATCGAAGCTCACTCCAAGAGCTTTAAAATGAGCCACGTTGCCTCGCAAAAAGTTCTGCCATTACGAAGTTATGGCTCGGACAGCGTTTGCCTACTATTCGAGTGCTAGCATACTAGCGTTGACTCGGGTAGCATTCCGCCGTCGCACCGCTTAGAATTGAAATTCCACGAAAGGAGGAATTCGCTTGAATCAAATTGAATATATTCAGGAACAAACAGAGAAGGAATAAATAGTTCTAGCTAGCAAGAACCTTGGGAATAATCCTGGGAACAACTAGGGATGATCCCAAATAGTTCCAAGCTATAGAACCAGCCTGGCTGGACAAAACAGCAGGTGGTAGGTTGGCAAACAACCTCTGGTTCTGTTTTTGCAACCTGGGTAAACAACAACCAGGTTCAGGTCCTAAAAAACAGAACCTGATTTGTCTTTGCCCAACCAGCCAAATGCTGGTTCCGCTGGTTTCCCCTGGCCTTGTAGCAAGCCTATACAGACAAACAACATCCAACCTTCACCTAAATTGTACCCCTATAGTGCCTGCCCTGCTACACTATAGTCAACCAAACAAAACAGTACAATTTTGAGTTGGATAGAACTCAATCTGCACAATCAATTGAACCGAACTGCAAAGCTTCCATCTTGGGTTCCTTTGCGAGCTTGTCCTTTGTGCTTGTACTACTCATAGCGCGCACAATGTTGTGCCGAACCGCACAATGCGCGAGTACCTGCAAATGCTTCAAGCGAAAACTGCGAAAGCAAACAAACACACGAACATTCCATTCTCACCCAAAAGCATTCGCACACGCATACTCATACAAACAGATGGCAGGATGTCGTGCAATGTGAATTAGCACCCAACAACACTAGGCGTGGCACTTCATTGAGTCGACCTACCAAGTCACCGACTACTTGTTCATCTCCAAGCTCGAGGGGCAGCGGACGCATCTGCGTATGGGCGACGAGGAGACGGCGACCGAGTACTGCAACCGAGTCCGACGAATTCTCGCCACCATCAAGATGGCCGGCGCACAGTACTCGATGGTGTCGTACGTCACCCACGTCATGCAGGGACTCTCGAGCAGCTACAACTGCTGAAGCGGCTGTATATGACGCTGAGCACGAGGATGACGCTCACCGAGGAGAACTTGACCTCGTACATCGTGCAGGATGAGGCGATGCGTCATAGGAGCTGTTGGGGCAGGCGAACTTCGTCGCCCCGGCAAAGCAAGGTGGCCGACCAGGGCAGTCCGGACTTTCTGGCGGCAATGGTATTAGTAGCTGGAAGCTGACCAAGGAAGCCGACAAGAGGAAGTCGACCAAGGACAGTGGTCGAGGAGAAGAAGGTGTTAGAGACCAAGGATGGAGTCTACGAAGATTAGGTGGCTAAAATTCTCAAAATCGTTGGCTTAGAATTCTGGACAGAAACGTCGACTTCATAAGAAACGCCGTTTACGAAAGGTGCACTGTTAAAACTTCACCAAACTTAGATATGGTGTAGAGCTAGGCCGTGGCTACAATTTCCCAGTTGAATCATACGAAAAGATGAAGTATTTCTTGAGTTATCAATTTCGGCGCACTAGGGGGTATGCTGCCATAGAATTTTAACTCAAGCACAAAGTTCTCACACAAGTTCACAATTACTACACAAGAGAGTTAGAGTAGCAATAAACCAGGTGGGATGGGATGAGGAGGACAAGAGGGAAGGTCCCAAGACAGTCTCCAACCAAGGAAACCCCATGCCACACAATCCCCCTCTCCATAGGCAACCCCACTTTCACTTTTGTCACTTTCCCAACCCATTCCATCCACCTTAACCCAACTTGGCCACACTTGCCAACCTGGTTTGGTTCCTCCCAACCACTTGGCAGCATCTACAGTGATGTTGACGAATTTCCCAACCCCCAAAAGTCTGTACCCCATATTGAGTCAACCCCACAACTTCCCATAGTCACCACAACCAAATATCAAAAGCATACGAACTCCAACGTTCGTAACTTTCTTGTTCGTGCTCCGATTGAAGCGATACTTGGTTCCTCGGAAAGCTCTTGAGCAGAGGAGTCACTTCAGATATCTGCTCAAACCAAATAACATTCACACACACTCAGAAAAATCAAACCACATCAAACACAAATTCTTGCACACGCTCACACCACGCATGCAACGCACGAACATATGATGGGAGGCAGACAGACGTGAATGCATATGATTGCATCACACAACAAACTCCCCCTCTGGCTGCCAACCATCATCCCACATGCCATAGCTCAAGCATGCACCCTCAATGCATACTCATCCCAGCAAGCTTCATGCCCTTCCAATGCTCAGATTCAGCCAGGCGCTTGGTGAGAATGTCAGCCGCCTGCTGATGGGTCTTCACAATCTCTAGCTGCACCTCCTTGTCCAGGAGCCTCCTCACCCAGTGCCACTTAGGCCTGATGTGTTTGGTCAGCCCATGAAGACAAGCATTCTTCGCTAGCTTCACCGCTGACTCATTGTCACAGAAAATTATAGTCGGCTCCCTCTGGCACACTCCGATCTCCTTCAACAAACGCCTCAGCCACACCACCTCCTTTGCCCCATGATGCAGGGCCATGTACTCTGTCTCACACGAGGACTGCCCCACCTCGTTCTACTTCTTGCTGCGCCAGCTCACTGCACCACCTCCAAACAGGCACACATAGCCTCCAATGCTGGTGCCATCCGCCTTCACAGAGTTTAAGCTAGCGTCGGTGTAGCAAGTCAGAAGCATCTCCCCCTTGCCCAAATCAGCTGCACCCCTCTGCAGCCTCTGTCTCACAGCACTATACTCCAAGCCCACTGATGCTGTAGCGCTCACATAGCGGACCAACCTCTTGGCCGCTTCCAGCTGCTCATGACTGGGGCGTGCAACCACACTGGCAAGCCTTGACTTGTAGCTGGTCAGCTCCCCATCTGGTCTGTACTTATGCCTAAAGATCAGCTTGGAAGAAATGGCCTTCTTCCCAGGTGGCAGCTCACACAGCTCCCACGTCTCGTTCTCCAGCAGAGAGTCATACTCCTCCTTCACACTCTGCTTCCATTTTTCAGCATCCGGCCCACTCAATGCTTCAGCAAGCGTCTTGGGCTCAGGAATGGCTGCCTAGTAGCAGTGTGCTATTTCATCCTCATCACACTGCTCAGCCACACTCCCAGCCCTTACCACCTTTGGCTTGCCAAAGCTCGGATAGGTCAACCGGTTAGGAGGGCGCACATCTCTCCTAGGACGGTCAACCGGACATGCGGCACCTTGTGGAGCACCTTGCTGCTGCTGCTGCTGCGGCTGCTGCTGCTCCTCCACCTCAGGCTCTCCCCCATCCTCAGTCACCCCAGAAATCTCCTCCTCTGAGACAGTGACCTGCACTTGTCTCGAAGGCCGCTGCACCTCATCGGCCTCAATGATCAGCGGTGTAGTAGGAAGCTTCTGCTGCTGCTGCTTCCACTCCTTGTAGTATAAGGACTCGAGGAACTTCACATCCCTTGACACAGTCAGCTTCTGGCTGGTCAAGTCCCAAATCAGCCAGCCCTTGTGATCCTTAGCGAGCCCCAAGTGCACACCCCATCTCCCAGAAGCTTCCAGTTTTCCCCTCTTCTCCTTAGGCACATGAAACACCACCATGCAACCAAAGGCTCTCAGCATGTTGACTGCTGGTGCACTCCCATACCACTTGGTGTAGGGGACCCACTGCTTGTCCCCCACAGTTGCCAGCACCCTGTTCTTCACAAGGGCGACCTGCCGCAGTGCAGTCACCCAAAACTGATCCGGCAACCCTGCACGCCCAAGGAGAGTGCAAGCACCTTCCTGCAGGGTCCGGTTGAACCGCTCAGCCACGCCATTCTGCTGAGGGTTGTAGGGCACCGTAAGCTGATGCTGGATCCCCTTCTTCTTCAGCACCGCCTCAAAATCAGCGCCAATGAATTCTCCTCCATTGTCGGTGCGGATCACCTTCACCTTATGTCCGCTCTCCCTTTGAGCTCTTGGCATCCACTCCTTGAGAACAGCCGCTGCCACCTCCCCCTTAGTCTTCAAAGGGTACACCCACACCGCACGCGTGTGGTCGTCCACAATCGTCAAGAAGTAGTGGCTGCTCGAGAGAGAAAGGGCCCTCGTGGGGCCCACCACATCCATGTGCGCTAGTGCAAGTGGTGCCTTGGTTGGTCCTGTGCTGCTGCTGAAGGGAAACTTCGTGAATTTGGTCTCAAGGCATGTAGGGCAGCTCCCAATCTCCTTTGCTCCCCCCTTCACCTCCAGCCCCTTCAAGCTTGCACACAGCTGGAGCCGAGAACAAAAGACGAGCGGGTAGACCACCACGAAACAGAGCTGGAACCAAGGCTGAAGGTGTAACCCAATGACAATCGCTGCGTAGCCTGGTCGCCAGCCCAAGAAGCGTCTACATGACCTATGAGGACGACTGAACGTCTCCCTCCAAGCACTAGCCCCATGCCCGACGTGCTGCACCAGTAGGGCAACACCCTCTTTGCTACAACCATGTGCTCTAGTCAATGTCTCCCAGGAGCAACATAGCGTGCCAAGATGCTAAGAGGGTATGCAAGGTCAGGTCAAGTGCAGGTCATCAGGTACATGAGGCAGCCAACAAGCTCTGGTATCGGGCCACTCGGCTCTACAGACTCATCCAAAGGGAGAGCTGAGAGCAAGTGGCAAGTAGACAGAGGAGAGGCCTGAGGCGAGGAGTACGTGAAGTCGAATCGCTGAAGGACCTGCTGCACCATATGTGACTGAGTCAGAGTAATGGTGCGCTGTGCTCTGTCCCGGGTGACATGTAAGCCAAGGTAGCGACGCAGTTCACCCAGTTCTGGGCACGTGTGTCTCTTCTGCAGCTCAGACTTTACGTGGGCGAGTCCAGCAGTGTCAGCAGTGGCAAAGACCAAGTCGTCGACGTACACGAGTATGTAGAACAGCCGCAAAGAGGTGTCGGCGCGCAGAAACAACGACGGGCCGGCTGTAGAAGGAGCAAACCTAAGAGCCGCAAGTGTAGTCCTCAGTGTGTCATGCCACTCACGGGGCGCCTGGCGGAGACCGTAGACTCGCCGCCGGTGGCTCCACTGGGTACGAGGGGGAAACGACCCAGTGAAGCCAGGTGGGTGGCTCAGCTAGATCTCCTCGTGTAGGTTGCCCTGTAGGAAAGCAGTGCTGAAGTCAAGAGAGTGAAGCTTGTAGTCGCGCTGAGCGGCTATGTGTAGCAGCACCCTAAGAGTGGTCATCTTCGGGGTGGAAGGCAAGGTCTGAAAGTAGTCAACTCCCTGCCGCTGACTGAAGCCTCAAGCCACGTAACGCGCCTTGAAGACAGGCGGAGAACCCGACAGCCGCTTCACCCTGAAAATCCACATGCTACTGACGGTGTTCGCCCCAGGTAGGGGATCCGCGTCGACGTAGGTGCCTGTGGACTTCCAGGAAGCCATCTGTGCGTCCATGGCTGACTGCTACTATGGAAGTATGGACCCTCGATCGCCTCAGCGTACGATCGAGGAGTCGGGATGTGTGGTGCATCCAGGTCTCCCTCAGGGGCAATCAGCATGGACACAAGATGAGGCAAAGCAGCAGCAATACATGGAACTCCTCCTGCCAATCCTCAAGGACGTCCGTGCTAGGAGCACACTCATCCTTGACGGACAGAGGACAGACTCAGACTCAGCAACAGAACTAGCACCGTAGTCTAGACGCAGCAGTGGACTCAAAGGAAGGGTCAGTGACAACAGTAGCCAGAAGACACGTAATAGTAGGACTAGCAGCACGACGAGAGTAAGACTTTGGGTCAGCAAGGACAGGAAGAGAGGACTACGGAGGAGACGGCAAAGGACACGCAGAGGAGCAATGGAAGGACACAGTGCCATCTGATGTGTGCTTGGGAGCGTAGGAGGACGCAGACGCGGAGCACGACTACTAGTGCGAGTAGCACGAACAGGCGACGCAGGACGAGACGCAGGCTCACGAGGCTCAGCAAGACCTCCAGTAGGACCAGTGTAGGGAGAAGGAGTAGGTAGAGGGGAGGCGGGCTGTAGCTGTGACCGCGATTGGATAGGTTGTGGACACTCTAAGGGAGGAGCAGGACCAGTAGAGGGCGGGAGACCAAGAACCTGCTCAAGGAGCGGAACGAAGTACGGCCGCGGCCGGGCAGCGCCTCCAGAACCAGCAAGGACAGTACCAGTACCCCGTGCGGCAGCATCAGCGCCAGCAGTACCTCCAGCTCCAACATCGCCAACTCCAGCACCCTCAGACGCATCAGCGACAACAGAACCTCCAGCGCCAACAACCCCAGCAGCTCCAGCTCCAGTGGCTCCACCTCTAGCAGCACCAACTCCAGCAGGACAATCAGTAGCACCCCCTGGCCCAGCAGCTCCAATAGCGCCAATACAAGCACCTCCAAGACCAGTGGCTCCAGGAACTCCAGCTCCAGCAGCACGGCTCCAGCGCAGGGCAAACCACTCACGCAGCTCCTGTGGAGAGGGTAGCTCCCGCCTTGACGAAGCACCCTAAGGGATACCAAACCCAGCACCGCTAGAGGCCACATGAGTAGACCGAGCACCCCCAGACTCAGCACCACCAGGCTCCGTACCCCCAGGCTCCGCACCCCCAGGCTCAGCACCCCCAGGCCCAGCACCCCCAGACTCAACACCTCCAGGCTGAGCACCCCTAGCAGTATGTGAGTCAACAGCTACCTCTACAGGCTCGACTGCGTCTACCTAGGACACGTTTCTCCGGGCAGGTCCCTGAGGAGGGAGGGGGTCCACAAGGGGGGGGACCTGGCGCAAGGAAGAGCGGCGGCGGTGGGAGGGGTGCATTGCGGTAGGGGAAGAGACGGTATTAAGGAACCGACTCGTCAAATGTGACGTCCTGGGAAGATAGAACACGGCGCGAGGTGGGGTGGTAAAACTGCCAACCAGGCAAGTCAAGGGGGCAGCCGAGGAAGACACAGGGAACCGCACGGGGGGACAGCTTGTCCGCAGACAAGTCGCGGACAAACGCGCGAGATCCCTAGCTACGAAACGCAGACGCATCGCCAACCTTCCCCGTCCACCGCAAGGTTGGGGAGGTCTGTGGTAAGGAGACCCGTGTTGAAATGAATGATCAGGAATGATTGAACTAACAGTGAAATCAGTACAAGTACCTAACCCTAGAATTGTGTACCCCCTATAGGCTAACCCACTGTAGCCTAAACGAGCACAACATATATAATGTTTGACACACCCCCATAGACAAATTGGGGGAGAACTAGGGGTCACAAGACCAGTCAAGGCAAAGCAAGGCAAAACAAGCTCAGGGTGGATCTCAAGGATACCACGCAAATTTCGAGCACAAGCAAGTGGTCACAAGACCAGTTCACATGCAGGTTTATAATAGAGCCAGAGGTACAATGATAACAACCTAGCAAGATTAAACATGCAGGTACATATAGAGATCAAAGTACAAACAGTCTCAAGAAGTAAGTATGTGAGGTCCAGTAGGCACAAGGCCTAGAAGAGTGCAAAAGCGCTGATGGTCACAAGGCTGAAGCGCCTTGGTGAACACATCAGCAGTGTTGGCCTTAGAGACCACGTAACGCACACGAAGCTGACCACGCTGCTGCAGCTCTCGAGCAAGGAAGTAGTGCAGAGCAATGTGCTTCGTTCTGTGCTCCAGTCTGTGCTCCTGACACAAGGCAATGGCTGCCCTGTTGTCGACGTACAGCACTGGAGGAGAACGAGGCCGCTCTCCAAGGTCGGTTAGCAAGTAGGTGGGCCAGCGTAGCTCCTGGGCCGCCATGGCTGTGGCGTAGATCTCAGCCACACAACTGGAGCTGAGAATAGAAGAAAAGCGAGTAGAACACCAAGAAACTGAACCAGAGCCAAGACTGAAGGTGTAACCCTGAGACGACCGCTGAGTAGCCTGGTCGTCTGCCCAAGAAGCGTCTGAGTGCCCAGTGAGAACAACTGGGTCTCGCCCTCCAAGCACTAGCCCCATGCCCGACGTACTGCACAAGTAGTGCAACACCCTCTTAGCTGCATCCATGTGCTCCTTCCGGTGACGGTTGGGAGCGACATAGCGTGCAAGAATGCTAAGAGGGTATGCAAGGTTAGGTCGAGTGCAGGTCATCAGGTACATGAGGCAACCCACAAGCTGTGGATACAGGCCACTCGGCTCTACGGACTCATCCGAAGGCAGAGCTGAGAGCGAGTGACCGGTAGGCGGAGGAGTGGGCTGAGGCGAGGAGTACGTGAAGCTAGAAGCGCAGAAGGACCTGCTGCACCATGTGTGACTGAGTCAAGGTGATGGTGCGGCGTGCTCTCTCCCGGGTGATCCGCAAGCCAAGATAGCTTGTCAGTTCACCCAGGTCTGTGCACGTGTGTCTCTTCTGTAGCTCCGACTTCACGTGGGCGAGTGCCGCAGTGTCAGCAGTGGCAAAGACCAAGTCGTCAACGTACACGAGGATGTAGAACGACAGCAGTGAGGCTGCAGAGAGACGAAGGAGGAGGGGGGGGGGGGGGGGGGGGGGGGGGCGGGAAGAAAGCCGCAGAGGGGCGGCGCAGGTAGGTCAGGGGCGGCTGCAGGGTGTGCAGGCGCGGGGTGAAGTAGAGGCACCGCAGAGTGCGCCAGGGGCAGGTACTGGGCGGTTCAGGACACCGTCGCAGACGCCAGGGGCGGTTTTGCGGCGGCTCAAGGGCACCGTTGCGCATGCCTCGGGGCGCACGACGAGCAGGGCACCGTCGCGTGCCACGGGGCGCGCGACGGGCAGAGAAGGTGTCACTCGCCACCCGGGGGCGGGACAAGAGGAAAATCGCCACGCGCCCTAGGCGCGCGACCGGAAAAATAGCAGAAGAAGCATAAGACGGGCCCACAGGCCAGGACGAAACACGCTCTGAATCCATGTCAGAATCTCGAGCTTAATAGGTAGTTGAGAGTTTAGGATGGCTTAGGCTTAGTAGCCTAGGCCAAGGAGATCGAGTGAGTTGTGCCAAAGCAAGGGTATCAAGAAAGTTGAAATGGGTGTGTTCACTATAGGTTTGCAAGAACATATAGCATGTGAACAAAGAAGGTGCACCACCTAGCAAAGTTTATACTAACTACACTAACTACAGCTACAGGCAGTTACATATATAAATTCTGACACTCCCCCATAACTGCCTGCAGCAGGAGTTTGTGCAGAACACAATTTGCAGGGGTACACAAGCAACAGCAACAGCAAGTACGGTATCAGAGTAGGTACAGCAGCAAAGGTACAGCAAGCAATTCCTGCCACCCCCTTACCCTCTCCCCCCCAACCACAGGAGGAGCAGCAGGGAGAGTGAGGAGGCGGGCTGGCTCTGGCTGGTCACCCCATCCATCTCCTCATCCTCCCCCTCCCCCTCCCCCCCACACTGCTGCAGAAGCAGCAGAGGGGGGAAGAGAGGAGAGGTGGAGGGACGACTTCTGGATGGTCTCACACCCGCCACCCAAGTGCCAACTCCCCCAGATCCCCCACAACCTAACACCCTCCGCCCCAGCGGCAGCTGTAGCAGTGGGAACGAAAGGAGGAGGGGAAGGGGAGCACACTACCCAACACTCCAACAACCGCCACCCCCATACCCTCCCCCCAAAGGCTGCAAAGAGACGAAAGAGGAGGGGGGGGCGGGAAGAAAGCCGCAGAGGGGCGGCGCAGGTAGGTCAGGGGCGGCTGCAGGGAGTGCAGGCGCGGGGTGAAGCAGAGGCACCGCAGAGTGCGCCAGGGGCAGGGTACTGGGCGGTTCAGGACACTCTTGCAGACGCCAGGGGCGGTTTTGCGGCGGCTCAAGGGCACCGTTGCGCATGCCTCGGGGCGCACGACGAGCAGGGCACCGTCGCGTGCCACGGGGCGAGCGACGGGCAGAGAAGGTGTCACTCGCCACCCGGGGGCGGGACAAGAGGAAAATCGCCACGCGCCCTAGGCGCGCGACCGGAAAAATAGCAGAAGAAGCATAAGACGGGCCCACAGGCCAGGACGAAACACGCTCTGAATCCATGTCAGAATCTCGAGCTTAATAGGTAGTTGAGAGTTTAGGATGGCCTAGGCTTAGTAGCCTAGGCCAAGGAGATCGGGTGAGTTGTGCCAAGGCAACGGTATCGAGAAACTTGGAATGGGTGTGTTCACTATAGGTTTGCAATAACATATAGCATGTGAACAAAGAAGGTGCACCACCTAACAAAGTATATAATAACTACACTAGCTACAGCTACAGGCAGCTACAGGCAGGCAAAGACCAACTCGTCGACGTACACAAGGATGTAGAACGGCGGTAGTGAGGTGTCGATGCGTAGAAACAACGACGGGTCAGCAGTAAAAGGCGCGAACCCAAGAGCCGCAAGTATAGTCCTCACTGTGTCGTGCCACTCACGTGGCGCCTGGCAAAGAACGTAGACTGGCCGTCGGAGGCTCCTCTGGGTACCAGGAGGGAACAACCCAGTAAAGCCAGGTGGGCGGCGGAGCCAGATCTCCTCGTGCAGGCTGCCCTGTAGGAAAGCAGTGCTCAAGTTAAGAGAGTGGAGCTCGTAGTCACGCTGAGCGGCGACGTGCAGCAAAACCCGAAGAGTGGTCATCTTTGTGGTTGGGGAGAAGGCCTGGAAGAAGTTAACTCCCTCTCGCTGACTAAAGCCTCATGCAATGTAACGCGCCTTAAAGACAGGCGGAGAGCCCGGCGGCCGCTTCACCCTGAAAATCCACATGCCACTGACGATGTTCGCCCCAGGCGGGGGAACCTCGTCGACGCAGGTGCCTGTGGATTTCCAGGAAGCCATCTCTATATCTATGGCTGTCTGCCACTGAGAGGAGTAGGGACCGGCCATCGCCTCTGAGTAAGAGTGTGGGGTCGTGATGTCTAGTGCATCCGGGTCTCCATCAGGGGCATCAAGCATGGACACGAGTTGGGACAAAGCGGTAGCAAAGCACTCTAACTCCTCCTGCCTGTCCTCAAGGACGTCAGTGCCAAGAGCACACTCACCCCTGATGGACAAAGGTCAGACAGACTCAGACTCAGCAACTAGGCTAGTGGCGTAGTCTAGACGACAGGTGGCAGCAAAGTCGACAAGCTCAGCAACTAAGGCAGATGCAGCAGAGGACTCAAAGGAAGGGTCAGTGACAACAGTAGCCAGGAGACGCATAACAGTACGACTGGGAGCACGAAGGGGGTCAGACTCCGGGTCAGCAAGAGCAGGAAGAGAGGATGCAAGAAGAGATGGCAATGGGACACGCTGTGGAGCACTGGAAGGACAAAGCGCCATCCGGTGAGTGCCTGGGACAGCAGGAAGGCTCTGACGTGGGACACGACTACCAGTGAGAGCAGCACGGACAGGCGACGCACTACGAGACTCAGGCGACGCAGGATGAGACTCAGGCTCACGACGCTCAGTAAGACCTCTAGTCGGACCAGTGTAAGGAGCAGGACCAGGGAGAGAGGAGGCAGACGGTAGCTGCGACTGCAACTGGATAGACGGAGGACATCCTAAGGAGGGAGGAGGACAAGGAGGAGGGAGCTGACCAAGAACCTGCTGAAGGAGCGGAACAAAGTACGGCCGCGGCCGTGCAGTGACTCCAGAGCCAGCAGAGACACCAGCGTCAGGGTCCTCACCACCAGCAGCAACTCCAACTTCCGGGTCCTCAGCACCAGCAGCAGCTCCAACACCCGGGTCCACAGCACCAGCAGTAGCACCAGCACCCGGGTCCTCAGCACCAGCAGTAGCTCCAACTCCTGGGTCCTCAGCACCAGCAGCACCTCCAACGCCCGGGTCCACAGCACCAGCAGTAGCACCAATGCCAGGGTCCTCAGCACCAGCAGCAGCTCCAATGCCCGGGTCCTCAACACCAGCAGAGCCTCCAGCACTAGCAGCACCACCAGCAGCAGCGGGGTCCGCGACACCAGGCGCGCCACTCCGAAGAGTGCAGCGCCACTCATACCACTCACAGAAACACTCACGGGAGGGGAGCTCCCGACTAGGAGGAGAAGCACTAGCACCAGTCCTAGTAGTGCGCCTGGCTCTAGAGGTACCGCTCCTGAAGCTGGAGTACTGTAAGTACCACTCACGCAGCTGCTCCGAGTAGAGGGCTCCTCCAGGTGTAGGACCGCCAGGCTCAGCACCTCCAGACTCAGAACCCCCAGACTCCGGACTCTGTTGCTCAGCACCCCCAGGCCCCACGCCCCCAGGCTCCACACCCCCAGGCTCAGCACCCCCAGGCTCCGCACCCCCAGGCTCCGCACCCCCAGGCTCCGCACCCGCAGTAGGACGAGAGTCGACAGCTACCTCAACAGGCTCAACCGGGTCTACCTGAGACACACCTGAGGGAGCGGCACCCTGAGGGGAGAGGGGGTCTACGATAGTAGCACCTGGCGCGAGGAAGAGAGGCGGGGGGGGGGGGGGGGGGGGGGGGAGCAGGGCAGTGTGGTAGGGGAAGAGGAGGTAGTAGGGGACGGACTCATCAAAAGTGACATCCTGAGAGGGCAAGACTCGGCGCGAGGTGGCGTGGTAAAACTGCCAACCAGGCGCGTCCGGAACAAAGCCGAGGAAGACGCAGGGAACAGCATGGGAGGAAAGCTTGTCCGCAGACGTATCGCGGACAAAAGCTCGAGATCCCCAGACCCGGAAACGCGACGCATCGCCAACCTCCCCCGTCCACAGCAGTGTGGGCGAGGTCTCCGGCAAGGAGACACGGGGCCAGAGGTTGAGCTGATGCGTACCGGACCGCAAACAGCCACAGAAAGTGGGGGGCAGCCGCATGGATCAAGGAGGTACAGGCGACCTCCATGACAAGGCCAGTGCGGCGCTCCGCAATCCCATTCTACTGTGGAGAGGCCGTAAGTGTGAACGACTGCTCAATGCCATGCTCAGCACAGTAGGCTGCCAAGAGGTCGGAGGAGAACTCACCACCTCTGTCAGAATGCAGGCACAGGACAGGAAAGTCCGAGTGGAAACGCTCGCTGAGCTGGAGACGGGCTCTGCGAATCAAAGGGATCAAGACATTAGGGACCTCACCCTTGGTGCGCGAAGGGGAAGACCGTGGTATAGCGCGAGTAGTCGTCAACAACTATCAGGAAGTACCTCTCCTGGCCCTGACCACGGACGCCGGCTGGGCCCCACATGTCCATGTGGAGCGTCTTCAAGGGAGCATTCGTCGGGGGAAACGAGGAGGAGTGAGGAGCGGCGCGCTGCCGCCCCTCGACGCAGGGAAGACAGGGAGGATTAGGTGAGGGAGGGAGGGGAGGAAGGACCCTAGGAAGGCCAGAGACAAGGTACCGGGAGTGCATGGCACAAAGCCGCTACACATACGGGTGGCCAAGGCAGTGGTGTCAGAGGACAGTCTCGTGTGCTAGAGAGCGACACGAGCAGGGGGCCGATAGTTGACCTGACACGGACGCAAACGCAGACGCAGCAAACCTGAGGGGACTTAGTGGTCAGTGTGTACAGGTCTGACCCCGGCTGCCGAGTGAAGGTAGCCAAGTGACGGCCCGTACGAGGACACGTGCAGTGTGTCATACGCTCGTAGGCAGGGGTGAACTGGTGGACACCCCCGTCCTGGAGCGCACATCCTGCCACCAGGTTTGTAGAGAACGAGGGGAGGTGGAGATCTGTCAGTGTGCCCGGTGGGACCGCAGGATAGGGGAGGATAGTGGAGGAGGTCGCAATGACCGGACCCCCAGAGGGGTAAGCGAGGGAGACAGCAAGTGGCCGAGCAAGCGGCTCAAGGGCAATGCGGTCACGAATGAAGCAGCGAGAAGTCCAGTGTGAAGGTGTGCAGTGCTACAGTCGACTCAATAACAGGGGGGGCAGACGTACAGGCACCTAGAGCAGCTGCCTCACCAGCCTGGGGTAGCCGACACGCGATTACCTAGAGTGGCAGACGCACTAGTCCTAATGCCCGGGTCGGGCGGCACACACAGGTACTCTGCACCCTCTCCACTAGTAGACATCACATACATAGCAGTGAGAATAGCATCAAAGTCTAGAGCATAGATATCAATCCCCTTCTTCAGAATATCAATCCAGCGGGGCAGCTCAGTGGCCTGAGGGAACTGAAAACGCCAAGCGTCGTTGAGACAAGCAAAGCAGCGTTGTGTGGCGTGCGGTCCCCCACACGGCTGACCAGTGCGGTCACCAGTGTGAATGACGTACGTGAAGCAAAAGCCACCCCCCCCCCCCCCCCCGGTGCTGAGAGTACCACTCACAGACCTCCTGGGGCTACGGAGTGTGCTGCTAGCCCTGGCCACCGCCAGCGCCTCCACAACCACCACCGCCGCCGCCACCTCGTCGACCACCCCAACCCCAGCCGCCGCCATGTCCACCGCCACCCCCACCACCGCCTCCACCCCTGCCACCTCCCTCGCCGCTGCTGCCACCACCCCCATCGCTCCCACTAGCCTCTCCAGTCGCGCCACCATCCCCACCGCCGCCACCACCCCCACCACCACCTCCCCAGCCGTCACCGCCACCGCCCTTGCCCCCTTTGCCCATGCCGCTGCGGCGCCCGCTCGAAGCAGACGCAGTACCGACCTTCTCAGCACCAAGGAAGTCGACAACAGCAGTAGAGGCGATAGAGGGAAGAAGGGGGGAAGGAGAACACCCCTCAAAGAATGGGGTACGGGGGTCGCCACGAGAGGCACCTACAGCTACTATGCTAGCATCAGCTGCAAGCAGTTCCTTCTCAAGGAGGGCAATGGTGAGCTCAGTGGGGCAGCGAGCTAGGAAGTGATCCTTGACAGCACGCAGAGTGTCAGGGAGGCGGGTGACTAGGTGGTAGAGAGTGAGCCAAAGTGGGGGGGGGGTGTGTGGCAAGGAACTGATCGGGCATGGCAACACGGAAGCGGGCCTCACTAGTACGGAGGTGCGTGATGAGGTCAGCGACTGTGTGGAACGAGACCAGGTCGGGAAACAGGTAGGGGAGGGAGAGACACCCTAGTGCGGTAGAGGCACGTGAGCAGTAGCGAGCAACGACAGCTGTGTACAGTGCCTGTGCACTCTTGTGCTGGCCAAAGTGCTCGCGCTCGTCTATCGGCATGGAGTTGCGAATAGCAAAGCGAGCGTGGGCATCACGAGTCTGCCACTGTGAGTGGGCAGTGCTATCAGTAGTAGCAGTAAGGGCACTGACATGGCCTAGGGCGTGGTCGTACAGTGAGATGTCGTCCTTGGGAGTGAGCTGTAGATAGAGGTGCAGGTCATCTAGCCAGGTGTCAAACTTCACTGGGCGGCCCTCAGCATCGAAAACTAGCACATGTGGGCTAGCCATAGGAGCAGTAGGAGCACAAGTAGGAGTAGGAGGATGAGGCAGGTAGGGCGGCTCGGTTCAGGTAGGGCGGCGCGGCTCGGGTAGGGTGGCGCAGTTCGGTTCGGGTCGCGCGGCTCGGCTCAGGTAGCGCGCCTTGGCTTGCATTGGGCGGCTCGGTTCGGTCGCGTGGCTCGGCTCGGTCCTGGAGGGGCTGTGGTGGTCACGGGCCGTTCGGGGCCTCTAGAGGCGAGCGCGGGGCCGTTCGGGGCCTCTAGGGGCAAGCGCGGGGCCGTAAGGGGCCGCTAAGGGCGAGCTCGGGGCCGTTCAGGGCCTCTAGGGGCGAGCGAAGGGCCGTAAAGGTCCTGTAGGAGCGAGTGCGGGGCCGACGAGAGCCTTTAGGGAGGTGAGCGCCGGGCCAACGAGGCTATTAGGGGCAATCGCGGGGCCGACGGGGTCGCTAAGGGGCGAGCGCGGGGCCGTAAGGGGCGAGCGCGTGGGTCGACGGGGCCTTAAGGGGGGGCGCGCAGGTCGCTAAGGGGCGGGTCGCGGGGCCTTAGGGGGCCGTGAAAAACAAGGCGCCCTAGGGCGCAGGTAGGTAGGTAGGTAGGTAGTGGTGGGCCCAAAAAAAAAACGGTCCTAGCGAAGGACCTGCTGTATACCATGCTGAAATGAACGAACAGGAATGATTGAACTAACAGTGAAAACAGTACAAGTACCTAACCCTAGAATTGTGTACCCCCTATAGGCTAACCCAGTGTAGCCTAAACAAGCACAACATCTATAATGTTTGACAACCCGGGGCTGAAGGTTGATCTGATGCACTGCGTACCGAACCGCAAACGGCCACAAAATATGGGGAGCAGCCGCATGGATCATGGACGTACGAGCAACGTCCATGACCATGCCAATGCGGCGCTCAGCAATCCCATTTTGCTGTGGAGAGGCCGGAAGCGTGAAGGTCTGGCGGATGCCCTGTGCACGACAGAAGGCTCCTAGAAGGGCAGAGGAAAACTCCCCACTTCTGTCAGAGTGCAGCCGCACAACAGGAAAGTCCGAGCCGAAACTCTCTCTGAGCTGAAGACGAGCCGCGCGGATCCAGTTGATCAACACCTTAGTCACGTCACCCTTGCTGCGCAAGGGGAACATCGTGGTGTAACTCGAGTAGTCGTCAACCACCATCAGGAGGTAACGCTCGTGACCCTGGCCACCGACGCGGGCGGGGCCCCACACGTCCATGTGAAGAGTCTGCAGTGGAGCCTCTGTCGGAGGAAACTCGGAGGATTGAGGGGCGGCGCGCTGTCGCCTCTCGACGTAGGGAACGCAGGTATGGGCAGGCCCCGGAGGGAGGGGAGGGAGGGACCGGGGGAGACCAAAGACAAAATCACAGGAGGCCATGCCTCGAAGACGAGGCAGGGAGGGGTGACCAAGGCGGTGGTGCCAGAGGAGAGTCTGGTGGGAGAGGAGACGACACGAGCAGGGAGCAGACTCAGGACCAGACCTGGACGCTGCAGCAAACACCTGACTCGACGCGGCTACCTGACGAGACTCAGCAACCGGAGGAGACTCAGTAGTCAGTGTGCACACGCTCGACCCTGGCCGACGGGAAAACGTGGCCAAGTGTTGGCCCGTCCGAGCACACGTACAGTGGGTCACCTGCTGACTTCGCAAGAGTGAACTCGTCAACCCCCCGATCCTGTAGATCAGCACCACTCACCAAATTTGTAGAGAACGAGGGGAGGTAGAGACCTGACATGGTTCCAGAGGGGGCTGTCGGACACGGAAAGACAGTAGAGAAGTGAGCAAGGACAGGACCCCAAGAGGGATCCGCGAGGGAGACCGCAACCGGCCGACTAAGCAGCCTAAGCGTGGTGCGGTCTCGAAAGAATGAGCGGGAAGCACCCGAGTCAAGGGTGAAGGTGTGTAAGGCCTGAGCCGACGTGGTACCCGAGAGAGCAGACTCACCAGCACCTGGGACAGGAGACGCACTAGCACCTAGAGCAGCAGCCTCACCAGCACCTAGAGCAGCAGCCTCAATGCCCAGGTCAGGCGGAACACACAGGTAACCGTCACCCTCATCACTAGTAGACACAACATACATGGCAAGCAAGAATAGCATCATAATCAAGATCAAAGATAGCAACCCCCGACCTCTGCAGCTCTCCCTAGCAAGGGATCTCAGTGGCATCAGGGAATTGGAGACACTAGGCGTCCATCAGGTGGCCGAAGCAGCGCTGGGTGGGGTGCGGACCCCCGCACTGCTCACCCGTGCGGTCGCTGGTCCGGAGGACGTAGGTACAGGGACCAGTACCCCCACCCCGCTGACGCTAAGCGTACCACGCACAAAGCTGGTGGGGGGATGGGGTCTCACAACTGCGCTGCTGCTGCTGGCGCTGACCACCACCGAAGCCGCCCCGCTACGCAGAGCCACCCCGACTAGCTCCACGTCCTCCGCCGCCACCTCCGCCACGGCCGCCACCGCCTCCTCCTCCACTCCCACCGTCACTGCCGCCGCCGCCTCCGTCGCCACCGCCGCCACCGAAGCCCCCACCCCCGCCACCACTCCCACCACCACCACCCCCACTCCCTTTGTCTCCTCCACCGCCATCTCCACCGCCCCAGCCAGCCCCTCCAGCACCCTTGCCCCCCATGTCCTTGCCGATGCGGCGTCGCCCGCTAGGGGCAGACGCAGCGCCGACTGACTCGGTGCCAACGAAGTCGACGGCAGCAGCAGACGCAACAGAGGGCAAAAGTGGGGAGGGGGAGCACCCCTCATAAACAGGGGCATGAGGGTCACCTCGAGAGGCTCCTACAGAGACTATACTCTTCTCAGCTGCAAGGATGCGCTCCTCGAGGAGGTCAACGGTGAGTGTGGTGGGGCAAACAGAGAGGAAGTGGTCCCTGACCGAGCGAAGGGAGTGAGGGAGCCGGGTGACTATGTAGTAGAGGGTGATGTACTTTGGGGGGGGGGGGGGGGGGTGGATTCTTAGTGCAGAACTCAGCAAGAAGCGCAGCGCGGTAGCGGGTGTCACTAGCGCGAAGGTGCGTAACGAGGTCAGCAACAGTGGGAAAGGCAGCGAGGTCAGGAAACAGGTACGGCAGCATGAGGCGGCTAAGGGCAGTAGTGGCAGGGGAAGAGTAGCGTGCAACTACAGCTTCATACAAGGTCTGAGCACTCTTGTACTGACTAAAGTGGGCGCGCTCAGTGGACGGCAAGTCACTACTCACAGCAAGACGGGCAGCAACATGCGTGTGGCCCACTGTGAGCAAACAGTGCTATGAGCATTGGCAGCAGGGGGACTAGAGGCGCCAGACGTGAGATCGAACAGGGAGAGACCGTCCTTCCTATTGCACTGTAGGAAGAGCTATAGATCATCAACCCAGACCTTGAAGTCAACAGCCCGACCCTCAGCATCAAAGACTAGAACACTAGGGGTAGCCATGACAGTAGTGGCAGTAGGCTAGGGGCACCAGTAGCAGGCGTGGCTCGGCAGTGCTCTCACCAGGGCTGGTAGATAGGGGGCGGTAAGCGGTGGGGCAGGGCTGAGTCGCGTCGGCAGGGACAGAGCTGCGAGCGCGGCGGCAGCTCCTGCTGTCGGCGGCGACGGCTGCTGCTGCTGGTGGCCGCTGCTGGTGTTGGCGGCTTCTTCTGCTGTCGGCTGCTGCTGGTGGCGGTTGCTGCTGGTGGCGGTTGCTGCTGGTGGCGAAGGAGCCGAGGAGGGGCCGGGAAGGGTGGCGACGGGGCCAAGAAGGGCGGCGACGGGGCCGAGAAGAGGCCGCGAGGGGCCGTGAAGGGCGGCGACGGGGCCGCGAAGGGTGGCGACGGGGCCGCTAGGGGCGGCGACGGGGCCGCTAGGGGCGGCGACGGGGCCGCTAGGGGCGGCGACAGGGCCGCGAAGGGCGGCGACGGGGCCGTGAAGGGCAGCGACGGGGCCGATAGGGGCGGCGATGGGGCTGCTAGGGGCGGCAACGGGGCCGCAAAGGGGCCTCGAGGAGCCTTGAAGGGCGGCGACTAGTCCGCTAGGGGCGGCGACGGGGCCGCGAAGGGGCCGCGAGGGGCCTCGAACGGCGGCGAGGGGTCTAGAAGGGCGGTGACGGGGCCGCAAAGGACGGCGACGGGGCCGTATAGGGTGGCGACGGGGCCGCTAGGGGTGGCGACGGGGCCGCTAAGGGTGGCGCGAGGGGCTGTGAGAGGGGCCTCTAGGAGGGTGCGACAGGCCGCTAAGGGCAGGGGACGCGACGAGAGGGCGGCCCACGGGGCGCGCCTTGGGCAGGGGCGACTCGCGCTCCGGTCAGGAAACAAAAAATCGATTTCAATGGTGGGCCCTAAGAAGCGTTTCCACTAGGGAACCTGCTCTGATACCATGTGAAGAAATGAGGAATGGAATGACTAAGGAAAATGTGGGTACAAGTAGGAAACCTAGAAATGTTGTACCCTATAGTGTCTACCCCACTACAGCCAAGATAGACCATAGCATAGAAGTTTGATAGAACCAGACCACCTCTCCTTCGAGTGTCCCGACCGCAGTGACTCCGATGATGACGACGCTAAGGGGGGCCGCGGGAGGTCTGGCACTCGTCGTCCTCGACAAGGATTGACTACGCGAGGAGAAGCAGTCGACGAAGTCGACCTTGGCGAAGGACGCCAATTCCTGTGCTAGCGGCAAGGGGTGTGACGACAAGACGGCGTCGTGGAGCCGGATGCCGGCGAGGACTTCCAGGCAGTAGCGGGAGCTGTGCAGGCAAACCTGTCGGTGGTTTTGCTCGACAGCGGCTGCTCGCACCACCTAATGGTGATGAAGGAGGCCTTCGTCGACTTGGGGCCGAGTGGCAACCTGAAACGCGTGCGTGGCTTCAATGGGGCGCTGGAGGACGTCCAGGGTGTCAAGTACTCGGGGTGCTCGGTCGGGCGACGTACTCTGGGCGTGTCCTCTGCACTGACCTGCGTCCCTACTCACCAAAGTCGACGTCACCCACGACGGAGGTTGTGGCTCTTCGAGCGATCGTCTTGGCGACGGAGTCGACGCCGGCACTGTCGCTCTGCAAGGGGAGGCTGGGAACCAGGTGCTCATCCCCGACATGCTCATCCTCCGAGCAGGACCCTAAGCACAGGGCCACGGCACTATCGCTCTGCAAGGGGAGGCTGGGGACCAGGTGCTCATTCCCGGTGTGCTCTACGTTCCGGGCGTGCGAGCGAAACTGCTGTCGGCCGGCCAACTGAAGGAGCACGGCGTGAAGTTGCAGGAAGATGGCGACGGGATGCTGCTCGTCTCGGCAGCGGGAGAGGTGCTCGGTCGGGCGACGTACTCTGGACGTGTCCTCTGCACCGACATGCGTCCCTACTCACCAAAGTCGACGTCGCCCACGACGGAGGTCATGGCTCTTCGAGCGATCGTCTTGGCGACAAAGTCGACGCCGGACAGGATACATGCAAGGCTTGCACACGTCGGCATGGACACTATCAGGAGCTCATTGAAGAACGAGGTCGCCATTGGGCTGGACCTCAAGTCGACGACGGGGGCCGACTCACCGTGTGTCTCGTGCGTTGGGGGGAAGCTGGCGCGGCACACCTTCCTCGACCAAGGCTTCGACGCCGACGACGTGCTGACCGTCGTGCACATCGACCTGTGCAGGCCGTTCCGTGTGGCCGCGAAGGACGGCAGCTTGTACTTCTTGCTGCTGAAGGACCGTAAGACCTGTTATGTGTGGGTAAGGCCGGTCGCCAAGAAGTCGATCGTGCTGCTCGAGTTCCTGAAGTGGCTAGTGTTGGTGGAGCGGTAGGTGCAGAAGTCGGTGCTGATGCTTCGCTCCAACCGAGGTGGGGAGTTCCTCGGACGAGCGTTCACCGACTTCGTGGATGACAAGGGGATTGTCCATGACCTGACCTGCCTGTACACCTCTCAGCAGAATGGCATGGCGGAGCGGGAGATGCGGACAGTGGTAGAGTCGGTGCAGACGATGTTGCTGCACATGGGCGTGCAGCACCACTGGTGGCACCTCACTCTGGGGCAGGCCATCACGGTCCGCAACTGCCTTGAGCGATTGATGCTGCTCCCGGGGACAACGTCGTACCAGCTGCTCACCGTGCAGAAGCCCGACCTGTCCCTGGCACACGTGTGGGGCTGCATGGCACAGTTCTTGGTCCCCAAGCAGCAGCGTGGCGGAAAGCTGAAGCCGAAGGCCAAGTGGGGCCTTCACCTTAGTGTGTCGGCAGAAATCAAGGGCTGGGAGCTCCTCGACATTGCCGACAACTGGGTGGTCACCACGTTGGACGTGGTGTTGTAGGAGGATATGTCGCTGGAGGTGTGTAAGTCCGCGCACAGGGCGGTGTCAGGACGGACGCCGACCATCCCGCCGTCCGAATTCTCGACGGAGTCGCTGCCTCTGCTTGCTGAGGCTGGTGAGCTCACTAGTGAGGTCATCGAGGTCGTCCGTCCTCCTTCCCCTCCCCCTGCGGCCCCAGCCCCTCCCCTCGTGGCCGAATTGCACGGGCTGACTATTATCATGGCCTCCGGCGATGAGGGGAGTAGTGGGACGTTGCCTTCGGCGCCGGCCAAGGGCATCGCCGGTGGCCGACGTGTCGAGTGGCAAGTCGATGTGGGAGTGCAGGTCGAGAGGGAGCAGGTCGAGCAGGTCGAGAAGGAGTAGCTAGTGAAGCCGACGAAGAAGACACCAGTAGGGCAGTAGACGACAGGGGAGCAGGCTGCGGTGACGCCGACCACGGAGCAGTCAGCAAACAGGCAGGCGGCAGAGGAGTCGACTACAGGAGAGAAGTCGAGCTGCAGCACGACGACGAGGGGGAGGCATCGAGGAGTCCACAACGAGTGACGTGGTGGAGGTTCTGCCTGAACCCTGGATGTCAGGCCGACTTCGGGGGCCGCCCGACTTCTTCGTCCCCGCTGCCTTCAACACGGTGTACGACGTAGACGATGACGACGTAGCGTATGACAACGCCGAGGAGGATGAGGAGTTTCCGGAGCTCGACCCCGACTTGCATGCCGACCCCGAGCACCGTTGGGACATCTTAACGATGCCGGTGAAGGAGGCGTTGGCGAGCTGGAAGAGCCCGGCGGTGAAGGCCGCCATGGAGGAGGAGATCCGCAGCCTCATCAACATGGGCACTTGGGAGCTGGTCGAACGCCTGTCGGGAGTGAACATCATGAAGAACCGGTGGGTATTGACAACGAAGTATCACGTTGACGACACCGTCGAGCGCGAGAAGGCAAGGCTGGTTGTGAATGGCTTCACCCGGGTGTATGGTGCCGACTACGACGAGACGTTCGCGCCGGAGGGCGCTACGTCACGCTGAGAGAGGACTCAGCGACGTCTCACCATGATGCAGAACTCCCAAAAGCAGTATGCCGATCGCTAGCGACGTGATCACTCAGTAGCAGTCGGAGATCAGGTGCTTCTAGACACGTGCAACTTGAAGCTGTCTCACCTACCATCCAAACTCTAGCCTCGCTTCTGTGGTCCTTTTCTCGTTGAGGCAAAGGTGACACCAGTTACATTCCGCTTGCGCTTACCAGATACATGGAAGCTTCACAATGCTTTCCAGGTTTAGCTACTGAAGCCCTACAAAGACCCCAACCGGCAGTTCCAGGGATGGCAGCTACCGCCACCACCACCTCTTCTCATACTCGATGTACCTGAGTATAAAGTGGAGCACGTTCTCACTCATCGGCGCCGCGGCGGCAAGACCCTCGAGTTCCTGATACGTTGAAAGGGATACGACCCCACTGAGGACAGTTGGGTTGCAGAAGCTGATATGGGCAATGCATACCGTGCTCTCAATGACTATCTTGTCAAGCAGAGTGTATCCCACGCCACCTATCTTTGATGGTGGGGCGTGTGAGAGTACGACGGCTTAGGCCAGCTATGCTTGCTTGCCCAGACTTTATTATGCTATTTCTAGCATTGGATTATTTTATGCATGCATGAATTGCTTGATTTCCTAGGCTAGGTGCTTTCCTATATGTCATTAAAGTTATAGCAATGAGCTAGGTTGCGTGCACCGGATTATGGGCTTTTTCGGTTGCCACCGAATTGCCTTCTACCGGATTCGGGAAGGGTCTGTTCTGGACACTTCGCGACCCTCAGAACCGTCGCGCAACACCTGGTTACTGGGCCTTGTGTGGAGCCTATATATAGCCTCGTGTTGGACCCAGGTGATTCATTCAATTTAAACTCTCTTTTCTGAGCTCGATCCTAGATCCTCACGCAAACACGCCACTAGAGGAAAGACTTCCCGAAGCTGAAATAGGGGAAAAGGAATGACGGAGATGGGTCGGGAAAAAAGACGAGACAGTAGCAATCAGGCCATCTATTGACGGGACCCCGTCGCCCGGCAATCAACATCCACATCGAGTAGTGGTACCGATACGGGTTATCGACCGCAACCGGACGAATAAGGTAGATGAATACAAGGATCACCCTACGCTGGTCGTGGGGAGGGTTAACATTGGCTAGATATTTCATTGTATTCGTTGACGGTGAGGCAAGCCATAGTCTCGTCAACCTGGCAACGACCAAAAAAATCGGGGTTGAGCTGGACAAGTGTCTGCCCAGGATTGACGCGCGACTTGAGGACAGGACACCGTTGGTGATCAAGGACGAGGTGCGACGAATTCGGATCAAGTGTGGCGACGATTTCAAGTTTTCAATGAAGATGCTGGCGACAACGCTGGACAATTGCAACGTGCCGCTGGGACGAGATTGGATACAGCAATATAATTCTATCGACTGGACGACGGGAGCAACTACGGTGCTGAGCGATAAGGCGCGCGTGACACTTCCGAAATGGGCGCAACCGGAGCCGATGACGACACGTGTGAACGCGATAACGTTGAAGCAAGCGATCAAGAGAGGAGTGCAAGGCTACGCCGTACAGCTGTACAAGGTGGTTGTGTTCGAGGGAAATGCCGACATTGACACGCTCTGTGCAGGTGTACCAGGAGACGTGGCAAGAATAATTCAGAGGTATCCAGAAATTTTCGCGGATGACCTGCCTGATGGGCTGCCACCTCGACAACTAAAAGACCAAAGAATCAAACTGGAGCCAGGCGCACAACCAACTGTTCGGTCCCAGTGGCGGCTCAACCAACCGGAGCTCGACGAGTTGCAGAAGCAGTTAGATTATTTGTTGTCGAAGGGGTTTATCCGGCTGAGCACATCTCCATTCGTTACCCCGATACTATTCACGCCGAAGAAGGATGGAGGCCTGCGCATGTGCATCGACTATTGAGCGCTGAATCGGATCTCAATCAAGTCACGTTACCGGATTTGGCGAGCAGACGACCTGATCGATCAGCTTCACGGGGCCCGCTTCGTCTCGAAAATTGATTTGCGAGGTGACTACCATCAAATTTGCGTGTTCACTGACGACTCCCCGAAGATTGCTTCTTCCACAGGCTACGGCGGTTACGAGTACACAGTGATGCCGTTCGGATTGACGAACGCGCCCTCGACCTTCTAGATCACCATGAAAGAGGTGTTTTGGGACATGCTGGATTAATAAGTCATTATTTAACTAGACGGCATCCATGTGTACAGCAACACTCAAGAAGAACATTTACGGGATTTGGAGGAGGTGTTCTAGTGCTTGCAGCAGGACTTCCTAATAACGAAGGGCCCTAAGTGTGAGTTCTTATAGCTGGAGCTGGAATTTCTGGGGCACGTGGTTTTAGGGGAGGGTACTATAATTGACCCTAGCAAAGTGACAGCGATCTCGGAGTGGAAGCCGCCTACGAACATCACGGAGTTGCAGAGTTTCCTCGGCTTCATTAACTACGTCCGCCGTTTTGTATTTGAATATGGCGGGGGTAACCATGCTGTTAAAACCCGAAGCCTGAATTACATATTTGAGTCAACACTAGGCTCGGGTTGGGTTTGGGTTGGTTTGGGTGAGGTTTGTAAGAATCGCGAAAGTTGCGAGCAAGCAAAAACAAAAGGCAATATCCCAAGGACGGGAACAGAGTAAGAAAATCTGTGTGACAGAACAACTAACAACTCATTCACTCGCTTCTAGAATCCGACCATCACACACTAGCTAGGGTTTTTTAATGAACACATCGTATACAGCCTTGACAAGAAATGAGAATGGATGAATGAACTATGAAATAGTTGGGTACAAGTACTACTCGAGGCTGAAGGTGTAACTCAGGGACGGCCGGTGCAGAGCCTGGTCGTCAGCCCAAGAAGTGTCAGCGTGACCTGTGAGGACCACTCGACGTCGCCCTCCAAGCACTAGCCCCATGCCCGACGTACTACACACGTAGCGCAACACCCTCTTCGCTGCAGCCATATGCTCTGGTCTGTGTCTCCCAGGAGCAACATAGTGTGCCAAGATGCTAAGAGGCTATGCAAGGTCAGGTCGTGTGCAGGTCATCAGGTACATGAGGCAACCAACAAGCTTTGGGTACGGGCCACTCGACTCTACAGACTCATCCGAAGGCAGAGCTGAGAGCGAGTGGCGAGTAGACGGAGGAGTGGCCTGAGGCGAGGAGTACGTGAAGCCGAAGCGCTGAAGGACCTGCTGCACCATGTGAGACTGAGTCAATGTAATGGTGCGCTGTGCTCTTTCCCGGGTGATCTGCAAGCCAAGGTAGCTGCGCAGTTCACCCAGGTCTGTGCACGTGTGTCTCTTCTGCAGCTAGGACTTCACGTGGGCGAGTCCAGCAGTGTCAGGTGTGGCAAAGACCAAGTCGTCGACATATACGAGGATGTAGAACGGCGGTAGAGAGGTGTCAATGCGCAGAAAAAGTGACGGGTCGGCTGTAGAAGGAGCAAACCCAAGAGCCGCAAGTGTAGTCCTCAGTGTGTTGTGCCACTCACGGGGCGCCTAGCAGAGACCGTAGACTAGCCGCCGGAGGCTCCACTTGGTACCATGAGGAAACGACCCAGTGAAGCCAGGAGGGCGTGCAGCCAGATCTCCTCGTGCAGGCTGCCCTACAAGAAAGCTGTGCAGAAGGTCTGAAAGTAGTCAACTCCCTGCTGCTATATGAAGCCTTGAGCCACATAACGCGCCTTGAAGACAGGCGGAGAACGTGGGGGCCGCTTCACCCTGAAAATCCACATGCCACTGATGATGTTCGCTCCAGGTGGGGGAACCTCGTCGACGTAGGTGCCTTTGGACTTCCAGGAAGCCATCTCTGCGTCCATGGCCGACTGCTACTGAGAGGAGTAGGGACCCTCGATCGCCTCAGCGTATGATCCACGAGTCGAGATCTCCCTCAGGGACAATCAGCGTGGACACGAGATGGGGCAAAGCAGCCGCAAAGCACTAGAACTCCTCCTGCTTGTCCTCAAGGACGGCATGCTAAGAGCACACTCACCACCGACGGACGGAGGACGAACAGACTCAGACTCAGCAACGAGACTGGCAGCGTAGTCTAGACGACAGCGAGCAGTGAAGTGGACAAGCTCAGCAACGAGAGCAGACGCAGCATTGGACTCAAGGGTCAGTGACAACAGTAGCAAGAAGGCGCGTGACTGAAGGACTAGCAGCACGAAGGGAGTCAGACTCCGGGTCAACAAGAGAAGGAAGAGAGGACTCTGGAGGAGACGGCAACGGAACACGCAGAGGAGAAATAGAAGGACGCAGTGCCATCTGGTGTGTGCTGGGGACCGCAGAAGGATGCGGACGCGTAGCACGATGACTAGTGCGAGCAGCACAAACAGGCGACGCAGGATGAGACACAGGCTGACGACGCTCAGCAAGACCTCCAGTAGAACCAGTGTAGGGAGAAGGAGCAGGTAGCGGGGAGGGAGGCTGTAAATGTGACTGCGACTGGACATGCTGTGGACACTCTAAGGGAGGAGCAGGACCAGGAGAGGGCGGGAGACTAAGAACCTGCTCCAGCAGCGGAACGAAGTACGGTCTCGGCCACTCAGCACCTCCAGAACCAGCAAGGACGGCACTAGTGCCCCGAGCGGGAGCACCAGCGCCAGCAGCACCTCTAGCTCCAACAGCGCCAACTCCAGCACCCTCAGAAGCACCAACGCCAGCAACACCGCCAACGCCAACACCCCGAGCAGCTCCAGCTCCAGCAGCACCAACTCCAGTAGGACCGTCAGCACCAGCAGCCTCAGTAGCACCCCCAGACGCACGCGCACCCGTAGAAACACCAGCGCCAACACCCCAAGAAGCTCCACCTCCAGCAGCACCAGCACCGACAGCAGCTCCAGCAGGACCAACTTTAGTAGCTCCAGCAGCACCCGCAGACTCAGCAGCATGTCTCCAGCGGCGGGCGAACCACTTGTGCAGCTCCTGTGGAGAGAGTGGCGCCCGCCTCGAGGAAGCACCGCCGGCGGCCACACGAGTAGACCCAGCACCCCTGGGGCCCGCACCACCATGCTCCGCACCCCCAAGCTCAGCACCCCCAGGCTCAGCACCCCCAGACTCAGCACCCCCAGACTCAGCACCCCCAGGCTCAGCACCCCCACTCTGAGCACCCCCAGACCTAGCACCCCGAGAACCGGCACCCGCAGGCTCTGCACCTCTAGCAGCACCAGAGTCAACAGCTACCTCGACAGGCTCGACTGCGTCTACCTGGGACACACCTCACGGGGCAGGACCCTGAGGAGGGAGGGGGTCTACCTTGGGAGGACCTGGCGCAAGGAAGAGCGGCGGCGGGGGGGGGGGGGGGTGGGGGAGGGGGGGCGCATTGCGGTAGGGGAAGAGACGGTAGTAAGGCACCGACTCATCAAAGGTGACGTCCTAGGAGGACAGAACACGGCGCGAGTTGGGGTGGTAAAACTGCCATCCAGGCGCGTGAGGGGGGAAGCCAAGGAAGACGCAAGGAACAGCACGGGGAGACAGCTTGTCCGAAGACAAGTCGAGAAGAAACGCCTGAGATCCCCAGACCCGAAACGCAGACGCATCGCCAACCTTCCCAGTCCACTGCAAGGCGGGGGAGGTCTCTGGCAAGGAGACCCAGGGCTGAAGGTTGACCTGATGCGCGGCATACTAAACCGCAAACGGCCACAGAAAATAGGGGGCAGCCGCATGCATCATGGACGTACGAGCGACGTCCATGACCATGCCGATGCGGCGCTCAGCAATCCCATTTTGCTGTGGAGAGGCCGGAAGCGTGAAGGTCTGGCGGATGCCCTATGCATGACAGAAGGCTCCAAGACGGGCAGAGGCAAACTCCCCGCCTCTGTCTGAGTGCAGACGCAGAACAGGAAAGTTCGAGCTGAAACTCTCCCTGAGCTGGAGACAAGCTTCGCGGATCTAGTCGATCAACACCTCAATGACGTCACCCTTGCTGCGCAAGGAGAAGAATGTGGTGTAACGCGAGTAGTCGTCAACAACCAATAGAAAGTACCACTCTCGCCCCTGCCCTCTGCCGTGGGCTGGGCCCCACACGTCTATGTGTAGAGCCTGCAGCCGAGCCTCTGTCGGAGGAAACTTGGAGGAGTGAGGGGCGGCGCGTTGTCGCCCCTCGACGCAGAGGACGCAAGTAGGGCCAGGCCCATGAGGAAAGGGAGGGAGAGACCGAGGAAGACCAGAGACAAGGACACGGGAAGCTATGCCTCGGCGATGAGGCAAGGAGGGGTGACCAAGGCGGTGGTGCCAAAGGAGAGTCTGGTTGGACAGTAGACGATAGGAGTAGGGGGCAGACTCGGGACAAGACCTGGACGCCGCAGCAGACACCTGAGTCGACGCAGCTACTTGGGCAGACTCAGCAGCAGGAGGAGATTCAACCGTAACGGTGTACAGGCTTGACCCTGGCCGACGGGTGAACGTGGCCAAGTGTCGGCCTGTCCGAGCACACATGCAGTGGGTCACTCGCTGATTCGCAGAAGTGAACTGGTCAACCCCTCGATTATGTAGGTCCGCTCCACTCACCAAGTTCGTAATGAACGAGGGGAGGTAGAGACTAGACAGGGTGCCAGAGGGGGCTGCAGGGCACGGAAGGACAGTGGAGAAGCTAGCAAGGACAGGACCCGCGGAGGGGTCTGCCAGAGAGATTGCAACCGGCCGACCAAGCGGCGTAAGAGTGGTGCGGTCTCGAAAGAAGGAGCGGGACGCACCCGAGTCCAGGGTGAAGGTGTGGAAGGCCTGAGACGACGTAGTACCTGAGAGAGGAGACTCACCAGCACCTGGGGCGGCAGACGCTCTAGCACCTAGGGCAGCAGACGCACTAGTACCTAGAGCAGCAGCCTCACCAGCACCTAGAGCAGCAGCCTCAATGCCCGGGTCAGGCGGTACACACGGGTAACAGTCACTAGCAACACTAGTATCAACAGCACACATGGTAGCAAGGATAGCATCAAAGTCAAGATCAAAGATAGCAACCCCGGCCTTAGCCAGATCTCCCGAGCGAGGGATCTCTGACGCCTCAGGGAACTAGCGACGCCACGCATCCGTCAGGCGTCCAAACAGCGCTGGGTGGAGTGCGGGCCTCAGCAGTGCTCACAAGCGCGGTCGCAACCACCACCAGCGCCACTCCTCTGCGCAGAGTCGCGACTCGCTCCACCACCGCCGCCTCCGCCGCCGCCTCCGTCGCCTCCTCCACCTCTGCTTACTCCACTACCTCCGCCGCCTCCGCTCCCTCCGCCACCTCCACCGCCTCCGCCGCCTCCACTGCTGCCGCCGCAGCCGCCACCCCTGGCACCACTCCCACCACCACCCCCACTCCCTCTACCGCCTCCACCACAACCTCCACCACCCCCTCCAGCCCCTCCAGTGCCCTTGCCCCCCTTGCCCTTGCCGGTGCGGCGTCTTCCGCTCGGGGCAGACGCAGTGCCGACCGACTCGAAACCAACAAGGTCGGCCGCAGTAGCAGAGGCAACTGAGGGCAAGAGGGGGGAGGGAAAACACCCCTCAAAGACGGGGGTGCGAGGGTCACCACGAGAGGCTCCTATAGCGACTATGCTCTTCTCTATCGCTAGGAGGGCCTTCTCGAGGAGGTCAACGGTGAGAGTGTGGGGGCAAACAGAGAGGAAGTGGTCCCTGACTACCCGAAGAGAGTCAGGGAGCCGGGTGACTATGTAGTAGAGGGTGATGTACATGAGGGGGGGGGGGGTGGGGGTTATTGGTGTAGAACTCAGCAGGAAGCGCAGCGTGGTAGCGAGTGTCACTAGTGCGGAGGTGCGTAATGAGGTCAGCGACAGTGGGAAAGGCAGGAAGGTCAGGGAAGAGGTACGGTAGCATGAGGCGGCTCAGTGCAGCGGTGGCAGGGGAAGAGTAGCGTGCAACTACAGCATCGTACAAGGTCTGAGCACTCTTGTACTGGCTAAAGTGTGCACGCTCAGTGGTCAGTAGGTGGCGGCGCACAGCAAGGCGAGCACCAGCAACACGTGTGGCCCACTGAGAGCGAACAGTGGCGTTAGCATCAGCAGCAGGGGCAGGGGAGGCACGAGAAGTGAGGTCAAACAGGGAGAGGCCGTCTCCCCTATTGCACTGCAGGAAAAGCTGCAGATCATCTACCCAGACCTCAAAGTCCACTGCCCGACCCTCAGCGTGAAAGGTGAGAATGCTAGGGGAGGCCATAACAGTAGTAGGTAGGCAGTAAGTACAGTGGGGTAGGGCAGTGCAGTGGCAGAGACTATGCTCTTACCAGGCAAGTGGGGCGATCGGACTGCTCGGCGGCTCGGCTGTCAGGCGGCTCGGCTGCACCTTGCTGGGCGACTCGGCTGTCGGGCGGCTCGGTTGCTGGGCGGCTCGGCTGCTGGGTGGCTCGGCTGCACGGTGCTGGGCGGCTCGGCTGTTGCACTGCTCGACTGCTGGGCGACTCGGCTGCTGGGCGGATCAGTGCTGGGTGGCTCGGTTGCTGGGTGGCTCGGCGATCGGGCGGTCGGGCGGCTCAGCTAGCCAGCGGTTTGGCTGCTCGGCGCGGCGGGCGCTCTGCGGCGGGGCCGCAGGTGGGGGCGAGGCCGCAGGTGGCAGCGGGGCCTTAGATGGCGGCGGGCCGCAAGGGTGGGCGGGGCCGCAGGTGGCGACGGGGCCGCAGTGGGCGACGGGGCCGCAACGGTGGGCGGGGCCGAAGCGGGGCCGTAAAGGGGCCGTAGCGGGGCCGTAGTGGGGCCGTGGAGGGGCCTGGGCAGAGCCGCGGAGAGGCCAAGGCGGGGCCGCAAAGGGGCTGTAAGGGGCCAGACGGGGACGCGAAGGGGGGCCTAGGCGGGGCCGCGAAGAGGCCGTAAGGGGCCGTAAGAGTCCAAACAGGGCCTAAGCGGGGCCACAGAGGGGTCGTTAGGGGTCTAGGCGTGGCCGTTAAGGGCACGACGGAGCCGCGGAGGGGCCTAAGCGGGGCCGCGAGGAGGCCATAAGGGGCCTAAGCGGGGCCGCGTCGGGGCCGTGAGGGGCCTAAGCGGGGCCGCTACTCGGTCGTAAGGGGCCTAAGCGGGGCCGCGACGGGGTCGTAAGGGGCCACATGGGGCCATAGAAGGCGGCGCGAGGGGCCATAAGGGCGGCCAACGGGGGCTACTAAGGCGGCTCGAGGCGCTACTCGGGTTAGGACGAAGCACGCTTCGAGCAGGGAAGAAAAAAAAAGGTTCGTGGTGGGCCCTAGGCAGTATTCCCACTCGGGAACGTGCTCGAAACCATGACGAGAAGTGAGAACGGATGAATGAACTATGAAACAGTTGGGTACAAATACTAACCCTAATTGGGAAGTCAAGAGAGTGAAGCTCGTAGTCGTGCTGAGCGGCTATGTGCAGAAGCACCCGAAGAGTGGTCATCTTCGGGGTGGACGAGAAGGTCTGAAAGTAGTCAACTCCCTGCCGCTGACTGAAGCCTCGAGCCACGTAACGCGCCTTGAAGACAGGCGGAGAACGCGGCGGCCGCTTCACCCTGAAAATCCACATACCACTGACGATGTTCGCCCCAAGTGGGGGAACCTCGTCGACGTAGGTGCCTCTGGACTTCCAGGAAGCCATCTCTGCGTCCATGGCTGACAGCCACTGAGAGGAGTAGGGACCCTCGATCGCCTCCGCGTACGATCTAGGAGTCGGGATGTCTGGTGCATCCGGGTCTCCCTTAGGGGCAATCAGCGTGGAAACGAGATGGGGCAAAGCAGCCGCAAAGCACTGGAACTCCTCCTGCCTGTCCTCAAAGACGTGCGTGCTAAGAGCACACTCACCCTCGACGGACAGAGGACAGACAGACTCAGACTCAGCAACGAGACTAGCAGCGTTGTCTAGACGACAGCGAGCAGCGAAGTCGACAAGCTGAGCAACTAGAGCGGACGCAGCAGTGGACTCAAAGGAAGGGTCAGTGACAACAGTAGCAAGAAGGCGCGTGACTGAAGGACTAGCAGCACGAAGGAATTTAGACTCCGGGTCAGCAAGAGAAGGAAGAGAGGACTCTGGAGGAGACGGCAACGGAACACGCCGAGGAGAAATGGAAAGATGTAGTGCCATCTGGTGTGTGCTGGGGACCGCAGAAGGACGCGGACGCGTAGCACGATGACTAGTGCGAGCAGCACGAACAGGCAACGCAGGATGAGACGCAGGCCAACGACGCTCAGCAAGACCTCCAGTAGAACCAGTGTAGGGAGAAGGAGCAGGTAGCGGGGAGGCAGGCTTCAACTGTGACTGCGAGTGGACAGGCTGTGGACACTCTAAGGGAGGAGCAGGACCAGGAGAGGGCGGGAGACCAAGAACTTGCTCCAGCAGCGGAACGAAGTACGGCCTCGGCCGCTCAGCGCCTCCAGAACCAGCAAGGACGGCACCAGTTCCCCGAGCGGCAGCACCAGCGCCAGCAGCACCTCTAGCTCCAACAGCGCCAACTCCAGCACCCTTAGAAGCACCAGCGCCAGCAACACCGCCAACGCCAACACCCCGAGCAGCTCCAACTCCAGCAGCACCAACTCCAGTAGGACCGTCAGCACCAGCAGCCTCAGTAGCACCCCCAGACGCACGCGCACCAGTAGAAACACCAGCGCCAACACCCCGAGAAGCTCCACCTCCAGCAGCACCAGCACCGACAGCAGCTCCAGCAGGACCAACTTTAGTAGCTCCAGCAGCACCCCCAGACTCAGCAGCACGTCTCCAGCGGCGGGCGAACCACTCGCGCAACTCCTGTGGAGAGAGTGGCTCCCGCCTCGATGAAGCACCACCGGCGGCCACAATAGTAGACCCAGCATTCCGGGCTCCGCACCCCCATGCTCCGCAACCCCAGGCTCAGCACCCCCAGGCTCAGCACCCCCAGACTCACCAACCCCAGGCTCAGCACCCCTAGTCTGAGCACCCCCAGACCTAGCACCCCGAGACCTGGCACCCGCAGGCTCAGCACCTCTAGCATCACCAGAGTCAACAGCTACCTCGACAGGCTCGATCGCGTCTACCTGGGACACACCTCACAGGGCAGGACCCTGAGGAGGGAGGGGGTCTACGTGGGAAGGACCTGGCGCAAGGAAGAGCGGCGGCGAGGGGGGGGGGGGGGGAGGGGGGGGGGGCGCAGTGCGGTAGGGGAAGAGACGGTAATAAGGCACCGACACGTCAAAGTTGACGTCCTGGGAGGACAGATCACGGCGTGAGGTGGGGTGGTAAAACTGCCACCCAGGCGCATCAGGGGGGCAGCCAAGGAAAACGCAAGGAACAACACGGTGGGACAGCTTGTCTGTAGACAAGTCGCGGACAAACACCCGAGATCCCCAGACCCGAAACGCAGACGCATCGCCAACCTTCCCGGTCCACCGCAAGGCAGGGAAGGTCTCTAGCAAGGAGACCCGGGGCTGAAGGTTGAGCTGATGCGCGGCGTAATGAACTGCAAACGGCCTTAGAAAATTGGGGGAAGCTGCATGCATCATGGACGTACGAGCGACGTAAATGACCATGCCAATGCGGCGCTCAGCAATCCCATTTTGCTGTGGAGAGGCCGGAAGCGTGAAGGTCTGGCGGATGCCCTGTGCACGACAGAAGGCTCCCAGACAGGCACAGGAAAACTCCCCACCTCTGTCCGAGTGCAGACGCAGAACAAGAAAGTCCAAGCCGAAACTATCTCTGAGCTGGAGACGAGCTGCGCGGATCCAGTCGATCAACACCTTAGTGATGTCATCCTTGCTGCGCAAGGGGAAGACTGTGGTGTAACGCGAGTAGTCGTCAACGACCAGCAGAATGTACTGCTCTCGCCCCTGCCCACTGACGTCCATGTGTAGAGTCTGCATCGGAGCCTGTGTCGGAGGAAACTCGGAGGAGTGAGGGGCGGCGCGCTGTCGCCCATCGACGCAGGGGACGCAGGTAGGGCCAGGCCCCGGAGGAAGGGGAGGAAGAGACCGAGGAAGATCAGAGACAAGGACACAGGAGGCCATGCCTCGGGGACGAGGCAAGGAGGGGTAACCAAGGCGGTGGTGCCAAAGGAGAGTCTGGTGGGACAGAAGACGACATGAGCAGGGGGCAGACTGAGGACCAGACCTGGACGCTGCAGCAAACATCTGACTCAACGCAGCTACCTGGGCAGACTCAGCAGCAGCAGGAGACTCGACCCTGGCCGACGGGTGAATGTGGCCAAATATTGGCATGTCCGAGCACACGTGCAGTGGGTCATTCGCTGACTCGCAAGAGTGGACCGGTCAAACCCTCTATCCTGTAGGTCCGCTCCACTCACCAAGTTCGTAGAGAACGAGGGGAGGTAGAGACTAGACAGGGTGCCAGAGGTGGCTGCAGGGCACGGAAGGACAGTGGAGAAGTTAGCAAGGACAGGACCCCCGGAGGGGTCTGCCAGGGAGACTGCAATCGGCCGACTAAGCGGCGTAAGAGTGGTGCGGTCTCAAAAGAGGGAGCGGGACGCACTCGAGTCCAGGGTGAAGGTGTGGAAGGCCTGAGCCGACGTAGTACCTGGGAGAGCAGACTCACCAGCACCTGGGGCGGCAAACGCACTGGCACCTGGGGCAGCAGACGCAATACTACCATGAGCAGCAGCCTCACCACCACCTAGAGCAGCAGCCTCAATGCCCGGGTCAGGCGGTACACACAGGTAACAGTCGCCAGCAACACTAGTATCAACAGCATACATGGCAGCAAGGATAGCATCGAAGTCAAGATCAAAGATAGCAACCCCGGCCTTAGCCATACCTTTGCAGCGAGGGATCTCTAACGCCTCAGGGAACTAGCGATGCCACGCGTCCGTCAGGCGACCAAAGCAGTGCTGGGTGGAGTGAGGGCCTCCGCACTGCTCACCAGCGCGGTCGTCGGTACGGAGGACGTAAGAGCAGGGACCAAAACCCCCACCGCGCTGGCGCGCAATGTACCACTAACGAAATTTCTGAGGGGACAGGGTCACACCACTCCGTTGCTGCTGCTGACGCTCAACCACCACAGGCGCCACTCCTCTGCGCAGAGTCGCGACTCGCTCCACCACCGCCGCCTCCACCGCCTTCTCCACCTCCGCCTACTCTACTACCTCCGCGGCCTCCGCTCCCTTCGCCACCTCCACCGCCTCCGCTGCCTCCACTGCTGCCACCGCCGCCGCCACCCCCGGCACCACTCCCATTACCACCGCCACTCCCTCCACTGCCTCCACCACCACCTCCACCGCCCCCTCCAGCCCCTCCAATGCCCTGACCCCCATTGCCCTTGCCGGTGCGGCGTCTCCCGCTCGGGGCAGACGCAGCACCGAACGACTCGAAACCGACAAGGTCAGCCGCAGCAGGAGAAGCAACAGAGGGCAAGAGGGGGGAGGGAGAACACCCCTCAAAGACGGGGGTGCGAGGGTCACCACGAGAGGCTGCTACAACGACTATGCTCTTCTCTATCGCTAGGAGGGCCTTCTCGAGGAGGTCAACGGTGAGAGTGGTGGGGCAAACTGAGAGGAAGTGGTCCCTAACTACCCGAAGAGAGTCAGGGAGCCGGGTGACTATGTAGTAGAGGGTGATGTACATGGGGGGTGGGGGTTCTTGGCGCAGAACTCAGCAGGAAGCGTAGCGCGTTAGCGATAGTTACTAGTACGGAGGTGCGTAATGAGGTCAGCGACAGTGGGAAAGGCAGCAAGGTCAGGGAAGAGGTACGGTAGCATGAGGCGGCTCAGTGCAGCAGTGACAGGGGAAGAGTAGCGTGCAACTACAGCGTTGCACAAGGTCTGAGCACTCTTGTACTGGCTAAAGTGTGCACGCTCAGTGGTCGGTAAGTGGCGGCGCACAGCAAGGCGACCAGCATCATTAGTGTGGCCCATTGTGAGCGAACAGTGGCATCAGCATCAGCAGCAGGGGCAGGGGAGGCACCAGAAGTGAGGTCAAACAGGGAGAGGCCGTCTGCCCTATCGCAATGCAGGAAAGGGCGCCAACAACATCGCCGACGCCCTGACCCGCCCATCAATGCTCTAAAGTGAGTACAACCCTTCTAAGGTTTGCTATTTGTATCCTCATTCTTGCTAGTGCAACCCTCTTCTTTCTTCTAAATTCTCACATGCTATCAGAGCAGGTTGATCCCTTTGGATCGATCTTGTCGGTGGGCTGACCACCTCGTTGCTTTCGGTGCAGCTTCTGCTGCTACTCGATCTGTCACACACCCCGTGTCGTTGATTTTCTCTCTGGCGCGCGCCCCAAGGCGCGCGACCCCTCGCTGCCCCGTCACTCGACGCGTCGCCCTTGGGAGGCGCTGCGACGGGCGACGGGGACCCGCATATCGCCCTCCGTCGCCCGTTGTGGCCTGCGCTAGGCCCGGACGCGGCCCGTACGGGCTGCGCCAGGCCAGCACGCGGCCCGTACGGGCTGCGCCAGGCCCGCGCGCGGCCCGTACGGGCTGCTCCAGGCCTGCGCGCGGTTCGGGCGGCTGTGCCAGGCCTGTGGGCTGCCCTTCCTTGCTGCCCCTGCCCTCCCCACTGTCCCCCGTGCTTCTACTGGCGCCCCACCCCTCCTACAGCCCGTTCTCCTGAATTAGGGTTTGGGGGTGAGGGGTATGGGGGTGAAGCCACTGTGTGCTGTTCCCTTCTCCTCCTCCTCCGTCTCCCTGTGCTGCAGCTCCCGCTGAGGGGGGTTGGACTTGTTGGAGCCGTTGGAGTGGTACAAAGGGGGGGGTGAAGGGGGAGTGGAGCTAGCGGGGTAGCAGCGGGTGTGTGTAAGGGGGAGTGGGATAGCTTGGGGTGGTTGAAGGGGGTGGCCGGCGTGAAGCCAGCAGCTCTAGTCGCCCGTGAGCCCGTTGTGCGAGTCGCCCATGAGCCCGTTGCGCCAGTCGCCCGTGAGCCCGTTGCTCCAGTCGCCCGTGAGTCCGTTGCTCGGCTGCCGCTACTTCTAGCCGCAGAGCCAATAACTCTAGTAGCCCGGATGCCAGATGCTCCAGTTGCCAGTGTGCTAGTTGCTTCAGTTGCCCGTGTACCAGTTGCTCCAGTTGCGCTGTGTGCCAGCAGCTTCAGCTGCCGCTCACTACCTCCTCTCCTCTCATAGTCTCTTTCCTCCTCCTCACTTGTCCGTTGTGACTACCACTAGCTTTGCTCATAATTGTGAACTTTAAACTATTGCTTCTTGAACTTGTACTCAGAATGTGTGGTGACATTGTGATCCACCCTAAGCTTGTACTGCTTTGCTTGCTCTGCTGATTACACCCCACTTTAGCTATGGGGGTGTGTCAGAATCTTATGCTCTAGCCTGTAGTGGGGTGCTCTACAGCGAGTACAACCCTTCTAAGGTTTGCTATTTGTATCCTCATTCTTGCTAGTGCAACCTGTTGGGTGCAAATTCACATTGCACGACATCCTGCCGTCTGTTTGTACGAGTATGCGTGTGCGAATGCATTTTCGTGTGAATGGTATGTTTGTGTGTTTGTTTGCTTTCGCAATTTTCGCTTGAAGCATTTGCAGGTACTTGCAAAATGTGCGCTTCGGCATAACATTGTACGCGCTATGAACAGTACAAGCAGAAAGGACGAGCTCGCAAAGGAACCCAAGATGGAAGCTTTGCGGTTCAACTTACTTGATTGCGCAGATTCAGTTCTATCCAACTCGAAATTGTACTGTTTTGTTTGGTTGACTATAGTGTAGCAGGGCAGGCACTATAGGGGTACAATTTAGGTGAAGGTTGGATGTTGTTTGTCTGTATCTGCATGCTACAGGGCCAGGGGAAACCAGCGGAACCAGCATTTGGCTGGTTGGGCAAAGACAAAACAGGTTCTGTTTTTAGGACCTGAACCTGGTTGTTTTTTTCCCAGGTTGGAAAAACAGAACCAGAGGTTGTTCACCAACCTATCACCTGCTATTTTGTTCAGCCAGGTTGGTTCTGTTGCTTGGAATTATTTGGGATCATCCCTGGTTGTTCCCAGGTTGATTCCCAAGGTCCTTGCTAGCTAGAGCTATTTATTCCTTCTCTGTTTGTACCTGAATATAGTGAAATTGATTCAAGCGAATTCCTTCCTTGCTGGAATTTCTTGTCTACGCGGTGCGACGGCGGAATGCTACCCGAGTCAACGCTAGTACGCTAGCACTCCAACGCTAGGCTAACGCTGTCCGAGCCATAACTTCGTAATGGCAGAACTTTTCGCGAGGCAACTTGGCTTATTTTAAAGCTCTTAGAGTGAGCTTCGATATAGGAAATTCTCAGCTTAATCCGATCGACGGTCTGCACGATACGCTGCGCGACGCTCAAGGTACTCTTGCTGTTTTGACTAAGTCCCTCTTGATCCCTCTCTCTACAAACTCGGACCCGAGGATAGGGGCTGGTCTTGTACCAGGCACCCAAGGACCCTTGGAGGTGACCCCGAGGAGAGGTTTTAAGTGTGATAAAGTCTTAATAGCTTGAGTTTATTAGGCCCTTACACCAACAAGCTGGTATCAGAGCTGCGTTATAGTGATCCTCGATATAGGTAGCTATGGCGGGCAACACCTCGGCGGTAGCTGGTGAATCTTCAGCCCAAGATCGTAGCGGCAGCCATGATTCTGGTGTTTCTGCGCCAAGGGGAGCGCGAACAAGCCAGGGCTCGCTGATCAAGGAGGTGCTGAAAAACTTCACCGTCGAGAAGTTCAATGGTGAGGGCTATGATGATTGGGCCTGGAAAATGCAACTTTATTTCCGTCAAATCGGATTGCTGAAACTAATGATTGGGGAGGAGCCTAGACCGAGTGACCCCGCCCTTCAGGAAGATTGGGACGAGCGCGCCTCGGCTGGCTACTACTTGATGTCGCAGAGTTTGGAGCTGAACCAGCGTCACCACGTCATGCACCTGCTGCCGGAGGTTGAGTGCGGTCCGAAGGCGTGGACGGTGTTGAAGGAGCTGCACGCCCCGACCTCCGTTGTTGCAACATTGATGCTGGAGAGGGAGCTGTCCGCGTTGCGCCTGAGCGAGGGAGAGCCGGTGCAACCTGTCCTGGACAAATTGCGCGACCTCTACGCGAAGTTGGCGACCGCAGGAATCACCTACCCGGAGCAAACAAAGTGCTTGAAGATGCTCTCGCTGCTGCCGGAATCGTGGCTTCAATTTACGAGCGGATTGAGCCTGCCGCAGAACCAGAGCTTGTGGACGCTCGAGTGGGTGCGGACGAAGATTCTGGAGGAGGACTTCCGTCGCCGCCAACTGAGGGGTGGAGACGACGGCAGCAGCGGCTACGGGATGCAAGGGAGCCGATGTGGCAAAGGACGTGGCTTCGGTGGTGCTGGACGCGGTGCAAAGAAAGACGACGACTCCAACGACCAACAAGGAGGTACCGGTTGGGGTCGCGGTGCAAAATCTGGACGTGGGGGCAAGTCGGGTGCTGGTGGCAAAATGAAAGGGAGTTGCTGGTATTGTGAGAAGGAAGGGCACCCCTGGTTTTTGTGCTATAAGAAACCCGATGGATGGACCCCCCAGAATCGTCACCAGGATGGCGGCGCGCGGAGGAACCAGAAAAACGGTGCCAACATGATCGCTGATTCGTCCGACAACAACCCAAAGGGCAACGGCGGTGCGGAGAAGAAGAAGGAGCGCACCGCGGGCCAATTCTTCCATATGGGAGACAAGGGGGAGCAAGGAGACGCATCTGCTAAGGCTGGAGCAGAGCTGCACCCCCTGGACTATTGGGTGTTGGACACAGGCGCTGCTTGGACAATGACGCCGCGCAAGGACCTGCTGGACGACGTACGCGCTGCACCGATTAATGAGGTGTGCTCTGCCTCTGGACACATGTTGAAGGTGGCTGGTGCGGGACGAGCTGCATTTAAGGGAGCGGATGGCAAGCCGGTGGTGCTGCACGACGTTCTCCTCGTCCCCGACCTGAAGGCCAACCTCATCTCCCTCCGTAAGCTTGGCAAGGCTGGGGTGAACACCAACACGGATGGGGCTCGCACTTATAAGGGGAAGCTGGGCAATCGGGTGCTTTGGGATCTGCACGAGAGCAAGGACGTGTACAGATCTATGTGGCAGCTGCCGGCGCTGGCGTGGCATGGTGAGGAGAAGGCTAGAGAGGGGTCTGCATCCCAGGGGGAGTGCAACGCCGTAGGAGGGGTTGGTGTGAAAGTGTCGGCCAGATCTGGGGAGACGGATTGGGCAACGGCACACCGACGCTTGGGGCATGTGGCAATGCCTTTGCTGAAGCAGCTGGAGAAGGATGGAGCCGTTAAGGGCTTAAAGCTGAACGGACAACCACCCAATGATAACTGTGAAATTTGCCTCCTTTCAAAGTTCACCCGTTTCCCCTTCCATAGTGTGGCTGGCAGGAGCAAAAAGCCGTTGGAGCTGGTCCACATGGACTTGGTGGGGCCGCTGCCGGTGCAAGGGCACAAGGGGGAGCGGTACTTCCTAACCATAGTGGATGACTGGAGCAGGCTAATGTGGGCGTATCCGCTGAAGCAGAAAGATCACGCCGCCTCCACGATTCGGGACGATTGGCTGCCGTTCGTGGAGAAGCAAGCGGAGTGTGTGGTGAAGCGGATTAGGACAGATCGGGGTGGTGAGTTCCTTGGAGCTGAGATGACGGCCTGGCTCAAGAAGCAGGGCATCCAGAGGGAGCTGACCACGGCTTACACCCCACAGTCCAACGGTGTAGCAGAACGGGCGAACCGGACAATTCTGGAGACAGCTAGGGCGCTGCTCATAGAATCTGGGCTGGGCAACTTGATGTGGCCCCATGCTGTTCGGCACGCTACCGTCGCTAGGAACAGGGTACTCACAAAGGTTGGGGATGACTCGTGGGTGCCGTTGGAGAGGTGGCTTGGGAGGAAGCCGCCGGTGGACATGCTGAGGGTGTTCGGTTGCATGGCAGTCGCCCACGTCCCCAAGACCTACCGCAGTAAGTTGGGGGCGAGTGCAATCTGGTGTGTGCATTTGGGGCTGGCTGCTGAGAGCAAGGGATGGCTGCTGTGGGAACCCTCCAAGGGTGTGTTATTTGACAGCAGGGATGTGAAGTTTGTTGAGGGCATGATGTATGGGAGCTGGGAGAAACAGCCGGAGGCCAGGGTGTCCCAGCAGATGGAGCAGATCACCATGCAGCTGGACCTGACTCCTAGTGTGTGGGAGGAGGGAGAGGAGGCAGCTGCAGAGGGTGGTGATAAAGAGAAGGTGCAGGAGGCACCTGCTGGTGGAGGTGATGGTGTGGAGATTAGCGGTAGCACTAGTGGAGCTGCTGGATCCGAGGGAGGAGAGCAGCAGCAGGGGAAAACTAAGAAGCCGAAGGGTGTCGTTATGAAGGGATGGGAGACACCCGTCTCCAGGCCAGGACGTACCCGTATGGCTACTAAGAAGCTGACTGCAGGAGCTGATGTAGCGGAGCAGCAGCTTGGGACCGAGGAGGCATTGCTGATTCTACCGCATGGCTATGACCCGGATGAGGAGGATCAACCTGCGTACTGTTTTCTTGCCCCTGCACCAGAGGAACCAGCTAGCATGGAGGAGGCATTAGCTGGACCAGATAGGGACAAATGGCTAGCTTCCAGGGATGCTGAGTACCAGAGCCTGCTGGAGAATGGGACTTGGGAACTAGTGGTGCTTCCTGAAGGAAAGAAAGCGGTACAATGCAAGTGGGTGCTAAGGATCAAGACTGACGACAAGGGGCAGGTCACCATCTACAAGAGTAGGTTGGTGGCTAAGGGGTTTATGCAGAAGGAGAAGCGGGACTTCAATGAGATCTTTGCTCCCACTGCCAAACCCCCTACCCTTCGTGTCTTGTTGGCAGATGCAGCCGTTAGTGGGAAGTTCATTATCCAGATGGACATATCAACGGCATTTCTCAACGGGATTTTAGAGGAGGAGGTGTTCATGACGCAGCCACCTGGGTATGAGGATGGTACGGGCAGGGTGTGCAAGCTGAAAAAGTCCATCTATGGCTTGAAGCAGGCGCCACGCTGCTGGTACCAGAAGTTGGCAGCTGTTTTAGAGGAGTTGGGATTCAGGACCAGCAGCTGTGATGAGAGCCTCTTTCTCAAGGGGGAGGGGGAGAAGCTGGTGCTGTTTCTGGTCTATGTGGACGACATTCTTCTCTTTAGCAGCAGCATGAAGGAGATCCAGAAGGTGCAGCAGCAGCTGATGGAGAACTTCAAGTGCAAGAACCTTGGGGAGGTAAAGTACTACCTCGGGATGCACGTGGAGAGGGATCTGGATCACAGGTGGTTGAAGCTGCACCAGGAGAAGTTCATCAAGGAGCTTGGGGAGAAGTACGGAATTGAGAATGAGCGCAAGGTTGCAACTCCCCTGCCAGCAGAATTCAAGCTTGTGAAAGCTGCAGAGGATGAAGGGGTTGAAGCCGAGGAGCAGCAGCAATTTCAGTCCTTGGTGGGCAGCCTCTTGTATGCAGCAGTTCACACGAGACCCGACATCTCTTTCTCGGTTGGGCAGCTGGCTAGGGTAGTGCAGAATCCATCAGAGGAGCAGGTGGATGCAGCTGAGCGTGTGGTGAAGTATCTGAACTCTCACCCAAGCATTGGAGTTCAATACTCCGCATCTGCACAGGTGAAGCAGAAAGGGGTTGAGGTGCTGAAAGAGAAGGGGGAGAGGCTTGGAGAAGGCAAGCTTTTTCTCACTTGCTTTACTGATGCTACGTGGGCCTCTGAGAAGGAGGATTCCTCATCTGTGGGAGGATACATCTGCGTAGTTGGGGGAGGACCGGTTAGTTGGAGGTCAAAGAAGCAGACGGAGACAGCACTCTCTTCCGTGGAATCAGAGTACATGGCGATGTTCCATGGGGTGAAGGAGGTGATTTGGCTGAGGAGGCTGTTGGAGGAGATTGGCCAGGAGCAAAAGGTTGCTACGCCGCTGTTTTGTGATAGCAAGGGAGCTCTTGGGATGGCCAGGAACGCTGTGCTTCATGGGCTGAACAAGCACATGCGTATCAAGTGGCACTGGCTGCGTAAGGAGGTGAAGAGGGGGACGGTGAATCCGATCTACATCAAGACTCACCAGCAGCCAGCAGACTTCCTCACCAAGAGGCTTGCGGATGAATCTCATTGGCGTTGTGTGCGCATGAGTGGAATGAGCATGAACTAGTATGGAATGATGGGGATGCAGCCGGCAGGCTGAGGGGGAGTGTGTTGGATGCAAATTCACATTGCACGACATCCTGCCGTCTGTTTGTACGAGTATGCGTGTGCGAATGCATTTGCGTGTGAATGGTATGTTTGTGTGTTTGTTTGCTTTCGCAATTTTCGCTTGAAGCATTTGCAGGTACTCGCACAATGTGCGCTTCGGCATAACATTGTACGCGCTATGAACAGTAGAAGCAGAAAGGACGAGCTCGCAAAGGAACCCAAGATGGAAGCTTTGCGGTTCAACTTACTTGATTGCGCAGATTCAGTTCTATCCAACTCGAAATTGTACTGTTTTGTTTGGTTGACTATAGTGTAGCAGGGCAGGCACTATAGGGGTACAATTTAGGTGAAGGTTGGATGTTGTTTGTCTGTATCTGCATGCTACAGGGCCAGGGGAAACCAGCGGAACCAGCATTTGGCTGGTTGGGCAAAGACAAAACAGGTTCTGTTTTTAGGACCTGAACCTGGTTGTTGTTTTCCCAGGTTGGAAAAACAGAACCAGAGGTTGTTTACCAACCTACCACCTGCTGTTTTGTCCAGCCAGGTTGGTTCTGTTGCTTGGAATTATTTGGGATGATCCCTGGTTGTTCTCAGGTTCATTCCCAAGGTCCTTGCTAGCTAGAACTATTTATTCCTTCTCTGTTTGTACCTGGATATAGTGAAATTGATTCAAGCGAATTCCTTCCTTGCTGGAATTTCTTGTCTACGCGGTGCGACGGCGGAATGCTACCCGAGTCAACGCTAGTACGCTAGCACTCCAACGCTAGGCTAACGCTGTCCGAGCCATAACTTCGTAATGGCAGAACTTTTCGCGAGGCAACTTGGCTTATTTTAAAGCTCTTAGAGTGAGCTTCGATATAGGAAATTCTCAGCTTAATCCGATCGACGGTCTGCACGATACGCTGCGCGACGTTCAAGGTACTCTTGCTGTTTTGACTAAGTCCCTCTTGATCCCTCTCTCTACAAACTCGGACCCGAGGATAGGGGCTGGTCTTGTACCAGGCACCCAAGGACCCTTGGAGGTGACCCCGAGGAGAGGTTTTAAGTGTGATAAAGTCTTAATAGCTTGAGTTTATTAGGCCCTTACACCAACATGCTTCATGGGCTGAATAAGCACATGCGTATCAAGTGGCACTGGCTGCGTAAGGAGGTGAAGAGGGGGACGGTGAATCCGATCTACATCAAGACTCACCAGCAGCCAGCAGACTTCCTCACCAAGAGGCTTGCGGATGAGCCTCATTGGCGTTGTGTGCGCATGAGTGGAATGAGCATGAACTAGTATGGAATGATGGGGATGCAGCCGGCAGGCTGAGGGGGAGTGTGTTGGGTGCAAATTCACATTGCACGACATCCTGCCGTCTGTTTGTACGAGTATGCGTGTGCGAATGCATTTTCGTGTGAATGGTATGTTTGTGTGTTTGTTTGCTTTCGCAATTTTCGCTTGAAGCATTTGCAGGTACTTGCAAAATGTGCGCTTCGGCATAACATTGTACGCGCTATGAACAGTACAAGCAGAAAGGACGAGCTCGCAAAGGAACCCAAGATGGAAGCTTTGCGGTTCAACTTACTTGATTGCGCAGATTCAGTTCTATCCAACTCGAAATTGTACTGTTTTGTTTGGTTGACTATAGTGTAGCAGGGCAGGCACTATAGGGGTACAATTTAGGTGAAGGTTGGATGTTGTTTGTCTGTATCTGCATGCTACAGGGCCAGGGGAAACCAGCGGAACCAGCATTTGGCTGGTTGGGCAAAGACAAAACAGGTTCTGTTTTTAGGACCTGAACCTGGTTGTTGTTTTCCCAGGTTGGAAAAACAGAACCAGAGGTTGTTCACCAACCTATCACCTGCTATTTTGTTCAGCCAGGTTGGTTCTGTTGCTTGGAATTATTTGGGATCATCCCTGGTTGTTCCCAGGTTGATTCCCAAGGTCCTTGCTAGCTAGAGCTATTTATTCCTTCTCTGTTTGTACCTGAATATAGTGAAATTGATTCAAGCGAATTCCTTCCTTGCTGGAATTTCTTGTCTACGCGGTGCGACGGCGGAATGCTACCCGAGTCAACGCTAGTACGCTAGCACTCCAACGCTAGGCTAACGCTGTCCGAGCCATAACTTCGTAATGGCAGAACTTTTCGCGAGGCAACTTGGCTTATTTTAAAGCTCTTAGAGTGAGCTTCGATATAGGAAATTCTCAGCTTAATCCGATCGACGGTCTGCACGATACGCTGCGCGACGCTCAAGGTACTCTTGCTGTTTTGACTAAGTCCCTCTTGATCCCTCTCTCTACAAACTCGGACCCGAGGATAGGGGCTGGTCTTGTACCAGGCACCCAAGGACCCTTGGAGGTGACCCCGAGGAGAGGTTTTAAGTGTGATAAAGTCTTAATAGCTTGAGTTTATTAGGCCCTTACACCAACACAACCCTCTTCTTTCTTCTAAATTTTCACACATACCACCCGCAAACTAACGGCCGGACAGAGCGGATAAATCAGACTATGGAGCAGTTGATTCGCACGAACTGCCCTGACCTCAATGCACCGTCTGCGATGACCAATCAGACACCGTTCTACCTCAATTACGAGATACATCCCGTGGTACCCTCTTCAATGACTCCCGACAACCCGGTACCACGGTCGCAGCAATTTGTCTCGCAACTTCAAGCAGCCCGCAAGAAAGCAGCAGAGTTTATCCGGAAGGCAAATACTATTGCTAGCCGCCATGCTGATAGGCATCGACGGAATTTACCTTTCCATGACTGGCAGATGGTCCTAGTGGACACGAAGAATCTTTGCCTGCACCAACCCGTGAAACTACGTCCCCGCTACGTGGGACCTTTCCGTATCATTAGGATATTGACCCCGGTCACGGCGAAATATTTGCTCCCGGATGACTAGAAAATCCACGACGCTTTCCACGTCAGTCTGCTCCGCCATTACGTGGCTCCGCAGTCGTCCTACATTGCCCGCACGAATATCATGCCAAGTGTTCGGCCTGTGGCAGACCCGACACTGCAGCCCTGAAAGATTTTGGCTCATAGCATTCGGGCGACAGTGACATGACGCCACGTCGAATCTCTCCTACGATGGGTGGATCACACAAGTGAAGATCACACGTGGATCCCGGCTGACTCACTACAAGGCCACTCGGTGTCAAACTTATATGCTATGGTCTATCTAGGCTGTTGTGGGGTAGACACTATAGGGTAAAACATATCTAAGTTTCCTACTTGTACCCACATTTTGCCTAGTCATTTCATCCCTCGTAATTCTCACACGGTATAGAGCAGGTTCCCTAGTGGGAACGTTTTCTAGGGCCCACCACTAAAACGATTTATTTTTCCTTACCTGCCCGGAGCGCGCTTCGCGCCTGCCCTAGTCGCGCCCCGTGTGCCTGCCCTCCCGTTGCGTCCCCTGCCCTTAGCGGCCCGTCACGCCCCTTAAGGACCCTTCGCGGCCCTTCTCGGCCCTTTGCGGCCCCTCTTTCAGCCCTTCGCGGCCCCTTCGCGACCCTTCGTGGCCCCTCTCACGGCCATTCGCGGCCCCTTCGCGGCCCCTCGCAGCCCCTTCGCGGCCCTTCGCGGCCCCTTCGCGGCCCCTCCACGGCCCTTCGCGGCCCTTCGCAGCCCCTTCACAGCCCCTCCCTGGCTCTTCACGGCCCTGCCGCCTCGTCGTCGCCGCCCCAGCAGCAGTTGCCTTCGCGCCTTCTGCCGCTGCTGCTTCCGCCATGGCCGGTCGCCGCCGCCGCTGCTGCCGAGAAAGCCGCCGCCGCTGCTGCCGTGAAAGCAGCCGCTGCTGCTGCTGAGACAACTGCCGCTGCCACTGCCGTGACAGCCGCCGCAGCCGTCCCGGCCCTACCCTGCAGCCGAGTCGCAGCCCTCCTCTGCAACCCTGTCGCGGCCTTGTTCCTGCCGGCGCACCTCGGCCCTGCCCCACCAGTTGCGGATTTCTACCCACCCGCTCTTGGTAAGCGCACCGTCGAGCCGCGCCCCTCCTGCTGCTGCTACTGCTAACCTGTTTCTGCTACTGCAGCTGCTAGCCTGCTGCTGCTCCTGTCATGGCTATCCCCAATGTGCTCGCCTTTGATGTTGAGGGTCAGGCTGTCGACTTTGAGGTCTGGGTCGATGATCTGCAGCTTTTCCTGCAGTGCGATAGAAAAGACGGTCTCTCACTTTTCGATCTCACTTCAGGCGCCTCTACTGCCCCTACTACCGTTGCTGACAGTACTATTCGCTCACAGTGGGCCACACGCAATGCTACTGCCCGTCTTGCTGTGCGTAGTCACATGCCGTCCACTGAGCGCACGCACTTTAGTCAATACAAGAGTGCTAAGACCTTGTACGACGCTGTAGTTGCACGCTACTCTTCCCCTGCCACTGCTGCCCTTAGTCACCTCATGGTGCTGTACTTGTTCCCTGACCTCGCCGCCTTTCCCACATTTGCTGACCTCATTACGCACCTACGCACTAGTGACACCCGCTACCGCGCTGCGCTTCCTGCTGAGTTCTGTGCCAAGAACCCCCCCCCCCCCCATGTACATCAACCTCTACTACCTAGTCACACGGCTCCCTGACTCCCTTCGCTCGGTGAGGGACCACTTCCTCTCTGTTTGCTCCACCACACTCACCGTTGACCTCCTCGAGGAGCGCCTCCTTGCAGCTGAAAAGAGGTGTAGTCGTTGTAGGAGCCACTCGTGGTGACCCTCGTGCCCCTTTCTTTGAGGGGTGCTCCCCCTCCCCCCTTCTGCCCTCTATTGCCTCTGCTGCTGGTGTCGACCTCGTTGGCACAGAGTCGGTCGGTGCTGTGTCTGCCCCTAGTGGGAGACGCCGCAACGGCAAGGGCAAGGGGGGCAAGGGCGCTAGAGGAGCTAGCGGGGGCGGTGGTGGTGGCGGTGGAGGCAGCGGGAGGGTGGGGGTGGCGGTGGGAGTGGTGGCGGGGGTGGGGGCTTTGGTGGCGGCGGTAGAGGAGGAGGCGGTGGCGGCGGTGGTGGTGGGAGCGAAGGAGGCAGCAGTGGCGGCGGCAGACCTGGTCGGGGTGGCTCTGTGCAGCGGGGCGGCTTCAGTGGTGGTCACCGCCAGCAGCAGCAGCGCACTCGTGAGACCCCGCACCCCCAGCAGCTTCGTGAGTGGTACGATGCGCGTCTACGGGGTGGGGGTACTGGTCCCTGTGCCTACGTCCTGCGTACCGGCGACCACACTCGTGAGCCGTGCGGCGGCCCGCACACCACTCACCGCTGCTTCGGCCGCCTAACGAACGCCTGGCGTCTCCAGTTCCTTGACGCCACTGAAATCCCTCGCTGGGGCGAGTTGTTTAGGTTGGGGGTTGCTATATTTAATCTTGATTATGATGCTATTCTTGCTGTGTCTACTAGTGATGAGGGTGACTGTTACCTGTGTGTTCCGCCTGACCCGGGCATTGAGATTGCTGCTCAGGTGCAGGTGAGGCTGCTGCTCTAGGTGCTAGTGCGTCTGCTGCTGGAGGTGCTGGTGAGTCTGTTGCCCCAGGTGCTGGTGAGTTTGCTCTCTCAGGTACCACGTCGGCTCAGGTTTTGCACACCTTCACCCTTGACTCGGGTGCTTCCCGCTCCTTCTTTCGAGACCGCACCGCACTAACGCCACTTCGTCGGCCGATTGCAGTCTCCCTAGCAGACCCCTCTAGGGGTCCTGTTCTTGCCCACTTCTCAACTGACTTACTGTGTCCGGTGGCCCCTTCTAGCACCCTGCCAGGTCTTTACCTTCCTTCGTTCTCTACAAACTTGGTGAGTGGTGCTGACCTACAGGATGGGGAGGTTCACCAGTTCACTCTTGCGAGTTAGCGAGTAACGCATTGTACGTGTGCTCGGACAGGCCGACACTTGGCCACGCTTACCCGTCGGCCGGGCTCGAGCCTGTACACACTGACTACTGAGTCTCGTCTGGTTGCTACGTCTGGTTAGGTAGCTGCGTCGGGTCAGGTGTTTGCTGCAGCGTCCAGGTCTGGTCCTGAGTCTACCCCCTGCTCCTGCCGTCTCCTGTCTCACCAGACTCTCCTCCGGCACCACCGCCTTGGTCACCCCTCCTTGCCTCGTCTCTGAAGCATGGCCTCCCGTGTCCTTGTCTCTAGTCTCCCCCGCTCCCTCCCTCCTCTTCCCCGGGGGCCTGCCCCTACCTGCGTTCCCTGCGTCGAAGGGCGGCAGCGCGCCGCTCCTCACTCCTCCGACTTTCCTCCGACAGAGGCTCCGCTGCAGACGCTTCACCTGGACATGTGGGGCCCCGCCCGCGTCCGTGGACAGGGTCACGAGCGTTACTTCCTGCTGGTAGTTGAGGACTACTCGCGTTACACCACAGTCTTTCCCTTGCGCAGTAAGGGTGAGGTGACTGAGCTGTTGATCGACTGGATCCGCGCAGCTCGTCTCCTGCTCAGAGAGAGTTTCGGCTCGGACTTTCGTGTTCTACGTCTGCACTCCGACAAAGGCGGAGAGTTTTCCTCTGACCTTCTGCGAGGCTTCTGTCGTGTACGGGGCATCTACCAGACGTTCACGCTTCCGGCCTATCCACAGCAAAATGGGATTGCTGAGCACCGCATTGGCATGGTCATGGACGTTGCTCGTACGTCCATGATCCATGCGGCCGCTGCCCATTTTCTGTGGCCATTCGCGGTTCAGTACGCGGCGCATCAGATCAACCTTCAGCCCCCCGGAGACTTCCCCTACTTTGCGGTGGACAGGGAAGGTTGGCGATGCGTCTGCGTTCCGTGTCTGGGGATCAAAAGCTTTTGTCCGCGACTTGTCTGCGGACAAGCTGTCCCCCTGTGTTGTTCCCTGCGTCTTCCTTGGCTTCCCCTCTAACGCACCTAGTTGGCAGCTTTACCACCCTACCTCACGCCGTGTTTTGTCCTCCCTGGACATCACGTTTGACGAGTCGGCTCCTTATTACCGTCTCTTCCCCTACCGCACTGCACCCCTCCCCCGGCCGCCGCTCTTCCTCGCACCAGGTCCCCCCCTAGTAAGCCCCCTTCCCCCTCAGGGTCCTGCCCCCTCAGGTGTTTCTCAGGTAGACGCAGTCGAGCCTGTCGACGTAGCTGTTGACTCTGGTGCTGCTAGGGGTGCTGAGCCTGCGGGTGCGGGGTCTGGGGGTGCTGTCAAAAATTCCCTTTCCTCTTCCCACCTTATGGCCTCTCCTGTATCTCCTTCCTCCTACCCTCCTTCCTTGTTCTCTCTTTCGTGCTCATTGGTGCCTTCGCCATCCTCGGAGTATTGCCCCTAGCTCATTGCATATTGCTGCTCCTTTGTGTGGTGTTACCTTCTTCCCATTTTCTTAACATGTGCTCCTTGTCACTCTCATTGCTTCTGATCCTTGATATCCCCTTGCCCCCTCACGTGACCCTTCGCCGCCCTCGCCCTTGTCACAGGACCCTGATATCCGCCCGCCCGCGCCACATTGGTAATGTGATCTACGGCCCTCACCCCCTCTTCACTTTCCAACACCAGCACCCCTGAATCTCGCACCTCCTTCACTGTCCAGTGGTGTTGTGACAGTCCCACGTCCAACCCATCTTTCTTGGGTTGCCGTATGTACACCTCCTGTCCGTGCTGCAGCGCCGCCGATGCTCCTCCGGCCCGCTGCTCTTGAGCCACGTGCAGGCTCTCTAGTGCCGCTGGTAGCAAACGTTGCAGGTATTCCCCCGGGACTGCCGCCAATGCCGCCCACTTCTCCGATGTTCCCGCTGTCACCACATCCGTCAAAAATCGTGGAGCCCCTACTGGGAGCACCGCTTCTCGGCCGAAGAGCAGGTGGTAGGGCGAGAGATCTCTAAGCGCCGCCTGCTTGCTGAACCTGTATCCGGCCATGATCCAGAGTAGGTGCCTGTCCCAATCCCGCTTCCTTGTCTCCCCATACGCTCGCAGCCCTCGCTTTAGGGTCTGAATGAGTCGCTCCGTCAGCCCGTCACTCTGTGGATGATACTGGGACGTAGTGCGGTGGGGAATCAAACATGAAGACAGCAACTCCCCTTGAAACTCGGTGCCTTGATCCAACAGCACCTCTCAGCACGCTCCAAAGTGCGTCAGCACCTGTTCATCAAAGGCGTCAGCCACCGCCTCAGCTATTTTGTGGCTCACGGCTCGCACCTCCACCCACTTGCTCACATGTTCTATCATGACCACCACGTACCGCCGCCCCCGCTTGGTCAAGGGCGGTTCTCCCGCCAGGTCCAGAGACCACCGATAGCCCAGCCCCACAATGGGCAGAGGCTGCAGCTCCGCCTTACTCCTCTCGAATGCTGCTCTATTTCTGATGCACGCTGAGCATTTGGCCACCTAGTCCTTGACTTCCTTCCGCATCCCTGCCCACCACCATCCCGTCTGCAGCAGTTGATGCATGATAAGCACGTTCAGCTTACTCACATCTAGTAACGACTGCCACCTACATCACTTCCTCCATATCTCCAGGGTTTGTTATGGCCTAACGGTCAAACAGACATGAGTATTTACAGAGCATACAAACAATACAGAGTCAAATGCACGTACCCCCTATATCCGATCCTGTACCCTCCCCCTATTGCTACACCGCTCAATCCCTTCGAAGGGGATGGCCTCCCACCAAAGCGAAAGGTCAGCCTTCCCCTCTTCTCGCCACTGCCACTTAGCCGCCCGACTGCTTGACCTCCAGCTCGTGCCTGTAACTCCAGCTGGCTCGGGCATCCAACCTGCAAGGAAACAAAGCATGCATTCTTCACACAAAGCAAAAACTCCATCCACTTGTCTTCCTACCCCGCTTCCCCATGCGACTGTCTGCTGACTCGGCAGCCCAACATTGCCCAGCCATCATCCGAACCTCGGTCCCTATCCTCAGTACATGTTCTCTCGACAACCTGTGCAAATATACATTATGTACACTCCTTTCCGAGCTTCGTAAACTTGGGATAGTGCTGAGCCTGGGGGTGCTGAGTCTGGGAGTACTGAGCCCTGGGGGTGCTGAGTCTGTCTATCCTCCGTCCGTCGGGGGTGGGTGTGCTCTTAGCACAAACGTCCTTGAGGACAGGCAGGAGGAGTTCCAGTGTTTTGCTACTGCTTTACCTCATCTCGTGTCCATGTTGATTGCCCCTGAGGGAGACCCGGATGCACCAGACATCCTGACTCCGCCCTCTTACGTAGAGGCGATAGAGGGTCCCGACTCATAGTGGCAGTCAGCCATGGACACAGAGATGGCTTCCTGGAAGTCCACAGGCACCTACATTGATGAGGTTCCCCAACCTGGGGCGAACATCGTCAGTGGCATGTGGATTTTCAGGGTAAAGCGGCCGCCGGGTTCTCCGCCTATCTTCAAGGCACGTTACGTGGTTCGATGCATCAGTCAGCGGCAGGGAGTTGACTACTTTCAGACCTTCTCTCCCACCCCAAAGATGACCACTCTTCGGGTGCTGCTGCATGTAGCCGTTCAGCGCGACTACGAGCTTCACTCTCTTGACTTCAGTACTGCTTTCCTACAGGGCAGCCTGCAAAAGGAGATCTGGCTGCACGCCCTCTTGGCTTCACTGGGTCGTTTCCTCCTCGTACCTAGTAGAACCTCCCGCGGCCAGTCTACGGTCTCCGCCGGGCACCCCGTGAGTGGAACAACACACGGAGGACTAAACTTGCGGCTCTTGGGTTTGCTCCTTTTACTGCAGACCCGTCGGTGTTTCTACGCACCAACACTTCTTTGCCGCCGTTCTACATCCTCGTGTACGTCGACGACTTGGTCTTTGCTACTACTGACACTGCTGGACTCGCCCACGTGAATTCAGAGCTGCAGAAGAGACACACGTGCACAGACCTGGGTGAACTGCGCAGCTACCTTGGCTTGCAGATCACCCGGGAAAGAGCACGGCGCACCATTACCCTTACTCAGTCAGACATGGTGCAGCAGGTCGTTTAGCGCTTCAACTTCACGTACTCCTCGCCTCAGGCCACTCCTCTTTCTACTCGCAACCCGCTCTCAGCTCTGCCTTCGGATGAGTCCATAGAGCCGAGTGGCCCGTACCCAGAGTTTGTTGGCTGCCTCATGTTTCTGATGACCTGCACTCGACCTGACCTTGCATACCCTCTTGGCATCCTGGCACGATATGTTGCTCGTGGGAGACACCGACCAGAGCACATGGCTGCAGCGAAGCAAGTTTTGCACTACTTGTGCAGTACGTCGGGCATGAGGTTCGTGCTTGAAGGGCGGAGTCCACTGGTCCTCACAGGTCACGCTGACGCTTCTTGGGCTGACGACGAGGCTACGCAGCGGTCGTCACAGGGTTACACCTTTAGCCTTGGTTCCGGCTCTGTTTCGTCGCGGTCTACCCGCTCATCTTCTGTTCTTGGATCCAGCTGTGAGCTGAGATCTACGCAGGGGCCATGGCTGCACAGAAGTTACGCTAGCTCACCTACCTGCTGACTGATCTAGGAGATCCGCCTCGTTCTCCTCCAGTTAGGTACGTAGACATTAAGGCCGTGCTGGCCTTATGTCGGGAGCACAAACTGTTGGGTGCAAATTCACATTGCACGACATCCTGCCGTCTGTTTGTATGAGTATGCGTGTGCGAACGCATTTGGGTGTGAATGGAATGTTCGTGTGTTTGTTTGCTTTCGCAATTTTTGCTTGAAGCATTTGCAGGTACTCGCGCATTATGCGCTTCGGCACAACATTGTACGCGCTATGAACAGTACAAGCAGAAAGAACGAGCTCGCAAAGGAACCCAAGATGGAAGCTTTGCAGTTCGGTTGAATTGATTGTGCAGATTCAGTTCTATCCAACTCGAAATTGTACTGTTTTGTTTGGTTGACTATAGTGTAGCAGGGCAGGCAATATAGAGGTACAATTTAGGTGAAGGTTGGATGTTGTTTGTCTGTATCTGCATGCTACAGGGCCAGGGGAAACCAGCGGAACCAGCATTTGGCTGGTTGGGCAAAGACAAAACAGGTTCTGTTTTTAGGACCTGAACCTGGTTGTTGTTTTCCCAGGTTGGAAAAACAGAACCAGAGGTTGTTTACCAACCTACCACCTGCTGTTTTGTCCAGCCAGGTTGGTTCTGTTGCTTGGAATTATTTGGGATCATCCCTGGTTCTTCCCAGGTTGATTCCCAAGGTCCTTGCTAGTTAGGACTATATATTCCTTCTCTGTTTGTATGCTAGCACTCCAACGCTAGGCTAACGCTGTCCGAGCCATAATTTCGTAATGGCAGATCTTTTCGCGAGGCAACTTGGCTTATTTTAAAGCTCTTAGAGTGAGCTTCGATATAGGAAATTCTCAGCTTAATCCGATCGACGGTCTGCACGATACGCTGCGCAACGTTCAAGGTACTCTTGCTGTTTTGACTAAGTCCCTCTTGATCCCTCTCTCTACAAACTCGGACCCGAGGATAGGGGCTGGTCTTGTACCAGGCACCCAAGGACCCTTGGAGGTGACCCCGAGGAGAGGTTTTAAGTTTGATAAAGTCTTAATAGCTTGAGTTTATTAGGCCCTTACACCAACAAGCTGGTATCAGAGCTGCGTTATAGTGATCCTCGTTATTGGTAGCTATGGCGGGCAACACCTCGGCGGTAGCTGGTGAATCTTCAGCCCAAGATCGTAGAGGCAGCCAAGATTCTGGTGTTTCTGCGCCAAGGGGAGCGCGAACAAGCCAGGGCTCGCTGATCAAGGAGGTGCTGAAAAACTTCACCGTCGAGAAGTTCAATGGTGAGGGCTATGATGATTGGGCTTGGAAAATGCAACTTTAATTCCGTCAGATCGGTTTGCTGAAACTAATGATTGGGGAGGAGCCTAGACCGAGTGACCCCGCCCTTGAGAATAGGTGGGTTGAGCGCGCCTCGGCTGGCTACTACTTGATGTCCCAGAGTTTGGAGCTGAACCAGCGTCACCACGTCATGCACCTGCTGCTGGAGGTTGAGTGCGGTCCGAAGGCGTGGACCGTGTTGAAGGAGCTGCACGCCCCAACCTCCGTTGTTGCAACATTGATGCTGGAGAGGGAGCTGTCCGCGTTGCGCCTGAGCGAGTGAGAGCCGGTGCAACCTGTCCTGGACAAATTGCGCGACCTCTACGCGAAGTTGGCGACCGCGGGAATCACCTACCCGGAGCAGACCAAGTGCCTGAAGATGCTCTCGCTGCTGCCGGAATCGTGGCTTCAATTCACGAGCGGATTGAGCCTGCCGCAGAACCAGAGCTCGTGGACACTCGAGTGGGTGCGGACAAAGATTCTAGAGGAGGACTTCCGTCGCCGTCAACTGAGGGGTGGAGACGACGGCAGCAGCGGCTACGGGATGCAAGGGAGCCGACGTGGCAGAGGACGTGGCTTTGGTGGTGCTGGACGCGGTGCAAAGAAGGACGACGACTCCAACGACCAACAAGGAGGTACCGGGTGGGGTCGCGGTGCGAAATCTGGACGTGGGGGCAAGTCGGGTGCTGGTGGCAAAATGAAAGGGAGTTGCTGGTATTGTGAGAAGGAGGGGCATCCCTGGTTTTTGTGCTATAAGAGACCCGATGGATGGACCCCCCAGAATCGTCACCAGGATGGCAGCGCGCGGAGGAACCAGAAAAACGGCGCGAACATGGGCGCTTATTCGTCCGACAACAACCCGAAGGGCAACGGCGGTGCGGAGAAGAAGAAGGAGCGCACCGCGGGCCAATTCTTCCATATGGGAGACAAGGGGGAGCAAGGAGACGCCTCTGCTAAGGTTGGAGCAGAGCTGCACCCCCTGGACTATTGGGTGTTGGACACGGGCGCTGCTTGGACGATGACGCCGCGAAAAGACCTGCTAAACCACGTACAAGCTGCACCGATCAACGAGGTGTGCTCTGCCTCTGGACACGCGCTGAAGGTGGCTGGTGCGGGACGAGCTGCGTTTAAGGGAGCGGATGGCAAGCCGGTGATGCTGCACGACGTTTTCCTTGTTCCTGAACTCAAGGCCAACCTCATCTCCCTCCGTAAGCTTGGCAAGGCTGGGGTAAGCACTAGCACGGATGGGGCACGCACTTACAAGGGGCAGCTGGGCAATCGGGTGCTTTGGGATCTGCACGAGAGTACGGACGTATACCGATCCTTGTGGCAGCTGCCGGCATTAGCATGGCACGGTGGGGGGCAGGCTGGAGAGGGGTCTGCATCCCAGGGGGAGTGCAATGCCATTGGAGGGGTTGGTGTGAAAGTGTCGGCCAGATCTGGGGAGACGGATTGGGCAACTGCACACCGACGTTTGGGGCATGTGGCAATGCCTTTGCTGAAGCAGCTGGAGAAGGATGGAGCTGTTAAGGGCTTGAAGCTGAACGGACAACCACCCGATGATAACTGTGAAATTTGCCTCCTTTCAAAGTTCACCCGTTTTCCCTTCCATAGTGTGGCTGGCAGGAGCAAAAAGCCGTTGGAGCTGGTCCACATGGACTTGGTGGGGCCGCTGCCGGTGCAAGGGCACAAGGGGGAGCGGTACTTCCTAACCATAGTGGATGACTGGAGCAGGCTAATGTGGGCGTATCCACTGAAGCAGAAAGATTACGACGCCTCTACGATTCGGGACGATTGGCTGCCGTTAGTGGAGAAGCAAGCGGAGTGTGTGGTAAAGCGGATTAGGACAGATCGGGGTGGTGAGTTCCTTGGAGCTGAGATGACGGCCTGGCTCAAGAAGCAGGGCATCCAGAGGGAGCTGACCACGGCTTACACCCCACACTCTAACGGTGTAGCAGAACGGGCGAACCGGACAATTCTGGAGACAGCTAGGGTGCTGCTCATAGAATCTGGGCTGGGCAACTCCATGTGGCCCCATGCTGTTCGGCACGCTACCGTCGCTAGGAACAGGGTACTCACAAAGGTTGGGGATGACTCGTGGGTGCCGTTGGAGAGGTGGCTTGGGAGGAAGCCGCCGGTGGACATGCTGAGGGTGTTCGGTTGCATGGCAGTCGCCCACGTCCCCAAGACCTACCGCAGTAAGTTGGGGGCGAGTGCAATCTGGTGTGTGCATTTGGGGCTGGCTGCTGAGAGCAAGGGATGGCTGCTGTGAGAACCTTCCAAGGGTGTGTTGTTTGACAGCAGGGATGTGAAGTTTGTTGAGGGCATGATGTACGGGAGCTGGGAGAAACAGCCAGAGGCCAGGGTGTCCCAGCAGATGGAGCAGATCACCATGCAGCTGGACCTGACTCCTAGTGTGTGGGAGGAGGGAGAGGAGGCAGCTGCAGAGGTTGGTGATGGAGAGAAGGTGCAGGAGGCACCTGCTGGTGAAGGTGGTGGTGTGGAGACTAGCGGTAGCACTAGTGGAGCTGCTGGATACGAGGGAGGAGAGCAGCAGCAAGGAAAAACTAAGAAGCAGAAGGGTGTTGTTATGAGGGGATGGGAGACACCCGTCTCCAGGCCAGGACGTGCCCGTATGGCCACTAAGAAGCTGACGGCAGGAGCTGATATAGCGAAGCAGCAGCTTGGGACCGAGGAGGCATTGCTGATTCTACCGCATGGCTATGATCTGGATGAGGAGGATGAACCTGCCTACTGTTTTCTTGCCCTGCACCAGAGGAACCAGCTAGCATGGAGGAGGCATTAGCTGGACCAGATAGGGAGAAGTGGCTGGTTTCCAGGGATGCTGAGTACCAGAGCCTGCTAGAGAATGGGACATGGGAGCTGGTGGTGCTGCCTGAGGGGAAGAAAGCCGTACAGTGCAAGTGGGTGCTAAGGATCAAGACCGATGACAAGGGACAGGTCACCATCTACAAGAGTAGGCTGGTGGCTAAGGGGTTTATGCAGAAAGCGAAGCGGGACTTCAATGAGATCTTTGCTCCCACTGCCAAACCCCCTACCCTCCGTGTCTTGTTGGCAGATGCAACCGTTAGTGGGAAATTTATCATTCAGATAAATATATCAACGGCGTTCCTCAATGGGATTTTAGAGGAGGAGGTGTTCATGACGCAGCCACCTGGGTATGAGGATGGTACGGGCAGGGTGTGCAAGCTGAAAAAGTCCATCTACGGTTTGAAGCAGGCGCCACACTGCTGGTACCAGAAGTTGGCAGCTGTTTTAGAGGAGGTGGGATTCAGGACCAGCAGCTGTGATGAGAGCCTCTTTCTTAAGGGGGAGGGGGAGAAGCTGGTGCTGTTTCTGGTCTATGTGGACGACATTCTTCTCTTTAGCAGCAGCATGAAGGAGATCCAGAAGGTGCAGCAGCAGCTGATGGAGAACTTCAAGTGCAAGAACCTTGGGGAGGTAAAGTACTACCTCGGGATGCACGTGGAGAGGGATCTGGATCAAAGGTGGTTGAAGCTGCACCAGGAGAAGTTCATCAAGGAGCTTGGGGAGAAGTACGGAATTGAGAATGAGCGCAAGGTTGCAACTCCCCTGCCAGCAGAATTCAAGCTTGTGAAAGCTGCAGAGGATGAAGGGGTTGAAGCCAAGGAGCAGCAGCAATTTCAGTCCTTGGTGGGCAGCCTCTTGTATGCAGCAGTTTACACGAGGCCCGTTATCTCTTTCTCAGTTGGGCAGCTGGCTAGGGTGGTGCAGAATCCATCAGAGGAGCAGATGGATGCAGCTGAGCGTGTGGTGAAGTATCTGAACTTTCAACTTAGCATTGGAGTTCAATACTCCACATCTGCACAGGTGAAGCAGAAAGGGGTTGAGGTGCTGAAAGAGAAGGGGGAGAGGCTTGGAGAAGGCAAGCTTTTTCTCACTTTCTTTCCGATGCTACGTGGGCCTCTGAGAAGGAGGATTCCTCATCTGTGAGAGGATACATCTGCGTAGTTGGAGGAGGACCTGTTAGTTGGAGGTCAAAGAAGCAGACGGAGACAGCACTCTCTTCTGTGGAATCAGAGTACATGGCGATGTTCCATGGGGTGAAGGAGGTGATTTGGCTGAGGAGGCTGTTAGAGGAGATTGGCCAGGAGCAAAAGGTTGCTACGCCGCTGTTTTGTGATAGCAAGGGAGCTCTTGGGATGGCCAGGAACGCTGTGCTTCATGGGCTGAATAAGCACATGCGTATCAAGTGGCACTGGCTGCGTAAGGAGGTGAAGAGGGGGACGGTGAATCCGATCTACATCAAGACTCACCAGCAGCCAGCAGACTTCCTCACCAAAAGGCTTGCGGATGAGCCTCATTGGCGTTGTGTGCGGATGAGTGGAATGAGCATGAACTAGTATGGAATGATGGGGATGCAGCCGGCAGGCTGAGGCGGAGTGTGTTTGGTGCAAATTCACATTGCACGACATCCTGCCGTCTGTTTGTATGAGTATGCGTGTGCGAATGCATTTGGGTGTGAATGGAATGTTGGTGTGTTTGTTTGCTTTCGCAATTTTCGCTTGAAGCATTTGCAGGTACTCGCGCATTATGCGCTTCGGCACAACATTGTACGCGCTATGAACAGTACAAGCAGAAAGGACGAGCTCGCAAAGGAACCCAAGATGGAAGCTTTGCAGTTCGGTTGAATTGATTGTGCAGATTCAGTTCTATCCAACTCGAAATTGTACTGTTTTGTTTGGTTGACTATAGTGTAGCAGGGCAGGCAATATAGAGGTACAATTTAGGTGAAGGTTGGATGTTGTTTGTCTGTATCTGCATGCTACAGGGCCAGGGGAAACCAGCGGAACCAGCATTTGGCTGGTTGGGCAAAGACAAAACAGGTTCTGTTTTTAGGACCTGAACCTGGTTGTTGTTTTCCCAGGTTGGAAAAACAGAACCAGAGGTTGTTTACCAACCTACCACCTGCTGTTTTGTCCAGCCAGGTTGGTTCTGTTGCTTGGAATTATTTGGGATCATCCCTGGTTCTTCCCAGGTTGATTCCCAAGGTCCTTGCTAGCTAGGACTATATATTCCTTCTCTGTTTGTTCCTGAATGAGGGAATGGGAGACACCCGTCTCCAGGCCAGGACGTACCCGTATGGCCACTAAGAAGCTGACGGCAGGAGCTGATGTAGCGGAGCAGCAGCTTGGGACCGAGGAGGCATTGCTGATTCTACCGCATGGCTATGCTCTGGATGAGGAGGATAAACCTGCCTACTGTTTTCTTGCCCCTGCACCAGAGGAACCAGCTAGCATGGAGGAGGCATTAGCTGGACCAGATAGGGAGAAGTGGCTGGTTTCCAGGGATGCTGAGTACCAGAGCCTGCTAGAGAATGGGACATGGGAGCTGGTGGTGCTGCCTGAGGGAAAGAAAGCCGTACAGTGCAAGTGGGTGCTAAGGATCAAGACCGATGACAAGGGACAGGTCACCATCTACAAGAGTAGGCTGGTGGCTAAGGGGTTTAGGCAGAAGGAGAAGCGGGACTTCAATGAGATCTTTGCTCCCACTGCCAAACCCCCTAGGTACAAACAGAGAAGGAATATATAGTCCTAGCTAGCAAGGACCTTGGGAATCAACCTGGGAAGAACCAGGGATGATCCCAAATAATTCCAAGCAACAGAACCAACCTGGCTGGACAAAACAGCAGGTGGTAGGTTGGTAAACAACCTCTGGTTCTGTTTTTCCAACCTGGGAAAACAACAACCAGGTTCAGGTCCTAAAAACAGAACCTGTTTTGTCTTTGCCCAACCAGCCAAATGCTGGTTCCGCTGGTTTCCCCTGGCCCTGTAGCATGCAGATACAGACAAACAACATCCAACCTTCACCTAAATTGTACCCCTATAGTGCCTGCCCTGCTACACTATAGTCAACCAAACAAAACAGTACAATTTCGAGTTGGATAGAACAGAATCTGCACAATCAATTCAACCGAACTGCAAAGCTTCCATCTTGGGTTCCTTTGCGAGCTCGTCCTTTCTGCTTGTACTGTTCATAGCGCGTACAATGTTGTGCCGAAGCGCATAATGCGCGAGTACCTACAAATGCTTCAAGCGAAAATTGCGAAAGCAAACAAACACACCAACATTCCATTCACACCCAAATGCATTCGCACACGCATACTCATACAAACAGACGGCACGATGTCGTGCAATGTGAGTTTGCACCCAACACTAACAATGAATGTCATGGTTAGATGTTACGATAGACGAGCGCCAGTTTCGTTGGCAGATACGGTTGGTGCACGTGATCCAGCGGCAGCGACGTCGCGCAGTGACGATAGAGTGGAGCAAGAGTATGGTTGGGAGGGATGGCGAGCGCGCGGTGGTTTAGCGGCGTAGCAAGGCGCTCGAATACGGTCGCTGCATGGATGGTTGTCACGATGGCTCGTACGACTTTGTCCAGTCATGGTCCAGCAACATCGCGCCGTGCGCGTCGCTGCTGCTCGCCTCGCCTGCGTGCGCCCACCGCCGTTCCGCCAGCCGCGCGTGCAGCCGCGTGGGCGCCACTGAAGCGGCAGCTGCGCGCTTGACGAAACGGGCGAGATGCGCGTGTTCACGCGGCAGCACCATTGGCGGGCCCCACGAGTGGTGGAGGGGTGCGCGGGAGGGAGGTACGGAGTGATGCGAGGGGGCCGGCCCATCCCCGCGCGCAACACACCCATCTCTGATTCCCGCCCCGCCCCTACTAGCCGCTCCCGCCTACTTCGCCACCGCGCGTCTCGTTGCGCGCGCTGCCCGTCTGCCCACCATTACTCGCTCGCGCGGGCCGCCATCATTCTACGCAACTCGCCCCTCGCGCCAACACCGCCCGTGATCGCGGAAAAGGGTTTGGCTCAAAATCGAGTTAAAGTCTGAAAGCTGCAGGAAAGTTGCAGAAACCTACTTGAAAAGTATCCGAAAAGGACTGAGTGAAACCGCAACATGCACAAATTTCAGATACAAGCTGGCTTCCGAGCCGCGAACATGAGCTACGTGGGTTAGTCGGGGCGCAAATTTTGTATACGTGAGGTTACCGAGCCGCGAATTTCACACATCAAACTTGAAACATCTTCACCGAACAGTACACTTTCGTCCGACCGAATCTCGGGAGTCCCCTTTGCTGGTGTATGATCGATGAACACTACAGCACGAATCAGGCAGGCATTGTCGAACGTGGCGAGCATAGTAAATGGGATACAACTTCAGACGAGGCTCGCGAAGGCACAACCCAGAATCGGAACTGGCAGCTGGCATACAGTTCCATGTCACACCCAATCAATGTAAGTGTTCAGATTCTGTTCTGGTGACGTGGCTTCCCGGATCACACCTTAGGTAACCGGAATTGAGCTATCCGAACCTACCTGATTTTTTACTATCCAATTACTGGTGCGATGTATGCTAGTACCAGAAATCTACGGCATCCGTGAACACACATCATCACACTTCGGAGCTCTAGAAGCATCTCTCTTTCGTATTCACACAACACGCTAGTTGCGTAGCTCATTGGTCACTCAACTTTCTCAGCTTTTTCTTCCAGTCCAGCCTGCATATCGTGCCTCTGAATTTCCCCTCACGCATCAACTAGCGTATACCGTATGCTCTTCCTTCTGTATGTGTAATAATATAGTATAGGAAGTATGTATTCAAGCTACTATCTGTCCAGATCTACCGTCTCAGCCTGCATCTGTCCCCTTCTTTTCTACCTCCCGTCCCATATACAGCTCATCGATTTGCGCCCCCCACGCAGAGGACGTTCTGCGCGCGAATCGCCGCGGACTTAGCACCCGTCCATCTACGAACGGTGCGCCGTAAAGCGCGTTGCCCGGCAGCGGAAGCGCCGTGTTATGCGCTGAAAGCTTGATTATTTTTACAAACGATTCTCCTCACTCTTGTTGTGATCCTCACTTGTCATTTATTCGCACTTGTTAGGCTTCTTCAGTTCTCGTTTTCCTCTCGTTCTTCCCGCAATGAATGCAGATACATTTTCTCTTGTATTAAACTGCGCTGCACCTTGCCACTTTAATCAGTTACATTGATGTTCCCGCTTCATATCCACCTCATACACAGATCGTCATCACGCTCTGTGCATGCAGGAAGGCCTTCGGTCTCGCTTTGCTTCCGCTTGTAAATCTCTTAAATCGCCGTGGCTTCTTCCCCATGCTCGTATCCAGTTATATATCATCCAGCCTCTAACGCTAACGTTTAGCTGTCTTCTCCTGTGTGGTACCAAGACCATTGCAGAGTCAGTGGCTGCCACGAGATATATATACATTTTTTTTTCTCAGGGATTTCGCAGAGTTGTCAATCTTGTTCATGGCAATGTTATCTGTTCAATTCAAGGCCCGCGGGCGGTAGGTCAGTGAGGTAGGGAACAATTACTGTCTACTAACCCATGTCTAACACTATGTCGTATCTCTGTTTGCAGGCCCGCAAACGAAGCATGATTTCACCCTATATTCATCTGCCATTGAGACCTGAAGATCTGTAGTCGTTGCATTAGCTGTGTTATTTTTTCGCCTAGATCGTGCTCTGTGTGTGCTGATAAGTATGCATGCAAATGTGCAAGAGAATACATATAGTGTATAAACTGAATACTTCTAAACACAACTGTAACTAAAACGCATGCCCTGATTTCAGACAATTCGGCGGCATGTTAAAATCAATTTTCCCACGTTCGCACATCTTGTTTGAATGGTCCAAGTGTCATGCCTGAGTCCATATATCGTGAATGACACGTGGCAGAAATATCGTGGCTGACGTGGCAAAATATATTCGCGAACGTACCGGCGTACGTTCATTTCGAAGTCGAAACTGTACGCATGCCACGTGGTAGGTGGTGAAACTGCATACATGTGACTGAAATGTATACACAACGTGTCCAAAGATTGTCCGATAAGTTGCGGTTGTGTTGCGGGAAAGTTGCAGGAATGCAACATTTTTGCAACTTTCCCGCAACCACGATTTCTGCAACATTTGACCATCACTGGAAAGTTGCAAAACCAAGGTATCAAAAAAGTATCCTTTTCGCAACTTTCCCGCAGTTTTCTGGCAAGTCCTTTTTCGCGATGGTCAAACGCGGGTCGCACAATATGTTAGTATCATCCTCATCCCACCCATTTCTTTCCGCCCATCCCTTCCGCCCATTTCTTTCCGCCCATCCCTTCCGCCCATTTCGTCCCCCCCATTCCCTTTCTCGCAACCCATCTTCTCCGCTCGTTCGCTCATTTCTCCCTTTGCCCATTCCTCTCCGCTCCTTTCTGCCGCCGTTGCACATTTCCTCTCTTTTCATCCCACATCATTTTCCCTGCCTTTCCTCATCCCTTTGCCTTCCTTTCCCCCCCTTGTCCCCCCCGTGTCCCCCCCCTGTCCGCCTCCTGTCCGCCTCCATGTCCCCCTCCTTTCTCTCTCCTTTCCCCTTCCATTTTCCCTGCTTCCCCTCTCCTGTCTGATCAACTTCCTCTCCCCCTCCTTTCCCACGCCTCTCTCCCTCCTCTCCCCCTCCTCTCCCCCTCCTTTCCCCCTCCTTTCCCCCTCCTTACCCCTTCCGCCCTCCTGCGTTTGTGTCGCATCTGCCTCTTTCCTCCACCTTTCCCCTCCTTTTGCCCTCCTTTCCCTTTCCTGCCATTATCACTCTTCCCTCCTTTTCCCCCTCCCTTACCCCCCCGCGTGCGCCCCCCCTCCCCCCATGCTGCGCTGCACGTGGCACTCTGGCAGGCGTGCCACTCTTTTTTTTCTCCTTTCCGCCTCCGCCCCCCTCCTTCCCTCTCCTTCGTCACGATTCCTCTCCATCACTCCTTCTTTACCCTCCTTTCTGCCCTTCTCCTCCTTTCCCCTACTTTCACACTCCTTTTTCTGCTCCCTTTTTCCTGCTTTCCCCACCTTTCTTCCCTGTCTTTTACCGCGCTGCAAGCGGCAGGGGTGCAGGCGGCGTGCCGGGAGGGCGGGAGCGGGGAGGCAGGCAGGCGTGGTCTCTACGGGGCCCACCACTCGCCCTGCCACCACACGCGCTGCTCCTCAGCCCCTCCTTCCTACCGCTTGCCCACTCCCCCCCCTCCCTCCTCGCCATCCCCCATCTCCATGCTGTGCCATCCACTCCCCACATCACCCTGCATGCCCCCACCCCCCCTCGCCCTCTTCCCACCGCGCCGTTCGCACTCCCACGCGCACCACTTGCCCCTCCACGGCGTGTCCCCTCTCAGCAGTCAACGCCGTGAGCTGGGCCGCGGTGTGCCGTCACTTGCTGCTGCACCTGAGCACCGCCTGTACGCTCACATCCCCCTCACCAGTCGCTACACGAGCCATTGTGCCAGCTCCTCATGGGAAAACCTCAACTGCCATGCCTGCATGCACCTCGTGCCGTGTGCCTCTAATGCATCGCCAAACACCCTTCCTCTTCCCTCGTCATGCCAATTGCTACAGGCCATGCGCAATGAAAGTTCAATTGCATATTGTATATTAGATAGCTAGGCACGTACACTGGATTTGTCACCTACAGCAGCTGAGTTGCATGTGATCCAGCCTAGTTTCTGGCAGCACCTATTTGTGTCCTACTGTATTCCTATACCGCACTCTTCCCACAATAGCACGACCTGCAGGAGCCATTGTTGAGTTGTGGCATTGAGAGCACAGCAGCAGCACGGCAGAGCAGAGTGGTCCTCGAAGCACAGCAGCAGCACACAAGAGTCTTTTTTCAGCACAGCACCACACCACAGCTTTGACTCACCCCCTCCAACCGCCAACTGCCCACCCACACTCCCACAAACACCCTGCTGTGAAGCAGGGCGCAAAAAAAGGTAGTGCCACCGTAAGTTCCCACCCTATCCACACCACACCCACCCCACCTCCACAACTCCCTCCCCCCTCGCTGCTCTCTACGCGTTGCTGTGCTTCCCTGTGCGTACCTGCCTTCCACCCCATTCCCATACTGGAAACAGTACTCTTACTAATCACTTTTGTTCTCCTTGATTTTTTTTCCGTTTTTTTCCCCCCTTTTTTTTTCTTCTATTTTCCATGTGAGCAGCAGTCAGGGCCGCCATGGGCGCCGTGGTAGGGCAGCCAGCGCGGCCTTGGATGTTCTGCGAGGCGGCTTGACTGCAGCTTCAGCGACCACTGCCCTCACTTCCCTCCGTGGAACGGCACACTTCGGTCGCGGAATCCGACTCGCTCCCTCCACGCGCCGCATAATCGCTCCATTGTTGTTTGGTTTTGGGATGCGCGACGGTGGTACTACTGATTTCGTTTTGCAGCCTTGGTGCGACCACCTAACGGGGTTGACACGCACGCGACCAACGCACGTGATTCCAACGCTGCTGATTCCGACGCAGCTGATTCTGTGCGCGCTGCCGAGGCAAGAAGGTGTGCCAAAAAATATGGGTTCACCTGCCAACAGACACAATTAGAATGTGAAACTATACTGTACAAGGCTGTGATTGAGAATCTCGCGTGCAAGTTGGCAGGGATTGATTCCCTGCCAATACACACAGTCAGAAAGAGTCAACGTGCGCCCTTGACAGCTCATTCTGACTAGACGCGTTGCCAGTGAGCCAGGCGAGGATGAGGGGGCATCGAAATTCAAAATGTGGGAATGAAAATGCTGAGTTTCGTTACAACGATTTCAGTAAAATTATAATACAAAAGAAGAGGGTGGCGCTTATAATCCGTAAGCGTTCACGTGTGCGCTTATAATCGAGGACCGGATATTAGCGCCCTCATCATTTTATAAGCGCCCGCGCTTATCCGAGGCCTGCGCTTCTATCTGGGGGCTTACGGTACCTCAGTGTTGAAGTTATTCACATGCTGCCCTAATAATGTTTTTGTTTTTAGTTGAAACACTGATCCTTACCGCGCTACTGGGAAGCGTTAGGGCAGGGCTAAAAAACATGGATTGTGCAGATGTATCGTGATCACGGTTTAGGGCTACCGTGATCCATATATTGGGTGCAATGAATTGTTACAACATGGACCCCGAAAAAATCATTCCAATGGATTTTCCGTGCATGTATCGTGCATATGTAGTGGAAAATACTAGCCCGGATGAGTATTTGCTAGGCGCCAAACGGGGCGCGGTAAGTACCGTATCGTCCGGGATATAATCGCAGGCCTATATTAAGCGCATGCACTTCTATCTGCAGCAATGCGCTTATGGCGGATCCTCAATTAGAAGCGCACCCTCTAAAAAAACGATACTTATTATAAGCGCACCCTTGCTGTATAGACAATAATATATGTTGTTTTTTTTCACTTTCTTTACAACCTACGTACAAACTACCTTTCTTTAGCTAAAAAGTTCAACTAATCTTTTCAAGTCAAATACATTAGACTAGAATCTTAGCCTACACACAATTTTCAAGATAAGTCTAGCCTAAGGTCTACTCCTTTTCCGATTCACGCTCAGTGGAGTTGTTGCCGGAAAACTTGTCTGCTTGGATGTCGTCATCAACCTCCACCCCGTGGAATAGCTCACCTCTCCGGTGTGCCAGCACCACTCCGTCTTCACTCCCGTCAAGGGCATTGCTGATGCTGCAAGTGAGGAATGCATGCTTAATCATGTCAACGCGCACAGCTTTCCACGCCCGTAAAATCCACTTTAGCACCACCTCCGGAGCTGGTTTCTTGATGTTCCCTGCGCCACATACACGGGGGTGGGAAACACGTAAGTTCACAAATGGGCAGACAAGTGAGCGAAGCGGTCACGGGAGAACACTTGGCGTACCTGCGGGTGTCAGGAGGTTCATGCCGTCCTGCTCGAACCAGGTCTGGTACTGCTGCCGAACACTTGCATTGAAGCTTTTGTTGATCGACACATCCAGCGATTGCAAGTCTGCCGTGCATCCCGCCGGGATGACCGCGGGCACGATGTTGAGTTCCGCGAACTTTGCCTTGACTTCGGGTTTCAGGTGCCCACGATAGGAGTCGAGCACCAGCATGGCGCTCTGGCTCTGCAATCCGAACTTCGGTTCCAGGAACGGCACCACGCCTGCACCGAGCCACTCGATGACGCCCGAGGCCTCCATCCACCTGTTAGCTTGGCAGCCAACCACGACATCTGCATACAAGCAAGAAGTACTTCGATTGTAGTTTTGTTTTTCCCTTCGGGAACACGCGCATACGCAGCTTCTTACCGTTCGGGAAGTCACCATTTGGGAGGGTCTTGCGCTTGAAAAACACCCACATCTTCAACTTCTCGCCCGTCGCCATGCACGCCAGCATCACAGTCACCCTCTTTTTCTGGTAACCACCACTGCGGCTAGGCCCCTTTCGGCCCCATCTTGGCCCCTCCGAGGCCCCGTCTAGGCCCCCCCTTTGCGGCCCAGTCGCCGCCGCCTGCGGCCCCGCCGCCACTTACAGCCGTGTCGCCGTCACCCGCGGCCCAGTCACCCTACCCTAGGGGCCCCATCACCGCTCGGTGGCAACAGTGGTGCGGAGGAGGCGGCGGTGGTGGCGGAGGGAGCGGAGGCGGCGTAGGTGGCGGAGGAGGCGGAGGTGGAGGAGGCAGCGGAGGCGGCAGTGGCGGCGGCGGCGGTGGAGCGGGTCGAGACTCTGCGCAGAGGAGTAGCTCAGGTGGTGGTCCGCGCCAGCAGCAGCGGAGTGGTGGCGACCGAGCGGTGAGCAGTGCGGAGGTCCGAACTCCACCCAGCGCTGCTTCCGTCGCCTGAGGGACGCGTGGCATTGCCAGTTCCCTGAGGCGTCAAAGTTTCCTCGCTGTGGAGATCTGTCTAAGGCCAGGGTTGCTATCTTTGGTCTTGACTTTGATGCTATTCTTGCTGCCATGTATCCTTTTGATACTAGTGTTGCGGGTGACTGTTACCTGTGTGTTCCGCCTGACCCGGACATTGAGGCCGCTGCTCTAGGTACTGGTGAGGCTGCTGCTCCAGGTGCTAGTGGGTCTGCTACCTCAGGTGCTAGTGCGTCTGCTGCCCTAGGTGCTGGTGAGTCTGCTCTCTCAGGTACTTCGTCGGCTCAGGCCTCACACACCTTCACCCTTGACTCGGGTGCGTCCGGCTCCTTCTTTCGAGACCGCACAACTCTTACGCCGCTCAGTCTGCCAATTGCAGTCTCCCTGGCAGACCCCTTTGTGGGTCCTGTCCTTGCTAGCTTCTCCACTATCTTACTGTGCACGGCAGCCCCCTCTGGCACCCTGTCAGGTCTCTAGCTCCCTTCGTTCTCTACAAACTTGGTGAATGGAGCGGACCTACAGGATAGGGGTGTTGACCAGTTGACTCCTGCGAGTCAGCGAGTGACCCACTGCACGTGTGCTCGGACAGGCAAACACTTGGCCACGTTTACCCGTCGGCTAGGGTCGAGCCTGTACACCCTTACTACTAAGTCTCCTCCACGTGCGCAGTCTGCCCAGGTAGCTGCGTCGAGTCAGGTGTTTGCTACAGCGTCCAGGTCTGGTCCTCAGTCTGCTCCCTGCTCGTATCGTCTGCTGTCCCACCAGACTCTCCTTTGGCACCACCGCCTTGGTCACCCCTCCTTGCTGCGTCTCCGAGGCATGGCCTCTCGTGTCCTTGTCTGTGGTCTCCCTAGGTCTCTCCCCCCCCTACCTCCGGGGCCTGGCCCTACCTGCGTCCCCTGCGTTGAGGGGTGACAACGCGCCGCCCCTCACTCCTCCGAGTTTCCTCTGACAGAGGCTCCGCTGTAGACTCTCCACATGGACGTGTGGGGCCAAGCCCGCGTCAGTGGGCAGGGGCGAGAGCGGAACATCCTGCTGGTGGTTGATGACTACTCGCACTACACCACAGTCTTCCCTTTGCGCAACAAAGGTGACGTCACTGAGGTGTTGATCGACTGGATCCGCGCAGCTCGTCTCCAGCTCAAAGAGAGTTTTGGCTCAGACTTTCCTGTCCTGCGTCTGCACTCGGACAGAGGCGGGGAGTTCTCCTCCGCCTGTCTGGGAGCCTTCTGTCGGGCACCGGGCATCCGCCAGACCTTTACGCTTCCAGCCTCTCCACAGCAAAATCGGATTGTTGAGCGACGCATTGGCATGGTCATGAACGTGGCTCGTACGTCCATGATACATGTGGCTGCCCCCCAATCTCTATGATCGTTTGCGGTTCAGTACGCCGCGCATCAGCTCAACCTTCAGCCCCAGGTCTCCTAGCGAGAGACCTCCCCTGCCTTGCGGTGGACCGGGAAGGTTGGCAATGCGTCTGCGTTTTGGGTCTGGGGATCTCGCGCGTTTGTCCGGAACTTGTTTGCGGACAAGCTGTCCCCCCGTGATGTTCCTTGCGTCTTCCTTGGCTTCCCCCCTAAGGCGCATGGCTGGCAGTTTTACCACCCCACCCCGCGCCGTCTTCTGTCCTCCCAGGACGTCACCTTTGACGAGTCGGTGCCTTACTACCGTCTCTTCCCCTACCGCACTCCGCTTCCCCCGCCGCCGCTCTTCCTTGCACCAGGTCCTCCCCCGGTAGTCCCCGTCCCCCCTCAGGGTCCTGCCCCGTCAGGTGTGTCCTAGGTAGACGTAGTCGAGCCTGTCGAGGTAGCTGTTGACTCTGGTGCTGGTAGAGGTGCTGAGCCTGCAGATGCCAGGTTTGGGGGTGCTGAGACTGGGGGTGCTGGGTTTTGGGGTTTGGGGTTGCGGAGCCTTGGGGTGCCGAGCGTAGAGGCGCAGGGTCTGCTTGTGTGGCCACCGGCGGTGCTTCGTCGAGGCGGGAGCAGCTCTCTCCACAGGAGCTGTGCAAGTGGTTTGCCCGCCGCTGGAGACGTGCTGCTAAGACTGGGGGTGCTGGTGGGGCTACTGAAGTTGGTCCTACCGGAGCTGCTGGCGGTACCAGTGCTGCTGGAGCAGGAGCTGCTGGGGGTGTTGGTGCTGGTATCTGTACTGGCACTGGTGCTTCAAGAGGTGCTGGTGAGGCTGCTCGAGCTGACTGTCCTACTGGAGTTGGTGTTGCTGAAGCTGGAGCTGCTGGGGGTGTTGGCGCTGACGGTGCTGCTGGAGCTGTTGCTTCTGAGGGTGCTGGAGTTGGCGTTGTCGGAGCTGGAGTTGCTGCTGGCGCTGGTGCTGCCGCTGGGGGTACTGGTGCTATCCTTGCTGGTTCTCGAGGCGCTGAGCGGTCAAGGTCGTACTTCGTTCCGCTCCTGGAGCAAGTTCTTGGTCTTCCGCCCTCTCCTGGTCTTGCTCCTTCCTTCGAGTGTCTGCAGCCTGTCCAGTCGCAGTCATAGTTACAGCCCGCCTCCCCTCTACCTGCTCCTTCTTCCTACACAGGTCCTGCTGGAGGTCTTGCTGAGCATCGTGAGCCTCCGTCTCGTCCTACGTTGCATGTTTGTGCTGCTCGCACTAATGGTCGTGCTGCACGTCCGCGTCTTCCTGCGGTCCCCGGCACACACCAGATAGCGCTGCGTCCTTCCACTGCTCTTCTGCGTGTCACGTTGCTGTCTCCTCCAGAATCCTCTCTTCCATCTCTTGCTGACACGGAGTCTGACTCCCATTGTGCTGCTAGTGCTTCGGTCACACGCCTTCTAGTCACTGTTGTCACCGACCCTTCCTTTGAGTCCACTGCTGCGTCTGCTCTAGTTGCTGAGCTTGTCGGCATCACTGCTCGCTGTCGTCTGGATTTCGCTATCAATCTCGTTGCTAAGTCTGAATTTGTCTATCCTCCTTCCGTCGGGGGTGAGTGTGCTCTTAGCACGGACGTCCTTGAGGATTGGCATAAAGCTTTCCAGCGCTTTGCTGCTGCTTTGCCCCATCTCGTGTCCACACTGATTGCCCCTGAGGGAAACCCGGATGCACCAGACATCCTGTTGGATGCAAATTCACATTGCACGACATCTTTCCGTCTGTTTGTATGAGTATGCGTGTGCGAATGCATTTGGGTGTGAATGGAATGTTCGTGTGTTTGTTTGCTTTCGCAATTTTCGCTTGAAGCATTTGCAGGTACTAGCGCATTATGCGCTTCGGCACAACATTGTACGCGCTATGAACAGTACAAACAGAAAGGACGAGCTCGCAAAAGAACCCAAGATGGAAGCTTTGCGGTTCGGTTGAATTGATTGTGCAGATTCAGTTCTATCCAACTCGAAATTGTACTGTTTTGTTTGGTTGACTATAGTGTAGCAGGGAAGGCACTATAGAGGTAAGTCGGGTGCTGGTGGCAAAATGAAAGGGAGTTGCTGGTATTGTGAGAAGGAGGGGCACCCCTGGTTTTTCTGCTACAAGAAAGCCGATGGATGGACCCCCCAGAATCGTCACCAGGAAGGCAGCGCGCGGGGAACCAGAAAAACGACGCGAACATGGTCGCTGATTCGTCCGACAACAACCCAAAGGGCAATGGCGGTGCGGTAAAGAAGAAGAAGCGCACCGCGGGCCAATTCTTTCATATGGGAGACAAGGGGGAGCAAGGAGACGCATCTGCTAAGGTTGGAGCAGAGCTGCACCCCCTGGACTATTGGGTGTTGGACACGGGCGCTGCTTGGACGATGACGCCGCGAAAAGACCTGCTGGACCACGTACAAGCTGCACCGATCAACGAGGTATGCTCTGCCTCTGGACACGCGCTGAAGGTGGCTGGTGCGGGACCAACTGCGTTTGAGGGAGCAGATGGCAAGCCGGTGGTGCTGCATGACGTTCTCCTTGTTCCTGAACTCAAGGCCAACCTCATCTCCCTCCGTAAGCTTGGCAAGGCTGGGGTGAGCACTAGCATGGATGGGGCACGCACTTACAAGGGGCAGCTGGGCAATCGGGTGCTTTGGGATCTGCACGAGAGTACGGACGTGTACAGATCCATGTGGCAGCTGCCGGCATTGGCGTGGCACGGTCGGGGGCAGGCTGGAGAGGGTGTTGGGTGCAAATTCACATTGCACGACATCCTGCCGTCTGTTTGTATGAGTATGCGTGTGCGAATGCATTTGGGTGTGAATGGAATGATGGTGTGTTTGTTTGCTTTCGCAATTTTCGCTTGAAGCATTTGCAGGTACTCGCGCATTATGCGCTTCGGCACAATATTGTACGCGCTATGAACAGTACAAGCAGAAAGAACGAGCTCGCAAAGGAACCCAAGATGGAAGCTTTGCAGTTCGGTTGAATTGATTGTGCAGATTCAGTTCTATCCAACTCGAAATTGTACTGTTTTGTTTGGTTGACTATAGTGTAGCAGGGCAGGCACTATAGAGGTACAATTTAGGTGAAGGTTGGATGTTGTTTGTCTGTATCTGCATGCTACAGGGCCAGGGGAAACCAGCGGAACCAGCATTTGGCTGGTTGGGCAAAGACAAAACAGGTTCTGTTTTTAGGACCTAAACATGGTTGTTGTTTTCCCAGGTTGGAAAAACAGAACCAGAGGTTGTTTACCAAGCTACCACCTGCTGTTTTGTCCAGCCAGGTTGGTTCTGTTGCTTGGAATTATTTGGGATCATCCCTGGTTCTTCCCAGATTGATTCCAAAGGTCCTTGCTAGTTAGGACTATATATTCCTTCTCTGTTTGTACCTGAATATAGTCAAAAATTGATTCAAGCGAATTCCTTCCTTGCTGGAATTTCCTTTCTACGCGGTGCAGCGGCGGAATGCTACCCGAGTCAACGCTAGTATGCTAGCACTCCAACGCTAGGCTAACGCTGTCCGAGCCATAAATTCGTAATGGCAGAACTTTTCGCGAGCCAACTTGGCTTATTTTAAAGCTCTTAGAGTGAGCTTCGATATAGGAAATTCTCAGCTTAATCCGATCGACGGTCTGCACGATACGCTGCGCAACGTTCAAGGTACTCTTGCTGTTTTGACTAAGTCCCTCTTGATCCCTCTCTCTACAAACTCGGACCCGAGGATAGGGGCTGGTCTTGTACCAGGCACCCAAGGACCCTTGGAGGTGACCCCGAGGAGAGGTTTTAAGTCTGATAAAGTCTTAATAGCTTGAGTTTATTAGGCCCTTACACCAACAAGCTGGTATCAGAGCTGCGTTATGTTGGTGTAAGGGCCTAATAAACTCAAGCTATTAAGACTTTATCAGACTTAAAACCTCTCCTCGGGGTCACCTCCAAGGGTCCTTGGGTGCCTGGTACAAGACCAGCCCCTATCCTCGGGTCCGAGTTTGTAGAGAGAGGGATCAAGAGGGACTTAGTCAAAACAGCAAGAGTACCTTGAACGTCGCGCACCGTATCGTGCAGACCGTCGATCGGATTAAGCTGAGAATTTCCTATATCGAAGCTCACCCTAAGAGCTTTAAAATAAGCCAAGTTGCCTCGCGAAAAGATCTGCCATTACAAAATTATGGCTCGGACAGCGTTAGCCTAGCGTTGGAGTGCTAGCATACTAGCGTTGACTCGGGTAGCATTCCGCCGTCGCACCGCGTTGAAAGGAAATTCCAGCAAGGAAGGAATTCGCTTGAATCAATTTTACTATATATTCAGGTACAAACAGAGAAGGAATATATAGTCCTAGCTAGCAAGGACCTTGGGAATCAACCTGGGAAGAACCAGGGATGATCCCAAATAATTCCAAGCAACAGAACCAACCTGGCTGGACAAAACAGCAGGTGGTAGGTTGGTAAACAACCTCTGGTTCTGTTTTTCCAACCTGGGAAAATAACAACCAGGTTCAGGTCCTAAAAACAGAACCTGTTTTGTCTTTGCCCAACCAGCCAAATGCTGGTTCCGCTGGTTTCCCCTGGCCCTGTAGCATGCAGATACAGACAAACAACATCCAACCTTCACCTAAATTGTACCTCTATAGTGCTTGCCCTGCTACACTATAGTCAACCAAACAAAACAGTACAATTTCGAGTTGGATAGAACTGAATCTGCACAATCAATTTAACCGAACTGCAAAGCTTCCATCTTGGGTTCCTTTGCGAGCTCGTCCTTTCTGCTTGTACTGTTTATAGCGCGTACAATGTTGTGCCGAAGCGCATAATGCGCGAGTACCTGCAAATGCTTCAAGCGAAAATTGCGAAAGCAAACAAACACACCAACATTCATTTCACACCCAAATGCATTCGCACACGCATACTCATACAAACAGACGGCAGGATGTCGTGCAATGTGAATTTGCACCCAACAGGACAGAGCACAGCGCACCATTATCCTGACTCAGTCATACATGGTGCAGCAGGTCCTTCAGCGCTTCGGCTTCACGTACTCCTTGGCTCGGGCCACTCCTCTGTCTACTCGCCACTCGCTCTCAGCTTTGCCTTGGGATGAGTCCGTAGAGTCGAGTGGCCCGTACCCTGAGCTTGTTGGCTGCCTCATATACTTGATGACCTGCACACGACCCGACCTTGCATACCCTCTTAGCATCTTGGCACGCTATGTTGCTCCTAGGAGACACCGACCAGAGCACATAGCTGCAGCGAAGAGGGTGTTGCGCTACCTGTGCAGTACGTTGGGCATGGGGCTAGTGCTTGGAGGGCGACATCGAGTGGTCCTCACAGGTCACGCTGACGCTTCTTGGGCCGATGACTAGGCTCTGCAGCGGTCGTCACAGGGTTACACCTTCAGCCTTGGCTCCGGCTCTGTTTTGTGGCGGTCTACCCGCTCATCTTCTGTTCTCTGCTCCAGCTGTGAGGCTGAGATCTATGCAGGTGCGATGGCTACATAGGAGCTACACTGGCTCATGTACCTGCTGACTGACCAGGAGAGCCGCCTCGTTCTCCTCCAGTTCTGTACGTAGTCAACAAGGCCATGCTGGCCTTGTGTCGGGAGCACAGACTGGAGCACAAAACGAAGCACTTTGCTCTCCGCTACTTCGTGGCTCGTGAGCTGCAGCAGCGTGGTCAGCTCCGCCTCACCTACGTGGCCTCTGAGGCCAACACTGCTGATTTCTTCACTAAGGCCCTTCCTCCTTGTGATCATCAGGGCTTCTGTACTTTGCTAGGTCTTGTGCCTACCTGGCCTCTTTTGCCCACTTCTTGATCTTGTTTGTACTATACTATTTCTATACCTGCACTTGTTTGTTTACCTTTCTATATATGACCTTGCATGTGAAGTGGCCTTGTGGCATTACTCTTGTGCTTGGACTGTGTGGTGACTTTGTGATCCACCTTGAGCTTGCTTTGCTTTGCTTGAATGGTCTTGTGACCACTTGTTCTCCCCCACTTTGCCTATGGGGGTGTGTTAGAACGTTATAGCTTATACATTTGTGTAGGTTTTAGTGGGGTAGCCGATAAGGGGTAGAACATAATTAGGGTTAGTATTTGTACCCAACTCTTTCATAGTTCAATCATTCTCGTTTCTTATCAGGTTGGGCATATACCTTCATCTCCATGGGTCTGTGCTAGGAAAACCTTTCGCGCCCATGAAGTCGACACCTTGCGCTGTGTGCAGCCTTGAGCTCCTCCGCTTGGTTTTTCCACTCTGCTCAGAGAATCCAAACCACACGAAACACAAATTCTTGCACACAGTCACACCACGAATGCAAATCACTAACATATGATCGGAGGCAGACAGCCGTGAATGCTAATGATAGCATCATATAACAGCTGGTTCTTGGGCTGGTCCAGTCTGACTTGTGCGGTCCATTTCAGACCCCAGCCATGGATGGTAGTAGGTACTACATTCTGTTCTAGGGGAGTGACGCGGTTGCTGCCTTCAAGGAATGGCTTCCAGAAGCTGAACGCCAAACCGGGATCACGCTGAAGGTCTTCGGGCACACGAGTATGAAACCATACTGGGGGCACTTCGCTTTCCAGCAAATCTTGTGGGTGGTAAACCGTCTACCCAGTCCATCCTGCCCCATGGTGTGACCGCTCATTTGGTGGTGTTCAAAGTCAAGGCCGATGTGTCCATGGTCCGTGTGTTTGGGTGCATTTTGCAATACCTCATTCTTGAGCATGAGCGTGAGGGGATGCTTGCAATCAAGAATCGTTGGGGCATGCACTTGGGCATGAGCATGGAAAACAAGGAATGGCGTGTAGTGGATGTTGAGTCAAAGCGCATGGTCATGACCTGGGATGCAGGTTTTTATAAGGACATGTCTATTGAACGGCGGCAAAAGTGGCGTGCACGCGTAGGTGACAGGAATGACCAGCCCATACCACTCTTTGTTTCAGTCCCATCTCTCTTTCCCCAGCCACACGACCCCGAGCAGAATCGGCCGCCACCACGTACCGTCATCGTGGTCCCGGTACCGTCCGCGCAAGGGGGCGAGCAACCCCTTGATCGCTCGGTGGGCCCTTTGGATAGCAACGCATCTACTACACCTCCTCGTCTTGGTCCACCCTCCGCTGCTGGTTCGGCGCCCGTGACGACTGGGTCAGAGGAGCAGTAGGTAGGGTTAGTGGAAGCCAGGGCCCTTGTGATGTTGGTGCTGTTGCCAGTGCTGCTTTGGGAACAGCAGGTGCAGGAATGGCGGCGGATGGAGTGCGTGGCATAGAGAGTTTCAGGTTTGATTTCATGTCCACGTTCTCTTTTGTTACCTACCATATGCCATTCATCATCATATGCCCACGTCTTGCTAAGCCTCGTATCCCTCCTCCTGCACACATGCACATGGTATCATGTGTGACAAGGTTCTTAGTAGGAAGAAGGTTTAGGAGCCATGTCAATTTGGGTAGGAGCGGTTGAGTTCGAGTAAGTTTAGGTGAGTAGGAAGATTGCAACTAAAGAGGGTTTTCACTATAGAGCGAGCAGTACAATTAGGTAAGAATGAAGAAAGGTGCACCACCAAAAAGAAAGTTATATGACTACAGTAGTCTACACTACAGGTATTTACAAAACAATATATAAAATTATATACTATTCTGACATGCCCCCATAAGTGCCTGTAGGGAAGAATGTGCAGTCAACGCCCCTATAATGGGGTACACCAGACAGGCCGCAGCGGAAATCATAGCAACAGGCAAGTGCAATGGCAACCGGTGCAGTGATGGCAGATCCAGCTGTACAAACCCCTTTACCAAGGTAAAAACAAAAAAACAGGGGTAGGGGCGGCAGGTCGCCTGAGGAGCAGGCTCTGTGGCTGCAACGTGCAGCAGGACAGCAGGGGCTCGACGGCAGCACCTGCAGGCCCCAGCAGCAAGCAACAGAAGCAAAGGTAGCAAACGTAGGTTGTGGCAGGGGCGGCAGCTGGAGGTGCCACGTCAGCACCAGGCGACAGCAGCAGATGACCGGCTGACTTCCACCTCCCTCTCACCCTTCCCCCACAGCGGCACGTGCGGCAGTGAGAGAGAGGAGGGGCGGCAACATGTTGCTCACACCCGCCACCCCAAACCCTCCCCCCCCCCACTGCTGCAGGCGCAGCAGGGAGAGAGAAGGGGCGGCGTGTGGCGACGAAGCGTTGTGGCGCAGCAGCAAACAGAGTGGCAACAGCCACCCTTCGCGTCTCCCCTCCCCCCACTCCGCCACCTCCTCCCACGGCGGAAGCCACGGCGTCGAGAAGCGAGGCGCCCACGGCGACGGGAAGCGTGGCGCTCGCGACGACGGAAAGCGGAGCGCCCGCACCGACGCGCAGCGGGGCTCCCGCGGCGACGGGAAGTGGGGTCAGGCTGAGCGCCTTGACGAGCGCCTCGACGGGCGCGACGGGTGCTGCGACGTGAAACGCGACGGGGAGCGCCATGGCTAGCGGTGGGCCCATTGATAAGAAATTGTCCGCGGGAACGAACAGCTCTGATACCATGTGACAAGGTTCTTAGTAGGAAGAAGGCTTAGGAGCCATGGCAAGTTGGGTAGGAGCGGTTGAGTTCGAGCGAGTTTAGGTGAGTAGGAACATTGCAACAAAAGATAGTTTTCACTATAGAGCGAGCAGTACAAATAGGTAAGAATGAAGAAAGGTGCACCACCAAACAGAAAGTTATATGGCTACACTAGTCTACACTACAGGCAGTTACAAAACAATATATAGAATTATATATTATTCTGACATCATGCAGTCAATCAAAAATCATACAAGTATGTGAAATTTTACGCTCTCAGGTGCCTCTTTCATCTTAACCTTAGAATGTTTGTATTGGTAGCAAGAAATATCGCTCCCATATTACCTCTAACTCAACCTGGTCTGCCCGTTCACATATATTGCCGTGTTTTTCATGTACCCATGCACCCACACATCCACACACACTCTCCTGTGCCTCCTTTGGGCCCCGACCCCACATCCCGCCCATCTGCAATACGAAGCTGCTTGGAAGATGGGCAAGCAGGACTTGCCAGCAGCTCAGGTCGTGGACTCGCACCAATCATCATCACCAAACCCGCCCTCCACCTCGCTCATAGAGTGCTTAAGTTTCTTTTTTCAGCACTTACTCGAAATGCATGCACAAGCATAGCCATCTCCAATTCCACCCCCACCCCTTCACACCCCTATGCACTCAGATTCTCTTAATAACAATCCTTGCATGTAATTTTCTCCACCTATCCTCGCTATTTCACAGATCATTGTGTGCCAGCTGGCGTCCACGCTAGCAGAGAGTGCTCTCCACATCAACTTGCGCCTCGTCCTCTTCCAGGTCAGCCAGGCCTCCTCATCCATTCATCACTCATCATCTCATCTCCTATCTATTCGTACCCCATTCTCCTCCTTCTTGACCCCTTCCCCTCTATCATTTCCTGCTTTCCCCAATTCCTCCCCTCCTCTTCACCCGCCCTAACCCTCAACTTCTCTCTTATGAAATCTAATTCGTACCTACTCCCCCTCGTGTCCGTCCAACTTGTGTCTCCCCCTATCCTCCTCCGTTCTTCCCGTTCGTCACATTTTAACCACAGTCCCCTTTCAAGCTGTCATGCCGATCTATTGATTATGTAAACAGAAAGCACTGTTTCCCCCACAACACAACCATACACTTACACCGCACCCTCTTCCGTGCCCTTTTCCCCTTCTCTCCCCCACCCCTTATCATCTTCGTGCGCCATTTAAGAAACTGGAGAATGTTTGAGAGGCAGCAGCTCTTGCCATCCCCAATAGTTTGGGCTGGCCCATGTAGGCAGAGCACGCATTGCACACAGAAATAGCGAGCACAGGTGTGGGGACCATAGGGGCGGGGATTTTAAGGGTTGGGTGTACAGAGGGGGGAAATACGCAAATGGGGAATAGAGAGGTGGAAAGTCGTATGGCACTGTCAAATAATAGCAAGCTAGTGAAGTGGGTGCGAATGAGTCAAATAAAGCCAAAGCTGGGTAGTAATGAATCACTCTTTACCACTCCGTTCAAGCCCTCCACTCCACATGCACGAATCACTTGATAACAGCTTGATATAGCTTGAAAGAAATAGATACACAGAAACATAGGTGATAATGATTCAGTAAATTTCTGGTTTGTGCTCTCTGGGTTTACACTAGGACACAATACAAAATAAAAAGCACACAAGAAAGTTTCGACTCGGGTCGCATGTTGAATTTCGTCGACGCGAAATTCCAAGCCTTGAGTTTTGCCGAGCGAATTCCATTGACTGGAATTCCTTAGACGAGAATTTCCGCAACCAGAATTCTGTCAACCACCAGCTGTAACTCCAGTGCAAATTCCGTTGACGTCGATACTTAGCTGCCGAGTTCAAACCGAACACGAGACGAGATTGATTTCGCCAAACTGTCCCCAATCGGTCCCCAAGCTTTCCCCAATCTGTCTTGACAAGACGTTTTCGGGACACTTGAATCGAAAGGTCTCCAGTTCAAAACTCACATGCACCATAACCAGCACCTTAGCAAAAACTGCCACGAATCTGCCCTGAGACACTTTGAGGACAGATTTGAAGGTCACGAGCTCGAATCCCAGCGCAAATGTTTTTATTGCTCATGTCAGCATTTCCTTCTAACACGCTCCCTTGTTGTCACGAGCACGCTGCACCAGCCCGGCTGCTGCACACCATCGATTGATGGCTGCCTTGTCGAGCCGCTTTGTGAAGAAGTTTGCAAGCTGCCGTCGTGGGGATGTGCTGCAGCTCCAACTTCTTCATGCGCACCATGTCCTACAGCCACATGTAACGACGGTCCACATGCTTCATGCGCCCCTGCAGCCCGCCCGCCTGGTTGAGCTGCACCGCGGACATGTTGTTGATGTAAAGGGTGGTGGGAATACACTTCTTGAGTAGCTAAAACGCCCACAGCAGAAACCTTAGCTTGCGCCCCTCCTTTCCTGCTTCCATTGCAACCACAAGCTCGCTCTCGGTGGAGGAAAGTTTGGTCGCACCCTGCAACTTCTTGGCCTGCCAAGAAACGGCAGTTCCACTAAGATTAAGGAGGTTGCCTCCTGTGGACGACCATTTCTCCTTGTTGCCCTCATCTTCCGCATCCGCATACCTCACGAGACTCAAATTCTCTGGTCTTCCCTTGAGCAGCAGCCCCATGTGCGATGAGGCAGCCCATTAGGAGAGTGTGCGGAAGAGCTCATGCCAATGTGCATCCGTCCTAGGGTGTGCACCTACTGCAAGGCGATTGCATGCAAAAGAGAGGTCAGGACAGGTTGAGATGGCTGCAAACTTCACCATGCCGAGCATCCTACTTGGCAGAGCTGGCAAAGGAGAGAGGAGTGATCGGCTGCTTCTTCGGTGGCGCCTCCTTGAAGAACCGCTACTGCACCTTCGCCAGGTATGTATTCTGGTGCAAAAGAAGTGTCCTATTAAGGTGTTCACGCACAATCTGCAGCCTTAGGTAGCGCTCCACTGCTCCACCTCACGGAGCTGAAACGCCTTAGCCACCAGGTCCTTCAGGTTATGCAGCAGCTACTTGTCTTCACATGCTGCTAGCAGGTCATCTACGTAAAGTAGCAGCCACACGCATTTCCCGCTCGCCCCATACTTGTAGTATAGGGCCTGGTCCATAAGGCTTTTCTTGTATCCCTCCACAAGTAGCACCTTGTCCAGCTCTTTGTACCACAGAAGGGGGTTTGGCTTTAGCCCGTAAAGGCCCTTCTACAGGAGGCACACCTTGCTGCTCCTGTCGGTGAAGTAGGGCGGCTGCTGCATGTAGATCTTGTGGTTGATGGTGCCATGAAGAAACACATTCTTTACATCAAGCTGCAGCAAATCTAGGTCCATAGCTGCTGCGATTGAGAGGAGCACGCGAACAGTGGTGTAGCTGCCAATAAGAGCGTAGGTGTTGTCGTAGTTGATGCCAAAGCGCTGGCTGAATCCCTTTACCACGAGCTTGGCCTTGTACTTGTCCCCGGTACCGTCTGGTCGCAGCTTTTTCTTCAGCAGCCACTTGACGCCGACAGTATTGCGACCATTGGGAAGGTCAGCCAACGTCCAAGTGCCTTGCTCATCAAGGCTCTCCATCTCCTCCTTCATAGCAGCCCACCATTCCTTGCCTTCAGGTTTGGTCAGCTGCCATATCAAGGATGACACCTCCCCAAGCACCTTCGTCCTTCTCATCCTCGTCCGGGTACCCCACTTTGTCATCGATGTCCATGTCGTAATCGTCCTCAGCAAGGTACGCCACGTCGTACGGGTTGTCCTCATTGTCCGCATCCAGGGCCGTCATAGCTGACGGCTGAAAACGTACGGGTGGCACCCTCTTTTAAGGTCTGCTGAAGCGACGTGGGGGTGGTGGAATGGGCTGGATGGGGGGAACTGCAGGTGAAGGCTCATGCTGATGGGCCATTGGTGATTGCTCATCCACAGCTACTTCTTCTTCTTCGTCCTCGTCATCAACCATGCTGGTGCCAACCTCCAGGGGACCATCCTCTGGTCCTACGGGCACCAAATCAGCAACGAAGGGTGGACCAAAAGGAGGAGGTGTAGTAGGTGCATAGCTGCCCAAAGGGCCCATCGAGCGATCAAGGGGTTGCTCACCCCCTTGCGCGGATGGTACCGGGACCACGACGATGGTACGTGATTCTGCTCAGGGTCGCCGGACTTACGAGAGAGAGATGGAACTGAAGCCAAGGGTGGTGTGGGCTGGTAATTCCTGTCACCCACACGTGCACGCCACTTCTGCCACCGTTCAAGTGACATGTACTCATAAAAACGTGCATCCCGGGTGATGACCATGCGCTTTGACTCAACATCCACCACACGCCATCCCCTGCTTTCCATGCTCATGCCCAAGAGCATGCCCCAACGATTCTTGATTGCAAGCATCCTCTCACGCTCATGCGCAGGAATGAGGTAGTGCACCATGCACCCAAACACACGGGCCATGGACAGATCGGCCTGTGGACTGGTATAGACGGTTTACCACCCACAAGATTTGCTGGAAAGTAAAGTGCCACCCTCAGTGTGCTTTCACCCCCGTGTGCCCCAATACCTTCAGCATCATCCTAGTTTGGCGTTCAGCTTTTGGAAGCCATTCCTTGAAGGCAGCAAGCATGTCATTCTCCCAGAACAGAATGTAGTACCTGCTACCATCCATGGCTGGGGTCTGAAATGGACCATACAAGTCAGTATGGACCAGCCCACGAACCAGCTATTACATGATGCTATCGTTTGCATTCACTGCTATCTGCCTCCCACCATATGTTACTGATTTGCATTCATGGTGTGAGCGTGTGCAAGAATTTGTGTTTCGTGTGGTTTGGATTTTCTGAGTGTGTGTGAATGATATTTTGCTTGAGCAGATATTTGAAATGACTTCCCTGCTCAAGAGCTTTTTGACGGACCAGGAATCGCCGCGATCGGAGCAAGAACGAGAACGTTACAGTATGACCTTGTGGAGGGGATTTGATGTGCTTGTGGGGTTTCCTTGGTTGGGGAGTTCTTGTGGACCTTCTCTTTCGTCCTCCTCTTCCCTCCTATCTGGTTTCTAGCTACTCCAACTTTTCTTGTGTGGTACGTGTGGGACTTTTGTGATTCAGTTAAGTTTTCTGTGGCAGCATACCCCCTAGTGCGCCGAAATTCATAACTCAAAGTATACTCCATATTTTGACACGATTCAAACTGGGAAACATAGCCACGGGTGAGGGCTAGAGCATACTCGAGTTTGAGAGAATTCTAACAGTTCTTTTTGTGTCAACCGTGTTTCTTGTGACGACGACATTTCTGTCCAAAATTCTAGTCCAACGATTTGAGATATTTCGGCCCCTAATCTTCTAGACTCCATCCTTAGTCTCTAACAAGTAGTATCAGAGCTGATTAAGGACCTTGTCGAGAGTCTACTGAAGTAAAGATCCTCGTAGACCCACCATGGTCAGTGGGCGAGCCGAAGTGGAGTTCTAGAGGTTAGATGTAACTTTCCCTAAGGGGAAAATCTGCCGAAATTTTGTTGGCGCCGACATTTGTGAAAATACTGTGGGACTTCGGTGTGGACAGCCAAGGGGGAGCTGAACCCCGTGATTGGGAGAAGAGGGGATAAGTCAAGGGAGTGGAAATGCAGCTGAGAAGAGGAATGAGCCGCCACCATCCAAGATCGAGGCATTGGATGGCTCCAACTACGAGAAATGGAGCGGGCGGATGCAGAGTGCGTTTAAGCACTACAAGCTGGTGAAACTTGCGATGGGAGAAGAGAAGATGCTGGAGGAAGGAGATACCCATGATCGATGGATTGAAAAGAGCGCGGGGCTGTACGACCTCATCCTACAATCGGTCAACAACGACATATCTCAGCACATCGAAGACTTAGTGGAGCTGGACGACTCTGGACCGAAGGCGTGGAAGCTACTGCGCAATGTGATTCAGCCCAACACACTGCCAATGGTGATAGTATTGGAGAAGGAGCTGGCTGCCCTCTCCATGCGACTGGGCGATGATGTCAAGCCGGTCCCCAACAAGATCTGCTAGGAGAAAATTCACACTGCATGACTTCCTGCCGTCTGTTTGTACGAGTATGTGTGTGGGAATGCATTCGGGTGTGAATAGAATGTTCGTGTGTTTGTTTGCTTTCCCAATTCTCGCTTGAAGCATTCACAGGTACTCTCGCATTGTGCGCTTTGGCATAACATTGTATGCGTTATCAACAGTCCAAGCAGAAACGACAAGCTCGCAAAGGAACCCAAGATGGAAGCTTTGAGGTTCGGTTGAATTGATTGCGCAGATTCAGTTCTATCCAACTCGAAATTGTACTGTTTTCATTGGTTAAGTATAGTATAGCAGGGCAGGCACCATAGGGGTACAAATTAGGTGAAGGTTGGATATTGTTTGTCTGTATCTGCATACTACAGGGCCAGGGGAAACCAGCAGAACCAGCATTTGGCTGGTTGGGCAAAGATAAATCAGGTTCTGCTTTTTGGATCTGAACCAGGATATTGTTTTCCCACGTTGGAAAAACAGAACCAGAGGTTGTTTACCAACCTACCACCTGCTGTTTTGTCCAGCCAGGTTGGTTCTGTTGCTTGGAATTATTTGGTATCATCCTTGGTTGTGCCCAGATTGATTCCCAAGGTCCTTGCTAGCCAGAGCTATTTATTCAGTCTATGTTTGTACGTGAATATAGTGAAATTGATTCAAACGAATTCCTTCCTGGCTGGAATCTCGTTTCTATATGGTGCGACAGCGGAATGCTACCCGAGTCAACGCTAGTATGCCAGCGCCCCAGTGCTAGGCAAAAACTATACGAACAATAACTCTGTCACGGCAGAACTTTTCGTGAGGCAACTTGGCTCATTGGAGCAAGCTTCGATATAGCAAAATCTCAGCTAAATCTGATCGACGGTCTATAAGATACGCTTCGCGACGTTCAAAGTACTCTTGTTATTTTGGCTAAGTCATTCTTGACTTCTCTCTCTATAAACTAGGACCCGAGGATAGGGGCTGGTCTTGCACTAGGCACCCAAGGACCCGTGGAGGTGACCCCGAAGGGAGGATTTGAGTTTGATTAAGTCTTAATAGCTTGAGTTTATTAGGCACTTACACCAACAAGCTGGTATGAGAGCTGCATTATAGCGATCCTCGATATAGGTAGCTATGGCGGGCAACACCTCGATGGGAGCTGGTGAGTCTCCAGCCCAAGATCGTAGCGGCAGCCATGATTCTGGTGTTTTAGCGCCAAGGGGAGCGCGAACAAACCAGGGCTCGCCGGTCAAGGAGGTGCTGAAAAACTTCACCGTCGAAAAGTTCAATGGTAAGGACTGTGATGATTCGGCATAGAAAATGCAACTATATTTCTGTCAGATTGGATTGCTGAAACTAATGATTGGGGAGGAGCCTAGACGGAGTGACCCCACGCTGGAGGAAGATTAGGTCGAGCGCTTCTTGGCTGGCTACTATTTGATGTCGCCAAGTTTGGAGCTGAACAAGCGTCACCATGTCATGCACCTGCTGCCGAGGTTGAGTACGGTCCGAAGGCGTGGACCGTGTTGAAGGAGCTGCACGCCCCAACCTCCGTTGTTGCATCATTAATGCTGGAGAGGGAGCTTTCCGCCATGACCTCTGTTGATTCTGGAGAGGGATTTGTCCACCTTGCGCCTGAGACAGGGAGAGCCAGTACAACTTGTCCTGGACAAGATGCGCGACCTCTACGCAAAGTTGGTGACCGCGGGAATCATCTACATGGAGCAAACCAAGTGCTTGAAGATGGTTTCACTGCTGCTAGAATCGTGGCTTCTATTCACGAGCGGATTGAGCCTGCCACAGAACCAAAGCTCGTGGACACTCAAGTAGGTGCGGACAAAGATTCTGGAGGAAGAATTCCGTCGCTGCCAACTAAGGGGTGGAGACAACGGCAGCAGCGACTACGGGATGCAAGGGAGCCGACGTGGTAGAGGACGTGGCTTTGATGGTGCTGGACACGGTGCAAAGAAGGACGACGACTCGACCGCGTATGGATTGGGGTCGCGGTTGGAAATCTGGACGTGGGGGCAAGTCGGGTGCTGGTGGCAAAATGAAAGGAAGTTGCTGGTATTGCGAGAAGGACGGGCACCCCTGGTTTTTGTGCTATAAGAAACCCGATGGATGGACCCCTTAGAATCATCACTAGGATGGCGGCACGCGGAGGAACCAGAAAAACGGCGCGAACATGGTCGCCGATTGGTCGGACAACAACCTGAATAGCAACTGCTGTGCGGAGAAGAAAAAGAGGGCACCGCAGGCCAGTTCTTCCATATTGAAGAGCTGGGGGAGCAAAGAGACGCCTCTGCCAAGGTTGGAGCAGAGCTGCACCCCCTCGACTATTGGGTGTTGGAGACGGGCTCCGCTTGGACGATGACGCCGCGCATGGACCTGCTAGACCACGTACACGCTGCACGAATCAAGGACATGTACAAATCCATGTGGCAGCTCTCGGCGTTGGCGTGGCACAGTGGGGGGCAGGCTGGCGAGGGTTCTGCATCCCAGTGAGAGTGCAACGCTGTTGGAGGGGTTGGTGTGAAAATGTCGGCCAGATCTGGGGAGACCGATTGGGCAACAGCACACCGACGCTTGGGGCATGAGGCAATATCTTTGTTGAAGCAGTTTGAGAAAGATGGAGTCGTTAAGGGGCTGAAGCTGAACAGACAGCCATCTGATGAGAATTGTGAAATCTGTCGGCTCTCAAAATTTACCCGATTCTCCTTCCATAGTGTGACTGGGAGGAGCAAGAAGCCGTTGGAGCTGGTCTACATGGACTTGGTGGGGCTGCTGCCGGTTCAGGGACACAAGGAGGAATGTTACTTTCTGACCATAGTGGATGATTGGAACAGGCTTATGCGGACATATCCGCTGAAGCAGAAGAACCACGCCACCTCTACAATATGGAAAGATTGGCTGCCATTCGTTGAGAAGAAAGCGGAATATGTGGCTAAGCGGATTAGGACAGATCAGGGTGGTGAGTTCCTTGGAGCTGAGATGACGGCCTGGCTCAAGAAGCAGGGCATCCAGAGGGAGCTGACCACGTCTTACACCCCACAGTCCAATGGTGTAGTAGAACGGGCAAACCAGACAATTCTGGAGACAGCTAGGGTGTTGGCCATAGAATCTGGGCTCGGCAACTCGATGTGGCCCCATGCTATTCGGCACGCTACCGTCGCTAGGAATAGGGTGCTCACCAAGGTTGGTGATGACTCGTAGGTACCGTTGGAGAGGTGGCTGTGGGAGGAAGCCGCCGGTGGACATGCTGAGGGTGTTCGGGTGCATGACAGTCCCCCATGTCCCTTAGACGTACCGCAGTAAGTTGGGGGCAAGTGCAATCTGGTGTGTGCATTTGAGGTTGGCTACTGAGAGCAAGGGATGGCGGCAATGGGAACCTTCCAAGGGTGTGCTGTTCGACAGCAGAAATCTGAAGTTTGTTGAGGGTATAATGTATGGGAGCTGGGAGAAACAGGTGGAGGCAAGGGTGTCCTACCACATGGGGCAAATCACCATGCAGCTGGACCTAACTCCTAGTGTGTGAGAGGAGGGAGAAGAGGTAGCTGCAGAGGATGGTGATGGAGAGAAGGTGCAGGGGGTACCTGCTGGTGGAGGAAATCGTGTTGAGACTAGCGATAGCACTAGCGGAGCCGCTGGATCCGAGGGAGGAGAGTAGCAGCAGAGGAAAACTAAGAAGCCGAAGGGTGTCGTTATGAAGGGATGGGAGACACCCATCTCTAGGAGAGAACGTACCCATATGGCTACTGAGATGGTGACTGCAGAAGCTGATGTAGCAGAGCAGCAGCTTGGGACAAATGAAGCATTGCTGATTCTACTGCGTGGCTATGACCCGGATGAGGAGGATGAACCTGCCTACTGTTTTCTTGCCCCTGCAGCAGAGGAACCAGCTAGCATGGAGGAGGCATTGGCTGAACCAGATAGGGAGAAGTGGCTGGTTTCTAGGGAGTCTGAGTACAAGAGCCTGCAAGAGAATGGGACATGGGATCTGGTGGTGCTGCCCGATGGAAAGAAAGCTGTACAGTGCAAGTGGGTTCTAAGGATCAAGACCAATGACAAGGGACAGGTCACCATCTACAAGAGTAGGCTGGTGTGATGATGTAAGGGCCAAATAAACCCTAGATAGTAAGACTTTATTAAACTTAAATCCTCTCCTCGGGGTCACCTTGATGGGTCCTTGGGTGCCTGGTACAAGACCAGCCCCTATCGTCGGGTCCGAGATTGTAGAAACAGGGATCAAGAATGACTTAGTCAAAATAAAAAGAGTACCTTGAACTTCGCGCAGCGTATCGTGCAGACCGTCGACCGAATTAAACTGAAAAATTTATATATCAAAGCTCACTCCAAGAGCTTTAAAATAAGCCAAGTTGCCTCGCAAAAACTGTTGGTGTAAGGGCCTAATAAACTCAAGCTATTAAGACTTTATCACACTTAAAACCTCTCCTCGGGGTCACCTCCAAGGGTCCTTGGGTGCCTGGTACAAGACCAGCCCCTATCCTCGGGTCCGAGTTTGTAGAGAGAGGGATCAAGAGGGACTTAGTCAAAACAGCAAGAGTACCTTGAGCGTCGCGCAGCGTATCGTGCAGACCGTCGATCGGATTAAGCTGAGAATTTCCTATATCGAAGCTCACTCTAAGAGCTTTAAAATAAGCCAAGTTGCCTCGCGAAAAGTTCTGCCATTACGAAGTTATGGCTCGGACAGCGTTAGCCTAGCGTTGGAGTGCTAGCGTACTAGCGTTGACTCGGGTAGCATTCCGCCGTCGCACCGCGTAGACAAGAAATTCCAGCAAGGAAGGAATTCGCTTGAATCAATTTCACTATATTCAGGTACAAACAGAGAAGGAATAAATAGCTCTAGCTAGCAAGGACCTTGGGAATCAACCTGGGAACAACCAGGGATGATCCCAAATAATTCCAAGCAACAGAACCAACCTGGCTGAACAAAATAGCAGGTGATAGGTTGGTGAACAACCTCTGGTTCTGTTTTTCCAACCTGGGAAAACAACAACCAGGTTCAGGTCCTAAAAACAGAACCTGTTTTGTCTTTGCCCAACCAGCCAAATGCTGGTTCCGCTGGTTTCCCCTGGCCCTGTAGCATGCAGATACAGACAAACAACATCCAACCTTCACCTAAATTGTACCCCTATAGTGCCTGCCCTGCTACACTATAGTCAACCAAACAAAACAGTACAATTTCGAGTTGGATAGAACTGAATCTGCGCAATCAAGTAAGTTGAACCGCAAAGCTTCCATCTTGGGTTCCTTTGCGAGCTCGTCCTTTCTGCTTGTACTGTTCATAGCGCGTACAATGTTATGCCGAAGCGCACATTTTGCAAGTACCTGCAAATGCTTCAAGCGAAAATTGCGAAAGCAAACAAACACACAAACATACCATTCACACGAAAATGCATTCGCACACGCATACTCGTACAAACAGACGGCAGGATGTCGTGCAATGTGAATTTGCACCCAACACACTCCCCCTCAGCCTGCCGGCTGCATCCCCATCATTCCATACTAGTTCATGCTCATTCCACTCATGCGCACACAACGCCAATGAGGCTCATCCGCAAGCCTCTTGGTGAGGAAGTCTGCTGGCTGCTGGTGAGTCTTGATGTAGATCGGATTCACCGTCCCCCTCTTCACCTCCTTACGCAGCCAGTGCCACTTGATACGCATGTGCTTATTCAGCCCATGAAGCACAGCGTTCCTGGCCATCCCAAGAGCTCCCTTGCTATCACAAAACAGCGGCGTAGCAACCTTTTGCTCCTGGCCAATCTCCTCCAACAGCCTCCTCAGCCAAATCACCTCCTTCACCCCATGGAACATCGCCATGTACTCTGATTCCACGGAAGAGAGTGCTGTCTCCGTCTGCTTCTTTGACCTCCAACTAACCGGTCCTCCCCCAACTACGCAGATGTATCCTCCCACAGATGAGGAATCCTCCTTCTCAGAGGCCCACGTAGCGTCAGTAAAGCAAGTGAGAAAAAGCTTGCCTTCTCCAAGCCTCTCCCCCTTCTCTTTCAGCACCTCAACCCCTTTCTGCTTCACCTGTGCAGATGCGGAGTATTGAACTCCAATGCTTGGGTGAGAGTTCAGATACTTCACCACACGCTCAGCTGCATCCACCTGCTCCTCTGATGGATTCTGCACTACCCTAGCCAGCTGCCCAACCGAGAAAGAGATGTCGGGTCTCGTGTGAACTGCTGCATACAAGAGGCTGCCCACCAAGGACTGAAATTGGTGCTGCTCCTCGGCTTCAACCCCTTCATCCTCTGCAGCTTTCACAAGCCTGAATTCTGCTGGCAGGGGAGTTGCAACCTTGCGCTCATTCTCAATTCCGTACTTCTCCCCAAGCTCCTTGATGAACTTCTCCTGGTGCAGCTTCAACCACCTGTGATCCAGATCCCTCTCCACGTGCATCCCGAGGTAGTACTTTACCTCCCCAAGGTTCTTGCACTTGAAGTTCTCCATCAGCTGCTGCTGCACCTTCTGGATCTCCTTCATGCTGCTGCTAAAGAGAAGAATGTCGTCCACATAGACCAGAAACAGCACCAGCTTCTCCCCCTCCCCCTTGAGAAAGAGGCTCTCATCACAGCTGCTGGTCCTGAATCCCATCTCCTCTAAAACAGCTGCCAACTTCTGGTACCAGCAGCGTGGCGCCTGCTTCAAGCCGTAGATGGACTTTTTCAGCTTGCACACCCTGCCCGTACCATCCTCATACCCAGGTGGCTGCGTCATGAACACCTCCTCCTCTAAAATCCCGTTGAGAAATGCCGTTGATATGTCCATCTGGATAATGAACTTCCCACTAACGGCTGCATCTGCCAACAAGACACGAAGGGTAGGGGGTTTGGCAGTGGGAGCAAAGATCTCATTGAAGTCCCGCTTCTCCTTCTGCATAAACCCCTTAGCCACCAACCTACTCTTGTAGATGGTGACCTGCCCCTTGTCGTCAGTCTTGATCCTTAGCACCCACTTGCATTGTACCGCTTTCTTTCCCTCAGGCAGCACCACTAGTTCCCAAGTCCCATTCTCCAGCAGGCTCTGGTACTCAGCATCCCTGGAAGCTAGCCATTTGTCCCTATCTGGTCCAGCTAATGCCTCCTCCATGCTAGCTGGTTCCTCTGGTGCAGGGGCAAGAAAACAGTACGCAGGTTGATCCTCCTCATCCGGGTCATAGCCATGCGGTAGAATCAGCAATGCCTCCTCGGTCCCAAGCTGCTGCTCCGCTACATCAGCTCCTGCAGTCAGCTTTTTAGTAGCCATACGGGTACGTCCTGGCCTGGAGACGGGTGTCTCCCATCCCTTCATAATAACACCCTTCGGCTTCTTAGTTTTCCCCTGCTGCTGCTCTCCTCCCTCGGATCCAGCAGCTCCACTAGTGCTACCGCTAATCTCCACACCATCACCTCCACCAGCAGGTGCCTCCTGCACCTTCTCTTTATCACCACCCTCTGCAGCTGCCTCCTCTCCCTCCTCCCACACACTAGGAGTCAGGTCCAGCTGCATGGTGATCTGCTCCATCTGCTGGGACACCCTGGCCTCCGGCTGTTTCTCCCAGCTCCCATACATCATGCCCTCAACAAACTTCACATCCCTGCTGTCAAATAACACACCCTTGGAGGGTTCCCACAGCAGCCATCCCTTGCTCTCAGCAGCCAGCCCCAAATGCACACACCAGATTGCACTCGCCCCCAACTTACTGCGGTAGGTCTTGGGGACGTGGGCGACTGCCATGCAACCGAACACCCTCAGCATGTCCACCGGCGGCTTCCTCCCAAGCCACCTCTCCAACGGCACCCACGAGTCATCCCCAACCTTTGTGAGTACCCTGTTCCTAGCGACGGTAGCGTGCCGAACAGCATGGGGCCACATGGAGTTGCCCAGCCCAGATTCTATGAGCAGCGCCCTAGCTGTCTCCAGAATTGTCCGGTTCGCCCGTTCTGCTACACCGTTGGACTGTGGGGTGTAAGCCGTGGTCAGCTCCCTCTGGATGCCCTGCTTCTTGAGCCAGGCCGTCATCTCAGCTCCAAGGAACTCACCACCCCGATCTGTCCTAATCCGCTTCACCACACACTCCGCTTGCTTCTCCACGAACGGCAGCCAATCGTCCCGAATCGTGGAGGCGGCGTGATCTTTCTGCTTCAGCGGATACGCCCACATTAGCCTGCTCCAGTCATCCACTATGGTTAGGAAGTACCGCTCCCCCTTGTGCCCTTGCACCGGCAGCGGCCCCACCAAGTCCATGTGGACCAGCTCCAACGGCTTTTTGCTCCTGCCAGCCACACTATGGAAGGGGAAACGGGTGAACTTTGAAAGGAGGCAAATTTCACAGTTATCATCGGGTGGTTGTCCGTTCAGCTTTAAGCCCTTAACGGCTCCATCCTTCTCCAGCTGCTTCAGCAAAGGCATTGCCACATGCCCCAAACGTCGGTGTGCAGTTGCCCAATCTGTCTCCCCAGATCTGGCCGACACTTTCACACCAACCCCTCCAACGGCGTTGCACTCCCCCTGGGATGCAGACCCCTCTCCAGCCTGCCCCCCACCGTGCCACGCCAGCGCCGGCAGCTGCCACATAGATCTGTACACGTCCTTGCTCTCGTGCAGATCCCAAAGCACCCGATTGCCCAGCTTCCCCTTATAAGTGCGAGCCCCATCCGTGTTGGTGTTCACCCCAGCCTTGCCAAGCTTACGGAGGGAGATGAGGTTGGCCTTCAGGTCGGGGACGAGGAGAACGTCGTGCAGCACCACCGGCTTGCCATCCGCTCCCTTAAATGCAGCTCGTCCCGCACCAGCCACCTTCAACATGTGTCCAGAGGCAGAGCACACCTCATTAATCGGTGCAGCGCGTACGTCGTCCAGCAGGTCCTTGCGCGGCGTCATTGTCCAAGCAGCGCCTGTGTCCAACACCCAATAGTCCAGGGGGTGCAGCTCTGCTCCAGCCTTAGCAGATGCGTCTCCTTGCTCCCCCTTGTCTCCCATATGGAAGAATTGGCCCGCGGTGCGCTCCTTCTTCTTCTCCGCACCGCCGTTGCCCTTCGGGTTGTTGTCGGACGAATCAGCGACCATGTTGGCGCCGTTTTTCTGGTTCCTCCGCGCGCCGCCATCCTGGTGACGATTCTGGGGGGTCCATCCATCGGGTTTCTTATAGCACAAAAACCAGGGGTGCCCTTCCTTCTCACAATACCAGCAACTCCCTTTCATTTTGCCACCAGCACCCGACTTGACCCCACGTCCAGATTTCGCACCGCGACCCCAACCGGTACCTCCTTGTTGGTCGTTGGAGTCGTCGTCTTTCTTTGCACCGCGTCCAGCACCACCGAAGCCACGTCCTTTGCCACGTCGGCTCCCTTGCATCCCGTAGCCGCTGCTGCCGTCGTCTCCACCCCTCAGTTGGCGGCGACGGAAGTCCTCCTCCAGAATCTTCGTCCGCACCCACTCGAGCGTCCACAAGCTCTGGTTCTGCGGCAGGCTCAATCCGCTCGTAAATTGAAGCCACGATTCCGGCAGCAGCGAGAGCATCTTCAAGCACTTTGTTTGCTCCGGGTAGGTGATTCCTGCGGTCGCCAACTTCGCGTAGAGGTCGCGCAATTTGTCCAGGACAGGTTGCACCGGCTCTCCCTCGCTCAGGCGCAACGCGGACAGCTCCCTCTCCAGCATCAATGTTGCAACAACGGAGGTCGGGGCGTGCAGCTCCTTCAACACCGTCCACGCCTTCGGACCGCACTCAACCTCCGGCAGCAGGTGCATGACGTGGTGACGCTGGTTCAGCTCCAAACTCTGCGACATCAAGTAGTAGCCAGCCGAGGCGCGCTCGTCCCAATCTTCCTGAAGGGCGGGGTCACTCGGTCTAGGCTCCTCCCCAATCATTAGTTTCAGCAATCCGATTTGACGGAAATAAAGTTGCATTTTCCAGGCCCAATCATCATAGCCCTCACCATTGAACTTCTCGACGGTGAAGTTTTTCAGCACCTCCTTGATCAGCGAGCCCTGGCTTGTTCGCGCTCCCCTTGGCGCAGAAACACCAGAATCATGGCTGCCGCTACGATCTTGGGCTGAAGATTCACCAGCTACCGCCGAGGTGTTGCCCGCCATAGCTACCTATATCGAGGATCACTATAACGCAGCTCTGATACCAGCTTGTTGGTGTAAGGGCCTAATAAACTCAAGCTATTAAGACTTTATCACACTTAAAACCTCTCCTCGGGGTCACCTCCAAGGGTCCTTGGGTGCCTGGTACAAGACCAGCCCCTATCCTCGGGTCCGAGTTTGTAGAGAGAGGGATCAAGAGGGACTTAGTCAAAACAGCAAGAGTACCTTGAGCGTCGCGCAGCGTATCGTGCAGACCGTCGATCGGATTAAGCTGAGAATTTCCTATATCGAAGCTCACTCTAAGAGCTTTAAAATAAGCCAAGTTGCCTCGCGAAAAGTTCTGCCATTACGAAGTTATGGCTCGGACAGCGTTAGCCTAGCGTTGGAGTGCTAGCGTACTAGCGTTGACTCGGGTAGCATTCCGCCGTCGCACCGCGTAGACAAGAAATTCCAGCAAGGAAGGAATTCGCTTGAATCAATTTCACTATATTCAGGTACAAACAGAGAAGGAATAAATAGCTCTAGCTAGCAAGGACCTTGGGAATCAACCTGGGAACAACCAGGGATGATCCCAAATAATTCCAAGCAACAGAACCAACCTGGCTGAACAAAATAGCAGGTGATAGGTTGGTGAACAACCTCTGGTTCTGTTTTTCCAACCTGGGAAAACAACAACCAGGTTCAGGTCCTAAAAACAGAACCTGTTTTGTCTTTGCCCAACCAGCCAAATGCTGGTTCCGCTGGTTTCCCCTGGCCCTGTAGCATGCAGATACAGACAAACAACATCCAACCTTCACCTAAATTGTACCCCTATAGTGCCTGCCCTGCTACACTATAGTCAACCAAACAAAACAGTACAATTTCGAGTTGGATAGAACTGAATCTGCGCAATCAAGTAAGTTGAACCGCAAAGCTTCCATCTTGGGTTCCTTTGCGAGCTCGTCCTTTCTGCTTGTACTGTTCATAGCGCGTACAATGTTATGCCGAAGCGCACATTTTGCAAGTACCTGCAAATGCTTCAAGCGAAAATTGCGAAAGCAAACAAACACACAAACATACCATTCACACGAAAATGCATTCGCACACGCATACTCGTACAAACAGACGGCAGGATGTCGTGCAATGTGAATTTGCACCCAACAAAAACTGTTGGGTGCAAATTCACATTGCACGACATCTGAACTCTCACCCAAGCATTGGAGTTCAATACTCCGCATCTGCACAGGTGAAGCGGAAAGGGGTTGAGATGCTGAAACAGAAGGGGGAGAGGCTTGGAGAAGGCAAGCTTTTTCTCACTTGCTTTACCGATGCTACGTGGGCCTCTGAGAAGGAGGATTCCTCATCAGTTGGAGGATACATCTGCGTAGTTGGAGGAGGACCTGTTAGTTGGAGGTCAAAGAAGCAGGCGGACACAGCACTCTCTTCTGTGGAATCAGAGTACATGGCGATGTTCCATGGGGTGAAGGAGGTGATTTGGCTGAGGAGGCTGTTAGAGGAGATTGGCCAGGAGCAAAAGGTTGCTACGCCGCTGTTTTGTGATAGCAAGGGAGCTCTTGGGATGGCCAGGAACGCTGTGCTTCATGGGCTGAACAAGCACATGCGTATCAACTGGCACTGGCTGCGTAAGGAGGTGAAGAGGGGGACGGTGAATCCGATCTACATCAAGACTCACCAGCAGCCAGCAGACTTCCTCACCAAGAGGCTTGCGGATGAGCCTCATTGGTGTTGTGTGCGGATCAGTGGAATCAGCATGAACTAGTATGGAATGATGAAGATACAGCGGGCAGGCTGAGGGGGAGTGTGTTGGGTGCAAATTCACATTGCACGACATCCTGCCGTCTGTTTGTATGAGTATGCGTATGCGAATGCATTTCGGTGTGAATGGAATGTTCGTGTGTTTGTTTGCTTTCGTAATTTTCGCTTGAAGCATTTGCAGGTACTCGCGCATTATGCGCTTCGGCATAACATTCTACGCGCTATGAACAGTACAAGCAGAAAGGACGAGCTCGCAAAGGAACCCAAGATGGAAGCTTTGCAGTTCGGTTGAATTGATTGTGCAGATTCAGTTCTATCCAACTCGAAATTGTACTGTTTTGTCTGGTTGACTATAGTGTAGCAGGGCAGGCATTATAGAGGTACAATTTAGGTGAAGGTTGGATGTTGTTTGTCTGTATCTGCATGCTACAGGGACAGGGGAAACCAGCGGAACCAGCATTTGGCTGGTTGGGCAAAGACAAAACAGGTTCTATTTTTAGGACCTGAACCTGGTTATTGTTTTCCCAGGTTGGAAAAACAGAACCAAAGGTTGTTTACCAACCTACCACCTGCTGTTTTGTCCAGCCAGGTTGGTTCTGTTGCTTGGAATTATTTGGGATCATCCCTGGTTCTTCCCAGGTGGATTCCCAAGGTCCTTGCTAGTTAGAACTATATATTCCTTCTCTGTTTGTACCTGAATATAGTTTAATTGATTCAAGCGAATTCCTTCCTTGCTGGAATTTCCTTTCTACGCGGTGCGACGGCGGAATGCTACCCGAGTCAACGCTACTATGCTAGCACTCCAACGCTAGGCTAACGCTGTCCGACCCATAACTTCGTAATGGCAGAACTTTTCGCAATGCAACTTTTCTTATTTTAAAGCTCTTAGAGTGAGCTTCGATATAGGAAATTCTCAGCTTAATCCGATCGACGGTCTTCACGATACGGTGCGCGACGTTCAAGGTACTCTTGCTGTTTTGACTAAGTCCCTCTTGATCCCTCTCTCTACAAACTCAGACCCGAGGATAGGGGCTGGTCTTGTACCAGGCACCCAAGGACCCTTGGAGGTGACCCCGAGGAGAGGTTTTAAGTTTGATAAAGTCTTAAAAGCTTGAGTTTATTAGTCCCTTACACCAACAAGCTGGTATCTGAGCTGCGTTATAGTGATCCTCCTTATACGTAGCTATGGCGGGCAACACCTCGGCGGTAGCTGGTGAATCTTCAGCCAAAGATCGTAGCGGCAGCCGAGATTCTGGTGTCTCTGCGCCAAGGGGAGCGCGAACAAGCCAGGGCTCGCTGATCAAGGAGGTGCTGAAAAACTTCAACATCGAGAAGTTCAATGGTGAGGGCTATGATGATTGGGCCTGGAAAATGCAACTTTATTTCCGTCAGATCCGTTTGCTGAAACTAATGATTGGGGAGGAGCCTAGACCGAGTTACCCCGCCCTTTAGGAAGATTGGGACGAGCGTGCCTCGGCTGGCTACTATTTGATGTCGCAGAGTTTGGAGCTGAACCAGCGTCACCACGTCATGCACCTGCTGCCGGAGGTTGAGTGCGGTCCGAAGGCGTGGACCGTGTTGAAGGAGCTGCACGCCCCAACCTCCGTTGTTGCAACATTGATGCTGGAGAGGGAGCTGTCCGCGTTGCACCTGAGCGAGGGAGAGCCGGTGCAACCTGTCCTGGACAAATTGCGCGACCTCTACGCGAAGTTGGCGACCGCGGGAATCATCTACCCGGAGCAGACCAAGTGCCTGAAGATGCTCTCGCTGCTGCCGGAATCGTGGCTTCAATTCACGAGCGGATTGAGCCTGCCGCAGAACCAGAGCTCGTGGACACTCGAGTGGGTGCGGACAAAGATTCTAGAGGAGGACTTCCGTCGCCGTCAACTGAGGGGTGGAGACGACGGCAGCAGCGGCTACGGGATGCAAGGGAGCCGACGTGGCAGAGGACGTGGCTTTGGTGGTGCTGGACGCGGTGCAAAGAAGGACGACGACTCCAACGACCAACAAGGAGGTACCGGGTGGGGTCGCGGTGCGAAATCTGGACGTGGGGGCAAATCGGGTGCTGGTGGCAAAATGAAAGGGAGTTGCTGGTATTGTGAGAAGGAGGGGCACCCCTGGTTTTTGTGCTATAAGAAACCCGATGGATGGACCCCCCAGAATCGTCACCAGGATGGCAGCGCGCGGAGGAACCAGAAAAACGGCGCGAACATGGTCGCTGATTCGTCCGACAACAACCCGAAGGGCAACGGCGGTGCGGAGAAGAAGAAGGAGCGCACCGCGGGCCAATTCTTCCATATGGGAGACAAGGGGGAGCAAGGAGACGCCTCTGCTAAGGTTGGAGCAGAGCTGCACCCCCTGGACTATTGGGTGTTGGACACGGGCGCTGCTTGGACGATGACGCCGCGAAAAGACCTGCTGGACCACGTACAAGCTGCACCGATCAACGAGGTGTGCTCTGCCTCTGGACACGCGCTGAAGGTGGCTGGTGCGGGACGAGCTGCGTTTAAGGGAGCGGATGGCAAGCCGGTGGTGCTGCACGACGTTCTCCTTGTTCCTGAACTCAAGGCCAACCTCATCTCCCTCCGTAAGCTTGGCAAGGCTGGGGTAAGCACTAGCACGGATGGGGCACGCACTTACAAGGGGCAGCTGGGCAATCGGGTGCTTTGGGATCTGCACGAGAGTACGGACGTGTACAGATCCATGTGGCAGCTGCCGGCATTGGCGTGGCATGGTGGGGGGCAGGCTGGAGAGGGGTCTGCATCCCAGGGGGAGTGCAATGCCATTGGAGGGGTTGGTGTGAAAGTGTCGGCCAGATCTGGGGAGACGGATTGGGCAACTGCACACCGACGTTTGGGGCATGTGGCAATGCCTTTGCTGAAGCAGCTGGAGAAGGATGGAGCTGTTAAGGGTTTGAAGCTGAACGGACAACTACCCGATGATAACTGTGAAATTTGCCTCCTTTCAAAGTTCACCCGTTTTCCCTTCCATAGTGTGGCTGGCAGGAGCAAAAAGCCGTTGGAGCTGGTCCACATGGACTTGGTGGGGCCGCTGCCGGTGCAAGGGCACAAGGGGGAGCGGTACTTCCTAACCATAGTGGATGACTGGAGCAGGCTAATGTGGGCGTATCCACTGAAGCAGAAAGATTACGCCACCTCTACGATTCGGGACGATTGGCTGCCATTAGTGGAGAAGCAAGCGGAGTGTGTGGTAAAGCGGATTAGGACAGATCGGGGTGGTGAGTTCCTTGGAGCTGAGATGACGGCCTGGCTCAAGAAGCAGGGCATCCAGAGGGAGCTGACCACGGCTTACACCCCACAGTCTAACGATGTAGCAGAACGGGCGAACCGGACAATTCTGGAGACAGCTAGGGCGCTGCTCATAGAATCTGGGCTGGGCAACTCCATGTGGCCCCATGCTGTTCGGCACGCTACCGTCGCTAGGAACAGGGTACTCACAAAGGTTGGGGATGACTCGTGGGTGCCGTTGGAGAGGTGGCTTGGGAGGAAGCCGCCGGTAGACATGCTGAGGGTGTTCGGTTGCATGGCAGTCGCCCACGTCCCCAAGACCTACCGCAGTAAGTTGGGGGCGAGTGCAATCTGGTGTGTGCATTTGGGGCTGGCTGCTGAGAGCAAGGGATGGCTGCTGTGGGAACCTTCGAAGGGTTCGTAGTTTGACAGCAGGGATGTGAAGTTTGTTGAGGGCATGATGTATGGGAGCTGGGAGAAACAGCCAGAGGCCAGGGTGTCCCAGCAAATGGAGCAGATCACCATGCAGCTGGACCAGACTCCAAGTGTGTGGGAGGAGGGAGAGGAGGCAGCTGCAGAGGTTGGTGATGGAGAGAAGGTGCAGGAGGCACCTGCTGGTGAAGGTGATGGTGTGGAGACTAGCGGTAGCACTAGTGGAGCTGCTGGATCCGAGGGAGGAGAGCAGCAGCAGGGAAAAACTAAGAAGCCGAAGGGTGTTGTTATGAGGGGATGGGAGACACCCGTCTCCAGGCCAGGACGTACCCGTATGGCCAATAAGAAGCTGACTGCAGGAGCTAATGTAGCGGAGCAGCAGCTTGGGACCGAAGAGGCATTGCTGATTCTACCGCATGGCTATGATCTGGATGAGGAGGATGAACCTGCCTACTGTTTTCTTGCCCCTGCACCAGAGGAACCAGCTAGCATGGAGGAGGCATTAGCTGGACCAGATAGGGAGAAGTGGCTGGTTTCCAGGGATGCTGAGTACCAGAGCCTGCTAGAGAATGGGACATGGGAGCTGGTGGTGCTGCCTGAGGGAAAGAAAGCCGTACAGTGCAAGTGGGTGCTAAGGATTAAGACCGATGACAAGGGACAGGTCACCATCTACAAGAGCAGACTGGTGGCTAAGGGGTTTATGCAGAAGGAGAAGCGGGACTTCAATGAGATCTTTGCTCCCACTGCCAAACCCCCTACCCTCCGTGTCTTGTTGGCAGATGCAACCGTTAGTAGGAAATTCATCATTCAGATGGATATATCAACGGCATTCCTCAATGGGATTTTAGAGGAGGAGGTGTTCATAACGCAGCCACATCTCTTTCTCGGTTGGGCAGCTGGCTAGGGTGGTGCAGAATCCATCAGAGGAGCAGGTGGATGCAGCTGAGCGTATGGTAAAGTATCTGAACTCTCACCCAAGCATTGGAGTTCAATACTCCGCATCTGCACAGGTGAAGCAGAAAGGGGTTGAGGTGCTGAAAGAGAACGGGGAGAGGCTTGGAGAAGGCAAGCTTTTTCTCACTTGCTTTACCGATGCTACGTGGGCCTCTGAGAAGGAGGATTCCTCACTTGTGAGAGGATACATCTGCGTAGTTGTAGCAGGACCTGTTAGTTGGAGGTCAAAGAAACATAGAGAGAGAGCACTCTCTTCTGTGGAATCAGAATACATGGCGATGTTCCATGGGGTGAAGGAGGTGATTTGGCTGAGGAGGCTGTTAGAGGAGATTGGCCAGGAGCAAAAGGTTGCTACGCCGCTGTTTTGTGATAGCAAGGGAGCTCTTGGGATGGCCAGGAACGCTGTGCTTCATGGGCTAAACAAGCACATGCGTATCAAGTGGCACTGGCTGCGTAAGGAGGTGAAGAGGGGGACGGTGAATCCAATCTACATCAAGACTCACCAGCAGCCAGCAGACTTCCTGACCAAGAGGCTTGCGGATGAGCCACATTGGCGTTGTGTACGGATGAGTGGAATGAGCATGAACTAGTATGGAATGATGACGATACAGCCGGCAGGCTGAGGGGGAGTGTGTTGGGTGCAAATTCACATTGCACAACATCCTGCCGTCTGTTTGTATGAGTATGCGTGTGTGAATGCATTTGGGTGTGAATGGAATGTTCGTGTGTTTGTTTGCTTTCGCAATTTTCGCTTGAAGCATTTGCAGGTACTCGCGCATTATGCGCTTCGGCACAACATTGTACGCGCTATGAACAGTATAAGCAGAAAGGACGAGCTCGCAAAGGAACCCAAGATGGAAGCTTTGCAGTTCGCTTTAATTGATTGTGCAGATTCAGTTCTATCCAACTCGAAATTGTACTGTTTTGTTTGGTTGACTATAGTGTAGCAAGGCAGGCAATATAGAGGTACAATTTAGGTGAAGGTTGGATGTTGTTTGTCTGTATCTGCATGCTACAGGGCCAGGGGAAACCAGCGGAACCAGCATTTGGCTGGTTGGGCAAAGACAAAACAGGTTTTGTTTTTAGGACCTGAACCTGGTTGTTGTTTTCCCAGGTTGGAAAAACAGAACCAGAGGTTGTTTACCAACCTACCACCTGCTTTTTTGTCCAGCCAGATTGGTTCTGTTGCTTGGAATTATTTGGGATCATCCCTGGTTCTTCCCAGGTGGATTCCCAAGGTCCTTGCTAGTTAGAACTATATATTCCTTCTCTGTTTGTACCTGAATATAGTTGAATTGATTCAAGGGAATTCCTTCCGTGCTGGAATTTCCTTTCTACGCGGTGCGACGGCGGAATGCTACCCGAGTCAACGCTAGTATGATAGCACTCCAACGCTAGGCTAACGCTGTCCGAGCCATAACTTCGTAATGGCAGAACTTTTCGCAATCCAACTTGGCTTATTTTAAAGCTCTTATAGTGAGCTTTAATATAGGAAATTCTCAGCTTAATCCGATCGACGGTTTTCACGATACGCTGCGCGACGTTCAAGGTACTCTTGCTGTTTTGACTAAGTCCCTCTTGATCCCTCTCTCTACAAACTCGGACCCGAGGATAGGGGCTGGTCTTGTACCAGGCACCCAAGGACCCTTGGAGGTGACCCCGAGGAGAGGTTGTAAGTTTCATAAAGTCTTAATAGCTTGAGTATATTAGTCCCTTACACCAACAAGCTGGTATCAGAGCTGCGTTACAGTGATCCTTGTTATAGGTAGCTATGGCGGGCAACACTTCGGTGGTAGCTGGTGAATCTTCAGCCCAAGATCGAAGCGGCAGCCAAGATTCTGATGTCTCTGTGCCAAGGGGAGCGCGAACAAGCCAGGGCTCGCTGATCAAGGAGGTGCTGAAAAACTTCACCGTCGAGAAGTTCAATGGTGAGGGCTATGATGATTGGGCCTGGAAAATGCAACTTTATTTCCGTCAGATCGGTTTGCTGAAACTAATGATTGGGGAGGAGCCTATACCGAGTGACCCCGCCCTTCAGGAAGATTTGGACGAGCACGCCTCGGCTGGCTACTACTTGATGTCGCAGAGTTTGGAGCTGAACCAGCGTCACCACGTCATGCACCTGCTGCCGGAGGTTGAGTGCGGTCCGAAGGCGTGGACCGTGTTGAAGGAGCTGCACGCCCCAACCTCCGTTGTTGCAACATTGATGCTGGAGAGGGAGCTGTCCGCGTTGCGCCTGAGCGAGGGAGAGCCGGTGCAACCTGTCCTGGACAAATTGCGCGACCTCTACGCGAAGTTGGCGACCGCGGGAATCACCTACCCGGAGCAGACCAAGTGCCTGAAGATGCTCTCGCTGCTGCCGGAATCGTGGCTTCAATTCACGAGCGGATTGAGCCTGCCGCAGAACCAGAGCTCGTGGACACTCGAGTGGGTGCGGACAAAGATTCTAGAGGAGGACTTCCGTCGCCGTCAACTGAGGGGTGGAGACGACGGCAGCGGCGGCTACGGGATGCAAGGGAGCCGACGTGGCAGAGGACGTGGCTTTGGTGGTGCTGGACGCGGTGCAAAGGACGACGACTCCAACGACCAACAAGGAGGTATCAGGTGGGGTCGCGGTGCGAAATCTGGACGTGGGGGCAAGTCGAGTGCTGGTGGCAAAATGAAAGGGAGTTGCTGGTATTGTGAGAAGGAGGGGCAACCCTGGTTTTTGTGCTATAAGAAACCCGATAGATGGACCCCCCAGAATCGTCACCAGGATGGCAGCGCGCGGAGGAACCGGAAAAACGGCGCGAACATGGTCGCTGATTCGTCCGACAACAACCCGAAGGGCAACGGCGGTGCGGAGAAGAAGAAGGAGCGCACCGCGGGCCGATTCTTCCATATGGGAGACAAGGGGGAGCAAGGAGACGCATCTGCTAAGGTTGGAGCAGGATGGTGCATATTCTCATTGCACGACATCCTGCCGTCTGTTTGTATGAGTATGCGTGTGCGAATGCATTTGGGTGTGAATGGAATGTTCGTGTGTTTGTTTGCTTTCGCAATTTTCACTTGAAGCATTTGCAGGTACTCGCGCATTATGCGCTTCGGCACAACATTGTACGCGCTATAAACAGTACAAGCAGAAAGGAGGAGCTCGCAAAGGAACCCAAGATGGAAGCTTTGCAGTTCGGTTAAATTGATTGTGCAGATTCAGTTCTATCCAACTCGAAATTGTACTGTTTTGTTTGGTTGACTATAGTGTAGCAGGGCAGGCACTATAGAGGTACAATTTAGGTGAAGGTTGGATGTTGTTTGTATGTATCTGCATGCTACAGGGCCAGGGGAAACCAGCGGAACCAGCATTTGGCTGGTTGGGCAAAGACAAAACAGGTTCTGTTTTTAGGACCTGAACCTGGTTGTTGTTTTCCCAGGTTGGAAAAACAGAACCAAAGGTTGTTTACCAAGCTACCACCTGCTGTTTTGTCCAGCCAGGTTGGTTCTGTTGCTTGGAATTATTTGGGATCATCCCTGGTTCTTCCCAGGTTGATTCCCAAGGTCCTTGCTAGCTAGGACTATATATTCTTTCTCTGTTTGTACCTGAATATAGTTCAAAATTGATTCAAGGGAATTCCTTCCTTGCTGGAATTTCCTTTCTACACGGTGCGATGGCAGAATGCTACCCGAGTCAAAGCTAGTATGCTAGCACTCCAACGCTAGGCTAACGCTGTCCGAGCCATAACTTCGTAATGGCAGAACTTTTCGCGGGGCAACTTGGCTTATTTTAAAGCTCTTAGAGTGAGCTTCAATATAAGAAATTCTCAGCTTAATCCGATCGACGGTCTTCATGATACGCTGCGCGACGTTCAAGGTACTCTTGCTGTTTCGACTAAGTCTCTCTTGATCCCTCTCTCTACAAACTCGGACCCGAGGATAGGGGCTGGTCTTGTACCAGGCACCCAAGGACCCTTGGAGGTGACCCCGAGGAGAGGTTTTATGTTTGATAAAGTCTTGATAGCTTCAGTTTATTAGTCCCTTACACCAGCAAAAAGTTCTGCCATTACGAAGTTATTGCTCGAACAGCGTTTGCCTAGTGTTAGACTGCTGGCGTACTAGCGTTGACTCGGTAGCATTCCGCCGTCGCACCGCGTAGAAACGAAATTCCAGGAAGAGAGGAATTCGGTTGAATCAAAATCGACTATGTTCAGGAACAAACAGAGAAAGAATAAATAGCTCTAGCTAGCAAGGACCTTGGGAATCAACCTGGGAACAACCAGGGATCATCCCAAATAATTCCAAGCAACAGAACCAACCTGGCTGGACAAAACAGCAGGTGGTAGGTTGGTAATTAACCTCTGGTTCTGTTTTTCCAACCTGGGAAAACAACAACCAGGTTCAGGTCCTAAAAACAGAACCTGTTTTGTCTTTGCCCAACCAGCCAAATGCTGGTTCTACTGGTTTCCCCTGGCTCTGTAGCATGCAGATACAGACAAACAACATCCAACTTTCACCTAAGGTTGCAACTCCCTTGCTAGCAGAACTCAAGCTTCTGAAGGCTGCAGAGTATGAAGGGGTTGAAGTCGAGGAGAAGCAGCAGTTTCAATCCTTGGTTGGCAGCCTTTTGTACGCACCGGTTTAAACGAGGCCAGACCGCTCTTTCTCTGTTGGGCAGCTGGCTAGGGTGGTGCAGAATCTATCAGAGGAGCAGGTGGATGTAGTTGAGCGTGTCGTGAAGTACTTGAACTCTCACCGAAGCATTGGAGTTCAATACTCCGCATCTGCACATGTGAAGCAGAAAAGGGTTGAGATGCTGAAAGACAAGGGGGAGAGGCTTGGAGAAGAGAAGCTCTTTCTCACTTGCTTTACCGATGCTACGTGGGCCTCTGAAAAGGAGGATCCCTCATGTGTGGGAGGATACATCTGTGTAGTTGGGGGAGGACTTGATAGTTGGAGGTCCAAGAAGCAGATGGAGATGGCACTCTCTTCAGTGGAATCAGAGTACCTGGCAATGTTCTATGGGGTGAAGGAGGTGATTTGGCTGTTCGAAGAGATAAGCCAAGAGCAGAAGGTTGCTATGCCGTTGTTATGTGATAGCAAGAAGGCTCTTGGGATAGCCACGAACGCTGTGCTTCATAGGCTGAACAAGCACATGCGTATTAAGTGGCACTGGCTGCGTAAGGAGGTGAGTAGGGAGACGGTGAATCCGATCTACATCAAAAGTCACCTATAGCCAGCAGACTTCCTCACCAAGAGGCTTGCGGATGAGCCACATTGGCATTGTGTTCGCATGAGTGGAATGGGCATGAAGTAGCATCGAATGATCGGGATGCAGCCGTCAGGCTAAGGGAGAGTGTGTTCGGTGCAAATTCACATTGCACGACATCCTGCCGTCTGTTTCTATGAGTATGCGTGTGCGAATGCATTTGGGTGTGAATGAAATGTTCGTGTGTTTGTTTGCTTTCTAAATTTTCGCTTGAAGCATTTGCTGGTTCTTGCGCATTGTGCAGTTCGGCACAACATTGTAGGCATTGTGAACAGTGCAAGTAGGAAGGATGAGCTCGCAAAGGAACCCAAGATGGAAGCTTTGCGGTTCGGTTGAATTCATTGCGCAGATTCAGTTCTATCCAACTCGAAATTATACTGTTTTGTTTGGTTAACTGTTGTGTAGCAGGGCAGGCATTATAGGGATACAATTTAGGTGTATCTGCATGCTACAGGGCCAGGGGAAACCAGCGGGACCAGCATTTGGCTGGTTTGGCAAAGACAAATCAGGTTCTGTTTTTTGGACCTGAACCTCGTGATTGTTTTCCCAGGTTAGAAAACAGAACCAGAGGTTGTTTACCAATCTACCATCCGCTGTTTTGTCCAGCCAGGCTGGATCTGTTGCTTGGATTTTTTTGAGATCATCCCTGGTTGTTCCCAGGTTGATTCCCAAGGTCCTCGCTAGCTAGATCTATTTATTCCTTCTCTGTTTGTACCTGAATATAGTGAAATTGATTCATGCGATATCCGTCCTTGCTGGAATTTTGTTTCTACGCGGTGCGACGGCGGAATGCTACCCGAGTCAACGCTAGTATGCCAGCGCCCCAGTGTTATGCAAATGCTGTAGGAGCAATAACTCCGTAATGGCAGAACTTTTCGTGAGGCAACTTGGCTCATTTCAAAGCTCTTGGAGCGAGCTTCGATATAGCAAAGTCCCAGCTTAATCTGATCAACGGTCTCTAAGATACGGCGAGCGACGTTCAAAGTACTCTTGATATTTTGGCTAAGTCATTCTTGACTTGTCTCTACAAAACTCGGACCCGAGGACAAGGGCTGGTCTTGCACCAGGCACTCAAGGACCCTTGGAGGTGACCACGAGGAGAGGTTTTAAGTTTGATTAAGTTTTTATATCTTAAGTTTATTAGGCACTTACACTAACAGATCAATGACACCTATGCTTTGATGGCACCGGCAGACAGCAATGTATCGCAGCTGCAGCAGTGCATCAAGATCTTCTCGGTGCTCGACAACTCGTGCGACAACCTCATTCCCCCCCGCAATACTTATCAGGACCAGTGGACACCTGAGTGGCTACGGCAGCAGATTCTGCTAGAGGACCTCCGCAGGCACCACACCGGAGGTGGTGCTACCAACAAAACTGCTGAGGGGTACGGAGCTGCAAGAGGCAGCAGATGAAGAGGGGTTGGGAGAGGCCGAGGCCGTGGGAGAGGCATTGGCAGAGGGAGAGGCCGAGGTGACTTTAACTAAGGGCATGGGAGCTCTGGTGGCATGGGGAGCACCCAAATGGAAGTTGCGTTTTGGTACTACAAGAAGGCTAGACATCCATGGTTCATGTGTTTCAGCCGGCCTCAGGGATGGGCGCCACCAGGCATGAAGCTGCCAAATGGTGAACGCGCACGAGGTGGTGTTGTGCAAGGTGCAGGTGCACAAGGTGAAGGTGCACAAGGTAAAGCCTTCCTTGGGATGTTTCTCATGGTTGAAGATGTGAAAGAGAGTGAGGGTGATGTGGGTTCGGTTGGGAAGGTTGTGATGCACCCCCTCACTCACTGGGTAATCAATTCATGTTGCAAAACTCACATGACCCCATTGGCAGATTTGGTTGATGAGGTAAACCCCCCCGGGAAGATCAAGTCTGTAGTTGCCGCTTCAGATGCTTTGCTCCCTGTGATTGGTGTGGGGAATGCCAAGGTGATGGGAGCCAAAGGGGAGCTTGTGGGGCTTGGGAATATGCTACCTGTTGAAGGTTTGTTTGCTAACGTTCTTTTTGTGCGGTGGTTGTAGAAGAGCAAGGCCAAAGTGACCTTCGGCCCAACCAGCTGCCGTGCGAAGCTTGGGAAGTTGCTGCTGTGGGATTTGGAGAAGAAGAGCAGCTGCATCAAGGACCTGTGGCAGCTGCACATCATCCCTTGGAACGGGAAACCTCCAGCAACAGCAGGAGGAGAGGAGATTGCACTAACTGTTGTGGCCCTGGATGCACACAAGAAGGCGCAGCAGCCACAGCAGCCACATGGTGAGGTGCTTGCTCGTTTGGATGCAAAAGCTGCATGGGCAAAGGCTTAATCTGGGAGTAGTGAGGCCGATTGGAAGGCGTGGCACAAGAGATTGTGTCATATGAACTTTCTAATGCTGCAGAAGCTAGTAAAGGATGGGAGCTTGAAGGGGCTGGAGGTAAAAGGGACAGCAAAGGAGATTGGGAGCTGCCCTACATGCCTTGAAAAAAAGTTCACAAAGTTTCCTTTTAGCAGCGGCACAGGAACAGCCAAGGCCCCGCTCGCGCTTGTGCACATGGATGTGGTGGGCCCTACGAGGGCCCCTTTTCTCTTGGGCAGCCGCTACTTCTTGACCAGTGTGGACAACCATACACGTGTGGTATGGGTGTATCCTTTCAAGACTAAGGGGGGGGGGGGGGGGGGGTGGCAGCGGCTGTTCTCAAGGAGTGGATGCCGAGAGCTCCAAGGGAGAGCGGACATAAGGTGAAGGTGATCCGCACCGACAACGGAGGAGAGTTCATTGGCAATGCGTTTGAGGTGGTGCTGAAGAAGAAGGGCATTCAGCAATAGCTTACAGTGCCCTATAGCCCTCAGCAGAACGGCGTGATTGAGCGGTTCAACCAGACTCTGTAGGAAGGTGCTCGCACTCTCCTTGGTTGTGCAGGGCTGCCGGATCCGTTTTGGGTGACTGCACTACGGCAGGTCACCCTTGTGAAAAACAAGGTGCTGCTGAATGTGGGGGACAAATAGTGGGTCCCCTACCCCAAGTGGTATGGGAGTGCACCAGCAATCAACATGCTGAGAGCCTATGGCTGCATGGTGGTGTTTTATGTGCCTAAGAAGAAGAGGAGAAAGCTGGAAGCTTGTGGGAGATGGGGTGTGTACTTGGGGATTGCAAATGACCACAAGGGCTGGCTGCTATAGGACTTGACCAGCCAGAGGTTGACTGTGTCAAGGGATTTGAAGTTTCTTGAGTCCTTGTACTATAAGGAGTGGAAGCAGTAGCAATAGAAGCTTCTTACGACACCACTCATTGTTGAGGCCGATGAGGTGCAGCGGCGATTAAGACAAGTTGAGGTTTCTGTCTCCGAGGAGGAGATCTTTGGGGTGACTGAGGATGGGGGAGAATTTGAGGTGGTGGAGCAACAGCAGCAGCAGCAGCAGCAACGTGCTCCGCCACGTGCCCCATGTCCGCTTGAGCGTCCTAGGAGGGATGTACGCCCACCTGTCATGTTGAGCTATAATTGATGTGGCTCTCGGAATGTGGAGCATGCTGGAAGTGTGGCCGAGCAGTGTGATGAGGATGAGATTGCGCACTCCTACTGGGCAGCCGTCCTTGAGCCCAAGACGCTTGCCGAGGCCTTGAGTAGGCTCGATGCTGAGAAGTGGAAGCAGAGTGTGAAGGAGCAGTATGACCCTCTGCTTAGAATGAAACGTGGGAGCTGTGTGAGCTGCCTCCAGTGAAGAAGGCAATTTCTTCCAAGCTAATCTTGAGGCACAAGTATGGACCTTATGGGGAGCTGACCTGCTACAAGTCAAGGCTTGTGGCTAACGGGTTCCTCTAGATAAAGGAGAAGGACTTTGACAAAAACTTTTCTCTTGTGGTGGAAATGTACTACATTGAGAGTGATGTTGGGAACGGCTGCAAACCGCGGATGGAGGATCAAGGAGATGGACATTACAACGGCTTTCCTCCATGAGATCATTTTGGAGGAGTTGTACATGTTGCAATCAGAGGGATTGGATAATGGGAGCGGCAGGGTGTGCAGGCTGAAGAAGGCCATCTATGGCCTGAAGCCGGCTCCTCGCGCATGGTACCACAAGCTGGAAGAAATACTGCTGGCTGGGGGATTCAAGAAGAGTGGGTGCGACCACAGCTTATTCCTGCTGCAAGAGAAGGAGCAGCTCCTCATGCTCCTCGTGTATTTGGACGACATCCTGCTCTTCTCCAAGTCATCTGCGATGATTGACCGCGTGGAGGAGATGCTGGAGATGCAGGTCAAGTGTTCTAAGATGGGAGATGTGAATTACTTTCCAAAGATGCATGTGGAGAGGGACCTTGACAAAGGAGTGTTGAGTTTGCACCAGAGGAAGTACTGTGAGGAGCTGGCTGAGAAGAATGGGCTGCAACATGGAGGAAAGCCAGCCACCTCACTACCTTCGGGTTTCACAGTGGAGCCCTGTGCTGATGAGGAAGTGGTGGGTGAGAGCACAGGAAGTTGTTCCATTCCATGGTTGGGGCACTCAACTATGCGACTAACCACACGCGGCTTGACACTTCCTTTGCATCTTCCAGGCTTGCCAGTGTGGTCTCACACCCTAGTCATGAGCAACTGGAAGCGGCCAAAAGGGTGGTTCGCTATGTAAGCACTATAGCATATGTGGGTTTGGAGTACAGCCTCTCTGCCTCCCATCATATGTTCGTGCATTGCATGCATGGTGTGAGCGTGTGCAAGAATTTGTGTTTCGTGTGGTTTGGATTCTGAGAGTGTGTGTGAATGATATTTCGCTTGATATTTGAAATAACTTCTCTGCTCATGAGCTTTCCGACAAACCAAGAATCGTTGTGATCGTAGCAAGAACGAGAAAGTTATTGTCGTTCAAAGTTTTGTTTGTGATGCGACGACTTTGGGAAGTTGTGAAGTGACTCAATATGGGGTATAGACTTTTGGGGGTTGTGAAATTCGTCCCCATCACTGTAGATGCTGCCAAGTGGTTGGGAGAAACCAAATCGGGTTGGCAAGTATGGCCAACTTGGGTGAGGTGGATTGTGGAGGTTAGAAAAGTGACAAAAGTAAATGTGGGGTTGCTATAGGGAGGGGATTTGATGTGCTTATGGGGTTTCCTTGTTTGGGGACTCTTTGGAAACCTTCCCTCTCGTCCTCTTCTTCCCTCCTACCTGGTTTCTCTTATGGTAGTTGTGAGACTTTTGTGATTGAGTTATACCCCCTAGTGCGCCATAACTCGAGTTATACTCCATATTTTGATACAATTCATATTGGGAAAGATAGCCACGGTCAAGGGTTAGAGCATACTTGAGTTTGAGAGAATTCTAACCGTGCGTGGTTTGTTTACGGCGTCTCTTGTGACGACGACCTTTCTGTCCAGAATTCTAGTCCAACGATTTTGGGATATTTCAGCCCCTATTCTTTTAGTCTCCGTCCTTAGTTTCTAACACTGGCTCCTCTGGCTCGTCGTGCAGCATAAATGATTCGCGAGTGAGTTTGGCTTCATAGCAAGAGGTGCACGGCATATTCTCACCTCCTTTTCCCAGGTCCATCCCTAACACGCCATAGTTCGTGGCTGTCCGCTTCACCACATCGAAGTGGACATGTCCAAGGCGAGCATGCCACAGGTTGGGCGTTGCCTTGGAGCCCACCATGTACGTCTTGAGGCTGGCCGCTCCGTCAGCAACCACCTTAGTCATGCAATTTCATGTCACTGCAACCACCGTGCCGTCGCACGCCGCTCCAGCCGCCGTACCGGTGCAAGCGGATGCAGTCGTCGTACTGTTGCATGCCGCTATAGCTGTTGTGCCGTTGCTTGCTGGCCATTGCTCCAGGTCAAGGCATAAAAGACGATGGCGGTAGCGTGCCGTTGCTGCCACTTGCCCTCCAGTAAAAACTCGCCAACACCGGCAACTTCCTGCATAGACCTATCAAACCCTTTGACTGATTTTGTTGGAGATGGGTTACAGATCACCGTGAACCAATCCTTGTGGCCGATCATGTGTTGGAAGCATCCAGACTCAAGGAACCACAAGTCCTTGTCGTCGACGAGCAACTTTGCAGCCGAACACACGACGTTGAGCGCGACGCTCTTCCCATCTTCTTCAGCTATGTTTGCGGCTGCCGCAGGCGTTGCATTTTTCTTTTTATTGGGGCACTAGGCAGCCATGTGCCCCTCCTCATTGCAATGATCGTAGCGCCCCTTGTAGGGGCCCCGCTTCTTCTCCCACTTGATATCCTTCTTCTTATCCTTTTGCTCCCTTCCCCCTTTTCCTTCCTTCCCGTTGACCCCTGTTGTATCCACGATGGCGTTGACAGCTTCAGACCGGTTGGTGGTGGGCAGGAATGCATAAGGAGATGAAGGAGTGGGTGGAAAAATGCGCTGGACATAGTGGAGTTGGGATACCGCTGGATCCTAGACATCTTGGAAGAGCTGCCAGTATCACGAAAGGGCTGGAGGTACGTCATGCTCATGATAGAGCACGTGAACAAGTGGGCGGAGGAGAGACCATTGGTAGCAAGGACGGCAGGAGCACTAGCAGAAGCACTTGAGGAAATGGTGCTAACGCAGTTTGGGGCATGAAGTGAGGTGCTCACTAACCAGGGGACCGAATTCCAAGGGGAGTTCAAGGAGCTGTTGGCTTCTAATGGCATCCAGCACTACACCACGTCCAGGTATCAACCCCAGAGCGATGGGCTCATGGAATGGCTGGTACAGACGGTGAACAAAGGGCTGTGAGCTTATGGGGAGGCAAACAAAGGGGATTGGGACAGGAAGCTGGCCTGGGTGATGCGTGGTACAGGTTCAGCAAGCAAGCGGCGCTGAAGGACGTCTCGCCATACTAGGAAGAGCCCATCCTGCCAGTGGATGCCCCGAGGCTGCTGGCGCACCACGTAACTGCAGGGAATGCTGAGAAGTGGGTGGCACTGGCTGTTGGTGTAAGGGCCTAATAAACTCAAGCTATTAAGACTTTATCAAACTTAAAACCTCTCCTCGGGGTCACCTCTAAGGGTCCTTGGGTGCCTGGTACAAGACCAGCCCCTATCCTCGGGTCCGAGTTTGTAGAGAGAGGGATCAAGAGGGACTTAGTCAAAACAGCAAGAGTACCTTGAACGTCGCGCACTGTATCGTGCAGACCGTCAATCGGATTAAGCTGAGAATTTCCTATATCGAAGCTCACTCTAAGAGCTTTAAAATAAGCCAAGTTGCTTCGCGAAAAGTTCTGCCATTACGAAGTTATGGCTCGGACAGCGTTAGCATAGTGTTGGAGTGCTAGCACACTAACTTTGACTCGGAAAGCATTCCGCCGTCGCACCGCGTAGAAAGGAAATTCCAGCAAGGAAGGAATTTGCTTGAATCAATTTCACTATATCCAGGTACAAACAGAGAAGGAATATATAGTTCTAGCTAGCAAGGACCTTGGGAATAAACCTGGGAACAACCAAGGATGATCCCAAATAATTCCAAGCAACAGAGCCAACCTGGCTGGACAAAACAGCAGGTGGTAGGTTGGTAAACAACCTCTGGTTCTGTTTTCCCAACCTGGGAAAACAACAACCAGGTTCAGGTCCTAAAAACAGAACCTGTTTTGTCTTTGCCCAACCAGCCAAATGCTGGTTCCGCTGGTTTCCCCTGGCCCTGTAGCATGCAGATACAGACAAACAACATCCAGCCTTCACCTAAATTGTACCTCTATAGTGCCTGCCCTGCTACACTATAGTGAACCAAACAAAACAGTACAATTTCGAGTTGGATAGAACTGAATCTGCACAATCAACTAAGCCGGGCTGAACAAGCTTCCATCTTGGGTTCCTTTGCAAGCTCGTCCTTTCTGCTTGTACTGTTCATAGCGCGTAGAATCTTATGCCGAAGCGCACATTGCGGAAGTACCTGCAAATGCTTCAAGCAAAAACTGCAAAAGCAAACAAACAGACGAACATTCCATTCATACCCAAATGCATTCGCACACGCATGCTCGTACAAACAGACGGCAGGATGTCGTGCAATGTGAATTTGCACCCAACACACTCCCCCTCAGCCTGCCGGCTGCATCCCCATCATTCCATACTAGTTCAAACTCATTCCACCAATGCGCACACAACGCCACTTGATACGTATGTGCTTGTTCAGCCCATGAAGCACAGCGTTCCTGGCCATCCCAAGAGCTCCGTTGCTATCACAAAACAGCGGCGTAGCAACCTTTTGCTCTTGGCCAATCTCCTCTAACAGCCTCGTCAGCCAAATCACCTCCTTCACCCCATGGAACATCGCCATGTACTCTGATTCCACAGAAGAGAGTGCTGTCTCCGTCTGCTTCTTTGACCTCCAACTAACAGGTCCTCCTCCAACTACACAGATGTATCCTCCCACTGATGAGGAATCCTCCTTCTCAGAGGCCCACGTAGCATCGGTAAAGCAAGTGAGAAAGAGCTTGTCTTCTCCAAGCCTCTCCCCCTTCTCTTTCAGCATCTCAACCCCTTTCTGCTTCACCTGTGCAGATGCGGAGTATTGAACTCCAATGCTTGGGTCAGAGTTCAGATACTTTACCACACGCTCAGCTGCTTCCACCTGCTCCTCTGATGGATTCTGCACCACCCCAGCCAGCTGCCAAACTGAGAAAGAGATAACGGGCCTCGTGTAAACTGCTGCATACAAGAGGCTGCCCACCAAGGACTGAAATTGCTGCTGCTCCTCGGCTTCAACCTCTTCATCTTCCGCAGCTTTCACAAGCTTGAATTCTGCTGGCAGGGGAGTTGCAACCTTGCGCTCATTCTCAAATCCGTACTTCTCCCCAAGCTCATTAATGAACTTCTCCTGGTGCAGCTTCAACCACCTGTGATCTAGATCCCTCTCCACGTGCATCCCGAGGTAGTACTTTACCTCCCCAAGGTTCTTGCACTTGAAGTTCTCCATCAGCTGCTGCTGCACCTTCTGGATCTCCTTCATGCTGCTGCTAAAGAGAAGAATGTCGTCCACATAGACCAGAAACAGCACCAGCTTCTCCCCCTCCCCCTTGAGAAAGAGGCTCTCATCATAGCTGCTGGTCCTGAATCCCATCTCCCCTAAAACTGCTGCCAGCTTCTGGTACCAGCAGCGTGGCGCCTGCTTCAAGCCGTAGATGGACTTTTTCAGCTTGCACACCCTGCCCGTACCATTCTTATACCCAGGTGGCTGCGTCATGAACACCTCCTCCTCTAAAATCCCATTGAGGAACGCCGTTGATCTATCCATCAGAATGATGAATTTCCCACTAATGGTTGCATCTGCCAACAAGACACGGAGGGTAGGGGGTTTGGCAGTGGGAGCAAAGATCTCATTGAAGTCCCGCTTCGCTTTCTGCATAAACCCCTTAGCCACCAGCCTACTCTTGTAGATGGTGACCTGTCCCTTGTCATCGGTCTTGATCCTTAGCACCCACTTGCACTGTACGGCTTTCTTCCCCTCAGGCAGCACCACCAGCTTCCATGTCCCATTCTCTAGCAGGCTCAGGTACTCAGCATCCATGGAAACCAGCCACTTCTCCCTATCTGGTCCAGCTAATGCCTCCTCCATACTAGCTGGTTCCTCTGGTGCAGGGGCAAGAAAATAGTAGGAAGGTTCATCCTCCTCATCCATATCATAGCCATGCGGTAGAATCAGCAATGCCTCCTCGCTCCCAAGCTGCTGCTCCGCTATATCAGCTCCTGCAGTCTGCTTTTTGGTGGCCATACGGGTACGTCCTGGCCTGGAGACGGGTGTCTCCCATCCCCTCATAACAACACCCTTCGGCTTTTTAGTTTTTCCCTGCTGCTGCTCTCCTTCCTCGGATCCAGCAGCTCCACTAGTGCTACCGCTAGTCTCCACACCATCACCTTCACCAGCAGGTGCCTCCTGCATCTTCTCTCCATCACCAACCTCTGCAGCTGCCTCCTCTCCCTCCTCCCACACACTAGGAGTCAGGTCCAGCTGCATGGTGATCTGCTCCATTTGCTAGGACACCCTGGCCTCTGGCTGTTTCTCCCAGCTCCCATACATCATGCCCTCAACAAACTTCACATCCCTGCTGTCAAACAACACACCCTTGGAAGGTTCCCACAGCAGCCATCCTTTGCTCTCAGCAGCAAGCCCCAAATGCACACACCAGATTGCATTCGCCCCCAACTTACTGCGGTAGGTCTTGGGGACGTGGGCGACTGCCATGCAACCGAACTCCCTCACCATATCCACCGGCGGCTTCCTCCCAAGCCACCTCTCCAACGGCACCCACGAGTCATCCCCAACCTTTGTGAGTACCCTGTTCATAGCGACAGTAGCGTGCCGAACAGCATGGGGCCACATGGAGTTGCCCAGCCCAGATTCTATGAGCAGCGCCCTAGCTGTCTCCAGAATTGTCCGGTTCGCCCGTTCTGCTACACCGTTAGACTGTGGGGTGTAAGCCGTGGTCAGCTCCCTCTGGATGCCCTGCTTCTTGAGCCAGGCCGTCATCTCAGCTCCAAGGAACTCACCACCCCGATCTTTCCTAATCCGCTTCACCACACACTCCGCTTGCTTCTCTACTAACGGCAGCCAATCGTCCCGAATCGTAGAGGCGTCGTAATCTTTCTGCTTCAGTGGATACGCCCACATTAGCCTGCTCCAATCATCCACTATGGTTAGAAAGTACTGCTCCCCCTTGTGCCCTTGCACTAGCAGCGGCCCCACCAAGTCCATGTGGACCAGCTCCAACGGCTTTTTGCTCCTGCCAGCCACACTATGGAAGGGGAAACGGGTGAACTTTGAGAGCTAACAGATTTCACAGTTATCATCGGGTAGTTGTCCGTTCAGCTTCAAGCCCTTAACGGCTCCATCGTTCTCCAGCTGCTTCAGCAAAGACATTGCCACATGCCCCAAACGTCGGTGTGCAGTTGCCCAATCCGTCTCCCCAGATCTGGCCGACACTTTTACACCAACCCCTCCAACGGCATTGCACTCCCCCTGGGATGCAGACCCCTCTGTTGGTGTAAGGGCCTAATAAACTCAAGCTATTAAGACTTTATCAAACTTAAAACCTCTCCTCGGGGTCACCTCCAAGGGTCCTTGGGTGCCTGGTACAAGACCAGCCCCTATCCTCGGGTCCGAGTTTGTAGAGAGAGGGATCAAGAGGGACTTAGTCAAAACAGCAAGAGTACCTTGAACGTCGCGCAGCGTATCGTGCAGACCGTCGATCGGATTAAGCTGAGAATTTCCTATATCGAAGCTCACTCTAAGAGCTTTAAAATAAGCCAAGTTGCCTCGCGAAAAGTTCTGCCATTACGAAGTTATGGTTCGGACAGCGTTAGCCTAGCGTTGGAGTGCTAGCATACTAGCGTTGACTCGGGTAGCATTCCGCCGTTGCACCGCGTAGAAAGGAAATTCCAGCAAGGAAGGAATTCGCTTGAATCAATTTTTTACTATATTCAGGTACAAACAGAGAAGGAATATATAATCCTAGCTAGCAAGGACCTTAGGAATCAACCTGGGAAGAACCAGGGATGATCCCAAATAATTCCAAGCAACAGAACCAACCTGGCTGGACAAAACAGCAGGTGGTAGGTTGGTAAACAACCTCTGGTTCTGTTTTTCCAACCTGGGAAAATAACAACCAGGTTCAGGTCCTAAAAACAGAACCTGTTTTGTCTTTGCCCAACCAGCCAAATGCTGGTTCCGCTGGTTTCCCCTGGCCCTGTAGCATGCAGATACAGACAAACAACATCCAACCTTCACCTAAATTGTACCTCTATAGTGCCTGCCCTGCTACACTATAGTCAACCAAACAAAACAGTACAATTTCGAGTTCGATAGAACTGAATCTGCACAATCAATTCAATCGAACTGCAAAGCTTCCATCTTGGGTTCTTTTGCGAGCTCATCCTTTCTGCTTGTACTGTTCATAGCGCGTACAATGTTGTGCTGAAGCGCATAATGCGCGAGTACCTGCAAATGCTTCAAGCGAAAATTGCGAAAGCAAACAAACACACCAACATTCCATTCACACCCAAATGCATTCGCACACGCATACTCATACAAACAGACGGCAGGATGTCGTGCAATGTGAATTTGCACCCAACACACTCCCCCTCAGCCTGCCGGCTGCATCCCCATCATTCCATACTAGTTCATGCTCATTCCACTCATCCGCACACAACGCCAATGAGGCTCATCCGCAAGCCTCTTGGTGAGGAAGTCTGCTGGCTGCTGGTGAGTCTTGATGTAGATCGGATTCACCGTCCCCCTCTTCACCTCCTTGCGCAGCCAGTGCCACTTGATACGCATGTGCTTATTCAGCCCATGAAGCACAGCGTTCCTGGCCATCCCAAGAGCTCCCTTGCTATCACAAAATAGCGGCGTAGCAACCTTTTGCTCCTGGCCAATCTCCTCTAACAGCCTCCTCAGCCAAATCACCTCCTTCACCCCATGGAACATCGCCATGTACTCTGATTCCACAGAAGAGAGTGCTGTCTCCGTCTGCTTCTTTGACCTCCAACTAACAGGTCCTCCTCCAACTACGCAGATGTATCTTCCCACAGATGAGGAATCCTCCTTCTCAGAGGCCCACGTAGCATCGGTAAAGCAAGTGAGGAAAAGCTTGCCTTCTCCAAGCCTCTCCCCCTTCTCTTTCAGCACGTCAACCCCTTTCTGCTTCACCTGTGCAGATGCGGAGTATTGAACTCCAATGCTTGGATGAGAGTTCAGATACTTTACCACACGCTCAGCTGCATCCACCTGCTCCTCTGATGGATTCTGCACCACCCTAGCCAGCTGCCCAACCGAGAAAGAGATTTCGGGCCTCGTGTGAACTGCTGCATACAAGAGGCTGCCCACCAAGGACTGAAATTGCTGCTGCTCCTTGGCTTCAACCCCTTCATCCTCTGCAGCTTTCACAAGCCTGAATTCTGCTGGCAGGGGAGTTGCAACCTTGCGCTCATTCTCAATTCCGTACTTCTCCCCAAGCTCCTTGATGAACTTCTCCTGGTGCAGCTTCAACCACCTGTGATCCAGATCCCTTTCCACGTGCATCCCGAGGTAGTACTTTACCTCCCCAAGGTTCTTGCACTTGAAGTTCTCCATCAACTGCTGCTGCACCTTCTGGATCTCCTTCATGCTGCTGCTAAAGAGAAGAATGTCGTCCACATAGACCAGAAACAGCACCAGCTTCTCCCCCTCCCCCTTGAGAAAGAGGCTCTCATCACAGCTGCTGGTCCTGAATCCCACCTCCTCTAAAACAGCTGCCAACTTCTGGTACCAGCAGCGTGGCGCCTGCTTCAAGCCGTAGATGGACTTTTTCAGCTTGCACACCCTGCCCGTACCATCCTCATACCCAGGTGGTTGCGTCATGAACACATCCTCCTCTAAAATCCCATTGAGGAACGCCGTTGATATATCCATCTGAATGATGAATTTCCCACTAACGGTTGCATCTGCCAACAAGACACAGAGGGTAGGGGGTTTGGCAGTGGGAGCAAAGATCTCATTGAAGTCCCGCTTCTCCTTCTGCATAAACCCCTTAGCCACCAGCCTACTCTTGTAGATGGTGACCTGTCCCTTGTCATCGGTCTTGATCCTTAGCACCCACTTGCACTGTACGGCTTTCTTTCCCTCAGGCAGCACCACCAGCTCCCATGTCCCATTCTCTAGCAGGCTCTGGTACTCAGCATCCCTGGAAACCAGCCACTTCTCCCTATCTGGTCCAGCTAATGCCTCCTCCATGCTAGCTGGTTCCTCTGGTGCAGGGGCAAGAAAACAGTAGGCAGGTTCATCCTCCTCATCCAGATCATAGCCATGCAGTAGAATCAGCAATGCCTCCTCGGTCCCAAGCTGCTGCTCCGCTATATCAGCTCCTGCCGTCAGCTTCTTAGTGGCCATACGGGTACGTCCTGGCCTGGAGACGGGTGTCTCCCATCCCCTCATAACAACACCCTTCTGCTTCTTAGTGTTTCCTTGCTGCTGCTCTCCTCCCTCGGATCCAGCAGCTCCACTAGTGCTACCGCTAGTCTCCACACCATCACCTTCACCAGCAGGTGCCTCCTGCACCTTCTCTCCATCACCAACCTCTGCAGCTGCCTCCTCTCCCTCCTCCCACACACTAGGAGTCAGGTCCAGCTGCATGGTGATCTGCTCCATCTGCTGGGACACCCTGGCCTCTGGCTGTTTCTCCCAGCTCCCGTACATCATGCCCTCAACAAACTTCACATCCCTGCTGTCAAACAACACACCCTTGGAAGGTTCCCACAGCAGCCATCCCTTGCTCTCAGCAGCCAGCCCCAAATGCACACACCAGATTGCACTCGCCCCCAACTTACTGCGGTAGGTCTTGGGGACGTGGGCGACTGCCATGCAACCGAACACCCTCAGCATGTCCACCGGCGGCTTCCTCCCAAGCCACCTCTCCAACGGCACCCACGAGTCATCCCCAACCTTTGTGAGTACCCTGTTCCTAGCGACGGTAGCGTGCCGAACAGCATGGGGCCACATGGAGTTGCCCAGCCCAGATTCTATGAGCAGCGCCCTAGCTGTCTCCAGAATTGTCCGGTTCGCCCGTTCTGCTACACCGTTAGACTGTGGGGTGTAAGCCGTGGTCAGCTCCCTCTGGATGCCCTGCTTCTTAAGCCAGGCCGTCATCTCAGCTCCAAGGAACTCACCACCCCGATCTGTCCTAATCCGCTTTACCACACAATCCGCTTGCTTCTCCACTAACGGCAGCCAATCGTCCCGAATCGTAGAGGTGGCGTAATCTTTCTGCTTCAGTGGATACGCCCACATTAGCCTGCTCCAGTCATCCACTATGGTTAGGAAGTACCGCTCCCCCTTGTGACCTTGCACCGGCAGCGGCCCCACCAAGTCCATGTGGACCAGCTCCAACGGCTTTTTGCTCCTGCCAGCCACACTATGGAAGGGAAAACGGGTGAACTTTGAAAGGAGGCAAATTTCACAGTTATCATCGGGTAGTTGTCCGTTCAGCTTCAAACCCTTAACAGCTCCATCCTTCTCCAGCTGCTTCAGCAAAGGCATTGCCACATGCCCCAAACGTCGGTGTGCAGTTGCCCAATCCGTCTCCCCAGATCTGGCCGACACTTTCACACCAACCCCTCCAATGGCATTGCACTCCCCCTGGGATGCAGACCCCTCTCCAGCCTGCCCCCCACCATGCCACGCCAATGCCGGCAGCTGCCACATGGATCTGTACACGTCCGTACTCTCGTGCAGATCCCAAAGCACCCGATTGCCCAGCTGCCCCTTGTAAGTGCGTGCCCCATCCGTGCTAGTGCTTACCCCAGCCTTGCCAAGCTTACGGAGGGAGATGAGGTTGGCCTTGAGTTCAGGAACAAGGAGAACGTCGTGCAGCACCACCGGCTTGCCATCCGCTCCCTTAAACGCAGCTCGTCCCGCACCAGCCACCTTCAGCGCGTGTCCAGAGGCAGAGCACACCTCGTTGATCGGTGCAGCTTGTACGTGGTCCAGCAGGTCTTTTCGCGGCGTCATCGTCCAAGCAGCGCCCGTGTCCAACACCCAATAGTCCAGGGGGTGCAGCTCTGCTCCAACCTTAGCAGAGGCGTCTCCTTGCTCCCCCTTGTCTCCCATATGGAAGAATTGGCCCGCGGTGCGCTCCTTCTTCTTCTCCGCACCGCCGTTGCCCTTCGGGTTGTTGTCGGACGAATCAGCGACCATGTTCGCGCCGTTTTTCTGGTTCCTCCGCGCGCTGCCATCCTGGTGACGATTCTGGGGGGTCCATCCATCGGGTTTCTTATAGCACAAAAACCAGGGGTGCCCCTCCTTCTCACAATACCAGCAACTCCCTTTCATTTTGCCACCAGCACCCGATTTGCCCCCACGTCCAGATTTCGCACCGCGACCCCACCCGGTACCTCCTTGTTGGTCGTTGGAGTCGTCGTCCTTCTTTGCACCGCGTCCAGCACCACCAAAGCCACGTCCTCTGCCACGTCGGCTCCCTTGCATCCCGTAGCCGCTGCTGCCGTCGTCTCCACCCCTCAGTTGACGGCGACGGAAGTCCTCCTCTAGAATCTTTGTCCGCACCCACTCGAGTGTCCACGAGCTCTGGTTCTGCGGCAGGCTCAATCCGCTCGTGAATTGAAGCCACGATTCCGGCAGCAGCGAGAGCATCTTCAGGCACTTGGTCTGCTCCGGGTAGGTGATTCCCGCGGTCGCCAACTTCGCGTAGAGGTCGCGCAATTTGTCCAGGACAGGTTGCACCGGCTCTCCCTCGCTCAGGCGCAACGCGGACAGCTCCCTCTCCAGCATCAATGTTGCAACAACGGAGGTTGGGGCGTGCAGCTCCTTCAACACGGTCCACGCCTTCGGACCGCACTCAACCTCCGGCAGCAGGTGCATGACGTGGTGACGCTGGTTCAGCTCCAAACTCTGCGACATCAAGTAGTAGCCAGCCGAGGCGCGCTCGTCCCAATCTTCCTGAAGGGCGGGGTCACTCGGTCTAGGCTCCTCCCCAATCATTAGTTTCAGCAAACCGATCTGACGGAAATAAAGTTGCATTTTCCAGGCCCAATCATCATAGCCCTCACCATTGAACTTCTCGACGGTAAAGTTTTTCAGCACCTCCTTGATCAGCGAGCCCTGGCTTGTTCGCGCTCCCCTTGGCGCAGAAACACCAGAATCTTGGCTGCCGCTACGATCTTGGGCTGAAGATTCACCAGCTACCGCCGAGGTGTTGCCCGCCATAGCTACCTATAACGAGGATTACTATAACGCAGCTCTGATACCAGCTTGTTGGTGTAAGGGCCTAATAAACTCAAGCTATTAAGACTTTATCAGACTTAAAACCTCTCCTCGGGGTCACCTCCAAGGGTCCTTGGGTGCCTGGTACAAGACCAGCCCCTATCCTCGGGTCCGAGTTTGTAGAGAGAGGGATCAAGAGGGACTTAGTCAAAACAGCAAGAGTACCTTGAACGTCGCGCAGCGTATCGTGCAGACCGTCGATCGGATTAAGCTGAGAATTTCCTATATCGAAGCTCACTCTAAGAGCTTTAAAATAAGCCAAGTTGCCTCGCGAAAAGATCTGCCATTACGAAATTATGGCTCGGACAGCGTTAGCCTAGCGTTGGAGTGCTAGCATACTAGCGTTGACTCGGGTAGCATTCCACCGTTGCACCGCGTAGAAAGGAAATTCCAGCAAGGAAGGAATTCGCTTGAATCAATTTAAAATATATTCAGGTACAAACAGAGAAGGAATATATAGTCCTAGCTAGCAAGGACCTTGGGAATCAACCTGGGAAGAACCAGGGATGATCCCAAATAATTCCAAGCAACAGAACCAACCTGGCTGGACAAAACAGCAGGTGGTAGGTTGGTAAACAACCTCTGGTTCTGTTTTTTCAACCTGGGAAAACAACAACCAGGTTCAGGTCCTAAAAACAGAACCTGTTTTGTCCTTGCCCAACCAGCCAAATGCTGGTTCCGCTGGTTTCCCCTGGCCCTGTAGCATGCAGATACAGACAAACTACATCCAACCTTCACCTAAATTGTACCTCTATAGTGCCTGCCCTGCTACACTATAGTCAACCAAACAAAACAGTACAATTTCGAGTTGGATAGAACTGAATCTGCACAATCAATTCAACCGAACTGCAAAGCTTCCATCTTGGGTTCCTTTGCGAGCTCGTCCTTTCTGCTTGTACTGTTCATAGCGCGTACAATGTTGTGCCGAAGCGCATAATGCGCGAGTACCTGCAAATGCTTCAAGCGAAAATTGCGAAAGCAAACAAACACACCAACATTCCATTCACACCCAAATGCATTCGCACACGCATACTCATACAAACAGACGGCAGGATGTCGTGCAATGTGAATTTGCACCCAACACCCTCTCCAGCCTGCCCCCCACCGTGCCACGCCAATGCCGGCAGCTGCCACATGGATCTGTACACGTCCGTACTCTCGTGCAGATCCCAAAGCACCCGATTGCCCAGCTGCCCCTTGTAAGTGCGTGCCCCATCCGTGCTAGTGCTCACCCCAGCCTTGCCAAGCTTACGGAGGGAGATGAGGTTGGCCTTGAGTTCAGGAACAAGGAGAACGTCGTGCAGCACCACCGGCTTGCCATCTGCTCCCTTAAATGCAGTTGGTCCCGCACCAGCCACCTTCAGCGCGTGTCCAGAGGCAGAGCATACCTCGTTGATCGGTGCAGCTTGTACGTGGTCCAGCAGGTCTTTTCGCGGCGTCATCGTCCAAGCAGCGCCCGTGTCCAACACCCAATAGTCCAAGGGGTGCAGCTCTGCTCCAACCTTAGCAGATGCGTCTCCTTGCTCCCCCTTGTCTCCCATATGGAAGAATTGGCCCGCGGTGCGCTTCTTCTTCTTTTCCGCACCGCCATTGCCCTTTGGGTTGTTGTCGGACGAATCAGCGACCATGTTCGCGCCGTTTTTCTGGTTCCCCGCGCGCTGCCTTCCTGGTGACGATTCTGGGGGGTCCATCCATCGGGTTTCTTGTAGCAGAAAAACCAGGGGTGCCCCTCCTTCTCACAATACCAGCAACTCCCTTTCATTTTGCCACCAGCACCCGACTTGCCCCCACGTCCAGATTTCGCACCGCGACCCCACCCGGTACCTCCTTGTTGGTCGTTGGAGTCGTCGTCCTTCTTTGCACCGCGTCCAGCACCACCAAAGCCACGTCCTCTGCCACGTCGGCTCCCTTGCATCCCGTAGCCGCTGCTGCCGTCGTCTCCACCCCTCAGTTGACGGCGACGGAAGTCCTCCTCTAGAATCTTTGTCCGCACCCACTCGAGTGTCCACGAGCTCTGGTTCTGCGGCAGGCTCAATCCGCTCGTGAATTGAAGCCACGATTCCGGCAGCAGCGAGAGCATCCTCAGGCGGTTGGTCTGTTCCGGGAAGGTGATTCCCGCGGTCGCCAACTTTGTGTAGAGGTCGCGCAATTTGTCCAGGACAGGTTGCACCGGCTCTCCATCGCTCAGGCGCAACGCGGACAGCTCCCTCTCCAGCATCAACGTTGCAACAACGGAGGTCGGGGCATGCAGCTCCTTCAACACAGTCCACGCCTTCGGACCGCACTCAACCTCCGGCAGCAGGTGCATGACGTGGTGACGCTGGTTCAGCTCTAAACTCTACGACATCAAGTAGTAGCCAGCCGAGGCGCGCTCGTCCCAATCTTCCTGAAGGGCGGGGTCACTCGGTCTAGGCTCCTCCCCAATCCTTAGTTTCAGCAAACTGATCTGACGGAAATAAAGTTGCATTTTCCAGGCCCAATCATCATAGCCCTCACCATTGAACTTCTCGACGGTGAAGTTTTTCAGCACCTCCTTGATCAGCGAGCCCTGGCTTGTTCGCGCTCCCCTTGGCGCAGAAACACCAGAATCTTGGCTGCCGCTACGATCTTGGGCTGAAGATTCACCAGCTACCGCCGATGTGTTGCCTGCCATAGCTACCTATAACGAGGAACACTATAACGCAGCTCTGATACCAGCTTGTTGGTGTAAGTGCCTAATAAACTCAAGCTATTAAGACTTTATCAAACTTAAAACCTCTCCTCGGGGTCACCTCCAAGGGTCCTTGGGTGCCTGGTACAAGACCAGCCCCTATCCTCAGGTCCGAGTTTGTAGATAGAGGGATCAAGAGGGACTTAGTCAAAACAGCAAGAGTACCTTGAACGTCGCGCAGCGTATCGTGCAGACCGTCGATCGGATTAAGCTGAGAATTTCCTATATCGAAGCTCACTCCAAGAGCTTTAAAATAAGCCAAGTTGCCCCGCGAAAAGTTCTGCCATTGCAAAGTTATGGCTCGGATAGTGTTAGCATAGCGTTGGAGTGCTAGCATACTAACGTTGACTCGGGTAGCATTCCGCTATCGCACCGCGTTGAAAGGAAATTCCAGCAAGGAAGGAATTCGCTTGAATCAATTTCACTATATTCAGGTAGAAATAGAGAAGGAATAAATAGTTCTAGCTAGCAAGGACCTTGGGAATAAACCTGGGAACAACTAGGGATGATCCCAAATAATTCCAAGCAACAGAACCAACCTGGCTGGACAAAACAGCAGGTGGTAGGTTGGTAAACAACCTCTGGTTCTGTTTTTCCAACCTGGGAAAACAACAACCAGGTTCAGGTCCTAAAAACAGAACCTGTTTTGTCTTTGCCCAACCAGCCAAATGCTGGTTCCGCTGGTTTCCCCTGGCCCTGTAGCATGCAGATACAGACAAACAACATCCAACCTTCACCTAAATTGTACCCCTATAGTGCCTGCCCTGCTACACTATAGTCAACCAAACAAAACAGTACAATTTCGAGTTGGATAGAACTGAATCCGCGCAATCAAGTAAGCCGAACCGCAAAGCTTCCATCTTAGGTTCCTTTGCGAGCTTGTCCTTTCTGCTTGTACTGTTCATAGCGCGTACAATGTTATGCCGAAGCGCACATTGCGCGAGTACCTGCAAATGCTTCAAGCAAAAACTGCGAAAGCAAACAAACAGACGAACATTGCATTCATACCCAAATGCATACGCATACTTGTACAAACAGACGGCAGGATGTCGTGCAATGTGAATTTGCACCCAACACTGTCTGATGCCAAGGCTAGGTATCTGAAGAAGATGCTACCTGCAGCTATGGAGAGCTTGAAGGCAGTGCAACTGCGAGACATCTACCGCTACTAGCAGTGGCAGCTGAGCAAGATGCAAGGGAAGCAGCCAACAGCGGAGGAGGGACAGGCCGTGTGTGTGCGACGGGCAAAGCGGGACGGACTGGACGTGGGAGTGTCACAACAGAGGTGGGAGGTGAAGGAAATGTAGGATTCAGGCATGTTAATGCTGGAGGATGCACCGAGGAAGCAAGTCCTGGATCATGTCACGAACGTGGCCCACGGGGGGAAGCAGAAAAAGACTACCGCCTACATTGGTCCATGAATTTTGCGAGGATGGCAGCAGCTGGTCATGGGAGGGTGCAAGAGAAATAACTAGAAGAGCAATTTAAGGGAGGCAGGAACAAAAGGCATGTGCATCAGAGAGAGTAAGGAAGCAAAGTGAGGAAGGAAGGATGATGAGAGAGGTTCAAGAGCGATGCGGGACGTGGATGAGTTTCTGACCAGAGAGCAAAGTTAAAAAGGAAGGGTGAGCAGAGCAGTCGAAGAGAGGTACATGAGGAGGTGGGTGATTTTCTGACAGCTGTCACATTTATGTGAATGTGAAGGGTAAGGAGGTTGCGCAAGGGGGATGTAAATTCTGTACATACTGTATATAGCGAGTCAGCAAAAATCAGAAGAGCACTTCAAGGGAGGCAGGAACAGAAGGCATGTTCAGTGGAGAGAGTAAGGAATCAGAGTGCGTAAAGAAGGATGAGGAGAGAGGTTCAACAGCAATGCAGGAGGTGGGTGAGTTTCTAACCCGAGAGCAAAGTGAGAAAGGAAGGGTGAGCAAAGCAGTCGGTGAGCAAAGCAGTCCAAGAGAGGTACACGTGGAGGTGGGTGAGCTTCCGACATGCGCCCTGCTACCGTGCGCGCCCCGCGCGCCCTGCTGCCCTGCGTTGCCCTGCCCTGCGCGCCCCGCGCGCCCTGCTGCCCTGCGTTGCCATGCCCCGCCTGCGCCTTCGCGCTGCCTTGCCCTGCGCGTCACGCTGCCCTGCCCGCCCGCGCATTGCACTGCCCTGCCTGCCTGCGCATCGCGCTGCCCTGCCCACCCGCACGTCGAGCTGCCCTGCCCACCCACGCGTCGCGCTGCCCTGCCCTCCCGCCCCGCTCGTCGCGCTGCCCTGCCCGCCCACGCATCGCGCTGCCCTGCCCGTCCACGCATTGCGCTGACTTGCCTGCCCGCGCGTCCTGCTGCCCTGTGTTAAAGTTGTAGATTAAGCTTAAGCGCCATGGCAAGGGTTTTGGTAGTGAAAGGTAGCATGGGTGAGAGATGGGTAACAAAAAGAGGTTGTTCATTTTAGAGCAAGGAGTACAAATAGGCAAGAAGAAACAAGAAAGGTGCACCACCAAACAGGAAAACGCTAAAACTGTAGTAACCAATCTCGCAGGCCGTTATATATAGAAAATATGAACTTGTATTATCCGACACCCTGCCCGCCTGCGTGTCGCGCTACCCTGCCCGCCCGCGCTTCGCATTGCCCTGCTCTGTAGCGCGTCGCGCTGCCCTGCACACTGCCAAGCTGACTGCTGCCACTGGCTACTGCCAAGCTGCCTGCCGCCGAGATGTTTGCTGCACTGCTGCCGCTGCTGTGCTCTGCCCTGCCCTACCCTGCCCTACCACTGTAGGGCTACTGCGCTACCGCCCACACTTCCGCCTGCACACGTGCTGCTGCCCCATGCGCCAGCCTGCTGCCCTACGCGTTGCCCTGCTTTGCCCTACCCCGCCTTTGCTGCTGCGCTACTGCCCTGAGCTACTACTTGATATGCTGTTGCTAAGCTGAGCCATGCTCACTTCTTGCATTGCTATGCGCCGCTGCTCTGCAGCACGCGCTCCAGCCCACTATGCCCTGCCAAACCGCCCTTATGAGGAACGCCGCCCAGACCTAGCACTGCTGCCGCCTTTGCGCCGCTGCTGCTGACAGCCATTGCTTGTCATGGCCAATATTGCGGTCTTAGCAGTTGATGCAGACAGACGTTCGTTCGAGTTAGCGTCGTGGCTTGCGGGCCTGTGCATGTATCCCTGGCGTTTCATTAAAGATGGAGTTTCCCTGCTCAAGCACACGTCGGGGTCCTTTCAGGCCCTCACAACTCCCACTGAGCCTGCTGTTGACGTTGGAGAGGACGTGCAGTGGCGGTACCGGGCGGACCGCCGTGCCTACACACAGTGGACGCAGTGCGACGTAGTTGCACAGCTTGCCCTCTGAGCTCACTTACCGGTAGACCACCTGTGCTAGCAGGTTCACATGCACCTAGACCAGCAGGCCCAAGTGACGTCGGCCCATACGTTTTACGACGCTCTGCTTCAACACTATTCATCTCTCTCTCGTGCCACCCGGCCACTGCGGCAGCACCGTCCGTTGTTAGGGGAGGTGCAGCAGCTGGTCAAGGAAGCTAGTGTAGGTACCTGTACGTCTACTCGTACAGATGGTGCCGCTGGTGGAGGCGGAGGCTCTGGAGTGGACAGCTACGGCAACAATGTCAGCAGGAAACAGTCCCTAGTGGTGTAGAGGCTGCTGGTCTAGGTGCATGTGAACCTGCTAGCACAGGTGCAGCTCTTGTGGAGGCTTTGAACACCTTCACGCTTGACTCTAGCGCGACTCACTGCTTCTTCCGTGACTACACCACCATTACACCACTCACTACACATGTCTTAGTCAATCTAGCTGACCCCTTCTGGTGGCCCATTCGTTCCACGTGGCTCTACCATTCCCATGTGTCCGACAGCCCCCTCCGGCCCCCTCACAGATTTCCACCTCCCCTTGTTCGCTACGAACTTGGTGGGTAACGCTGTCCTCCAGGACCAGTTTGTCACTGTCAGTACTCCTGGGGGTGAGCTTGTGGTGATCTGTACGGACTGACGGACTGGCGCCCACCTCGCCACGTACAGACTGGCCACTGAATCTGCACAAGTAGCCGGTCAGGTCGCTGCTTCTTGCTTGTATGGGTTAGTCACACACCCGTCTCTCCTCTGGCACCACCATCTGGGTCACCCCTCCTTGCCACGTCTGCGTACCATACACTCCTGTCGAATGCTCACTGGCCTCCCCAGGTCCCTGGCCCTGCTCCCACGGTCGCTTGCATTGCTGTGCCTTCCCTGCGTCGAGAGGCAGCAGCGTGCCGGTCCTCACTCCTCATTCCCTCTGACCATTGCTCCTCTGTAGACCCTCTACATGGATATGCGGGGCGCAGCCGCGTCAACGGTCAGGGCGGAGAGCGCTACTTTTTGCTGGTTGTTGACAACCTCACACGCTACACAGTGGTCTTCCCCTTGCAAAGTAATTCGGGTGTCCGCAGTCTCTTGATCCGCTGGATTCGCGCTGCCCATCTACAGCTGAGCGCAAGGATCCAGAAGGACCTCCAGGTCCTGCGGCTGCACTCTGGCCGAGGTGGTGAATTTTCCTCCCGCCTCCACGAGGAATTCTGTAGTGCTGAGGGCATCACATTCGTTCACGCTTTGGGTCGGGGGTTCCCTTGCTCTTGTTTGCGATCCTCCCACGGGCAAGCTCTCTCCTCACTCTCTTTGCCGCGATTCCTTGGGTTTCCTACAAACGCCCCCCCCCCCCTAGCAGTTTTACCACCCGGCCTCTCGTGTCCTGTCCTCACGCGTCGTCACTTTGTTGGGTGCAAATTCACATTGCACGACATCCTTCCGTCTGTTTGTATGAGTATGCGTGTGCGAATGCATTTGGGTGTGAATGGAATGTTCGTGTGTTTGTTTGCTTTCGCAATTTTCGCTTGAAGCATTTGCAGGTACTCGCGCAATATGCGCTTCGGCACAACATTGTACGCGCTATAAACAGTACAAGCAGAAAGGACGAGCTCGCAAAGGAACCCAAGATGGAAGCTTTGCAGTTCGGTTGAATTGATTGTGCAGATTCAGTTCTATCCAACTCGAAATTGTACTGTTTTGTTTGGTTGACTATAGTGTAGCAGGGCAGGCACTATAGAGGTACAATTTAGGTGAAGGTTGGATGTTGTTTGTCTGTATCTGCATGGTACAGGGCCAGGGGAAACCAGCAGAACCAGCATTTGGCTGGTTGGGCAAGGACAAAACAGGTTCTGTTTTTAGGACCTGAACCTGGTTGTTGTTTTCCCAGGTTGGAAAAACAGAACCAGAGGTCGTTTACCAACCTACCACCTGCTGTTTTGTCCAGCCAGGTTGGCTCTGTTGCTTGGAATTATTTGGGATCATCCCTGGTTCTTCCCAGGTTGATTCCCAAGGTCCTTGCTAGCTAGGACTATATATTCCTTCTCTGTTTGTACCTGAATATAGTTTAAAAAAATGATTCAAGCGAATTGCTCCTTGTTGGAATTTCCTTTCTACGCGGTGCGACGGCAGAATGCTACCCGAATCAACGCTAGTATGCTAGCACTCCAACGCTAGGCTAACGCTGTCCGACCCATAACTTCGTAATGGCGGAACTTTTCGCGAGGCAACTTGCCTTATTTTAAAGCTGTTAGAGTGAGCTTCGATATAGGAAATTCTCAGCTGAATCCGATCGACGGTCTTCACGATATGCTGCGCGACGTTCAAGGTACTCTTGCTGTTTTGACTAAGTCCTTCTTGATCCGTCTCTCTACAAACTCGGACCCGAGGATAGGGGCTGGTCTTGTACCAGGCACCTAAGGACCCTTGGAGGTGACCCCGAGGAGAGGTTTTAAGTTTCATAAAGTCTTAATAGCTTGAGTTTATTAGGCCCTTACACCAACACACTTTTGATGAGTCTATCTGCTTCTACCGTCTTTTCCCCTTGTTCCCCCATACCGCCCCTTATCCTGGTTCCCGACTCCCCCCCCTCTTCGCTAGCACCCCCCTCCCCCCCCGCAGGGTCCTGCTCCCTCAGGTGTGTCCGAGGTTGACCCACCCCCCTTGGTTGCGCCGTTGGAGGTCTCCTCCGACACCTCTAGCCCAGCTGAGGGCTACTACTGCCGACAACACAGCGGCCGCTCGCCGCCCTTTGCATGAGGAGACCCTTCCTGGCTTTCCGCCTTGGCCGTCTTTACTGCCTCTGCAGCCGGTCGCTGTGGACCCTAGTGTTACTAGAGGTGGTGCCACCGAGGGTGCTGACTTTGAGGGTGCTGGTTCTCAGAGTGCTGGTTCTGGGGGGCTTGTTTTAGGGGTGCTGCGAGTCCTATGGGTGGTAGAGTCGTGGTTACTCCTGCTGGAGATTCCGGGAGTGGACGTCAGCCGCAGCCGAGTCGGCCGGAGACTCTCTCGCCGCATCAGCTTTGCGAGTGGGCTGTCCAGTAGGGCAGCCCCGATGGCGGAGCTTGGGGTGCTGGTGTTGGATGTGCTGGTACTGGAGGTGCTGGTGCTGGAGGTGCTGGTATTGGAGGTGCTGGTGCTGGAGGTGCTGGTGCTGGAGGTGCTGGTGCTGGAGGTGCTGGCACTGGGGGTGTTGGAGCTGGAGGTGCTGGTGCTGGAGGTGCTGGTGCTGGGGCTACATGTGCTGGAGGTGCTGGTGCTGGAGGTGCTGGAGTTGGAGGTATTGGAGGTTCTCGTGCTAGAGGTCCTAGTACATGTCACCAGGAGACTCTCTCGCCGCAGCAGCTTTGCTAGTGGGCTGTTCGGTAGGGCAGCCATGGTGGCGGAGCTGGAGGTGCTGGTGCTGGGGGTGCTGGTACTGTTGAAGCTAGAGGTGCTTGTGAGAGTACGTCGACGTTCGACATATTCCTCGTTTCTATATTTTTACTCAATCTTATTTTCCTTATTTTCCTCTTTCATTTGCACTTCATTTCACCTTAATCGGACTACTATTCTATTTCCTAGAGCTTTCCGATTATTTCACTTATTTGGTATTTTCGGCACCGACAGTTACATTATACGGCACCGACAGCACCGACAGTGGTGTACAAGGCGTAATCTCACAATAATCCGAAGTGCCAATGGGCTTGCGTGCTTCAGCGCACTAGTGATATCTATTCTAGAAGAGCGCGTTCCCAAAGGCTCGGACTATTTGATGCTTCTATGTATTTCTGAGTATGAATACGCCTTGTACTCACCTTTAGTGCAACATTCTCGAGTGGAAATTCGATCCTGCGACACTTGGTAATCAGAGCCGTTTTCACTCGCGGAGTTTCAGGTGCTTCGAAAAACCGCCGGGGGCGACGAATTCAGCGCCAACACTGGTAAGCACCAGATTCCGCATCTTTTTAATAACCTCCCTCGCACGTTTTTTGAACAGGTTCATGAGTTGATTTGTTGGTGAAAACATTTGCAATACAGCGACGACAATTGCAACGGGACCTATATCGAGCGGTGCAGAAGTAGCGAGACCGACGCGCGACGGATCGAACGACTTCGGGTGAAAGCGCGCGTCATGGCGACAATTGCGACAGGAGCAGAAATGATCGTGACTTCGCAGCACTCACGAAAATTTATCCAGGCCCAAGTAATTCGAGCCCCCAACACCTTTGATGTGGAAATCGGCGCTAGGCGCTGGCTTTTGGCAATCGAAATTTATTTCGCCGCCATTGGATGGACAGCACCAGCACTCGACAGAAACAGAATCAATTTTGCAGCAACACTACTGCGCGGACCAGCAATTGAATGGATAAGCGGAAGCGGTTTATTAAACCAAGGTGAAGCGACGTGGCAGCAGTTCCGATTAATGCAGCGTCACTCGCCCACGACAAAATGCATCGTCATCGACAAATCGGGAGCGTCACAAACTACACGCAACAAATGGGGGAGTTATTCAATCGCATCCCCGATATCACGGAAGGCGAGAAAATTAGAGCATTTATCTCGGGGCTGAAAAACGAACAAGACAACATGTTGTTGGTGTAAGGGCCTAATAAACTCAAGCTATTAAGACTTTATCACACTTAAAACCTCTCCTCGGGGTCACCTCCAAGGGTCCTTGGGTGCCTGGTACAAGACCAGCCCCTGTCCTCGGGTCCGAGTTTGTAGAGAGAGGGATCAAGAGGGACTTAGTCAAAACAGCAAGAGTACCTTGAACGTCGCGCAGCGTATCGTGCAGACCGTCGATCGGATTAAGCTGAGAATTTCCTATATCGAAGCTCACTCTAAGAGCTTTAAAATAAGCCAAGTTGCCTCGCGAAAAGTTCTGCCATTACGAAGTTATGGCTCGGACAGCGTTAGCCTAGCGTTGGAGTGCTAGCGTACTAGCGTTGACTCGGGTAGCGTTCCGCCATCGCACCGCGTAGAAAAGAAATTCCAGCAAGGAAGGAATTCGCTTGAATCAATTTCACTATATTCAGGTACAAACAGAGAAGGAATAAATAGCTCTAGCTAGCAAGGACCTTGGGAATCAACCTGGGAACAACCAGGGATGATCCCAAATAATTCCAAGCAACAGAACCAACATGGCTGGACAAAATAGCAGGTGATAGGTTGGTGAACAACCTCTGGTTCTGTTTTTCCAACCTGGGAAAACAACAACCAGGTTCAGGTCCTAAAAACAGAACCTGTTTTGTCTTTGCCCAACCAGCCAAATGCTGGTTCCGCTGGTTTCCCCTGGCCCTGTAGCATGCAGATACAGACAAACAACATCCAACCTTCACCTAAATTGTACCCCTATAGTGCCTGCCCTGCTACACTATAGTCAACCAAACAAAACAGTACAATTTCGAGTTGGATAGAACTGAATCTGCGCAATCAAGTAAGTTGAACCGCAAAGCTTCCATCTTGGGTTCCTTTGCGAGCTCGTCCTTTCTGCTTGTACTGTTCATAGCGCGTACAATGTTATGCCGAAGCGTACATTTTGCGAGTACCTGCAAATGCTTCAAGCGAAAATTGCGAAAGCAAACAAACACACAAACATACCATTCACACGCAAATGCATTCGCACACGCATACTCGTACAAACAGACGGCAGGATGTCGTGCAATGTGAATTTGCACCCAACACACTCCCCCTCAGCCTGCCGGCTGCATCCCCATCATTCCATACTAGTTCATGCTCATTCCACTCATGCGCACACAACGCCAATGAGACTCATCCGCAAGCCTCTTGGTGAGGAAGTCCGCTGGCTGCTGGTGAGTCTTGATGTAGATCGGATTCACCGTCCCCCTCTTCACCTCCTTACGCAGCCAGTGCCACTTGATACGCATGTGCTCATTCAGCCCGTGAAGCACAGCGTTCTTGGCCATCCCAAGAGCTCCCTTGCTATCACAAAACAGCGGCGTAGCAACCTTTTGCTCCTGGCCAATCTCCTCCAACAGCCTCCTCAGCCAAATCACCTCCTTCACCCCATGGAACATCGCCATGTACTCTGATTCCACGGAAGAGAGTGCTGTCTCCGTCTGCTTCTTTGACCTCCAACTAACCGGTCCTCCCCCAACTACGCAGATGTATCCTCCCACAGACGAGGAATCCTCCTTCTCAGAGGCCCACGTAGCATCAGTAAAGCAAGTGAGAAAAAGCTTGCCTTCTCCAAGCCTCTCCCCCTTCTCTTTCAGCACCTCAACCCCTTTCTGCTTCACCTGTGCAGATGCGGAGTATTGAACTCCAATGCTTGGGTGAGAGTTCAGATACTTCACCACACGCTCAGCTGCATCCACCTGCTCCTCTGATGGATTCTGCACTACCCTAGCCAGCTGCCCAACCGAGAAAGAGATGTCGGGTCTCGTGTGAACTGCTGCATACAAGAGGCTGCCCACCAAGGACTGAAATTGCTGCTGCTCCTCGGCTTCAACCCCTTCATCCTCTGCAGCTTTCACAAGCTTGAATTCTGCTGGCAGGGGAGTTGCAACCTTGCGCTCATTCTCAATTCCATACTTCTCCCCAAGCTCCTTGATGAACTTCTCCTGGTGCAGCTTCAACCACCTGTGATCCAGATCCCTCTCCACGTGCATCCCGAGGTAGTACTTTACCTCCCCAAGGTTCTTGCACTTGAAGTTCTCCATCAGCTGCTGCTGCACCTTCTGGACCTCCTTCATGCTGCTGCTAAAGAGAAGAATGTCGTCCACATAGACCAGAAACAGCACCAGCTTCTCCCCCTCCCCCTTGAGAAAGAGGCTCTCATCACAGCTGCTGGTCCTGAATCCCATCTCCTCTAAAACAGCTGCCAACTTCTGGTACCAGCAGCGTGGCGCCTGCTTCAAGCCATAGATGGACTTTTTCAGCTTGCACACCCTGCCCGTACCATCCTCATACCCAGGTGGCTGCGTCATGAACACCTCCTCCTCTAAAATCCCGTTGAGAAATGCCGTTGATATGTCCATCTGGATAATGAACTTCCCACTAACGGCTGCATCTGCCAACAAGACACGAAGGGTAGGGGGTTTGGCAGTGGGAGCAAAGATCTCATTGAAGTCCCGCTTCTCCTTCTGCATAAACCCCTTAGCCACCAACCTACTCTTGTAGATGGTGACCTGCCCCTTGTCGTCAGTCTTGATCCTTAGCACCCACTTGCATTGTACCGCTTTCTTTCCCTCAGGCAGCACCACTAGTTCCCAAGTCCCATTCTCCAGCAGGCTCTGGTACTCAGCATCCCTGGAAGCTAGCCATTTGTCCCTATCTGGTCCAGCTAATGCCTCCTCCATGCTAGCTGGTTCCTCTGGTGCAGGGGCAAGAAAACAGTACGCAGGTTGATCCTCCTCATCCGGGTCATAGCCATGCGGTAGAATCAGCAATGCCTCCTCGGTCCCAAGCTGCTGCTCCGCTACATCAGCTCCTGCAGTCAGCTTCTTAGTAGCCATACGGGTACGTCCTGGCCTGGAGACGGGTGTCTCCCATCCCTTCATAATAACACCCTTCGGCTTCTTAGTTTTCCCCTGCTGCTGCTCTCCTCCCTCGGATCCAGCAGCTCCACTAGTGCTACCGCTAATCTCCACACCATCACCTCCACCAGCAGGTGCCTCCTGCACCTTCTCTTTATCACCACCCTCTGCAGCTGCCTCCTCTCCCTCCTCCCACACACTAGGAGTCAGGTCCAGCTGCATGGTAATCTGCTCCATCTGCTGGGACACCCTGGACTCCGGCTGTTTCTCCCAGCTCCCATACATCATGCCCTCAACAAACTTCACATCCCTGCTGTCAAATAACACACCCTTGGAGGGTTCCCACAGCAGCCATCCCTTGCTTTCAGCAGCCAGCCCCAAATGCACACACCAGATTGCACTCGCCCCCAACTTACTGCGGTAGGTCTTGGGGACGTGGGCGACTGCCATGCAACCGAACACCCTCAGCATGTCCACCGGCGGCTTCCTCCCAAGCCACCTCTCCAACGGCACCCACGAGTCATCCCCAACCTTTGTGAGTACCCTGTTCCTAGCGACGGTAGCGTGCCGAACAGCATGGGGCCACATCAAGTTGCCCAGCCCAGATTCTATGAGCAGCGCCCTAGCTGTCTCCAGAATTGTCCGGTTCGCCCGTTCTGCTACACCGTTAGACTGTGGGGTGTAAGCCGTGGTCAGCTCCCTCTGGATGCCCTGCTTCTTGAGCCAGGCCGTCATCTCAGCTCCAAGGAACTCACCACCCCGATCTGTCCTAATCCGCTTCACCACACACTCCGCTTGCTTCTCCACGAATGGCAGCCAATCGTCCCGAATCGTGGAGGCGGCGTGATCTTTCTGCTTCAGCGGATACGCCCACATTAGCCTGCTCCAGTCATCCACTATGGTTAAGAAGTACCGCTCCCCCTTGTGCCCTTGCACCGGCAGCGGCCCCACCAAGTCCATGTGGACCAGCTCCAACGGCTTTTTGCTCCTGCCAGCCACACTATGGAAGGGGAAACGAGTGAACTTTGAAAGGAGGCAAATTTCACAGTTATCATCGGGTGGTTGTCCGTTCAGCTTTAAGCCCTTAACGGCTCCATCCTTCTCGAGCTGCTTCAGCAAAGGCATTGCCACATGCCCCAAACGTCGGTGTGCCGTTGCCCAATCCGTCTCCCCAGATCTGGCCGACACTTTCACACCAACCCCTCCAACGGCGTTGCACTCCCCCTGGGATGCAGACCCCTCTCTAGCCTGCCCCTCACCATGCCACGCCAGCGCCGGCAGCTGCCACATAGATCTGTACACGTCCTTGCTCTCGTGCAGATCCCAAAGCACCCGATTGCCCAGCTTCCCCTTATAAGTGCGAGCCCCATCCGTGTTGGTGTTCACCCCAGCCTTGCCAAGCTTACGGAGGGAGATGAGGTTGGCCTTCAGGTCGGGGACGAGGAGAACGTCGTGCAGCACCACCGGCTTGCCATCCGCTCCCTTAAATGCAGCTCGTCCCGCACCAGCCACCTTCAACATGTGTCCAGAGGCAGAGCACACCTCATTAATCGGTGCAGCGCGTACGTCGTCCAGCAGGTCCTTGCGCGGCGTCATTGTCCAAGCAGCGCCTGTGTCCAACACCCAATAGTCCAGGGGGTGCAGCTCTGCTCCAGCCTTAGCAGATGCGTCTCCTTGCTCCCCCTTGTCTCCCATATGGAAGAATTGGCCCGCGGTGCGCTCCTTCTTCTTCTCCGCACCGCCGTTGCCCTTTGGGTTGTTGTCGGACGAATCAGCGACCATGTTGGCGCCGTTTTTCTGGTTCCTCCGCGCGCCGCCATCCTGGTGACGATTCTGGGGGGTCCATCCATCGGGTTTCTTATAGCACAAAAACCAGGGGTGCCCTTCCTTCTCACAATACCAGCAACTCCCTTTCATTTTGCCACCAGCACCCGACTTGCCCCCACGTCCAGATTTCGCACCGCGACCCCAACCGGTACCTCCTTGTTGGTCGTTGGAGTCGTCGTCTTTCTTTGCACCGCGTCCAGCACCACCGAAGCCACGTCCTTTGCCACGTCGGCTCCCTTGCATCCCGTAGCCGCTGCTGCCGTCGTCTCCACCCCTTAGTTGACGGCGACGGAAGTCCTCCTCTAGAATCTTTGTCCGCACCCACTCGAGTGTCCACGAGCTCTGGTTCTGCGGCAGGCTCAATCCGCTCGTGAATTGAAGCCACGATTCCGGCAGCAGCGAGAGCATCTTCAAGCACTTGGTCTGCTCTGGGTAGGTGATTCCCGCGATCGCCAACTTCGCGTAGAGGTCGCGCAATTTGTCCAGGACAGGTTGCACCGGCTCTCCCTCGCTCAGGCGCAACGCGGACAGCTCCCTCTCCAGCATCAATGTTGCAACAACGGAGGTCGGGGCGTGCAGCTCCTTCAACACCGTCCACGCCTTCGGACCACACTCAGCCTCCGGCAGCAGGTGCATGACGTGGTGACGCTGGTTCAGCTCCAAACTCTGCGACATCAAGTAGTAGCCAGCCGAGGCGCGCTCGTCCCAATCTTCCTGAAGGGCGGGGTCACTCGGTCTAGGCTCCTCCCCAATCATTAGTTTCAGCAATCCGATTTGACGGAAATAAAGTTGCATTTTCCAGGCCCAATCATCATAGCCCTCACCATTGAACTTCTCGACGGTGAAGTTTTTCAGCACCTCCTTGATCAGCGAGCCCTGGTTTGTTCGCGCTCCCCTTGGCGCAGAAACACCAGAATCATGGCTGCCGCTACGATCTTGGGCTGAAGATTCACCAGCTACCGCCGAGGTGTTGCCCGCCATAGCTACCTATATCGAGGATCACTATAACGCAGCTCTGATACCAGCTTGTTGGTGTAAGGGCCTAATAAACTCAAGCTATTAAGACTTTATCACACTTAAAACCTCTCCTCGGGGTCACCTCCAAGGGTCCTTGGGTGCCTGGTACAAGACCAGCCCCTGTCCTCGGGTCCGAGTTTGTAGAGAGAGGGATCAAGAGGGACTTAGTCAAAACAGCAAGAGTACCTTGAACGTCGCGCAGCGTATCGTGCAGACCGTCGATCGGATTAAGCTGAGAATTTCCTATATCGAAGCTCACTCTAAGAGCTTTAAAATAAGCCAAGTTGCCTCGCGAAAAGTTCTGCCATTACGAAGTTATGGCTCGGACAGCGTTAGCCTAGCGTTGGAGTGCTAGCGTACTAGCGTTGACTCGGGTAGCGTTCCGCCATCGCACCGCGTAGAAAAGAAATTCCAGCAAGGAAGGAATTCGCTTGAATCAATTTCACTATATTCAGGTACAAACAGAGAAGGAATAAATAGCTCTAGCTAGCAAGGACCTTGGGAATCAATCTGGGAACAACCAGGGATGATCCCAAATAATTCCAAGCAACAGAACCAACATGGCTGGACAAAATAGCAGGTGATAGGTTGGTGAACAACCTCTGGTTCTGTTTTTCCAACCTGGGAAAACAACAACCAGGTTCAGGTCCTAAAAACAGAACCTGTTTTGTCTTTGCCCAACCAGCCAAATGCTGGTTCCGCTGGTTTCCCCTGGCCCTGTAGCATGCAGATACAGACAAACAACATCCAACCTTCACCTAAATTGTACCCCTATAGTGCCTGCCCTGCTACACTATAGTCAACCAAACAAAACAGTACAATTTCGAGTTGGATAGAACTGAATCTGCGCAATCAAGTAAGTTGAACCGCAAAGCTTCCATCTTGGGTTCCTTTGCGAGCTCGTCCTTTCTGCTTGTACTGTTCATAGCGCGTACAATGTTATGCCGAAGCGTACATTTTGCGAGTACCTGCAAATGCTTCAAGCGAAAATTGCGAAAGCAAACAAACACACAAACATACCATTCACACGCAAATGCATTCGCACACGCATACTCGTACAAACAGACGGCAGGATGTCGTGCAATGTGAATTTGCACCCAACACATGTTGCGGCCGCAAATTGGAGCAGCTACAGCGATGTCGTTTCGACGTAACCACGATCGGAACACGACGACTTCATGGACAAGCTAGACGACATGGAGGACGCTTGACTACCCTCACGTACGACGACCCGATGGAACTCAATAGAATCGATGCGAAGGCAAGACCAAATAAGAAAAAATCTAAGTGTTTTTTCTACGGCAAGTCAGGACATCGACTCGTCGATTGTAACAAAATGAAAACTGCATGTGCAGCGCTTCAGGATCGCAGTAGTGGAGCAGATTCAATGTGAATATTGGAGGATCGTGGAGTGAATTCTTCAACCCACGAACGGACTCTACCAGGGAAAATTGCCGATGGAAATAAAATCTCCGCGACACAAGACCCTGCTGGACCTGGAAAACTTCAAAAAGTCCCTGTAAAAAGTAAGCACCCGTTAAAATTATCATACAAGGATGCTTTGCTTGGGAAAAACTCCTCTAGGTCTACGGCCTTGGTCAAACCACGTGAGAGGCTCCAGAAGAAAAATAATTTACCGGTACGACAACTACAGCAGGTGCACATGGGGAACAAACAACGGAGCGTAGAAGATCGACCTTCCAACAACAACATCGTCCTCTCTCTCAGAACAACCAGCCCACGTCGACCAGCCGGTCCCCACGGAAGAAGTCGGTGGCAGTGAAGCAGCTCAAGAGGGAGATGGAGGTCAACATGAAGTTGCGACAACCTCAAACCTCCTCTACAAATGCATCTGCAACATCTGGAACATCACGATATCTACCCCGTCTATGAATTGTACTACAAGCTCGAGAACCACGTTGTCGACATAAAAAAATAATCATGATAATAGGGAATGGATAGACCGGCCATCTTCCACCCTAGGAGAAAACACGGAGCTATGGGAATCCAATCAACAAGACGATCAACGGGTACAACGAGCAAAACCAACCACTTTTGCTCGAGGTGATTTGCAATGGACGACGCCTCCAAGCACTCGTGGACAGCGCAGCATCCCATTCAGTATGCGACAAGGCAGCTCTCAAATGCATCAAAGAGAAGTACACGCCTTCAAGCTTCACAGCTACGATGGTTAACAGAAGCAAGTTACAAGTCTCCGGCGAAGCAGCGTTACACCTGCAGATGGGTCCTCTTTGCTGGAAACCGGCCCTACCCGTCACCAATATCAAAGGGCTAGACTTGATTCTGGAAGAGACTTTTTGAAGAAGTTCAACCGTAAGATCAACTGGGTCACCCGCACGGCAAGTATCTACGATCAATATAGAAGAGTTTCACTTCCGAATTGAAGCATCACAGGAGATATTCCAGAGGTAACTCTCGCATGCTTCGAGAAGGACATGAAACGAACCATGGCAGGGTTCGTCGTACTGGTTACCAACGAGGACGAAGGAGAGAGGAAGATGCTTGAGCTTCCACCAGCAATCCAGAAACTTCTAGAGGAGTTCAAAGACGTTCTCCCTGACGACCTTCCACACCAGTTGCCGCCATACCGAACCCACCATCACGAGATCATCAAAGTCCTGGTTCAAAACCAACCTTCCGAGCGCCATATTGATTCAGCCCTACCGAGTTGGCTGACATGAAGAAGCAGATCAAGTACCTCCTGGACAAAGGACTCATTTGACCATCAACATCACCATACGGTGCATCAATGCTTTTCACGCCAAAACATGATGGAAGCTTACGCATGTGCATTGACTACCGAGCCCTCAACAAGCAGACGATCAAGAACAAGTAACTGAATCCACAGATCGATGATCTACTTGACAAGCTTCGAGGAGCCACGATATTATCAAAATTCGATTTGAGACCGGGATATTGGCAGATCCGTATGGCGGATAACTGCATCCATAAGACAGCATTTTGGGCATGATACGGATCCTATAAGTACCTCGTCATGCCATTCGGACTCACCGACGCACCCGCTACATTCCAGGCCGAAATGAACCATATTCTCAGGCCTCTACTCAACGAATGCGTGTTGGTGTACCTGGACGACATCCTGATCTACTTGAGGGACATGAAGCAGCACATTGAACACCTATGACGCGTCTTCAAGATACTTCGACGGGAGAAGTTCTTCATCAAGCTATCTATGAGCGAGTTCGCCTTGAAGAAAGTTCAGTTTCTTGGACACACGATGAGCGCTCAAGGTGTACATGTGGACCCAAAGAAGATCAAAGCCGTACGTACATCGAAGACACCAGAGAACGTGAAGGTTTGCGAACTACTACAATTGGTCCGTGCCACACTATGCCGAGATTGCAACACCTCTCACCAATCTATTGAAGCAGAATACAGCGTTCAAGTGGGAGGATGTGCACCAGCAAGCCATGGAGCAGTTGAAGACCGCACTCACGTCTGCACCTGTCGTGATCGTGCCAGATCCAGAAAAATACTACGTCATCAAAGCTGACGCTAGCGACCAAGCAGTTGGAGCAGTCTTGGTGCAAGACCAAGGGAAAAGACTACAACCAATTGCTTACCTCAGCAAGAAATTACACGGGGCAGAACTCAACTACCCGATTTACGACAAAGAGGCCTTAGCGATCATCACCGCATTCAAGACATGGCGATGCTACCTTGAAGGGAGAAAAACCCCGGTCTACACTGACCATTGCAGCCTGAAATACCTAAAGATGCAGCCGACCCTCTTTGGGGGTGTGACTACTCAGCAGCGGCCATCTGCGCTTCGCTACCTTCTCAGTCTCCCACCTTTTGTTACTGAGTTCCCTGTTACTGGTACTACTCCTCGGTTACTGTTTCCAATGGCTGACCCGTCTCAGCCACAGTTATTGCCTGACTCCCCACTGCCTGCTCCTGCTCCTTACAATGAGGTGAAAAACTCCCATACAGACACTAGAAAGCCCGCATCTCGTCCTTTCACACCTGTTCGTGCTCGTCGTAGAGCCCGTCCCCTTCCTCCACCTGTCCCCAGCACACACATGAAGGCACTTCGTCCTTCCTCTGTTCTAAGACGTGTTGTTTTCCTGTCACCTCCTGCATCTTTTCCTTCCGGACGTTCATGACCTTTCATCTGAACTTGTTCATGCTGCTAGTCCGATTGTCATTCATTTTCTTGATGGTGTAAGGGCCTAATAAACTCAAGCTATTAAGTCTTTATGAAACTTAAAACCTCTCCTCGGGGTCACCTCCAAGGGTCCTTGGGTGCCTGGTACAAGACCAGCCCCTATTCTCGGGTCCGAGTTTGTAAAGAGAGGGATCAAGAGGGACTTAGTCAAAACAGCAAGAGTACCTTGAACGTCGCGCAATGTATCGTGCACACCGTCAATCGGATTAAGCTGAGAATTTCCTATATCGAAGCTCACTCTAAGAGCTTTAAAATAAGCCAAGTTGCATCGCGAAAAGTTCTACCATTTCGAAGTTATGGCTCGGACAGCGTTAGCCTAGCGTTGGAGTGCTAGCATACTAGCGTTGACTCAGGTAGCATTCTGCCGTCGCACCGCGTAGAAAGGAAATTCCAGCAAGGAAGGAATTCGCTTGAATCAATGTTTTAAGCTATATTCAGGTACAAACAGAGAAGGAATATATAGTCCTAGCTAGCAAAGACCTTGGGAATCAACCTAAGAAGAACCAGGGATGATCCCAAATAATTCCAAGCAACAGAGCCAACCTGGCTGGACAAAACAGCAGGTGGTAGGTTGGTAAACAACCTCTGGTTCTGTTTTTCCAGCCTGAGAAAACAACAACCAGGTTCAGGTCCTAAAAACAGAACCTGTTTTGTCTTTGCCCAACCAGCCAAATGCTGGTTCCGCTGGTTTCCCCTGGCCCTGTAGCATGCAGATACAGACAAACAACATCCAACCTTCACCTAAATTGTACCTCTATAGTGCCTGCCCTGCTACACTATAGTCAACCAAACAAAACAGTACAATTTCGAGTTGGATAGAACTGAATCTGCACAATCAATTCAACCGAACTGCAAAGCTTCCATCTTGGGTTCCTTTGCGAGCTCGTTCTTTCTGCTTGTACTGTTCATAGCGCGTACAATATTGTGCCGAAGCGCATAATGCGCGAGTACCTGCAAATGCTTCAAGCGAAAATTGCGAAAGCAAACAAACACACGAACATTCCATTGACACCCAAATGCATTCGCACACGTATACTCATACAAACAGACGGCAAGATGTCGTGCAATGTTAATTTGCACCCAACATTTCTTGCCATGGTTGTAATGTTTTTGTAAACTTTCTCTGCCACCTGCTGCCTCAACTACGCTACGAGTCTTGTTTCTGACTCTGAGTGTCTTGCATCTGTCGGGGGTGAGCTTACCATTGGCTGTGATGTCCTTGAGGAAAGACAGTTAGAGCTAGAGTGCCTATCGATTGCAATACCTCATCTCGCTGCCATGCTACTTGCCCCTCAGGGAAACCCGGATGCACTGGACATCCCGACCCCGCGCTCTTCAGCAGAGGCGATCTCGGGGCAGTACTCCTCTCAGTGGTAGACAACCACGGACGCAAAGATAACTACATGGAAGTCCACATGCACTTACGTCAAGGCAGTTCCCCATCCTGGGCCGAACATAGTTGATGGCATGTGGGATTTCAGGATGAAACGAACGCTGGGTTCACAGCCAGCCTTCAAGGCACGTTACGTTGCACGAGGCTCTCGTTGGTGTAAGGGCCTAATAAACTCAAGCTATTAAGACTTTATCAAACTTAAAACCTCTCCTCGGGGTCACCTCCTAGGGTCCTTGGGTGCCTGGTACAAGACCAGCCCTTATCCTCGGGTCCGAGTTTGTAGAGAGAGGGATGAAGAGGGACTTAGTCAAAACAGCAAGAGTACCTTGAAGTTCGCGCAGCGTATCGTGCAGACCGTGGATTGGATTAAGCTGAGAATTTCCTGTATCAAAGCTCACTCTAAGAGCTTTAAAATAAGCCAAGTTGCCTCGCGAAAAGTTCTGCCATTACGAAGTTATGGCTCGGACAGCGTTAGCCCAGCGTTGGAGTGCTAGCATACTAGCGTTGATTCGGGTAGCATTCCGCCGTCGCACCGCGTAGAAAGGAAATTCCAGCAAGGAAGGAATTCGCTTGAATCAATTTTTGACTATATTCAGGTACAAACAGAGAAGGAATATATAGTCCTAGCTAGCAAGGACCTTGGGAATCAACCTGGGAAGAACCAGGGATGATCCCAAATAATTCCAAGCAACAGAACCAACCTGGCTGGACAAAACAGCAGGTGGTAGGTTGGTAAACAACCTCTGGTTCTGTTTTTCCAACCTGGGAAAATAACAACCAGGTTCAGGTCCTAAAAACAGAACCTGTTTTGTCTTTGCCCAACCAGCCAAATGCTGGTTCCGCTGGTTTCTCCTGGCCCTGTAGCATGCAGATACAGACAAACAACATCCAACCTTCACCTAAATTGTACCTCTATAGTGCCTGCCCTGCTACACTATAGTCAACCAAACAAAACAGTACAATTTCGAGTTGGATAGAACTGAATCTGCAAAATCAATTCAACCGAACCGCAAAGCTTCCATCTTGGGTTCCGTTGCGAGCTCGTTCTTTCTGCTTGTACTGTGTATAGCGCGTATAATGTTGTGCCGAAGCGCATAATGCGCGAATACCTGCAAATGCTTCAAGCGAAAATTGCGAAAGCAAACAAACACACGAACATTCCATTCACACCCAAATGCATTCGCACACGCATACTCATAGAAAGAGACGGCAGGATGTCATGCAATGTGAATTTGCACTCAATAGCTCTAGTCAACGTTAGGGGGTCAACTTCTTCGAGACTTTCTCCCCCTGTTAGAATTCTGAGGTTGATACGTAATGAAAACTGACAGTGTAGCGAAGGGACTAGTAGAACACTTGTACCTTTGTATAAAAGTGAAGCACCCAGTACCGGAGAACAATAACGGCTGTCGCGAGGTAGAGCGGGACACTCGGCAGTGTGGACGCCACCGAGGGATTCAATTGCAGGCAGGGCAGCGGGCTGAGCTGGAGGATGTCAACGGGAGTTGTGTGTTGGCCCCGTCCACGCTTGGGAGGAGCCGACTTTGTGGTGGGGTGTACGGAAGGTACAGCCGATTTGCAGCAGTGGGCGACGCGGACTTGGGCCGACGTAGAAGGGGCGTCGACTTGGTGACGCCGACTTTGGGTAGCCGACTTGGGTGGTCGACTGACAACTGCGCTGGTCGACGTGGAGCTGGTCGACCAGGAGTGACGTCGACCTGGAGCTGGTCGACCAGAGGAGTGGTCGACCTGGTGAGGTCGACTTGGGAGGTCGACGAGCACATAGAAGAGCAGCTGGTCGACATGGTTGCTTGGTTGACCAGGATACCTGGGTGACGAGCTTCTGCGAAGGAGTGCGACGGTCGCCTAGGCGAAGTTGGCGATCCGACCTCGGTGGTGGTATCCCGAGGTCGATGTGGCGGGTCAGGTGGAGCTGTCAGCATGAAGATGACTTGGTGCGTGCGTGTTCAGGTGACGAGGCTTAGCCCTCCAATAATCTACGAGCACCTGCGAAGTAGGTGCGCTGCTGTTCTACGGGAGCAACACTGGCACGCCGTCAACCTGCAGCGTTGGCACGCCGTCCACTTTGCACTGCTAGAGCGCGGTTGACCAAGTCGTGCTGGAACGCAGTCGACCATGCTGTGCTGGCAGTCGACCGACCTGAATGCTAGCTCTGATGTACTCTTTCCATGCCAACTTCATTGTACCATTGTTGTCAACTTTCTCTTGTAAAGGTTTTGCCAATTCTCCCCGTGAACTAGCAAGCTATGTGTGCACTAGGAAAACGACTAAGGACCAACGAACGCAGAGATCACACTAGCACCCGTGCCTAGCCCGTAGTCTAGCTCCCGTTGTAGTAGTTATCTCCGCATGGTGCGGTGAGCGTGGAAGGCACACAACTTACCTTTCCGTCAGGTCGACGTAGAGGTCACTTACCTAAGTTGTTCGTAGGCTGGGAGCCGTGCAGTCACTAGCGTGCGCGTAGGTGACACCTAGGGAATGGAGACCTTGGAAGCACAGCTGGAGGACGCGAGGACACGCCATGGGGCCCAGGAGTACGGAACGATCCCCTGGGCGGTTGCGGAGGCTGGCATTCGCACCATGTGGGCGACGTTGCACCCTTCTCGACCTGCGTTTCCTCGACCAGTGAACACAAAGGTCGGCGTCGACGTAGGCGTCAACAACGGTAATGACCAGGTCGGCAGTAGTGCGGGAGTCGTGTCGAGGCAGAGAGGTGTGATACAAGCCGATGAAGTCGGCGGCGTTCAGGCGCGAGAAATGCGGTCGACGGCGGCTGCACGCACCTCGCAGGGAGATGTCGGAGGTCGACGAAGCGGACTGTCGCCGATGTCGGCGACCCAGGTGACGGCGGGGGGGGATAGCACCGAGCTATGGCTACTTCAAGTTTACGCCGGAAAGGATCTTGGTCACCCCGCCGCTCGTTGGTCGACAAGACATTCTCACATGGAAGGAGGCCATCGAGCCTCAGCTGGAGATGGTCGGGCTGATAAGCTTTGCTCGAGGCACCGTGGCGACGCCGGACGACCCCGACTTGCGTACGAAGTTTCGCGCCATGCAGCTGTTGACCTTCACGGTCATCTCGCGGTGCTGCTCGCCGGGCGTGCAGATCGCCTTGAAATGGTGCCGAGAGTACTTCGATGCCGGCCACCAAGCATGGCACTTCATTGAGTCGACCTACCAAGTCACCGACAACTTGTTCATTGCCCAGCTGGAGGGACAACTGACGCACCTGCGTACGGGCAACGAGGAGACAGCGACCGACTACTGCAACCGGGCCCGGTAAATACTCGCCACCATCAGGATGGCCGGCGCGCAGTACTCGATGGCTTCGTACGTCACCCACATCATGCAAGGACTCTCGAGCAGCTACAACCTGCTGAAGCGGCTGTCCATGGTGCCGAGCACGAGGGCGACGCTCAACGAGAACAACTTGACATCGTAAATCCTACAGGACGAGGCGATGCAGGAGGCAGAGCTGTCACAGGAGCTCTTGGTGCAGGCCAGCTTCGTCGCCCCGGCGAAGCAAGGAGGTCGACCGGGGCAGCGCGGACAGTCGGGCGGCAGTGGTAGCAATGGCTGGAAGCCGGCCTAGGAGGTCGACAAGAAGAGGTCGACCAAGGATAGCGGTCGAAGAGCAGGGGGTCGACGTCGGGAGTGCTGGCTGTGCGGCGACCCCGACCACCTCTCCTTCGAGTGCCCCGACCGCAGTGACTCCGACGACGACGACGCCAAGGGTGGCCGCGGGAGATCAGGCAGTCGTCGTCCTCGGAGAGGAGGGAACAAGCCGCCCAAGGAGACGAAGTCGACCAAGTTGACCTCGGCGAAGGACGCCGACTCCTCTGCTGGCGGCAAGGTGCGGGACGATAAGAAGGTGTCGTGCTCGCTAGTTGGCGTCGTGGAGCCGACCGTTTCGCTGGTACCGGAGGCCGGAGAGGACTTTCAGGCGGTGGTGGCAGTTGCGCAGGTAAACTCAGCAGTGGTCCTGCTCGACATGTTGGGTGCAAATTCACATTGCACGACATCCTGCCGTCTGTTTGTATGAGTATGCGTGTGCGAATGCATTTGGGTGTGAATGGAATGTTCGTGTGTTTGTTTGCTTTCGCAATTTTCGCTTGAAGCATTCGCAGGTATTCGCGCATTATGCGCTTCGGCACAACATTGTACGCGCTATGAACAGTACAAGCAGAAAGGACGAGCTCGCAAAGGAACCCAAGATGGAAGCTTTGCAGTTCGGTTGAATTGATTGTGCAGATTCAGTTCTATCCAACTCGAAATTGTACTGTTTTGTTTGGTTGACTATAGTGTAGCAGGGCAGGCACTATAGAGGTACAATTTAGGTGAAGGTTGGATGTTGTTTGTCTGTATCTGCATGCTACAGGGCCAGGGGAAACCAGCGGAACCAGCATTTGGCTGGTTGGGCAAAAACAAAACAGGTTCTGTTTTTAGGACCTGAACCTGGTTGTTGTTTTCCCAGGTTGGAAAAACAGAACCAGAGGTTGTTTACCAACCTACCACCTGCTGTTTTGTCCAGCCAGGTTGGTTCTGTTGCTTGGAATTATTTGGGATCATCCCTGGTTCTTCCCAGGTTGATTCCCAAGGTCCTTGCTAGCTAGGACTAAATATTCCTTCTCTGTTTGTACCTGAAGATAGTAAAAATTGATTCAAGCGAATTCCTTCCTTGCTGGAATTTCCTTTCAACGCGGTGCGACGGCGGAATGCTACCCGAGTCAACGCTAGTATGCTAGCAGTCCAATGCTAGGCTAACGCTGTCCGAGCCATAACTTCGTAATGGCAGAACTTTTCGCGACGCAACTTGGCTTATTTTAAAGCTCTTAGAGTGAGCTTCGATATAGGAAATTCTCAGCTTAATCCGATCGACGGTCTGCACGATACGCTGCGCGACGCTGGTTAGCTGCGGTGCTGAAGTCAGGGGTATGCGTGGAGAAATGGATCCCGGTGGAGCGGGACATCCAGGCTCTGAGAGGACGTCCCAGCTATAATGCTTTCCCATTATCTTCCTTATCTTTTTCTCCTCTTTGTTTTGGTATTTATTTCATCTCAATCGGCCTACTATTCTATTTTCTAGAGCCGTTGACCTCCAACTAACAGGTCCTCCTCCAAGTATGCAGATGTATCCTCCAACAGATGAGGAATCCTCCTTCTCAGAGGCCCACGTAGCATCGGTAAAGCAAGTGAGAAATAGCTTGCCTTCTCCAAGCCTCTCCCCCTTCTCTTTCAGCACCTCAACCCCTTTCTGCTTTACCTGTGCAGATGCGGAGTATTGAACTCCAATGCTTGGGTGAGAGTTCAGATACTTTACCACACGCTCAGCTGCATCCACCTGCTCCTCTTATGGATTCTGCACCACCCTATCCAACTGCCCAACCGAGAAAGAGATGTCGGGCCTCGTGTGAACTGCTGCACACAAGAGGCTGCCCACCAAGGACTGAAATTCCTGCTGCTCCTCGGCTTCAACCCCTTCATCCTCTGCAGCTTTCACAAGCTTGAATTCTACTGGCAGGGGAGTTGCAACCTTGCGCTCATTCTAAATCCCATACTTCTCCCCAAGCTCCTTGATGAACTTCTCCTGGTGCAGCTTCAACCACCTGTGATCCAGATCCCTCTCCACGTGCATCCCGAGGTAGTACTTTACCTCCCCAAGGTTCTTGCACTTGAAGTTCTCCATCAGCTGCTGCTGCACCTTCTGGATCTCCTTCATGCTGCTGCTAAAGAGAAGAATGTCGTCCACATAGACCAGAAACAGCACCAGCTTCTCCCCCTCCCCCTTGAGAAAGAGGCTCTCATCACAGCTGCTGGTCCTGAATCCCACCTCCTCTAAAACAGCTGCCAACTTCTGGTACCAGCAGCGTGGCGCCTGCTTCAAGCCATAGATGGACTTTTTCAGCTTGCACACCCTGCCCGTACCATCCTCATACCCAGGTGGCTGCGTCATGAACACCTCCTCCTCTAAAATCCCATTGAGGAACGCCGTTGATATATCCATCTGAATGATCGTTGCATCTGCCAACAAGACACGGAGGGTAGGGGGTTTGGCAGTGGGAGCAAAGATCTCATTGAAGTCCCGCTTCTCCTTCTACATAAACCCCCTAGCCACCAGCCTGCTCTTGTAGATGGTGACCTGTCCCTTGTCATCGGTCTTAATCCTTAGCACCCACTTGCACTGTACGGCTTTCTTTCCCTCAGGCAGCACCACCAGCTCCCATGTCCCATTCTCTAGCAGGCTCTGGTACTCAGCATCCTTGGAAACCAGCCACTTCTCCCTATCTGGTCCAGCTAATGCCTCCTCCATGCTAGCTGGTTCCTCTGGTGCAGGGGCAAGAAAACAGTAGGCAGGTTCATCCTCCTCATCCAGATCATAGCCATGCAGTAGAATCAGCAATGCCTCCTCGGTCCCAAGCTGCTGCTCCGCTACATCAGCTCCTGCAGTCAGCTTCTTAGTGGCCATACGGGTACGTCCTGGCCTGGAGACGGGTGTCTCCCATCCCCTCATAACAAGATCCTTCGGCTTCTTAGTTTTTCCTTGCTGCTGCTCTCCTCCCTCAGATCCAGCAGCTCCACTAGTGCTACCGCTAGTCTCCACTCCATCACTTTCACCAGCAGGTGCCTCCTGCACCTTCTCTCCATCACCACCCTCTGCAGCTGCCTCCTGCACCTTCTCTACATCACCACCCTCTGCAGCTGCCTCCTCTCCCTCCTCCCACACACTAGGAGTCAGGTCCAGCTGCATGGTGATCTGCTCCATTTGCTGGGACACCCTGGCCTCTGGCTGTTTCTCCCAGCTCCCATACATCATGCCCTCAACAGACTTCACATCCCTGCTGTCAAACAACACACCCTTGGAAGGTTCCCACAGCAGCCATCCCTTGCTCTCAGCAGCCAGCCCCAAATGCACACACCAGATTGCACTCACCCCCAACTTACTGCGGTAGGTCTTGGGGACGTGGGCGACTGCCATGCAACCGAACACAGTCAGCATGTCCACCGGCGGCTTCCTCCCAAGCCACCTCTCCAACGGCACCCACGAGTCATCCCCAACCTTTGTGAGTACCGTAGCGACGGTAGCGTGCCGAACAGCATGGGGCCACATGGAGTTGCCCAGCCCAGATTCTATGAGCAGGGCCCTAGCTGTCTCCAGAATCGTCCGGTTCGCCCGTTCTGCTACACCGTTAGACTGTGGGGTGTAAGCCGTGGTCAGCTCTCTCTGGATGCCCTGCTTCTTAAGCCAGGCCGTCATCTCAGCTCCAAGGAACTCACCACCCCGATCTGTCCTAATACGCTTCACCACACACTCCGCTTGCTTCTCCACTAACGGCAGCCAATCGTCCCGAATCGTAGAGGCGGCGTAATCTTTCTGCTTCAGTGGATACGCCCACATTAGCCTGCTCCAGTCATCCACTATGGTTAGGAAGTACCGCTCCCCCTTGTGACCTTGCACCGGCAGTGGCCCCACCAAGTCCATGTGGACCAGCTCCAACGGTTTTTTTTCTCCTGCCAGCCACACTATGGAAGGGAAAACGGGTGAACTTTGAAAGGAGGCAAATTTCACAGTTATCATCGGGTGGTTGTCCGTTCAGCTTCAAGCCCTTAACAGCTCCATCCTTCTCCAGCTGCTTCAGCAAAGGCATTGCCACATGCCCCAAACGTCGGTGTGCAGTTGCCCAATCCGTCTCCCCAGATCTGGCCGACACTTTCACACCAACCCCTCCAACGGCATTGCACTCCCCCTGGGATGCAGACCCCTCTCCAGCCTGCCCCCCACCGTGCCACGCTAATGCCGGCAGCTGCCACATGGATCTGTACACGTCCATGCTCTCATACAGATCCCAAAGCACCCGATTGCCCAGCTGCCCCTTGTAAGTGCGTGCCCCATCCGTGCTAGTGCTTACCCCAGCCTTGCCAAGCTTACGGAGGGAGATGAGGTTGGCCTTGAGTTCAGGAACAAGGAGAACATCGTGCAGCACCACCGGCTTGCCATCCGTTCCCTTAAACGCAGCTCGTCCCGCACCAGCCACCTTCAGCGCGTGTCCAGAGGCAGAGCACACCTCGTTGATCGGTGCAGCTTGTACGTGGTCCAGCAGGTCTTTTCGCGGCGTCATCATCCAAGCAGCGCCCGTGTCCAACACCCAATAGTCCAGGGGGTGCAGCTCTGCTCCAACCTTAGCAGATGCGTCTCCTTGCTCCCCCTTGTCTCCCATATGGAAGAATTGGCCCGCGGTGCGCTCCTTCTTCTTCTCCGCACCGCCGTTGCTCTTCGGGTTGTTGTCGGACGAATCAGCGACCATGTTCGTGCCGTTTTTCTGGTTCCTCCGCGCGCTGCCATCTTGGTGACGATTCTGGGGGGTCCATCCATCGGGTTTCTTATAGCACAAAAACCAGGAGTGCCCCTCCTTCTCACAATACCAGCAACTCCCTTTCATTTCGTCACCTGCACCCGACTTACTTCACGTCCAGATTTCGCACCGCGACCCGAACCGGTACATCCTTGTTGGTCGTTGGAGTCGTCGTCCTTCTTTGCACCGCGTCCAGCACCACCGAAGCCACGTCCTCTGCCACGTCGGCTTCCTTGCATCCCATAGCCGCTGCTGCTATCGTCTCCACCCCTCAGTTGGCAGCGACGGAAGTCCTCCTCTAGAATCTTTGTCCGCACCCACTCGAGTGTCTACGAGCTCTGGTTCTGCGGCAGGCTCAATCCGCTCGTGAATTGAAGCCACGTTTCCGGCAGCTGTGAGAGCATCTTCAGGCACTTGGTCTGCTCCGGGTAGGTGATTCCCGCGGTCGCCAACTTCGCGTAGAGGTCGCGCAATTTGTCCAGGACAGGTTGCACCGGCTCTCCCTTGCTCAGGCGCAACGCGGACAGCTCCCTCTCCAGCATCAATGTTGCAACAACGGAGGTCGGGGCGTTCAGCTCTTTCAACACGGTCCACGCCTTCGGACCGCACTCAACCTCCGGCAGCAGGTGCATGACGTGGTGACGCTGGTTCAGCTCCAAACTCTGTGACATCAAATAGTAGCCAGCCGAGGAGCGCTCGTCCCAATCTTCCTGAAGGGCGGGGTCACTCGGTCTAGGCTCCTCCCTAATCATTAGTTTCAGCAATCCAATCTGGTGGAAATATAATTGCATTTCCCAGGCCCAATCATCATAGCCCTGGCGGTGAAATTCTTCAGCACTTCTTTGACGAGCGAGCCCTGGTTTGTTCGCGCTCTCCTTGGCGCTGAAACACCAGAATCATGGCTGCCGCTAAGATCTTGGGCTGAAGATTCACCAGCTCCCGTCGAGGTGTTGCCCGCCATAGCTACCTATATCGAGGATCACTATAATGCAGCTCTGAATCCAACCTGGCTGGACAAAGCAGCAGGTGGTCGGTTGGTAAACAACCTCTGGTTCTGTTTTTCCAACCGGGGAGAACAACAACCAGGTTCAGGTCCTAAAAACAGAACCTGTTTTGTCTTTGCCCAACCAGCCAAATGCTGGTTCCGCTGGTTTCCCGTGGCCCTGTAGCATGCAGATACAGACAAACAACATCCAACCTTCATCTAAATTGTCCCTCTATAGTGCCTGCCCTGCTACACTATAGTCAACCAAACAAAACAGTACGATTTCGAGTTGGATAGAACTGAATCTGCACAATTGTTGGTGTAAGGGCCTAATAAACTCAAGCTATTAAGACGTTATCAAACTTAAAACCTCTCCTCGGGGTCACCTCCAAAGGTCCTTTGGTGGCTGGTACAAGACCAGCCCCTATCCTCGGGTCCGAGTTTGTAGAGAGAGGGATCAAGAAGGACTTAGTCAAAACAGCAAGAGTACCTTGAACGTCGCGCAGGGTATCATGCAGACCGTCGATCGGATTAAGCTGAGAATTTCCTATATCGAAGCTCACTCTAAGAGCTTTAAAATAAGCCATCTGCGAAAAGTTCTGCCATTACGAAGTTATGGCTCGGACAGCGTTAGCCTAGTGTTGGAGTGCTAGCATACTAGCGTTGACTCGGGTAGGATCCCGTCGTCGCACCGCGTAGAAAGGAAATTCCAACAAGGAAGGAATTCGCTTGAATCAATTTAACTATATTCAGGTACAAACAGAGAAGGAATATATAGTCCTAGCGAGCAAGGACCTTGGGAATCAACCTGGGAAGAACCAGGGATGATCCCAAATAATTCCAAGCAACAGAACCAACCTGGCTGGACAAAACAGTAGGTGGTAGGTTGGTAAACAACCTCTGGTTTTGTTTTTCCAACCTGGGAAAACAACCACCAGGTTCAGGTCCTAAAAACAGAACCTGTTTTGTCTTTGCCCAACCAGCCAAATGCTGGTTCCGCTGGTTTCCCCTGGCCATGTAGCATGCAGATACAGACAAACAACATCCAACCTTCACCTAAATTGTACCTCTATAGTGCCTGCCCTGCTACACTATAGTCAACCAAACAGTACAATTTCGAGTTGGATAGAACTGAATCTGCACAATTAATTCAACCGAACTGCAAAGCTTCCATCTTGGGTTCCTTTGCGAGCTCGTCCTTTCTGCTTGTACTGTTCATAGCGCGTACAATGTTGTGCCGAAGCGCATAATGCGCGAGTACCTGCAAATGCTTCAAGCAAAAATTGCGAAAGCAAACAAACACACCAACATTCCATTCACACCCAAATGCATTCGCACACGCATACTCATACAAACAGACGGCATGATGTCGTGCAATGTAAATTTGCACCCAACACACTCCCCCTCAGCCTGCTGGCTGCATCCCCATCATTCCATACTAGTTTTTGCTCATTCCACTCATCTGCAGACAACGCCAATGAGGCTCATCCGCAAGCCTCTTGGTGAGGAAGTCTGCTGGCTGCTGGTGAGTCTTGATATAGATCGGATTCACCGTCCCCCTCTTCATCTCCTTACGCAGCCAATGTCACTTGATACGCATGTGCTTATTTTGCCCATGAAGCACAGCGTTCCTGGCGATCCCAAGAGCTCCCTTGCTATCACAAAACAGCGGCGTAGCAACTTTTTGCTCCTGGCCAATCTCCTCTAACAGCCTCCTCAGCCAAATCACCTCCTTCACCCCATGGAACATCGCCATGTACTCTGATTCCACAGAAGAGAGTGCTGTGTCCGTCTGCTTCTTTGACCTCCAACTAACAGGTCCTCCTCCAACTACGCAGATGTATCCTCCAACTGATGAGGAATCCTCCTTCTCAGAGGCCCACGTAGCATCGGTAAAGCAAGTGAGAAAAAGCTTGCCTTCTCCAAGCCTCTCCCCCTTCTCTTTCAGCACCTCAACCCCTTCCTGTTTCACCTGTGCAGATGCGGAGTATTGAACTCCAATGCTTGGGTGAGAGTTCAGATACTTTACCACACGCTCAGCTGCATCCACCTGCTCCTCTGATGGATTCTGCACCACCCTAGCCAGCTGCCCAACCGAGAAAGAGATGTCGGGCCTCGTGTGAACTGCTGCATACAAGAGGCTGCCCACCAAGGACTGAAATTGCTGCTGCTCCGTGGCTTCAACCCCTTCATCCTTTGCAGCTATCACAAGCTTGAATTCTGCTGACAGGGGAGTTGCAACCTTGCGCTCATTCTCAATCCCGTACTTCACCCCAAGCTCCTTGATGAACTTCTCCTGGTGCAGCTTCAACCACCTGTGATCCAGATCCCTCTCCACGTGCATCCCGAAGTAGTACTTTACCTCCCCAAGGTTCTTGCACTTGAAGTTCTCCATCAGCTGCTGCTGCACCTTCTGGATCTCGTTCATGCTGCTGCTAAAGAGAAGAATGTCGTCCAGAAAGATCAGAAACAGCACCAGCTTCTCCCCCTCCCCCTTGAGAAAGAGGCTCTCATAACAGCTGCTGGTCTTGAATCCCACCTCTAAAACAGCTGCCAACTTCTGGTACCAGCAGCGTGGCGCCTGCTTCAAGCCGTAGATGGACTTTTTCAGCTTGCACACCCTGCCCGTACCATCCTCATACCCAGGTGGTTGCGTCATGAACACCTCCTCCTCTAAAATCCCATTGAGGAACGCCGTTGATATATCCATCTGAATGATGAATTTCCCACTAACGGTTGCATCTGCCAACAAGACACGGAGGGTAAGGGGTTTGGCAGTGGGAGCAAAGATCTCATTGAAGTCCCGCTTCTCCTTCTGCATAAACCCCTTAGCCACCAGCCTACTCTTGTAGATGGTGACCTGTCCCTTGTCATCGGTCTTGATCCTTAGCACCCACTTGCACTGTACGGCTTTCTTCCCCTCAGGCAGCACCACCAGCTCCCATGTCTCATTCTCTAGCAGGCTCTGGTACTCAGCATCCCTGGAAACCAGCCACTTCTCCCTATCTGGTCCAGCTAATGCCTCCTCCATGCTAGCTGGTTCCTCTGGTGCAGGGGCAAGAAAACAGTAGGCAGGTTCATCCTCCTCATCCAGATCATAGCCATGCGGTAGAATCAGCAATGCCTCCTCGGTCCCAAGCTGCTGCTCCACTACATCAGCTCCTGCCGTCAGCTTCTTAGTGGCCATACGGGTACGTCCTGGCCTGGAGACGGGTGTCTCCCATCCCCTCATAACAACACCCTTCGGCTTCTTAGTTTTTCCTTGCTGCTGCTCTCCTTCCTCGGATCCAGCAGCTCCACTAGTGCTACCGCTAGTCTCCACACCATCACCTTCACCAGCAGGTGCCTCCTGCACCTTCTCTCCATCACCAACCTCTACAGCTACCTCCTCTCCCTCCTCCCACACACTAGGAGTCAGGTCCAGCTGCATGGTGATCTGCTCCATCTGCTGGGACACCCTGGCCTCTGGCTGTTTCTTTCAGCTCCCATATATCATGCCCTCAACAAACTTCACATCCCTGCTGTCAAACAACACACCCTTGGAAGGTTCCCACAGCAGCCATCCCTTGCTCTCAGCAGCCAGCCCCAAATGCACACACCAGATTGCACTCGCCCCCAACTTACTGCGGTAGGTCTTGGGGACGTGGGCGACTGCCATGCAACCGAACACCCTCAGCATGTCTACCGGCGGCTTCCTCCCAAGCCACCTCTCCAACGGCACCCACGAGTCATCCCCAACCTTTGTGAGTACCCTGTTCCTAGCGACGGTAGCGTGCCGAACAGCATGGGGCCACATGGAGTTGCCCAGCCCAGATTCTATGAGCAGCGCCCTAGCTGTCTCCAGAATTGTCCGGTTCGCCCGTTCTGCTACATCGTTAGACTGTGGGGTGTAAGCCGTGGTCAGCTCCCTCTGGATGCCCTGCTTCTTGAGCCAGGCCGTCATCTCAGCTCCAAGGAACTCACCACCCCGATCTGTCCTAATCCGCTTTACCACACACTCCGCTTGCTTCTCCACTAACGGCAGCCAATCGTCCCGAATCGTAGAGGTGGCGTAATCTTTCTGCTTCAGTGGATACGCCCACATTAGCCTGCTCCAGTCATCCACTATGGTTAGGAAGTACCGCTCCCCCTTGTGCCCTTGCACCGGCAGCGGCCCCACCAAGTCCATGTGGACCAGCTCCAACGGCTTTTTGCTCCTGCCAGCCACACTATGGAAGGGAAAACGGGTGAACTTTGAAAGGAGGCAAATTTCACAGTTATCATCGGGTAGTTGTCCGTTCAGCTTCAAACCCTTAACAGCTCCATCCTTCTCCAGCTGCTTCAGCAAAGGCATTGCCACATGCCCCAAACGTCGGTGTGCAGTTGCCCAATCCGTCTCCCCAGATCTGGCCGACACTTTCACACCAACCCCTCCAATGGCATTGCACTCCCCCTGGGATGCAGACCCCTCTCCAGCCTGCCCCCCACCATGCCACGCCAATGCCGGCAGCTGCCACATGGATCTGTACACGTCCGTACTCTCGTGCAGATCCCAAAGCACCCGATTGCCCAGCTGCCCCTTGTAAGTGCGTGCCCCATCCGTGCTAGTGCTTACCCCAGCCTTGCCAAGCTTACGGAGGGAGATGAGGTTGGCCTTGAGTTCAGGAACAAGGAGAACGTCGTGCAGCACCACCGGCTTGCCATCCGCTTCCTTAAACGCAGCTCATCCCGCACCAGCCACCTTCAGCGCGTGTCCAGAGGCAGAGCACACCTCGTTGATCGGTGCAGCTTGTACGTGGTCCAGCAGGTCTTTTCGCGGCGTCATCATCCAAGCAGCGCCCGTGTCCAACACCCAATAGTCCAGGGGGTGCAGCTCTGCTCCAACCTTAGCAGAGGCGTCTCCTTGCTCCCCCTTGTCTCCCATATGGAAGAATTGGCCCGCGGTGCGCTCCTTCTTCTTCTCCGCACCGCCGTTGCCCTTCGGGTTGTTGTCGGACGAATCAGCGACCATGTTCGCGCCATTTTTCTGGTTCCTCCGCGCGCTGCCATCCTGGTGACGATTCTGGGGGGTCCATCCATCGGGTTTCTTATAGCACAAAAACCAGGGATGCCCCTCCTTCTCACAATACCAGCAACTCCCTTTCATTTTGCCACCAGCACCCGACTTGCCCCCACGTCCAGATTTCGCACCGCGACCCCACCCGGTACCTCCTTGTTGGTCGTTGGAGTCGTCGTCCTTCTTTGCACCGCGTCCAGCACCACCAAAGCCACGTCCTCTGCCACGTCGGCTCCCTTGCATCCCGTAGCCGCTGCTGCCGTCGTCTCCACCCCTCAGTTGACGGCGACGAAAGTCCTCCTCTAGAATCTTTGTCCGCACCCACTCGAGTGTCCACGAGCTCTGGTTCTGCGGCAGGCTCAATCCGCTCGTGAATTGAAGCCACGATTCCGGCAGCAGCGAGAGCATCTTCAGGCACTTGGTCTGCTCCGGGTAGGTGATTCCCGCGGTCGCCAACTTCGCGTAGAGGTCGCGCAATTTGTCCAGGACAGGTTGCACCGGCTCTCCCTCGCTCAGGCGCAATGCGGACAGCTCCCTCTCCAGCATCAATGTTGCAACAACGGAGGTTGGGGCGTGCAGCTCCTTCAACACGGTCCATGCCTTCGGACCGCACTCAACCTCCGGCAGCAGGTGCATGACGTGGTGACGCTGGTTCAGCTCCAAACTCTGCGACATCAAGTAGTAGCCAGCCGAGGCACGCTCGTCCCAATCTTCCTGAACGGCGGGGTCACTCGGTCTAGGCTCCTCCCCAATCATTAGTTTCAGCAAACCGATCTGACGAAAATAGAGTTGCATTTTCCAGGCCCAATCATCATAGCCCTCACCATTGAACTTCTCGACGGTAAAGTTTTTCAGCACCTCCTTGATCAGCGAGCCCTGGCTTGTTCGCGCTCCCCTTGGCGCAGAAACACCAGAATCTTGGCTGCCGCTACGATCTTGGGCTGAAGATTCACCAGCTACCGCCGAGGTCTTGCCCGCCATAGCTACCTATATCGAGGATCACTAGAATGCAGCTCTGATACCAGCTTGTTGGTGTAAGGGCCTAATAAACTCAAGCTATTAAGACTTTATCAGACTTAAAACCTCTCCTCGGGGTCACCTCCAAGGGTCCTTGGGTGCCTGGTACAAGACCAGCCCCTATCCTCGGGTCCGAGTTTGTAGAGAGAGGGATCAAGAGGGACTTAGTCAAAACAGCAAGATTACCTTGAACGTCGCGCAGCGTATCGTGCAGACCGTCGATCGGATTAAGCTGAGAATTTCCTATATCGAAGCTCACTCTAAGAGCTTTAAAATAAGCCAAGTTGCCTCGCGAAAAGTTCTGCCATTACGAAGTTATGGCTCGGACAGCGTTAGCCTAGCGTTGGAGTGCTAGCATACTAGCGTTGACTCGGGTAGCATTCCGCCGTCGCACCGTGTAGAAAGGAAATTCCAGCAAGGAAGGAATTCGCTTGAATCAATTAAACTATATTCATGTACAAACAGAGAATGAATATATAGTCCTAGCTAGCAAGGACCTTGGGAATCAACCTGGGAAGAACCAAGGATGATCCCAAATAATTCCAAGCAACAGAACCAACCTGGCTGGACAAAATAGCAGGTGGTAGGTTGGTAAACAACCTCTGGTTCTGTTTTTCCAACCTGGGAAAACAACAACCAGGTTCAAGTCCTAAAAACAGAACCTGTTTTGTCTTTGCCCAACCAGCCAAATGCTGGTTCCGCTGGTTTCCCCTGGCCCTGTAGCATGCAGATACAGACAAACAACATCCAACCTTCACCTAAATTGTACCTCTATAGTGCCTGCCCTGCTACACTATAGTCAACCAAACAAAACAGTACAATTTCGAGCTGGATAGAACTGAATCTGCACAATCAATTCAACCGAACTGCAAAGCTTCCATCTTGGGTTCCTTTGCGAGCTCGTCCTTTCTGCTTGTACTGTTCATAGCGCGTACAATGTTATGCCGAAGCGCATTATGCGCGAGTACCTGCAAATGCTTCAAGCGAAAATTGCGAAAGCAAACAAACACACCAACATTCCATTCACACCCAAATGCATTCGCACACGCATACTCATACAAACAGACGGCAGGATGTCGTGCAATGTGAATTTGCACCCAACATCTGCATAGTTGGAGGAGGACCTGTTAGTTGGAGGTCAAAGAAGCAGACGGAGACAGCACTCTCTTCTGTGGAATCAGAGTACATGGCGATGTTCCATGGGGTGAAGGAGGTGATTTGGCTGAGGAGGCTGTTAGAGGAGATTGGCCAGGAGCAAAGGTTGCTACGCCGCTGTTTTGTGATAGCAAGGGAGCTCTTGGGATGGCCAGGAACGCTGTGCTTCATGGTCTGAACAAACACATGATCATCAAGTGGCACTGGCCGCGTAAAGAGGTGAAGAGGAGGACGGTGAGTCCGATCTACATCAAGACTCACCAGCAGCCAGCAGACTTCCTCACCAAGAGGCTTGCGGATGAGCCTCATTGGCGTTTTGTGCGCATGAGTGGAATGAGCATAAACTAGTATGGAATGATGGGGATGCAGCCGGCAGGCTGAGGGAAAATATGTTGGGTGCAAATTCACATTGCACGACATCCTGCCGCCTGTTTGTATGAGTATTTGTGTGCGAATGCATTTGGGTGTGAATGGAATGTTCGTGTGTTTGTTTGCTTTCGCAATTTTTGCTTGAAGCATTTGCAGGTACTAGCGCATTATGCGCTTCGGCACAACGTCGAGCCTCTTATCGAAGCCTCCTATAACCTACAAGATCCGATGCATGCCGCGTCATCGGCACAACACACAGAGGCACTCATACACAACCGGAGATCCCCGCTGCCCATGTCTTAGATGAGAAGAAACGAAAATGACTGCACTAAGGAATGAAGTGGTACAAATATGCAACCCTAGAAATGTGTACCCCATATGGGCTACCCCACTACAGCCTACAGAACATTATAATTTGACACACCCCCATAGGCAAAGTGGGGGAGAACAAGGGGTCAGAAGACCAGTCAAGCAAAGCAAAGCAAAGCTCAGGGTGGATCACAAAGTCACCACACATTCCGAGCACAAGTTCAAGGCCAGAAGGCTAGTTCACATGCAGGAGCACATCTATATATAAAAGGCTAAACAGGCAAGAGCAGGAGTGTATATATGCGACAGTACAAGCAAGGTCAAGAAATGAGCAAGTGAGGCAAGACAGGCACAAGACCAAGCTGAGTACAGAAGCGCTGATGATCACAAGGCGCAAATGCCTTAGTGAAGATATCAGCGATGTTTTCCTCAGAAGCCACGTACGCAAGTCGCAACTGACCACGTTGCTGCAGCTCACGAGCAAGAAAGTAGCGGAGAGCAATGTGCTTCGTTCTGAGCATTAGGCGCTGCTCCCAACACAAGGCCAGCATGGCCTTGTTGTCCACGTACAGCACTGGAGGAGAACGAGGCGGCTCTCCAAAGTCAGTCAGCAGGTAGGTCAGCCAGCAAAGCTCCTGAGCAGCCATGGCTCCGGCGTAGATCTCAACCTCACAACTGGAGCCGAGAACAGAAGACGAGCGAGTAGCCCGCCACGAAATAGAGGCGGAACCAAGGCTGAATGTGTAACCCTGTGACGAACGCTGTGTAGCCTGGTCGTCAGCCCACGAAGCGTCTGCGTGTGCAGTGAGAACCACTGGACTGTGCCCTCCAAGCACTAGCCCCATGCCCGACGTACTGCACAAGTAGCGCAACACCCTTTTCGCTGCAGCCATGTGCTCTGGTCGGTGTCTCCCAGGAGCAACATAGCATGCAAGAATGCTAAGAGGGTATGGAGGTCAGGTCGAGTGCAGGTCATCAGGTACGTGAGGCAGCCAACAAGCTCTGGGTACGGGCCACTCGACTCTACGGACTCATCCGAAGGCAGAGCTGAGAGCGAGTAGCGAGTAGACAGAGGAGTGGCCTGAGGAGAGGAGTACGTGAAGCCGAAGCGCTGAAGGACCTGCTGCACCATGTGTGACTGAGTCAGAGTAATGGTGCTGCGTGCTCTGTCCCGGGTGATCTACAAGCCAAGGTAGCTGCGCAGTTCACCCAGGTCTGTGCACGTGTGTCTCTTCTGCAGCTCGGACTTCACGTGGGCGAGTCCAGCAGTATCAGCAGTGGCAAAGACCAAGTCGTCGACGTACACGAGGATGTAGAACGGCGGCAAAGAGGTGTCGGTGCGTAGAAACAGCGACGGGTCGGCAGTAGAGGGAGCAAACCCAAGAGCCGCAAGCGTCGTGCCACTCACGCTGTGCATGGCGGAGACCGTAGACTGGCCGTCGGAGGCTCCACCGGGTGCCAGGAGGAAAAGTCCAAGTGAAGCCAGGTGGACTGCGCAGCCAGATCTCCTCGTGCAGGCTACCCTGCAAGAAAGCTGTGCTGAAGTCAAGAGAGTGAAGCTCGTAGTCGCGCTGAGTGGCTATGTGCAGCAGCACCCGAAGAGAGGTCATCTTCGGGGTGGGAGAGAAGGTCTGAAAGTAGTCAACTCCGTGCCGCTGAGTGAAGCCACGAGCCACGTACCGCGCCTTGAAGACAGTTGGAGAACCTGGCAGCCGCTTCACCCTGAAGATCCACATGCCACTGATGATGTTCACCCCAAGTGGGGGAACCGCGTCAACGTAGGTGCCTGTGGACTTCCACGAAGCCATCTTTGCATCCATAGCTGCCTACCACTGAGAGGAGTAGGGATCCTCTACTGCCTCCGCGTAAGAGCGCTGAGTCGAAATGTCAAGTGCATCCGGGTCTCCCTCAGGGGTAAGCAGTACGGACACGAGATGAGGTGAAGCAGCAGCCAAACACTAGAACTCCTCCTGCCTGTCCTCAAGGACGTCCGTGCCAAGAGCACACTCACAGCCGACGGACGGAGGACAGACACATGCAGACTCAGCAATGAGACTAGCAGTGTAGTCTAGACAACAGCGAGCAGCAAAGTCGACGAGCTCACCAACAAGAGCAGACGCAGGAGTGGACTCAAAGGAGGAATCAGTGACGACAATAGTAAGGAGACGCGTGACAATAGGACTGGCAGCACGAAGAGAGTCCGACTCCGGGTCGGCAAGTGCAGGAAGAGAGGACTCAGGAGGAGAAGGCAAAGGGGCACGCCGAGGAGCAATGAACGGACGCAAAGACCAAGAACCTGTTGAAGGAGCGGAACGAAGTACGACCGAGGCCGCGCGGCGACTTCACATACAGCAGGGACAGTACCAGCACCCTCAGCAGCAACACCAGCGCCAACAGCACCTCCAGCTGCAGGACCTCCAGCAGCACCAGCAGCACCCGCACCAGTACTGCCCGCAAGACTGACAGCAGTAGCCTCAGCGCTAACACCCTCAGCAGCTCCAGCTCCAGGCGTACCCGTAGGTACAGCAGCTCCAGTACTCCCCGGACGAGCACCTCCGGGACCGGCGCCACCAGCACCCTGAGCAGCCGAAGAAGCTCGAGCTCCAGCAGTACGCCTCTAGCGCCGGGCAAACCACTCGCGCAGCTGCTGTGGAGAGAGCGGCTCCCGCCGGAACGAAGCACCCAGAGAACCTCCAGGCCCAGCGGCCGCTGGCTCGGCACCTCCAGGCTCACCAGCTCCAGACGGGGCACCCCAAGGCTCAGCAGCTCGTGACATAGCACCCCGGGGCTCAGCACCCCCAGGCATAGTATCCCCACGCTCAGCACCCCCACTCTCAGCACCCCCAGGCTCAGCACCCCAAGGCTCAGCACCCCCAGGCTCAGCACCCCCAGGCGAAGTACCCACTCGCGCAGCACCCCCAGAGTCAGCACCCCCAGGCTCAGCACCCGCAGCAGTACCAGAGTCACGAGCAACCTCGACCGGCTTGACTGCGTCTACCTAGGACACACCTGAAGGGGCAGGACCCTGAAGGGGGAGGGGGTCTACCGGGGGGGGACCTGGCACAAGGAAGAGCGGAGGCGGAGGAAGGGAAGGAGTGCGGTAGGGGAAGAGACGGTAGTAGGGGACCGACTCATCAAACGTGACGTCCTGGGAGGACAGAACACGACGAGGGGACAGCTTGTCCGCAGACAAGTCGCGGACAAACGCCCGAGATCCCCAGACACGAAACGCAGACGCATCGCCTACCTTCCCCGTCCACAGCAAAGCTCGGGAGGTCTGCGGCATGGAGACCCTGGGGTGAAGGTTGATCTCATGCGCCGCGTACCGAACCGCAAACGGCCATAGAAAATAGGGGGCAGCCGCATGCATCATGGACGTACGAGTGACGTCCATGACCATGCCAATGCGGCGCTCAGCAATCCCATTTTGCTGTGGAGAGTCCGGAAGCGTAAAGGTCTGGCGGATGCCTCGTGCACGACAGTAGGCTCGCAGAAGGCCAAAGGAGAACTCTTCGCCTCCGTCAGAGTGCAGAAGCAGAACAGGAAAGTCCGAGCCGAAGCTCCTCCTCAGCTGGAGACGAGTTGCGCGGATCCAGTCGATCAACACCTCAGTGACATTGCCTTTGCTGCGGAACGGGAAGACTGTGGTGTAACGCGAGTAGTCGTCAACCACCAGCAGAATGTAGCGCTCGTGACCCTGCCCACGGACGCGGGCCTGGCCCCACACGTCCATGTAAAGCGTCTGCAGCGGGGCCTCTATCGGGGGAAACTGAGAAGAGTGAGGGGCAGCCCGTAGCCGCCCCTCGACACAGGGGACATAGGAAGGTCCTGGCCCCGAAGGAAGGGGAGGGAGAGACTGGGGGAGACCACAGACCAGGACACGGGAAGCCATGCCCCGAAGACGAGGCAAGGAGGGGTGGCCAAGACGGTGGTGCCACAGGAGAGTCTCGTGAGACAGGAGGCGACACGAGCAGGGGGCAGACTCAGGACCAGACCTGGACGCTGCAGCAAACACCTGACCCGACGCAGCTACCTGGCCAGACGCAGGGACAGGAGGAGACAGAGTGGTCAGGGTGTATAGACTCGACCCCGGCCGACGCGAAAACGTGGCCAGGTGTCGCCCTGTGCGGGCGTCCGAGCAGTGGGTCACCCGTTGACTCGCAGGAGTAAACTGGTGAACCCCCGCATCCTGCAGGTCAGCACCACTCACCAAGTTCGTCAAAAACGAGGGGAGGTACAGACCAGACAGGGTGCCTGAGGGGGCAGCCGGACACCGGAGGACAGTGGAGAAGTGACAGAGGACAGAACCCCCAGAGGGGTCAGCCAAGGAGACTGCAACCGATCGACCAAGCGGCGTGAGTGTGGTGCGGTCTCGAAAGAAGGAGCGACAAGCCTCTAACTCAAGTGTAAAGGTGAGGGAGGCCGAAGACGACGCAGTACCTGAGAGCGCAGCCTCACCAGTACCTGAGAGCGCAGACGCACGGGCACTTAGAGCAGCAGCCTCACAAGCACCTAGCGCAGCAGTACCAATGCCCGGGTCGGGCGGGAAGGACTAGGCCCCGGAGGAAGGGGAGGGAGGGACCGGGGGAGACCAGAGACAAGGACACGGGAAGCCATGCCTCGGAGACGAGGCAGGGAGGGGTGACCAAGACGGTGGTGCCACAGGAGAGTCTCGTGAGACAGGAGGCAACACGAGCAGGGGGCACACTCAGGACCAGACCTGGACGCTGCAGCAAACACCTGACCCGACGCAGCTAGCTGGCCAGACGCAGGGACAGGAGGAGACCCAGTGGCCAGGGTGTAGAGGCTCGACCCCGGCCGACGCGTAAACGTAGCTAGGTGCCTGCCTGTGCGAGCGTCCGAGCAGTGGGTCACCCGCTGACTCGCAGGAGTAAACTGGTGAACCCCCGCATCTTGTAGGTCAGCACCACTCACCAAGTTTGTAGAGAACGAGGGGAGGTAAAGACCAGACAAGGTGCCAGAGGGGGCAGCCGGACACGGGAGGACAGTAGAGAAGTGAGAGAGGACAGGGCCCCTAGAGGGGTCTGCCAAGGAGACTGCAACCGACCGACCAAGCGGCGTGAGTGTGGTGCGGTCTCCAAAGAAGGAGCGAGAAGCCCCTGAGTCAAGTATGAAGGTGAGGGAGGCCGAAGCTGACGCGGTACCTAAGAGCGCAGACTCACCAGCACCTGAGGAGGCAGACGCACTGGCACCTAGAGCAACAGCCGCACTGGCACCTAGAGCAGCAGCCTCACCAGTACCTAGAGCAGCAGTCTCAATGCCTGGGTCGGGCGGGAAACACAGGTAAGAGTCACCTTCATCACTAATAGTCACAACATACATGGCAGCAAGGATAGCATCAAATTCAAGATCATAGATAGCTGCACCTGCCCTAGACAGCTCTCCCAAGCGGAGGATCTCAGTGGCCTCCGAGAATTGGTGACGCCAAGCGTCCATCAGGCGGCCAAAGCAGCGCTGGGTGGGGTGGGCACCCCCACATTGCTCACCCGCGCAGTTGCCGGTGCGAAGGACGCAGGTGCACGGACCAAAACCCCCATCACGCTGACGTGCAGCGTACCACTCACGGAGCTGCTGAGTGGGGGGGATGTCCCGAGAACGCTGCTGCTGCTCCTGCTGGCGCGGACCACCACCGGAGCCGCTCCGCTGCGATGCGCCACCCCGACCAGCTCCACCTCCTCCACCACCGCCTCCTCCACCTCCACCTGCACCGCCGCCTCCACCGCCTCCGCCGCCTCCGCCTCCACTGCTGCCACTGACACCTCCACCCCCGCTACCACTCCCACCGCCACCCCCATCTCTCCGCCGCCTCCACCGCCACCTCCACCACCCCCGCTAGCTCCACCCGCGCCCTTGCCCCCCTTGCCCTTGCCAGAGCGGCGTTTCCCGCTAGGGGCAGACGCCGCACCGACCGACTCAAGACCAACGAGGTCGGCCGCAGCAGCAGAGGCGATAGAGGGCAAAAGGGGGGAAGGGGAACACCCCTTAAAGATGGGGGTGCGAGGGTCACCACGAGCGGCTCCTACAGCAAATATGCTATTCTCTGCTGCTAGGAGGGCCTTCTCTAGGAGGTCAACAGTGAGAGTGGTGGGACAGACTGAGAGGAAGTGGTCCCTGACTACACGAAGGGAGTCAGGGAGGCGGGTGACTAAATGATAGAGACTAATGTACATGGGGGGGGGGGGTTCTTGGCGCAGAACTCAGCAGGAAGTGCAGTGCGGTAGCGAGTGTCACTAGTGCGGAGGTGCGTAATGAGGTCAGCGACTGTGGGAAAGGCAGCAAGGTCAGGGAAGAGGTACGGTAGCATGAGGCAGCTCAGTGCAGTAGTGGCAAGGGAAGAGTAGCGCGCAACTACAGCGTCGTACAAGGTCTGAGCACTCTTGTACTAACTAAAGTGGGCGCGCTCAGAGGTCGGCAGGTTGCGACGCACAGCAAGACGTGCAGCAGCGTCGCGCGTGGCCCACTGGGAGCGAACAGTGGCGTCAGCATCAGCAGCAGGGGCAGGAGAGGCGCCAGAGGTGAGGTCAAAGAGAGAGAGACTGTGTGCCCTATCGCACTGTAAGAACAGCTGCAGGTAGTCGACCCAGACGTCTAAGTCAATGGCTCGACCTTCAGCGTCAAAAGCGAGGACACTAGGGGTAGCCATGACAACAGTAGACTAGCAGTGCAAGCATTAGGGAAAGGGCAGTGCAGTGACAGAGGCGCTGTGCTCACTGGACAGGGCTGCTCGGGCGGCTCGGCGGTAGGGCGGCTCGGCGGCTCGGCTGCTGGGCAACTCGGCGGCTTGGCTGCCAGGCGGCCTGGCGGCTCGGCGGCTCGGCTGCACTGCGGCTCGGCTGTTGGGCGACTAGGCGGCTCGGCTGCAGCGCGGCTCGGCTGCAGGGCGGCTTGGCGGCTCGGCTGCTCTGCTGCTGGGCGGCTCGGTTGTGCTGCTGCATGGCGGCGCGGCGGTTGGCGGCTCGGGCGGCTCGGGTGGCGGGCGGCGCTGCAGCAGTTGACGGGGCCGCAAGTAAGGGCGGCGGAGCCGCAGGGGAGGGCGACGGGGCCGCAGTGGATGGGCGACGGGGCCGCAAGTGAGGGCGGTGGGGCCGCAGGTGAGGGCGTTGGGGCCGCAACTGAGGGCGGCGGGGCCGCAAGTGAGGGCGGCGGGGCCGCAGGTTAGGGCGGCGAAGGGCCGCAACCGAGGGCGGCGACGGGACCGCAACTGAGGGCGGCGACGGGGCCCCAAGTGAGGGCGACGGGGCCGCAACAGAGGGCGGCGGGGCCGCAGGTGAGGGCGGCGACGGGCCGCAACCGAGGGCGGCGACGGGGCCGCAACTGAGGGCGGCGACGGGGCCGCAACTGAGGGCGACGACGGGGCCGCATCTGAGGGCGGCGGGGCCGCAACAGAGGGCGGCGGGGCCGCAGGTGAGGGCGACGGGGCCGCAACTAAGGGCGGCGGGGCCGCAAGTGAGGGCGGCGAGGCCGCATGTGAGGGCGGCGACGGGCCGCAACTGAGGGCGGCGACGGGGCCGCAACTGAGGGCGGCGGGGCCGCACGTGAGGGCGGCGCAAGGGAGGCCGCTAGGGGCAACGCGACGGGGCCGAAGGAGGCCTAGGAAGGGCGCGACTGTAGGGAGAGCACACGAGGTGCGACTCGGGCCTAAGCGAAGCGCGCTCTTGGCAGGAAAAAAAAATCGACTTGGTGGGCCCTAAGAACTGTTCCCACGAGGGAACCTGCTCGATACCATGTGAAGAAATGAGAATGACTGCACTAAGGAATGAAGTGGTACAAATATGCAACCCTAGGAATGTGTACCCCATATGGGCTACCCCACTACAGCCTACAAAACATTATAATTTGACATTAGAGACCCCATTTGTAAAGAGAACGATGCAAGAAAAAGAAAGCAAGCTTTCTCAATATTATATTTTTTAAACACACATTGTCTTTTTTTAAATTGTGTATTGTAAAAGCGAAGCTACTGGTACTGCACAATTCGCATCGTCGAAGCGCGCTAACCACCCTTCTCCAACTACAAAAACTGTGGGTTGGAGTCGGTGTTTTTTTTATCATAGTAAATTACTATGTTTCTCTGAAAATCAGAGTGGTTTTAGGGGGTCACTCTGACGTGTCTGGGTAATTTTTTGGAAGATAAGTTTTCTCTAATTTGTCAGGGTTCTGATTTTTGCTACTCTGAGAGACCAGTGTATAGTTGTGGCGAATGTATTTTCTCTACACAGGATATAGGCATTTCGACCGAGCCCCCCCCCCCCACAAAGATGGTTAGGCCGACAAGATACATTTATCTAAATTTGGTCAGCGATCATATTTGTTAGTGCGTAGCACAATGATTATAATTTCTGTACGAGTTTAGAAGGCCTGGGTTCAATACTTGAAAGGACACTCAGAAATGAAAAAATAGTTACGTTGACTGCCCAGGGCATAGTTTTACGAAGTTTCCTCTGACAAATCAGAGTAACGCTCAAAATTAACCCCGAATTTCAGAGTTCCCTAGAGAACAGCTCCGGAAATCCGAGTAGTGGAAATCCAAAAAAAAACCCTGGTTGGAGTTCATTTCCCTCCACCCACGTTTCTTGATTTTCAAACGGCTCATTCAACATTCCCACCACACCACCCACCCTAGAGTAAACCGCCTCGCTAAATGCCACTTGGATAGGGTGTGTTGGAGTGTGAAGGGAATCATACTTAGCATTTCCGTAGGTGCAGCAGTCTCGCACCTTACTCTATCGAAACAGCAACTACCGCAATATCGGATCAGCCCGTAACAAGGACAGGAAGGTCAACAGTCGCAAGAGTCAACTGTCGCGAGTGTTGACCATCTGGACCAACGCTTGACTCACAATCAAGGAATGGCAATAGGCGTAACCATACAGGCTACATGCAGCGACTCGGTAACAAGAAAGGCAGTACAACAGTCAGAGTCACTGTAGAAATGCATGTAAAATAGATATAATAAGGGAATGTACCCCTTAGAGTACATGGCTAGATTAAGACTATTTATATTCCTTGTATTCTATCTTTTAATCAACTTGGTCATCTACATTTACTATTATCTGAGTTCTTACAAGACTTCCGATACCAACTCTACCAAAGCACCTCCTAACCTATCCAAGATCCTTCCTCTAACATGGTATGAGAGTTAGTTCGGATTATAGGATCTGCTAAAAGGGCTTCCAACAAAAGCTTCTTCATAACTTAAATCTCAAGAACAACGACATCAAAGGGCATCAACATGCCAGGCGCAGACTGCGGAGAAGCTGGAGAAAATCCAGTACAACCCTCCACCAATGTCGCTTCTACCACGACGACCGTGGACACAGCTTTACTCGAGCAACTAATTTCCCGCATCAGCACACTGGAGAGCCATCACCCAATGAGCATTGACGGCTCAAGTTACGCCCGAAGACCTCCCAATCCTCAAGGAGCTGGATCTAAGCGATCCTTCACCTTCGACAACCGCGGAGATCAAGGACCTGCTCAAGCACCACAAACACATTACAAGGCAATGGCTTTAATGCAGAGCAAGTTCCTCTCCACGTCAAAGCTCAGAACTACCAAGCCCTTCGACGGACAAGATTTCTACACATGGAGCTTCGAATTCGAGCTACTAGCTCAAGGCGCTCGAATCTGGATGTACTACGACAAATCATATCCTTTTCCAACAAACGGCTCACCTCAAGAGAAGACGCAATACTACAACGAATCACTCATGGCCTTCACTGTCCTAATTCGGAACATGTTGCCCGAAGAACAGCTAAGCATTCGCCCCTTCAAAAACGAGTGGGCACCTGTGCAACAGTCCTGGGAACACCTGCGCACCTGCCACATGGCAACAGATTTGGTGACATTCAGTCGCCTGCTCAACCAGCTGAACAATGTCAAGATGTTTCCCGGCAAAAAGGCCGGACCATACATCAACCGCTGCAGGAACCTGAGAGATCAATTCAGGAAAAGCGGCGGCAACTTCCCTGACGACATGTTCGTCACCATCATCCTTGCTGGATTGAGCCCGGAATGGCGCCAATGTAAGTCCCTCCTTCGCATACAAGACACTTTCAGCGAAACCACCCTCTGCTCCACGCTTCTCTCTGAGCAGAAGGAAATTGACCTGTACAAAGAACGAGGCAACAAGAAGGAGAAGATTGCCTTCCACGCTCAAGCGCCACCGGACAAGAAAAGACTCTTCTGCAAGTACTGCAAGAAGACTGGGAACATGATTCAAGTCTGCTGAAAGCAGAACGGCAACAACAATAACCAAAAAGGTGCCGCTGCTCACCAGCAAGGAGGAGCCGCAGTGCGCAACGAAACTGTGTCGCCACCAGCCGTCGCAAGCACGTCCCAAGCCTCGGCGCGTCTTTCTGCGAACACAAGCGACAAGGGCAAAAGCAAGGTCTTGACTTGCATGGTGCGTTGTGGACTGCCTCGCTCCAACCCTCACTACCGCTTCTTTCGCAGCTGGGAAGACATGTTCGCAGACCCGCCTCAGGAGCGGCCCGAAGGATCAGTCGAAGAAGAAGTGGAGAATGATCCAACCTATGACAAGTTGACGGTTGGACGAATGCAGTTTGACTGGGAAGTGCCGGGGTGGATTCAGGAGTCACCACCTGCACGCATCGTAGACGACGACGAAGAATGTTACTACGACTACAAAAGTAATCACGACATGGACCATCACATCACCCCGAATCTTGCCAACCTGGCCAAGGGAAGAAAGGAAGTCGACACGTGGTACCTGGACAGCTGCTGTGGTCAGCACATGGTGTCTTTGGATGTCTTCATCCTCAACAGAGAGCGACTCTTCAACGAAGTGGAGATCACTGTCGCCAACAGCCAAACCATTTACGCCAGAAGCCGTGGGCAAGTGCAACTGGAGTCACACGACACCGGCTACTGCATCCACATCAGCGATGTTCTCATTGTGCCGGAGCTTCGGTACAATCTGCTATTGCTCCACCAGCTGATGAAGTGCGGAGTTGGCCTGCAAACGACAAAAGACGAAATGCACTTAATATACAACGGCATCTTCATCCGAAAGGCAACAAGTGTGGAAGGCGTTTTGGTGCTCGACTTCGAGTCGCCCAGAACCACCGGCGACAACGAACACATCCTCGTTCTTGACCCTCCGGGTCACCCGTCGCCACCAAGATGGAGCCACCCATAAGAAATCGGCTATCAGCAAACCGGCCTCGACGTCACCTTCCGCGCCCTTACCGTACCCGTCGTGTCATATTTATATGACATAGCTATTGTAGGCTATAGTGGGGTGGCACATATGGGGTACAGCTTTCAAGTGGTTTATATTTGTACCCAACTTTCACTTAGTCATTCATTCCTCGTTCTAGTTTTCTCATGGTATCGAGCAGGTTCCCTCGTGGGAACTGTTCCTAGGGCCCACGAATTCGATTTTTTTCCTGCCCGGAACGTGCTCAGCCCCTGCCCGAGTCGCCCTCCCCTCTCTCGACCCTGTCGCGCCGCCTTAGCGGCCCCGTCGCGTCGCGCTAGCGGCCCCGTCGCGTCGCACTCGCGGTCCCATCCCGTTGCGCCGCCCTAGCGGCTGCGTCGCGCCACCTTCGCGGCCCCGATCCGCCACCCTAACGGCCCCTTTGCCTACTCCTGCGGCCCCAGCGCTGCCCTTCCCGGCCCCGACGCCGCCCTTCCTGACCCGGCCCCGCCTCATCTGGCCCCGTCGCCTACCCCTGCAGCCCCGGCGCCGCCCTTCCCAGCCCCAATCAGCCGCCCTGCGGCCCCGTCGCCTACCCCGCAGTCCCCGCGCCGCCCTTTCCCGGCCTCGACGCCGCCCTTCTCGACCCGGCCCAGCCTGTGCTGGCCCCGTCGCCTACCCCGCGGCCCCGGCGCCGCCCTTTTCCAGCCCCGACGCTGCCCTTCCCGACCCGGCCCCGCCTCTGCTGGCCCCGTCGCCTACCCCTGCGGCCCCGAGCCGCCCTTCTCGGCCCCAGCGCTGCCCTTCCCGGCCCCGGCCCAGCTGCTGCTGGCCCCGTTGACTGCCCTTCCCGGCCCCGGCCCCGCCGTCACCACCGAGCCGCCAGCGCCACCCGAGCCGCCGCACCACCTGAGCCGCCCGAGCTGCCGGGGCGCCGCACGCCGGGCTGCAGTTGCCGCCAAGCCGCCGTACCGTCAAGCCGTCCGAGCCGCCGAGTCGCCGAGCCGCAGTTGCCGCCGAGCCGCCCGAGCCGCCCGAGCCGCCGAGTCGCCGAGCCGCCAAGCTGCAGTTCCTGCCAAGCCGCCCGAGCCGCCCTGTCCGGTAAGAGCACTGCCTCTACCACTGCACTTCCCTTACCCCACTGTTCGCCCTACTAGTCTACTGCTATCATGGCTACCCCTAGTGTCCTCGCTTTTGACGCTGAGGGTCAGGCCATTGACTTTGACGTCTGGGAAGATGACCTGCAGCTTTTCCTACAGTGCGATAGGGGGGACGGTCTCTCCCTCTTTAACCTCACCTCTGGTGCCTCTCCTGCCCCTGCTGCTGATGCTGATGCCACTGTTCGCTCATAGTGGGCCACACGGGATGCTGCTGCACGTCTTGCTATGCATCGCCACCTGCCTACCTCTGAGTGTGTGCACTTTAGCCAGTACAAGAGTGCTCAAACCTTGTACGACGCTCTAGTTGCACGCTACTCCTCCCCTGCCACTACTGCACTGAGCCGCCTCATGCTACCGTACCTCTTCCCTGACCTTGCTGCCTTTCCTACAGTCGCTGACCTCATTACGCACCTCCGCACTAGTGACACTCGCTACCGCGCTACGCTTCCTGCTGAGTTTTGCGCCAAGAACCCCCCCCCCCCCCCCCCCATGTACATCACCCTCTACTACATAGTCACCCAGCTCCCTAACTCTCTTCGCGTAGTCCGGGACCACTTCCTCTCAGTTTGCCCCACCACTCTCACCGTTGACCTCCTCGAGAAGGCCCTCCTAGCGATAGAGAAGAGCATAGTCGCTGTAGGAGCCTCCCGTGGTGACCCTCGCACCCCCATCTTTGAGGGGTGTTCCCCCTCCCCCCTTTTGCCCTCTATTGCCTCTGCTGCTGCGCGCGACCTCGTTGGGCTTGAGTCAGCGGGAGACGCCCCCTTGGAAACGGCAAGGGGGGCAGGGGCGCTGGAGGGGCTAGCGGGGGCGGTGGAGGCAGCGCTGGAGGCGGCGGAGGGAGTGGGGGTGGCGGTGGGAGTGGTGGCGGGGGGTGGAGGTGTCGGTGGCGGCAGTGGAGGCGAAGGCGGCGGCGGTGGTGGCGGTGGGAGCGGAGGTGGCGGAAGTGGCGGCGGTGGAGGAGGCGGTGGCGGAGGAGGTGGAGCTGGTCGGGGTGGCGCTGCGCAGAGGGTCGGCTCCGGTGGTGGTCCGCGCCAGCAGCAACAACAGCAGCAATGCACTCATGACATCCCCCCCCCTTAGAAGCTTCGTACGTGGTACGCTGCACATCAGCGGGGTGGGGGTACTGGTCCGTGCACCTACGTCCTACGCACCGACGACCGCGCGGGTGAGCATTGTAGGGGTGCGCACCCCACCCAGGGCGGCAGCGGGCTGCCTCTCACTCCTCCCAGTTTCCTCCGACAGAGGCCCCACTGCAGACGCTTCACATGGACGTGTGGGGCCCAGCCCGCGTCCTTGGACAGGGTCACAAGCGCTACTTCCTGCTGGTAGTTGACGACTACTCGCGTTACACCACCGTCTTCCCCATGTCACTGAGGTGTTGATCGACTGGATCCGTGCAACTCATCTCCAGCTCAGGCAGAGCTTTGGCTCGGACTTTCCTATTCTGCGTCTGCACTCGGACAGAGGCGGAGAGTTCTCCTTTGGCCTTCTGCGAGCCTACTGTCGTGCACGAGGCATTCGCCAGACCTTCACGCTTTCGGACTCTCCATAGCAAAATGGGATTGCTGAGCGCCGCATTGGCATGGTCATGGACGTCGCCCGTACGTCCATGATGCATGCAGCTGCCCCCCATTTTCAGTGGCCGTTTGCGGTTCGGTACGCAGCGCATCAGATCAACCTTCACCCCAGGGTCTCCATGCCGGAGACCTCCCCAGCTTTGCTGTGGACGGGGAAGGTTGGCGATGCGTCTGCGTTCCGTGTCTAGGGATCTCGGGCATTTGTCCGCGACTTGTCTGCGGACAAGCTATCCCCTCGTCCTGCTCCTTGCGTCTTCCTTGGCTTCCCCCCTGACGCGCCAGGGTGGCAATTCTACCACCCCACCTCTCGCCAGGGTCGCCGCGCGGCCTCGGCTGTACTTTGTTCCGCTCCTTCAGCAGGTGCTTGGTCTCCCGCCTTCTACTGGTCCTCCTCCTTCCTTAGAGTGTCCGCAGCCTGTCCCATCCCAGTTACAGTTACAGCCGACCTCCCCACTGCATGATCCTTCTCCCTACACTAGTCCTACTGGAGCTCTTGCTGAGCGTCGTGAGCCGGCGTCTCGTCCTGCGTCGCCTATCCGTGCTGCTCGCGCTAGTGGTCACAGTTTGCGTGAGCGTCCTCCTCCTGTCAGTGGCACGCACCGGATGTCTCTGCGTCCGTCCACTGCTCCTTTGTGTGCCTCTTTTTCCATCTCCTCCTGAGTCCTCTCTTCCTGCTCTTGCCGACCCGGAACCGGACTCTCTTTGTGCTGCCCATCCTACTGTGACGCGTCTCCTTGCTACTGTCATCACTGACCCTTCCTTTGAGTCCACTACTGCGTCTGCCCTAGTTCCTGAGCTCGTCGACATTGCTGCTCGCTGTCGTCTAGACTACGCTGCTAGTCTTGTTGCTGAGTCTATGTCTGTCTATCCTCCGTCCGTCGGGGGTGAGTGTGCCCTTGGCACGGACGTCCTTGAGGACAGGCAGGAGGAGTGCCAATGTGTGGCTGCTACTTCACCTCATCTTGTGTCCGTACTGCTTACCCCTGAGGGAGATCCAGATGCACTTCACATCCCGATCTGCGCTCTTACGCGGAGGCAATAGAGGGTCCTTACTCCTCTCAGTGGCAGGCAGCTATGGACGCAAAGATGGCTTCCTGGAAGTCATCAGGCACCTACGTTGATGTGGTTACCCCACCTGGGGCGAACATCGTCAGTGGCATGTGGATCTTCAGGGTGAAGCGGCCGTTGGGTTCTCCGCCTGTCCTCAAGGCGCGGTACGTGGCTCGTGGCTTCAGTCACCGGCAGGGAGTTGACTACTTTGAGACCTTCTCTCCCACCCCAAAGATGACCACTCTTCGGGTACTACTGCACATAGCTGCTCAGCGCGACTACGAGCTTCACTCTCTTGACTTCAGCACTCCTTTCTTGCAGGGTAGCCTGCACGAGGAGATCTGGCTGCGCCGCCCTGTTGGCTTCACTGGGACTTTTCCTCCTGGCACCCAGTGGAGCCTCCGGCGGCCAGTCTACGGTCTCCGCCAGGCACCGCGTGAGTGGCACGAAACACTAAGGACTACGCTTGCGGCTCTTGGGTTCGCTCCCTCTACTGCCGAACGGTCGCTGTTTCTACGCACCGACACTTCTTTGCCGCCGTTTTACATCCTCGTGTATGTCGACGACTTGGTCTTTGCCACTGCTGACACTGCTGGACTCGCCCACGTGAAGTCCGAGCTGCATAAGAGACACACGTGCACAGATCTGGGTGAATTGCGCAGCTACCTTGGCTTGCAAATCACCCGGGACAGAGCACGCCGCACCATTACCCTGACTCAGTCACACATGGTGCAGCAGGTCCTTCAATGCTTCGGCTTCACGTACTCCTCGCCTTAGGCCACTCCTCTGCCTACTCGCCACTCGCTCTCAGCTTTGCCTTCGGATGAGTCCGTAGAGTCGAGTGGCCCATACCCAGAGCTTGTTGGCTGCCTCATGTACCTGATGACCTGCACACGACCTGACCTTGCATACCCTCTTAGCGTCTTGGCACGCTATGTTGCTCCTGGGAGACACTGACCAGAGCACATGGCTGTAGGAAAGAGGGTGTTGTGCTACTTCTGCAGTACGTCGGGCATAGGGCTTGTGCTTGGAAGGCAGAGTCCAGTGGTCCTCACTGGGCACGCAGATGCTTCTTGGGCTGACGACCAGGCTACGCAGCGGTCGTCACGGGGTTACACCTTCAGCCTCGGTTCCGGCTCTGTTTCGTGGCGGGCTACCCGCTCGTCTTCTGTTCTTGGCTCCTGTTGTGAGGCTAAGATCTACGTCGGGGCCATCGCTGCACAGGAGCTTTGCTGGCTCACCTACCTGCTGACTGACCTCGGAGAGCCGCCTCGTTCTCCTCCAGTGCTGTACGTATAGAACAAGGCCATGCTAGCCTTGTGTCGAGAGCAGAGATTGGAGCACAGAACGAAGCACATTGCTCTTCACTACTTCCTTGCTCATGAGCTACAACAACGTGGTTAGCTGCATCTTGCGTACGTGGTCTCTGAGGCCAACACTGCTGATATCTTCACCAAGGCACTTTCGCCTTGTGATCATCAGTGCTTCTATACTCAGCTGGGTCTTGTGCCTGCCTTGCCTCACTTGCTCACCTCTTGACCTTGCTTGTACTGTTACATATATATACATATATATATACATATATACACGCCTGCTCTTGCTTGTCTAGCCTTTTATATATATGTGTACTCCTGCATGTGAACTGGCCTTGTGGCCTTGACCTGGTGCTCGGAATGAGTGGTGACGTTGTGATCCACCCTGAGCTTGCTTTGGTTGACTGGTCTTGTGACCCCTTGTTCTCCCCCACTTTGCCTATGGGGGTGTGTCAGATTTATATGACATAGCTATTGTAGGCTATAGTGGGGTAGCACATATGGGGTAGAGCTTTCTAGGGGTTTATATTTGTACCCAACTTTCACTTAGTCATTCATTCCTTGTTCTATTTTTCTCACGTCGCCTCAACAACAAACCCTGCCGAAACCGGACCGCAAGCACTGGAAGAGGGAGAAGAAATTACATCAGAAACAGCAGTTGAAACAGTTGAGCCAACAGGCACGCAAACCTTCTGGCCACCTGTCAAACGCCCCACCGGCTGGAACACAACTGAAGGATGGGACGCAGTCGATATGCGTCGGATCATGGAGAACACAGGGCTGGGCAAAGCCATCGCAGCTGAAACTGGATGGGGCAACTTTGCCGATGCGCCTACAGAAGAAGCAATAGAGGAACCAGAAATCACTGGAGAAGCGCCAGAAGCCGAGGAGGAGTCACTAACGGAATACAGACCTCACCTGCTTCCCATCATAACGGACGGCAGATACTATCTTCGCCTCGAGACAAGGGGAGTGGCGATCGGCGATACCCTATTCGAGGAAGACGAAGCTGCGCGACCTGAAGATCGCCACGCACGAACCTCGCGTCGAGAAAGGCCATTGGAGCTACTGGTGACGATGGACACTGGCACCGTCGGCGACACCAGCGGAACGTATCATGGGGTGACAATTCAAGCGGCGGCAGCTCAAGTCACCGTGCCCGACGAACCTGCGGACACAACAAGGCAAGAAACAGCGGAGGATATATTAGCACGCGAGAAAGAGCTGTACACGTGCACTAAGGGATATTGGGCCGACGGAGACATCTGGCATCAACGCATGGGACACCCATCAATCAAAGTACTCCACAACTGCATGAATGCAAATGTTTTTGCTGTAGATGCACTGTCGTTGCCCGATGGAAAGCCGATGAAACCACGCACCGACTTACCTAACTGCACCGTTTGCCCAGCAGCTGCGCTCGGCCACACGCCCTTTGCTGAGAAAATTCCTGGAGCCGAGCGATACAAACCGCTGGAGAAAGTCTACAGCGACTTTCTAGTGCTCATGGCGAAAGGAGCTGGTGGGGAACAATACACCCTTACCTTCATTGACGCTGGCACACGCTTCGTCTGGGCCGTGAACGTCCGGGATCGCTACCTCACCTACGACTACTTCGAAATCTGGCTCGCCATGGTAGAAAATCAAAGCAACGGCCACAAGCTGAAGGCGTTCCAGACAGACGGAGCTCTGGAATACCAGTCGGACGACTTCAAAACTTTATGCAAGCAGAAGGGGATCAAGAGGATGATCTCTCTGCCTTATGCCCACGAACAGCAAGGATTGGCCGAGAGAACCAACAGGAGCCTCGCGACAAAAATGCGAGCCCTCATGAAGCAGTCGGCTGTGCCAACCAAGTATTGGCCCTTCGCAATGGTGCATGCAGTTCGGCTGCACAACATGCTCTCCTCGAAGGCACTGCCCAATAACAGCTCACCCTTCAAGGAATGGACCAGAAAATACCCCGATACACGCATGCTGCGGGTCTTCGGGTGCATGGTACAGCACCACCCCCACACTGCCCGAACAAGAAAATTTTAAGATCGCGCTCATTAGGGCATTCACCTCGGAATCGAATCCGAATACCACGCCTGGACAATCCTGGACTTCGTCACCCACCAGCTCACGCGTTCACGTGACTGCATCTTCTACGAAAGACTGACTCTGCCACTGTACCGCCAGCACCGCACTGCACAAAACGCACTAGACAACGTTTTTCAGGGACAACACAGCTACGCCAATGAAGAGGACGATGTTGACATGGCGGGAGAACAACCGGACGAGGCAGCAGCCAACGCGGCAGACGCGGCACCCTTCATCCCGGTTACGGAGCAGCTCGGCACTCCCGCACACTTCCCAACCAACATCGATCCCCATGAAGTAGTACAAGCACAGCACAATTATGCAAGTGCAGAAATGCACTCACCCATGAATGAAGACCCAGCTCGAGACTCATCTCGCGACACCTTTTGCGACATCCCTAGCGACAACGACGACATGGTCGAAGTTACCACCACAGCCGAATCCAACCTCACAGGCCTTCACATTCTTGGCCTTGCTGTCGCCGTTCGGGGTAACTACCAGCTGATCAAGCCCACCACCATTTGCCAGGCTCTCAATGGGCCCGATGCTGAGAAGTGGAGAGCCGCCATGGCCACAGAAGTCTCTGCACTCCAACGCCGCGGCACCTGGAAGCTGGTACCACGCCGCCGCGCAAAAGGGAGGAAAATCCTCACAGGGAAGTGGATCTTCCGCATCAAGACTCTCGCGGACGAAACGGTCCAGAAATTCAAGGCGCGCTGGCTGGTTCGCGGATTCGAGCAGACACAATTTGTGGATTACAACCAGACGTTCGCACCCGTCCGTCGTCATACCTCAGTACGCATTTTTCTCTCCATTGCCGCCGTGAAACAGTGCCCGCTTCACAAAATTGACGTCTCCAACGCGTTCCTCTACGCGATCGCCGACGCTATCATCTACGTCGAGCAGCCACATGCGTTCGAAGAAGACGGCGACGCAGTTTGTCTCCTGCAAAAGTCCCTGTACGGCATCAAGCAGGCACCACGCCTGTGGCAGCAACATCTTCACAACATCCTCACCGAGCTCAGTTTCCAGCAACTTCCCCATGATCAGGGGATGTACCGCCTCGAATCCCGCGGCCACTTCATCCTGCTTATCGCCTACGTCGACGACCTTCTCTACGCCGGCGATGACAACGACATGCTCGATCGCTTTGAACGCAAAATTCAGGAGAGACTGGAGGTCACGATCGACCATGAGGTTACTCAATTCCTCGGCCTCAACATCACTTGGACCGCGGACACAATTCATCTCTCCGCTGCAAAGTACGCCGAGACCCTTGCTAAAAAGTTTGGGATAGCTCCCGTCGGCGTCACCACCCCGTTCCGCATTCCTCCGCCCAACCACGAGCCCGACACTACTCCGCTCTCACCGGCTGATCACCGTCTCTATCAGCAGTAGTTCGGATGTTTACTGTTCACTGCCGTCACATGCTGCCCGGATTTATCCTACATCGCCAGCCAGCTCGCTCAGTATCTGCGCCGACCTGAAGAGGAGAACCTAGCAGACCTGGGCCGCGCCTTATAGTATTTCATCTCTACGCCCGATGTCGGTCTCACCTACAAGGCCAACTTAACAGCCCCACAACAACTCACCGGCTACGTGGATGCTGACCACGCTGGGGATGCAGACAACATGAGGTCCCGCACAGGCTTCATTTTTAAACTTGAGCCTGCAGGAACCATCTTCTGGAACTCCAACAAACAAGAGCTCATCGCCCTCTCGTCAGCACAAGCAGAATTCATCGTAGCAAGCGCAGGAGTTGGCGAAGGACTCTACCTCACGTAACTCCTGCAAGAAACAAAGACGGCGATGAACGGGTCTTTTAAGTTACTCTGCGACAACCACAGCGCGATAAAAATGGCAAACAAGACAGGCTTCTTCAACCGCACGAAACACATCGCCCTGCATTACTTCTTCGTAAAGGACGAAATCGACAAAAGGAAGGTCCAACTCATCTACTGTCCAACTGGCAAAATGGCAGCTGATTTCCTCACGAAGAAACTCCCACGTCAAAAGTTCCAGTACTGCTCAGACCTGTGCGGAGTCACTCGCAAAAGCCACGTTGCGCACCTCCAGGAATGAAGGGGAGTGTTGGAGTGTGAAGGGAATCATACTTAGCATTCCCGTAGGTGCAGCAGTGTCGCACCTTACTCTATCGAAACAGCAACTACCGCAATATCAGATCAGCCCGTAACAAGGGTAGGAAGGTCAACAGTCGGAAGAGTCAACTGTCGCAACCGTTGACCATCTGGACCAACGCTTGACTCACCATCGAGGAATGGCAATAGGCGTAACCGTACAGGCTACATGGAGCGACTCGGTAACAAGAAAGGCAGTACAACAGTCAGAGTCAGTGTAGAAATTCATGTAAAACAGTTATAATAAGGGAATGTGCCCCTTAGAGTACATGGATAGGCTAGCACTATTTATATTCCTTGTATTCTATCTTTTAATCAACTTGGTCATCTACATTCACTATGATCTCAGTTCTTACAAGACTTCCGCTACCAACTCTACCAAAGCATTGTCAGAATGAAACGAGAGAATGAATGAACTATGAAAGAGTTGGGTACAAGTACTAACCCTAATTGGGTTGTACCCCTTATGGGCTACCCCACTACAGCCTACACAAATATATAAGCTATAATGTTCTCACACACCCCCATAGGCAAAGTGGGGGAGAACAAGTGGTCACAAGACCAGTCAAGCAAAGCAAAGCAAGCTCAGGGTGGATCACAAAGTCACCACACAGTCCGAGCACAAGAGTAAGGACACAAGACCAGTTCACATGCAAGATCATATATATAAAGGTAAACAAGCAAGTGCAGGTATAGAAAGAGTACAGTACAAACAAGATCAAGAAATAAGCAAGTGAGGCCAGGTGGGAACAAGACCTAGCAAAGTACAAAAGCGCTGATGATCACAAGGCGGAAGGGCCTTGGTGAATATATCAGCAGTGTTGGCCTCAGAGTCCACGTAGGTGAGGCGCAGTTGACCACGCTGCTGCAGCTCAGGAGCCAGGAAGTAGCAAAGAGCAATGTGCTTCGTTCTGTGCTCCAGTCTGTGCTCCCGACACAAGGCCAGCATGGCCTTGTTGTCTACGTACAGAACTGGAGGAGAACGAGGCGCCTCTCCTAGGTCAGTCAGCAGGTAGGTGAGCCAGCATAGCTCCTATGCAGCCATGGCCCCTGCGTAGATCTCAGCCTCACAACTGGAGCTGAGAACAGAAGACGAGCGGGTAGACCGCCACGAAACAGAGCCGGAGCCAAGGCTGAAGGTGTAACCCTGTGACGGCCGCTGCAGAGCCTCGTCGTCAGCCCAAGAAGCGTCAGCGTGACCTCTGAGAACTACTTGACGTGGCCCTCCAAGCACTAGCCCCATGCCCGACGTACTGCACACGTAGCGCAACACCCTCTTCGCTGCAGCCATGTGCTCTGGTCGGTGTCTCTCAGGAGCAACATAGTGTGCCAAGATGCTAAGAGGGTATGCAAGGTCAGGTCGTGTGCAGGTCATCAGGTACATGAGGCAGCCAACAAGCTCTGGGTACGGGCCACTCGACTCTATGGACTCATCCAAAGGCAGAGCTGAGAGCGGGTGGCGAGTAGACAGAGGAGTGGCCTAAGGCGAGGAGTACGTGAAGCCGAAGCGCTCCTGCTGCACCATGTGTGACTGAGTCAGGGTAATGGTGCGCTATGCTCTGTCCCGAGTGATCTGCAAGCCAAGGTAGCTGCGCAGTTCACCCAGGTCTGTGCACGTGTGTCTCTTCTGCAGCTCGGAATTCACATGGGCGAGTCCAGCAGTGTCAGCAGTGGCAAAGACCAAGTCATCGATGTACACGAAGATGTAGAACGGCGGCAAAGAGGTGGCGGTGCATAGAAACAGCGACGGGTCGGATGTAGAAGGAGCAAACCCAAGAGCCGCAAGTGTAGTCGTCAGTGTGTCGTGCCACTCACGGGGCGCCGGGCGGAGACCGTAGACTGGCCGCCGGAGGCTCCACTGGGTACCAGGAGGAAACGACCCAGTGAAGCCAGGAGGGCGGCGCAGCCAGATCTCCTCGTGCAGGCTGCCCTGCAGAAAAGCTGTGCTCAAGTCAAGAGAGTGAAGCTCGTAGTCGCACTGAGCAGCTTTGTGCAGGAGCACCTAAAGAGTGGTCATCTTCGGGATGGGAGAGAAGGTCTGAAAGTAGTCAACTCCCTGCCGCTGATTGAAGCCTCGAGCCACGTAACGCGCCTTGAAGACAGGCGGAGAACCCGGCGGCCGCTTCACCTTGAAGATCCACATGCCACTGACGATGCTCGCCCTAGGTGGGGGAACCTCGTCGACGTAGGTGCCTGTGGACTTCCAGGAAGCCATCATTGTCTCCATGGTTGAGTGACACTGAGAGGAGTAGGGACCCTCGATCGTCTCAGCGTACGATCGAGGAGTCGGGATGTCTAGTGCATCCGGCTCTCCCTCAGGGGCAATCAGCGTGGACACGAGATGGGTCAAAGCAGTAGCAAAGCACTGGAACTCTTCCTGCCTGTCCTCAAGGACATCCGTGCTAAGAGCACACTCACCCCCGTCAAACAGAGGACACACAGACTCCGACTCAGCAACGAGACTGGAAACATAGTCTGGACGACAGCGAGCAACGAAGTTGACAAGCTCAGTAACTAGGTCAGACCCAGCAGTGGACTCAAAGGAAGGGTCAGTGACACCAATAGCAAGAAAGCGCGTGAGCGAAGGACTAGCAGTACAAAGGGAGTCTGACTCCAGGTCAGCAAGAGAAGGAAGAGAGGACTCTAGAGGAGACGTCAACGGGACACGCAGAGGAGCAGTGGAAGGACGCAGTGCCATCTTGTGTGTGCCGAGGACGCTGAGCACGGCCACTAGTGCGAGCAGCACGAACCGCCGACGCAGGACGAGACGCAGGCTCACAACGCTCAACAAGACCTCCAGTAGGACCAGTGTAGGGAGAAGGAGCAGGAAGAGGGGAGGCGGGCTGTAACTGTGACTGCGACTGGACAGGCTGTGGACACGCTAAGGGAGGAGCAGGACCAGGAGAGGGCAGGAGACCAAGAACCTGCTCTAGGAGCGGAACAAAGTACGGCATTGGCCGCTCGGCGCCTCCAGAACCAGCAAGGACGGCACCAATAACCTCCAGCAGCAGCACCAGCGCCAGCAGAACCTCCAGAGCCAACACCCCCAGCAGCTCCAGTTCCAGCAGCATCAACTCCAGTAGGACCGTCAGCTCCAGCAGCCTCAACAGCACCCCGAGAAGCACCACCGCGAGTAGAAACACTAGCTTCAACACCCCTAGCAGCTCCAGCTCCAGCAGCACCAGCACCAGCATCGCCAGCAGCTTCTGCAGGACCAACTCCAGTAGCCCGAGTAGCACCCTCAGTTGCAGCAGCACGTCTCCAGCGGCGGGCATACCACTCTCGCAGCTCCTGTGGAGAGAGCGGCTCCCGCCTCGACGTAGCACCGGCGACGGCCACACGAGCAGACCCATCGCCCCCAGGCTCCGCACCCCAAGGCTCAGCACCCCTAGGCTCACCACCCCCAGGGCTCAGCACCCCCAGACTCAGCACCCCCAGGCTCAGCACCCCCAGTCTCTGCACCCACAGACTCAGCACCCCCAGACCCGGCACCCGCAGGCTCAGCACCTCTAGCAGCACCAGAGTCAACAGCTACCTCGACAGGCTTGATTGCGTCTACCTGGGACACACCTGATGGGGCAAGACCCTGAGGGGGGAGGGGGTCTACCGAGGGAGGACTTGGCACAAGGAAGAGCGGCGGCAGGGGGAGGGGCGCAGTGCGGTAGGGGAAGAGACGGTAGTAAGGCACCGACTCGTCAAAGGTGACGTCCTGGGAGGACAGAACACGGCACAAGGTGGGGTGGTAAAACTGCCAACTAGGCGCGTCAGGGGGGAAGCCAAGGAAGACGCACGGAACGGCACTGTGGGACAGCTTGTCCGCAGACAAGTCGTGGAAAAACACCCGAGATCCCCAGACCTGAAACGCAGACGCATCGCCTACCTTCCCGGTCCACCGCAAGACGGAGGAGGTCTCTGGCAAGGAGGCCCGGGGCTGAAGGTTGAGCTGATGCGCAGCGTACTGAACCGCAAACGGCCACAGAAAATGGGGGGCAGCCGTATGCATCATGGACGTACGAGCGACGTCCATGACCATGCCAATGCGGCGCTCAGCAATCCCATTTTGCTGTGGAGAGGCCGGAAGTGTGAAGGTCTGGCGGATGCCCTGTGCACAACAGAAGGCTCCCAGACGGGCAGAGGAAAACTCCCCGCCTCTGTCCAAGTGCGGACGTAGAACATGAAAGTCTGAGCCGAAACTCTATCTGAGCTGGTGACAAGCTGCGCGGATCCAGTCGATCAACACTCAGTGGCGTCACCCTTTGTTATAATCCTAGCGTGACTTAGGAGCCATGGTTAGTGAGTTCGAGGGTAAGGAAAGTATTGAGAGAGTTGAGAAGGAGAATGAGGGTTTCGCTATAGGTTCAAAAGTACAAAGATGAAAGAAGTGAAGCAAGGTGCACACCTATCAAGCTAGATAACTACACTAAGTCTACATTGTAGGCAGTTATAAAGTGATGTATACAATAACATTCTATCAACCTTGCTGCGCAAGGGAAAGATTGTGGTGTAACGCGAGTAGTCGTCAACCACCAGCAGAATGTACCGCTCTCGCCCCTGCCCACTGACGCGGGCTCGGCCCCACACGTCCATGTGGAGAATCTGCAGCGGAGCCTCTGTCAGAGGAAACTCGGAGGAGTGAGGGGCAGCGTGCAATCGCCCCTCGATGCAGGGGACGCAGGTAGGGCCAGGCCCCGGAGGAAGGGGAGGGAGAGACTGAGGGAGACCAGAGACAAGGACACGGGAGGGCATGCCTCGGAGACAAGGCAAGGAGGGGTGACCAAGGCGGTGGTGCCAAAGGAGAGTCTGATGGGACAGCAGACGACACGAGCACGGAGCAGACTCAGGACCAGACCTAGACGCCGCAGCAAACACCTGATTCGACACAGCTACTTGGGCAGACTCAGCAGCAGCAGGAGACTCAGTAGTAAGGGTGTACAGGCTCGACCCTGGCCGACGGGTAAACGTGGCCAAGTGTCGGTCTGTCTGAGCACACGTGCAGTGGGTCACTTGCTGACTCGCAGGAGTGAACTGGTCAACCCCCCTATCCTGTAGGTCCGCTCCACTCACCAAGTTCATAGAGAACGAGGGAAGGTAGAGACCAGACAGGGTGATAGAGGGGGCTGCGAGGCACAGTAGGACAGTGGAGAAGCTAGCAAGGACAGAACCCCCAGGGGGGTCTGCCAGGGAGACTGCAATCTGCCGACTGAGCGGCGTAAGAGTGGTGCGGTCTCGAAAGAAGGATCGGGACGCACCCGAGTCCAGGGTGAAGGTGTGGAAGGCCTGAGTCGATGTAGTACCTGAGAGAGCAGACTCACCAGCACCTGGGGCAGCAGACGCACTGGTACCTGGGACAGCATACGCACTAGCACCTAGAGCAGCAGCCTCACCAGTACCTAGAGCAGCGGCCTCAATGCCCGGGTCAAGCGGTACACACAGGTAACAGTCACCCGAAACACTAGTATCAATAGCATACATGGCAGCAAGAATTGCATCAAAGTCAAGATCAAAGATAGCAACCCCGGCCTTAGTCAGATCTCCCCAGCGAAGGATCTGTGACGCCTCAGGGAATTGGCAATGCCACGCGTCCGTCAAGCGACCAAAGCAGCGCTGTGTGGAGTGCGGGCCTCCACACTGCTCACAAGCCCGGTCGCCGGTACGGAGGACGTAAGCGCAGGGACCAAAACCCCCACCGCGCTGACGCGCAGTGTACCACTCACGAAGCTGCTGAGGGGACAGGGTCACACCACTCCGCTGCTGCTGGCGCGGACCACCACCGGAGCCACTCCTCTGCGCAGAGTCGCGACCCGCTCCGCCACCACCGCTGCCTCCGCCTCCTCCGCCACCTCCGCCGCCTCCACTCCCTCCGCCACCTCCACCGCCTCCGCCTCTTCCATTGCTGCCGCCGCCGCCGCCACCCCCGGCACCACTCCCACCACCACCCCCACTCCCTCCACTGCCTCCACCACCACCTCCACCGCCCCCTCCAGCCCCTCCAGCGCCCTTGCCCCCCTTGCCCTTGGCGGTGTGGCATCTCCCGCTCGGGGCAGACGCAGCGCCGACCGACTCGAAACCAACGAGGTCGGCCGCAGCAGCAGAGGCAACAGAGGGCAAGAGGGGGGAGGGAGAACACCCCTCAAAGAAGAGGGTGCGAGGGTCACCACGAGAGGCTCCTACAGCGACTATGCTCTTTTCTATCACTAGGAGGGCCTTCTCAAGGAGGTCAACGGTGACAGTGGTTGGGCAAACTGAGAGGAAGTGGTCCCTGACTATGTGGAGAGAGTCAGGGAGCCGGATGACTATGTAGTAGAGGGTGTTGTACATCGGGGGGGGTGGGGGGGGTTCTTGGCGCAGAACTCAGCAGGAAGCGCAGCACGGTAGCGAGTGTCACTAGTGCGGAGGTGCGTAATGAGGTTAGCGATTGTGGGAAAGGCATCATGGTCAGGGAAGAGGTACGGTAGCATGAGGCGGCTCAGTGCAGCAGTGGCAGGGGAAGAGTAGCGCGCAGCTACAGCGTCGTACAAGGTCTGAGCACTCTTGTACTGGCTAAAGTGTGCATGCTCAGTGGTCGGTAAGTTGCGACGCACAGCAAGGCGAGCAGCAGCATCACGCGTGGCCCACTGTGAGCATCAGCAGCAGGGGCAGGAGAGGCACCGGAAGTGAGGTCAAACAGGGAGAGGCCGTCTGCCCTATCGCACTATAGGAAAAGCTGCAGATCATCTACCCAGACCTCAAAGTCAACTGCCCGACCCTCAGCGTCAAAGGTGAGAACGCTAGGGGAGGCCATAACAGCAGTAGATAGGCAGTGAGTACAGTGGGGCAGGGCAGTGCAGTGGCAGAGAATCTGCTCTTACCAGGCAAGTGGGGCGCTCGGGCGGCTCGGCGACTCGGCGGTCGGGCGGCTCGGCTGCTCGGCGGCTCGGTGGTCGGGCGGCTCGGGTGCTGGGCGGCTCGGCGGTCGGGCGGCTCGGCTGCTCGGCGGTTCAGGCGGCGACGGGGCCGTGGAAGGGCGGCAAAAGGGCCGTTGAAAGGGCGGTTACAAGCCGCTGAAAAGGGCGGCGACTGGCCGCTGAAAAGGGCAACAAAGGGCCGAGGGAAGGGCGGCGACGGGCCGCAGAAAGGGCGGCGACGGGGCCCGCTGAAAGGGCGGGCGGCGGTGGGGCCGTTGAAAGGGCGGGCGACTGGGCCACTGAAGGGCGGGTGACAGGGCCGCTGTAAGGGCGGGTGGCGAGGCCGTGAAAGGGTGGCGACGGGGCCGAAGTGAAGGGCGGCGACGAGGCTGCGTAAGGTGGCGGCGCGACGGGGCCGCAAGGGCGGCGTGACGAGGCCGCGTAAGGGGCGGCGTGACGGGGCCGCGTAAGGGGCGGCGCAACGGGGCCGCAAGGGCGGCGCGATGGGGCCGCAAGGGCGGCGTGACAGGGTCGCGTAAGGGCGGCATGACGGGGCCGCAAGGGCGGCACGACGGGGCCGCAAGGGCGGCGCGACGGGGCTGCAAGGGCGGCGCAACGGGGCTGAAAGGGCGGCGCGACGAGGCCGTTAGGGGCCGCTAGAGGCCGCTAGAGGGGAGACGACTCGGGGCGCGACTCGGGCAGGGGCCAAGCGTGCTCCGGGCAGGAAAAAAAAAAGGTTGGTGGACCCTAGGAACAGTTCCCACGAAGGAACCAGCTCTATACCATGTCAGAATGAAACGAGAGAATGAATGAACTATGAAAGAGTTGGATACAAGTACTAACCCTTATTGGGTTGTACCCCTTATGGGCTACCCCACTACAGCCTACACAAATGTATAAGCTATAATGTTCTGACAAGCAGCTCCTATCCTATCCGAGATCCTTCCTCTAACAGGGTACATGTTAGCTAGTGTTACCGTATAACCCCGGATAAAAGCACAGATGCGCTTATAATAAAACAGTGTTTTTTAGGGAGGTGCGCTTGTAATTGAGTCATTTGTATAAGCGCATGCTCTTACATTATGACATTTACAAAATTGTAATTTTGAAGACACCAAATTGTATATTTCACTCTTGCCATTTCAACCGAGTCGATGTTTTTCCCGTCACAAAGCAGAATCGCGTCCAAGCAATTCCCTTCCAGCACAGAAGGGCCAAGATGCGACACTTTGTAGTCATGGCTGCACATCCTAACTGGACGCGCAGCCAGCACGGCTGACGGTATCAGACTAAATAGTCTGATTAGTCTGACGAATCAGACCATCGACTTTGTGTAAAATGGAATTCCATAGTTGTCAAATTTTCATCACTGAGAGCCTCATAGTTATTGTTTTATGGCCCCTGATTCAGTGTAATAGGGCTAAGTGTTAGTCATTGTTGAAATGAAAGAACTAACAGTGAAAACAGTACAAATACCTAACCCTAGAATTGTGTACCCCCTATAGGCTAACCCACTGTAGCCTAAACAACAGAACATATATAATGTTTGACACACCCCCATAGGCAAAGTGGGGGAGAACTAGGGGTCACAAGACCAGTCAAGGCAAAGCAAGGCAAAACAAGCTCAGGGTGGATCTCAAGGATACCACACAAATTCCGAGCACAAGCAAGTGGTCACAAGACCAGTTCACATGCAGGTTTAAAATAGAACTAGAGGTACAATGATCACAACCTAGCAAGAGTAAACATGCAGGTATGTATATATAGAGATCAGAGCACAAACAAACTCAAGAAGTAAACAAGTGAGGACGAGTAGGCACAAGGCCTAGAAGAGTGCAAAAGCACTGATGGTCACAAGGCTGAAGCGCCTTGGTGAACACATCAGCAGTGTTGGCCTTAGAGACCACGTAACGCACACGAAGCTGACCACGCTGCTGCAGCTCTCGAGCAAGGAAGTGGCGCAGAGCAATGTGCTTCGTTCTGTGCTCTAGTCTGTGCTCCCGACACAAGGCAATGGCTGCCTTGTTGTCGACGTACAGCACTGGAGGAGAACGAGGCCGCTCTCCAAGGTCGGTCAGCAAGTAGGTGAGCCAGCGTAGCTCCTAGGGCCGCCATGGCTGTGGCGTAGATCTCAGCCTCACAACTGGAGCTGAGAACAGAAGAAGAGCGAGTAGAACGCCAAGAAACTGAACCAGAGCCAAGACTTAAGGTGTAACCCTGAGACGACCGCTGAGTAGCCTGGTCGTCTGCCCAAGAAGGGTCTGAGTGCCCAGTGAGAACAACTGGGACTCGCCCTCCAAGCACTAGCCCCATGCCCGACGTACTTCACAAGTAGCGCAACACCCTCTTTGCTCCATCCATGTGCTTTTTCCGGTGACGGCCGGGAGCGACATAGCGTGCAAGAATGCTAAGAGGGTATGCAAGGTCAGGTCGAGTGCATGTAATCAGGTACATGAGGCAACCCACAAGCTCTGGATACGGGCCACTCGGCTCTACGGACTCATCCGAAGGCAGAGCTGAGAGCGAGTGACCAGTAGGCAGAGGAGTGGGCTGAGGCGAGGAGTATGTGAAGCCGAAGCGCTGAAGGACCTACTGCACCATGTGTGACTGAGTCAAGGTGATGGTGCGGCGTGCTCTCTCCCCGGTGATCCGCATGCCAAGATAGCTTGTCAATTCACCCAAGTCTGTGCACGTGTATCTCTTCTACAGCTCCGACTTCACGTGGGTGAGTGCCGCAGTGTCAGCAGTGGCAAAGACACGAGGATGTAGAACGGCAGCAGTGAGGCGTCGGTGCGTAGAAACAGCGACGGGTCAGCAGTAGAAGGCGCGAACCCAAGAGCCGCAAGTGTAGTCCTAAGTGTGTCGTGCCACTCACGTGGCGCCTGGCAGAGACCGTAGACTGGCCGTCGGAGGCTCTACTGGGTACTAGGAGGGAACAACCCAGTGAAGCCAGGTGGGCGGCGCAGCCAGAGCTCCTCGTGCAGGCTGCCCTGCACGAAAGCAGTGCTGAAGTCAAGAGAGTGGAGCGGCGACGTGCAGCAGAACCCGAAGAGTGGTCATCTTCGGGGTTAGGGAGAAGGTCTGGAAGAAGTTAACTCCCTCTCGCTCACTGAAGCCTTGTGCAACGTAACGCGCCTTGAAGACAGGCGGAGAGCCCGGCGGCCGTTTCACCCTGAAAATCCACATGCCACTGACGATGTTCGCCCCAGGCGGGGGAACCTCGTCGACATAGGTGCCTGTGGACTTCCAGGAAGCCATCTCTGTATCCATGGCTGACTGCCAGTGAGAGGAGTCGGGACCGGCCATCGCCTCTGCGTAAGAGCGTGGGGTCGGGATGTCTGGTGCATCCGGGTCTCCCTCGGGGGCAACAAGCATGGACACGAGATGGGACAAAGCAGCAGCAAAGCACTCAAACTCCTCTTGCCTGTCCTCAAGGACGTTAGTGCCAAGAGCACACTCACCCCCGGCGAACGGAGGACAGACAGACTCAGACTCAGCAACTAGGCTAGCGGCGTAGTCTAGACGACAGGTGGCAGCAAAGTCGACAAGCTCAGCAACTAAGGCAGACGCAGCAGCGGACTCAAAGGAACGGTCAGTGACAACAGTAGCCAAGAGACGCGTGGCAGTAGGACTAGCAGCATGAAAGGAGTCTGACCCCGGGTCAGCAAGAGCAGGAAGAGAGGACGCAAGAGGAGATGGCAGTGGGACACGGTGTGGAGCAGTGGAGGGACGAAGCGCCATTTGGTGAGTGCCTGGGACAGGAGGAAGAAGCTGACGCGGGACACAACTACCACTGAGAGCAGCACGGACAGGCGACGCACGACGAGACTCAGGCGACGCAGGACGAGACTCAGGCTCACGGTGCTCAATAAGACCTCCAGTCAGACCAGTGTAAGGAGTAGGACCAGGGAGAGAGGAGGCAGAAGGTAGCTGCGACTGCAGCTGGACAAACGGAGGACACCCTAAGGAGGGAGGAGGACAAGGAGGAGGGAGCTGACCAAGAAACTGCTGAAGGAGCGGAACGAACTACGACCGCGACCGTGCAACGACTCCAGAACCAGGGTCCTCAGCAACAACAGCAGCTCCAACTCCCGGGTCCTCATCACCAGTAGCAGCACCAACGTCCGGGTCCTCAGCACAAGCCGCAGCACCAACGCCCGGGTCCTCAGCACTAGCTGCAGCTCCAACGCCCGGGTCTGCAGCATCAGCAGCAGCACGAGCAGCAGCGGGGTCCGCGACACGAGGCGCACCACTCTGAAGAGTGCAGCGCCGCTCGTACCACTCACGGATCCGCTCACGGGAGGGGAGCTCCCGACTAGGAGGAGAAGCATTAGCACCAGTCCCAGTAGTACGCCTAGCTCTAGGGGTACCTCTCCTGAGGCTGCAGTACTGTAAGTACCACTCACGCAGCTCCTCCAGCTGTAGGACTACGAGGCTCAACATCACCAGACTCAGAACCCCCACACCCTGGACTCTGTAGCTCAGCACCCCCAGGCTCAGCACCCCCAAGCTCAGTACCCCAAAGCTCCGCACCCCCAGGCTCCGCACCCCCACACTCAGCACCCACAAGCTCAGCACTCCGAGGCTCAGAACCCCCAGGCTCAGTACCCCCAGGCTTAGCACCCCCAAGGCTCCGCACCTCCAGGCTCCGCACCCGCAGTAGGACGAGAGTCGACAGCTACCTCAACAGGCTCAACCGGGTCTACCTGAGACACACCTGAGGGGGCGGCACCCTGAGGGGGGAGGGGGTCTACGACAGCAGCACCTAGTGCGAGAAAGAGAGGCGGGGGGGGGGAGCGGGGCAGTGCGGTAGGGGAAGAGGCGGTAGTAGGGGACGGACTCGTCAAAAGTGACGTCTTGAGAGGGCAAGACTCGGCGCGAGGTGGCGTGGTAAAACTGCCAACCAGACGCGCGTCCGGGACAAAGCCGAGGAAGACGCAGGGAACAGCACGGGAGGAGAGCTTGTCCGCTGACGTATCGCGGACAAAAGCTTGAGATCCCGAGACCCGGAAACGCGACGCATCGCCAACCTCCCCCGTCCACAACAGTGTAGGCGAGGTCTCCGGCAAGGAGACACAGGGCTGAGGTTGAGCTGATGCGCAGAGTACCGGACCGCAAACGGCCACAGAAAGTGGGGGGCAGCCGCATGGATCAAGGAGGTACGGGCGACCTCCATGACCAGGCCAATGCGGCGCTGCGCAACCCCATTGTGCTGTGGTGAGGCCGGAAGCGTGAACGACTGCTCAATGCCGTACTCAGCACAGTAGGCTGCCAAGAGGTCGGAGGAGAACTCACCACCTCTATCAGAGTGCAAGGGCAGGACAGGAAAGTCCGAGTGGAAACGCTCGCTGAGCTGGAGACGGGCTCTGCGGATCCAAGGGATCAAGACATCAGGAACCTCACCCTTGGTGTGCAAGGGGAAGACCGTGGTGTAGCACGAGTAGTCCTCAAAAACTGTCAGGAAGTACCTCTCCTGACCCTGACCACGGACGCGGGCTAGGCCTCACACGTCCATGTCGAGCGTCTGCAAGGGAGCAGTCATCGGGGGAAACGAGGAGGAGTGAGGAGCGGCGCGCTGCCGCCCCTCGACACAGGGAAGAAAGGGAGGAGCAGGTGAGGGAGGGAGGGGAGGAAGGACCCTGCGAACGCCAGAGACAAGGTACCGGGAGTGCATGGCACAAAGCCGCTGCAAAGACGGGTGACCAAGGCGGTGGTGCGAGAGGAAAGTCTCGTGTGCCAGAGAGCGAGACGAGCAGGGGGCCGACAGCTGACCTTACGCGGACGCAGACGCAGACGCAGCGACCTGAGGGGACTCAGTGGTCAGTGTGTACAGGTCCAACCCCGGCTGCCGAGCGAAGGTAGCCAAGTGACGGCCCGTACGAGCACACGTGCAGTGTGTCACACGCTCGTAGGCAGGGGTGAACTGGTGAACACCCCCGTCCTGGAGCGCACATCCTGCCACCATGTTTGTAGAGAACGAGAAGAGGTGGAGACCTGACAGTGTGCCCGACGGGACCGGAGGACAGGGAAGGACAGTGGAGGAGGTCACAATGACCGGACCCCCAGAGGGGTCAGCGAGGGAGACAGCAACTGGCCGAGCAAGCGGCTCAAGGGCAGTGCAGTCACGAAAGAAGCAGCGAGAAGCACCTGAGTCCAGTGTGAAGGTGTGTAGTGCTGCAGTCGACTCAGTACCAGGGGGGGCAGACGCACAAGCACCTAGAGCAGCTGCCTCACAAGCACCTGGGGTAGCAAACACGCGAGTACTTGGAGCGACAGACGCACTAGACCTAATGCCCGGGTCGGGCGGCACACACAAGTACTCAGTACCCTCTCCACTAGTAGACATCACATACATAGCAGATAGAATAGCATCAAAGTCTAGAGCATAGATATCAATCCCCTTCCTCAGGAGATCAACCCAGCGGGGCAGCTCAGTGGCCTGAGGGAACTGAACACACCAAGCATCGTTGAGACGAGCAAAGCAGCGCTGTGTGGCGTACGGTCCCCCACACGGCTGACCAGTGCGGTCACCCGTGCGAATGACGTACGTGCAGCTAAAGCCACCCCCCCCCCCCGTGCTGTGAGTACCACTCACGGACCTCCTGGGGCGATGGAGTGTGCTGCTGGCCTTGGCCACCGCCAGCGCCTCCACGACCACCACCGCCGCCGCCACCTCCTCGACCACCCCAACCCCTGCTGCCGCCACATCCACCGCCACCCCCACCACCGCCTCCACCCCTGCCTCCTCCCCCGCCGCTGCCGCCACCACCCCCACCGCTACCACTAGCCCCACCAGTCCCACCACCTCCCCAACCGCCGCCACCACCCCCACCACCGCCTCCCCCGCCGTCACCACCTCCTCCCTTGCCCCCTTTGCCCTTGCCGCTGCGGCGCCCGCTCGAAGCAGACGCAGTACCGACCTTCTCAGCTCCAAGGAGGTCGACAGCAGCAGCAGAGGTGACAGAGGGAAGAAGGGGGGAAGGAGAACACCCCTCAAAGAACGAGTACGGGGTTCGCCACGAGAGGCACCTACAACTACGATGCTAGCCTTAGCTGCAAGCAGTTCCTTCTCGAGGAGGGCAATGGTGAGCTCAGTGGGGCAGCGAGCAAGGAAGTGATCCCTGACAGCACGCAGAGTGAAACGACATGGGTGACTAGGTGACTAGGTGGTAGAGAGTGAGCCAGAGTGGGGGGGGGTGCGTGGCAAGGAACTCATCAGGCATGGCGGCACGGAAGCGGGCCTCACTAGTATGGAGGTGCGTGATGAGGTCAGCGACTGTGTGGAACGAGACCAGGTCGGGAAACAGGTAGGGGAGTGAGAGACGGCCTAGCGCGGTAGAGGCAGGTGAGGAGTAGCGAGCAACAACAGCTGTGTACAGTGCCTGTGCAGTCTTGTGCTCGCCAAAGTGCTCGCGCTCGTCTATCGGCAGGGAGTTGCGAATAGCGAAGCGAGCGTGGGCATCACGAGTCTGCCACTGTGAGCGGGCAGTGCTGTCAGCAGTAGCAGCAGGGGCAGTGACATGGCCTAGGGCGTGGTCGTACAGTGAGATGTTGTCCTTGGCTGTGAGCTGTAGATAGAGGTGCAGGTCGTCTAGCTAGGTGTCAAACTTCACTGGGCGGCCCTCAGCATTGAAAACTAGCACCTGTGGGCTAGCCATAGGAGCAGTAGGAATAGCAGTAGGAATAGGAGGACGAAGCAGGTAGGATGAAGCTCGGTTTAGGTAGGGCGACGCGGCTCGGGTGGGGCGGCGGGGTTCGGTTCGGGTCGCGCCGCTCGGCTCGGGTCGCGCGGCTCGGCTCGGGTCGCGTGGCTCGGTTCGGTCCTGGGCGGCTCGGTTTGGTCCTGGGCTGTGGCAAGTCACGGGCCGTTCGGGGCCTCTAGGGGCGGTGAGCGCGGGGCCGACGGGGCCGTTCGGGGCCTCTAGGGAGGTGAGCGTGGGGCCGTAAAGGGGCCTCTAGGGGCCGACGGGGCCGTTCGGGGCCTCTAGGGGCCGACGGGGCCGTTCGGGGCCTCTAGGGAGGTGAGCTCGGGGCCGACGGGGCCGTAAGGGGCCTCTAGGGAGGTGAGCGCGGGGCCGACGGGGCCTTTTGGGGCCTCTAGGGAGGTAAGCGTGGGGCCGACGGGGCCGTAAGGGGCCTCTAGGGAGGTGAGCGCAGGGCCGACGAGGCCGTTAGGGGCGATCGCGGGGCCGACAGGGGCCGCTAGGGGCGAGCGCGTGGGCCGTTCGGGGCCTCTAGGGGCGAGCGCGGGACCGTAAAGGGGCGAGCGCGGGGCCGTAAGGGGCAAGCGCGTGGGCCGGCGGGGCCTTAAGGGGTGGGTCGCGGGTCGCTAAGGAGCGGGTCGCGGGTCGCTAAGGGGCGGGTCGTGGGTCGCGGGGCCTTAGAGGGCTGTGAAAACCGAGGCGCCCTAGGGCGCAGGTAGGTAGGTAGGTAGGTAGTGGTGGGCCCTAAAAAATCGGTCCTAGGAAGGACCTGCTCTATACCATGTTGAAATGAACGAACAGGAATGAATGAACTAACAATGAAAACAGTACAAGTACCTAACCCTAGAATTGTGTACCCCCTATAGGCTAACCCACTGTAGCCTAAACAAGCAGAACATATATAATGTTTGACAGTTATTTCTGGAGTCTGTCACTATAGAGTATGCGTTTTGTGGTCCCTGCATGCGAGTTTATCAGGAGGAAACTTCCTCGAAATTTCCTTTCGATACACCCACCTCCGAGGTGGCAGCGAATGCCAACACGTGAGCAAAGCACAAAGCACCTGCTGCGATATCTGAATATACTCTATCTGTGGCAGTATCACGCAGGTTGAATCGTGTCCCACTAAGGTTAACCGTTGAAGCGGGCTAGAAAAAGAAGCCCAATAGTGATATCTTGGCGGATAGCACAACAAATCGGCGAATCAGTGGGAGAGGATATCTTGCCACAGGTAATGTATCACACTTTTTGGTGCTGAAATCGAAAATTTCTCCACACCACTGCACTTGAAATAAATTGTTCCTGATTCGTAGGTTGAAAATTTGTGTTGCGGAGGCACCGGCAGATTCTCGTGCGCCAAGTGGTGGTTTGTGTTTTGTGCCAGCTCAGCTGCGTGGCAGGTCGCCCACTTGGCACTTGCAAAGTTGCACCAAATCGAGCCAATGTTGCAACAATCTTTCTCGCCCTTGAAGCTCACCGACAAACCAGAAGGAAAAAGACCAAAAAAAAAAAAAAAAAAAAAAAAAAACCGCAACTCTGAAGTCATTTCCCCAACACTAAAGGACCAGAGTTGTGTTTTTTTCAACCCTGATTTCTTTTAACATGCTCAGAGTGGCCATTTTGCGGCCGAAGTGTGTCAGAACATATAGCTTGTGCATATTGTGTAGGCTATAGTGGGGTAGCCCATAACGGGTACAACCCAATTACGGTTATTACTTGTACTCAGTTCATCCATAGTTCATTCATTCTCGTTCAACTCTTCTCATGGTATCAAGCAGGTTCCCCTGTGGGAACTGCGCGTAGGGCCCACCACTTCGAAATTTGTTTTTCCTGCCCGAAGCGCGCTCATCCCGAGTCGCGCCTCGGGCTATTAACTCTACGAGCCGCCCTAGCGGCCTTCCCTAACCTAGCGGCCCTGCCGCCCTACTATCGCGGCCCCGCCGCCCTTCTTTTGCGGCCCCGCCGCCCTGCTTTAGCGGCTTCACTGCTCTGCTTTAGCGGCCCCGCCGCCCTACACTTCGCGGCCCCGCCGCCCTACACTTCGCGGCCCCGCCGCCCTGCTTTAGCGGCCCCGCCGCCTTACATTTCGCGGCCCCGCCGCCCTGCTTTAGCGGCCCCACCGCCCTGCTTTAGCGGCCCCGCCGCCCTGCTTTAGCGGCCCCGCCACCCTTATTTAGCGGCCCCGCCGCCCTACTGTCGCGGCCCCGCCGCCCCACTTCGCGGCCCCGACGCCCTACACCTACGGCCCCGCCGCCCTACTTCAAGGGCCTTGCCGCCCTGCACTACCGGCCCCGCCGACCTACTGTTGCGGCCCCGCCGCCCGTCTACTGCGGCCCCACCGCCCGGCACCTGTGGCCCCGCCGCCCTACTTCACGGGCCCCGCCGCCCGACTCTACCGGCCCCGCCGCCCTTCTGCTGCGGCCCCGCCGCCCTACACCTGGGGCCCCGCCGCCCGTCTGTTGCGGCCCTGCCGCTCTCCCCTCCTGCCGCGCCACCCGAGACGCCGACCGCCGCACCACCCTGCAGCGTGCACCCGAGCAGCCGACCGCCACGCCGCCCAGTACCGGAGGAGCCGAGCCGCCCAGCCGCTGAGCCGCCCGGCCGCCCACCAGCCGAGCCGCCGTGCAGCCGAGCCGCCCAGCAGCCGAGCCGCCCAGCAGCCGAGCCGCCGAGCCACCGAGCCGCCCAGTAGCCGAGCCACTCCGCAGCCGAGCCGCCGAGCCGTCCTCCAGCCGAGCCGCCTCTGAGGTCGAGGGTCTGGGTCGACGACCTTTTGACGCTGAGGGTCGAGCCATTGCCTTTGAGGTCTGGGTCAACGACATGCGGCTGTTCTTACAGTGCGATAGGGTGGACGGTCTTTCTCTCTTTGACCTCACCTCTGGCACCTCTCCTGCCCCTGCTGCTGATGCTGACCCCACCTTTCGCTCTCAGTGGGCCACCCGCGATGCTGCTGCACGTCTTGCTGTGCGTCGCCACCTGCCTACCACTGAGCGCGCGCACTTTAGTCAGTACAAGAGTGCTCAGACCTTGTACGACGCTGTAGTTTCGCGCTACTCTTCCCCTGCCACTGCTGCACTGAGTCGCCTCGCGCTACCGTACCTCTTTCCTGACCTTGCTGCCTTTCCCACAGTCGCTGACCTCATTACGCACCTCCGCACTAGTGACACTCGCTACCGCACTGCGCTTCCTGCTGAGTTCTGCGCCAAGAACCCCACCCCCCATGTACATCACTCTCTATTACATAGTCACACGCCTCCCTGACTCCCTTCGCGTAGTCAGGGACCACTTCCTCTCAGTCTGTCCCACCACTCTCACTGTTGACCTCCTCGGGAAGGCCCTCCTTGCGGCGGAGAAGAGCATCTTCGCTCTAGGAGCCTCTCGTGGTGACCCTCGCACCCCCATCTTTGAGAGGTGTTCTCCTTCCCCCCTGCTGCCCTCTGTTGCCTCTGCTGCTGCTGCCGACCTGCTTGGTCTTGAGTCGGTCGGCGCGACGTCTGCCCCTAGCGAGAGACGCCGCCCTGGCAAGGGCAAGGGGGGCAAGGGCGCGGGTGGAGCTAGCACGGGCGGTGGAGGTGGCAGTGGAGGCGGCGGAGGGAGTGGGGGTGGCGATGGGAGTGGTGGCGTGGGTGGTGGTGGTGGTGGCGGCAGCGGAAGCGGAGGCGGTGGCGGCGGCAGCGGTGGGAGCGGAGGCGGCGGTGGTGGGGGAGGTGGAGGCGGCGGTGGCGGAGGGGGTGGAGCTGGTCGGGGTGGTGCCCCGCAGCGGAGCGGCTCTGGTGGTGGTCAGCACCAGCAGCAGCAGCAACAGCCTTCTTGGGACATCCCCCCGCCTCAGCAAATCCGTGAGTGGTGCACGCAGCGTCAGCGTGGTGGGGGTTTTGGTCCGTGCACCTACATCCTTCGTTCCCGGCGACCGCGCGGGTGAGCAGTGTGGGGGTGCCCACCCCACCCAGCGCTGCTTTGGCCGCCTGACGGGCGCTTGGCGTCAGCAGTTCCCCGAGGCTAGTGAGATTCCCCGCTGGGGTGAGCTGTCTAGGGCTGGCGTAGCTATCTTTGATCTTGACTTTGATGCTATCCTTGCTGCCATGTATGCTGTGACTATTAGTGATAAGGGTGACTGTTACCGGTGTTTCCCGCCCGACCCGGGCATTGGTACTGCTGCGCTAGGTGCTTGTGAGGCTGCTGCTCTAGGTGCCAGTGCGTCTGCGCTCTCAGGTACTGGTGAGGCTGCGCTCTCAAGTACTGCGTCGTCTTCGGCCTCCCTCACCTTCACACTTGACTCAGAGGCTTCTCGCTCCTTCTTTCGAGACCGCACCACACTCACGCCGCTTGGTCGGCCGGTTGCAGTCTCCCTTGCTGACCCCTCTGGGGGTCCTGTCCTCTCTCACTTCTCCACTGTCCTCCCGTGTCCGGCTGACCCCTCGGGCACCCAGTCTGGTCTGTACCTCCCCTCGTTCTCGACGAACTTGGTGAGTGGTGCTGACCTGCAGGATGCGGGGGTTCACCAGTTTACTCCTGCGAGTCAGCGGGTGACCCACTGCTCGGACGCCGGCACAAGCCGACACCTGGCCACGTTTTCGCGTCGGCCGGGGTCGAGTCTGTACACCCTGACCACTGAGTCTCCTCCTGTCCCTGCGTCTGGCCAGGTAGCTGCGTCGGGTCAGGTGTTTGCTGCAGCGTCCAGGTCTGGTCCTGAGTCTGCCCCCTGCTCGTGTCGCCTCCTGTCTCACGAGACTCTCCTGTGGCACCACCGTCTTGGCCACCCCTCCTTGCCCCGTCTTCGGGGCATGGCTTCCCGTGTCCTGGTCTCTGGTCTTCCCCGGTCCGTCCCTCCCCTTCCTTCGGGGCCAGGACCTTCCTATGTCCCCTGTGTCGAGGGTCGGCTCCGAGCTGCCCCTCACTCCTCCCAGTTTCCCCCGAAAGAGGCTCCTCTGCAGACGCTTCACATGGACGTGTGGGGCCCGGCCCGCGTCCGTGGACAAAGTCACGAGCGCTACTTTCTGCTGGTGGTTGACGACTACTCGCGTTACACCACGGTCTTCCCCTTGCGCAGCAAGGGTGATGTCACTGAGGTGTTGATCAACTGGATCCGCGCAGCTCGTCTCCAGCTCAGGAGGAGCTTCGGCTCGGACTTCCCTGTTCTGCGTCTGCACTCTGACCGAGGTGGAGAGTTCTCCTCTGGCCTTCTGCGAGCCTACTGTCATGCACGAGGCATCCACCACACCTTTACGCTTCCGGACTCTCCACAGCAAAATGGGATTGCTGAGCGCCGCATTGGCATGGTCATGTACGTCGCTCGTACGTCCATGATGCATGCGGATGTCCCCCCATTTTCTGTGGTCGTTTGCGGTTCGGTACGCGGCGCATCAGATCAACCTTCACCCCAGGGTCTCCCGGCCGGAGACCTCCCCAGCTCTGCTGTGGACGGGGAAGGTCGGCAATGCGTCAACGTTCCGTGTCTGGGGATCTGGGGCGTTTGTCCGCGACTTGTATGCGGACAAGCTGTCCCCTCGTGCTGCTCCCTGTGTCTTCGTAGGCTTCCCCCCTGACGCCCCAGGCTGGCAGTTCTACCACCCCTCCTCTCGTCGTGTTCTGTCCTCCCAGGACGTCACATTCGACAAGTCCGTCCCCTTCTACCGCCTCTTCCCCTACCGCACTCCTTCCCTCCCCCCGCCACCGCACTTCCTTTTGCCAGGTCCCCCCACGGTACACCCCCTTCCCTCTCAGGGTCCTGCCCCTTCAGGTGTATCCCAGGTAGACGCAGTCGAGCCGGTCAAGGTTGCTGGTGACTCTGGTACTGCTGCGGGTGCTGCGCCTGGGGGTGCTGACTCTAAGGGTGCTGTGCGCGTGGGTGCTGAGCCTGGGGGTGCTGAGCCGGGGGGTGCTGCGACTGGGGGTGCTGAGCCTGGGGGTGCTCAGTCTGGGGGTGCTGAGCCTTCGGGTACTGCGACTGGGGGTGCTTTGCCTGGGGGTGTTGAGCCTGAGGGTGCTACGTCAGGAGCTATTGAGCCAGGGGGTGCTGCATCTGGAGCTGCTTGTGAAATAGAAAACAGGAATGAGAATGACTATGAACGAAATGGGTACAAATAGGAAACCTAATTGGGTTGTACCCCTTATGGGATACCCCACTGTAGCCTACACAAACAAGTAAGCTATATGTTCTGACACACCCCCATAGGCAAAGTGGGGGAGAACAAGGGGTCACAAGACCAGTCAAGCAAAGCAAAGCAAGCTCGGGGTGGATCACAAAGTCACCACACAGTCCGAGCACAAGAGCAAGGCCAAAGGCCAGTTCACATGCAAGAGTACAGACATATATATAAAGCAAGACAAGCAAGAGCAGGTGTATATATGTCACAGTACAAGTAAAGTCAAGAAGAGAGCAAGTGAGGCAAGACAGGTACAAGACCCAGCTGGGTACAAAAGCGCTGATGGTCACAAGGCGCAAGTGCCTTGGTGAACACATCAGCAGTGTTGGCCTCAGAGGCCACGTACGCAAGTCGCAACTGACCACGCTGCTGCAGCTCACGAGCAAGGAAGTAGCGGAGAGCAATGTGCTTCGTTCTGTGCTCCAAGCGCTGCTCTCGACACAAGGCCAGCATGGCCTTGTTGTCGACGTACAGCACTGGAGGAGAACGAGGCGGCTCTCCAAAGTCAGTCAGCAGGTAGGTGAGCCAGCGAAGCTCCTGTGCAGCCATGGCCCCGGCGTAGATCTCAGCCTCACAACTAGAGCCGAGAACCGAAGACGAGCGAGTAGACCGCCACGAGACAGAGCCGGAACCAAGGCTGAAGGTGTAACCCTGCGACGACCGTTGCGTAGCCTGGTCGTCAGCCCAAGAAGCGTCCGCGTGGCCTGTAAGGACCACTGGACTCCGCCCTCCAAGCACTAGCCCCATGCCCGACGTACTGCACAGGTAGTGCAATACCCTCTTCGCTGCAGCCATGTGCTCTGGTCGGTGTCTACCAGGAGCAACATAGAGTGCAAGAATGCTCAGAGGGTATGCAAGGTCAGGTCGTGTGCAGGTCATCAGGTACATGAGGCAGCCAACAAGCTCTGCATACGGACCACTCGACTCTACGGACTCATCCGAAGGCAGAGCTGAGAGTGAGTGGCGAGTAGGTAGAGGAGTGGCCTGAGGCGAGGAGTACGTGAAGCCGAAGCGCTGAAGGACCTGCTGCACCATGTGTGACTGAGTCAGGGTAATGGTGCGGCGTGCTCTGTCCCGAGTGATCTGCAAGCCAAGGTAGCTACGCAGTTCACCCAGGTCTGTGCACGTGTGTCTCTTCAGCAGCTCGGACTTCACGTAGGCGAGTCCAGCAGTGTCCGCTGTGGCAAAGACCAAGTCGTCAACGTACACGAGGATGTAGAACGGCGGCAGGGAAGTGTCGGTGCGTAGAAACAGCGACGGGTCAGCAGTAGAAGGAGCAAACCCAAGAGCTGCAAGCGTAGTCCTCAGTGTGTCGTGCCACTCACGCGGTGCCTGGCGGAGACCGTGGACTGGCCGTAGACAGAGGGCAGCAAGGGGGAAGGAGAGCACCCCTCAAAAATGGGGGTGCGAGGGTCACCACGAGAAGCCCCTACAGCAACTATGCTCTTCTCAGCTGAGAGGAGGGCCTTCTCGAGGAGGTCGACGGTGAGAGTGGTGGGACAGACCGCGAGAAAGTGGTCCCTGACTACACGAAGGGAGTCAGGGAGGCGCGCGACTACGTAGTAGAGAGTGATGTGCATGGGGGGGGGGTTCTTAGCGCAGAACTCAGCAGGAAGGGTGGCGCGGTAGCGAGTGTCACTAGTGCGGAGGTGCGTAATGAGGTCAGCGACAGTGGGAAAGGCAGAGAGGTCAGGAAAGAGGTAGGGAAGCATGAGACGGCTCAGTGCAGCAGTGGCAGGGGAGGAGTAGCGCGCAACTACAGCGTCGTACAAGGTCTGTGCACTCTTGTACTGACTAAAGTGCGCGCGCTCAGAGGTAGGGAGGTGGCGACGCACAGCAAGACGTGCAGCAGCATCGCGGGTGGCCCACTGAGAGCGGAAAGTGAGATCAGCATCAGCAGCAGGAGCAGGAGAGGCGCCAGAGGTGAGGTCAAAGAGAGAAAGGCCGTCAGCTCTGTCGCACTGTAAGAACAGCTGCAGGTCATCTAGCCAGACCTCAAAATCGATGGCGCGACCCTCAGCGTCAAAAGCTAGGACACTAGGGGTGGCCATGGCGACGACAGCGAAGCAGTGCAAGCAGTAGGGAAAGAGGGCGCAGTGACAGAGGGACTGTGCTCACCAGGCAGGGCAGGTCGTGCAGCTCAGGAGAAAGGCGGCTCGACTCCCGGACGGCTCGGCAGCTGCTGGGCGGCTCGGCTGCTGCTGGGCGGCTCGGCTGCTGCTGGGCGGTCCGGCTGCTGCTGGGCGGCTCGGCTGCTGCTGGGCGGCTCGGCTGCTGCTGGGCGGTCCGGCTGCTGCTGGGCGGCTCGGCTGCTGCTGGGCGGCTCGGCTGCTGCTGGGCGGCTCGGCTGCTACTGGGCGGCTCGGCTGCTGCTGGGCGGTCCGGCTGGTGCTGGGCGGCTCGGCTGCTGCTGGGCGGCTCGGCTGCTGCTGGGCGGCTCGGTTGCAGTGTAGTGGCGGGGCCGGGACAGAGGATGGCGGGGCCGTCAAGGTGCAGCAGCGGGGCCGGGATAAGGGACGGCGGGGCCGTCAGGGTGCAGCGGCGGGGCCGGGACAGGGGACGGCGGGGCCGTGATAGTGGGACGGCCGGGCCGTCAAGGTGCAGCGGCGGGGCCGAGAAGGGACGGGCGGGGCCGTAAGAGGTGCAGCGGCGGGCCGGCAGGGACGGGCGGGGCCGTCAGAGGTGCAGCGGCGGGCCGGCAGAGGTGCAGCGGCGGGGCCGGGGCAGGGACGGGCGGGGCCGTCGACGGGGCCTCGTAGGAGCCGGTGGCGGGGCCGCAGCAAATGCGGCGGCGGGGCCACGGTAGGAGCCGCGGCGGGGCCGCGTCAAAACGGCGGCGGGGCCGCAGAAGGAGCCGGTGGCGGGGCCGCAGTAGGAGCCGGCGGGGCCGCAGTAGGAGTCGGCGGGGCCGCAGTAGGAGCCGGTGGCGGGGCCGCAGTAGGAGCCGGCGGGGCCTCGTAGGTGCCTGCGGCGGAGCCTCAGTAGGAGCCGACGGCGGGGCCACGTCAAACCGGGGGCGGGGCCGCGTCAGAACCAGCGGCGTGGCCCCGTCGCGGTGGCCGATGGGGCCGTGTAGGAGCCGGCGGCGAGGCCGGGTAAGTGCCGGCGGCGGGGCCGCGTCAGAGGAGGTGGCGGGCCGCGACTGGGTGGGCGGCGGGGCCGCGATTAGGAGAAGGGTCGGGGCCGCGTCTGAAGGACTGCGGGGCCACGAGAGAAAATGCGACCCGAGGGTGGGGTCGCTAAAAAAAAATTCGCGCCTCGGGGGGCGCGCTTCGGTGGGCCGTTAAAAAAAAAATCGGTCCTTGGGAAGGACTCGCTCTATACCATGTGAAATAGAAAACAGGAATGAGAATGACTATGAACGAAATGGGTACAAATAGGAAACCTAATTGGGTTGTACCCCTTATGGGATACCCCACTGTAGCCTACACAAACAAGTAAGCTATATGTTCTGACACTGCTGAGCTTGGAGGTCTGGAGCCTGCGGCCACTGGACCTCCCCTTGTGCCGTCTGGCGGTGCTGGGCCTGGAGGTTCTCCGGGTGCTTCGTCTCGGCGGGAGCCACTCTCTCCACAGGAGCTGCGCGAGTGGTTTGCTCGCCGCTGGAGGCGTACTGTTGGAGCTGGAGCTTCTTTGACCGCTGAAGGTGCTGGTGCCGCCGGTCCGGGAGCTGCTGGGCCTGCGGGTCCGCCTGGAGCTGGAGCTGCTGAGAGTGTTGGTTGTGAGACTACTACTGTCCGTCCTGGCGGTGGTCTTGCTGCGGGTGCTGCTGGTGCTGCTGGAGGTCCTGCCGCTGGAGGTGCTGTTGGCGCTGGTGCTGCCAGAGTTGCTGAGGGTGCTGGTTTTGTCCCTGCGGTGTCTGGAGCCGCCGCGCGGCCTCGTCCGTACTTCGTTCCGCTCCTGCAGCAGGTTCTTCGTCCTTCTCCTCCTGTAGAGTGTCCACCGCCTGTCCAGTCCCAATCACAAATAGAGCCCGCCTCCCCACTTCCTGCTCCCTCTCCTTACACTGGTCCTACTGGAGGTCTTGCTGAGCGTCGTGAAACTGCGTCTCGTCCCGCGTCGCCTGTTTGTCCTGCTCGCGCTAGTGGTCGTGGTTCTCGTCAGTGTCCTCCTCCTGTCCCTCGCACGCACCGGATGTCTCTGCATCCGTCCACTGCTCCTCTGCGTGCCCCTTTGCCTTCTCCTCCTAAGTCCTCTCTTCCTGCGCTTGCCGACTCGGAGTCGGACTCCCTTCGTGCTGCTAGTCCTACTGTCATGCGTCTCCTTGCTACTGTCGTCACTGGCCCCTCTTTTGAGTCCACTGCTGCGTCTGCTCTAGTTGCTGAGCTCGTCGACTTTGCTGCTCACTGTCGTCTGGACTACGCTGCTAGTCTTCTTGCTGAGTCTTCGTCTGTCTGTCCTCCGTCCGTCGGGGGTGAGTGTGCTCTTGGCACGGACGTCCTTGAGGATAGGCAGGAGGAGTTCCAGTGTCTGGCTGCTGCTTCACCTCGTCTCGCGTCCGTACTACTTGCCCTTGAGGGAGACCCGGATGCGCTAGAAATCCCGACTCCGCGCTCTTACGCGGAGGCCGTAGAGGGTCCCTACTCCTCTCAGTGGCAGGCAGCTATGGATGCAGAGATGGCTTCCTGGAAGTCCACAGGCACCTACGTTGACGCGGTTCCCCCTTCTAGGGCAAACATCGTCAGTGGCATGTGGATCTTCAGGGTGAAGCGGCCGCCGGGCTCTCCACCTGTCTTCAAGGCGCGGTACGTCGCTCGTGGCTTCAGTCAGCGGCAGGGAGTTGACTACTTTCAGACCTTCTCTCCCACCCCGAAGATGACCACTCTTCGGGTGCTGCTGCACATAGCCGCTCAGCGCGACTACGAGCTTCACTCTCTTGACTTCAGCACTGCTTTCTTCCAGGGTAGCCTGCACGAAGAGATCTGGCTGCGCCGTCCACCTGGCTTCACTGGGACTTTCCCTCCTGGCACCCATTGGAGCCTCCGACGGCCAGTCTACGGTCTCCGCCAGGCACCACGTGAGTGGCACGATACACTAAGGACTACGCTTGCGGCTCTTGGGTTTGCTCCCTCTACTGCTGACCCGTCGTTGTTTCTGCGCACTGACACTTCTCTGCCGCCGTTCTACATCCTCGTGTACGTCGACGACTTGGTCTTTTCCACAGGGGACACTGCTGGACTCGCCTACGTGAAGTCCGAGCTGCATAAGAGACACACGTGCACAGACCTGGGTGAACTGCGCAGCTACCTTGGCTTGCAGATCACTCGGGACAGAGCACGCCGCACCATTACCTTGACTCAGTCACACATGGTGCAGCAGGTCCTTCAGCGCTTCGGCTTCTCGTACTCCTCGCCTCAGGCCACTCCTCTGTCTACTCGCCACTCGCTCTCAGCTCTGCCTTCGGATGAGTCCGTAGAGTCGAGTGGCCCGTACCCAGAGCTTGTTGGCTGCCTCATGTACCTGATGACTTGCACACGACCTGACCTTGCATACCCTCTTAGCATTCTTGCACGCTGTGTTGCTCCTGGGAGACACCGACCAGAGCACATGGCTGCAGCGAAGAGGATGTTGCGCTACTTGTGCAGTACGTCGGGCATGGGGCTAGTGCTTGGAGGGCGAAGTCTAGTGGTTCTCACTGGGCACGCGGACGCTTCTTGGGCTGACGACCAGGCTACTCAGCGGTCGTCACAGGGTTACACCTTCAGTCTTGGTTCCGGCTCTGTTTCGTGGCGGGCTACTCGCTCGTCTTCTGTTCTCGCCTCCAGTTGTGAGGCTGAGATCTACGCCAGGGCCATGGCTGCTCAGGAGCTTCGCTGGCTCACCTACCTGCTGACTGACTTTGGAGAGCCGCCTCGTTCTCCTCCAATGCTGTACGTAGACAACAAGGCCATGCTGGCCTTGTGTCGAGAGCAGCGCTTGGAGCACAGAACGAAGCACATTGCTCTCCGCTACTTTCTTGCTGGTGAGCTGCAGCAGCGCGGTCAGTTGCGACTTGCGTACGTGGCCTTTGAGGCCAACACTGCTGATGTTGTCACCAAGGCACTTCCGCCTTGTGATCATCAGCGCTTCTGCACTCAGCTGGGACTTGTACCTGTCTTACCTCACTTGCTCACCTCTTGATCTTACTTGTATTCTTGCATATATATATACCTGCTCTTGCTTGTTTAGTGTTATATATATATATACATATATGTGCACTCCTGCATGTGAACTGGCCTTGTGGCCTTGACCTTGTGCTCGGACTGTGTGGTGACTTCGTGATCCATGCTGAGCTTTCTTTGCTTGACTGGTCTTGTGACCCCTTGTTCTCCCCCACTTTGCCTATGGGGGTGTGTCAGAACATATAGCTTGTGCATATTGTATAGGCTATAGTGGGGTAGCCCATAAGGGGTACAACCCAATTAGGGTTAGTACTTGTACTCAGTTCATTCATAATTCATTCATTCTTGTTCAACTCTTCTCAAAGTGCCGTCAGAGTAGAAAAAAAAATGTTCGGGTCAAAAACAGGGAGGGGTTTTTTGAAACGTCAGCCCTCGCAGCCAGTCAGGTCTTGGAGATCCAAACTAAGCGAAAATGAGATCACATTCGCTAACGATTTGAACAGAATTTTTTATTTAAACTTGTACATGCACTTATAATATGTAATGTTTTCACAGGGGGTGCGCTTATAATTGAGGATTGGCCATAAGCGCATTGCTCCAGATAGAAGCGCATGCGCTTATTATAGGCCTGCGCTTCTATCCAGGGTGATACGGTACTAGATCGCACTAGCTTGTGTTCAATGTTGATGCAAATGTTGTAATAAGCCATCTGTAATAAATAAGTCATTTGTAATATCCCACATTGATACCGTAATCAGGGTTAAAACACAAGATAAGCCCTGCTCAAATTCCTGCTATTGCTTTCTCTTTCTGCCAAGAAATGTCTGCTCGCCTGTAGCAGCAGATGACAGGGTCACACAACTCACTGAACTCACACTCTTACTCGCCCCCCGCCCGCTGCTGCTGCCCTGTGATATTACCAAGGGGTGAGAATAACGACAGTAACCGTGCTTCAGCGTCTGCTACTGCCTCTAAGCCTGCCTTTGCCTCTGCCTGTGGCGCTGCCTTAGTTCCTGCCTTTGTCCCTGCCTTAGTTCCTGCCTGTGTCCCAGCCATTGTCCCTGCCTTTGTCCCTGTACTAATATCTGCCATTGACCCTGCTTTTGAGGTGAAAGCAATTGCACTTTGAGACGACTCCAAATACATTTCGTTCTGTGCTGATCCTGCCGCTACCACTGCTTCTGCTGCCGCCGCCGCCGCTGCTGCTCCTGTTGCTTCTTCTGCCCGAATTCTCGCGTTGGAGGGGTTAAAAACTGTTCTTTGTGTCGACACTGCTGCCATTGCTGCTGCTCCTCGTGGTGCTGCTTCTGCCGACGTTGCTGCTGCTCCTGAAGCTGCTGCCACTGCCGACGCGGCTGCTGCTGCCCAGATGCTGGCGATTGTGGGAAGGGCAGTTGCGGTGGACCGAGGTGAGAAAAGGCAAGCTGGGGATAGAGGCTTCTTTTGAGGCGACTCAAAAGCCGTGGTAAGGGCAGCTGCGGCAGGCTGAAGGGGAAAAGGACGAGCTGGAGATAGAAGTTTCTTCTGAGGCGGCTCAGAGGTCGTGGGAAGGGCAGTTGCGGCGGGCCGCGGGGGGAGAAGCCGGGCGGGAGATTGAGAGGGGGGGTGGGATCCAAGGACAGCAGCATACGTTGTTCCTCTCCCATCCAGCCGCCTCCTCTTCGCACCTCCCATGCTCGCCTCGTTCAGAGAGCCGCCTGCTGGCCTGACATTCAAAAGACCTCTCATTCGACTCCCAAAGATTCCTTTCATCACGTCTGCATCACCGCTTGCGCTTAGCACACCCTTTCCTTTCATTTTCAGGTCCGCCTCACCTCTGGAACTTAGCACTGGCTTTCCACTCGCACGTAGCACTACCTGGTCTCTGCCACTAGCCTCTGCCTGTCCACGTGGCCTTGTCTCAGCATCAGCAGCGCTCTGAGGCCCCAAACTCACACCACTCTTTCTCCCATCTGCGCCCCACTTAGTCACACGCCCTTTAGTCACGTGCCAATCAGTCACACCGGCAGCAGCCACACTTTTTGGCCTTTGCTGCTTGTCTGACGCCTTTTCTTTCGCGCTCTCATTGCTTCCATACACCTCCGTCCCTTCCATATTCCCCTTCTTGTCCGCTCTGGTTTCCTCAACTGCCCCTTCAACTGCCCCTTCAGTTGCCCTTTCAGTTCCCCCTTCCTGTTGCTGCTGCCTCTGCTGCTGCTCAAGCTGCCTTTGCTGCTGCTGTCGTTCCCCCTCCCACTCTGCTTGTTCCAGCCTGTGTAATTGCAGCAGCTGCTGCTGAAGCTTCTCTCTCTCTTGATCCTTCAGGTGAGAATTCACTTGCTCCTGCTCACTCTCTTGCTGCTGCTGTTCCCCCTCCCGCTCTGCTTGTTCCAGCCGGTGTAATTCCAACAGCTGCTGCTGCAGCTTGTGAAAAGCCCCTGCTTCTCCCCTCTCTCCCTTTCGTGCCTGCTCTGCCTCCTCTCCTTTGCATTGCTCCCTCTGAAGCTGCTGCTGCTGCTGCTGCTGCTGCTGCTGCTGCTGCTGCTGCTGCTGCTGCTGCTGCTGCTGCTGTTGTTTCTGCTGTAGTTGCTGCTCCTGCTGCTGCTGTTGCTGCTGCAGCAGCTCTTCACATGTTTCTTTCCCTTGTCGACAACCCATCTCGTTCACTTCCTCCCGCTGCCCCTTCTCCCAGTCTCCGACTTTTTGCTTCAACCCATCCCCACTTTCCCCCTTCTCCCAATCCTCCTCTTCCTCCTTCCTTTCCTCCTCTTGCACCGTCCACCCCTCAACCACACACACAGGGGGTGGCACTGACTCTCCAGAAAACCCACATGCGTCCCACGCAACCCTCCTAACCCTCTTCCTCTCTCGCCCTTCCCCACACCCCTCCCCATCATCACTACGCTCCTCTGTGGTTAAGTCCGGCCAGGCTTGCACCAGACCCGCCCCACCCTTGCCCCATGACCACACACCCCTCCTCACTGCACCACCTGCTGCTGTTGCAGTAACTGCAGCAGCAGTAGCAGCAGGAGCAGCAGCAGCAGGAGCAGCAGCAGCAGGAGCAGCAGCAGCAGGAGCAGCAGGAGCAGGAACAGCAGCATTATCAGTCGCAGCATCATTAGCAGCAGCAGCAAAAACAATGCTAGAGCAACCCCCAAGTGGCATTTGTGTGCGAGAGACAGAGACCCAGGGAGCAGCAGTGGCAGCAGCCGCACTGCTAGAGCAGCCCCCGAGGGACAGGGAGAGGCTCAGATCGACCACTTCAGAGTGGGGAGCTGAGGACGAGCACGCGAAGGGGTTTGAGAGGGGTACTGGACGGTTGGGAGGATAGTCGGGGAATCGACGAGCCTGAAACGGCTGATACCTCCACTGCTGCCAGGTCGGTGGAGGTATATCTGGTGCGGGTATTTCTGGTGGAGGTACATCTGGTGGAGGTATATTTGATGAGGGCATATCTGATGGAGGGTTGGTGGTATACGTGGTCGACGGAAGAGCTTTGAATGGTTGGTAGCCCATCTGCCAGGTATGAGAACGTATATCTGGTGGAGGTATGTCTGGTGGAGGTATAACTGTTGGGATGTCCGCATCTAAAGGTGCCCGCTCCTCCCGTTCCCACAGAGCGTCCATACCACGCCCAGTGCCCCTCTCTCTGCTGCCACTCGACCTGCTTCTCAGCCGCCCACCCCGTGCCATCTCCCGTGAAAACAGCGGCAGCAACATCGACCCCTTCTCTGCCTGCTTCCCTGCCATAACATCGTCTCTCACCGCTCTCACTACTCTCTCTTCTCTCACTCCTCTCATAAACCCACCTGTTAGAATAGCCTTGCCATTCTCTCCCCTGCCAACCATCAATCCTATTTTAGGCGATTCAAAAGCGCTGTCATCACTCATCCCTCCCTCTCGGTTCTCTCCCCTCAAACCGCTCACCCCTCCCTTCTCCTTCGTCTCCTCTGTTTCTCCCGACGACGAAGGCCCACTATCCTGATCCGTTCCCCCTGCACTCTCCACGTCAGCAGAGCTGAAAGATCTCAGCCGTTGATTACTCCGCCCCCCTTGCGCCCCCTGCTGCCCTTCCTGCTCCAGCCGCTCTTGCTGCAGCTGCTGCTGCTCCAGGTGCAAGAGCAGGAACTGCTGCCGCAAAAACTGCTGCCGATGCACAAGCAGACGTTGAGCTTCTGCCTCCACAGCAGCGTATGCTTGTAGCTGCAGCTGCTGCTGGTGTAAAATTGCCTGCCGCTGCAGCAAATGCTGCTGCTGCTCCTGCTCTTGCTGCTGAATGGGGAAGAGTTGGTGGTGGCTGTGCTGCTGTTGTTGCTGGTGCTGCTGTTGCTGCTGCTGTTGTTGATGGTGCTGGTGCTGTACGTGATTATGGTGTTGTCCCTGCTCTTGCTCCTGGTGCTGCATTGAAAGGAAATGGTGCTGCTGCTGCTGGTACTGGTGCTGCTGCAGGACCAAGTGCTCTTGCTTCTGCTGCTGCTGTTGTCGTTGCTGCTGCCGCTCTGCGTGTTGCGATAGCAGCTCCTTTCCCCATTGCTCCTCCTGTCGCTGTTGCTGCTGCTCCTGTCGCTGCTGCTGCTGCTTCCACAGTATTTTCTGCTGAGCAACACACTCCTCCCCAATCAACAAGTCCAGGCGCGGATCCTCCAGCCCTAGAATAGACCGTTCCAGCACTCCCATACCCTCACACCCCCATACGCCAGCAGCATCACCCTCCAAACCATTGGCCCCCATACAATCATCCCCCATAACATCCAACGCCAGCACACCGCCACGGTCCACCAAACCCTTCCCCAGGCCCATGTCCCTGACGCCCTTCGTCCCAGGACTTGTCTCAACCGAAGCCTTCCCCAGGTCTGGCTTCACAGGGAGTTGCGGCGTCTCAAACTCCACCTCGTGCTCCGACACCCACGGATGGGCGACAATTGACTTCTGAGGTGCCTCAACAGCCGCCTTGTTTACGGATAGCCAGGGGTGGGAGAGGACTTGGTGGGCCGTGGGGCGGGCAGCGGGGTCGAGGGAGAGCATGGCGCGGAGGAGGGCCTTGGCGGCGGGCGAGAGGGCGACGCACGCGGGCGAGGAGAGGTCGAGACGGCCCGAGCAGATGGCCTCGAAGGTCTGCAGAGACGTGGCTCCCCAGAAGGGCACGAAGCCTGGGAGCGAGGAGAGATGGGGAGGGGAGGGAGGGGGGTGGAAGAGGGACTAGATGGTGAGGGATGGGAGTGAGTGAGTGAAGGGGAGAAGAGCAGATGGCTTTGAAGGTCTGCAGGGAAGTGCCTCCCAGCGCACGAAGCCTGCGAGCGGAAGGAGGGGGTGGTGGGATGGGGGAGTTGGTGTTGAGGATGGAGGAGAGGGGGAGGGTGGGGGGGGGAGGGTACGATGACTTGGAGGGTCCGTCAGAGGGCTTGAGAGAGGATAAATCCCAGAGGCTCTCACCACACGCTGTGCTTTGAGTCGACTCAAAGTCTGACCACATGTCAAGCCCTGCTGGTCCGGCAGCTCCAAAGACGCTCAACATCCACCAGGGCAAATCCTTAGCCAAACCAGACCAAACTGCACAAAACCGCACCAAACCGCACCTGAGAGCATGATGTAGAGGATGACCCCAAGGCTCCACACGTCTGCTGGCAGACCGTACCTGCCGCCCCGAACCACCTCTGGAGCCATGTAGTACGAGCTGCCGACCCTCCCCCGAGCCTCAGCGCCAGGCTGGGTGTGCAGGAACAGAGCAAGGCCGAAATCGCCTAGCCTCATGAGGAGACTGGTTGGAGGAACCGGCGGGGTGGCTGGAGCAGGAGAAGCAGGAGCAGCAGAAGTGCTAGCGTTGGTGCAAGCATTGGGAGAGGTTGTATGAGCAGCAGCAGGAGAAGGTGGAGGTGGTGCAGCAGGATCGAGGGTGAGGAAGATGTTTTCCGGCTTGATGTCCCGGTGGATGATGCCAAGGCCGTGACAGCCCGCCACTGCCACCACTATCTGCCTGCACGGGGAAAAGACATGGCGACACGGGGAACAAGACAAGATTGAAGCTTTGTGGGTGAGCAGAGAGAGCGGGAAAGGACGGACGGCGTTCTCCGGCTATGGACCGTACCTGAAGAGACGTCAATCCCTGTGGACCATACCTGAAGAGACGTCAATCCCTGTGGACCATACCTGAAGAGACGTCAATCCCTGTGGACCATACCTGAAGAGACGTCAATCCCTGTGGACCATACCTGAAGAGACGTCAATCCCTGTGGACCATACCTGAAGAGACGTCAGTCCCTGTGGACCATACCTGAAGAGACGTCAATCCCTGTGAAGCGCACCTGAAGAGGCAGGTGGCGTGGGGCTCGGGCATGCCGTTGAAGTGCGCGATGTAGTCGAAGAGGTCGCCGTGGCCGCACGCCTCCATCACCACGTGCACGGCGTGGGGCTCCTCTATCACCTGCTCCACGCGCACCACGCACGGCAGCCCACGCACTGCCAGCAGCACGTCCACTTCGGATCGCAGGGAGTCTATGTGCTGCGCGGACTGGCGATGAGGAAGGGTGGAGGGCGGGAAGGACATGGGAAGGACGGGAATGGAGACGTGACCATAAACACGTGTGCGTGCAGGCAGAGCGTGGGGCTCCGCACCCACCTCCTCCACTCGCACAACGCACGGCAGCTCCCCCACAGCATTATATGCGCCTCAGGATTCATGCGAGGAGGACACGAGCGCTGTGTAGACTTGGTAGGCGAGCATGAGACGGTACTTTAAGGGTGCAGGTGCACGGTGCCAATGATGCGTATAGGGATAGATGCGACTGCCGAAGTTGATAATAACGAAGGTGCAAATGCCACTGCGGAAGCTGTTCGGCTTTCAGCAGCTGGAATATTCAGAGTAGTGAATATAAAGTTGTCCGCGGTTTCCGTGAAGCACCTAGCCTCGGGATTAACCGCGGGTTTGACTGGAGCCGCGACAGCAAAGCAGGCCAGCTTCCGAGGCGCCTCAAAAGTGGCCGCGGCAGCAAAAAGGTCAGCACGTTGGCTTGGATTCGGGAAAGTCGCAATTCTATATCCGAGCTTGAAAGAAACGAGATAAATAACCGTTAAAGCTTACGCGATGATATCGCGGCCATAAATTCAAGAGACACCTTTGGCACGTAAAGAATAGACGACGGAGACTCAGCGGACGGCGACGCACGTGACGCACCTGCAACGAGCTCTTGCTTATGGACTTGCACACGAACGGTCGATTGGACGCTCTATGTCTACACCTCCGCACGACGCCGAAACGACCCCGACCTATTTCCTCATTTTCCAGCAGAAAACTCCGGTGAAGAGAACCGGAAAATTGAGGCGACAGCAGCCGCGGAGGGGTTAATGACCCTCCTGGGAATCCCTGTAGGCTGCTTAGTGCTCCCAAAGCGTGCTGTACTAATAGGTCTGGAGGTGCCGACCCCATTTCCGGTCTTCTTGATAGTATCAACAGAATAATGAAATAATACCTAAAATAATAATAATAATAATAAGTCACGATTACGACGGCTTCTTAACAACGTCGAAGCTGCTACCGTTGACCGACATGGCGATGATACGCAAATGGCAACTAACAGATACCCGCGATGCTACAGCCTACTTTAGGAGCTCTAAGGCGACGTTTAGGGTCCAACGTGTGCTGTAAGGCGATGTTAGGCGATTAGGGTTCCAACGGAATTAGTCGAGGAGTCCATGTTGGATAGCTAGTTCTGACAGGTAAACTCGGGGTCCACCAGATTTGACCCCACGGCTGAAGTCCAGGCGCAAGCGGAGTAGGGGGGGCGCGCAGGTTGAGCAAATCGAAGTGGGTGGGGGAACGCGAGGACGCGATCTTTTTCGGTCTGAACAAGGTTTCCGCGAAAAGGGTATCCTGCTCACCTTTCGGACCCGTCCCAGCTCGTTATCAAATTGGAGGCCATGCGAGGATCCACCAAAGCGGAATACTGTTTGCGAAGAGTTCGGACTGTCAAAAGTCAGAAAGCTACACACCAGCTGATGCGGAGAGCATCGGAGGTTCGGGAATGAAAAAACCTGATGATGACGTGGCGTGGCGAGGCGAGGTACAGTAAAAAACTTAGGGAGGTGGGTGAGGATGGTACGGGACAGATTTGAGAAACTGTACATAAAGTGCGGAAAGTGAAGCATGGATGAATGCGGAAAGTGGAGTATGGATCGATTACTGTTCCTTGAACATGAGGTGCACATCCCCCCCCCCCCCCCCCCCCCCCCCCCCCCCCCCATGGCGAAAAGGACCGAAGATTCTTCCCCCATGGCGAAAAGTACAATATCAAGGATAAAGATCAGCGGGCCTGGTTGTGTGGTGAAAAGTGATGTCAAGGGATGGTGTAAAGAAGGCAGTTTGGATGCGGTCAAGCCGTTGGGGAAATTCGCATGCAGGGTAGCTTTTATGTAAAAAGGGTTCTGGCAAGAAACTGTTGGTTGGTGTTTAAAACCGGAGTCCCAAACAGCCCAAAACTGCCCAAAACTGTTGGTTGGGTGTGACCCAGTAGATACCGAGCTCTCCTCGTATGTCGTTGGGACAGTTTTCGCCAAGCAAAGTCATTGTATTCGAGAGGACGATAGAAGTGCCGTTTAGCAAAAAAGAATTGAAGCCCGTTCGGAACAGCATGCGAACGAGTTACGACATTGCATTCCGGATCACCATTCCCAAGCAACCTTTCTAACCTAACTTAGACACTTTTGGACATACGGTTTAACTGCACATTTTGATGAGTTCTTCAAAAGAAGTATGAGGGCGGCCGACACATCAAAATTAAATGCGAGCGACGGGTGAAACGTCTGAATAGCGCCGGTAGGAAGAACACTGTTAAATTTAAAAAAAAAAAAAAAAAAAAAAAAAACCAACAACAACGACAACGTCATCGCTTGGACGGTGCCGACTTCGTGGTCGGATATGAGGAATGCAGCCGACCTGTAGCAGTGAGCGAGCTGGTCGACGGGGTTGGTCGACCTGCACGGGGACCAAGCAAGGGCGCGGACTTTGGGAGGACGCCGTCTTCAGGTGGTCGACATCGGTGGCGTCGAATTGGTGACGCTGACCCGGGGAAACCAATTGGGTGTGGTTGGCTGACAGATGTGCTGGTCGACCTATAACTAGCCAGCGAGGAGTCTCGTCAAACTAGAGCTGGTCGACCAGGGGTTTGTGGTCGTCGATTTGGGTGGTCCAAGGGCACGCGAAGGAGGAGCTGGTCGACGTGGTTTCCAGGTCGACCAGGTTATCAGAGTAATGAGGTTCTGTTGAGAAGTACGACGGTCTCTCAGGTGACATTGGCGAGACCGTCCTTAATGGTGGTATCCCGAGGTCGACGTGGCTGATCAGATGCAGTCGTCAGCACGAGGTCGATCTGGTGTGTGTGCTGTGCATGTGACAAGGTACGTCACGCCAAACATCTGCGAGCACCTCCGAAGCAGGTGCGCTGCTGTCCTGCTCGAGCAACGTTGGCACGCCATCGACTTTCAGCGTTGGCGGGCCGCGACTGTGCACTACTGGAGCACGGACGACCAAGTTGTGCTGTAACGTGGTCGACCGTGTTGCACTGGCAGTCATCCTGCTTGCATGCTAGCGTCTGATGTAGTCTTGCTTGCCAACTTCTTTGTACCATTGTTGTCATGTTTTCCTAGTGAAACTCTTGCCAATTCTCCCCATTAACTAGTAAGTAGTGAGAGCCCAGGAAAACGACTAAGGAACGAACGCAGAGATCACTTCTATCCCGTGCCTAGTCCGTAGTCTAGCTCCCGTTGAATTAGTTATCTTCGCATGGTGCGGTGAGCGTGGAAGGCACCGCAACAATATCTTCAGTATAGCCGACTTTGCATTTACCTATTGTGTTCGTGGGCCGGCAGCTGTGTGAGCGTCAGTATGGTAAGATCGAGGGTGAGGAAGATGTTTTCCGGCTTGATGTCCCGGTGGATGATGCCAAGGCCGTGACAGCCCGCCACTGCCACCACTATCTGCCTGCACGGGGAAAAGACATGGCGACACGGGGAACAAGACAAGATTGAAGCTTTGTGGGTGAGCAGAGAGAGCGGGAAAGGACGGACGGCGTTCTCCGGCTATGGACCGTACCTGAAGAGACGTCAATCCCTGTGGACCATACCTGAAGAGACGTCAATCCCTGTGGACCATACCTGAAGAGACGTCAATCCCTGTGGACCATACCTGAAGAGACGTCAATCCCTGTGGACCATACCTGAAGAGACGTCAATCCCTGTGGACCATACCTGAAGAGACGTCAATCCCTGTGGACCATACCTGAAGAGACGTCAATCCCTGTGAAGCGCACCTGAAGAGGCAGGTGGCGTGGGGCTCGGGCATGCCGTTGAAGTGCGCGATGTAGTCGAAGAGGTCGCCGTGGCCGCACGCCTCCATCACCACGTGCACGGCGTGGGGCTCCTCTATCACCTGCTCCACGCGCACCACGCACGGCAGCCCACGCACTGCCAGCAGCACGTCCACTTCGGATCGCAGGGAGTCTATGTGCTGCGCGGACTGGCGATGAGGAAGGGTGGAGGGCGGGAAGGACATGGGAAGGACGGGAATGGAGACGTGACCATAAACACGTGTGCGTGCAGGCAGAGCGTGGGGCTCCGCACCCACCTCCTCCACTCGCACAACGCACGGCAGCTCCCCCACAGCATTATATGCGCCTCAGGATTCATGCGAGGAGGACACGAGCGCTGTGTAGACTTGGTAGGCGAGCATGAGACGGTACTTTAAGGGTGCAGGTGCACGGTGCCAATGATGCGTATAGGGATAGATGCGACTGCCGAAGTTGATAATAACGAAGGTGCAAATGCCACTGCGGAAGCTGTTCGGCTTTCAGCAGCTGGAATATTCAGAGTAGTGAATATAAAGTTGTCCGCGGTTTCCGTGAAGCACCTAGCCTCGGGATTAACCGCGGGTTTGACTGGAGCCGCGACAGCAAAGCAGGCCAGCTTCCGAGGCGCCTCAAAAGTGGCCGCGGCAGCAAAAAGGTCAGCACGTTGGCTTGGATTCGGGAAAGTCGCAATTCTATATCCGAGCTTGAAAGAAACGAGATAAATAACCGTTAAAGCTTACGCGATGATATCGCGGCCATAAATTCAAGAGACACCTTTGGCACGTAAAGAATAGACGACGGAGACTCAGCGGACGGCGACGCACGTGACGCACCTGCAACGAGCTCTTGCTTATGGACTTGCACACGAACGGTCGATTGGACGCTCTATGTCTACACCTCCGCACGACGCCGAAACGACCCCGACCTATTTCCTCATTTTCCAGCAGAAAACTCCGGTGAAGAGAACCGGAAAATTGAGGCGACAGCAGCCGCGGAGGGGTTAATGACCCTCCTGGGAATCCCTGTAGGCTGCTTAGTGCTCCCAAAGCGTGCTGTACTAATAGGTCTGGAGGTGCCGACCCCATTTCCGGTCTTCTTGATAGTATCAACAGAATAATGAAATAATACCTAAAATAATAATAATAATAATAAGTCACGATTACGACGGCTTCTTAACAACGTCGAAGCTGCTACCGTTGACCGACATGGCGATGATACGCAAATGGCAACTAACAGATACCCGCGATGCTACAGCCTACTTTAGGAGCTCTAAGGCGACGTTTAGGGTCCAACGTGTGCTGTAAGGCGATGTTAGGCGATTAGGGTTCCAACGGAATTAGTCGAGGAGTCCATGTTGGATAGCTAGTTCTGACAGGTAAACTCGGGGTCCACCAGATTTGACCCCACGGCTGAAGTCCAGGCGCAAGCGGAGTAGGGGGGGCGCGCAGGTTGAGCAAATCGAAGTGGGTGGGGGAACGCGAGGACGCGATCTTTTTCGGTCTGAACAAGGTTTCCGCGAAAAGGGTATCCTGCTCACCTTTCGGACCCGTCCCAGCTCGTTATCAAATTGGAGGCCATGCGAGGATCCACCAAAGCGGAATACTGTTTGCGAAGAGTTCGGACTGTCAAAAGTCAGAAAGCTACACACCAGCTGATGCGGAGAGCATCGGAGGTTCGGGAATGAAAAACCTGATGATGACGTGGCGTGGCGAGGCGAGGTACAGTAAAAAACTTAGGGAGGTGGGTGAGGATGGTACGGGACAGATTTGAGAAACTGTACATAAAGTGCGGAAAGTGAAGCATGGATGAATGCGGAAAGTGGAGTATGGATCGATTACTGTTCCTTGAACATGAGGTGCACATCCCCCCCCCCCCCCCCCCCCCCCCCCCCCCCCCCCCATGGCGAAAAGGACCGAAGATTCTTCCCCCATGGCGAAAAGTACAATATCAAGGATAAAGATCAGCGGGCCTGGTTGTGTGGTGAAAAGTGATGTCAAGGGATGGTGTAAAGAAGGCAGTTTGGATGCGGTCAAGCCGTTGGGGAAATTCGCATGCAGGGTAGCTTTTATGTAAAAAGGGTTCTGGCAAGAAACTGTTGGTTGGTGTTTAAAACCGGAGTCCCAAACAGCCCAAAACTGCCCAAAACTGTTGGTTGGGTGTGACCCAGTAGATACCGAGCTCTCCTCGTATGTCGTTGGGACAGTTTTCGCCAAGCAAAGTCATTGTATTCGAGAGGACGATAGAAGTGCCGTTTAGCAAAAAGAATTGAAGCCCGTTCGGAACAGCATGCGAACGAGTTACGACATTGCATTCCGGATCACCATTCCCAAGCAACCTTTCTAACCTAACTTAGACACTTTTGGACATACGGTTTAACTGCACATTTTGATGAGTTCTTCAAAAGAAGTATGAGGGCGGCCGACACATCAAAATTAAATGCGAGCGACGGGTGAAACGTCTGAATAGCGCCGGTAGGAAGAACACTGTTAAATTTAAAAAAAAAAAAAAAAAAAAAAAACCAACAACAACGACAACGTCATCGCTTGGACGGTGCCGACTTCGTGGTCGGATATGAGGAATGCAGCCGACCTGTAGCAGTGAGCGAGCTGGTCGACGGGGTTGGTCGACCTGCACGGGGACCAAGCAAGGGCGCGGACTTTGGGAGGACGCCGTCTTCAGGTGGTCGACATCGGTGGCGTCGAATTGGTGACGCTGACCCGGGGAAACCAATTGGGTGTGGTTGGCTGACAGATGTGCTGGTCGACCTATAACTAGCCAGCGAGGAGTCTCGTCAAACTAGAGCTGGTCGACCAGGGGTTTGTGGTCGTCGATTTGGGTGGTCCAAGGGCACGCGAAGGAGGAGCTGGTCGACGTGGTTTCCAGGTCGACCAGGTTATCAGAGTAATGAGGTTCTGTTGAGAAGTACGACGGTCTCTCAGGTGACATTGGCGAGACCGTCCTTAATGGTGGTATCCCGAGGTCGACGTGGCTGATCAGATGCAGTCGTCAGCACGAGGTCGATCTGGTGTGTGTGCTGTGCATGTGACAAGGTACGTCACGCCAAACATCTGCGAGCACCTCCGAAGCAGGTGCGCTGCTGTCCTGCTCGAGCAACGTTGGCACGCCATCGACTTTCAGCGTTGGCGGGCCGCGACTGTGCACTACTGGAGCACGGACGACCAAGTTGTGCTGTAACGTGGTCGACCGTGTTGCACTGGCAGTCATCCTGCTTGCATGCTAGCGTCTGATGTAGTCTTGCTTGCCAACTTCTTTGTACCATTGTTGTCATGTTTTCCTAGTGAAACTCTTGCCAATTCTCCCCATTAACTAGTAAGTAGTGAGAGCCCAGGAAAACGACTAAGGAACGAACGCAGAGATCACTTCTATCCCGTGCCTAGTCCGTAGTCTAGCTCCCGTTGAATTAGTTATCTTCGCATGGTGCGGTGAGCGTGGAAGGCACCGCAACAATATCTTCAGTATAGCCGACTTTGCATTTACCTATTGTGTTCGTGGGCCGGCAGCTGTGTGAGCGTCAGTATGGTAAGCACCGTAGGTGACACAGTGGTGGTGGGCACCCTGGACGCATGGCTGGAGGATCTGAGGAGACGCCATGCGGCTTGTGAGTATCGGTAGACGCTCCCCTGGGCGGTCGTCGAGGCTCGCATCCGTGCCGTGTGGGCGACGGAGCACCCTTTTCAACCTGGTTCTCCTCGATCGGTGAATACTGCAGGCGGCGTCGACGTGGGCGACAACGTCGTTGGTGACCAAGTCGGCAGTAGTGCAGGAGGCACGTCGGAGTAGCAAAGTTTGATTCACGCCGATGAAGTCGGCGGCGTTCAGGCGAGAGGGATGCAGTCGTCGGCGGCTGCAGGGTCCTCGTAGCGTGACGGTGGAGGTCGACGAAGCGGATTGACGCTGTCGTTGGCGACTCACGTTATAGCGGATAGGATAGCGCCGACCTACAGCTACTTCAAGTTTATGTTGGATAGAATATCGGTCACCCCCCTGCTGGTAGGTCGTCCCGACATCCTCACGTGGAAGGAGGCGATCGAGCACCAGCTAGATATGGCCAAGCTGAAGTGCTTCGCCGACGGCCCCGTGGCGACGCCGTCGAAAAACAACCCCGAGCTGCGTGTGGAGTTTCGGTCGTGCGGCTGCTGACCTTCACGGTCATCTCGTGGTGCTGCTCGCCGGGCGTGCTGCTCGCCGGGCGTAAAGATCGCCATGAAGCCATGCAGGGACTACTTGGACGTCGGCGACCAGGCGTGGCACTTCATCGAGTCGACGCACTAGGTCACTGACTACCTGTACATCGGCCAGCTTGAGGAGCAGATGACACATCTGCGAATGGGCGACCAGGAGACAGCGTCCGACTACTGTAATCGTTCTCGGCGACTGCTCGCCACGATGAGGATGGCGCATCCAGTACTCCATGTCGTCATATGTCACGCACGTCTTGAAGGGGCTCCCAAGCAGCTACAACCTGATGAAGCAGATGTCGGTGGTGCTGAGCACGCGAGCGACGCTCAACGAGGACTCCCTGACCTCGTACATCATCAGGGACGAGGCAATGCAGGAGGCCAAGCGGTCCATGGAGCTCCTGCCGTAGGTGAACTACGCCGTCCCGGCGAAGCAAGGTGGTCAACCGGGTCAGCGCGGGAAGTCTGGCGGCAAAGGAAGCGATGGTGGACGGCCGGCCAAGGATGCCGACAAGACGAAATCGACAAAGGATGGCAGTCGAGGAGGAGGTCGGTGTCGGGAGTGCTGGATCTACCACAACCCGGACCACCTATCCTTTGAGTGCCCCGACCGCGATAATTCCAACGACGACGACGCCAAGTGAGGTCGCGGGAGGTCGGCCAGGAAACCAGCCGCGCAAGGAGAAGTAGTCGACCTCGGCGAACGACGCCGACTCCTCTGCTGGTGGCAAGGGGCGAGACGGCAAGGAGGCGTCATGCTCGTTGGTCGGCGTCGTGGAGCCAACTATCTCGCTGGCGCTGGAGGCAGGCGAGGATTTCCAGCCGGTGGCAACAGCTGTGCAGGCGAACCGGGCGGTGGTCCTGCTCGATAGCGGCTGCTCCCACCACCTGATGGGGACGAAGGAGGTCTTCGTCGACCTACAGCCGGGCGACAACGTTAAGCACGTGCGTGGCTTCAATGGAGCGCTGCAGGATGTCTAGGGCCGAGGCACTATCGCTTTGCAAGGGGAGGCCGGTGCTGATACCCGACGTGCTCTACGTACCGGGCGTGCACGCGAACCTGCTGTCGGCCGGCTAGCTGAAGGAGAGCGGGGTGGATCTAAAGTAAGACAGCAAAGGGATGTTGCTCGTCACGGCGGCACGAGAAGTGCTCAGTCGAGCGTTGTTCACCGGCCGTATCCTCAGCACCGATCTGCGTCCCTGCTCGGCGAAGTCGACGACACCTACGACGGAGGTGGTGGCGCTTCGGGTAATAGTCTCGGCGACGAAGTCGACGCCAGGCAGGTGGCACGCAAGGTTTGCGCATGTTAGCGTTGACATCATTACGAGTTCGGTAAAGCACGAATCCGCCACTGGCCTAGACATCAAGCCGTCGACCGGTACCGATTCGCTCGTGCATCGGCGTGAAGCTGGCGCGACACATCTTCCCTGACCAAGGCTCGGATGTGGAGGATGTCCTGGCTATCGTACACATCGACCTATGCGGGCAGTTCCGGGTGGGTGCCAAAGATAGAAGCCTGTACTTCTTATTGCTGAAGGACCGCTAGACCCGCTACGTGTGGGTGAGGCCGGCCGCCAAAAAGTCCAACGTGCTACGTGTAGGAGTTCGTGCAGTGGCTGGCGGATCTGACCGGGGAGGGGAGTTCCTCGGGAAGGAATTCACCGCTTTCGCGGATGGCAAGGGGATCGTCCACGACCTCATCTGCTCGTACACCCCAAAGCAGAGCGCCATGGCGGAGCGGGAGATGCGGACGGTGGTAGAGTCGGTGTGTACGATTTTGCTGCACATGGGTGTGCAGCACCACTGGTGGCACCTTGCTCTGCGGCAGGCCGTCTGGGTCTGCAACTGCCTTGAGAGATCGACGTTGCTACCGGGGACGACACCGTACCAGCTGCTCTCCGGGAAGAAGCCTGACTTGTCGCTGGCCCGCGTGTGGGGCTGTATGGCGCAGTTCCTTGTCCCCAAGCAGCAACGCGGTGGGAAGCTGAAGCCAAAGGCCAGGTGGGGCCTTCACCTTGGCGTATCGGAGGAGAGCAAGGGCTGGGAGCTCCTCGACATTGCTGACAACCGAGTGGTCATCACGTTGGACGTGGTGTTATACGAGACCATGTCGCTGGAGGTGTGGAAGTCATAGCACGGACTGGCGTCGGAGCAGACGTCGGTCAACCCACGGATGGACACCTCGATGGCGACACTTCCCCTGCTCGCCAAGGTCGGTGAGCTTGCTAATGAGGATGCCGAGGTAGTCCACCTTCGCGTGCCCCTCTTGCTCCACCCCTTGTGGCCAACCTGCGTGGGCTGACTCCAGTATCGACCTCCAGAGATAAGGGGAGACATATGGCATCGCACGTGGCGTCGGCCAAGAGCATTGCCAGTGGCCAACGTGACGTCCAGCAAGTCGGCATGGGAGTGAAGTCGACGCTGATAGGGGAGGAGCCGGCCGAGGAGAGGCATCAGCAGGGCAGCAGCCGAAAGGGGAGCAAACAGCATCGAAGCTGACCAAGGAGCAGTCGGCGACTGGGCAGCCGGCAAGAGAGCCGACCGCAGGGGAGAAGTCGGCGGGGACGCCAACTGTGGTGCAGCAGGACGCTGAGGGCAGCGACGCCGGTGATAATGGAGGAGACGCCGAGGAGTCTACCGACAGTGACGTGGTGGAGGTTCAGTCTGGACCACGGCGTACAGGCCGACTTTGGAGGCCGCCAGATTTCTTCGTACCGGCCGCCTTCACTATGGTGCACGACGAAGTCGACGATGACCTGCTGTATGTTGACGACGACGATGATGAAGACCTGCCAGAGCTCGACCCCAATATGCATGCCGAAACCCAAACACCGTTAGGACATCTCCACGATGACGGTGAAGACGGCGTTGGCGAGCGGGAAGGGCAAGGCAGTGAATGCCGCCATGGAGGAGGAGATCCGCAGCCTCATTTGTCAGAATATGTTGTTTGTGTAGCCTGCAGTGGGGCACTCAATAGTGAGTACAGCCCCTTAGGGTTTGTTATTTGTATCCTGCTGCTTGCTAGTTCCATCATTCCTTCTCAATTCTGCTCGTGCACACAATCCTAGCTCGTACTTGGCGCCTCCTCGTTCTAGTCCTACTGTGGCCTAGGCTACTAAGCCTAGGCCGTACTGCTACTATCTTTGACATCATTGGCATGGGGACCTAGGAGCTGGTCGAACGCCCACTCTAGGTGAACATCATGAAGAACCGGTGGGTGGTGACGACGAAGTACCATATCGACAACACCGTCGAGCGAGAAAAGGTGAGGCTGGTCATGAAGGGCTTCACGTAGGTGTATGGCAGTGACTACGACGAGACGTACGCATCAGTAAGCAGCTACGTCATGCTAAGGATCTTCCTCAGCATGGACAGTATCCTTGACCTCAACCTGATGCAGCTCGACATGAAGAACGATTTCGCAGAGCAAGCTCGATCGGGTGCTGTACATGTTCCAACCGGACTACTACAACGACGGGACCGGCCGGGTGTGCAAGCTGCTAAAGAGCCTTTTCAGACTGAAGCCGCCGGCGCTGCTGTAGTACAAGGCTCTTGACGATGTGCTGCTGGGCGCTGATTGGAAGAGGAGCCAGGTCGACACGGCGCTCTACTTCAAGGTCGGCAAAGATGGCATGGCCTGCTGGGTGCTGGTCTACGTCAACGACCTGCTCGCTGCAAGCAGCAGTGCAGCGATGCTGAGGGAGTTGAAGGAGCTGGTAGAGGCTGCCTTTGAGCTACAGGAGATCTTGCCGGTGCCGAAGTACCTCGACCTGGAGATTTTAAGCGACAGGCCAGCGAGGAAGCTGTGGCTACACCAGCATGGCTACGCCGACAAGCTGCGTAGGCGGTTCCTCGACAAAGAAAAGACCGGGCGCACCCCGAAGACGCCGTTATCAGTCAACGCCTACGCCGAGCTGACGTTCGAGGACAAGGAGGCGCAGGACCGCTAGGAGGAGGAGGAGTACCGGTAGAAGGTAGGCTCATTGCAGTTTGCGGCGACGACAACGAGGCCAGACATCACCTTTGTCTGCAGCAAGCTAGGGAGCGGCTTCACGATGAGGAGCGACCAACACTGGCGTGAGGTCGACCGCTACCTCTCTTACCTCACCAACACACGTGACACCGCCTTGGAGTTCGGCAGTGGATCAGAGTCGTTGGAGCTGGTCGGCTACATGGACGCCAACAATGTTGGCGACAAGCAGAACCGGGCAAGCACATATGGCTACATGTTCGTCTACGGAGGGGCCGCAGTCTCCTGGTCAAGCCAGAGCATCAAGTGCGTGACCCTATTGTTGACCGAGTCGCAGCACGTGGCAGCAACCAAAGCCCGCAAGGAGGGACGTCGTATGCGCTTCTTTCTTGCAGAGTTCCAGCAGCTAGACGTCGGGACGCCGACCGTCCTTCGGGTGGACAACAAGTCGGCAAAGATTGTTGCTGAGGGCATGGGGTTGACGGGCAACCTCAAGCACATGGATTGGCAAAATGCTTGGCTGCAGCGCATGGTGAAGCGCGGGAAGTTCACGCTGAAGTAGATCCCGACCACCGAGCAGTCAACCGACTTCCCGACGAAGGCGCTGCACTATCCTGCCTTCAACCGGTGCTCCGTCGCAATCGGCCAAGTGTGCATGGCTGACGTCGCCGACAATGACGATGACATGCAGCCGTAGGTTCCATGCCCTCATGCGTGGCCAGTGCGGTGACCGGCATGTTGTGTGTTGGGTGCACGCCGACAAGCTATTTTCCGAGCAGTACTGTTGTCAGGGCTAGGGGCCCAAGCGCGAACGTGGCAGGGGAGTGTCAACGAGAGTTTTGTTTGGCCGCGTCCTCGCTTGGGCGGTGCCAACTTCGTTGTCGGATGTGAAGGGTGCACCGGATCTGCAGCAGTGGGCGAACTGGTCGACGGTGCTGGTCGACCTGCACGCGGGCCATTGCAAGGGCGCCGAATTTGGGAGGGCGACGACTTCGGGTGGTGGACCTGGCAAGGTCGACATCAGTGGCGTCGACTTGGTGACGCCAAGCCAGGGAAGTCGACTAGGTGTGCAAATCGGTGGCAACCGAAAAGGCTTGAGTTCGGTACACGTAACATGGTTTGATGCTAGAACTATAATAACATATAGGAATGCACCTAACCTAGAATATCAAACATATTTATGCATGACAAATAAACCTAAGCTTGGAATAGCATAGTAAATTTCACGCAAGCTAGCAAAGCCAGCATAATGAGGAAACTGAAACGAGAATGAAATGACTGAGTGAAAGTTGGGTACAAATACAAACCCTAGAAAAGCTGTACCCCAAATGTGCTACCCCACTATAGCCTACAATAGCTACGTCATATAAATCTGACACACCCCCATAGGCAAAGTGGGGGAGTACAAGGGGTCACAAGACCAGTCAAGCAAAGCAAAGCAAAGCAAGCTCAGGGTGGATCACAAAGTCACCACACAATCCGAGCACAAGTTCAAGGCCAGAAGGCCAGCCAGTTCACATCCAGGAGCACACACATATATATATATATATATGTATAAAAGGCTAAACAAGCAAGAGCAGGAGTATATATATGTGACAGGAGAAGCAAGGTCAAGAAAGCAAGTGAGGCAAGACAGGCACAAGACCAAGCTGAGTACAGAAGCGCTGATGATCACAAGGCGCAAGTGCCTTGGTGAAAACATTAGCAGTGTTGGCCTCAGAGGCCTCCTACTGTCACGCGTCTCCTTGCTACTATCGTCACTTACCCCTCGTTTGAGTCCACTGCTGCGTCTCCTCTTGTTGCTGAGCTCGTCGACTTTGCTGCTCGCTGTCCTCTAGACTACGCTGCTAGTCTTGTTGCTAAGTCTGCGTCTGTCTGTCCTCCGTCCGTCAGGGGTGAGTGTGCGCTTGGCACGGATGTCCTTGAGGATAGGCAGGAGGAGTTTCATTGTCTGGCTGCTGCTTCACCTCATCTCGTGTCTATACCGCTTACCCCTGAGGGAGACCCGGATGCACTTAACATCCCTTTTCCGCGCTCTTACGCGGAGGCCGTAGAGGGTCCCTACTCCTCTCAGTGGCGGGCAGCTATGGATGCAGAGATGGCTTCCTGGAAGTCCACAGGCACCTACGTTGACCCGGTTCCCCCTCCTGGGGCGAAGATCGTCAGTGGCATGTGGACCTTCAGGGTGAAGCGGCCGCCGGGCTCTCCGCCTGTCTTCAAGGCGAGGTACGTGGCTCGTGGCTTCAGTCAGCGACAGGGAGTTGACTACTTTCAGACATTCTCTCCCACCCCGAAGATAACCACTCTTCGGGTGCTGCTACACATAGCCGCTCAGCGTGACTACGAGCTTCACTCTCTTGACTTCACCACTGCTTTTTTGCAGGGTAGCCTGCACGAGGAGATCTGGCTGTGCCATCCACCTGGCTTCACTGGGACTTTCCCTCCTGGCACCCAGTGGAGCCTCCGACGGCCAGTCTACGGTCTCCGCCAGGCACCGCGCGAGTGGCACGACACACTGAAGACTACGCTTGCTGCTCTTGGGTTTGCTCCCTCTACTGCTGACCCGTCGCTGTTTCTGCGCACCGACACCTCACTACCGCTGTTCTACATCCTCGTGTATGTCGACGACTTGGTCTTTGCCACTACTGACACTGCTGGACTCGCCCACGTGAAGTCCGAGCTGCAGAAGAGACACACGTGCACAGACCTGGGTGAACTGCGCAGCTACCTTGGCTTGCAGATCACTCGGGACAGAGCACGCCGCACCATTACTTTGACTCAGTCACACATGGTGCAGCAGGTCCTTCAGCGCTTCGGCTTCACGTACTCCTCGCCTCAGGCCACTCCTCTGCCTACTCGCCACTCGCTCTCAGCTCTGCCTGCGGATGAGTCCATAAAGTCGAGTGGCCTGTACCCAGAGCCTGTTGGCTGCCTCATGTACCTGATGACCTGCACACGACCTGACCTTGCATACCCTCTTAGCATTCTTGCACGCTATCTTGCTCCTAGGAGACACAGACCAGATCACATGGCTGCAGCGAAGAGGGTGTTGCGATTCTTGTGCAGTACGTCGGGCATGGGGCTAGTGCTTGGAGGGCAGAGTCCAGTGGTCCTCACTGGGCACGCGGAAGCTTCTTGGGCTGACGACCAGGCTACGCAGCGGTCGTCACAGGGTTACACCTTAAGCCTTGGTTCCGGCTCTGTTTCGTGGCGGGCTACTCGCTCGTCTTCTGTTCTCGGCTCCAGTTGTGAGGCTGAGATCTACGCCGGGGCCATGGCTGCACAGGAGCTTTGCTGGCTCACCTACCTGCTGACCAACCTCGGAGAGCCGCCTCGTTCTCCTCCAGTCCTGTACGTAGACAACAAGGCCATGGTGGCCTTGTGTCAAGAGCAGAGACTGGAGCACAGAATAAAGCACATTGCTCTTTGCTACTTCCTTGCTCGTGAGCTACAGCAGCGTGGTCAGTTGCGGCAGCACGCAGAGAGTCCGACTCTGGGTCGGCAAGAGTAGGAAGAGAGGACTCAGGAGGAGAAGGCAAAAGGGGACGCAAAGGAGTAGTGGGCGAACGCAGAGACATCCGGTGTGTGCCAGGGACAGGAGGAGAACGCTGACGCGAACCGCGACCACTAGCGCGAGCTGTACGAACATGCGATGTAGGATGATACGCAGGCTCACGACGCTCAGGAAGACCTCCAGTAGGACCACTGTAGGGAGAAGGAGCAGGCAGTGGGGAGGCCGGCGGTATCTGTGACTGTGAATGGACAGGCGGTGGACACTCTAAGGGAGGAGGAAGACCAAGAACTTGCTGAAGGAGCGGAACAAAGTACGGCCGAGGCTGTGCGGCGGCTCCAGACACAGGGCGGACATCATCAGCACCCCTAGAGGCAGCACCAGCGCCAACAGCACCTCCAGCTCCAGTACCTCCAGCAGTACCAACAGCACCCGCTCCAGGACCGCCGCCAGGACCGACAGTAGTAGCCTCAGCGCCAACACCCTCAGCAGCTCCGGCTCCAGTCGAGTTCGCAGGCCCAGCAGCTCCAGCAGTACGCCTCCAGCGCCAGGAAAACCACTCGCGCAGCTCCTGTGGAGAGAGTGGCTCCCGCCGAGGTGAAGCACCCGAAGACCCTCCAGGCCCAGCACCGCCAGACGTCACACTAGCAGGTCCAGCGGTCGCAGGCACCGCACCCCCAGGCTCAGCAGCTCCAGACGGGGCACCCTCAGGCTCAGCAGCTCCCGACATAGCACCCCCAGGCTCAGCACCCCTAGGCGAAGGACCCCCAGGCTCAGCACCCCCAGGCGCAGCACCTCCAGGCTCAGCACCCCCAGGCGCAGCACCTCCAGGCTCAGCACCCCCAGGCTCAGCACCCCCAGGCCCAGCACCCTTTCGCGCGGCACCCCCAGAGTCAGCACCCCAAGGCTCAGCACCCGCGGCAGTACCAGAGTCACCAGCAACCTCGACCGGCTTGACTGCGTCTACCCACGACTCACCTGAAGGGGCAGGACCCTGAGGGGGGAGGGGGTCTACCGTGGGGGGACCTGGCACAAGGAAGAGTGGAGGCGGGTTGAGGGAAGGAGTGCGGTAAGCGAAGAGACAGTAGTAGGGGACCGACTCGTCAAACGTGACGTCCTGGGAGGACAGAACACGGCGAGAGAAGGGGTGGTAGAACTGCCACCCTGGTGCATCAGGGGGGAAGCCAAGGAAGACACAATGAGGAGCACGAGGGGACAGCTTCTCCGCAGACAAGTCGCGGACAAACGCCCGAGATCCCCAGACACGGAATGCAGACCCATCACCCACCTTCCCCGTCCATAGCAAAGCTGGAGAGGTCTGCGGCATCGAGACCCTGGGGTGAAGGTTGATCTGATGCGCCGCGTACCGAACCGCAAACGGCCACAGAAAATGGGGGGCAGCCGCATGCATCATGGACGTACGAGCGACGTCCATGACCATGCCAATGCGGCGCTCAGCAATCCCATTTTGTTGTGGAGAGTCCGGAAGCGTCAAGGTCTGGCGGATGCCTTGCACACGGCAATAGGCTCGTAGAAGGCCAGAGGAGAACTCTCCGCCTCGATCAGAATGCAGACGCAGAACAGGAAAGTTCGAGCCGAAGCTCCTCCTGAGCTGGAGACGAGCTGCGCGGATCCAGTCGATCAACACCTCAGTGACATCACCCTTGCTGCGCAAGGGGAAGACTGTGGTGTAACGCGAGTAGTCGTCAACCACCAGCAGGAAGTAGCGCGCGTAACCCTGTCCATGGATGCGGGCCGGGCCCCACATGTCCATGTGAAGCGTCTGGAGCGGGGCCTCTGTCGGGGGAAACTGAGAGGAGTGCGGGGCAGCCCAGAGCCGCCCCTCGACACAGGGGACGCAGGAAGGACCAGGCCCCGGAGGAAGGGGAGGGAGGGACCGGGGAAGACCAGAGACAAGGACACGGGAAGCCATGCCTCGGGGACGAGGCAGGGAGGGGTGACCAAGACGGTGGTGCCATAGGAGAGTCTCGTGAGACAGGAGGCGACACGAGCAGGGGGCAGACTGAGGACCAGACATGGACGCTGTAGCAAACACCTGACCGACGCAGCTACCTAGCCAGACGCAGGGAGAGAAGGAGACTCAGTGGTTAGGGTGTAGAGGCTCAACCCCGGCCGACGCGTAAATGTGGCCAAGAGTGTGCGTGTGCGAGCGTCCGAGCAGTGGTTCACCCGCTGACTCGCAGGAGTAATCTAGTGAACCCCCGCATCCTGTAGGTCAGCACCACTCACCAAGTTTGTAGAGAACTGTGAAAAGAAAGAACGAGAAATGGATGAACTATGAGTGAAGTTTATACAAATGGCAAAACCCTAATTGGGTTGTACCCCCTATGGGATACCCCACTGTAGCCTACACAACAGCATAAGCTACATATATATTCTGACAAGAACGAGGGGAGGTAAAGACCAGACAAGGTGCCAGAGGGGGCAGCCGGACACGGGAGGACAGTAGAGAAGTGAGAGAGGACAGGACCCCCAGAGGGGTCTGCGAGGGAGACTGCAACCGGCCGACCAAGCGGCGTGAGTGTGGTGCGGTTTCGAAAGAAGGAGCGAGAAGCCCCAGAGTCAAGTGTGAAGGTGAGGGATGTCAACGGGAGTTGTGTTGGCCCCGTCCACGCTTGGGCGGAGCCGACTTCGTGGTCGGGTGTTAGGGGAGCAGCCGGCCTGCAGCAGTGGGCGAGCTGGTCGACGAGGAGGTCGACCTGCACGGGAACCACTGCACGGGCGCCGACTTCAGGGTGGCGCCAACTTCGGGGAGGTCGACTTAGGCGTCGACCTGCCGGTGGTCGACGAAGGAGGAGCCGGCGTCGAGCAGTCGATCGTCGAGCAGTCGATCGTCGAGCAGTCGGTCGTCGAGCAGTCGGGCGTCGAGCGACATGGTCGTCGACCGAGGGGCATGGTCGACCCGTTGAGGTCGACAACGAGGTGGTCGTCGACTTGGGAGGTCGACGGACACGTACGGGAGTTGCTGGTCGATGTGGTTGCCCGGTCGACCAGGTTTCCTGGGTGACGAAGTGCTGCGGAGGAGTGCGACGGTCGCCCAGGCGAAGTTGGCGAAACCGACCTCGGTTATGGTATCACGAGGTCGTCGTGGCAGATCAGAGGCAGCCGTCAGCCCGAGGCTGACGTGGTGTATGTGTGCTGTGCAGGTGATGAGGCTCGGCCTACTAATCATCTGCATGCACCTGCAAAGCGGGTGCACTGCTGGCACACCATCGACCTGAGGCATTGGCAAGCTGTCGACTTTGCTCTGCTGGAGCGCGGTCGACCAAGTCGTGTTGGAACGCGGTCGACCATGCTGTGCTGGCAGCTGACCAACCTGAATGCTAGCTCTGATGTAGTCTTGCATTGCCAACTTCATTGTACCATTGTTGTGATCTTTTCTTAGTGAAACTCTTGCCAAATTGCCCCGTGAGCTAGCAAGCAGTGTTAGCACTAGGAAAACGTCTAAGGACCAACGAATGCAGAGATCACACTAGCACACGTGCCTAGCCAGTACTCTAAGCTCCCGTTGTAGTAGTTATCTCCGCATGGTGCGGTGAGCGTGGACGGCACACGACTTACCTTTCATTCAGGTCGACGTAGACACCACTTACCTATTTCGTAGTTACAGGCCGGCAACTGTGCGGTAGTCACTATGGTAGGAGCCGTAGGTGACGCGGGGGTGGTGGACACCCTGGAGGCACGGTTGGAGAACGCGAGGAGGAAGCATGAGGCCAATGAGTATGGCGACTTGCCCTGGGCGGTCGTCGAGGCTGGACTCCGCTCTACGTGGGCGACGGAGCACCCGTCTCGACCTTCCTCTCCTCGTCCGGTGAACAACGAAGGCGGCGTCGACGTGGGTGTCAACGTCGGTGGTGGTCAAGTCGGCAGCAGTGCTGGAGGCACGTCGAGGCAGAGAGGTGTGATACACGCCGGTGAAGTCGGCGGCGTTCAGTCGCGAGGGATGCAGTCGACGGCGGCTGCAGGCTCTTCGCAGGGTGACGTTGGAGGTCGACGGAGTGGGCTGTCGCCGATGTCGGCGTCCCAGGTGACAGCAGGTGAAATTGCGCCGAGCTACGGCTACTTCAAGTTCACACCGGACAGGATCTCCGTCACCCCCCCACTGGTCGGTCGACCTGACATTCTCACCTGGAAAGAAGCTATCGAGCCCCAGCTGGAGATGGCCGGGCTGATCGGCTTCGCCCGAGGGACCGTGGCGACGCCTGGGGAGCACCACCCCGACTTGCGGGCAGAGTTTCGCGCCGTGCAGCTGCTGACCTTCACGGTCATCTCGCGGTGCTGCTCGGCAGGGGTGCAGATTGCCTTAAAGTGGTGCTGAGAGTACATCGACGCCGGCCACCGGGTGTGGCACTTCATCGAGTCGACGTACCAGGTCACCGACGACCTGATTATCGCCCAGCTGGAGGGACAGCTGACGCACCTGCGTATGGGTGACGATGAGACAGCGACCGACTACTGCAACTGGGCCCGGCGAATTCTCGCCACTATCAGGATGGCCGGCGCGCAGTACTCCGCGGCGTCGTACATCACCCATGTTATGCAGGGACTCTCGAGCAGCTACAACCTCTTGAAGCGGCTGTCCATGGCGCCGGGCACGAGGGCGACGCTCAACGAGGACAACTTGACCTCGTACATCCTGCAGGATGAGGCGATGCAGGAGGCTGAGCGGTCGCAGGAACTCTTGGCGCAGGCCAACTTCGTCGCCCTGGCGAAGCAAGGAGGCCGACCAGGAGAGCGCGGACAGTCTGGTGGCGGCGGGAGTGGTGGCTGGAAGTCGGCCAAGGAGGTCGACAAGAAGAAGTCGACCAAGAACAGCGGTCGAGGAGGAGGAGGTCGACGACGGGAGTGCTGGCTGTGCGGCGACCCCGATCACCTCTCCTTTGAGTGCCCTGACCGCAGTGACTCCGACGACGACGACAAGGGAGGCCGCGGGAGGTCTGACAGTCGTCGTCCTCGTTGAGGAGGAAACCGGCCGCGCAAGGAGAAGCAGTCGACCAAGACGACGACTTCGGCAAAGGACGCCGACTCCCCTGCTAGCGGCAAGGCGCGGGATGACACGACGGCGTCGTGCTCGCTGGTCGGCATCGTGGAGCCGACTGTCTCGCTGGCGCCGGAGGCTGGGGAGGACTTCCAGGCGGTGGCAGCAGCTGTGCAGGCGAACCCGGCGGTGGTCTTGCTCGACAGCAGGTGCTCCCACCACCTGATGGGGACGAAGGAAGCCTTCGTCGACCTGCAGCCGAGCGGCTTTATCAAGCACGTGCGCGGCTTCAATGGGGCGCTGCAGGATGTCGAGGGCCGCGGCACCGTCGCTTTGCAAGGGGAGGCCGGGAAGCAGGTGCTCATCCCCGACGTGCTGTACGTCCCGGGTGTGCTGGCGAACTTACTGTCGTCCGGCCAGCTGAAGGAGCACGGTGTGAAGCTGCAAGAGGACGACGACGGGATGCTGCTCGTCTCGGCAATGGGAGAGGTGCTCGGACGGGCGACGTACTCCGGGCGTGTCCTCTACACCGACCTCCGTCCCTGCCCAACGAGGTCGACGTCGACGACGCCAGAGGTTGTGGCCCTGCGGGCGATTGTCTCGACAACGAAGTCGACGCCAGACCGAATGCATGCAAGGCTTGCACATGTCGGCATGGACACCATACGGAGCTCGTCGAGGAACGAGGTCGCCATTGGGCTGGATCTCAAGTCGGCGATGGGCGCCGACTCCCCGTGTGTCTTGTGCGTCGGAAGGAAGCTGGCGTGGCACACCTCCCCCGACAAAGGCTCCGACGCCGACGATGTGCTGGCAGTCGTGCACATCGACCTGTGCGGGCCGTTCCGCATGGCTGCCAAGGATGGCAGCCTGTACTTCTTGTTGCTGAAGGACCGCAAGACCCGCTACGTGTGGGTGAAGGCGATCACCAAGAAGTCGGACGTGTTGCCGGTGTTTGTGCAGTGGCTGGCGGTGGCTGAGCGGCAGATGAAGAAGTCGGTGTTGATGCTGCGCTCTGACCGGGGAGGGGAGTTCCTTGGGAAGCAGTTCATCAACTTCATGAACGGCAAGGGGATCGTCCACGACCTGACCTGCCCATACACCCCGCAGCAGAACGGCATGGCGGAGCGGGAGATGAGGACGGTGGTGGAGTCGGTGCGGACAATGCTGCTGCACATGGGCGTGCAGCACCACTGGTGGCACCTCGCTCTCCGGCAGGCCGTCTGGGTCCGCAATTGCCTCGAGAGGTCGACGCTGCCGCCGGGGACGACACCGTACCAACTGCTGACCGGGAATAAGCCCAACTTGTCGCTGGCGCGGGTGTGGGGCTGCATGGCGCAGTTCTTAGTCCCCGAGCAGCAGCGTGGTGGGAAGCTGCAGCCGAAGGCAAAGTGGGGTCTGCACCTTGGTGTGTCGACGCCGAGCAAGGGCTGGGAGCTCCTCGACGTCGACACCGACCGGGTGGTCACCACGTCGGACGTGGTGTTCTACGAAGAGATGTCGCTGGCCGAGTGGAAAACGGCGTACGGGCCGGTGTCCGGCTGCTCGTCGCTCACTCCGCCATCTGACACCTCGTCGGCGACGCTGCCACTGCTTGCCGAGATCGGTGAGCTTCCTGTTCAGGACGTCGCGGACGTCCACCCCCCTGCCCCTCCTCCTGCGACCCCCGCCCCTCCCCTCGTGGTCGATCTGCGTCGGCTGACCTCGGTGTCGGCCTCCTGCGATGAGGGGAGTGGTGCGACGCCGCCTTTGGCCAAGTGCATCGCCGGTGGCCGATGTGACGAGCGGCAGGTCGATGTGGGATTGCAGGTCGACGTCGACGTCAAGAAGCAGGTCGAGGACCAGCGGCCGACAGAGGAGCAGGCAGCAATGACGCCGACCAAGGAGCAGTCGGCGACCGGGCAGTTGGCAGGGGAGCCGACCATAGGGGAGAAGTCGGCTGGGACGCCGGCTGAGGAGCAGCAGGACGTCGAGGGCAGCGGCAACGATGGAGGGGACGCCGAGGAGGTCCAGCCAGGACCACGGCGTTCAGGCCGACTTCGGAGGCCGCCTGACTTCTTCGTCCCCGCTGCCTTCACCACGGTGTACGACGTGGACGATGATGCCGACGACCTGCTGTACGACGATGTCGAGGAGGATGAAGAGTTTCCAGAGCTCGACCCCGACATGTTAGCCGACCCCGAGCACCGTTGGGACATCTCGACGATGACGGTGAAGGAGGCGTGGGCGAGCTGGAAGGGCCCGGCGGTGAAGGCCGCCATGGAGGAGGAGATTCGCAGCCTCCTCAACATGGGAACGTGGGAGTTGGTCGAACGCCCGACGGGAGTGAACGTCATGAAGAACCGGTGGGTGTTGACGACGAAGTACCACGTCGACGCCACCGTCGAGCGCGAAAAGGCGAGACTGGTGGTGAAGGGCTTCATGCAGGTATACGGCGCCGACTACGACGAGACGTTCGCGCCGGTGGGCAGCTACGTCACGCTGAGGATCTTCCTCAGCATCGTCGCCGTCCGCAACCTCAACCTGATGCAGCTCGACATGAAGAACGCCTTCTTGCAGAGCAAGCTCGACAGGGTGCTCTACATGTCCCAGCCGGACTACTTCAACGACGGGACTGGCCGGGTGTGCAAGCTGCTGAAGAGCCTGTACGGGCTAAAGCAGTCGCCGCTGCTGTGGTACTTGGCGCTCAACGACGTGCTGGTCGGCGCCGAGTGGAAGAAGAGCCAGGTCGACGAGGCTCTCTACTGCAAGGTTGGAGAGGACGGAGTGGCCTGCTGGGTGCTGGTCTACGTCGACGACCTACTTGGTGCGAGCAGTAGCGCTACGATGTTGAAGGAGCTGCTAGAAGCCGCCTTCAAACTTCGTGAGATCTCGCCGGTGCAGAGGTACCTCGGGCTGGAGATCGTCCGCGACAGGTCGGCGGGGAAGCTGTGGCTGCACCAACAAGGCTACGCCGACAAGCTTCGTAGGCGCTTCATCGACGAGGAGCAGACCGGGCGCACCCCGAAGACGCTGGTCTCGGTCGATGCCTATGCCGAGCTCACGTTCGATGACAAGGAGGCACAGGAGCGGCAGGAGGAGGAGTACCGGCAGAAGGTCGGCTCGCTGCAGTTCGCGGCGACGACGACAAGGCTGGACATCGCCTTCGCCTGCAGCAAGCTGGGGAGCGGCCTCTCGGTGAGGAGCGACCAGCACTGGCGTGAGGTCGACCGCTGCCTCGCCTACCTTGCCAATACGCGCGATACCGCACTGGAGTTCGGCGGTGGACCTGAGTCGCTTGAGCTGGTCGGCTACGTGGACGCCGACGACGCCGGTGACAAGCAGAACAGGACGAGCACGAGTGGCTACGTGTTCGTCTATGGAGGGGCTGCAGTCTCCTGGTCGAGCCAGCGCATCAAGTGCGCGACGCTGTCGTCGACTGAGTCGGAGTACGTGGCGGCCACCGAAGCCGGCAAGGAAGGACGCCGACTTCGCTTCCTCCTTGCAGAATTCCGGCAGCTGGATGCCGGGAAGCCGACCATCCTTCGGGTGGACAACAAGTCGGCTATCACAGTCGCCGAGGGCATGGGGTTGATGGGCAACCTCAAGCACATGGAGCGGCGACAGGCCTGGCTGCAGCACATGGTGAAGCGCGGGAAGTTCTCGCTGAGGTACATCCCGACCACTGAGCAGCCGGTCGACTTCGTGACGAAGGCGCTGCACTATCCGGCCTTCAACCGGTGCTCCGTTGCAATCGGCCAGGTGCGCTTGGCCGACGTACGCGACGGCGACAACGACTTGCAGCAGTAGGTGCCATGCCCTCTTGCATGGCTGGTGCGGTGGACGACGTGCTGTGTGTTGGGTGCACGTCGACGAGCTATTCTCCGAGGATAACTGCCGAGTGGACTTGGGGGGACCAAGCATGAACGCGGCAGGGGAGTGTCAACGGGAGTTGTGTTGGCCCCGTCCACACTTGGGCGGAGCCGACTTCGTGGTCGGGTGTTAGGGGAGCAGCCGACCTGGAGCAGTGGGCGAGCTGGTCGACGAGGAGGTCGACCTGCACGGGGACCACTGCACGGGCGCCGAATTCAGGGTGGCGCCAACTTCGGGGAGGTCGACTTAGGCGTCGACCCGCCGGTGGTCGACGAAGGAGGAGCCGGCGTCGAGCAGTCGATCGTCGAGCAGTCGATCTTCGAGCAGTCGGTCGTCGAGCAGTCGGGCGTCGAGCGACATGGTCGTCGACCGAGGGGCATGGTCGACCCGTTGAGGTCGACAACGAGGTGGTCGTCGACTTGGGAGGTCGACGGACACGTACGGGAGTTGCTGGTCGATGTGGTTGCCCGGTCGACCAGGTTTCCTGGGTGACGAAGTGCTGCGGAGGAGTGCGACGGTCGCCCAGGCGAAGTTGGCGAAACCGACCTCGGTTATGGTATCACGAGGTCGTCGTGGCAGATCAGAGGCAGCCGTCAGCCCGAGGCTGACGTGGTGTATGTGTGCTGTGCAGGTGATGAGGCTCGGCCTACTAATCATCTGCACGCACCTGCAAAGCGGGTGCACTGCTGGCACACCATCGACCTGAGGCATTGGCAAGCTGTCGACTTTGCTCTGCTGGAGCGCGGTCGACCAAGTCGTGTTGGAACGCGGTCGACCATGCTGTGCTGGCAGCTGACCAACCTTAATGCTAGCTCTGATGTAGTCTTGCATTGCCAACTTAATTGTACCATTGTTGTGATCTTTTCTTAGTGAAACTCTTGCCAAATTGCCCCGTGAGCTAGCAAGCAGTGTTAGCACTAGGAAAACGTCTAAGGACCAACGAATGCAGAGATCACACTAGCACACGTGCCTAGCCAGTACTCTAAGCTCCCGTTGTAGTATTTATCTCCGCAAGGGAGGCCGAAGCCGACGCGGTACCTGAGAGCGCAGACTGACCAGCACCTGAGGACGCAGACGCACTGGCACCTAGAGCAGCAGCCTCACTAGCACCTAGAGCAGCAGCCTCACCAGTACCTAGAGCAGTAGTCTCAATGCCCGGATCGGGCGGGAAACACCGGTAACAGTCACCCTCATCACTAATAGTCACAGCATACATTGCAGCAAGGATAGCATCAAAGTCAAGATCATAGATGGCTACACCCGCCCTAGACAGGTCTCCCCAGCGGGGGATCTCACTAGCCTCCAGGAACTGCTGACGCCAAGCGTCCGTTAGGCGGCCAAAGCAGCGCTGGGTGGGGTGGGCACCCCCACACTGCTCACCCGCACGGTCGCCGGAGCGAAGGACGTAGGTGCACGGACCAAAACCCCCACCACACTGACGCTGCGTGTACCACTCACGGAGCTGTTGAGGGGGGGGGATGTCCCGAGAACGCTGCTGCTGCTGGCGCGGACCACCACCTGAGCCGCTCCGCTGCGAAGCGCCACCCCGACCAGCTCCACCCCCGCCACCACTGCCTCCTCCACCTCCGACACCACCGCCGCCCCCGCTACCACCGCTACCGCCTCCGCCTCCACTGCTGCCACCGACACCTCCAGCTCCGCCACCACTCCCACCGCCACCCCCACTCCCTCTGCTGCCTCCACCGCCACCCCCGCTCCCTCCGCCGCCTCCACCGCCACCTCCACCACCCCCGCTAGCTCCACCTGCGCCCTTGCCCCCCTTGTTCTGTCAGAGGGGCGTCGCCCGCTAGGGGCAGACGCCGCACCGACCGACTGAAGACCAACGAGGTCGGCCACAGCAGTAGAGGCGACAGAGGGCAAGAGGGGGGAAGGGGAACCCCCCTCAAAGATGGGGGTGCGAGGGTCACCACGAGAGGCTCCTACAACGACTATGCTTTTCTCCACTGCTAGGAGGGCCTTCTCTAGGAGGTCAACAGTGAGAGTGGTGGGACAGACGGAGAGGAAGTGGTCCCTGACTATACGAAGAGAGTCAGGGAGCTAGGTGACTATGTAATAGAGAGTGATGTACATGGGGGGGGGTTCTTGGCGCAGAACTCAGCAGGAAGCGCAGCGCGGTAGCGAGTGTCACTAGTGCGGAGGTGCGTAATGAGGTCAGCGACTGTGGGAAAGGCAGCAAGGTCAGGGAAGAGGTACAGGAGCATGAGGCGGCTTAGTGCAGCAGTGGCAGGGGAGGAGTAGCGCGCAACTACAGCGTCGTACAAGGTCTGAGCACTCTTGTACTGACTAAAGTGCGCGCGCTCAGCGGTAGGCAGGTGGCGACGCACAGCAAGACGTGCAGCACCATCGCGAGTGGCCCACTGGGAGCGAACAGTGGCGTCAGCGTCAGCAGCAGGGGCAGGAGAGGCGTCAGAGGTGAGGTCAAAGAGGGAGAGACCGTCTGCCCTATCACACTGTAGGAAAAGCTGCAGGTCATCTACCCAGACCTCAAAGTCAATGGCTCGACCCTCAGCGTCAAAAGCGAGAACACTGGGGGTAGCCATGACAGCAGTAGACTAGCAGTACCAACTGTAGGACAGAGGCAGTGCAGTATAGAGGCGCTGCTCTCACTAGACAGGGCGGTTCGGGCAGCTCAGCAGTACGGCAACGCGGCGGTGCGGGCGACTCGGACGGCTCAGCGACAACTGCGGCTCTGCGGCACCAGCGGCTGGGCTCCTCAGCGGCGCAGGCGGCTTGGGCGGCTCGGGCGGGTCGGGCGGGTCGGGCGGATCGGGCGGCTTGGGGCGGTTCGGGCAGCTCGGGCGGCTCCCGCGGTTCGGGCGGCTCGGGGTGCGTAGCGTTGTGGGTGGCTCGTGGCGTAGCGGGGCAGGGCCGCTGGTAGGGCGGCGGGGCCGCACGGTGAGAGGGGCGGCAGGGCCGTAGCGAAGGGCGGCGGGGCCGCAGGGTAGGCGGCGGGGCCGTAGCGAGAGGGGCGGCGGGGCTGTAATGAGAGAGGCGGCGGGGCCGCAGCGACGGGCGGTGGGGCCGCAGCAAGAGAGGCAGCAGGGCCGTAGAGAAGGGTGGCGGGGCCGCAGCGAAGGGCGGCGGGGCCGCAGCGAAGGGCGGCAGGGGGCCGCAGAGAAGGGCGGCGGGGTCACAGCGAAGGGCGGCGGGGCCGCAGCGAAGGGCGGCGGGGCTGCAACGAAGGGCGGCGGGGCCGCAGCAAAGGGTGGCGGGGCCGCAGTGACGGGTGGCGAGGCCTCAGTGAAGGGCGGCGGGGCCGCAGCGAAGGACGGCGGGGCCGTAGCGAAGGACGGCGGGGCCGCAACGAAGGGCGGTGGGGTCGCAGCGAAGGGCGGCGGGGCTGCAACGAAGGGCGGCGGGGCCGGGACAGGGCGGCGCCGAGGCCGTAGGGCTAGGGCGATGGGGTCGTAGGGCTAGGCGACGGGGCCGCTAGGGCAATGGGGCCGCTAGGGCGATGGGGCCGCTAGGGCGGCTCGACAAGAGGAGAGAGAGGAGCGCGACTCGGGCTGAGCGCGCTCCGTGCAGGAAAAAAAACTTTCGATGTGGTGGGCCCTAGGCACAGTTCCCACTAGGGAACCTGCTCGATACCATGAGGAAACTGAAACGAGAATGAAATGACTAAGTGAAAGTTGGGTACAAATACAAACCCTAGAAAATCTGTACCCCATATGTGCTACCCACCCCACTATAGCCTACAATAGCTATGTCATATAAATCTGACACATAAACTGTCGTACTCTCACACGTCCCCCCCTCAAAGCTGGGTGGCGTGAGATACACCTTGCTTGACAAAATAGTCCTTGAGAGCACGGCGTCCGTTGCCCAGATCAGCTTCTGCAACCCAAGTGTCCTTGGTGGGGTCATATCCCTTCCAGCATATCAAGACTCGAGGGTCTTGCCGCCGCGGTGCCGATGAGTGAGAACACGCTCCACTTCGTACTCTGGTTCATCCAGTATGAGAACAGGTGGCGGTGGCGGTAGCTGCCGTCCCTGGAATTGTTGGTTGGGGTCCTTGTAGGGCTTTAGTAGTTGAACATGGAAAGCTTTGTGAAGCTTCAACGTAGTACAAAAGTGCAAGCGGAATGTTATTAGTGTCACCTGTGCCTCAACTAGAAAAGAACCACAGAAATGAGGCCGAAGTTTTGATGGTAGGTGAGATAGGTTCAATTTGCACATATCGAGAAGCACCTGATCTCCAACTGCTATGGTTTGATCACGTCGCTGACGATCGGCATACTGCTTCTGGAAGTTGTCCATCGTGATGAGTCATTGCTGAGTCTTCTCCCATAGATGCGGCATGGTGGTGACGAAGTCATGTGCGGCTTGGATGTGTGCCACTACGGTTGGCTGTTGTGGTGTAATTGGTTCGTGTCCGTAAAACAGGAAGCAAGGAGATTTCACAGTGGTCGAATGTGAGGCGTTGTTGTAAGCGAACTCGAGTATCGGTAACTGTGAATCCCAGTGGCTGACGTCGTCTTTGCAAACTGTTCAACCACATGATTGAATCGCTCTGTCTATCCGTCAGTCTGGGGGTGGTATGCTGAAGATATTGCAAGCTTTGTCCCCAACAAACCCATGAGATCCCTCCATAAGTTACCAGTGAATTTTGGATCCGTGTCTGAGATGTGTGTAGTGGGGTTGCTGCGGATGGTGATGATGCGGTCGAAGAAGAGGCAAGCAGTTGCTTCAGGTGTAGTTGTGGCGTTGGTGGGGATAAATTGACCCATTTTGGAGAACTTGTCGATCATCACGAGTATAGCATCATGCCCTCGTGAGGTCGAAGGAAGTTACATGATGAAGTCGAGGCTAACGACTTGCCATGGCTGCTCCGATACGGGTAGAGGTTGAAGTAACCCTTCTTTTTCTGCTTGCTACTCTTCATTCGCTGGCACGTGTCGCATAAGGTGACGAATTGCTACACGTCCGCTGCCATCCGGGGAGAGTAGTAATACTTCGCTATCCCTGCTAACGTCTTGTTGTGCCTGAAATGTCCCGCGTATGCCACGTTGTGGAACTCTTCCAGTAGGATCTGTCGTAGCGGGGCATAGGCCGGTACCCAAATCTTTGCTGAACCCTTCCTTACAACGAAGTCCTTTTCCCTTTGTAACAACTTTTGTTTCTCTGTTGTAGTAATCTCTGCGTCCATGGAGTACCCATGTTGGAATAGACCCTTGAGCAGCAGATTCATCCTATCGGGTTGGATGGCTGCTACATGATCGTGGCGGCTTAACGCGTCAGCTTTGTTGTGTAGCCCGAGCTTGTAGACGATGTTGTAGTGGAAGTGGGTTTCCAAGAAGTCCACCCACCACACCTGTCGTTGTGAGAGTGTCGGCTGTGACTTCGGGTATTTGAGACTGCACTGGCCAGTGTAGATTTAGTCTTGGCTCCCTCTAGATTACACCTCCACGTCTTGAAGGCTATGACTATCGCTAGGGCTTCCTTGCTATGGATGGGGCAGTTCAAATCTGCTCCGTGTAGTTTCTTTCTAAGGTAGGCGATGGGCTGCAAACCACGTCTGTGATTTTGCATTAGTACTGCTCCGTCTGCTTGGTCACTAGTGTCTGCTTCCACCTGGTAGTTCTTGTATGGATCTGGTAGGATGAGTACTGGCGCTAAAGTCAGTGCTGTTTGTAGCTGCTCCATGGCTTGCTAATGAGGATTATCCCATGTGTAGGGCGTACTCTTTTTCAGCAGGTTGGTCAGTGGCGTTGCTGTCATAACATACTGTGGCACGAACCTTTTGTAGTAGTTGGCGAAGCCTAGGAACTGCTGCAAATCCTTCACATTCTCCAGTACTTTCCACTTCTTGATGGCTTTGATCGTCCGCGGGTCCACGTTTATGCCCTCGGCACTCACCATGTGTCAGAGAAACTGTACCTTCTTTAGAGCGAAGTCGCTCTTCGACAACTTTACCTATAGCGTGTCTTCCCACAGGATCTTGAATACCTTCGGCAGATGCTCCACATGCTCCTTCATATTCTTGGAGTAGATTAGAATGTCGTTCAGGTACACCACCACGTACTCGTCCAGCAGGGGTCGTAGGATGTGATTCATCTCCATCTGAAACGTTGCTGGTGCGTTGCATAGTCCGAACGCCATCATCAAGTATTCGTAGGAGCTGTATCTGGTATGGAACGCCGTCTTGTGGATCGAGTTGTCTCCCATCTTGATCTGCTAGTAACCCGACCGTAGGTCCAGCTTCAAAAAGACCGTTGCACCACGCGGTTGGTCTAGTAGGTCGTTTATGCGTGGTATGGGATCTTTGTTTTTTACTGTCTGTTTGTTCATTGCGCGGTAGTCGATGTACATTCGTAAACTGCCGTCTAGTTTTGGAGTGAAGAGGACTGGTGCACTATAGGGAGAGGTGGATGGGCGGATCAGTTGTTTGACCAGTAGATACTCGATCTCCTTCATGTCTGTCAGTTCGGTATGGTGCACATGAGACGGGTTTCGCACCTGGTTCCTGCACGACCACGTGCTTGTGGGTGCGCGCTAGAGGTACTCTTGCAGGTAGGTTGTCGGGAATTATATCCTTGTACTGCTCCAAGACCTCCTTCACTACTGCAGGTAGCTCCCAACTCGGCTTCTCCTCTGCTGCTGCCATAACCAGTGCTAGGTAGCCCGTGTTACTCTCGTTCACCGTCCGTTCGAGCCGTGCTAGTGTCGTTTCAGGAACATCCCCTATATCCATCCAGCTTCGCAGCTCCACTCGTTTCCCGTTGTTGTAGATAAACGCTTTCCGGCTGACCCAGTCGATCTCGGGGTTTAACCTCTTTGGGAGATCTTGCCCCAAGATGAAATCTTAACCCTTGATGTTCGTGATCGGCAACGTCGGCTTCCACCTTAGCGCCCCTAAGTGCAGCTGCAGTGATGCCTCACTATGGATGGGAAGTATCGTACCGTCCACCATCGTTGCCGTGAACTTTGTCTCCTCCGAAGATTCTCCAATTTTCTCCAACGTCCCATGCTCGCACAACGAGTGGGACGCACCGCTGTCCACAAGTACTTGGAGGCGTCGTCCGTTGCTGATCACCTCGATGAGTAGTGGTTGTTGGCGCTCCGAGTAACTGTAGATGGTCTCGCTCATAGGATCGTAGGGTATGTCGAACAGATCATCCCCTGGTCCTGCGCTCGAAGCTGTTGACCCAATCCCAGTTTCGAACTAAGCAGGGTTAGAAGGATTTATCCGAGGCTGATTCAGCTTTGTCTTGGCTTGGAACCTTCCCCTAAGCCTTTGCACCTGTGTAGGCTTCATCTGTGGGCAATGGGGAGCCTTAACACTGCACTGCGGGGAGAGAATATTAACTCCTCAGAAAGCATGACCCTTTTCAACGCTCCGGAGTACTTTGCCCAACTTCTTAGGCACCTGAATAATCTTGAAGGGCTTTTTCTTACCCTCTAATTCTCCCCTGAATTTCTCAAAGGCTTGAAAACCTCGAGATGAAATATTGTTAGTCTTGTGGGTGTTCAGCTAGAGTTTCCCGATCGATGCAGAGTCGTGTTTCGCAGAGCCTCCATTTATCCCCGCAATCTCCTTTGTTGCCAACCAGTCATGACGATTTAAATTCGCGCCATCATGTCCTCCGCTCCGAATTCGCCACGTCATCGCTTTTTCACCATTTTCGGATCTTTTCGTGATGGACAGGTCGATCCACGGTTATTGGCGATTCCCCATATATATATATATATATATTTTTTTTTTACTTTGAGGGTGCCGCACTGTTGTTAGTCTGCGGCTTCGTTCGTGCCATCTTCATTTTCCAAGAGGCCAAGAATTGATGTCCTGCTCCGCCAGAAAATCTGCACTTCTCTTTATTTGTCGGAAGCTGCTTCGCATCGATCTTGTTGACATCCATCAGGTCGGCGGTCATGGGTGGTGCCGATCGCTCCGTGCGGAATGATATGTTTCGCACGCGTCCCAGCATGGCCTTGTTGTCTACGTACAGAACTGGAGGACAACGAGGCGCCTCTTCTAGGTCAGTCAGCAGGTAGGTGAGCAAGCGTAGCTCATGTGCAGCCATGGCCCCCGCGTAGATCTTTGCCTCACAGCTGGAGCTGAGAACACAAGACGAGCGGGTAGACCGCCACAAAACAGAGCTGGAGCCAAGGCTCAAGGTGTAACCCTGTGATGACCGCCGCGTAGCCTGGTCGTCAGCCCAAGAAGCGTCAGCGTGACCGGTGAGGACCACTCGACGTCGCCCTCCAAGCACTAGCCCCATGCTCGACGTACTGCACAAGTAGCGCAACACCCTCTTCGCTGCAGCCATGTGCTCCGGTCGCTGTCTCCCAGGAGCAACATAGCGTGCCAAGATGCTAAGAGGGTATGCTAGGTCAGGTCATGTGCAGGTCATCAGGTACATTAGGCAGCCAACAAGCTCTGGGTATGGGCCACTCGGCTCTACGGACTCATCCGAAGGCAGAGCTGAGAGCGAGTGGCGAGTAGACAGAGGAGTGGCCTGAGGCGAGGAGTACGCGAAGTCGAAGCGCTGAAGGACCTGCTGCACCATGTGTGACTGAGTCAGGGTAATGGTGCGCTGTGCTCTATCCCGGGTGATCTGCAAGCCAAGGTAGCAGTGCAATTCACCCAGGTTTGTGCACTTGTGTCTCTTCTGCAACTCGGACTTCACGTGGGCGAGTCCAGCAGTGTCAGCAGTGGCAAAGACAAAGTCGTCGACGTACACGAGGATGTAGAACGGCGGCAAAGAGGTGTTGGTGCGCAGAAACAGCGACGAGTCGGCAGTAGAAGGAGCAAAGCCAAGAGCTGCAAGTGTCGTCCTTAATGTGTCGTGCCACTCACGGAGCGCCTAGCGGAAACCGTAGAATGGCCGTTGGAGACTCCACTGGGTACCAGGAGGAAATGACCCAGTGAAGCCTGTTACGAACAAGAAGTGATTGAACTAGGAAAGTTGGAGTACAAGTAGGAAACCCTAACTTTGTGTACCCCCTAAAGGCTAACCCACTATAGCCTACACAATAATAACACATATAGTGTTTGACACACCCCCATAGGCAAAGTGGGGGAGAACAAGGGGTCACAAGACAAGTCAAGAAAGGCAAGCAAGCTCAGGGTGGATCACAACGTCACCACACAATCCGAGCTGAAGCAAAGGGCCACAAGGCCAGTTCACATGTAGAAGTATATATAAGTAGTACAGACATTAACGGTGATCTCAACCTAGCTGAGCAAACAGAGAGAAGTATATATAGAGATCACAGTACAAGCAAAGCATACAACAAGTGAGACAAAGTGGGCACTAGCCCCAACAAAGTACAGAAGCGCAGATGATCACCAGGCTGAAGTGCCTTGGTGAAAACATCAGTGGTGTTGGCCTGAGAGGCCACGTAGCGCAGACGAAGCTGACCACGCTGCTGAAGCTCACGAGCAAGGAACGGAGAGCGATGTGCTTCGTTCTGTGCTCTAATCTGTGCTCGTGACACAAGGCAATGGCAGCCTTGTTGTCGACGTACAGCACAGGAGGAGAACTAGGCCGCTCTCCAAGGTTGGTCCGCAAGTAGGTGAGCCAGCGTAACTCCTGTGCAGCCATGGCTGTGGCGTAGATCTCAGCCTCACAACTGGAGCAGAGAACCAAAGACAAATGAGTAGAGCGCCACGAAACTGAACCAGAGCCAAGGCTGAAGGTGTAACCCTGTGACGACCGCTGAGTAGCCCGATCGTCAGCCCAAGAAGCGTCTGAGTGCCTAGTGAGAACAACTGAGCTCCCTCCTCCAAGGACGAGCCCCATGCCTGATGTACTGCACAAGTAGCCCAATTCCCTCTTTGCAGCATCCCAGTGTACCTTTCAGTGACGACCAGGAGCCATGTAGTGAGCCAGAAGGCCAAATGGGTATGCTAGGTCAGGACGAGTGCAAGTCATCAGGTACATGAGGCAACCAACTAGCTCTGCGTAAGGACCACTCGACTCTACGGACTGATCCAAAGGCAGAGCCGAGAGCGAGTGACCTATAGCCAGAGGAGTGGCCTGTGTTGAGGACCAGGTGCAGCCGAAGCGCTGATGGACCTGCTGCACCATGTGTGACTGACTCAGGGTAATGGTGCGGCGTGCTCTGTCCCGGGTGATCTGCAAGCCAAGGTGGCTGCGTAGTTCACCCAGGTCTGTGCACGTGTGTCTCTTCTTCAGCTCCGACTTCACGTGGGCGAGAGATGTCAGAACTTATAGCTTACCTGTTTGTGTAGGCTACAGTGGGGTATCCCATAGGGGGTACAACACAATTAGGTTTCCTATTTGTACTCTTTCCTTTCATAGTCATTTCATCCCTGTTCTCTCTATCTCACATGGTATAGAGCTAGGTCCCTTAAGGACCGAATTTTTTTTTTTGGGCCCACCGAAGCGCGCTCCGAGGCGCGCTAAATTTTTCACGACCCCTCGGGTCGCCCTCTCCCCTGCGGCCCCGCCGCCTTCCCTGACGCGGCTTCGCCGCCTTTTCTGACGGGGCCCCGCGGCCGACCTTGACGCGGCCCCGTCCCCTACCCTTCTGCGGCCCCGCCGCCTGCACTTCGCGGCCGCGCCCCGGATTTTGCGCGGCCCCGCTGCCGACTCTGCAACGGCCCCGCCCCGGCCCTTCTGCGGCCCCGCCGTCGGCCCTCTAAGGCCCCGTCGCTGGCCCTCTTCGGCCCCGCCTCGGCTCATCGGCCCCGCCCCGGCTCATCGGCCCCGCCCCGGCTCACGCGGCCCCGCCGTCGGCCCTCTAAGGCCCCGTCGCCGGCCCTATAAGGCCCCGCCCCGGCTCATTCGGCCCCACCCCGGCTCTCATCGGCCCCGCCCCGGCTCACGCGGCCCCACCGTCGGCCCTCTAAGGCCCCGTCGCCGGCCCTCTAAGGCTCCGCCCCGGCTCATTCGGCCCTGCCTCGGCTCTTTAGGCCCCGCCCCGGCTCTATCGGCGCCGCCGTCGGCCCCTTCAGGCCCCGCCCCGGCTCTATCGGCCCCGCCCAGGCTCACCCACGGCCCCGCCGTCGGCCCCCCTTCAGGCCCCGCCCCGGCTCTATCGGCCCCGCCCCGGCTCACCTACGGCCCCGCCGTCGGCCCCCCTAACGGCCCCACCGCCGACTCTCTCGGCCCCGCCCCGGCTTTCAAGCGGCCCGCCGCCGGCCCTCTAAGGCCCCGCCCCGGCTCTATCGGCCCCGCCACTGGCTCTCACGACCCCGCCCCGGCCCTCTCCCTGGCCCCACGCCGGGTCTCACGCGGCCCCGCCACCCCACCTGCGGCGGCCGAGCCGCCCACCTGCAGCAGCCGAGCCGCCCACCTGCAGCAGCCGAGCAGCAGTGCACCGAGCCGCCCGGGAGCCGAGCCGCCCTGCACCCGAGCTGCCCTGTCGCCGAGCCGCCCGGGAGCCGAGCCGCCCTGCACCCAAGCCGCCCTGCCGCCGAGCCGCCCGGGAGCCGAGCCGCCCTGCACCCGAGCCGCACTGCCGCCGAGCCGCCCGGGAGCCGAGCCGCCCTGCCGCCGAGCCGCCCGGGAGCCGAGCCGCTGTGCACCCGAGCCGCCCGGTCGCCGTGCTACCGTCCTGTCGAGCTGCACGACCTGCCCCGCCTGGTGAGCACAGTCCCACTGTCACTGCGTGCTCTTCCCCTACTGCTTGCACTGCTTCGCTGTCGTCGCCATGGCCACCCATAGTGTCCTAGCTTTTGACGCTGAGGGTCGCGCCATCGATTTTGAGGTCTGGCTAGATGACCTGCAGCTGTTCTTACAGTGCGACAGAGCTGACGGCCTTTCTCTCTTTGACCTCACCTCTGGTGCCTCTCCTGCTCCTGCTGCTGATGCTGATCCCACTGTCCGCTCTCAGTGGGCCACTCGCGATGCTGCTGCACGTCTTGCTGTGCGTCGCCACCTCCCTACCTCTGAGCGTGCGCACTTTAGTCAGTACAAGAGTGCTCAGACCTTGTACGACGCTGTAGTTGCGCGCTACTCCTCCCCTGCCACTGCTGCACTGAGCTGTCTCATGCTTCCCTACCTCTTTCCTGACCTCTCTGCCTTTCCCACTGTCGCTGACCTCATTATGCACCTCCGCACTAGTGACACTCGCTACCGCGCCGCCCTTCCTGCTGAGTTCTGCGCTAAGAACCCCCCCCCCATGTACATCACTCTCTACTACGTAGTCGCGCGCCTCCCTGACTCTCTTCGTGTAGTCAGGGACCACTTTCTCGCAGTCTGTCCCACCACTCTCACCGTCGACCTCCTCGAGAAGGCCCTCCTCTCAGCTGAGAAGAGCATAGTTGCTGTAGGGGCTTCTCGTGGTGACCCTCGCACCCCCATCTTTGAGGGGTGCTCCCCTTCCCCCTTACTGCCCTCTGTTGCCTCTGCTGCTGCTGCCGACCTGCTTGGTCTTGAGTCGGTCGGCGCGGCGTCCGCCCCTAGTGGGAGACGTTGCTCCAGCAAGGGCAAGGGGGGCAAGGGCGCGGGTGGAGCTGGAGGGAGCGGTGGAGGTGGCGGCGGTGGCGGCGGCGGGAGTGGGGGTGGCGGCGGGAGTAGTGGTGGTGGTGGTGGTGGTGGCAGCAGCGGCGGCGACGGTGGTGGTGGTGGCGGCGGTGGTGGAGGTGGCAGCGGCGGAGGTGGAGGCGGTGGGGGAGGAGGCGGTGGAGGCGGTGGAGGCGGCGGCGGAGGAGCGGGAGGCGGTGGAGGGAGCGGAGCTGGTCGCGGTGGTACCCAGCAGCGTAGTGGCGGTAGTGGTGGCCAGCGCTCGCAGCGGCAGCAGCAGCAGCGCTCGCGGGACATCCCTCCGCCCCAGCAGCTTCGTGAGTGGTACGCTGGGCGTCAGAGGGGTGGGGGTACTGGTCCCTGCACCTACGTTCTTCGTTCCGGCGACCGCGCGGGTGAGCAGTGTGGGGGTGCCCACGCTACCCTGCGCTACTTTGGCCGCCTGACGGACGCTTGGCGTCAGCAGTTCCCCGGGGCTAGTGAGATCCCTCGTTGGGATGAGCTCCTTAGGGCGGGTGTAGCGATCTTTGATCTTGATTATGATGCTATCCTTGCTGCTATGTATACTGTGACTTATAGTGAGGAGAATGAGGGTTACCGGTGTTTCCAGCCCGACCCGGGCATTGGTACTGCTGCGCTAGGTGCTTGTGAGGCTGCTGCTCTAGGTGCCAGTGCGTCTGCGCTCTCAGGTACTGGTGAGACTTCGCTTTCAGGTACTGAGTCGTCCTCGTCCTCCCTCACTTTCACACTTGACTACGGAGCTTCTCGCTCCTTCTTTCGAGACCGCACTACCCTTACGCCGCTTGGCCGGCCGGTTGCGGTCTCCCTGGCTGACCCTTTTGTGGGTCCTGTCCTGTCTCACTTCTCCACTGTCCTCCCGTGTCCGGCTGCTCCTTCGGGCGCCCTGTCTGGTCTGTACCTTCCCTCGTTCTCGACGAACTTGGTGAGTGGTGCAGCCCTACAGGATGCGGGGGTTCACCAGTTTACTCCTGCGAGTCAGCGGGTGACCCACTGCACGGACGCACGCACAGGCCGACACCTGGCCACCTTCTCGCGTCGGCCGGGGTCGAGTCTCTACACCCTGACCACTTCGTCTCCTCCTGTCCCTTCGTCCGGTCAGGTAGCTGCGTCAGGTCAGGTGCTTGCTGCTGCGTCCCGGTCAGGTCCTGAGTCTGCCCCCTGTTCTTGTCGCCTCCTGTCTCACGAGACTCTCCTGTGGCACCACCGTCTTGGCCACCCGTCCTTGCCCTGTCTTCGGAGCAGTGGCTTCCCGTGTCCTTGTCTGTGGTCTTCCCCAGTCTCTCCCTCCTCTCCCCTCCGGGCCAGGACCTTCCTGTGTCCCCTGTGTCAAGGGTCGCCTCCGGGCTACTCCTCACTCCTCCCACTTTCCCTCGACAGAGGCTCCCCTGCAGACGCTTCACATGGATGTGTGGGGCCCAGCCCCCGTCCGTGGGCAGGGTTACGAGCGCTACTTCCTGTTGGCTGGTTGACGACTACTCGCGTTACACCACAGTCCTCCCCTTGCGCAGCAAGGGTGCGGTCACTGAGGTGCTGATCGACTGGATCCGCGAGGCTCGTCTCCAGCTCAGGCAGAGCTTCGGCTCGGACTTCCCTGTTCTGCGTCTACACTCGGACAGAGGCGGAGAGTTCTCCTCTCGCCTTCTGCGAGACTACTGTCGTGCACGAGGGATCCGCCAGACCTTCACGCTTTCGGACTCTCCACAGCAAAATGGGATCGGTGAGCGCCGCATTGGCATGGTCATGGATGTCGCTCGTACGTCCATGATGCATGCGGCTGCCCCCCATTTTCTGTGGCCGTTCGCTGTGAGGTACGCGGCGCATCAGCTCAACCTTCACCCCCGGGTCTCTCGGCCTGCGATGTCCCCAGCCCTGCTGTGGACAGGGAAGGTTGGCGATGCGTCTGCGTTCCGTGTCTGGGGATCTCGGGCGTTTGTCCGCGACTTGTCTGCGGACAAGCTGTCCCCTCGTGCTGCTCCCTGTGTCTTCCTTGGCTTCCCCACTTACGCCCCAGGGTGGCAGTTTTACCACCCCTCCTCTCGTCGTGTTCTGTCCTCCCAGGACGTCACGTTTGACGAGTCAGTCCCCTTCTACCGTCTCTTCCCCTACCGCACTCCTTCCCTCCCCCCCCCCCCCCGGACTTCCTTGTGCCGGTTCCCCCCCAGGTAGACCCCCTCCCCCCTCAGGTTCCTGCCCCCTCAGGTGTGTCCCAGGTAGACGCCGTTGACCCGGTCGAGGTTTCTGGTGACTCTGGTGCTGCTGCGGGTGCTGAGCCTGGGGGTGCTGACTCTGGGGGTGCTGTGCGCGGGGGTGCTGAGCCTGGGGGTGCTGGGCCTGGGGGTGCTACTGCGGAGGGTGCGGAGCCTGGGGGTGCTGAGCCGGAGGGTGCTGTGCCTGGAGGTGCTGGGTCGGGAGCTGTTGAGCCTGGGGGTGCTGAGCTGGGAGTTACTGAGCCTGGGGGTGCTGCGTCTGGAGCTGCTGAGCCTAGGGTTTCTCCTACTGCGCCTCGCCGGGAGCCCCTCTCTCCACAGGAGCTAAGCGAGTGGGTCGCTCGCCGCTGGAGGTGTGCTGCTGAGTCTGGGGGTGCTGCTGGAGCTGGAGCTGGTGCTTCTTCGCCTGTCGAGGGTGCTGGTGCTGCCGGTCCCCGAGCTGCTGGGCCTGCGGGTCCTCCTGGAGCTGGAGCTGCTGAGGGTGTTGGTGCTGAGCCTACTGCTACTGGTCCTGCCGCTGGAGGAGAGGGTGATGCTGGTGCTGTTGCTGAGGGTGCTGGTGCTGTCCCTGCTGCGTCTGGAGCTGCCGCGCGGCCTCGGCCGTACTTCGTTCCACTTCTGCAGCAGGTTCTTGGTCTTTCTCCTCCAGTAGAGGGTCCACCGCCAGTCCAGTCGCAGTCCCTGCTGGAGCCTTCCTCTCCACTGCCTGCTCCCTCTCCTTACACTGGTCCTACTGGAGGTCTTGCTGAGCGTCGTGAGCCTGCGTCTCGTCCCGCGTCGCCTGTTCGTGCTGCTCGCGCTAGTGGTCGCAGTTCGCGTCAGCGTCCTCCTCCTGTCCCTGGCACGCAACGGATGTCTTTGCGTCCTTCCACTGCTCCCCTGCGTGCCCCTTTGCCTTTTCCTCCTGAGTCCTCTCTTCCTGCGCTTGCCGACCCTGAGTCGGACTCTCTTCGTGCTGCCAGTCCTACTGTCACGCGTCTGCTTGCTACTGTCGTCACTGACCCCTCTTTTGAGTCCACTGCTGCATCTGCTCTTGTCGCTGAGCTCGTCGACTTTGCTGCTCGCTGTCGTCTAGACTACGCAGCTAGTCTTGTTGCTGAGTCTGCGTCTGTCTGTCCTCCGTCCGTCGGGGGTGAGTGTGCTCTTGGCACGGACGTCCTAGAGGACAAGCAGGAGGAGTTACAGTGTCTAGCGGCTGCTTCACCTCATCTCGCGTCTGTACTGCTTACCCCTGAGGGAGACCCGGATGCACTAGACATCCCGACTCCGCGTTCTTACGCGGAGGCCGTAGAGGGTCCCTACTCCTCTCAGTGGCAGGCAGCTATGGATGCAGAGATGGCTTCCTGGAAGTCCACAGGCACCTACGTTGACGAGGTTCCCCCTCCTGGGGCGAACATCGTCAGTGGCATGTGGATCTTCAGGGTGAAGCGGCCGCCGGGCTCTCCACCTGTCTTCAAGGCGCGGTACGTTGCTCGTGGCTTCAGTCAGTGGCAGGGAGTTGACTACTTTCAGACCTTCTCTCCCACCCCGAAGATGACTACTCTTCGGGTGCTGCTGCACATAGCCGCTCAGCGCGACTACGAGCTTCACTCTCTCGACTTCAGCACTGCGTTCCTGCAGGGCAGCCTGCACGAGGAGATCTGGCTGCGCCGTCCGCCTGGCTTCACTGGGACTTTCCCTCCTGGCACCCAGTGGAGCCTCCGACGGCCAGTCTACGGTCTCTGCCAGGCACTGCGTGAGTGGCACGACACACTGAGGACTACGCTTGCGGCTCTTGGGTTTGCTCCTTCTACTGCTGACCCGTCGCTGTTTGTGCGCACCGACATTTCTCTGCCACCGTTCTACATCCTCGTGTACGTCGACGACTTGGTCTTTGCCACAGCGGACACTGCTGGACTCGCCTACGTGAAGTCCGAGCTGCTGAAGAGACACACGTGCACAGACCTGGGTGAACTGCGCAGCTACCTTGGCTTGCAGATCACTCGGGACAGAGCACGCCGCACCATTACCTTGACTCAGTCACACATGGTGCAGCAGGTCCTTCAGCGCTTCGGCTTCACGTACTCCTCGCCTCAGGCCACTCCTCTGCCTACTCGCCACTCACTCTCAGCTCTGCCTTCGGATGAGTCCGTAGAGTCGAGTGGCCCGTATGCAGAGCTTGTTGGCTGCCTCATGTACCTGATGACCTGCACACGACCTGACCTTGCATACCCTCTGAGCATTCTTGCACGCTATGTTGCTCCTAGTAGACACCGACCAGAGCACATGGCTGCAGCGAAGAGGGTATTGCGCTACCTGTGCAGTACGTCGGGCATGGGGCTAGTGCTTGGAGGGCGGAGTCCAGTGGTCCTTACAGGCCACGCGGACGCTTCTTGGGCTGACGACCAGGCTACCCAGCGGTCGTCGCAGGGTTACACCTTCAGCCTTGGTTCCGGCTCTGTCTCGTGGCGGTCTACTCGCTCGTCTTCGGTTCTCGGCTCCAGTTGTGAGGCTGAGATCTACGCCGGGGCCATGGCTGCACAGGAGCTTCGCTGGCTCACCTACCTGCTGACTGACTTTGGAGAGCCGCCTCGTTCTCCTCCACTGCTGTACGTAGACAACAAGGCCATGCTGGCCTTGTGTCGAGAGCAGCGCTTGGAGCACAGAACGAAGCACATTGCTCTCCGCTACTTCCTTGCTCGTGAGCTGCAGCAGCGTGGTCAGTTGCGACTTGCGTACGTGGCCTCTGAGGCCAACACTGCTGATGTGTTCACCAAGGCACTTGCGCCTTGTGACCATCAGCGCTTTTGTACCCAGCTGGGTCTTGTGCCTGTCTTGCCTCACTTACTCTCTGCTTGACTTTACTTGTACTGTGACATATATATACCTGCTCTTGCTTGTCTTGCTTTATATATATATGTCTGTACTCTTGCATGTGAACTGGCCTTTGGCCTTGCTCTTGTGCTCGGACTGTGTGGTGACTTTGTGATCCACCCCGAGCTTGCTTTGCTTTGCTTGACTGGTCTTGTGACCCCTTGTTCTCCCCCACTCTGCCTATGGGGGTGTGTCAGAATTTATAGCTTACCTGTTTGTGTAGGCTACAGTGGGGTATCCCATAGGGGCTACAACACAATTAGGTTTCCTATTTGTACTCTTTCTTTTCATAGTCATTTCATCCCTGTTCTCTCTATCTCACAAGAGACTCAGTGTCAGCGGTGGCAAAGACCAAGTCGTCGACGTACACGAGGATGTAGAACGGCGGCAGCAAAGTGTCGGTGCGTAGAAACAGCGACGGGTCAGCAGTAGAAGGAGAGAACCCAAGTGCCGCAAGAGTAGTCCTCAGTGAGTCGTGCCACTTACGTGGCGCCTGGCGGAGACCATAGACCGGCCGTTGGAGACTCCCCTGGGTACTAGGAGGGAACGACCCAGTGAAGCCAGGAGGGCGGCGCACCCAGATCTCCTCGTGCAGACTGCCCTGCAAGAAAATTGTGCTGAAGTCAAGAGAGTGAAGCTCGTGGTCGCGCTGAGCAGCAACGTGCAGTAGTACCCGAAGAGTGGTCATCTTCGGGGTGGGGGAGAAGGTCCCTCTCGATGACTGAAGCCTTGAAGACAGGCGGAGAACCTGGCGGCCGCTTCACCCTGAAAATACACATGCCACTGACGGTGTTCGCCCCAGGTGGTGGAACATCGTCGAAGTAGGTGCCTGTGGACTTCCACGAAGCCATCTCTGCATCCATGGCTGACTGCCACTGAGAGGAGTCGGGACCCTCGATCGCCTCAGCGTACAATCGAGGAGTCGGGATGTCTGGTGCATCCGGGTCTCCCTTAGGGGCAACTAGCATGGACACGACATGGAGTGCAGCGGCTGCAAGACACTCAAGATCCTCCTGTCTGTCCTCAAGGACGTCCGTGCTAAGAGCACACTCACCCCCAACGGACGAAGGATAGACTGACTCAGACTCAACAACAAGACTCGCCCCGTAGTTTAGACGACAGTGAGCAGCGAAGTCGACAAGCTCAACAACTAAGGCAGACGCAGCAGTCGACTCAATGGAAGGGTAAGTGACAACAGTAGCTAGGAGACGCGTGACAGTAGGACTGGCAGCAGGAAGGGATTTACACCCTGGGTCTGCAAGAGCAGGAAGAGAGGACTTAGGAGAAGACGGCAAAGGGACGCGCAGTGGAGTAGTGAAAGGACGTAGTGACATCCGGTGTGTGCCAAGGACTGGTGCGGACGCTCACGCGGAGGACAGCGACTGGTGGAAGTAGTACGAAAAGGGGACTCAGGACGGGATACAGGCAACACAGGGCGAGACTCAGGCTGACGACGCTCTGTGAGACCGCCTGTAGGACCAGTGTAGGGAGAAGGACGAGGAAGTGGCGAGGCAGGTGGTAGTTGTGACTGCGACTGGACCGTCGGTGGACACTGTACAGGGGAGGGGGACAAGGCGGAGGTGACTGACCAAGAACCTGCTGAAGGAGTGGAGAAAAGTACGGCCGCGGCCGTGAGGTGCCCCCTTGTAGCAGCAAAGACAGCACCAGAACCTCCAGCATCTCCAGCAGCACCCCCAGCACCTCCAACGTCCGGGTCCGCAGCACCAGTAGTAACCCCAACGCCAGGGTCCGCAGCACCAGCAGCAGCTCCAACGCCTGGGTTAGCAGCACTAGTAGTAACCCCAACACAAGGGTCCGCAGCACCAGCAGCAGCTCCAACGCCCGGGTCTACAGCACCAGTAGCAGCTCCAACGCCTGGGTCCGCAGCACCAGTAGTAGGGTGCGCGACACTAGGAGCGCCACTCTTGAGACTGCAGCGCCGTGCGTACCACTCACGAAGACGCTGGGGAGAGAGCAGCTCCCGCCTAGGCGAGGAAGTATGAGCACCAGCTCCAGAAGCACCCCTAGCTCCAGAAGCACCCCTCCTGAGGCTGCAGTACTGTAAGTACCACTCACACAGCTGCTTTGAGGAGAGAGCTCCTCCAGGCGTAGCACTCCCAGGCTCAGCACCCCCAGGCTCAGCACCCCCAGACTTCGCACCCCCAGGCTCAGTACCCCCAGACTCCGCACCCCCAGGCTCAGCACCCCCAGTCTCCGCAACCCCTAGGCTCCGCACGCGCAGGCTCAGCACCCAGAGCAGGATGAGAGTCGACAGCTACCTCGACAGGCTCAACCGGGTCTACCTGGGACACACCGGAGGGAGCAGCACGCTGAGGGGGGACGGGGTCTACTACAGCAGCACCTGGCACAAGGAAGAGAGGCGGGGGAGGGATTGGGGCAGTGCGGTAGGTGAAGAGGCGGTAGAAGGGTACCGACTCATCAAAGGTGACGTCCTGAGAGGCGAGGACACGGCGTGAGGCGGCGTGGTAAAACTGCCAACCTGACGCGTCCGGGACAAAGCCGAGGAAGACACACGGAACAGCACGGGAGGTGAGCTTGTCCGCTAATGTATCGCGAAAAAAAGCCCGAGATCCCCAGATCCGGAAACGCGATGCATCGCCAACCTCTCCCATCCAACGCAGTGTTGGGGAAGTCTCCAGCAAGGAGACACGGGGCCAGAGGTTGAGCTGATGCGCAACGTATCTGACTGCAAACCGCCACAGAAAGTGGGGGGCAGCCGCATGGATCAAGGAGGTGCGAGCGACCTCCATGACCAAGCCAATGCGGCGCTCAGCAACCCCATTCTGCTGTGGAGAGGCCGGAAGCGTGAACAACTGGTGAATGCCCCCAGAGGGGTCAGCGAGAGAGACTGCAACGGGCCGAGCAAGCTGCTCAAGAGCCGTCCGGTCACGAAATAAATAGTGGGAGGCACATGAGTCTAGTGTAAAGGTGTGCAGTGCCTCAGTTGACTCAGTAACAAGGAACTGAGTACGCCAAGCGTCGTCAAGGCGTAAGAAGCAGCGCTGCGTGGGGTGCGCCCTCCCACACGTCTGACCAGTGCGGTCACCAGTGTGGATGACGTACGTGTAGCTAAGGCCACCACCCCCCCCCCCCCCCGTGCCGAGTGTACCACTCACGGAGCTCCTCGGGCAACGGAGAGTGCTGTGGGCTCTGGCCACCGCCAGTGCCTCCAGGACCACCACTGCCGCCACCACCGCCTCGACCACCTCCTCCCCTGCCGCCGCCGCGTCCACCACCGCCCCCACCACCACCCCCGCCTTTGCCACCGCCCCTGCCGCTGTCGCCACCACCCCCACCGCTGCCACTAGCCCCACCAGTCCCACCACCACCGCCGCCACCACCCCCATCACCGCCTCCCCCACCGTCACCTCCGCCTACCTTGCCCCCTTTGCCCTTGCCGGTGCGGCGCCAGCTCGAAGCAGACGCAGTTCCGACCTTCTCAGCACCAAGGAGGTCGACAGCAGAAGCGGAGGCTACAGAAAGAAGAAGGGGGGAAGGGGAACACCCCTCGAAGAAAGGGGTGCGGGGGTCCCCACGAGAGGCACCTACAGCGACTATGCTAGCCTCAGCTGCAAGGAGTTCCTTCTCGAGGAGGGCAATGGTGAGCTGAGTGGGGCAGCGAGCTAGGAAGTGGTCCCTGACAGCACACAGAGTGTCACGGAGGCGGGTGACTAGGTGGTAGAGAGTGAGCCAGAGTGGGGGGGGGTTTCGTGGCAAGAAACTCATCGGGCATGGCGGCACGGAAGCGGGCCTCACTAGTACGGAGGTGTGTGATGAGGTCAGCGATTGTGTGGAACGAGGCCAAGTCGGGAAACAGGTAGGGAAGGGAGAGACGGCCTAGTGCGGGAGAGGCAGGTGAGGAGTAGCGGGCAACGACAGCAGTGTACAGTGCCTGTGCAGTCTTGTGCTGGCCAAAGTGCTCGCGCTTGTCTATCGGCAGGGAGTTGCGAATAGTGAAGCAAGCGTGGGCATCACGAGTCTGCCACTGTAAGCGGGCAATGCTGTCAGCAATAGCAACAGGAGCAGTAGCATGGCCTAGGGTGTGATCGTACAGTGAGATGTCCTCCTTGGCAGTGAGTTGTAGGAAGAGGTGTAGGTTATCTAGCCAGGTATCGAACTTCACTGGGCGGCCCTCAGCATCGAAAGCTAGCACAGGAGGGCTAGCCATAGTAGCACTAGAGTAGCAGTAGTAGCAGTAAGTTCCCCATAAAAAACAGTAGTCCGGGCGACTCAGATAGGGCGGTTTGGTCCAGTACGGGCAGCGCGGATCGGTTCAGGTAGGGCGGCTCGGCTCGGGTAGGGCGGCGCGGCTGGGTTCGGGCGGTGCGGCTCGGTTCAGGCTGGGCGGCTCGGTTTGGGCGGCTCGGCTCGGGCTGGGCGACTCGGTTCAGGCTGCTCGGTCTGGGCGGCTCGTTCTGGCGGGGCCGTGGGTGTCGCGAAGGGGCGGATCGTGGAGGTGACGGGGCGAGTTGGGGCCTCTAAGGGAGGGGGTCACGTGTGAGTTTGACGGGGCTAGGGGAGGGCCGCTAAGGGGCGGCTCGTGAGGGGTCTACGGGGCCAGTAGGGCCGCTAAGGAGCGGCTCGTGGGGTCGACGGGGCCGGCTGGGGCATCTAAGGGTGGGACGCACGGGGTCGACGGGGCAAGTGGGGCCACTAAGGGGCGGCTAGTGAGGTCGACGAGGCCGGCAGGGGCCTCTAAGGGGGCGACGCGCGGGGTCGATCGGGCCAGCGGGGCCGCTAAGGGGCGGCTCAAGCGGTCGACGGGGCCGGCTGGGGCGTCTAAGGGTGGGACACGCGGGGTCGAGGGGGCAAGTGGGGCCACTAAGGGGCGGCTCTTGAGGTCGACGGGGCCGGCAGAGGCCTCTAAGGGGGGGCAACGCGCGGGGTCAACGGGGCCAGCGGGGCCGCTAAAGGGCGGCTAGTGAGGTCGACGGGGCCGGCAGGGGCCTCTAAAGGGGGCGACGCGTGGGGTCAACGGGGCCAGCGGGGCCGCTAAGGGGCGGCTAGTGAGGTCGACGGGGCCGGCAGGGGCCTCTAAGAGGGCGACGCGCGGGGTCGACGGGGCCAGCGGGGCCGCTAAGGGGCGGCTTAAGCGGTTGACGGGGCCGGCTGGGGCCTCTAAGGGGGGCGACGCGCGGGGTAACCGGGGCCGACGAGGCCACTAAGGGGCGGCACGCGGGGTCGACTGGGCCTCTAAAGGGCGCCTTGCGGGTTGTGGGGCCTTAGGGGGCCGCGAGAAACGGGGCGCACAAGGGCGCTAGGGGGAAAGGTGCTCGAGGGCGCTTAGACAGTAGGGCGCACGAGGGCGCAAGTAGATAGCAGTAGTGGTGGGCCCTAGGAATCGGTCCTACCGGAGGACCTGCTCTGATTTCATGTTACGAACAAGAAGTGATTGAACTATGAAAGTTGGAGTACAAGGAGGAAACCCTAACTTTGTGTATCCCCTAAAGGCTAACCTAGAAGAGCATACACAATAATAACACATATAGTGTTTGACAAAGCCAGGTGGGCAGCGCAGCCAGATCTCCTCGTACAGGCTGCCCTGCAAAACAGTTGTGCTGAAGTCAAGAGAGTGAAGCACATAGTCGCGCTGAGCGGCTATGTGCAGCAGCACCCGAAGAGTGGTCATCTTCGAGGTGGGAGAGAAGGTCTTAAAGTAGTCAACTCCTTGCCGCACACTCAAGCCTTGAGCCACAAAACGTGCCTTGAAGACAGGCGGAGAACCCGGCGGCCGCTTCATACTGAAAATCTTCATGCCACTGACGATGTTCGCCCCAGGTGGGGGAGCCTCGTCGACGTAGGAGCTTTGGACTTCCAGGAAGCCATCTCTACGTCCATGGCTGACTGCCACTGTGAGGAGTAGGGACCCTTGATCGCGTCAGCGTACGATCGAGGAGTCGGGATATCTATTGCATCTGGGTCTCCCTCAAGGGCAATCAGGGTGGACACAATGAGGCAAAGCAACAGCAAAATACTGGAACTCCTCTTGCCTGTCCTCAAGGACGTCCGTGCTAAGAGCACACTCACCCCCGACGGACGGAGGATAGACAGACTCTGACTCAGCAACGAGACTAGCGGCGTAGTCTAGACGAAAGCGAGCAGCAAAGTCGACAAGCTTAGCAACTAAGGCAGACGCAGCAGTGGACTCAAAGGAAGGGTCAGTGACAACTGTGGCCAGGAGACGCGTGACAATAGGACTAGCAGCACGAAGAGAGTCAGACTCCGGGTCAACAAGAACAGGGAGAGAGGACTCTGGAGGAGACGGCAACGAGACACGCAGAGGAGTAGTGGAAGGACGCAGTGCCATCTGGTGTGTGCCTGGGACCGCACAAGGACGCGGACGCGGAGCACGACGATTAGTGCGAGCAGCACAAACAGGCGACGCAGGACGAGACGCAGGCTCACGACGCTCAGCAAGACCTCCAGTAGGACCAGTGTAGGGAGAAGGAGCAGGTAGGGAGGAGGCGGTCTGTAATTGTGACCGCAACTAGATAGGTTGTGGACACTCTAAGGGAGGATCAAGACCAGTAGAGGGCGGGAGACCAAGAACCTGCTCAAGGAGCGGAACGAAGTACGGCCACAGCCGCGCAGCGCCTTTAATACCAGCAGGGACAGCACCAGTTCCCCCAGTGGAAGTACCAGCGCCACCAGCACCTCCAGCTCCAACAGCGTCAACTCCAGCACCCTCAAAAGCACCTGCGCCAGCAGAACCACCAGCGCCAGCAGAACCACCAGCGCCAACACCTCCAGCAGCTCTAGCTCCTGGAGCTCCAGCAGCACCGTCAGCTGCAATACCGCCTGCAGCTCCAGCAGTACCTCCAGCAGGACTAACTCCAGCAGCCCTAGCAGCACCCACAGTCCTAGCAGCTCCAGTACCGCCAGTACGAGCACCTCCAGGACCAGCAGTAACAGTAGTACCTCCAGCTTCAACAGCACGTCTCCAGCGTCGAGCAGACCACTCGCGCAGCTCCTACGGAGAAAGGAGCTCCTGCCTTGACGAAGCACCGCGAGAGGCCACACGAGCAAACCTAGCACCCACAGGCTCCGCACCCCCAGGCTCAGGAACCCCAGGCTAAGCACCCCCAGACTCAGCACCCCTAGACTCAGCACCCCCAAGCTCAGCATCCCCAGACTCAGCACCCCCTGACCCAGCACCCCCAGGCTCAGCACCCCTTGACCCAGCACCCCCAGACTCCGCACCCCCAGGCTCAGCACCTCCTGACCCGGCACTCGCAGCCTCAGCACCTCTAGCAGCACCAGAGTCAATAGCTACCTTGACAAGCTGGACTGCATCTACCTGGGACACACCTGACGGGGCAGGACCCTGAGGGGGGAGGGGGTCTACCGGGGAAGGACCTGGTTCAAGGAAGAGCGGCGACGGGGGGAGGGGCGCAATGCAGTAGGGGAAGAGACGATAGTAAGGCACCGACTCGTCAAAGGTGACCTCCTGGGAGGACACAACACGGCGCGAGGTGGGGTGGTAAAACTCCCAACCAGGCGCGTCAGGGGGGAAGCCAAGGAAGACGCAGGGAACAGCACGAGGGGACAACTTGTCCGCAGACAAGTCGCGGACAAACGCCCGAGGTCCCCAGACCCGAAACGCAGACGCATCGCCAACCTTCCCCGTCCACCGCAAGGTGGGTGAGGTCTCTGGCAAGGAGACCCGAGGCTGAAGGTTGAGCTGATGCGTTGCGTACTGAACTGCAAACGGCCACAGAAAATGGGGGGCAGCCGCATGCATCATGGACGTACGAGCGACGTCCATGACCATGCCAATGCGGCGCTCAGCAATCCCATTTTGCTGTGGAGAGGCCGGAAGCGTGAAGGTCTGGCGGATGCAGCTCCTAGACGGGCAGAGGAAAACTACCCGCCTCTGTCAGAGTGCAGACGCAGAACATGAAAGTCCGAGCCAAAACTCTCTCTGAGCTGGAGACGAGCTGCGCGAATCCAGTCGATTAACACCTCAGTGACGTCACCCTTGCTGTGCAAGGGGAAGACTGTGGTGTAACGCTCGTGCCCCTGTCTAGGGACGCGGGCGGGGCCCCACACGTCCATGTGAAGAGTCTGCAGCGGAGCCTCAGTCAGAGGAAACTCGGAGGAGTGAGGGGCGGCACGCTACTGCCCCTTGACGCAGGGAACGCAGGTAGGGGCAGGCCCCGAAGGGAGGGGAGGGAGGAACCAGGGGAGACCAGAGACAAGGACATGGGAGGCCATGCCTCCGAAGACGAGGCAAGGAGGGCTTACCAAGGCGGTGGTGCCAAAGGAGAGTCTGGTGGGTCAGGAGACAACACGAGCAGGGAAAAGACTCAGGACCAGACCTCGACGCTGCAGCAAACACTTGACTCGAAGCAGCTACCTGACCAGACTCTGTGAAACGAAAGAACATGAATGAATGAACGATGAAATGTGTGAGTACAAGTACCAACCCTAATTCTATTGTACCCCTTATGGGATACCCCACTATAGCCTACACAACATCATAAGCTATAATGTTATGACACACCCCCATAGGCAAAGTGGGGGAGAACAAGGGGTCAAAAGACCAGCCAAGCAAAGCAAAACAAAGGTTAGGGTGGATCACAAAGTCACCACACAGTCTGAGCACAAGGTCAAGGCCACAAGGCCAGTTCACATGCAAGTGCCTTTGTGAAAATATCAGCAGTGTTGGCCTTAGAGGCCACGTACGCAAGTCGCAACTGACCACGCTGCTGCAGCTCACGAGCAAGGAAGTAGCGGAGAGCAATGTGCTTCGTTCTGTGCTCCAAGCGCTGATCTCGACACAAGGCCAGCATGGCCTTGTTGTCTACATACAGCACTGGAGGAGAACGAGGCGGCTCTCCAAGGTCAGTCAGCAGGTAGGTGAGCCGGCGAAGCTCCTGTGCAGCCATGGCCCCGCCATAGATCTCAGCCTCACAACTGGAGCCGAGAACAGAAGACGAGCGAGTAGCCCGCCACGAGACAGAGCCAGAACCAAGATTGAAGGTGTACCCCTGCAACGACCGCTGCGTAGCCTGGTCGTCAGCCCAAGAAGCGTCCGCGTGGCCAGTGAGGACCACTGGACTCCGCCCTCCAAGCACTAGCCCCATGCCCGACGTACTGCACAAGTAGCGCAACACCCTCTTTGCTGCAGCCATGTGCTCTGGTCGGTGTCTCCCAAGAGCAACATAGCGTGCAAGAATGCTAAGAGGGTATGCAAGGTCCGGTCGTGTCCAGGTCATCAGGTACATGAGGCAGCCAACAAGCTCTGGGTACAGGCCACTCAACTCTACGGACTCATCCGAAGGCAGAGCTGAGAGCGAGTGGCGAGTAGACAGAGGAGTGGCCTGAGGAGAGGAGTACGTGAAGCCGAAGCGCTCAAGGACCTGCTGCACCATGTGTGACTGAGTCAAGGTAATGGTGCGGCGTGCTCTGTCTCGAGTGATCTGCAAGCCAAGGTAGCTGCGCATTTCACCCAGGTCTGTGCACGTGTGTCTCTTCTGCAGCTCGGACTTCATGTAGGCGAGTCCAGCTGTGTTAGCAGTGGCAAAGACCAAGTCGTCGACGTACACGAGGATGTAGAACGGCGGCAGAGAAGTGTCAGTGCGCAGAATCAGCGACGGGTCAGCAGTAGAGGGAGCAAATCCAAGAGCCGCAAGCGTAGTCCTCAGTGTGTCGTGCCACTTACGCGGCGCCTGGCGGAGACCGTAGACTGGCCGTCAGAGGCTCCACCGGGTGCCAGGAGGGAAAGTCCCAGTGAAGCCAGGTGGACGGCGCAGCCAGATCTCCTCGTGCAGGCTGCCCTGCAAGAAAGCAGTGCTGATGTCAAGAAAGTGAAGCTCAGAGTCGCACTGAGCGGCTATGTGCAGCAGCACCCGAAGAGTGGTCATCTTCGGGGTAGGAGAGGAGGTCTGAAAGTAGTCAACTCCCTGCCGCTGACTGAAGCCACGAGCGATACACCGCGCCTTGAAGACAGGTGGAGAGCCAGGTGGCCGCTTCACCCTGAAGATCCACATGCCACTGACGATGTTCGCCCCAGGAGGGGGAACTGCGTCAATGTAGGTGCCTGTGGACTTCCACGAAGCCATCTCTGCATCCATAGCTGCCTGCCACTGAGAGGAGTAGGGACCCTCTATGGCCTTCGCGTAAGAACGCGGAGTCGGGATGTCTAGTGCATCCGGGTCTCCCTCAGGGGCAAGTAGTACAGACGCGAGATGAGGTGAAGCAGCAGCCAGACACTGGAACTCCTCCTGCCTGTCCTCAAGGACGTCCATGCCAAGAGCACACGCACCCCCGATGGACGGAGGACAGACAGACGCGGACTCAGCAACAAGACTAGCAGCGTAGTCTAGACGACAGCGAGCAGCAAAGTCGACGAGCTCAGCGACAAGAGGAGACGCAGCAGCGGACTCAAAAGAGGGGTCAGTGACGACAGTAGCAAGAAGACGCGTGACAGTAGGACTGGCAGCACGAAGAGAGTCCGACTCCGGGTCGGCAAGAGCAGGAAGAGAGGACTCAGGAGGAGAAGGCAAAGGGGCACGTAGAGGAGCTGTAGACGGATGTAAAGACATCCGGTGCGTGCCAGGGACAGGAGGAGGACGTTGACGCGAATTGCGACCACTAGCGCGAGCAGCACGAACAGGCGACGCGGGACGAGACGCAAGCTCAAGACGCTCGGCTAGACCTCCAGTTGGACCAGTGTAAGGAGAGGGAGCAGGCAGTGGGGAGGCTGGCTCTAATAGTGACTTCGACTGGACAGGCGGTGGACACTCGACTGAAGGAGGAAGACCAAGAACCTGCTGCAGGAGCGGAACGAAGTACGGCCAAGGCCGCGCGGGGACTGTAGACACAGCAGGGACAGCACCTGGACCCTCAGCGGCAGCACCAGCGCTAACAGCACCTCCAGCAGCAGGACCTCCAGCAAGGAAACACGACAGCAGTCCCAGCACCAACACCCTTAGCAGCTCCAGCTCCAGTAGGACCCGCAGGCCCAGCAGCTCCAGGACCGGCGGCACCACCACCCTCAGCGGCCGAAGAAGCTCTAGCTCCAGAAGTACGCCTCCAGCGGCGAGCAAACCACTTGCGCAGCTCCTGCGGAGAGAGGGGCTCCCGCCAAGACGGAGCACCCGGAGAACCTCGAGGCCCAGCACCGCCAGACGCCACAAGGGGAGGTCCAGCGACCGCACGCTCCGCACCTCCAGGCTCAGCAGCTCCAGACGCAGCACCTCCTGTCTCAACACCCTCTGGCGCAGCACCCCCAGACTCAGCAACCCCAGGCTCAGCACCCTCAGGCGCAGTACTCCCAGGCTCAGCACCCCCAGGCTCAGCACCCCCAGGCCCTGGCTCAGCACCCCCAGGCTCATCACCCCCAGACTCAGCACCCCCAGGCTCAGCACCCACGCGCACAGCACCCCCAGAGTCAGCACGCCCAGGCTTAGCACCCGCAGCAGTACCGGAGTCACCAGGAACCTCGACCGGCTCGACCGCGTCTACCTGGGACACACTTGAACGGGCAGGACCCTAAGGGGGACCTGGCACAAGGAAGTCCGGTGGCGGGGGGAGGGAAGGAGTGTGGTAGGGGAAGAGGCGGTAGAAGGGGACCGACTCGTCAAACGTGATGTCCTGGGAGGACAGAACACGACGAGAGGAGGGGTGGTAGAACTGCCACCCTGGAGCGTCAGGGGGGAAGCCAAGGAAGACACAGGGAGCAACACGAGGGGACAGCTTGTCCGCAGACAAGTCGCGGACTAACGCCCGAGATCCTCAGACACGGAACGCAGACGCATCGCCGACTGTCCCAGTCCACAGCAGGGCCGGGGAGGTACGGACCTTCCCCGGCCGGGAAACCCCGGGGTGAAGGTTGATCTGATGCGCCGTGTACCGAACCGTAAACGGCCACAAAAAATGGGGGGCAGCCGCATGCATCATGAACGAACGAGCGACGTCCAGAACCATGCCAATGCTGCGCTCAGCAATCCCATTTTGCTGCGGAGAGTCCGGAAGCGTTAAGGTCTGGCGGATGCCTCGCGCACGACAGTAGGCTCGGAGGAGGCCAGAGGAGAACTCTCCGCCTCCGTCAGAGTGCAGACGCAGAACAGGAAAGTCCGAGCCGAAGCTCCTCCTGAGCTGGAGACGAGCAGCGCGGATCCAGTCGATCAACACCTCAGTGACATCACCCTTGCTGCGCAAGGGGAAGATTGTGTTGAAACGCGAGTAGTCGTCAACCACCAGCAGGAAGTAGCGCTCGTGACCCTGTCCACGGACGCGGGCCGGGCCCCACACGTCCGTGTGAATTGTCTCCAGAGGAGCCTTTGTCGGAACAAACTGGGAGGAGTGGGGGGCGGCCCGGAGGCGCCCCTCGACACAAGGGACACCGGAAGGTCCTGGCCCCGAAGGAAGGGGAGGGAGAGACCGGGGAAGACCAGAGACAAGGACACGGGAAGCCATGTCCCTGAGATGAGGCAAGGAGGGGTGGCCAAGACGGTGGTGCCATAGGAGAGTCTCGTGAGACAGGAGACGACACGAGCAGGGGGCAGACTCAGGGCCAGACGTGGACGCAGCAGCAAACACTTGACCCGACGCAGCTACCTGGCCAGACACAGGGACAGGAGGAGACTCAGTGGTCAGGGTGTAGAGGCTCGACCCCGGCCTACGGGAGAACGTGGCCAGGTGCCGGCCTGTGCGTGCGTCCGTGCAGTGGGTCACCCGCTGACTCGCAGGAGTAAACTCGGTGAACCCCCGCATCCTATTGGGCAGCACCACTCACCAAGTTCGTCGAGAACGAGGGGAGGTACAGACCAAACAGGGTGCCCGAGGGGGCAGCTGGACACGGGAGGACAGTAGAGAAGTGAGAGAGGACAGGACCTCCAGAGGGGTCAGCCAGGGAGACTGCAACCGGCCGGCCAAGCGGCGTGAGTGTGGTGCGGTCCCGAAAGGAGCGACAAGCTCCAGAGTCAAGTGTAAAGGTGAGGGAGGCCATAGCCGACGCGGTACCTTAGAGCGCAGCCTCACCAGTACCTAAGCGCGCAGCCTCACCAGCACCTGAGAGCGCAGTCTCACAAGCACCTAGCGCAACCGCACCAATGCCCGGGTCGGGCGGGAAACACCGGTAACAGTCACCCTCAGCACTAAAAAACACAGGATACATGGCAGCAAGGATAGCATCAAAGTCAAGATCAAAGATCGCTACTCCAGTTCTAGACAGCTCTCCCCAGCGGGGATCTCAGAAGCGTCAGGGAACTGCTGACGCCAAGCGTCCGTGAGGCGGCGAAAGCAGCGCCTGGGTGGAGTGGGCACCCCCACACTGCTCACCCGCGCGGTCGCCGCTGCGAAGAACGTAGGTGCACGGGCCAAAACCTCCACCACGCTGACTCTGCGTGTACCACTCACGGAGCTGCTGAGGCGAGGGGACGTCCCGAGAACGCTGCTGCTGCTGCTGCTACTGCCGCGAACCACCACCAGAGCCGCTCCGCTGCGGGGCACTACCCCGACCAGCTCCACCTCCTCCGCCACCACCGCCTCCACCTCCGCCACCACCACCGCCTCCGCTCCCACCGCCTCCGCCGCCACCGCCTCCGCCGCCGCTGCCGCCACCACCGCCACCACTCCCGCCACCACTCCCACTGCCACCCCCACTCCCTCCGCCGCCTCCACCGCCACCTCCACCGCCCCTGCTAGCTCCACCCGCGCCCTTGCCCCCCTTGCCCTTGCCAGGGCGGCGTCTCCCGCTAGGGGCAGACGCTGCGCCGACCGACTCAAGACCAAGCAGGTCGGCAGCAGCAGCAAAGGCAACAGAGGGCAGCAGGGGGGGAGGAGAACACCCCTCAAAGATGGGGGTGCGCGGGTCACCACGAGAGGCTCCTACAGCGACTATGCTCTTCTCTGCCGTTAGGAGGGCCTTCTCGAGGAGGTCAACAGTGAGAGTGGTGGGACAGACTAAGAGGAAGTGGTCCCTGACTACGCGAAGGGAGTCAGGGAGGCGAGTGACTATGTAGTAGAGAGCGATGTACATGGGGTGGGGGGTTCTTGGCGCAGAACTCAGCAGGAAGGGCGGCGTGGTAGCGGGTGTCACTAGTGCGGAGGTGCGTAATGAGGTCAGCGACTGTGGGAAAGGCAGCAAGGTCAGGAAAGAGGTACGGTAGCATGAGGCAGCTCAGTGCAGCAGTGGCAGGGGAAGAGTAGCGCGAAACTACAGCGTCGTACAAGGTCTGAGCACTCTTGTACTGACTAAAGTGCGCGCACTCAGTGGTAGGGAGGTGGCGACGCACAGCAAGACGTGCAGCAGCATCGCGGGTGGCCCACTGAGAGCGAACAGTGGGGTCAGCATAAGCAGCAGGAGCAGGAGAGGCGCCACAGGTGAGGTCAAAGAGAGAAAGACCGTCCGCCCTATCGCACTGTAAAAACAACTGGAGGTCGTGGACCCAGACCTCAAAGTCAATGGCTCGACTCTCAGCGTCAAAAGCGAGGACACTAGGGGTAGCCATGACGACAGACTAGCAGTGCAAGCAGTGGGGGGGGGGGGGGGGGGGGGCAAGGCACGCAGTAGCAGTGGGGCGTGCTCACCAGACGGGGCAGGACAGGCGGCTCGGCAGAAGGGCGGCTCTGCTGCTCACCTGCTGGGCGACTCGGCGGCTCGGCTGCGGGGCGGCTCGGCGGCTCGGCTGCTCTGCTGCCGGGCGGCTCGGCGGCTCGGCTGCTGGGCGGCTTGGCGGCTCGGCTGCTGGGCGGCTCGGCGGCTTGGCTGCGGGGTGGCTCGGCGGCTCGGCTGCGGGGCGGCTCGGCGGCTCGGCTGCTGGGCGGCTCGGCGGCTCGGCGGCTCGGCTGCTGGGCTGCCCAGCGGCTCGGCTGCTGGGCGGCTTGGCTGTGCAGCTGCAGGGCGGCTCGGCCCTCCCGGTACTCGGCGGTGCGGCGGTCGGCGGCTCGGGTGCACGATGCAGTTGGCGAGGAGCCGAGGGCGGCGGGGCCGGTAAGTGCAGGGCGGCGGGGCCGCTAAGTGCAGGGCGGCGGGGCCGCAAAGGGCAGGGCGGCGGGGCCGCTAAGTGCAGGGCGGCAGGGCCGCGGTAGAAGGGCGGCGGGGCCGGGACGTGCAGGGCGGCGGGGCCGCGAAGGAAGGGTGGCGGGGCCGCGACTGAAGGGCGGCGAGGCCGCGAAGTGCAGGGCGGCGGGGCCGCAACGTGCAATGCGGCGGGGCCGCGAAGGCAGGGCGGTGGGGCCGCGACTGAAGGGCGGCGAGGCCGCGAAGTGCAGGGCGGCGGGGCCGCGACGTGCAAGGCGGTGGGGTCGTGAAGGAAGGGCGGCGGGGCCGCTAAGGAAGGGCGGTGGGGCCGCAACGTGGAGGGCGGCGGGGTCGTGCCGTGCAGGGCGGGGCCGCGGAGTGCAGGGCGGCGGGGCCGCTAAGGAAGGGCGGCGGGGCCGCGACGTGCAGGGCGGCGAGGCCGCGACGTGCAGGGCGGCCGGGCCGCGAGTGAAGGGCGGCGGGGCCGCGTAGTGCAGGGCGGCGGGGCCGCTAAGGAAGGGCGGCGGGGCGGCGAAGGAAGGGCGGCGGGGCCGCGAAGGAAGGGCGGCGGGGCCACGAGTGAAGGGCGGCGGGGCCGCGTAGTGGAGGGCGGCGGGGCCGCTAAGGAAGGGCGGCGGGGCCGCGACGTGCAGGGCGGCGAGGCCGCGACGGAAGGGCGGCAGGGCCGCGAAGTGCAAGGCGGCGGGGCCGCGAAGTGCAGGGCGGCGAGGCCGCGTAGGCAAGGGCGGCTCAATGGGCCGCTAGAGGCGACACGGAGGGTCGCGGAAAAAAAAAGGGAAGGCTCGCCTCGGGGCGCGCTTCGGTGGGCCCTAGTAGCAGTCCCTAGGAGGGAACCTGCTCTGATTCCATGTGAAACAAAAGAACACAAATGAATGAACTATGAAATGTGTGAGTACAAGTACCAACCCTAATTGTGTTGTACTCCCTATGGGATACCCCACTATAGCCTACACAACAGCATAAGCTATAATGTTATGACAGACTCAGCAACCGGAGGAGACTCAGTAGTCAGTGTGTACAGGCTCGACCCAGGCCGACGGGTAAACGTGGCCAAGTGTCGGCCCTTCCGAGCACACGTGCAGTGGGTCACCCGCTGACTCGCAACAGTGAACTGGTCAACCCCCCTTATCCTGTAGATCAGCTCCACTCACCAAGTTTGTAGAGAACGAGGGGAGGTAGAGACCTGACAGGGTGCCAGAGGGGGCTGCCGGATACGGTAAGACAATGGAGAAGCTAGCAAGGACAGGACCCTGACAGGGGTCCGCCAGGGAGACTGCAACCGGCCGACTAAGTGGCGTAAGAGTGGTGCGGTCTCGAAAGAAGGAGCGGGAAGCACCCGAGTCAAGGGTGAAGATGTGTAGGGCATGAGCCGACGTGGTACCTGAGAGGGCAGAATCACTAGCACCTGGGGCAGCAGACGCTTTAGCATCTAGAGCAGCAGCCACACCAGCACCTAGAGCAGCAGCCTCAATGCCCGGGTCAGGCGGAACACACAGGTAACAGTCACCCTCATCACTATTAGACACAGCATACATGGCAGCAAGAATAGCATCATAATCAAGATCAAAGATAGCAACCCCCGCCCTAGATAGCTCTCCCCCGCAAGGGATCTCAGAGGCGTCAGAGAATTGGTGACGCCACACGTTTGTCAGGCGGCCGAAGCAGCGCTGGGTGGAGTGCGGGCCCCCGCATTGCTCACCAGCGCAGTCGCCGGTACGGAGGACGTAGGTGCAGGGTCCAGTACCCCCACCTCGCTGACGCCCAGCGTACCACTTACGTAGCTACTGGGGGGATAGTGTCTCACGACTGCGCTACTTCTGCTGGCGCGGACCACCACCGGACCCACTCCTTTGCGCAAAGCCGCGACCAGCTCGACCGCTGCCGCCGCCTCCTCTGCCTCCTCCGCCGCCTCCGCCACCTCCGCTGCCTCCGCTCCCTCCGCCACCGCCGCCGCCTCCTCCGCCTCCACTGCTGCCACTGACACCTCCACCCCCGCCACCACTCCCACTCCACCCCCACCCCCTCCACTGCCTCCACCACCACCTTCATCACCCCCGCCAGCCCCTCTAGTGCCCTTGCCCCCCTTGCCCTTGCCGGTGCGGCGTCTCCCACTAGGGGCAGACGCAGCGCCGACCGACTCGAAACCAACGAGGTCGGCCGCAGCAGCAGAAGCAACACAGGGCAAGAGGGGGGAGGGGGAACACCCCTCAAAGACAAGGGTGGGAGGGTCACCACGAGAGGCTTCTACATCGACTATGCTCTTCTCTACTGCTAGGAGGCGTTCCTCGAGGAGGTCAACGGTGAGTGTGGTGGGGCAAACTGAGAGGAAGTGGTCCCTGACTAAGCGAAGGCAGTCAGGGAGCCGGATGACTATGTAGTAGAGGGTGATGTACATGGGGGGGGGGGTTTCTTGGCACAGAGTTCAGCACGAAGCACAGCGTGGTAGTTAGTGTCACTAGTGCAAAGGTGCGTGATTAGGCCAGCTACTATGGGAAAGGCAGCTAGGTCAGGGAACAGGTACGGCAGCATGAGGCGGTTTTGAGCAGCTGTGGCAGGGGAAGAGTAGTGTGCAACTACAGCGTCCTACAAGGTCTGAGCACTCTTGTACTGACTAAAGTGTGCACGCTCAGTGGTCGATAAGTGGCGACGCAGAGCAAGACGGGCAGTAGCATCGCATGTGGCCCACTGTGAGCGAACACTGCTGTCAGTAGTAGTCGGCGGGGCAGGAGAGGCACCAGAGGTGAGATCGAACAGAGAGAGTCCGCCTGCCCTATCGCACTGTAGGAACAGCTGGAGGTCATCGACCCAGACCTCAAAGTCAACAGCACGACCCTCAGCATCAAAGGTAAGGACACTAGGGGTAGCCATGACAGCAGTGGTCTAGTAGGGAGTGATCTCACCAGTCTGAGTAAGTAGGGCCGGGGCGCACCGATAGGAACAGTAGCGGCTCGACGGCAGGGCGGCTCGGCGGCTCGGTTGCCGAACGGCTCGGCGGCTCGTTTGCCGGGCGGCTCGGCGGCTCGGCTGCTGGGCGGCTCGGCTGTTGGGCGGCTCAGCTGCTGAGCGGCTCGGCTGCTGGGCGGCTTGGCGGCTCGGCGGCTTAGCTGCTTGGCGGCTCAGCGGTGAAGGGGCCGGTAGTGGCGGCGACGGGGCCGGTAGAGGCGGCGACGTGGCCGCGAAGGGCGGCAAAGGGGCCGCTAGAGGCGGCGACGGGGCCGCGAAGAGCGGCGACGTGGCCGCGAGGTGTGGCGATGGGGCTGATAGGGGCGGCGACGGGGCCGTTAGGGGCGGCAACGCGGCCGTGAAGGGGCCGCGAGGGGCCTAGAGAGGTGTCGACGGGGCCGATAGGGGCGGTGACGGGGCCGCGAAGGGGCTGCAAGGGGCCTAGAGGGGCGGCGACGGGGCCTAGAGGGGCAGCGACGGGGCCTAGAGGGGCGGCGACGGGGCCGTGAAGTGGCCGTGAGGGGCCTAGAGGGGCGGCGACGGGGCTGCAAAGGACGGCGATGGGGCCGTAAGGGTGGCGCGAGGGGCCTCTAGGAGGGCGCGACGTGAGGGTGGCCTACGGGGCGCGCCTCGGGCAGGAAGAAAAGATTGAGTTCAGTGGTGGGCCCTGAGAAGCGTTCCCACGAGTGAACGTGCTCTATACCATGTGAAGAATGAGGAATGAGGGAACTAGGAAAAAGGTGGGTACAAGTAGGAAAACCTAGAAGTGTTGTACCCCATATGAGCTACCCCACTATAGCCTACACTGGCTAAGTCATATAAGTCTGACAGGAATGTGGTCGACCATGTTGTGCTTGCAGTTGTCTTGCTTGCATACTAGCATCTGATGAAGTCTTACTTGCCAACTTCATTGTACCATTGTTGTCATGTTTTGATAGTGAAACTCCTGACATTTCTCCCCTTGAACTGGCAAGTAGCAAGAGCATAAGAAAACGACTAAGGAACAAACACAGAGATCACTCCTACCCCGTGCCTAGTCTGCAGTCTAGGTCTCATTGAATTAGTTATTTCCGCAATAACAAGGACAACGGCGACGACGACAAGATCGACAATGGAAGTTCGGCAAGAGTATTAGGGGCATTGATGCGCACGTGGTTCCATGAATTTCTGTCTCAAAATAAGCAAAAAATATTATATTTGGTTCCAAACTATACCTAGATGCTGGAGTCTGGTGAGCTGATGGGAACAGCTCGTGAATGAGTGAGCGACTATAATACGACCAAAATTTTCAAAAAATATGTTTTTAGCTCCCACATTTAGGTTGCAGAAAAAAAATCAATCAACGGGAGCTAGACTACGGGCTAGGCACGGGGTGGGAGGGATCTTTGAGTTCATTCCTTTAGTTTCCTTATGCTCTTACTGCTTGCTACTTCACGGGGGAAATTGGCAAGAGTTTCACTAGGAAATGTTGACATCGATGGTACACAATGGCAAGGCAACAACGACTACATCAGATGCTAGCATGCAAGTCGGTCGACTGCCAGCACAGCACGGTCGACCGTGCCCCAGTATGGCTTGGTCGACCGCGCTCTTGCAGCTCAAGGACACCGCCTACCAGCACTACAAGTGGACGGCGTGCCAATGCTACAACAAGGCAGCTGCACAGCGTTGGACCTGTCGGACAGCAGCGCACCCGCTTCATAGGTACTCGCATATGATTGGAGGGCTGTGTCTTGTCACCTGCACAGTGTTCACACCAGCTCACCCTCGTGTTGATGCCGGCACCTGATCCTCCATGTCGACCTCAGGATACCACCACTGAGGTCGGGCTCGCCAGAACCACCAGGGCGACCGTTGCAGTTCTCTATACAACTCCATCACCCGGGTAACCTGGTGAACCCGGTAACTACCACGTCGACCAGCTTCTCCTTGTGCTCATCGACCACTCAGGTCGACGACCATCACTGGTCGACCACACCAAGTTGACCGCACACCCAATCGACCAGCCCCCAGTCGACCGCACTCGTCGACCAGGCCCAGGTCGATCAGCACACCTGTCAGCCGACCACCCAAGTCGGCTTCCCCAAGTCGGCATCACCAAGTCGGCGCCCTCCATAAGTCGACCTCCCAAGTCGACCTCCCGTAGTCGGCGCCCATGCATTGGCCCCCGTGCAGGTCGGCCAACCCTCTCGACCAGTGCGCCGTCTGTTGCAGGTCGGCTGCACCTCCCGCACACCTAACCACGAGGTCGGCTCCGCCCAAGCAAGAACGGGGCCAAAAACAACTCCCATTGACTTAGGTGAGGACTTATGGGTTTACGACGAGGAACGCCAACAAATAACATGGTTAAAAGCGCGCAACACCGACATGGTAAGAACATAACATAATATTTGTGGAGATTTTAGGTGTAAGCACGACATCAATGTACAAATTCGAGGGAAGCAAGTGCAATAGAGCAAAGGGGGGGGATAAGAGTATTTTCATCCCCCCCGACAAAAGGTTCAGCGAGTCTCGACAAAACCGCAGAGTACGTCGGCGTCATCTAACATTAATAATGTGTTCGGAAACATTTACACGAGTCACATTTGATACAATTACTTCTACGACGATCACCAACTCTCAATAATTGACTTTGCCACCAGCAATATTCGTCAAAAACTTTTTGTAACACCCCTTATTGCATGGCCAGAGGATTTTAGGATGTAAGACATCCAACTCTACTTTCGGCGATAATTTATTTTGCCACATTAAATACTCCCAAACATCTCCATATTTTTCTTTTGTGGCGACAAAAAAAACAACTCGAGTACTTGAAACTCCTTCGTCACGAATCATGGGGCATTTAATAGGGTTCGCTGTTGAAGGTTTTATGGGCGCATCATATTTGGGTTTTGCCATCAACCTCACTGTTGATACGATTTCACCAGCGCATACTGTATGTGAGAGTACGACATCCGTTCTTCTCAATGAGAGTTGAGTGTTGGCCCCGTCCTCGCTTGCGTGGAGCCGACTTCGTTGTGGGGAGCGCGCCGACCAGCTGCAATGGGTGACGCCGACTAGGGCGCGCAGGTCGACAGGCTTGGTCGACCTGCACGGGGCCACTACCACGCCGCTGACAACAGGGAGCCAACGGCCGACTTCAACCCGGTGGTCGACGAGGGGAGACGTCGACCTAGGAGGGGCGCCGACTCGGGAGAGCGCCGACTTTAGGAGGTTGACTTGGGAGGTCAAGCTGGGAGGGCGTCGACTTGGTGACACCAACTCAGGGAAGCTGGCTGGGTGCACTCATCGACCAGCAGGCCTGGTCAACCAGAAGTGGTTGACCTAGGGGAGTGGCCGACTTCGTGAAGTCGGCAGAAGGTGGTCGTCGACTTTGACAGTCGACGAGAACGAGGAGCAACACCTGGTCGACTTGGTTGCCTGGTCGACCAAGTTACCAAGGCGATGGGAAACTGCGGAGGTGTGCAACCGTCGCCCAAGCTGTTCTGGCAAAGGCGACCTCGGATTGGTATCGCGAGGTCGACGTGGCTGATCACGCGCAATCAGAGGCACATGGTTGACTTGGCGTGTGCGCTGAGTGGAGATAACTCGTACAACGGGAGCTAGTCTATGAGATAGGCATGGTTGAGAGGTTGATCTTTGTGTTCCTTAGTCGTTTGCTTGTGTGTTCTCTACTTGCTCATCCACGGAGAAACTAGCAAGAGTTTCAGTAGCAAAGATTGACAACAATGGTCACAAGGTTGAGAAGCGAGTCTATATCAGACGCTAGCAAGCATGCAGGTCGGCTGCCGACGCAGCACGATCGATCGCGTTCCAGCACAGCATTGTCAACCGTGCTCCACCAGTGCTAAGTCGCAGTTTGCCAACACTGCAAGTCGACGGTGTGCCAACGCTGCAGCAAGGTGGCTGCATAGCGTTGCACCCGTAGAACAGCAATGCACCCACTTCGAAGGTGCTCGCAGTTGGTTGGCGTGCTTTGCATCACCACCTGCACAGCACAGGCACCAAGTAATCCACGTGCTTGGTCGACTGGGCAACCACGTCGACCAGTTGCTTCTCCTACCCATCGACCACCATCGATCGACCACACCAAGTCGACCACATCTCCGGTCGACAAACTTTTGGTTGACCAGCCCAACAGTCAGCCGACCACACCAAATCGGCTACCCCAGGTCGGCGTCACCAAGTCGTCACCCTCCCAAGTTGACCTCGCCAGGTCGACCTCTCGGAGTCAGCGCCCTCCCAAGGTCGGCGCCTTTCTCAGGTCGCGTCTCCCGTCGTTGACCACCAGGTTGAAGCTAACCGCCGACGTCCCATAGTCGGTGACGTTGTAGTAACCCCATGCAGGTCGACCAACCCATCGACCAGCTTGCCCAAGTTAGCGTTGGCCACAGCTGCAAGTTGGATGCACTTCCCGCACATCCGACCACGAAGTTGGCTCCACCCATGCAAGGACAAGGCCAACACACAACTCCTGTTGACACGCCGTGCACGTGATGGGGTACAGCACGCCAATCAACTGTGAGAACTTGCGAAGTAGGTGCGGCATGCGGGTGCAATGCTGTGCAGCCGCCTTGCTGCAGTGTTGGCACGCCGTTAACTTGCAACGTTGGCAAGTCGCCACTTTGCACTGCTGGAGCGCGTTCAGCTTAGCAGTGCTGGAACGCGACAGACTTTTGCACCTACTAAGTCTTTCGTAGGCTGGTAGCTCGTGCGACTATGACGCCCGTCCCTGTAGTTGCCGGCGCGGAAGAAGATAGTCTGGAGACACGATTAGCTGATGCGAGGAGGCCCCACGAGGCTGGTGAGTTTGGGACGACCCTCCCCTTGGATGTTGTCGAGCCGAGCATCCGCGCAAAGTGGGGCGATAGAACACCCTTCTTGACGTGGTTCTCCTCGACCGGTGCACAATTACAACGGCATCGACGAGGGAGTCGACGGTGGTGACCAAGTCAGCAGTAGTGCTAGAGGTACGAATAGGCAGAGAGGAGTGATCCGGAAAGCCGCCAACGGTGAAGTCGGCGAGAACCTGGCACGAAGGCTGCAGTCGTCGGCGGCTGCGGGCACCTCGCAAGGCGACGTCGGTGGACGTCGAAGCAGTGTGACGCCGACATTGGCGACCCACATGACAGCGAGCAGGATAGCGCCAACATACGGCTACTTCAAGTTTTCACCGGACAAGGTCGACATCCCCGTGTCGCTGGTAGGTTGACGTCCCGTGTTGCTGGTAGGTCGACGTCCCCGTATTGCTGGTAGGTCGACATGACCTCATCACGTGGAAGGAATCCTTCGAGCCCTAGCTGGAGATAGCCTGCTTGATGTGCTTCGCCGACGGATCTGTGGAGACGCCGCCGGAGGTCAACATTGAGCTGCGTGTAGAGTTTCGCGCCGCTCACCTGCTGTTCTTCATGGTCATCTCGCGGTGCAGCTCGTCGGTGGTGCAGACTGGCCTGAAGCCGTGCCGGATTCCCTTGAACACCAGCAACCAGGCATGGCGGTTCATCATGTCGACGTAAAAGGCCACCGACGACCTACACATTCCCTTAGGGAAAGTGGGGGATAACCAGAGCAAGAAATGGTCACAAGACCGGTCAAGAGAAGAAGCAAAGCAAATCTCAGGGTGGATCACAAAGTCACCACACCGTCCAAGCACAAGCAAATGGCCAAAAGGCCAGTTCACATGCAGAATTTTAGAGAGCACATGCAGTTTAGTAATCACAACCTAGCAAAGAGAAACATGCAGACAAATGTATAGATCACAGTACAAGGAAAGGCCAAGAGGTAAAGATATCAGCAATGTACAAGGCACCGAATAATGGAGAAACCCTAGGGATCACCAAACTTTAGGGCCTTGGTAAAGATATCAGCAATGTTGGCCTATGTGGCCACATAAGCAAGGTGAAGCTGACCACGCCGCTGCAGCTCTCGTGGAGATATCAGCAGTGCATTTATCTCTGCTCCTGACACAAGGCAATCATGGCCATGTTGTCGATGTACAGGACCAGAGGAGAGCGAGGACGCTCACCCAAGTCGGACGCCAGGTTGTTAAGCTAGCGTAGCACCTTAGCAGCCATGCCCCCCCCATAGATCTCAGCCTCACAACTGGAACTAAGAACATAAGACGAGCTGGTGGACCTCCTAGCGACGGATCAGAGCCAAGATTTAAAGGGTAACCTTGTGACGACCGCTGAGTCTCCTGGTCGTTTACCTAGGAAGCGTCTGATTGCCCAGTAAGCACAACAGCACCCTGTCCTCCAAGCACAAGCCCCATGCCTGATGTACTGCACAAGTAACGCATTACCTTCTGCGCAGCTGTCCAGTGCTCCTTCCTGTGTTTCATGGGCACAGTGAAGTGGCAAAGATGCTGAGAAGGTACGCGAGGTTAGGTCGTGCGCAAATCAAGTACATGAGGATAGGGCCCACTCACTTTTCCAATGCCGTGCGTTTCCGGCTGGCCCTTCCCTTCTCTACGCCGAAGAACTGCGACTGTACTGACCGCACTGAGATCACAGACCCCCGCCTCCCGAACCACCTTCTCCGTTGCGGCACAGGCAAGCACCGCATCAACACCCACAACGAGCTACGCGATGCCTGCATCAGCATGGCCCAGGACGCGGGTTTCATCGTTCATAGCGAGTCCTCGGCGCACTGCCCTGTGGAGGAGCAGACGGCGGACTTTACAATGACTGACCGGAGCAGCGGGGCCGTGTACGTGTGCGACGTCACCATCACGGACCCTATTAGCACTAGGGACCCTGAGGCGCAGAAGGGCAGGGGTTGGGCGGCACGGGAGCAGGCGGACAAGAAAATCCAGCACTACTCCTCCCTGCCGGAGACGGTGACCTTCTTCCCTTTGGCAGTGGACACCTATGGCTGTCCGTGTGGGGAGGTACCGATCTTCCTGAAGCTGTTGGCAGACACTGCAGCTAGGCGCCACTTCAACGCCGACTCTAAATCGTTCTATGCTGCAAAGTTCCTGCACCAGTTCAGGCAACGCTGGTCCGTGGCCCTGCAGAGGGCCCAATCTGTGGGCCTACTGCTCAAGCTTGGGGAGGCGGCAGCAGTGGAGAACCCGCCCGTGGGAGGCATTGGGGATGAGCTGCATCTAGGGGACTGCTTCGCAGTGATTGAGCCCCTTGTGGAGTTGTAGATCAGTGATGTTTTGCGACCTGCATGTTTGTTACCTAGGCCTATATGACTTGCTTGCTTGTACTTGAACGCTTTATCAATACAAGGACCATTAGAGAGAGAGAGAGAGAGAGAGAGATGAGAGGAGAGGAGATAAGAACAAAGGAGGAGGTGAGTGAGGGATGAGGAGAGAAGGTGGGGGGGTGGCCGCGGCATCCCCTCTTACTAATCCTCTTTTACACAAGGGGGGTTGAGTGGGGGATGAGGAGTGGAGGTGGGGGGGTGGCCACAACGTCCCCTTTTACTAGCCCCCACATCCCCACCCCCAATCAACCAACCCCCTGTAACCTCACCCCCCATTTCAACTGCCCCCTCGAACCGCACTCCCTCCCCCCCTTTCTTCCTCCATACCCCCCCCCCACCCACGATTATCCCTGTACAGTCCTTCACAAGTGGGGCTGCTGGTCACAAGTCGGGCTGCTGGTCACGGGTGGGGCTGCTGGTCACGGGCGGGGCTGCTGGTCACAGGTGGGGCTGCTGGTCACAGGTGGGGCTGCTGGTCACAGGTGGGGCTGCTGGTCACGGATGGGGTTGCTGGTCACAGGTGGGGCTGCTGGTCACAGGTGGGGCTGCTGGTCACAGGTGGGGCTGCTGGTCACAGGTGGGGCTGCTGATCACAGGTGGGGCTGCTGATCACAGGTGGGGCTGTTGGTCACAGGTGGGGCTGCTGGTCACAGGTGGGGCTGCTGGTCACAGGTGGGGCTGCTGGTCACAGGTGGGGCTGCTGGTCAGAGGTGGGGCTGCTGGTCAGAGGTGGGGCTGCTGGTCACAGGTGGGGCTGCTGGTCACAGGTAGGGCTGCTGGTCATAGGTGGGGCTGCTGGTCACAGGTGGGGCTGCTGGTCACAGGTGGGGCTGCTGGTCAAATGTGGGGCTGGTGGTGCTGGTGCCTGGTGCTGGCGGCTGGCGCTGGTGCTGGTGCATGGGGCTGGTGCTGACGCTGGTGCTGGCGGCTGGCGCTGGTGCTGGTGCCTGGTGCTGGCGGCTGGCGCTGGTGCCTGGTGCTGGCGGCTGAGGCTGGTGCTGGTTCCTTGTGCTGGCGGCTGGCGCTGGGGCTGGTTCCTGGTGCTGGTGGCTGGCGCTGGGGCTGGTTCCTGGTGTTGGCGGCTGGCGTTGGGGCTGGTTCCTGGTGCTGGCGGCTGGCGCTGGGGCTGGTTCCTTGTGCTGGCGGCTGGCGCTGGGGCTGGTTCCTGGTGTTGGCGGCTGGCCCTGGAGCTGGTGCTGTCGGCTGGCCCTGGAGCTGGTGCTGGTGCTGACGGCTGGCCCTGGAGCTAGTGCTAGTGCTGGCGGCTGGCCCTGGAGCTGGTGCCGGTGCTGGCAGCTGGCGGTTCCAATGGCAGGTGATGCGCGCTGGGCGGGACGGGGGTCTTCGTGGCGGTGGCGCTGCTGGCGGGGTCTTTGCTGGCGAAGTCTTTGCTAGCGTTATAGCTGCTGGCTGTCTCGCCATGCCCTTCCCCTGCTTCCCTCTTCCCTACAGCATTCGGCCGCCACTCCCTGCCCTTCTTCCCTCACCCACCCCACAGCGACCGCCGCTGCACACGCGACCAAGCACGACGGGGGGTGGTGACGGGCAGGGGGTGGGGGTAATGCGATGAGCAGAGCGACGGCAGGATAAGGTGCAGTTGGGGCGACGGGAAGCAGGGCGATGGGCGACTGTGTGCGGACAGGTGGCGGGAATCTGGTGACGGGCGGTAGCGCGACGGGACGGGCGACGGGCTGCAGGAGCGGAAATTTTGCGAGTGGCGGGCTGCAGTAGCCAAGAGTGCACGGGGTCGACGGGGGCGAGAGCGACGGCGCGAAACAGCGGGTCGACGAGCGCCGTCACTCCCGCCGCGACCGTTGCGTCTGTCACGACTACCATGATGGATTTTGCTACGCGCGAGCAACGGGAAGGGACGGACGGAGCCATGATTTGCTGCTTGAAGGGACGCGCCATCGCGAAAGCTAATGGTGGGTCCTTAGAAAATTAGGTAAGGAACGACCTAGCTCTGATACCATGTTACAATACTAAGTTAACTAGGAACCGGGTTTAGGGTTTAGGCCTAGTAGCCTAGGCCAAGCAGGTATCGAGAGAATCGTGGCCAAGAGTAGCGAGAGAGTTGACCAAACAAGTTAGCTTCACTAAAAGCGAAGCATACAAGATATAGCCTTGAAACAAGGAAACAAGAGGTGCACCACCAACAGCAAAGTACAATAACAACATTAACTACAGCAAGCAGGATATATTTCAAATATAACTCTGACATGTTTGCCCCAGGAGGGGCAACGGCGTCGACATAGGTGCCTGTGGACTTCCAAAATGTCATATCTGCGTCATGGCTATCTGCCACTGAAAGGAGTACTGACCCGTGATCGCCTCTGCGTGATTGCGCGGGGTCGGGATATCTAGTGCATCCGAGTCTCCCTCAGGGTTTAGGGGTACAGCAGCCGAAATGCACTCAAGCTCAAACTATCTGTCCTCAAGAACGTCCGTGCCAAGGGCACACTCACCCCCAACGGATGGAAGACAGTCAAAATTTGACTTAGTGACAAGACTCGCGGTGTAGTCTCGACGACAAGGAGCTCAGTGACTTTGGCAGACGCAGCAATGGACTCAAAAGTAGGGTCAGTGACAACTGTGGCCAGTAGTAGGACTAGCAGCACGAGCAAGGCCAGACTCAGTGTTAGGAACGTCAAGAAGAGAGGTTCACAGAGGAGACGGCAGGGCAAGATGCTATGGAGCAGAGAAAGGATGATGTGCCATAGTGTGTGTGCCGGGAACAGGTGGAGGACAAACATGATGAGCCCGACAAACAGTGCGAATAGACGAGGCAGGACGAGACACAAGCTCCCATCGCTCTATCAGGGAGTCTCTCAGCTGTGTGTATGAAGCAAGAGCAGGAAGCGGGGAGTCATGCTGTAACTGCAGCTGTGATAGGTCAGGCGGAGGACATAGGAGAGGTGGAGTAAGGCCAGTGGAAGACAGAAGACTAAGGACCTGGTGAAGCACTGAATCAGGTGGTGGTAGTGACGACTGCGCAAAAGCAACATAAACGATCGCTGCTGCTCAGTAACTTCAGCACCTCCAGCTCCAGCACCTCCGGCACCACCACCTCCAGCTCCAGCACCTTCAGCACTAGTTTATCCAGCACCTACAGTGGCGTGCTGCATAGGCGGCGAAGACGGTCGAGGCGGAAAAACCAGGAGGGGTCTCCAAGCGCGGTGAGCGACGAGTGGCTGCCGTGTTGTCAACATTGGGTTTGCCCCCACAGCTGAGCCAAAAAGTCAGAGGAGACCTTCGAAGGCTCAACCAAAGGCAGAGGGTCAACTTGAGACAAACCAAATGGAGCATGACCCTGTGGGGGGAGGGGGACTACCAGAGGAGGACCTGAAACCAGGAAAAGGGGCGGGAGGAGGGGGGGGGGGGGGGGGGGGGGGGGGGGGACAGGACAAGTGCTGTGGGAGAAGAGACGATAGTAGCAAACCGACTCGTCAAAGGTGATGTCCTGGGAGGACACGACGCGACGCGTGGCAGGGTGGTAAAATTGCCAGCCAGGCATGTCGGTGGAAAAGCCAAGGAATGCAAACTACCACAAAAAAAAAGGGAACAGCCCCATGCAACATGGAGGTGCGAGCAACCTCCATGACCAGGCCAATGCGGCGCTCAGCAATCCCATTCTGCTGTGGAGGGGCCAAAAGTGCGAACGAGTGGGCAATGCCATCCGCATGACAAAAATCCTCAAGGAGTCGGGAGGAAAATTTACCACCTCTATCAGAGTGCAAACGCAAGACCTGAAGATCCAGCCAGAACCGTACGCTTAGACGGAAAGTGCGGATCCAAGAAATCAAGACACTGCGGACATCCGCCTTGCTGTGCAAGGGGAAGACGATGATGTAGTGTGTGTAGTTGTCAACAACTAGTAAAAAGTAGTGCTCATGGTCTTGTCCACTAATGCGGGTGGGGTGTCAACGGGAGTTGTTGTTGGCCCCATCCTCGCCTGGGCGGAGCCGACTTCGTGGTTGGGTGTACGGGAGGTACAACCGACTTGCAGTAGTGGGCGACGCCGACTTGGGCGAGCTGGTCGACCGGGTTGGTCGACTTGCACGGGGCCACTGCAATGCCGCCGACTTGGGAAGCCGGCGGCCGACTTCAACTGGTGGTCGGCGATGTGGTACGTCGACCTAGAAGTCGGCACCGACTTGCAAGGTCACCAACTTGCAAGGTCGTCGACTTGCAAGGTTGCCGACTTGCAAGGTCACCGACTTGCAAGGTCGGCCTGGAAGTCGGCGCCGACTTCTGGTAGCCGACTTGGGTGGCCGGCTGACGATTGTGCTGGTTGACGTCACCACAAGGATGACTTGGTGTGTGCGTTGTGCAGGTGACGAGGCTCAGCCCGCCAATCATCTACGAGCACCTGCGAAGTGGGTGAGCTGCTGTTCTGCGGGAACAATGCTAGCACGCCATCAACCTGCGACGTTGGCAGGCCGTCGACACTGCACTGCTGGAGCGCGGTCGACCAAGTCGTGCTGGAACGCGATCAAACATGCTGCGCTCGCAGTCGACCGGCCTGAATGATAGCTCTAATGTAGTCTTGTCTTGCCAACATGATTGTACCATTGTTGTCAACTTTCTCTAGTGAAACTCTTGCCAACTTGCCCCACGAACTTGCAGTGTGTGCACTAGGAAAACGACTAAGGACCAACGAACGCAGAGATCACACGAGCACCCGTGCCTAGTCCGTAGTCTAGCTCCATTGTATTAGTTATCTCCGCATGGTGCGGCGAGCGTGGACGGCACACGACTTACCTTTTAGTCAGATCCACATAGTGGTCACTTACCTAAGTTGCTCTTAGGCCGGCAGCCGTGCAGTCACTAGCGTACGCGAAGGTGACACAGAGGTGATGGACACCCTGGAGGGACGGCTGGAGGATGCGAGGAGACGCCATGAGGCCCAGGAGTATGGGGCAATACCTTGGGCAGTTGTTGAGGCTGGACTGCGCACCATGTGGGCGACGGAGCATCCCCCTTCTCGTCCAGCTTCTCCTCGACTGGTGACCAACGAAGGTGGCGTCGACGAGGGCGTCAACGTTGGAGGCGGCCAAGTCGGCAGTAATGCAGGAGGCACGTCGAGGCAGTGATGAATGATTCATGCCGATGAAGTCTGCGGCGTTCAATCTCGAGGGAGGCAGTCGTCGACGGCTGCAGGCTCCTCGCAGGGTGACGTCGGAGGACGACGAAGTGGATTGTTGCCGATGTCGGCGACCCAGGTGACGACGGGTGGGATTCCTCTGAGCTACGGCTACTTCAAGTTTATGCCAGACACGATCCTGGTCACCCCGCCGCTTGTTGATCGACCCGACATACTCACTTGGCAGGAAGCCATCGAGCCCCAACTGGAGATGGCCGGGCTGATTGGCTTCGCCTGAGAGACCGCGGCGACGCCGGATGAGCACCACCCCGACTTGCGGGCGGAGTTTTGCGTCGTGCAGCTGTTGACCTTCACGGTCATCTCGCGGTGCTGCTCACCGGACGTGCAGATTGCCTTGAAGTGGTGCCGAGAGTACCTCGACGTCGGCCATCAGGCGGCGCTGGTAGCACTGGCTGGAAGCCGACCAAGGAAGTCGACAAGAAGAAGTCGACCAAGGACAGCGGTCGAGGAGGAGGAGGTCGACGTCGGGAGTGCTCGCTGTGCGGCAACCCTGACTACCTCTCCTAAGAGTGCCCCGACCGCAGTGACTCCGACGACGACGACGCAAAGGGAGGCCGTGGGAGGTCTGGCAGCCATCGTTCTCATCGTGGAGGAAACCAGCCATGCAAGGAGAAGCAGTCGACCACGTCCACCTTGGCAAAGGACGCCGACTCCTCTGCTCGCGGCAAGGCGCGGGACGAAAAGACGCCGTCGTGCTCGCTGGTCCGCGTCGTGGAGCCAACCGTCTTTCTGGCATCGGATGCCAGAGAGGACTTCCAAGCGGTGGCAGCAGCTGTGCAGGCGAACCTGGTGGTGGTCCTGCTTGAGAGCAGCTGCTCCCACCATCTGATGGGGACAAAGGAGGTCTTCGCTGACCTGAAGCCGAGTGGCTCCTTCAAGCACGTGCGCGGCTTCAATGGGGCGCTACAGGACGTCCAGGGCCGCGGCACCATCGCTCTGTAAGAGGGAGGCGGGGAAGCAGGTGCTCATCCCCGACGTGCTGTACGTCCCGGGTGTGCGGGTAAACCTGTTGTCGTCCAGCCAGCTAAAGGAGCACAGCGTGAAGCTGCAGGAGGATGATGACGGGATGTTGCTCGTCTCGGCAGCGGGAGAGGTCCTCGGTCGGGCAACATACTCCGGGCGTGTCCTCTGCACCGACCTGCGTCCCTGCTCAACGAGGTCGATGTCGCCCACACTGGAGGTTGTGGCTCTGCGGGCGATCGTCTCGAAGACGAAGTCGACGCCGGACACGATGCATGCGAGGCTTGCGCACGTCGACATGGACACCATCCGGAGCTCGGCGAAGAACGAGGTCGCCATTGGGCTGGACTTTAAGTCGACGACGAGCACCGACTCACCGTGTGTCTCGTGCGTCGGCGGGAAGCTGGCGCGACATACCTTCCTCGACCAAGGCTCCGACGCCAGGGACGTGCTGGCCGTCGTGCGCATCGACTTGTGTGGGCCGTTCCGCGTGGCTCCCAAGGACGGCAGCTTGTACTTCTTGCTGCCTAAGGAGCGCAAGACCCACTACGTGTGGGTGAGGTCGGTCGCCAAGAAGTCGGATGTGCTACTGGAGTTCCAGAAGTGGCTGGTGTTGGTGGAGAGGCAGGTGAAGAAGTCGGTGCTGATGCTGCAATCAAACCGAGGAGGGGAGTTCCTCAGGAAGAAGTTCACCGACTTCGTGGATGGCAAGGGGATCGTCCACGACCTTACCTGCCCGTACACCCCGCAGCAAAACGGCATGGCGGAGCGGGAGATGAGAATGGTGGTGGAGTCGGTGCGAACGATGCTGTTGCACATGGGTGTGCAGCACCACTGGTGGCATCTCGCTCTGCGACAGACCGTCTGGGTCCGCAAATGCCTTGAGAGGTCGACGCTGCCGCCGGGGACAACGCCGTACCAGCTGCTTACTGGGCGGAAGCCCACCCTGTCGCTGGCACGGGTATGTGGCTGCATGGCACAATTCCTTGTCCCCGAGCAGCAGCGTGGTGGGAAGCTGAAGTCGAAGGCCAGGTGGGGCCTTCACCTCGGCGTGTCGGAGGAGAGTAAGAGATAGGAGCTCCTTGACATCATCGCCAACCGGGTGGTCACCATGTCAGATGTGGTGTTCTGCGAGGCTCTGTCGCTGGAGGTGTGGACGTCGGAGCACGGGCCGGCGTCGGGTCGGGCGCCGACCACCCCGCCGACCGATACCTCGACAGTGACGCTGCCTCTGCTTGCCAAGGTCGGTGAGCTTGCAGATGAGGACTTCGAGGTCGTCCGTCTTCCTTCCCCTTCCTCGACAACCCCTCTCCCTCCCCTCGTGGCCGACCTGTGTGGGCTGGCTCCTGTGTCGGCCTCAAGTGATGAGGGGAGCAGTGGGACGTCGCCTTCGATTCCGGCCAAGGGCATCGCTGGTGGCGGATGTGACAAGTGGCAAGTCAACGTTGGGGAAGAGCAGGTCGAGGAGGAGCAGCCGACTTGGGTGAAGCCGGCGAAGAAGGCACCAACAAGGCAGGACCCGACAGGGGAGCAGGGAGCGATGACGCCGACCACGGAGCAGTTGGCAACCAGGCAGCCGGCAGAGGAGCCGACCACAGGGGAGAGGTCAACCAGGAAGTCGACTAAGGTGCAGCAGGACAATGAGGGCAATTAAGAGGGTGACGAAGGAGGGGACACCGAGAATTCCACCAAGAGTGGCGTGGTGGAGGTTCGGCCTGAACCCCGGAAGTCAGGCCGACTTCGGAGGCCACCCGACTTCTTCGTCCTTGCTGCCTTCACCACGGTGTACGACGTGGACAACGACGACCTGGGGTATGATGACACCAAGGAGGATGAGGAGTTTCCGGAGCTCCACCCCGACATGCTCGTTGATCCCGAGCACCGTTGGGACATCTCGACGATAACGATGTAGGAGGCGTTGGCAAGCTCGAAGGGGCCGGCGGTGAAGGCTGCCATGGAGGAGGAGATCCGCAGCCTCATCAACATGGGTACTTGGGAGCTCGTCGAACGCCCACCGTGAGTGAACATCATGAAGAGCCGGTGGGTGTTGACGACGAAGTACCACGTCAACGACACCGTCGAGCGTGAGTAGGCGAGGCTGGTCGTGAAGGGCTTCACCCAGGTGTATGGCGCCGACTACGACGAGACGTTCGCGCCGGTGGGAAGCTATGTCACTCTGAGGATCTTCCTCAGCATCGTCGCCATCCTCAGCCTCAACCTGATGCAGCTCGACATGAAGAACGCCTTCCTGCAGAGCAAGCTCGACCGGGTGCTCTACATGTTTCAACCGGACTACTTCAACGACGGAACCAGCCGGGTGTGCAAGCTGCTGAAGAGCCTGTACGGGCTGAAGCAGTCGCCGTTGCTGAGGTACTTGGCGCTTAACGACGTGCTGGTTGACGCCGAGTGGAAGAAGAGCCGGGTCGACGAGGCTCTATACTTCGAGGTTGGCGATGATGGAGTGGCCTGCTGGGTGTTGGTCTACGTTGACGACTTGCTCGCCGCCAGCAGCAGCACCGAGATACTGAAGGAGCTGCTGGAGTCCGCCTTCGAACTGCGTGAGATCTTGCCGGTGCAAAAGTACCTTGGGCTAGAGATCGTCCGCGACAGGTCGGCGAAGAAGTTGTGGCTGCATCAGCAGGGCTATGCCAACAAGCTGCGTAGGCGCTTCATCAACGAGGAGCAGACCAGGCATGCCCCGAAGACGCCGGTCTTGGTCGATGCCTACGCCAAGCTCACCTTTGAAGACGAGGAGGCGCAGGAGCGACAGGAGGAGTACCGACAGAAGGTCGGCTCGGTGCAGTACGCGGCGACGACGACAAGGCTGGACATCACCGTCGCCTGCAGCAAGTTGGGGAGCGGCCTCACGGTGAGGAGCGACCAGCACTGGCACAACAAGAACAGGACGAGCACGGGTGGCTACGTGTTCGTCCACGGAGGGGCCGCAATCTCATGGTCGAGCCAGCGCATCAAGTGTGCGACGTCGTCGACTGAGTCAGAGTATGTGGCGGCCACCGAAGCCGGCAAGGAGGGACGCCGACTTTGCTTCCTCCTCGCCAAGTTCCGGCAGCTGGATGCCGGGAAGCCGACCGTCCTTTGAGTGGACAACAAGATGGTTATCACAGTCGCCGAGGGCATGGGGTTGACGCGCAACCTCAAGCATATGGAGCGGCATATGGTGAAGCGTGGGGAGTTTTTACTAAGTACATCGCGACCACTGACCAGCCGACCGACTTCCTCACAAAGTCGGTGCACTATCCGGCCGTCAACCGGTGCTCCGTTGCCATTGGCCAGGTGCGCTTGGTCGACGTGGGCGACGGGGACAATGATGTGCAGCAAGTAGGTGCCATGCCCTCTGGCATGGCTGGTGCGGTGACCGGCGTGCTGTGTGTTGGGTGCATGCCGACGAGCTATTCTTCGAGCAATGATGCCGTGTGTGCTGGGGGCCTAAGCATGAACGCGGTAGGGGAGTGTCAACGGGAGTTATTGTAGGCCGTGTCCTCACTTGGCCGGAGCCGACTTCGTGGTTGGGTGTACGGGAGGTATAGCCGACTTGCTGCAGTAGGCGATGCCGACTTGGGCGAGCTGGTCAACGAGGTTGGTCGACTTGCATGGGGCCACTACAATGCCGTCGACTTGGGTTGCCGGCGGCCGACTTCAACTGGTGGTCAGCGATGTGGCACGTCGATCTGGAAGTCGGCGTCGACTTGCAAGGTCACCAACTTGCAAGGTCATCGACTTGCAAGGTCGCCGACTTGCAAGGTCGGCCCGAAAGTCGGCGCCGACTTGGTGACGCCGACTTGTGGTAGCCGACTTGGGTGGTTGGCTGACGACTGTGCTGGTTGACGTGGAGCTGGTCAACCAGGAGTGAGGTCGACCTGGAGCTGGTCGACCAGGGGTGTGGTCGACCTGGCGAGGTCGAATGGAGGTGGCCGTCGGCTTAGGAGGTCGACGGGCACATATAGGAGCACTTGGTCGACGTGGTTGCCCGGTCGACCACGTAACCTGGGTGACGAGGTTCTGCGGAAGAGTGCGACGGTTGCCCAGGCAATGTTGGCGAGACTCATCTCAGTGGTGGTATCCCGACTTCAACGTGGCGGATCAGGTGGAGTCGTTACCACAAGGATGACTTGGTGTGTGCATTGTGCAGGTGACGAGGCTCAGCCCGCCAATCATCTACGAGCACCTGCAAAGCGGGTATGCTGCTGTTCTGTGGGAACAATGCTGGCACGCCGTCGACTTTGCACTGCTGGAGCGCGGTCGCCCAAGTCGTGCCGGAACGGGGTCGACCATGCTGTGCTGGCAGTTGACTGGCCTGAATGCTAGCTCTGATGTAGTTTTGTCTTGCCAACCTGATTGTACGATTGTTGTCAACTTTCACTAGTGAAACTCTTGCCAACTTGCCCCGTGAACTAGCGGTGTGTGCACTGGGAAAACAACTAAGGACCAACAAACGCAGAGATCACACGAGCACCCATGCCCAGCCCGTAGTCTAGCTCCCGTTGTAGTAGTTATCTCCGCAGGGGGCCCCACACATTCATGTGGAGAGTCAGCAGAGGAGCAGTGGTCGAAGGAAACGAGGAGTGAGGAGCAGCGAACTGCCGCCCCTTGACGCAGGGAAGGCCGGGTGGCGCAAGCGACCAAGAGAGCGAGAGCAAGGACCTGGTGAGGCTAGAGATAAGGAGACGAGAGTGCATGCTACGCAGATGCAGCAGGGATGGGTGAGACGGCGGTGCCAAAGGAGAGACGGGTGGGTGAGTACCCGACACGTGCAAGACACATCTACCTGACCGGTTGCAACTACTTGAGCGGACTCAGTGGTCAGTGTTTACAGGCCAGAACCGGGTCTCCGAGTGAATGTGGCAAGGTGGGGGCCAGTCCGTGAGTCCGTTCAGATCGCCACAAGCTCACCATCAAGAGTAGTGGTGGTAACCAACTGGTCTTAGAGGACAGCGTAACTCACCAAGTCTGTAGCGAACGAGAGGAGGTGAAGACTTGCAAGCGAGCCAGAAGGGGCTGCCGGACACGAGAAAATGGTGGAGGCACGTGATATAACTGAGCCCCTAGAGGGGTCAGCCTAAGTTGCTGCTGATGCGCTGGGGGCAGCCTATGCTGCTGCTGGTTCTGCTGGGGGCAGCATATGCTGCTCCTGGTTCTACTGAGGGCAGCCTAATTTGTTGCTAGTGCACTGGCAATAGCCTAAGTGTCAGAATGTTATTATCTAGCCTGTAGTGGGGTGCTCTATAACGAGTACAACCCAGTTAGGGTTTGCTATACGTATCCCAACTGCTGCTAGTGAAACCCCCTCTTTTGTCATTCTTCTTTTGCACTTCTAGTTTTTGACATGCTATCAGAGCAGGTCGACCCCCTTGGGTCGATCCTGTGGGTGGGCCCGCCACCTAACTGTTTCCACTGCTGTTTTGCTTCTCGCGCACGCCGTCTTCTTCTTGCCGTGCGCAATTTTTCATCCCGCCGTGCGCTCGGGGCGCGCAACGAGATTCTGCCCGCCGTGCGCCCCGAGGCGCGCGGCGGCTTTCTGCCATGGGGGGCCCGCGCGCAACACCCTGCCCTTCCCGTCGCATTGCCCTGCAGGCCGCGCGTGGGTCTGCAGGCCACGTGCGGCCCGTCTGCCCGCCGCGCGGCCTTGGGGAGCTGCGCGCCCCCCCCCCCCCCCCCGCCCGTCCGTCGCGGCCCTATAGGGAGCCGCGCGCGCGCCCCCTTCCCGCCCGTCCGTCTTGGCGCCCTGGGGAGGAGCGCGCGGCCCCTCCTGTCCCGTCCCCCCCCCCCCCCCCCCCCCCCCCCCCGTGCTGCCCATTCTTCCCGTCCCGCCGTGCGTTCCGCGGTGGTGGGGGGTGTGGGGTGGCAAGCATGGGGGTGCGCGGTGTGGGTGTTCCCCTCCTCCTTGTTCGTCTCCCACTACTGCAGCTACTGCTGAGGGGGCTGGAGGTGTGGGAGCCGCGGGGAGTGGAGCTAGAGGGGTGACATGGGAGTGGAGCTAGGGGTGCAGCAGGGGGTGTGTGGAAAGGAGGTGGGACTGTTTGGGGAGGCTGAGAGGAGGCCGCAGTTGTGTCGTTCGCAACGCCTGTAGTCCGGAGCCGTCGTGCTCTCGGTAGCACAGAGAGCCTTGCTGTGCCGGTCGCCCGTGGGTCCGTTGCTGCTGCCGCTCGTCGTAGCCGCGGGGCCTGTTACTCCCTGTAGTCCGGGGCACTTGCCGCCGGTAGCCACTGTGCCAGTCCTCCTGTTGCCCGTGTGTTTGCAGCTTTAGCCGTCGTCTCCCATCTTCTCTCCCTTCACAATTCCTCCTCCTCCTCACTTGCCCTCTGTGATCGCCTCTAGCTTTGCTTATAATTGTGAAATATTACTATGCCTGCTCATTGTGCTGATTACACCCCACTTCGGCTATGGGGGTGTATCTGAATGTTATTATCTAGCCTGTAGTGGGGTGCTCTATAGCGAGTACAGCCCAGTTAGGGTTTGCTATCTGTATCCCAACTGCTGCTAGTGAAACCCCCTCTTTCGTCATTCTTCTTTTGCACTTCTTGTTTCTGACACTAAGATGCTGCTCCAGCGCTGGGGCAGCCTATGCTGCTGCTGGTTCTGCTGGGGCCAGCCTAAGTTGCTGCCGGTGCGCTGGCGGTAGCGGGCAGCTTTGACTGGTACAGGTGGGGCAATGGATGCTATTCTGTGCGATTCTGTACGGTTCAGTGCGGTTCTGTGTGGTTCCAAGGGGAGGGGGGCTAGCACGGGTACAGGTGGGGTGACTGGTTATAGGTGAGGCAACGTGATCTTGTGGGACAGCGGGTGCGGCGACAGCTCTGGTTGGTAAGTGTGAGGATCAAGGATCAATTTCAAAAGTTGTGAATGAGAATTGATTGATCCACCTGGGTACAACACGAGGCTATATATAGTCTCGCCACAAGGTAGGTAACCCAGGTGTTATGCGAATATTCTAGGGGTTGCAAAGCGTCCCGAACAGAACCTTCCCAAACTCGGTAGAAAGCAATACGGTGGCAACCGAAAGGCTTGATTTCAGTACACGTATCCTGGTTCGGTGCTACATCTATATAGCATATAGGAATGCACCTAACCTAGGAAATCATGCATAAACATGCAAGATATAATTAACCTAAGCTAGTAATAGCATAAATATGTTAAGGCAGGCGGCTGGGAAAACAGCTAGCATAAGCCGTCGTACTTTCACAGTGATTGTTGTGCAGCGGGTGCTGTCCTGTGCGATTCTGTGCGGGTTTGTGCGATTCTGTGAGGTACGGAGTACCAAGTAGGGTGGCTGATTACAAGTGCGGTGAATGGAATAGATGGGACAGCGGGAACCAGGTGGTGCAGCTGGTTACAGGTGGGGCTACAGGAACGAGTGGGGCAACGGGTTTGAGTGGGGTGACTGATTACAGGTGGGGAAGCTGTGTACGGGTGGGGAGGCAGTATCTAATAGTTTAGCGGGAACCGGTGGGGCTGCGGGAACATGTGAGGTGGTGATTGCCGGTGGGCAACGGATGGGGAGCGAGGCAACGAACGAGCGATGGGTGGAGCAGCAGGCGCAGCTAATGGACTGTGCGTGCGTGCGGCTATGGCTGCGCATACGCGCGGTTGCTCGTGCGGCTACGGCTGCGCGCGATTGTGCGTTTGCTGCACGCTAGCTGGCTGGCGGGCATAAAACGAATGACGCTCAGGGAAAAACAGGTGATGTGCGCGGGGCTAAACGGGTGACTTGCTTGGCAAAATGGGTGACGCGCGGGAAGCTAAATGGGTGACGCTCTCGGGGCAGGTGGGATGACGGGGTGCTTCGAGCATTAGGACGCAACGGGCTAAGTCGGGGCAGGGGGCAATGGGCCCATAGGAACTTAGTGCTCTATATTTGTCAAACTTATGTGTTGCATATTGTATAGGCTGTAGTGTAGTAGCCCATATGGGGTACAATCCAATTTAGGGTTAGTACTTGTACCCAATTTAGGGTCATTCTCCCCTACACTTTCTGACATGGTTTTAGAGCAGGTCCTCTCCTAGGACCGGTCTTTTTTTTTTTAGGGCCCACTGAATCGCGCTACTTTATACGTCGTGTCGCCCTGATAGTGTCGCGTTGCCCTGCCCTGCCCTGTGTTGCACCGCCCTGAGCGCGCCCTACCTTGCGTTGCGCCGCCCGCGCACGCTCTGCCCTGCGTCACGCCGCCCTGTCCTGTGTCGCGCCGCCTACGCACGCCCTGCCCTACCCTGCCCGCGCGCCACCCGCCACCGTGTCGCCCTGCCCTGCCCGCGCACCGCTCGCTGTCGCGCTGCCCTGCCCTGCCTGCGCGCCGCTTGCTGCCGTGCCGCCCTGCCATGCCTGTGCGTTGCTTGCAGCCGCGCCGCCCTGCCCTGCCCTCGTGCTGCCCTACTGGCTGCCGCCCTGCCCTGATCTGCCGGCGCCCCCCCTTGCTGGCTGCTGCCCTACTTTTCCCTGCCTGCGTGCTGCCTTACTACTAGCGCACCCAGCAGCTTCGCCCGATATGGCTACTCTAATGTACTGTCGTTCGATGCAGAGGGCTGTCCGATTCAGTTCGACGCGTGGCTAGATGACCTGCAGTTGTACTTACTGAGCGATTCTATGGATGGTGTCTCGCTGTTTGACGTCACCTCTAGCACCTCTTTCGCCCCTCCCAACACAGCTGACAGTACAACTCGCTCACAATGGCTTACCCGTAACGCTGTTGCTCGCCTAGCCGTTTGCAATCACATGCCGTTAGCCGAACGCGCTCACTTTGGCGAGCACAAGACTGCTAGAGCCGTGTACGATGCTGTAGTAGCTCGTTAGTCCTCCCCGGCCACTACTGCTCTAAGGAGCATTCTACTGCCCTACCTATTCCCCGAGCAGTCTGCCTTTGCCACAGTCGCTGACCTCGTCATCCACCTTCGCACTAGTGACACTCGCTACCGTGCCGTGCTTCCTGCCGGGTTTCTAGCCAAGAACCCTCCTCCTTGTACATCACGCTCTACCTTATCCCCTCTGTCGCTTCTGCTACTGTTGTTGACTTCCTTCAAGCTGAGGAGGTCGGGGCTGCTTGTGCTCCTTGTGGGAGGCGCCACAGCGGCAGGGGCAAGGGAGGCCAGGGTGGTGGGGGTGGCAGTGGTGGAGGTGGTGGAGGTGGTGGTGGTGGCTTTAGGAGTGGTGGTTGTCAGAGGTCCACTAGTGATCCCTGATTGATCCTAGGGAAGGGTTACAGGCACGTTGGCATGGGGGGTTATGGGCGCACTCACCCGCTATACAAACAAGCCCTTTTATCCCAATGGTCTAAGTGGTTGGGATTTTGACATGGTATCAGAGCGAAGGTCTCGGGTTCGAATCCCAGTGTGTGCACTCCGGGCATCCCAGTGCGGGGGGGTGTCAGAGGTCCACTGGTGATCCCCGATTGATCCTAGGGAATGGTTACAGGCCCGTTGGCCTGGGGGGTTATGGGCGCACTCACCCGCTACACAAATAAGCCCTTTTATCCCAATGGTCTAGTGGTTGGGATTCTGACAGTGGTGGGAGTGGAGGCGTTGGTGGCGGCGGTGGTGGCAGCGGTGGTGAGGCAGTGTGTGGTGTGAGCGTGTGCAAGAATTTGTGTTTGGTGTGATTCTCTGAGTGTGTGTGAATGTTATCTGGCTTGAGCAGATATTTGAAGTGACTCCTCTGCTCAAGAGCTTTCCGACAAATCAAGAATCGTTTGAAGAACAACGAAGTTAAAATCGTTTGAAGTTTTGATCGGGATGCGACGACTTTGGGAAGTTGTGAAGTGACTCAATATGGGGTACAGACTTTTGGGGGCTGGGAAATTCGTCCCCATTACTGTAGATGCTGCCAAGTGGTTGAGAGAAAATAAATTGGGTTGGCAAGTGTTGCCAACTTGGGTGAGGTGGATTGTGGAGTTTGGGAAAATGACAAATGTCAAAGTTGGGGTACCGATAGAGAAGGGAATTGTGTGGTATGGGGTTTTCCTTGGCTGGGACTCTCTTGGGACCTTCTCTCTCGTCCTCATCCCCACCTGGTTTCTAGCCACTCTAATCCTCTTTGTGGTACTTGTGAGATAACCGTGATTGAATTAAGTTTCTATAGCACCATACCCCCTAGTGCGCCGAAATCGATAACTCCAGATATTCTCCATGTTTGGACAACATTCAAATAAGGAAAGATAGCCTTGGTCTTACGCTACATTATATTCGAGTTTTGTGGAATTCTAACATTCCGTTTTTGGTCGACAGCATTTCTTGTGGCGACGTTTACTCTGTCCAGGATTTTAGACCAAAGATTTTGAGAAATTCAGGCCCCTAATCCTCCTAGACTCCGTCCTTCGTCTCTAACAGCGGCGGCAGAAGTTGTGGCGGTAGTGGGAGTGGTGGCGGGAGAAGTGGTGGTAGTCGAGGTGGAGCTGTTCAGAGGGGAGGTTCTGGCGATGGCCAGTGGCAGCAGCAACAGCGTCAGAGCGAGACCCCTTCACCGGAGCAGCTTCGTGAGTGATTTGCTCAGCGTGGGGCGTCTGGAGGTAGTTCCTTGCCTGTATGTCATTCGCACAGGTGGCTGCGCTGATCAGACAAGCGGGAAGCTTCATACCTATTACCGCCCCTTCTACCGTCTTGACGACGCCTTTCGCGCAGAGTTTCCCGATGCGACTGAGCTCCCCTGCTCGGCAGAGCTGCTTAGGCAGACTGTGGATATCTTTGCTCTTAATAATAATGCTATCCTTGCTATCATGTATGCATAGACTGTTTGTGATGAGGGTGACTGTTGCTGGTGCAACCCTACGGTTTGCACTCGGCTTGTTGGCCGTCTGCGTGCATGTGTGTGTGTATGGAATGGTATGAGGGCATGGGATAATATATACTTCATGCTTATAATTGTGTGTGAATGTTGAGTCATGATGTCGGGTGTGTGTGGCGAGTCAATAGTGAGATATCGCTAGACGCGTATTACGCGGTCGTTTATGTCTCGCGCGCGGTTTCTATTTTGTCCTATGTCGAACGTTCCGCGTGTCGCAAGTGTGTGCAGAAGACCCATCAAGGATGAGTTTATGATGAAGAGCCCGAGCCTTTGTGTCAAGCCTCAAGTGATTTCGAAGCTCGCCAAAAGGGTGCACCTCAAGATATTGAAGATAGTTACATTACTTTGTGTAGTGTAACATTTCACTTAGTGTAGGCCCTAGTGAAGGGTAGTTTCGAGACCCTTCGTGGTTGGGGACAGTGTGGCATTGTTCCATATCACTGTACCTCGGCTCTTGGGGCTTGTAGGAGCTGGGAGTCATTCCCAACTCGTAACTCTTCCTAACTCTTCCTATCTTGTGTTCTAAGACTATGTTGCTGCCATAGTGCCGTTCGTTCAAACCAACACTTTGTTGTCAGTTGTTAATGAAGCCGTGTGATTTAAATTGCCTATTGTAGGCGACATCAAGGCCCTCCAGATCCAAGTTGAATGAAGTCATTTAGAGTTGTGAGCAGATCGCTATGAACGTTTGAAGCCGCTGTGCAGAAATCCAACTGTGCACTCTACCTTTCGTTTTAGGCACATTGGAGCCTACTGTGACTATAAAAAGTGGTATCAGAGCCCCTTGGAGCAGTTTCGACAATGGCTGGACCTGAGGAAAGGGGTGGCAGATGTGCTGGTGGCAGAGGAGAAGCCTAAGCTCAAGGCCAACACCGTGATTCAACCACGGCGCCCGTGCAACCAAGTGTTGGCCCATCTAGGGATGAGCCTAGAGTGTTTGGCCTTGACAAGTTCAATGGTGACAACTTTGCTGAGTGGTCCTTCAGAATGGAGAACATATTTGACCGCTATGACCAACTTGAAGTAATGGAAGGAACGGAGAAGCATTCCGAGAACGACCCACAGAAGAACCCGTGGGTGCGGAAGAGCGCACAAGGCTACCTCCTACTTGGGCAAGCGTTGGGGAGCAGCCAAATCCGTCACATCAAGCCTTTCAAGCGTGAACCAGAGAAGGGACCAAAGGCATGGGCTGCTCTCAAGGGTGTACACGCTCCTGCAACAGCAGCGGTAGCTGTGGTGTTGGAACGGCAAATGGCGACGTTACGAATTGAAGAGGATGAAGCGGTTGAGGAAGGGGTGCAGAAATTCTTCGACTTGTTGACGCGGCTTGAGGGAGCGGATTTGAACTATAGTGAGCTCAGAAAGAAGACCAAGTTGCTGGCCCTACTCCCTGAATCATGGTCCTCGCTCATCATCAACCTGAATCGCGACTTGCCCCGCCTCTCGCTCGAAGATGTGAAGCGAGCTATCCTTCAAGAGGATTTCCGCCGCCGTGAGTTGGCGAGTGCGGATGGCGCTGGGGCAATGAGCATCGGCCATGGATATGGTCGAGGAAGAGGCAGAAGATGAGGGGGAGGAAGGTTTGGTGGCAGCAACTTCAGCGGAGGCCGCGGGAGTGGCGGTTATGGCAGCGACGACAAGAGCTACGGGCGCGGTCGCGGCCGATTCGACGGCGAATGCCATTATTGCCACAAGAGCGGACATATGTGGCGTGTTTGCTACAAGCTCCCTGATATTAGAGGAGCAGGAGGAGGGAGAGGAAGAGGCCGTGGAGGCCGTGGCGGTCGCGGTGGCGGAGCTGCAAACATGACGAGCGGAGACAATGACAAGGACCCGAGCAACGATCGGTACCCGGGTCTATTCTACTTCGTGTCGACGCAAGTACCGACTGGTCCAGAGAAGGATGAAGGCTTTGAGGAGCCAGAAGCTCTGGGGAAGGTGACCCTACACCCTCTGGACTATTGGGTGATCGATAGTGGCGCTACCTATAGCATGACACCTCGCCCGGACTTGCTCACCGAACTCGAACCGTCACCGGTGAAGCATGTCACATTGGCTTTGGGGCAGCGAGCGGAGGTGAAAGGCATGGGCAAGGCCATGTTTAAGGGTGCTGATGGGAAGATGGTGGGCCTCAAGAATGTGCTTTGGGTGCCCAGCCTTGCTGCAAACCTGATTTCGGTGCGGCGGTTGGCAAAGGTCGGCATGGACACGAACTCGAAGGGAGCCAAGACCTACACCGCAAGGCTTGGCGATTGGATTCTTTGGGACCTTCATGAGGACAGAGATGTCTACAAAGAGATGCGGCAGATCCCTGTGGTCCCAATGCCTAAGGAGAGGCAAGTGGCAGCAAGCGTCAGCACCAAAGGTGAAGCGATTGGTAGCGGCGATTTCGCGGAAGGTCGCGCTAAGGAGAAGGAGCCCAAGAAGTGCAAACTTGGAGGGACCAGCAAGCTTGGTGAACCTATGGAGAGAGGTGCAGCAGCCAAGGAGCAGCAAAAGGGTGAGAAGAAACCCGAGGCAGCAGGAAAGGAGGACTACGGAGAGAGAATGTGGGGCGCTATTGCGAGCGCGGCATTCTCCAATCCATCTTCGGCTACGGGGGAGTGTGATCGGCTCACCTTGCATCGGCGCATGGGGCATGTGGCCCTGCCCATCTTGCAGCAGCTAGTAAAGAATGAGATGGTTGCTGGCATACGTGTGAAGGGGGAGCCCAATGAGGTACTTGGCTGCCCGACGTGCATGCAAGCCATGTTCACCCGATTCCCGTTCTCTAGTTCGGAGGCGACGGCTAAGGCACCGCTTGATGAGGTGGTGATGGACGTGGTGGGCCCCTTGAAGCTTGGAGCTGCTGGAGCTGAGTATTTTCTCACCATTGTCGACATCTACACCCGCATGACTTGGGTGTATGTGCTGGCCAAGAAGAGCGACGTGGCTGAAACGTTGAAGACGGATTGGTTCCCGATGGTGGAGCGGCAACAAGACCGTCTAGTCAAGTCAATCCGCACCGATCGAGGGGGAGAGTTCTTGAGCAAGGATTTTGGGGTGTGGCTGAAGAGGAATGGTATTCGGCACTCCCTCACCATGCCATACTCCCCTGCAATGAACGGCATCGCCGAGCGAACGAACCGCACAATCACGGAGGCGGCACGCGGGTTGCTCATTGAAGCCGGGCTACCCGACTATTTCTGGCCTGATGCGGTGCGGAGCGCGTGTGTGGCCAAGAACAGAGCCTTGACTCATGTGGGAGCAGACAAATGGGTGCCCTATGTGGAATGGCTAGGAAGGAAGCCAAAGGTGGATATGCTTCGGGTGTTCGGGTGCATGTGCATGGCGCTCGTGCCTAAGCATCTTCGGCACAACAAGCTTGGTGCCAAGGCGGTGTGGGCCGTGCACTTGGGCATGGCTCAAAACAGCAAGGGATGGCTTTTTTGAGACCCATTCACCAAGAAGTTCTTGGTGAGCAGGGATTGCAAGTTCATGGAGAACTTCATTTACAAGGATTGGAAGGCGGAGAATGAGGCGAAGATAGGCGTGCGGTTTGGGGAAGTGAAGAGTTCCGGTTTGGAGCATGTGGAGCTGCCTTTGGAGCTGAGCAGCGGCAGCACAACCACGAGGCAATCCTCCCTTATGAATGGGGGAGAGGAGGCCAATGATGCAGAGGAAGAAGAGGAGGAGGTGCAGCAAGTGAGCGAGCGTGCACCGTCACTCCCTTCCCGTACTATGAGTGCTCTACAGATTCGAGCCACACCGCAGCAACACCAAGGCCTTCAAGTCCCTGCAGCTGAAGAGGAAGGAAGGGGGAAGAGGAGAGTTCAACCCCCTAATAGGCTGACTTATGATGCACTGGGAGTGCAGGGCAAGACAGCGCTGGCCGGAGCGGCAATGATGGTCGGAGACGACGAGGAGAGTGACTACGAGGAGTGTGCCTTCGTGTTCTTCTCTCCGGTGGAGATGCCGGGAGAACCAGCAACTCTCAAGGAGGCTTTGGAGAGTAGTGATGCTGAGGAGTGGAAGAAAGCCATGGAGAGTGAGCTGAAGAGCATCGAGGAGAATGACACATTCGAATTGGTGGAGCTACCGGAGGGGCGTACGGCGATAACGTCCAAGTGGCTCTTCAAAATCAAGTTGGATGCCGACAGCAAGATCGAGCGCTACACGTCTAGGCTTGTAGCCAAGGGGTACCAGCAGAAGGAGAAGGTGGAATTTAACGAGCTGTTTGCCCCTGTGGTGAAGCTGACAACGCTGCGAACCCTATTCGCGGGAGCCGCCATCAAAGGATGGGTAGAAAACAAATGGACATCGTAATGGCATTCCTTAACGGCATCCTTGAGGAGGAGATTTTTATGGCATAGCCAGAGGGGTTTATGATGGTAGTGGCAGAGTGTGGAAGCTGAGGAAGGCCCTCTATGGGCTGAAGCAGGCCCCTAGACAATGGTACACGAAGCTGCGCGAAGTGTTGGAGGAGATCGGCTTCACTCCCTCAACGGCCGATCACTCCTTGTTCATGCTTGGCGAGGGGGAGCAGAGGAGTTTCATGGTGGTTTATGTGGATGACATTCTCATATTCTCACCTTGCTCTGACCTTGTGAAGGAGGTGATGCTGAACCTGCATGATAATTTCGAGTTCAAGTCCCTTGGTGACGTGAACTTCTACCTTGGGCTCCACATCGAACGAGACGTGGAGAAGCGGAGCATGCGAGTGCACCAACGGAAGTACCTGGAGGCATTGGCCGCCAACTTTGGCCAGAGTGAAGGTCATGTGGCTACTTCCTTTCCCTCTGGGTTTAAGTGTGTGAAGGGGCCAGAGGAGGAGAGCGTTGGAGAAGAAGAGAGGCGCCGTTTTCACTCGTTGGTGGGCAGCCTCATGTATGCGGCGGTAAACACCCGACCGGACATCGCATTTGCTACCGGGCAGCTGGCTAGGGTTGTGCAATGCCCTAATGAGGAGCAGGTAGCAGCTGGAATGAGGGTGGCCAAGTATCTTGGCCAAACACCGACCGTTGGGCTGCAATACTCGGCGGCGGCACAAAGGCGCCAAAAGGGCGCGGATGGTGTTGAACCCGGGCATTTGTTCCTCACCGCCTACTCGGATGCTTCATATGCATCGGAACCAGAGGACATGACAAGTGTGGGAGGCTTTATATGCTGTGTTGGTGGAGGCCCAACTGCTTGGGAGAGCAAGAAGTAGGTTGACCAAGCTTTGAGCTCGGTTGAGTCCGAGTACATGGCACTCTTCCGTGCCGTACGGGAGATTGTGTGGCAGCAGCGTTTGTTGGTTGAATTTGGGGAGCAGCAGCAAGGACCTACCCCACTCTACTGTGACAGCCAGGTTGCCATTGCACTTGCTAAGAACCCTGTGTTGCATGGACTCACAAAGCACATGAGGGTGAAGTGGCATTGGACGAGGAGCATGGTGACCGCGGGTGAGGTTGAGTTGCGGTACGTGAAGACCATGGGGCAGCCGGCTGACATGATGACTAAGAGGCTGGTGGAGCAGCAGCATTGGAAGTGTTGCAAGCTGGCTGGGATGGCTCTGAACAGAGAGAACAACATATCCTAAGGCCAACAATCCGAGGGGGAGTTTGTTGGTGCAACCCTACGGTTTGCACTCGGCTTGTTGTCCGTGTGCGTGCATGTGTGTATGTGTATGGAATGGTATGAGGGCATGGGATAATATATATTTCATGCTTATAATTGTGTGTGAATGTTGAGTCATGATGTCGAGTGTGTGTGTCGAGTCAATAGCGAGATATCGCTAGACGCGTGTTACGCGGTCGTTGGTGTCCCGCGCGCGGTTTCTATTTTGTCATGTGTCGAACGTTCCGCGTATCGCAGGTGTATGCAGAAGACCCATCAAGAACTCAAGGATGAGTTTGTGATGAAGAGCGCGAGCCTTTGTGTCAAGCCTCAAGTGATTTCGAAGCTCGCCAAAAGGGTGCACCTCAAGATATTGAAGATAGTTACATTACTTTGTGTAGTGTAACATTTCACTTGGTGTAGGCCCTAGTGAAGGGTAGTTTCGAGACCCTTCGTGGTTGGGGACAGTGTGGCACTGTTCCACATCATTGTACCTTGGCTCTTGGGGTTTGTAGGAGCTGGGAGTCATTCCCAACTCGTAACTCTTCCTAACTCTTCCTATCTTGTGTTCTAAGACTATGTTGCTGCCATAGTGCCGTTTGTTCAAACCAACGCTTTGTTGTCAGTTCTTAATGAAAGCGTGCGATTTAAATTGCCTATTATAGGCGACTTCAAGGTGCTCCAGATCGTAGCTGAATGAAGTCATTTGGAGTTGTGAGCAGATCGCTATGAACGTTTGAAGCCGCTGTGCAGAAATCCTTCTGTGCACTCTATCTCTCGTTTTAGGCTCATTGGAGCCTGCTGTAACTAAAACAAATGTTACGTGTGTATGCCTCCCAATCCAGATATTGAGGCTGCTGCTCTAGGTGCTAGTAAGTCTGCTCTCTCTCGTAGTGCGCGTGCTGAGGCCTTGCACACCTTCACGCTTGACTCAGGTGCTTCCCACTGTTTCTTTTGCGAAAGTCCCACAGTCACACCACTCCCTGCACCTGTTGTAGTGCGACTTGCTGACACCTCAGGGGGCCGAGTTCTTGCCCGTTCCTCCACTGTTCTCCTGTGTCCGGCAGTTCCGTGCGGCTCACTCTTCAGTCTTCACCTCCCCTCGTTCTCTACGAACTTGGTGAGTACCACTGCCCTCCAGGATGCGATGGTCAGTACCACCACTCCTGGGGGTCAGCGTGTGTCGATCTGCACGTGTACATGGACGAGCTGTCACCTGGGCACGTTCACCCGTCGGCCTGGGTTGAGTCTGTACATACCGACTACTGAGCCTCCTCAGGTAGCTGCATTTGTGCCTGCGTCAGGTCAACTTGCAGCCCCTTGCTCGTGTCGAGCTCTGTCGCACCAGACTCTCTGTTGGCACCCACCGCCTTGGTCACCCCTCCCTGCCACGCCTCCGTGGTGTGCACTCCTGTCTCCTTGTCTCTGGTCTTCCCAGGTCTCTTCCTCACCTCCCACGGTTGCTTGCCCCTCCCTGCCTTCCGTGTGCCGAGGGGCGGCAGCACGCCGCTCTTCACTCCTCGTTTCCCCCGACGACTGCTCCCATGCAGACTCTCCATATGGACGTGTGGGACCCAGCCCGCATCCGTGGACAGGGTCGCGAGTGATGCTTTCCGCTGGTTGTTAACGACTACTCGCGTTACACCACGGTCTTCCCCTTGCGCAGCAAGGGGAGGTCCCTGATGTTTCGATCCCTTGGATCCGTGCTGTCCGTCTCCAGCTCCGCGAGCGGTTTCACACGAACCTTCCTGTCCTGCATCTGCAGTCTGACAGAGGTGGTGAGTTCGCTACCGTCTTGCGGGAATTTTATCGTGGGGAGGGCATTCGCCAGTCGTTCACGCTTCCGGCCTCTCCGCAGCAGAATGGGGTTGCTGAGCACTGCATTGGCTTAGTCATGGAGATCTGGGGATCTCGTGCCTTTGTCCGCGATACCTCTGCGGACAAGCTCTCCTCCTGCGCTATTCCCTGCATCTTCCTTGGCTTTCCCCTTGACGCGCCTGGCTAGTAGTTTGGCCCCCACCTCGCGTTGTGTCCTGCCCTCTTAGGACGTCATGTTTGACGAGCCAGTTCCCTTTTATCGTCCCTTCCCCTACCGCACTGCCCCTCTCCCTCCCTCTCCACTCTTCCTCGCACCAGGTCCTCCTTCGGTAGACCCCCTCCCCCCTCAGGGTCCTGCTCCCTCAGGTTTGTCCCAGGTAGACCTTGTTGAGCCTATCGAGGTAGTTGTTGACTCTTGTGTTGCTGGGGGTGCTGCTGCTAGGGGTGCTGCGTCTGGGAGTGCTGAGCCGACGGGTGCGGGGCCTGGGGTGCTGAGCCTGAGCGTGCGGAGTCTGGGGGTGCTGAGCTTGTGGGTGCAGAGCTTGGGGGTATTGAGCCTGTGCGTTCTGAGCCTGGAGGTACTTTGTCTACTGTAGGTCGTTCGGATGTGAGAGAATTATAACGGTGCATTTTTCGTCAATGACGTTTCTCCCGACGACGACTTTTTAGTCCAGAATTGTATACCAACGATGTTGTGATATTTCGGCCCTTATCTTCCTAGACTCTGTCCGTAGTCTCTAAGAAGTGTTATGAGAGCTACTTAAGGACTTTGTGAACAGTCTACTGAAGTGTGAAGACCATCGTAGACCCACCATGGGCGTGCCTAAGTGGAGTTCTAGAGGTTGCATGTAGCTTCCGCTAAGGGGAAACTCTGCTGAAATTTCATTGGCGCCGACACTTGTGGAAATTGAGTGGGACTTCGGTGTGGACAGCAAGGGGGGAGCTGAAAGCTGTGATTGAGAGAAGAGGAGATGAGTCAAGGGAGTTGAGATGCAGCTGAGAAGAGGAATAAGCCGCCACCATCCAAAGTTGAGGCGTTGGATGGCTCCAATTATGAGGAATGGAACGGGCGGATGCGGGGCGTGTTTAAGCGCTACAAGCTACTAAACCTTTTGATGGGTGAGGAGAAGATGCCGGAGGAAGGAGATGCCCACGATCAATGGATTGAGAAGAGCGCGGTGCTGTACGACCTCATTTTCCAATTGGTCAACGACGATATGTTCCAGCACATCAAAGTATTGTGATTAAGTTCTTAAGGCAGCATACCCCCTAGTGCGCCGAAATTCATAACTCGAGTTATACTCCATCTTTTGATACGATTCGAATTGGGAAGGATAGCCACGGTTAAGGGCTACATCATACTCAAGTTTGAGAGAATTTTAATGGTGCGACGTTTCTTGTGATGACAATGTTTCTGTCCAAAACTGTAGACGAACGATTTTGTGATGTTTCGGCCCCTAATCTTCCTAGACTCCGTCCTTCGTCTCTAACAGACACGCCCCCGCACTAGGATGCCCGAGGTGCACACACTGGAATTTGAACCCGAGATCTTCACTCCGATACCATGTCAGAATCCCAGCCACTAACCATTGGGATAAAAGGGCTGGTGAGTGCGCCCATAACCCCCCAGACCAACGTGCCTGTAACCCTTCCCAAGGATCAATTGGGGATCTCCATTGACACGACAGTCGCGCGACACATAGCTACCTGACCTGACCTGACCTAGTGTGGTAGGACCCAGTTTATAGTGAGTACAGACCAGAGCCCAGCTCCCTGTGGAAAGTGGCCAGAGGCACTCCAATGGCACCGAGTGTGCAGAAGGCAACAGGCTCGTCCAGAGGGAAAGTGGTGACAGCTCCGAGGTCGTGGAGGTGACTGACACCTACCAAGTTCCTAGAGAACGAGGGGGTGGAGTAGCCTGTAAGAAACCCAGAGGGAGCCGCCGGACACGCAAGAATGGTGGTGATGTGGGCAACTACATATCCCACGGAGGGGTAAGCCAAGGCGACAGTGACTGGAGTGTGCAGTGGCGTGAGGTCGGTGTAGTCGCGAAAGAAACAGCTGGATGCTCCGGAGTCCGGGGGGAAGGAAAGCTGTGCTGTAAGTGAGGTCGCACCCGAGCCAGCAACAAAGGCTGGTACTAGACTAGGAGTAGCTACAGCTTTCACACTAAAAACCTATGAGGCGCTTGGACTAGAAAGTATGTCTCATCCTCAGCTGCAGCTCCCACATATTGGTGTGTGCACTGGCTAGGTCCGACAGGGCCCCGTAGTGGAGGCTGCTATTGGCGCTACTGTTGAAATGCAGCTATTGCTTGTGCTGCTGTGGCCACTGTAGCTAATGCCACAGCCACGGCTGCTGCCGCGGCCACGGCTGCTGCTGCGGCCATAGGTGCTACTACCACTGTTGCTACTGCGGCCACCGGTGCTGCTGCCACCGCTAATGGTGCGGCCACTGACGCCACATCGAAATGGCACGGTAGTACGCGAGTAGGGGCCAGTCAAGGTGGCTGTAGAAGTGGTAGGTGTCAGCGAGTGCGGTGGTGAGTGGTCTAGTGCAGTGGGAAGCAGCCTAAAGTCGGCCGGATGCGTTTGAGAGTGGTTTGGCGTAGGCTAGTATGGTGAGGAGTGGTCAGGTGCGGTAGGGTACGGCCTGATGTGGTCTAGTGTGGTGGGGAGTTGTCTAGTGCGATGGGGAGTGGTCTAGTGGGGTGGGAGCGGTCGGGCAGAAGCACGGTGGTTGGATGTGGTTTAGGGGGGAGCAGTCTAGTGCGGCGGGGAGTGGTCTAGTACGGTGGGGAGCGCTCTAGCATGGTGGAAGGCACAGGCAGAACTTGGCGAAGGCACAGGCGACTGCTGCTGGCGTTGGATATTGTTGTAGGTGTTAGCTGCTGCTGCTGGCGTGTGAGAGGACGTCCCCGTTATAATATTTTCTCACTATTATATTTTTCTGTTGTCCTATTCTCCCTTTTCTCCTCTTTATTTTGATCTTTATCTCATCTCAATCGGCCTACTATTCTATTTTCTAGAGCCTTCTATCTATTTCTCTTATTTCCTACTTTTCCCACCGACATACCTATTATACGGCACTGACAGCGCCGACAGTGGTGTATACGATGTAATCTGGGCGTAATCCCAAGTGCCAATAGCCTTGCGTGCTTATGCGCACTTGTGATTGTAGTATCGGGAAGGGTGTGTTCCCGAAAGTTCGTTTTATCTCGTTTATCCTTGTACTTTTTGAGTATAAATAGGCCTTGTATTCAGTTTTAGTGACAAGTTTCGATTGAGAATTCGATCCTGTGACATGGCGCTAGCTGTTGTAATTGGCGCTGGCTGCTGTTGCTGGCACTAGCGTGGGACAGCGCGCTATAGCCGCTGCTGATCGTGCTAGCGCACGACGTTCTGGGTTGGGCGAGCTAGGGCAAGGGTGAGGCGGTGGGCGCAACATCTTAGGGTTACGGGCACTAAGGCGACGGGCACTACTAGTGACGGGCGCTACGGGCGACGGGCGCTATGGGCGACGAACTAAAGATGAACGGGAGCGCCCGCGGGGGGTGGGGGGGGGGGGAGCGCACTATGGGACAAACTAAGGCTACGCTACGGGACGATCTCAGGCCCGCGGGGGGGGGGGGGGGGGGGGGGGGGGGGGGGGGGGGGGGGGGGGGGGGGGAGGGGGGAAGCGCGCTACGGGACAAACCAAGGCCTGCGGGGGCCGCGCTACTGGACGAACTAAGGCCCGTGGGGTGACGGGACTTGCCGAGGGCGCTACGGGCAACGAGCGGCGAACGGACGGGGAACAGACGGCGCACGGGCAGCTAATGGGCGGCTACCGAGCGGCTAGAATGTGAAACCCTAAAACGAGCAAGCCAATGGGCGGCGAGCGCACTACGGGTGGCTATCAAGCAACGAACAGGGCATGCGGAGGTGGGCCTGTAGGAACAAACTAAAGCTCTATACCATATCAAGGATAGAACTGGAAGAATGAATGAGTAGAAACATGCAATACAAGGGGGTATACATTAAATGGTAAGGGAGGTTATACCCTCAACAGCATAACTCAATGTAACACGTAGACTAAACTAAGAATTTATAACAATTTTAGTTTGACAGGCCAGACATAGCCTTCGCATGCAACAAGCTAGGGAGCGGCCTCACGGTGAGAGCAATCACCATTGGCGCAAGGTCGACCACTACCTCGCCAACACTCATGACACCGCCCTGGAGTTCGACGGTGGACCAGAGTCGCTGAAGCTTTTCGGCTACGTGGACGCCAATGACGCCGGCGACAAGCAAAACCAGATGAGCACGGGAGGCTATGTGTTCATCTTTGGAGGGCCGCTATCTTCTTGTCGAGCCAGCACATCAAGTGCGCGACGCTGTCGTCAACTGAGTCGGAGTACGTGGCAGCCACCGAGGCCGGGAACGAGGGACGCCGACTTTGCTTCTTAGTTGCAAAGTTCCGGCTGTCATGGCACTAAGGGCTTGGAGCAGCAGGGCAACCTCAAGCAGATGGAGCAGCGATACGCCTGGGTACAGCACATAGTGAAGCGCGGGAAGTTCACATTAAAGTACATCCTGAGCACCGAGTAGCCAGCCGACTTCCTGACGAAGGCTTTGCACTATTCAGCCTTCAACTGGTGCTCTGTCTCAATCAACCAAGTGCGCCATGCCAACGTCGGCGATGGTGACAACGACGTTCAGCAGTAGGTGCCATGCCCTTTTGCATGGATGGTGTGGTGACGGCGTGCTGTACGTTGTGTGCACGTCGACGAGCTATTCTCAGAGGGGTACTGCCGTGTGGGCTGGAGGCCTAAGCGTGAATGCGGCAGGGGAGTGTCGACGGGGGTTGTGTTTAGGCCCCGTCCTCGCTTGGGCGGAGCCGACTGCGTGTTTGGGTGTGTGGGAGGTGCAGCCGACCTGCAGCAATAGGCGAGCTGGTCTACGGGTTGATTGACGAGCACGTTGTCATTCTGATGGCACCGACTTCGGGAGGTCGACTAGAGAGGTCGTCTTGGGAGGTCGACCAGTAGGGGCGTCGACTTGGTGATGCTGTCTTGGGGAAGCCGACCTGGCGTGGTCAGCTAACAGCTGTGCTTTTGGTCGACCTGGAGTTGGTCGACCTGGAGTGTGGTCGACCTGGGGCTGGTCGACCTGGAGTGTGGTCGATCGGAGGTGGTCGTCGACTTCGGTTGTGAGGATCTAGGATCGAGCTCGGAAAAGAGAATTGTAATTGAATGAATCACATGGGTACAACACGAGGCTATATATAGGCTTGATAGAAGGCTCAGTAACTAGGTGTTACGCGAAGGTTCCGAGGGTCGCGAAGCGTCCCGAACAGACCCTTACTGAATTCGGTAGAAGGCGATTTGGTGGCAACCGAAAAGCCCAGAATTCGGTGCACGCAACCTAGCTCGGTGCTATAACTATAAAAAAATATAGGAAAGTACCTAGCCTAGGAAATCATGCAATTCATGCATGCATAATATGATCCTATGCTAGAAATAGCATAATAAAGTCTAGGCAAGCAAGCATAGCTTGCATAAGCCGTCGTACTCTCACGTGGGTGGTCAACGAGCATGAGGAGAAGCTGCTGGTTGACGTGGGTTCAGCGGAGGAACGCGACAGTTGCCCAAGTGGTATCCCGAGTTCAACTTAACTCTTAGCAACCTAAACCAATAGATATATTTTGAGTGTTACGCCTTTCGAAGGTGGTGGATCGGAGTGACTAACAGGGATTAGGGATGAGAATGAAGAGATGCGGTCAGAGTCTACGATTTGAAGGGATAAACCTGATGAATCAAACACGACCAGGTGTGAAATGAGTTGAGTTTCAAGAGGAAGTAGAATGGTGGAAGGTGTGAGAAAGATGTTTTTGTTGTGGATGTTGTTGTCTCTTGTTCCACGGAGGGGGCAAGCAAGCCCAGACCTGGTCGGGGTAAATTTTGCAGGGTGTTAAGCTGACTGATGTCGGAAGTGGCATGGTGGTGTTATATTTGCCACACTACGATGATTTTTGGCTTGTTACATAATCTGTCAATCTATGATGGCAATGCTACTTACCGAAATAAATACGAACTGCAAGGCGAGCCATCTAACGGTGCTACAATATCATAATCTGACCACGTGCACCGTTATGATATTGCTACAATAATTCACGTGCTCTAATGGCTGATTTGACGCGCGTGCCATCAGAGGTCATGCGGTTGGGTGCCAGTTTTGATAAGGAACACGTGTTAGAATACCAAGGAGAATAGTGGTGATTAGGTCAAGGGGGAGGGGTACAAGAACAACATCGAGAGAAATTTTGTACCCCCTGGTGCTAACACCCATATAGCCTAGAGCACATAAGCATCTATGTGTTGACACACCCCCATAGGCAAAATGGGGGATAGTCAGAGAAAAGAATGGTCACAAGACCAATCAAGTGAAATGACAAAACAAAGCAAGCTCAGGGTGGATCACGAAGTCACCACACACTCTAAGCGGAAGAAAATGGCCACAAGGCCAGTTCACATGCACAATTATGTAATAGAGAACAAGCAGTACAATAATCAAAACCTAGCAAGTGCAAGCATGCAGGTATATGTATGTAGATCACAGAACAAACAAAGCCAAGAAGTGAGCAAGAGAGGCCAAGTAGGTACAAGGCCTAAAACAGTAATGAAACGCTGATGATCACAAGGCTGAAGTGCCTTGGTGAAGATATCAGCAGTGTTGGAAAGATGCCACATATGCAAGATGAAGCTGACCACGCTGCTGCAACTCTCAAGCAAGGAAGTAACGCAGAGCGATGTGCTTCGTTGTGTGCTCCAGTCTTTGCTCCTAACACAAGGCAATCATGGTCTTGTTGTCGACGTATAGAACTGAAGGAGAACGAGGCGGCTATCCCAAGTCGGTGAGCAGGTAGGTGAGCCAGCGTAACTCCTGTACAACCATGGCCCCTACGTAGATCTCAGCCTCACAATTGGAACTGAGAACAGAAGACGAGTAGGTAGACCGCCAAGAAACAGAGCCAGAGCCAAGACTGAAAGTCTAACCCTGTGACGACCGCTGGGTAGCCAAGTCATCAACCCAAGAAGCGTCTACGTATCCAGTGAGGACAACTCGACCCCGTCCTCCAAGCACGAGCCCCATGCCCGACGTACTGCACAAGTAGTGCAACACCCTCTTAGCTGCCTTCCAGTGCTCTAGTCGGTGTCTCCCGAGCGCAACGTAATGTGCCATGATGCAAAGAGGGTTGGCAAGGTCAGGTCGACTGTAGGTCATCAGGTACATGGGGCAGCCCACAAGCTCTGGATATGGGCCATTCGGCTCTACGGACTCGTCCGAAGCTGGAGCTGAGAGCGAGTGACCGGAAGGCAGAGGAGTGGACTGTGGCGAGGAGTACTGGAAGTCGAAGCGCTGAAGGACCTGCTGCACCATGTGTGATTGAGTGAAGATAATGGTGCGCCGTGCTCTGTCCTGGGTGATCTGCAAGCCAAGATAGCTGCGCAGTTCACCCAGGTCTGTGCACGTGTGTCTCTTCTGCAGCTCCAACTTCACTAGGGTCAGTCTTTCAGTGTCAGCAGTGGCAAAGACCAAGTCGATGACGTACACGAGGATGTAGAACGGCGGCAGCGAAGTGTTGGTGCGTAGAAACTGTGACGGGTCAGCAGTCGAAGGAGTGAACCAAAGAGCCGCAAGTGTAGTCCTCAGTGTGTGGTGCCACTCACGAGGCGCCTGGCGGGGACCGTAGACTGGCCGCCGAAGGCTCCACTGGGTACCTGTGGGGAATGACCCAGTGAAGCCAAGTGGGCGGCACAACCAGATCTCCTCGTGTAGGCTGCCCTGTAAGAAAGCGGTGCTGAAGTCAATAGAGTGAACCTCATAGCCACGCTGAGCAGCGACGTACAGAAGTACCTGAACAGTGGTCATCTTCGGGGTAGGGGAGAAGGTATGGAAGAAGTCATCTCCCTGTCGCTGACTGACACCTCGTGCCATGTAACAAGCCTTGAAGGCAGGCGGAGAGCCCGGCGGCCGCTTCACCCTGAAAATTCACATGCCATGGACTATGTTCGCCTTAGGAGGGGGAACTACGTTGACGTAAGTGCGTGTGGACTTCCAGGATGCCATCTCTGCGTCCATGGTTGTCTGCCATTGAGAAAAGGAGGGAACCTTAATCCCCTTTGCGTAAGAGCACGGGGTCGGGATGTCTGGTGCATCCGGGTCTCCTTCAGGTGCAATCAGCATGGACACGAGATGAGGTACAGCAGCTGCAAAACACTCAAAGTCCTCCTGCCAGTCCTCAAGGCCGTTTGTGCCAAGAGCACACACACCCCCGACGGACGGAGGACAGACAGACTCAGACCCAGCAACAAGACTAGCGGCGTAGTTGAGACGACAGGCGGCAGCAAAGTTAACAAGCTTCGCAACTAAGGCAGACGCAGCAGTGGACTCAAACGAAGGGTCAGTGACAGCAGTGGCCAGAAGACATGTGACATTAGGACTAGCAGCACGAAGTAAGTCAGAGAGAGGACGCAAGAGGAGACGGTAGGGGAACTCGGAGTGGAATAGAGGAAGGACAATGTGCCATATGGTGCGTGCCAGGGACAGGAGGAGGACGCGTACGCGGAACACGACTACCAGCTCGACCAGCGCAAACAGGCAAGGCAGGGCAAGACGCAGGCTGACGACGCTCTGTAAGGCCTCCTGTTTGCTCAGTGTTAGGAGAAGGAGCAGGTAGTGGGGAGGCTGGCTGTAACTGCGGCTGGGATTGGTAAGGCGGCGGACACAGTAAGGGAGGTGTAAGTCCAGGAGAAGGCGGGAGACCAAGAACCTGCTGAAGGAGTGGAACGAAGTACGGTCGCATACGCACAGCGCCTCCAGAACCAGCACCAACAACACCAGCACCCAGAGGACCACCACCTCCAGCTCCATGGTCTCCAGCTCCAACGCCTGCAGTACCACCAGCTCCAACATCTCCAATACCTCCAGCTCCAGCGGTTCCAGCTCCAACTCCTGCAGCAACTCTAGCAGCACCTCTAGCTCCAGCAGCTCGAGTACCTCCGGTCCAAGCACCTCCGGAACTAGTGGCTCCAGCACCTCCAGTAGCTCCAGCTCCAGTAGCACCTCCAGCGACTCCAGCTCCAGCTTCTGCAGCACCTCAAGCAGCTCCAGCTCCAGCAACTCCTCTAGCTCCGGCAGTTCCAGTACCTCCAGTATGAGCACCTCCGGGACTAGCGGCTCGAGCACCTCTAGTAGCTCTAGCTCTAGCACCTGTAGCACCTCGAGCTCGAGGGCCTCCATTGGCAGGCCCCTCAGCTCCAGCAGCGCCACTCTGGAGGCTTCAGTGCCAAACAAGCCACTCGCGCAGCTGTAGTGGAGAGAGAGGCTCCTGCCGTGACGAGACATCCAGAGGACCTCTAGAAGACAAAGTACCTCTAGGCTCAGCACGCTGAGGCTCAACACCCCTAGGCTCAGCACCCCCAGGCTCAGCACGCTCAGGCTCAGCACACCCAGGCTCCGCACGCTCGGGCCCAGCACCCCCAGGCTTCGCACTTTCAGGCTCAGCACTTCCAAGCTCCACATCCTCAGACTCAGCAACCCCAAGCTCAGCACCCCAAGACCCTGCACGCTCAGGCTCAGCACCCCCAGGCCCCGCACCCGCAAGCTCAACCAAGGGGAGTGGGTCTACCTTAGACACACCTGAAGGAGCAAGACCCTGAGGTGGTAGGGGGTCTAACCGAGGGGGACCTGGAGCGAAAAAGAGCGGCCGGGGGGGGGGGAGAGAGGGGTAGTGGGGTAGGGAAAGCGACGGTAAAAGGGAACCGACTCGTCAAACGTGACGTCCTGAGAGGGCAGGACACAGCGCGAGGCGGGGTGGTAAAACTACCAGCCAGGCGCGTCAGGGGGAAAGCCAAGGAAGACGCAAGGAATGGCGAGGGAGGAGAGCTTGTCCACGGAGTTATCCCTGACAAAGGTACGAGACCCCAGACTTGGAACACTGACGCATCGCCAACCTCTTCCGTCCAACGTAGTGTCGGCGAGGTCTCCGGCAAGGAGACACAAGGCTAGAGGTTGAGCGGATGGGCAGCATACCGGACTGCAAACGGCCACAGAAAATGGGGGGCAGCCGGATGGATCATCAAGGTACGAGCGACCTCCATGACTAAGCCAATGTAGCACTCAGCAACCCCATTCTGCTGCGGAGAGGCCGGAAGCGTGAACGTCTGGTGGATGCCCTCCGCACAACAAAGGTCTCGCAAGAGGTCGGAGGCGAACTCACCACCTCTAATAGAGTGTAGACGCAAGACAAGAAGGTTCAGGTCGATTCGCTTGTGGAGCTGGAGACGGACGGCGCGGATCCGAGGGATAAAAGCATCAGGGACCTCTCCCTTGCTACGCAAGGGGAAGACCGTGGTGTAACGTGCGTAGTCGTCAACAACCACCAGAGAGTATCGCTTGTGGCCCTATCCACGGACGCGGGCTGGGCCCCACACGTCCATGTGGAGAGTCTGCAGGGGAGTAGTCGTCGAGGGAAACGAGAAGGAGTGAGGAGCGGCGCGCTGCCGTCCCTCGACACAGGGAAGGCAGGGAGAGGCAGGCGAGGGCGGAAGGGGAGGAAGAAACCTGGGAAGACCAGAGACAAGGAGACGCAAGTGCATGCCACGGAGGCGTGCACGGAGGGGTGACTAAGGCGGTGGTGCCAAAGGAGCGTTTGGTGCGACAGGGCGCCGCACGAGCAGGGGGGCGCTAGTTGACCTAACGCAGGGGTAAAAGTATCAACCCACTCATCCTGAAGGAAGGCGTTGCTCACCAAGTTCGTAGAGAATGAGGGGAGGTAAAGACCTGATAGTGAGCCAAATGGAACCATCAAACATGGCAGAACAGTGGAGGAATGTGCAAGGACTGGGTCCCCAGAGGTGTCAGCCAGAGAGACAGCAACAGGTGAAGAGAGCGGTGTGACTCTAGTACTGTCGTGAAAGAAACAGCGGGAAGCACCTGAGTCAATTGTGAAGGTGTGCAAGGCCGCAGCAGACGCAGTACCAGAGAGAGCAAACTCACCAGCACCTAGAGCAGCTGACTCACTAGCACCTAGAGCAGCAGCCTCTATACCTGGGTCTGGCGGCATATACAGGTAACAATCACTGTGAGAGTACGCCGACGTTCCACATATTTCTCATTTCCATATTTTTCCTCCATCTTATTTTCCTTATTTTCCTCTTTCATTTGCACTTTATTCCACCTCAATAGGACTACTATTCTACTTTCTGTAGCTTTATGATTATTTCACTTGTTTGGTATTTTCGGCACCGACATTTACATTATATGGCACCGACAGCACCGATAGTGGTGTACAAGGCGTAATCTTGCCATAATCCGAAGTGCCAATGGGCTTGCATGCTTACGCGTACTTGTGATTATCTATTCTAGAAGAGCGCGTCCCCGAAGGTTCGGATTATCTGTTGTTTCTACATATTTCTGAGTATAAATACGTCTTGTACTCACCTTTAGTGCAATATTCTCGAGTGGAAATTCGATCCTGTGACACTTGGTATCAGAGCCATTTTCACTCGCGGAGTTTCAGCTAAGCACAGCGCTCATGAAATTCCTTCTTCGAAATACCGCCGGGGGGCAACGAATTCGGCGTCGACGCTGGTAAGCACCAGATTCCGCGTTTTTTCAATAACCCCCCCCCCCCCCCCCCCCCCCCCCCCGCGCGCGTTTTTTGAACAGGATCGTGAGTTCGATTGTTGGCGAAAACGTTTGCGATACAGCAATGACAATTGCAGATTGTCGGGACCTATATCGAGCGCTGCTGAAGTAGCAAGATCGATGTGCGACGGATTGAACGACTTCGAGTCAAAGCGCACGTCATGGCGAAAATTGCGATAGAAGCAGAACCGATCGTGACTTCGCAGCAGTCGCAAAAATTTTCCAAGGCCCAAGAAATTCGAGCCCCCAACACCTTTGATGGGGAAATCAGCGCTAGGCGCTAGCTTTTGGCGATCAAAATATATTTTGCCACCATTGGATGGACAGCACCAACACTCGATAGAGACAAAATTAATTTTGCAGCAACACTACTGCACGGACCAGTAATTGAATAGATAAGTGGAAGCGGTTTATTAAACCAAGGTGAAGCAACGTGGCAGTAGTTCCGTGAAGGAGTGCTACAAAGTTTTGTGCCGATTAATGCAGCGTTCATCGCCCGCGACAAAATGCATCGTTATCGACAAATCGAGGGTGTCACAAACTACACACAACAAATGGAGGAGTTGTTCAACCGCATCCCTGACGTCACGGAAGGTGAAAAAATTAGAGCATTCATTGCGGGGCTGAAAAAAGAAATACGACAACATGTTGCGGCCGCAAATTGGAGCAGCTACAACGACGTCGTTTCGGCAGCAGAACGTTTCGACGTAACCAGGATCGGAACACGACGACTTCATGAACGAGCTAGACGACACGGAGGACGCTTGGCTACCCCCACGTGCGCCGACCCGATGGAACTCGATCGAATCGACGTGAAGGCAAGACCAAAGAAGAACAAATCTAAGTGTTCTTTCTACAACAAGCTAGGACATCGACGCATCGATTGTAACAAAATGAAAACCGCATGTGCAGCACTTCAGGATCTTAATAGTGGAGCAGATTCTATGCAAATATTGGAGGATCGTGGAGTAAAATATTTTAGAATCTAGCATAAGTGGTGAGCTTAGGTTTAAGGTAGGGCCTAGGCTTAGTAGCCTAGGCCTAAGGGAAGTCGAGGAGTTTGTGCCAAGGTGAGAGTCGAGAATGAGAAAAGGTGGTTGTTCACTATAGCACTAGGGTACATATAGTAAACAATGTATGCAAAGAAGGTGCACCACCAACAGTTTATAATAACTACACTTAACTACAGCTACAGGCAATTACATATAAATTCTAACACTCCACCATAACTGCTTGCAGCAGGAGTTTTTGCAGAACACAACCTGCAGGGGTACACAAGCAACAGCAACAACAGGTACGGTAATAGAGCAGTTACAGCAGCAAAGGGACAGGCGACAGCAAGAAATTCCTACCACCCCCTTACTCTCTTCCCCCCCCAACCACCGGAGAGGCAGCAGGGAGAGTGAGGAGGCGGGCTGGCTCTGGCTGATCACCCCCTCCATCTCCTCACCCTCCCCCTCCCCCCCACACTGCTGCAGGAGCAGCACGGGGGGGAAGAGAGTAGAGGTGGAGGGACGGCTGCTGGTTGGTCTCACACCCGCCACCCCAGTGCCACTCCCCCGGCTCCCCCACACCCTCACACCCTCCACCCCAGCGGCAGCTGCAACATTGGGAACAAAAGGAGGAGGGGAAGGGAAGAACACCACCCATCACCCCAACACCCGCCACCCCCATACCCTGCCCCCCACGGCTGCAAGGAGACGAAGGAGGATGGGGTGGGCGGGGAGAAAGCCGCAGAGCGGCTACAGAGGGTCGGCGCGGGTAGGTCAGAGGCGGCTGCAGTGAGTGCAGGCGTGGGGTGAGGCAGAGGCGGCTGCATCGAGCGCAGGAGCGGGGGCGGCTGCTCCAAGGGCAAGCGCTGGGTGGTGCAGGGGCAGCTGCAGCGAGTGCAGGCGCGGGTGATGCAGGGGCACCGCCGAGTGCGCCAGGGGCGGGTATGCGGCGGCTCAGGACACCGTCGCAGGCGCCAGGGGCGGTTCCGCGGCAGCTCAGGGTACCGTCGCGCACCACGGGGCACGTGACGGGCAGTTTAGGGCACCGTCGCATGCCACCGGGCGCACGATGGGCAGGGCACCGTCGCATGCCACGGGGCGCATGACGGGCAGGGCACCGTCGCATGCCACGGAGCACACGACGGGCAGGTTTAGGGCACCGTCGTGTGCCACGGGGCGCACGGCGGGCAGGGCACCGTCGCGTGCCACGGGGCGCACGATGGGCAGGGCACCGTCGCGTGCCACGGGGCGTGCGACGGGCAGAAAAGATGTCACTCGCCACTCGGGGGCGGGACAGGACAAAAATCGCCACGCGCCCGAGGCGCGCGACCGGAAAAACAGCAGCGCACGCGTGAGGCGGGCCCACAGGCCAGGACATAACTCACTCGCCATGTTAGAATCTAGCATAAGCGGTGAGCTTAGGTTTTAGGTAGGGCCTAGGCTTAGTAGCCTAGGCCTAAGGGAAGTCGAGGAGTTTGTGCCAAGGTGAGAGTCGAGAATGAGAAAAGGTGGTTGTTCATTATAGCACTAGGGTACATATTGTAAATAGAGCATACAAAGAAGGTGCACCACCAACAGTTTATAATAACTACACTAAACTATAGCTACAGGCAGTTACATATGAATTCTAACATGAATTCTTCAACCCACGAACAGACTCTACCAGGGAAAATTGCCGAGAAAAATAAAATCTCTGCGTCACAAGACCCTGCTGGACCTAGACAACTCCAAAAAGGCCCTGTAAATACTAAGCACCCTTTAAATTTATCATACAAGGATGCTTTACTTGGGAAAAACTCCTCTGGGTCCACGGCCTTTGTGAAATCACGAAAGAGGCTCCAGAAGAAAAAAAATGCATTGGTACGACAACTACAGCAGCTGCGCATGGGGAACCAACAACGGAGCGTGGAAGATCGACCTTCCAACGACGACATCATCGTCTCTCAGAAAAACCAGCCCATGTCGACCAACCGGTCCCCACGGAAGAAGTCGCTGGCGCTGAAGCAGCTCAAGAGGGAGCTGGAGGTCAACATGAAGTTGCGACGACCTCAAACCTCCTCTACACATGCATCTGAAACATCTACGATATCTACCCCATCTATGAATTCTACTACGAGCTCGAGAACCACGTCGTCGACGACAACAAAAAATCATGGCAATAGAGAACGGCAGGACCGGCCATCTGCCACCCTAGGAGAAAACACAAAGCTATGGGAAATGCCCTATGATCCAATCAACAAGACAATCAATGGGTACAACGAGCAACGCCAACCATTTTTGCTCGAGGTGATATGCAACGGACGACGCCTCCAAGCACTCGTGGACAGCGGAGCATCCCATTCAGTATGCGACAAGGCAGCTCTCAAACGCATCAATGAGAAGTAGACGCCTTCAAGCTTCACAGCTACGATGGTTGACGGAAGCAAATTACAAGTCTACGACGAAGCAGCGTTATACCTGCAGATAGGTCCTCTTCGCTAGAAACCGACCCTACCCGTCACCAACATCAAAGGGCTAGACCTGATCCTTTGAACAGACTTTCTGAAGAAGTTCAACCCTGAGATCAACTGGGTCACCCGCACGGTGAGTATTTACAATCAAGATAGAAGAGTTCCACTTCCGCATTGGAGCAACACGTGAGATATTCCGGAGGAGACTCTCGCACGCTTCGAGAAGGACGTGAAGTGAACCATGGCAGGGTTAGTTGTACTGGTTACCAATGAGGACGAAGGAGAGAGGAAGATGCTCGAGCTTCCACCAACAATCCAGAAACTTCTAGAGGAGTTCGAAGACGTTCTCCCTGATGACCTTTCAGACCAGTTGCCGCCATACCAAACCCACCAGCACGAGATCATCTAAGACCTGGTTCAAAACCGACCTTCCGACCACCATATCAACTCAGCCCAACCGAGTTGGCCGACATGAAGAAGCAGATCAAGTACTTTCTGGATAAAGGACTCATTCGACCATCAACATCACCATACGGCGCACCAGTGCTTTTCACGCCAAAACCTGACGGAAGCTTGCGCATGTGCATTGACTACCAAGCCCTCAACAAGCAGACGATCAAGAACAAGTATCCGATTCCACCCATCGACAATATACTTGACCAGCTTTGTGGAGCCGCAGTATTCTCAAAAATCGATTTGAGATCGGGATATTGCAAGATCCGGATGGCGGATAACTCCATCCATAAGACTGCGTTTCGTACACGATACGGATCCTACGAGTACCTCGTCATGCCGTTCGGACTCACCAACACAACCGCTACATTCCAGGCCGAAATGAACCAAATTCTTAGGCCTCTACTCGACGAATGCGTGGTGGTGTACCTGGATGACATCCTGATCTACTCGAGGGACATAAAACAGCACATCGAACACCTACGACGTGTCTTCGAGATACTTCGACGGGAGAAGTTTGTGAGAATGAACGAACAGGAATGAATGAACTAGCAGTGAAATGATTACAAGTAGGAAACCCTAAAATTGTGTACCCCCTATAGGCTAACCCACTGTAGCCTACACAAGCATAACATATATAATGTTTGACACACCCCCATAGGCAAAGTGGGGGAGAACAAGGGGTCACAAGACCAGTCAAGCAAAGCAAAGCAAGCTCAGGGTGGATCACAAAGTCACCACACAGTCCGAGCACAAGAGCAGGGCCACAGGCCAGTTCACATGCAGGAGTACAGACATATATATAAAACTAGACAAGCAAGAGCAGGTATATATATATGTCACAGTACAAGTGAAGTCAAGAGGAGAGCAAGTGAGGCAAGACAGGCACAAGACCCAGCTGGGTACAAAAGCGCTGATGGTCACAAGGCGCGAGTGCCTTGGTGAACACATCAGCAGTGTTGGCCTCAGAGGCCACGTACGCAAGTCGCAACTGACCACGCTGCTGCAGCTCACGAGCAAGGAAGTAGCGGAGAGCAATGTGCTTCGTTCTGTGCTCCAGGCGCTGCTCTCGACACAAGGCCAGCATGGCCTTGTTGTCTACGTACAGCACTGGAGGAGAACGAGGCGGCTCTCCAAGGTCAGTCAGCAGGTAGGTGAGCCAGCGAAGCTCCTGTGCAGCCATGGCCCCGGCGTAGATCTCAGCCTCACAACTGGAGCCGAGAACCGAAGACGAGCGAGTAGACCGCCACGAGACAGAGCCGGAACCAAGGCTGAAGGTGTAACCCTGTGACGACCGCTGCGTAGCCTGGTCGTCAGCCCAAGAAGCGTCCGCGTGCCCTGTAAGGACCACTGGACTCCGCCCTCCAAGCACTAGCCCCATGCCCGACGTACTGCACAGGTAGCGCAATACCCTCTTCGCTGCAGCCATGTGCTCTGGTCGGTGTCTCCCATGAGCAACATAGCGTGCAAGGATGCTCAGAGGGTATGCAAGGTCAGGTCGATGTGCAGGTCATCAGGTACATGAGGCAGCCAACAAGCTCTGCATATGGACCACTCGACTCTACGGACTCATCCAAAGGCAGAGCTGAGAGTGAGTGGCGAGTAGGCAGAGGAGTGGCCTAAGGCAAGGAGTACGTGAAGCCAAAGCGCTGAAGGACCTGCTGCACCATGTGTGACTGAGTCAAGGTAATGGTGCGGCGTGCTCTGTCCCGAGTGATCTGCAAGCCAAGGTAGCTGCGCAGTTCACCCAGGTCTGTGCACGTGTGTCTCTTCTGCAGCTCGGACTTCACGTAGGCAAGTCCAGCAGTGTTCGCTGTGGCAAAGACCAAGTCGTCGACGTACACGAGGATGTAGAACGGCGGCAGGGAAGTGTCGGTGCGAAGAAGCAGCGACGGGTCAGCAGTAGAAGGAGCAAACCCAAGAGCCGCAAGCGTAGTCCTCAGTGTGTCGTGCCACTCACGCGCTGCCTGGCGGAGACCGTAGACTGGCCGTCGGAGGCTCCACTGGGTGCCAGGAGGGAAAGTCCCAGTGAAGCCAGGCGGACGGCGCAGCCAGATCTCCTCGTGCAGGCTACCCTGCAGGAACGCAGTGCTGAAGTCGAGAGAGTGAAGCTCGTAGTCGCGCTGAGCGGCTATGTGCAGCAGCACCCGAAGAGTAGTCATCTTCGGGGTGGGAGAGAAGGTCTGAAAGTAGTCAACTCCCTGCCGCTGACTGAAGCCACGAGCAACGTACCGTGCCTTGAAGACAGGTGGAGAGCCCGGCGGCCGCTTCACCCTGAAGATCCACATGCCACTGACGATGTTCGCCCCAGGAGGGGGAACCGCGTCAACGTAGGTGCCTGTGGACTTCCAGGAAGCCATCTCTGCATCCATAGCTGCCTGCCACTGAGAGGAGTAGGGACCCTCTACGGCCTCCGCGTAAGAACGCGGAGTCGGGATGTCTAGTGCATCCGGGTCTCCCTCAGGGGCAAGCAGTACAGACGCGAGATGAGGTGAAGCAGCCGCTGGACACTGTAACTCCTCCTGCCTGTCCTCTAGGACGTCCGTGCCAAGAGCACACTCACCCCCGACGGACGGAGGACAGACAGACGCAGACTCAGCAACAAGACTAGCAGCGTAGTCGAGACGACAGCGAGCAGCAAAGTCGACGAGCTCAGCGACCAGAGCAGACGCAGCAGTGGACTCAAAAGAGGGGTCAGTGACGACAGTAGCAAGCAGACGCGTGACACTAGGACTCGCAGCACGAAGAGAGTCCGACTCAAGGTCGGCAAGCGCAGGAAGAGAGGACTCAGGAGGAGAAGGCAAAGGGGCACGCAGGGGAGCAGTGGACGGACGCAAAGACATCCGGTGCATGGCAGGGACAGGAGGAGGACGCTGACGCGAACTGCGACCACTAGCGCGAGCAGCACGAACAGGCGACGCGGGACGAGACGCAGGCTCACGACGCTCAGCAAGACCTCCAGTAGGACCAGTGTAAGGAGAGGGAGCAGGCAGTGGAGAGGAAGGCTCCAGAGGGACTGCGACGGGACAGGCTGTGGACTCTCTACCGGAGGAGAAAGACCAAGAACCTGCTGCAGGAGCGGAACGAAGTACGACCGAGGCCGCGCGGCAGCTCCAGACGCAGCAGGGACAGCACCAGCACCCGCAGCGAGAGCACCAGCGCCACCCACTCCTCCAGCGGCAGGACCAACAGCAGTAGTCTCAGCACCAACACCCTCAGCAGCTCCAGCACCAAGAGGACCCGCAGGCCCAGCAGCTCCGGGACCGGCAGCACCAGCACCCTCGATGGTCGAAGAAGGTCCAGCTCCAGCTCCAGCAGCACCTCCAGACTCAGCAGCACGCCTCCAGCAGCCGAACCACTCGCGCAGCTCCTGTGGAGAGAAGGGCTCCCGGCGAGGCGCAGCAGGAGAAACCCCAGGCTCAGCAGCTCCAGACGCAGCACCCCCAGGCTCAGTAGCTCCCAGCTCAGCACCCCCAGGCTCAATAGCTCCCGACCCAACACCCCCAGACCCAGCACCTCCAGGCACAGCACCCCCCGGCTCAGCACCCCCAGGCTCCGCACCCTCCGCAGTAGCACCCCCAGGTACAGCACCCCCCGGCTCAGCACCCCCAGAGTCAGCACCCCCAGGCTCAGCACCCGCAGCAGCACCAGAGTCACCAGTAACCTCGACCGGGTCAACGGCGTCTACCTGGGACACACCTGAGGGGGCAGGAACCTGAGGGGGGAGGGGGTCTACCGGGGGGGGAACCGGCACAAGAAAGTCCGGGGGAGGGGGGAGGGAAGGAGACGGTAGGGGAAGAGACAGTAAAAGGGGACTGACTCGTCGAACGTGACGTCCTGGGAGGACAGAACACGACGAGAGGAGGGGTGGTAAAACTGCCACCCTAGGGCGTCAGTGGGGAAGCCAAGGAAGACACAGGGAGCAGCACGAGGGGACAGCTTGTCCGCAGACAAGTCGCGGACAAACGCCCGAGATCCCCAGACACGGAACACAGACGCATCGCCAACCTTCCCTGTCCACAGCAGGCCGAGAGACCCGGGGGTGAAGGTTGAGCTGATGCGCCGCGTACCTCACCGCAAACGGCCACAGAAAATGGGGGGCAGCCGCATGCATCATGGACGTACGAGCGACATCCATGACCATGCCAATGCGGCGCTCAGCAATCCCATTTTGCTGTGGTGAGTCCGGAAGCGTGAAGGTCTGGCGGATCCCCCGTGCACAACAGTAGTCTTGCAGAAGGCGAGAGGAGAACTCTCCGCCTCTGTCCGAGTGCAGACGCAGAACAGGAAAGTCCGAGCCGAAGCGAGGACTGTGGTGTAACGCGAGTAGTCGTCAACCACCAACAGGAAGTAGCGCTCGTGACACTGCCCACGGACGGGGGCTGGGCCCCACACATCCATGTGAAGCGTCTGCAGGGGAGCCTCTGTCGGGGGGAAGTGGGAGGAGTGAGGAGTAGCCCGGAGGCGACCCTTGACACAGGGGACACAGGAAGGTCCTGGCCCGGAGGGGAGAGGAGGGAGAGACTGGGGAAGACCAGAGACAAGGACACGGGAAGCCATGCTCCGAAGACGGGGCAAGGAGGGGTGGCCAAGACAGGTGGTGCCACAGGAGAGTCTCGTGAGATAGGAGACGACAAGAACAGGGGGCAGACTCAGGACCTGACCGGGACGCAGCAGCAAGCACCTGACCTGACGCAGCTACCTGACCAGACGCAGGGACAGGAGGAGACGAAGTGGTCAGGGTGTAGAGACTCGACCCCGGCCGACGCGAGAAGGTGGCCAGGTGTCGGCCTGTGCGTGCGTCCGTGCAGTGGGTCACCCGCTGACTCGCAGGAGTGAACTGGTGAACCCCCGCATCCTGTAGGGCTGCACCACTCACCAAGTTCATAGAGAACGAGGGAAGGTACAGACCAGACATGGTGCCCGAAGGGGCAGCCGGACACGGGAGGACAGTGGAGAAGTGAGACAGGACAGGACCCCCAGAAGGGTCAGCAAGGGAGACCGCAACTGGCCGGCCAAGAGGCGTAAGGGTAGTGCGGTCTCGAAAGAAGGAGCGAGAAGCTCCGGAGTCAAGTGTGAAAGTGAGGGAGGACGAGGGCGACTCAGTACCTGAAAGCGCAGTCTCACCAGTACCTGAGAGCGCAGACGCACTGGCACCTAGAGCAGCAGCCTCACAAGCACCTAGCGCAGCAGTACCAATGCCCGGGTCGGGCTGGAAACACCGGTAACCCTCATTCTCCTCACTATAAGTCACAGCATACATAGCAGCAAGGATAGCATCAAAATCAAGATCAAAGATCGCTACACCAGCCCTAAGAAGCTCATCCCAACGAGGGATCTCACTAGCCCCGGGGAACTGCTGACGCCAAGCGTCCGTCAGGCGGCCAAAGCAGCGCTGAGTGGCGTGGGCACCCCCACACTGCTCACCCGCGCGGTCGCTGGAACGAAGAACGTAGGTGCAGGGACCAGTACCCCCACCCCTCTGACGCCCAGTGTACCACTCACGAAGCTGCTGGGGCGGAGGGATGTCCCGCGAGCGCTGCTGCAGCTGCCTGTGCGTGCGCTGGCCACCACCACCGCCGCTACGCTGCTGGGTACCACCCCGACCAGCTCCGCTCCCTCCACCACCTCCGGCTCCTCCGCTGCCGCCTCCACCGCCTCCACCGCCTCCACCTCCGCCGCCTCCACCTCCACCGCTGCCACCTCCACCACCGCTGCCACCACCACCACCGTCTCCGCCGCTGCCGCCACCACCACCACCACCACCACAACTCCCGCCGCCACCCCCACTCCCTCCGCCGCCCCCGCCGCCACCGCCACCGCCCCCTCCACCTCCACCCGCGCCCTTGCCCCCCTTGCCCTTGCTAGAGCGACGTCTCCCACTAGGGGCAGACGCCGTGCCGACTGACTCAAGACCAAGCAGGTCGGCAGCAGCAGCAGAGGCAACAGAGGGCAGCAAGGGGGAAGGAGAGCACCCCTCAAAGATGGGGGTGCGAGGGTCACCACGAGAGGCACCTACAGCGACTATACTCTTCTCCGCTGCGAGGAGGGCCTTCTCTAGGAGGTCGACGGTGAGGGTGGTGGGACAGACTGCGAGAAAGTGGTCCCTGACTACGAGGAGGGAGTCAGGGAGGCGCGCGACTACGTAGTAGAGAGTGATGTACATGGGGGGGGGGGGTTCTTGGCGCAGAACTCAGCAGGAAGGGCGGCGCGGTAGCGAGTGTCACTAGTGCGGAGGTGCGTAATGAGGTCAGCGACAGTGGGAAAGGCAGAGAGGTCAGGAAAGAGGTAGGGAAGCATGAGACGGCTCAGTGCAGCAGTGGCAGGGGAGGAGTAGCGTGCAACTACAGCGTCGTACAAGGTCTGAGCACTCTTGTACTGACTAAAGTGCGCGCGCTCAGAGGTAGGGAGGTGGCGACGCACAGCAAGACGTGCAGCAGCATCGCGGGTGGCCCACTGAGAGCGGACAGTGGGATCAGCATCTGCAGCAGGAGCAGTAGAGGCGCCAGAGGTGAGGTCAAAGAGAGAAAGGCCGTCAGCTCTGTTGCACTGTAAGAACAGCTGCAGGTCGTCTAGCCAGACCTCAAAATCAATGGCGCGACCCTCAGCGTCAAAAGCTAGGACACTTAGGGTAGCCATGGCTACGACAGCGAAGCAGTGCAAGCAGTAGGGGAAGAGCACGCAGGGACAGTGGGACTGTGCTCACCAGGCAGGGCAGGTCGTGCAGCTCGACAGAAAGGCAGCTCGGCGACCGGGCGGCTCGGGTGCACAGCGGCTCGGCTCCCGGGAGGCTCGGCGGCAGGGCGGCTCGGGTGCAGGGCGGCTCGGCTCCCGGGCGGCTCGGCGACAGGGCGGCTCGGGTGCAGGGCGGCTCGACTCCCGGGCGGCTCGGCGACAGGGCGGCTCGGGCGTAGGGTGGCTCGGTTGCCGGGCGGCTCGGCTGCACTGCTGCCCGACTGCTGCAGGTGGGGCGGCGGAGCCGCGTGAGAGAACCGAGGCGGGGCCGCGAGAGGGTCGGCGGCGGGGTCGCGTAAGAGCCGGGACGGGGCCGCAGGAGCGCCGATGCGGGGCCGCGTGAGAGCCGGCGGTAGGGCCGCGTAGGAGCCGGGGCGGGGCCGCAACAGAGGTGGCGGCGGGGTCGCGTGAGAGCCGGCGGTAGGGCCGCGTAAGGGCCGGGGCAGGGCCGCAATAGAGGCGGCGGCGGGGCCGCGTGAGATCCGGCGAGAGGGCCGAGAAAGAGGCCGGGGCGGGGCCGCGAAGGAGCCGGCGACGGGGCCGTGAAAGGGCCGGGGCGGGGCCGCGACAAAGCCGGCGGCGGAGCCGCGTGGGAGCCGGCGACGGGGCCGCGTAAGGGCCTGGGCGGGGCCGCGTAGGAGCCGGCGGCGGGGCCGCGTAAGGGCCGGCGCGGGGCCGCGTAGGAGCCAGCGGCGGGGCCGCGTAAGGGCCGGCGACTGGGCCGCGTAAGGGCCGGGGCGGGGCCGCGTAGGAGCCGGCGACGGGGCCGTGTAAGGGTCGGGGCGGGGCCGCGACAGAGTGGGCGGCGGGGCCGCGTCAGAGGAGGCGGCGAGGCCGCAGGGGAGAGGGCGACCCGAGGGGTCGCTAAAAAAAAAATCGCGCCTCGGGGCGCGCTTCGGTGGGCCCAAAAAAAAACGGTCCTTAGAAGGACCCGCTCTATACCATGTGAGAATGAACGAACAGGAAGGAATGAACTAGCAGTGAAATGAGTACAAGTAGGAAACCCTAGAATTGTGTACCCCCTATAGGCTAACCCACTGTAGCCTACACAAGCATAACATATATAATGTTTGACAAAGTTCTACGTCAAGCTATCCAAGAGCGAGTTAGCCTTGAAGAAAGTTCAGTTCCTTGGACAAATGGTGAGCGCTCAAGGAGTCCATGTCGACCCAAAGAAGATCGAAGCCGTACGTACATGGAAGACAACGGAGAACGTGAAGGAACTTCATCAATTCCTTGGCTTTGCGAACTACTATAATCGGTTCGTGCCACAGTATGCGAAGATTGCAACACCTCTCACCAATCTACTCAAGAAGAATACAGCGTTCAAGTGGGAGGATGTGCACCAGGAAGCCATGGAGCAGTTGAAGACCGCACTCACGTCCGCACTCGTCCTAATCCTGCCAGATCCAAAAAAAGACTATGTCATCAAATCTGACGCTCGCGACCAAGCAGTTGGAGCAGTCTTGATGCAAGACCAAGGGAAAGGACTACAATCAATCGCTTACCCCAACAAAAAATTGCACGGGGCAGAACTCAACAACCCGATTCAAGACAAAGAGGCCTTAGCGATCATCACCGCATTCAAGACATGGCGATGCTACCTCGAAGGGAGAAAGACCACGGTCTACACTAACCATTGCAGCCTGAAGTACCTAAAGACGCAGCTGACCCTCTCCAGACGACAAGTCAGGTGGATTGTCTTCCTCGAGACGCACTTAGACTACGACATCGTGTACAAGCCGGGACACAAGAATAAGGCAGACGCAATGAGCCGGCCTGGATACGTTGCCGCCATACAGATTGAGGGGATGAATCCGCTACTCAAGGGACTCTTCACGCACGGATATACCATCGACCCGGAGATTCCCTTAGCAAAGTAAAATAAATTGTTGCAGTGGGACCACGACATCCCACTACGCAAAGGATCAACAAAGATATGGGTACCCAACTACCCGCCTCTTCGGCAGTTGCTTCTCAAAGAATTCCATGACGTGCTCTACGCTGGACACTTCGGGAGTAATAAGACTCTTGCCGGGATTGCACAAGTCTACTATTGGCCTCACATGGCAAACGACGTGCAAAAGTTTGTCACTTCGTGCGACACATGCCAGCGGATGAAAAGCAGTAAGCAGAAGAAAGCAGGACTTTGTCAGCCTCTACCCATCCCAAAACAGCCTTGGCAAGTGGTCAGCTTAGATTTCATCACTGGTTTACCACCTACCAACGCGGGGCATGACGCCATCCTGGTCATCATCGACAAATTCTCAAAGATGGGAGACTTCATTCCGACACATACAACCGCACGCACGGAGGAAACAGCACAGCTATTCTTCAAACACATCATCTCACAGCACGGGATCCCAACAACCCTCATATCCGACAGGGACCCCAAGTTTACTAGCAAGTTATGGAAAGAGCTCATGTCGCTCATGGGGACACGCCTAGCAATGTCATCTGCATATCATCACCATACTGATGGGCAGACAGAGCGCTTGAACCAAATTATGGAACAACTCTTGCGCGCAGCGTGCAAGGACGACATTAACAAGTGGGACTTGCGCTTGCCGGTGTTGGAGTTTGCCTACAATAATGCAAAGCATGCCGCAACAGGAGAGACCCCATTCTTCCTCTGTTACGGTCGACATCCGCTAACTCCTCAACAACCAACAATACCTGCAGCTGTCCAACCCGCCCACGGCTTTGTTACCACAATGCAGCAGCTTTGGGATCGGACACACAAGCGTCTACAAGACATACAGTCTTCACATAAATGCTTGGCCGATTGCCATCGACGTTATCATACCATTGAGGTTGGTGACCATGTGCTTCTCGACACATGCAACCTCAACCTCGGTCACCTTCCATCCAAGTTACGACCTCGCTTTTGCAGACCTTTCTGTTGAAATACTAGCGTGACTTAGGAGCCATGGCTAGTGAGAGTCTTAGTAGCTTAGGTTTAGGGTTGATGAATGTCGAGAAAGTTGAAAGGAGAATGAGTGGTTTCACTAGCAAGAGTTGGGATACAAGTACAACACCCTAAATTGGGTTGTACTCATTACACAGTACCCCATTGTAGGCTAGACAGCAAATACATTCTGACACACCCCCATAGCCAAAGTGGGGTGTAATCACTGCAATGAGCAAACATAGAGCAAGAGTTCACAATAGGTAAGTAAAGCTAGAGCTAATTACAGAGTGCAAGTGAGGAGGAGGAGAGACTGTGGGGGAGAGAAGATGGGAGGCGACTGCTGACGCTGCAGACACACAGACGAGCTGCTGGCTCAGTGGCTACCGGAACAGCGCTCCGGGCTACTGGAGTAACTGGCCCCGCGGCTAAAAGTAGCGGTAGACGAGCAACGGACCCACGAGCGACTGGCGACTACCGGAGATTGTAGCCTCCGGACTGCTGCTGCTGCTGACGACAAGACTGCTGCCTCTACTCAACCTCCCCCAGCTGCCCAACACCCCTCTCACACACCCCCTACTCAAACCCTAGCCCTATACCCACAGCACCCTCTTAAACCCTAAACCCCAGACTCCCACACATCCACCCCCCTCAGTGAGAGCTGCAGCAAGGGGAGACGAAGGAGGAGGAGGAAGAGGGGACAGCACGCACAACTGACAACCCCACAACCATCACCCCCACACCCACCCCCCCCATGGCTGCACTGGGTCCAGGAGCGGCTGCTGCAGGGGCCAGGGGCGGCTGCTGCAGCGGCGGTTGCTCCAGGGGCTGCTGCTCTAGTGGTTGCTGCTGCTGGGGCTGCTGCTCCAGTGGGCTGCTGCTGGGGCGGCTGCTCCCGGGGCTGCTGCTGCTGGGGCGGCTGCTCCAGGGGCTGCTGCTGCTGGGGCGGCTGCTCTAGGGGTTGCTGCTGTTGGGGTGGCTGCTCCAAGGGCTGCTGCTGCTGGGGCGGCTGCTGTAGTAGCGGCGGCTCCAGGGGCTGCTGCTGCTAGGGCTGCTGCTCCAGAGGCTGCTGCTGTTGGGGCGGCTGCTCCAGTGGCTGCTGCTACTGGGGCGGCTGCTCCAGGGGCTGCTGCTGCTGGGGCGGCTGCTCCAGTGGCTGCTGCTCCAAGGGCTGTTGCTGGGGCGGCTGCTCCCGGGGCTGCTGCTGCTGGGGCGGCTGCTCCCGGGGCTGCTGCTGCTGGGGCGGCTGCTCCAGGGGCTGCTGCTGCTGGGGCGGCTGCTCTAGGGGTTGCTGCTGTTGGGGCGGCTGCTCCAAGGGCTGCTGCTGCTGGGGCGGCTGCTGTAGTAGCGGCGGCTCCAGGGGCTGCTGCTGCTAGGGCTGCTGCTCCAGAGGCTGCTGCTGTTGGGGCGGCTGCTCCAGTGGCTGCTGCTACTGGGGCGGCTGCTCCAGGGGCTGCTGCTGCTGGGGCGGCTGCTCCAGTGGCTGCTGCTCCAAGGGCTGCTGCTGAGGCGGCTGCTCCCGGGGCTGCTGCTGCTGGGGCGGCTGCTCCCGGGGCTGCTGCTGCTGGGGCGGCTGCTCCAGGGGCTGCTGTTGCTGGGGCGGCTGCTCGAGGGGCTGCTGCTGGGGCGGCTGCTCCCGGGGCTGCTCCTGCTGGGGCGGCTGCTCCAGGGGCTGCTGCTGTTGGGGCGGCTGCTCCAAGGGGTCGCTGCTGCTGGGGCGGCTGCTCCAGGGGCTGCTGCTACTGGGGCGGCTGCTGTAGTAGCGGCGGCTCCAAGGGCTGCCGCTACTGGGGTGGCTGCTCCAGGGGCTGCTGCTGTAGCGGCGAGTAGGAGGGAGGGGAGGGGAAGGGCGCGGCCCCCATTGTGCCCTGACGGGCGACGTGCTAGGGAGCCGCGCAGGTCCCCGAAAGTGCCTCGACGGGCAACGAGAGGGGACCGCGCGCAGGCCCCTAAGGCGCCGCGACGAGTCAACGGGAGGGGCTGGCTCGCGGGCCCTGAAAGTGCTGCGACGAGGCGACGGGAGGGACCTGTGTGCGGGCCTCCAAAACGCCGCGACGAGGCGACGGTCGGGGCCAGTGCGCGGGCCCCCAAGACGCCGCGACGAGGTAGGAACCCGCCGCGCGCCTCGTAGTGCACGGCGGGCAGAAAACCGCTGTGCGCCGCGAGCACACGGCGGGCAGAAAATCGCCGTGCGCCGCGCGCCCGAGGCGCGCTGCAGGACGATAGGCAGCGGAAGGTACCTGCTCTGAATACCATGTTGAAATACTAGCGTGACTTAGGAGCCATGGCTAGTGAGAGTCTGAGTAGCTTAGGTTTAGGGTTGATGAATGTCGAGAAAGTTGAAAGGAGAATCAGTGGTTTCACTAGCAAGAGTTGGGATACAAGTACAACACCCTAAATTGGGTTGTACTCATTACAGAGTACCCCACTGCAGGCTAGACAGCAAATACATTCTGACACTTTCCTCGTAGAAGAGCAGGTCACTCCATTCACATTCCACTTGCACCTATTAGCTACTTGGAAGATTCATAACGCCTTCCACGTGCAGCTTCTTAAACCCTATCGAGATCCAAATAAGCTGTATACGGGACGCCAACCTCCGCCGCCGCCTCCGGTCCTCGCGAATGATGAACTTGAGTACGAGGTTGAATCTGTGCTTGCACATCGTCGTCGTCGACATGGCGCCCTAGAGTTTCTCATACGCTGGAAGGGCTATGATCCTTCAGAGGACAGCTGGGTCTTCGAAGAAGACATGAGTAACGCGCGACGTTCTCTCCGGGACAATCTTGTCAAGTAGGGTGTTACATCTACCACCCAGCTTTGAGGGGGGGAAGTGGGGGAGTACGCTGACGTTCGACATATTTCTCATTTCCATAGTTTTACTCCATCTTAATCTCCTTATTTTTCTCTTTCATTTGCACTTTATTCTACATAAATCGGACTACTATTCTATTCTCTAGAGCTTTCCGATTATTTCACTTATTTAGTATCTTTGGCACCGACATTTATATTATATGGTACCGACAGCACCGACAGTGGTGAACAAGGCGTAATCTTGCCATAATCCGAAGTGCCAATGGGCTTGCGTGCTTATGCGCACTTGTAATTATCTATTCTAGAAGAGCACGTTCCTGAAGGTTCGGATTGTCTGTTGTTTCTATGTATTTTTTAGTATAAATACTCCTTGTAGTCACCTTTAGTGCAACATTCTCGAGTGGAAATTGGATCTTGTGACAATCACCCTCACCACTAACAGTCAATGCATACATGGCAGCAAGGATAGATCATAATTAAGATCGAAGATATCCACACCCTGCCTAAGCAGCTCTGCCCAACGGGGGAGCTCAGCCGCGTCAGGAAACTCTGTGCGGAAGGCGTTGTTAAGGCGAGAGAAGTAGCGGTGCTGGGTGCGGAGCTTCCCGCATGTCTGACCAGTGCGGTCACTTGTGAGAATGACATACGAGCAGCGACCACTTGTTAGAATAGTAGCTTAAGTGAACACTAGGGTTTGGGGTAGGAGACTTGAGAGAGGCATATGTCGAGAGAGTTTAGCCAAAGAGGAATGTCAGAACATATATACAGCTTATACTATTGTGTAGGCTGTAGTGGGGTATCCCATAGGGGGTACAACCCAGTTAGGGTTTCCTACTTGTACTGATTTCATTTCATAGTCAATCATTCCTGCTCTCTTAATCTCACATGGTAAAGAGCAGGTCCCTCAAGGACCGTTTTTTTTGGGCCCACCGAAGCGCGCCCCGAGGCGCGCTATATTTTTCGCGACCCCCCGAGTCGCCCTTTCCCCTGCGGCCCCGCCGCCTCCACTGACGCGGCCCCGCCGCCATCTCTGACAGGGCCCCGCAGCCGGCTCTGACGCGGCCCCGTCCCCGACCCTTCCGCGGCCCCGCCGCCTGCTCTTCGCGGCCGCGCCCCGGCTTTCGCGCGGCCCCGCCGCCGACTCTGCAGCGGCCCCGCCCCGACTCTCCTCTGGCCCCGCCGCTGGCTCTTTCGGCCCCGCCACCGGACCTCTTTCGGCCCCGCCCCGGCTCTCCCGCGGCTTCACCGCCGGCCCTCTAAGGCCCCGCCCCGGCTCCTTCGGCCCGCCCCGGCTCTTTTGGCCCCGCCCCGGCTCTCCCGCGGCCTCGCCGCCGGCCCTCTAAGGCCCCGCCCCGGCTCCTTCGGCCCGCCCCGGCTCCTTCGGCCCGCCCCGGCTCTCACGCGGCCCCGCCGCCGGCCCTCTAAGGCCCCGCCCCGGCTCTTTCGGCCCCGCCGCTGGCTCTCACAGCCCCACGCCGGGTCTCACGCTACCCCGCCCCTGCTCTCTCTCGCGGCCCCGCCACCCCATCTGCGGCAGCCGAGCCGCCCACCTACAGCAGCCGAGCAGCAGTGCGGTCGAGCCGCCCTGGTACCGAGCCGCCCTGCACCCGAGCCGCCCTGCCGCCGAGCCGCCCGGGAGCCGAGCCGCCTTGTACCCGAGCCGCCCTGTCGCTGAGCCGCCCGGGAGCCGAGCCGCCCTGTACCCGAGCCGCCCGGCTGCAGAGTCGTCTTTCGGCTGAGCTGCGCGACCTGCCCTGCCTGGTGAGCACAGTCCCACTGACACTGCGCGCTCTTCCCCTGCTGCTTGCACTGCTCTGCTGTCGTCGTCATGGCTACCCCTAGTGTACTCGCTTTTAACGCTGAGGGTCGCGCCGTTGATTTTGAGGTCTGGCTAGACGATCTGCAGCTGTTCTTACAGTGCGACAGAGCTGACGGCCTTTCTCTCTTTGACCTCACCTCTGGCGCCTCTCCTGCTCCTACTGCTGATACTGATCCCACTGTCCGCTCTCAGTGGGCCACCCGCGATGTTGCTGCACGTCTTGCTGTGCGTCGCCACCTCCCTACCTCTGAGCGCGCGCACTTTAGTCAGTACAAGAGTGCTCAGACCTTGTACGACGCTGTAGTTGCGCGCTACTCCTCCCCTGCCACTGCTGCACTGAGCCGTCTCATGCTTCCCTACCTCTTTCCTGACCTCTCTGCCTTTCCCACTGTCGCTGACCTCATTACGCACCTCCGCACTAGTGACACTCGCTACCGCGCCGCCCTTCCTGCTGAGTTCTGCGCTAAGAACCCCCCCCCCCATGTACATCACTCTCTACTACGTAGTCGCGCGCCTCCCTGACTCCCTTCGTGTAGTCAGGGACCACTTTCTCGCAGTCTGTCCCACCACTCTCACCGTCGACCTCCTCGAGAAGGCCCTCCTCTCAGCTGAGAAGAGCATAGTTGCTGTAGGGGCTTCTCGTGGTGACCCTCGCACCCCCATCTTTGAGGGGTGCTCTCCTTCCCCCTTGCTTCCCTCTGTTGCCTCTGCTGCTGCTGCCGACCTGCTTGGTCTTGAGTCGGTCGGCGCGGCGTCTGCCCCTAGTGGGAGACGTCGCTCCAGCAAGGGCAAGGGGGGCAAGGGCGCGGGTGGAGCTGGAGGGAGCGGTGGAGGTGGAGGCGGTGGCGGCGGCGGGAGTGGGGGTGGCGGCGGGAGTAGTGGTGGTGGTGGTGGTGGTGGCAGCAGCGGCGGAGACGGTGGTGGTGGTGGCGGCGGTGGTGGAGGTGGCAGCGGCGGAGGTGGAGGCGGCGGAGGTGGAGGGGGTGGAGGCGGTGGAGGTGGCGGCGGAGGAGTAGGAGGTGGTGGAGGGAGCGGAGCTGGTCGAGGTGGTACCCAGCAGCGTAGTGGTGGTGGTGGTGGCCAGCGCTCGCAGCGGCAGCAGCAGCAGCGCTCGCGGGACATCCCTCCGCCCCAGCAGCTTCGTGAGTGGTACGCTGGGCGTCAGAGGGGTGGGGGTACTGGTCCCTGCACCTACGTTCTTCGTTCCAGCGACCGCGCGGGTGAGCAGTGTGGGGGTGCCCACGCCACCCTGCGCTGCTTTGGCCGCCTGACGGACGCTTGGCGTCAGCAGTTCCCCGGGGCTAGTGAGATCCCTCGTTGGGATGAGCTCCTTAGGGGTGGTGTAGCGATCTTTGACCTTGATTTTGATGCTATCCTTGCTGCTATGTATGCTGTGACTTATAGTGAGGAGAATGAGGGTTACCGGTGTTTCCAGCCCGACCCGGGCATTGGTACTGCTGCGCTAGGTGCTTGTGAGGCTGCTGCTCTAGGTGCCAGTGCGTCTGCGCTCTCAGGTACTGGTGAGACTGCGCTTTCAGGTACTGAGTCGTCCTCGTCCTCCCTCACTTTCACACTTGACTCCGGAGCTTCTCGCTCCTTCTTTCGAGACCGCACTACCCTTACGCCTCTTGGCCGGCCAGTTGCGGTCTCCCTTGCTGACCCTTCTGGGGGTCCTGTCCTGTCTCACTTCTCCACTGTCCTCCCGTGTCCGGCTGCCCCTTCGGGCGCCCTGTCTGGTCTGTACCTTCCCTCGTTCTCGACGAACTTGGTGAGTGGTGCAGCCCTACAGGATGCGGGGGTTCACCAGTTCACTCCTGCGAGTCAGCGGGTGACCCACTACACAGACGCACGCACAGGCCGGCACCTGGCCACCTTCTCGCGTCGGCCGGGGTCGAGTCTCTACACCCTGACCACTTCGTCTTCTCCTGCCCCTGCGTCCGGTCAGGTAGCTGCGTCAGGTCAGGTGCTTGCTGCTGCGTCCCGGTCAAGTCCTGAGTCTGCCCCCTGTTCTTGTCGCCTCCTGTCTCACGAGACTCTCCTGTGGCACCACCGTCTTGGCCACCCCGTCCTTGCCCCGTCTTCGGAGCATGGCTTCCCGTGTCCTTGTCTCTGGTCTTCCCAAGTCTCTCCCTCCTCTCCCCTCCGGGCCAGGACCTTCCTGTGTCCCCTGTGTCGAGGGTCGCCTCCGGGCTACTCCTCACTCCTCCCACTTCCCCCCGACAGAGGCTCCCCTGCAGACGCTTCACATGGATGTGTGGGGCCCAGCCCCCGTCCGTGGGCAGGGTTACGAGCGCTACTTCCTGTTGGTGGTTGACGACTACTCGCGTTACACCACAGTCCTCCCCTTGCGCAGCAAGGGTGCGGTCACTGAGGTGCTGATCGACTGGATCCGCGAGGCTCGTCTCCAGCTCAGGCAGAGCTTCGGCTCGGACTTTCCTGTTCTGCGTCTGCACTCGGACAGAGGCGGAGAGTTCTCCTCTCGCCTTCTGCGAGACTACTATCGTGCACGGGGGATCCGCCAGTGGGGAAGGTCGACGATGCGTCGGCGTTCCGTGTCTGGGGGTCTCGGGCGTTTGTCCGCGACTTGTCTGCGGACAAGCTGTCCCCTCGTGCTGCTCCCTGTGTCTTCCTTGGCTTCCCCACTGACGCCCCAGGGTGGCAGTTTTACCACCCCTCCTCTCGTCGTGTTCTGTCCTCCCAGGACGTCACGTTCGACGAGTCAGTCCCCTTCTACCGTCTCTTCCCCTACCGCACTCCTTCCCTCCCCCCTCCCCCGGACTTCCTTGTGCCGGTTCCCCCTCCGGTAGACCCCCTCCCCCCTCAGGTTCCTGCCCCCTCAGGTGTGTCCCAGGTAGACGCCGTTGACCCGGTCGAGGTTACTGGTGACTCTGGTGCTGCTGCGGGTGCTGAGCCTGGGGGTGCTGACTCTGGGGGTGCTGTGCGCGGGGGTGCTGAGCCTGGGGGTGCTGGGCCTGGGGGTGCTACTGCGGAGGGTGCGGAGCCTGGGGGTGCTGAGCCGGGGGGTGCTGTGCCTGGAGGTACTGGGTCTGGGGGTGCTGGGTCGGGAGCTGCTGAGCCTGGGGGTGCTGAGCTGGGAGCTGCTGAGCCTGGGGGTGCTGCGTCTGGAGCTGCTGAGCCTGGGGTTTCTCCTGCTGCGCCTCGCCGGGAGCCCCTCTCTCCACAGGAGCTAAGCGAGTGGTTCGCTCGCCGCTGGAGGCGTGCTGCTGAGTCTGGGGGTGCTGCTAGAGCTGGAGCTGGTGCTTCTTCGACCGTCGAGGGTGCTGGTGTTGCCGGTCCCGGAGTTGCTGGGCCTGCGGGTCCTCCTGGAGCTGGAGCTGCTGAGGGTGTTGGTGCTGAGCCTACTGCTGCTGGTCCTGCCGCTGGAGGAGTGGGTGACGCTGGTGCTGTCGCTGAGGGTGCTGGTGCTGTCCCTGCTGCGTCTGGAGCTGCCGCGCAGCCTCGGCCGTACTTCGTTCCGCTTCTGCAACAGGTTCTTGGTCTTTCTCCTCCAGTAGAGGGTCCACCGCCTGTCCAGTCGCAGTCCCTGCTGGAGCCTTCCTCTCCACTGCCTGCTCCCTCTCCTTACACTGGTCCTACTGGAGGTCTTGCTGAGCGTCGTGAGCCTGCGTCTCGTCCCGCGTCGCCTGTTCGTGCTGCTCGCGCTAGTGGTCGCAGTTCGCGTCAGCGTCCTCCACCTGTCCCTGGCACGCACCAGATGTCTCTGCGTCCGTCCACTGCTCCCCTGCGTGCCCCTTTGCCTTCTCCCCTTGAGTCCTCTCTTCCTGCGCTTGCCGACCCTGAGTCGGACTCTCTTCGTGCTGCCAGTCCTACTGTCACGCGTCTGCTTGCTACTGTTGTCACTGACCCCTCTTTTGAGTCCACTGCTGCGTCTGCTCTTCTCGCTGAGCTCGTCGACTTTGCTGCTCGCTGTCGTCTAGACTACGCTGCTAGTCTTGTTGCTGAGTCTGCGTCTGTCTGTCCTCCGTCCGTCGGGGGTGAGTGTGCTCTTGGCACGGACGTCCTAGAGGACAGGCAGGAGGAGTTACAGTGTCTAGCGGCTGCTTCACCTCATCTCGCGTCTGTACTGCTTGCCCCTGAGGGAGACCCGGATGCACTAGACATCCCGACTCCGCGTTCTTACGCGGAGGCCGTAGAGGGTCCCTACTCCTCTCAGTGGGAGGCAGCTATGGATGCAGAGATGGCTTCTTGGAAGTCCACAGGCACCTACGTTGACGCGGTTCCCCCTCCTGGGGCGAACATCGTCAGTGGCATGTGGATCTTCAGGGTGAAGCGGCCGGCGGGCTCTCCACCTGTCTTCAAGGCGCGGTACGTTGCTCGTGGCTTCAGTCAGCGGCAGGGAGTTGACTACTTTCAGACCTTCTCTCCCACCCCAAAGATGACCACTCTTCGGGTGCTACTGCACATAGCCGCTCAGCGCGACTACGAGCTTCACTCTCTCGACTTCAGCACTGCGTTCCTGCAGAGTAGCCTGCACGAGGAGATCTGGCTGCGCCGTCCGCCTGGCTTCACCGGGACTTTCCCTCCTGACACCCAGTGGAGCCTCCGACGGCCAGTCTACGGTCTCCGCCAGGCACCGCGTGAGTGGCACGACACACTGAGGACTACGCTTGCGGCTCTTGGGTTTGCTCCTTCTACTGCTGACCCGTCGCTGTTTCTGCGCACCGACACTTCACTGCCGCCGTTCTACATCCTCGTGTTCGTCGACGACTTGGTCTTTGCCACAGCGGACACTGCTGGACTCGCCTACGTGAAGTCCGAGCTGCTGAAGAGACACACGTGCACAGACCTGGGTGAACTGCGCAGCTACCTTGGCTTGCAGATCACTCGGGACAGAGCACGCCGCACCATTACCTTGACTCAGTCACACATGGTGCAGCAGGTCCTTCAGCGCTTCGGCTTCACGTACTCCTCGCCTCAGGCCACTCCTCTGCCTACTCGCCACTCACTCTCAGCTCTGCCTTCGGATGAGTCCGTAGAGTCGAGTGGTCCATATGCAGAGCTTGTTGGCTGCCTCATGTACCTGATGACCTGCACACGACCTGACCTTGCATACCCTCTGAGCATTCTTGCACGCTATGTTGCTCCTGGTAGACACCGACCAGAGCACATGGCTGCAGCGAAGAGGGTATTGCGCTACCTGTGCAGTACGTCGGGCATGGGGCTAGTGCTTGGAGGGCGGAGTCCAGTGGTCCTTACAGGCCACGCGGACGCTTCTTGGGCTGACGACCAGGCTACGCAGCGGTCGTCACAGGGTTACACCTTCAGCCTTGGTTCCGGCTCTGTCTCGTGGCGGTCTACTCGCTCGTCTTCGGTTCTCGGCTCCAGTTGTGAGGCTGAGATCTACGCCGGGGCCATGGCTGCACAGGAGCTTCGCTGGCTCACCTACCTGCTGACTGACCTTGGAGAGCCGCCTCGTTCTCCTCCAGTGCTGTACGTAGACAACAAGGCCATGCTGGCCTTGTGTCAAGAGCAGCGCTTGGAGCACAGAACGAAGCACATTGCTCTCCGCTACTTCCTTGCTCGTGAGCTGCAGCAGCGTGGTCAGTTGCGACTTGCGTACGTGGCCTCTGAGGCCAACACTGCTGATGTGTTCACCAAGGCACTTGCGCCTTGTGACCATCAGCGCTTTTGTACCCAGCTGGGTCTTGTGCCTGTCTTGTCTCACTTGCTCTCTTCTTGACTTTACTTGTACTGTGACATATATATACCTGCTCTTGCTTGTCTTGCTTTATATATATGTCTGTACTCTTGCATTTGAACTGGCCTTTGGCCTTGCTCTTGTGCTCGGACTGTGTGGTGACTTTGTGATCCACCCTGAGCTTTGTTTTGCTTTGCTTGACTGGTCTTCTGACCCCTTGTTCTCCCCCACTTTGCCTATGGGGGTGTGTCAGAACATATATACAGCTTATACTATTGTGTAGGCTGTAGTGGGGTATCCCATAGGGGGTACAACCCAGTTAGGGTTTCCTACTTGTACTCATTTCATTTCATAGTCAATCATTCCTGTTCTCTTAATCTCACAAGGAAGAATTCACTTTTGAGCGAGGTACAAATAGAAAACAAAGCATGTAAAGAAGGTGCACCACCAACAGTTTATAATAACTACACTAACTACAGCTACAGGCAGTTAGAGATATATTCTAACACTCCCCCATAACTGCGTGCAGCAGGAGTTTGTGCAGCAACACATCCTGGATTGGTACACCACGAACAGAGTAACAGCATCAGCAGGCAAGAGCAGTGGCAGCCGGTGCAGTGGTGGCAGATTCAGCTACACCAACCCCTCAGCCAAGGTAGAAGCAACAGACAAAGGTGCATGCGGCGGCAGGTCGCCTGGAGAGCGGGTGCGTGCGGCGGCACAGCAGGGCTCAACGGCGGCACGTGCCGCTCAACAGCAGGAGACAGCAGAAGAAATAGCAGGTGGAGGCAGGGGCGGCAGCAGGAGGTGCCAGGGTAGCAGTGGGCGGCAGCTGCAGATGCCTAGTTGACTTCCCCTACCGTCTCACCCTCCCCCCCACGGCAGCACACGCAGCAGTGAGAGAGAGAGAGAGAGGAGGAAGGGCGGCTGCTGGCTCAGCAGAATCTCTCTCTCCACTCCATCACAATCTACCCCATTCCCCTCACCCTCCCCCTGAAGTAGAGAGTGATGTACATGGGAGGAGGGTTCTTGGTGAGGAACTCAGCGGGAAGTGCGGCTCGGTAGTGGACGTCGCTAGTGCAAAGGTGAGTGACTAGGTCAGCGACTGTGGCAAAGGCGGACAGCTCGGGGAACAGGTAGGGCAATAGAAGGCGGCCTAGAGCAGCAGTGGCCGGGGAGGAGTAACGAGCGACTATAGCGTCATACAGGGCTTTAGCAGTCTTATGCTGGCCAAAGTGAGCGCGTTCGACTAATGGCAGGTGGTTGCGAACAGCTAGGCGAGAAGCAGCATCACAGGTAAGCCACTTAGAGCGGGCCGCACTGTCAGCTGTGGCAGCAAGGGCAGTCGAGGCACCAGACATGAGGTCAAACAGCAAAACACCGTCATTAGAGTCGCTCAGTAAGTACAACTGCAGGTTATCTAGCCACGCATCAAAATGTATCGGACGGCCCTCTGTATTGAACGAAAGTACACTGAAAATGGCCATAGTGGGCAGAGCAATAGGGCGCGTTAGCAGCAGGGCGCGTTAGCAGCAGGGCGCGCTAGCAGCAGGGCAGCACGCAGGCAGGGAAAAGCAGGGCGGTGGCCAGCAGGGTGGCTCGCAGGCAGAGCAGGGCACAGCGGCAGTCAGCGCGGTGGATGCTGTCAAAACATATATATAGCTTATACTATTGTGTAGGCTGTAGTGGGGTATCCCATAGGGGGTACAACCCAGTTAGGGTTTCCTACTTGTACTCATTTCATTTCATAGTTCATCATTCCTGTTCATTCATCTTCACATGGTATAGAGCGGGTCCTTCTACGGACCGTTTTTTTTTGGGCCCACCGAAGCGCGCCCCGAGGAGCGATTTTTTTTAGCGACCCCTCGGGTCGCCCTCTCCCCTGCGGCCTCGCCGCCTCCACTGACGCGGCCCCGCCGCCCACTCTGTCGCGGCCCCGCCCCGACCCTTACGCGGCCCCGCCGCCGGCTCCTACGCGGCCCCGCCCCGGCCCTTACGCGGCCCCGTCCCAGGCCCTTACGCGGCCCCGCCGCCGGCTCCTACGCGGCCCCGCGCCGGCTCTTACGCGGCCCCGCCGCCGGCTCCTACGCGGCCCCGTCCCCGGCCCTTACGCGGCCCCGCCGCCGGCTCCTACGCGGCCCCGCGCCGGCTCTTACGCGGCCCCGCCCCGGCCCTTACTCGACCCCGCCACCGGCTCCTTCGCGGCCCCGCCCCGGCCCTTACGCGGCCCCGTCGCCGGCTCCCACGCGGCCCCGCCGCCGGCTTTGTCGCGGCCCCGCCCCGGCCCCTTCCACGGCCCCGTCGCCGGCTCCTTCGCGGCCCCACCCCGGCCTCTTACGCGGCCCTGTCGCCGGCTCTCACGCGACCCCGCCGCTACCTCTGTTGCGGCCCCGCCCCGGCTCCTACGCGGCCCTACCGCCGGCCCTGACGCGGCCCCGCCCCGTCTCTCTTGTGGCCCCGCCCCGGCTCTCACGCGGCCCCGCCCCGGCGCTCCTACGGCCCCGCCCCGGCGCTCCTACGGCCCCGCCCCGGCGCTCCTACGGCCCCGCCCCGGCGCTCCTACGGCCCCGTCCCGGCTTTCACGCGACCCCGCCGCCGGCCCTCTCGCGGCCCCGCCTTGGTTCTCTCACGCGGCTCCGCCGCCTCACCTGCAGCAGTCGGGCAGCAGTGCAGCCGAGCCGCCCTGTCGCCGAGCCGCCCGGGAGCCGAGACGCCCTGCACCCGAGCCGCCCTGTCGCCGAGCCGCCCGGGAGCCGAGCCGCCCTGCCGCCGAGCCGCCCGGGAGCCGAGCCACCCTGCACCCGAGCCGCCCTACCGCCGAGCCGCCCGGGAGCCGAGCCGCTGTGCACCCGAGCCGCCCGGTCGCCGTGCTGCCTTTCTGTCGAGCTGCACGACCTGCCCTGCCTGGTGAGCACAGTCCCACTGTCACTGTGTGCTCTTCCCCTAATGCTTGCACTGCTTCGCTGTCGTCGCCATGGCTACCCCTAGTGTCCTAGCTTTTGGCGCTGAGGGTCGCGCCATTGATTTTGAGGTCTGGCTAGACGACCTGCAGCTGTTCTTACAGTGCGACAGAGCTGACGGCCTTTCTCTCTTTGACCTCACCTCTGGCGCCTCTCCTGCTCCTACTGCTGATGCTGATCCCACTGTCCGCTCTCAGTGGGCCACCCGCGATGCTGCTGCACGTCTTGCTGTGCGTCGCCACCTCCCTACCTCTGAGCGCGCGCACTTTAGTCAGTACAAGAGTGCTCAGACCTTGTACGACGCTGTAGTTGCGCGCTACTCCTCCCCTGCCACTGCTGCACTGAGCCGTCTCATGCTTCCCTACCTCTTTCTTGACCTCTCTGCCTTTCCCACTGTCGCTGACCTCATTACGCACCTCCGCACTAGTGACACTCGCTACCGCGCCGCCCTTCCTGCTGAGTTCTGCGCTAAGAACCCCCCCCCCCATGTACATCACTCTCTACTACGTAGTCGCGCGCCTCCCTGACTCCCTTCGTGTAGTCAGGGACCACTTTCTCGCAGTCTGTCCCACCACCCTCACCGTCGACCTCCTCGAGAAGGCCCTCCTCTCAGCTGAGAAGAGCATAGTTGCTGTAGGGGCTTCTCGTGGTGACCCTCGCACCCCCATCTTTGAGGGGTACTCTCCTTCCCCCTTGCTGCCCTCTGTTGCCTCTGCTGCTACTGCCGACCTGCTTGGTCTTGAGTCGGTCGGCGCTGCGTCTGCCCCTAGTGGGAGACGTGGCTTTAGCAAGGGCAAAGGGGGCAAGGGCGCGGGTGGAGCGGGAGGGGGCGGTGGAGGTGGCGGCGGTGGCGCCGGCGGGAGTGGGGGTGGCGGCGGGAGTAGTGGTGGTGGTGGTGGCAGCAACGGCGGAGACGGTGGTGGTGGTGGCAGCGGTGGTGGAGGTGGCAGCGGCGGAGGTGGAGGTGGCGGAGGTGGAGGCGGTGGAGGCGGTGGAGGCGGCGGCGGAGGAGCAGGAGGTGGTGGAGGGAGCGCAGCTGGTCGGGGTGGTACCCAGCAGCGTAGCGGCGGTGGTGGTGGCCAGCGCTCGCAGAGGCAGCTGCAGCAGCGCTCGCGGACATCCCTCCGCCCCAGCAGCTTCGTGAGTGGTACGCTGGGCGTCAGAGGGGTGGGGGTACTGGTCCCTGCACCTACGTTCTTCGTTCCGGCGACCGCGCGGGTGAGCAGTGTGGGGGTGCCCACGCCACTCAGCGCTGCTTTGGCCGCCTGACGGACGCTTGGCGTCAGCAGTTCCCCGGGGCTAGTGAGATCCCTTGTTGGGATGAGCTCCTTAGGGCTGGTGTAGCGATCTTTGATCTTGATTTTGATGCTATCCTTGCTGCTATGTATGCTGTGACTTATAGTGAGGAGAATGAGGGTTACCGGTGTTTCCAGCCCGACCCGGGCATTGGTACTGCTGCGCTAGGTGCTTGTGAGGCTGCTGCTCTAGGTGCCAGTGCGTCTGCGCTCTCAGGTACTGGTGAGACTGCGCTTTCAGGTACTGAGTCGCCCTCGTCCTCTCTCACTTTCACGCTTGACTCCGGAGCTTCTCGCTCCTTCTTTCGAGACGGCACTACCCTTACGCCTCTTGGCCGGCTGGTTGCGGTCTCCCTTGCAGACCCTTCTGGGGGTCCTGTCCTGTCTCACTTCTCCACTGTCCTCCCGTGTCCAGCTGCCCCTTCGGGCGCCCTGTCTGGTCTATACCTTCCCTCGTTCTCTACGAACTTGGTGAGTGGTGCAGCCCTACAGGATGCGGGGGTTCACCAGTTCACTCCTGCGAGTCAGCGGGTGACCCACTGCACGGACGCACACATTGGCCGACACCTGGCCACCTTCTCGCGTCGGCCGGGGTCGAGTCTCTACACCCTGACCACTTCGTCTCCTCCTGTCCCTTCGTCCGGTCAGGTAGCTGCGTCAGGTCAGGTGCTTGCTGCTGCGTCCCGGTCAGGTCCTGAGTCTGCCCCCTGTTCTTGTCGTCTCCTGTCTCACGAAACTCTCTTGTGGCACCACCGTCTTGGCCACCCCTCCTTGCCCCGTCTTCGGAGCATGGCTTCCCGTGTCCTTGTCTCTGGTCTTCCCCGGTCTCTCCCTCCTCTCCCCTCCGGGCCAGGACCTTCCTGTGTCCCCTGTGTCGAGGGTCGCCTCCGGGCTACTCCTCACTCCTCCCACTTCCCCCCGACAGAGGCTCCCCTGCAGACGCTTCACATGGATGTGTGGGGCCCAGCCCCCGTGCGTGGGCAAGGTCACGAGCGCTACTTCCTGTTGGTGGTTGACGACTACTCGCATTACACCACAGTCCTCCCCTTGCTCAGCAAGGGTGTGGTCACTGAGGTGCTGATCGACTGGATCCGCGAGGCTCGTCTCCAGCTCAGGAAGAGCTTCGGCTCGGACTTTCGTGTTCTGCGTCTGCACTCGAACAGAGGCGGAGAGTTCTCCTCTCGCCTTCTGCGAGACTACTGTCGTGCACGGGGGATCCGCCAGACCTTCACGCTTCCGGACTCTCCACAGCAAAATGGGATTGCTGAGCGCCGCATTGGCATGGTCATGGATGTCGCTCGTACGTCCATGATGCATGCGGCTGCCCCCCATTTTCTGTGGCCGTTTGCGATGAGGTACGCGGCGCATCAGCTCAACCTTCACCCCCGGGTCTCTCGGCCTGCGATGTCCCCAGCCTTGCTGTGGACAGGGAAGGTTGGCGATGCGTCTGTGTTCCGTGTCTGGGGATCTCGGGCGTTTGTCCGCGACTTGTCTGCGGACAAGCTGTCCCCTCGTGCTGCTCCCTGTGTCTTCCTTGGCTTCCCCACTGACGCCCTAGGGTGGCAGTTTTACCACCCCTCCTCTCGTCGTGTTCTGTCCTCCCAGGACGTCACGTTCGACGAGTCAGTCCCCTTTTACTGTCTCTTCCCCTACCGCACTCCTTCCCTCCCCCCTCCCCCGGACATTCTTGTGCCGGTTCCCCCCCCGGTAGACCCCCTCCCCCCTCAGGTTCCTGCCCCCTCAGGTGTGTCCCAGGTAGACGCCGTTGACCCGGTCGAGGTTACTGGTGACTCTGGTGCTGCTGCGGGTGCTGGGCCTGGGGGTGCTGACTCTGGGGGTGCTGTGCGCGGGTGTGTTGAGCCTTGGGGTGCTGGGCCTGTTGGTGCTACTGCGGAGGGTGCGGAGCCTGGGGGTGCTGAGCCGGGGGTTGCTGTGCCTGGAGGTGCTGGGTCTGGGGGTGCTGGGTCGGGAGCTGCTGGGTCTCGGGGTGCTGAGCTGGGAGCTGCTGAGCGTGGGGGTGCTGCGTCTGGAGCTGCAGAGCCTGGGATTTCACCTGCTGCTGCGCCTCGCCGGGAGCCCCTCTCTCCACAGGAGCTGCGCGAGTGGTTCGCTCGCCGCTTGGAGACGTGCTGCTGAGTCTGGGGGTGCTGCTGGAGCTGGAGCTGGAGCTTCTTCGACCGTCGGGGGTGCTGGTGCTGCCGGTCCCGGAGCTGCTGGGCCTGCGGGTCCTTCTGGAGCTCGAGCTGCTGAGCGTGTTGGTGCTGAGCCTACTGCTACTTGGTCCTGCCGCTGGAGGAGTGGGTGGCGCTGGTGCAGTCGCTGATGCTGCTGGTGCTGTCCCTGCTGAGTCTGGAGCTACCGCGCGGCCTCAGCCGTACTTCGTTTCGCTCCTGCAGCAGGTTCTTGGTCTTTCTCCTCCAGTTGAGGGTCCACCGCCTGCCCAGTCGCAGTCCCTACTGGAGCCTTCCTCTCCACTGCCTGCTCCCTCTCCTTACACTGGTCCTACTGGAGGTCTTGCTGAGCGTCGTGAGCCTGCGTCTCGTCCCGCGTTGCCTGTTCGTACTGCTCGCGCTAGTGGTCGCAGTTCGCGTCAGCGTCCTCCACCTGTCCCTGGCACGCACCGGATGTCTTTGCGTCCGTCCACTGCTCCCCTGCGTGCCCCTTTGCCTTCTCCTCCTGAGTCCTCTCTTCCTGCGCTTGCCGACCCTGAGTCGGACTCTCTTCGTGCTGCCAGTCCTACTGTCACGCGTCTGCTTGCTACTGTCGTCACTGACCCCTCTTTTGAGTCCTCTCCTGCGTCTGCTCTAGTCGCTGAGCTCGTCGACTTTGCTGCCCGCTGTTGTCTCGACTACGCTGCTAGTCTTGTTGCTGAGTCTGCGTCTGTCTGTCCTCCGTCCGTCGGGGGTGAGTGTGCTCTTGGCACGGACGTCCTAGACGACAGGCAGGAGGAGTTACAGTGTCTAGCGGCTGCTTCACCTCATCTCGCGTCTGTACTGCTTGCCCCTGAGGGAGACCCGGATGCACTAGACATCCCGACTCCGCGCTCTTACGCGGAGGCCGTAGAGGGTCCCTACTCCTCTCAGTGACAGGCAGCTATGGATGCAGAGATGGCTTCCTGGAAGTCCACAGGCACCTACGTTGACGCGGTTCCCCCTCCTGGGGCGAACATCGTCAGTGGCATGTGGATCTTCAGGGTGAAGCGGCCGCCGGGCTCTCCACCTGTCTTCAAGGCGCGGTATATTGCTCGTGGCTTCAGTCAGCGGCAGGGAGTTGACTACTTTCAGACCTTCTCTCCCACCCCGAAGATGACCACTCTTCGGGTGCTGCTACACATAGCCGCTCAGCGCGACTACGAGCTTCACTCTCTCGACTTCAGCACTGCGTTCCTACAGGGTAGCCTACACGAGGAGATCTGGCTGCGCCGTCCACTTGGCTTCACTGGGACTTTCCCTCCTGGCACCCAGTGGAGCCTCCGACCGCCAGTCTACGGTCTCCGCCAGGCACCACGTGAGTGGCACGACACACTGAGGACTACGCTTGCGGCTCTTGGGTTTGCTCCTTCTACTGCTGACCCGTCGCTGTTTCTGCGCACCGACACTTCTCTGCCGCGGTTCTACATCCTCGTGTACGTCGACGACTTGGTCTTTGCCACAGCGGACACTGCTGGACTCGCCTACGTGAAGTCCGAGCTGCTGAAGAGACACACGTGCACAGACCTGGGTGAACTGCGCAGCTACCTTGGCTTGCAGATCACTCGGGACAGAGCACGCCGCACCATTACCTTGACTCAGTCACACATGGTGCAGCAGGTCCTTCTTCGGCTTCACGTACTCCTCGCCTCAGGCCACTCCTCTGCCTACTCGCCACTCACTCTCAGCTGTGCCTTCGGATGAGTCCGTAGAGTTGAGTGGTCCGTATGCAGAGCTTGTTGGCTGCCTCATGTACCTGATGACCTGCACACGACCTGACCTTGCATACCCTCTGAGCATTCTTGCACGCTATGTTGCTCCTGGTAGACACCGACCAGAGCACATGGCTGCAGCGAAGAGGGTATTGCGCTACCTGTGCAGTACGTCGGGCATGGGGCTAGTGCTTGGAGGGCGGAGTCCAGTGGTCCTTACAGGCCACGCGGACGCTTCTTGGGCTGACGACCAGGCTGCGCAGCGGTCGTCGCAGGGTTACACCTTCAGCCTTGGTTCCGGCTCTGTCTCGTGGCGGTCTACTCGCTCGTCTTCGGTTCTCGGCTCCAGTTGTGAGGCTGAGATCTACGCCGGGGCCATGGCTGCACAGGAGCTTCGCTGGCTCACCTACCTGCTGACTGACCTTGGAGAGCCGCCTCGTTCTCCTCCAGTGCTGTACGTAGACAACAAGGCCATGCTGGCCTTGTGTCGAGAGCAGCGCTTGGAGCACAGAACGAAGCACATTGCTCTCCGCTACTTCCTTGCTCGTGAGCTGCAGCAGCGTGGTCAGTTGCGACTTGCGTACGTGGCCTCTGAGGCCAACACTGCTGATGTGTTCACCAAGGCACTTGCGCCTTGTGACCATCAGCGCTAGGCAAGAAATGGGGCGCGTGACGGGCAGCGAATAGGGCGCGCGTGGGGCAGCGTACGGGGCGCGAGCTACGCAGTGATTGGGGCGCGCGCAGGGCAACGTATGGGGCGTGTGAAGAGCAGTAACCAAGGCGTTTGACGGGCAGCGAGAAGGTACGCACTAGAGGCGAGCTACGGGCAGAGGAAAGGGGCACGCTCTTAGAAAAAAAACGGTCCTAATGGACCTCCCTGCTCTATACCATGTTAGAATACT